>CM038794.1:205081323-206419790 GCA_021764765.1 Vicia sativa
TAAGTCTTCTAAAATCTAGAGAAATTTGAAGTGAATATAAGTCTTTAAAATCTTGTGAAATTTGAAGTGAATACAGTCTCGTAAAATTAGATGAAATGAAGTGAATATAAGTCTTCAAAAACTGTTGCAAAATGAAGTGATTGGAAGTCTTCAAAAATCGATGAAATTGAAGTGAATATCACTCTCATAAAACCGGTAAACTTGAAGTAACATCGCCGAAAAATCAAGGAAATTTGAAGTGAATATAAGTCTTCGAAAACTGGGTTAAAATTCGAAGTGAATATAAGTCTCTTTAAAACCGATTAAATCTGAAGTGAATATAACTCTTCGTAAAATCTATAATGTATATGAATATAAGTCTCTTGTCCGTGAAACTTAAAGTGAATATTAGTCTTAAGAAAATTAGATGAAATTTGAAGTGAGTATAAGTCTTCGTAAAACTGTGAAATTTGAAGTGAATATAAGTCTTCGTAAAATTACATGAAATTTGAAGTGAATATAAGTCTTCGTAAAATCTCGATGAAATTTGAAGTGAATAAAAGTCTTCGTAAAATTTGATGAAATTAAGTGAATATAAGTCTTAGAAAACCGTGAAACTTGAAGTAAATATAAGTGTTCGAAAATTAGATGAAATTTGAATATAAGTCTCATAAACCGTTAAAATTGGCGAATATAAGTCTTTAGAAACTGATGAAGTTGAAGTGAATATCACTCATAAAACTGTGGAAATTTGAAGTGAATATCAGTCTTCCGAAAATCATGAAATTTGAAGTAAATATAGGTCCTCAAAAATCGTTAAAATTGAAGTGAATACAAGTCTGAAAACTGATGAAATTTGAAGTGAATATAACTCTTCGTAAACTGGATGAAATTGAAGTGAATATAAGTCTTAATAACCGCAAATTGAAGTGAATATCCGTCCTAAGAAAATTAGATGAAATTGAAGAATATAAGTCTCTAAAAGAAGTGAAATTTGAAGTGAATATAAGTTCTAAAATCTCATGAAATTTGAAGGAATATAAGTCTTCGTAAAATTAGATGAAATGAAGTGAATATGTCTTAGAAAATCAAGTTAAATGAAGTAATATAAGTCTTCGTAAAATGATGAACTTGAAGTGAATATCACCTACATAAACCGTAAAACTTGAAGTAAATATCGCCTCTCGTAAAACCATGAAATTGAAGTGAATATAAGTCTTCAAAACCGTTAAAATTGAAGTGAATACAAGTCTTCTAAAACTGATGAAATTTGAAGTGAATATAAGTTCGTAAAATCCATGAAATTTGAAGTGAATATAAGTTCGTAAAATCATGAAATTTGAAGTGAATATAAGTCTCGAAAACTGGTGAAATTTCAGTGAAATAAAGTCTTCGTAATATCTAATGAAATTGGAAGTGAATATAAGTCTCTCGTAAAACCGTGAAATTGAAGTGAATATAAGTCTTAGAAAACGATGAAATTTGAAGTGAATATAAGTCTCGTAAAATCTTGTTAAAATTAAGTGAATCCAAGTTCCTTAAAATCTAAATCTAAAATTTTGAAGTGAAGGAAACTTTCCAAAAAATGTGATTTCCACCTTATGAATATAAGTCTTCACAAAAAAAGAAGGTGAAACTTGTAGTGAATATAAGTCTTAGAAAATTAGAATAAATCAAGTAAATATAACCTTCGTAAAATATGGTTAAAATTGAAGTGAATACAAGTCTTCGAAAATCCCATGAAATTGAAGTGGAATATAATTCTTCGTAAAACTGATGAAATTTGAAGTGAATATAAGTCTCTAAAAATTGATGAAATTTGAAGTGAATAGTCTTCGTAAAATCTGATGAAATTTGAAGTGAATATAAGTCTTCCAAAAAAATTTGATGAAATTTGAAGTGAATATAATACCTTTAGAAAACCGTGAAATTGAAGTGAATATAAGTCTTCGTAAAATTAGATGATAATTGAAGGAATATAAGTCTCGAAATGTGGTTAAAATTGAAGTGAATATAAGTCTTTAGAAAATCTAATGAAATTTAAGAATATAACTTCGTAAAAACTGATGAAATTTGAAGTGAATAAGTCTTCGTAAAATCAATACGAAATTTGAAGTGAATATAAGTCTTCATAAAATCCATGAAACGTGAAGTGAATATAAGTCTTGAAAAATTAGATGAAATTTGAAGTGAATAAGTCTTCTAAAACTGATGAAATTTGAAGTTATCATGTTCTATAAAACTGTGAAACTTTAGTAATATCACTTTCGTAAAAATCGATGAAATTTGAAGTGAAACTAAGTTCGTAAAACTGTTAAAATTGAAGTGAATAAAAGTCTTCTAAAACTCAATGAAATTTGAAGTGAATATAAGTCTTCGTAAAACTATGAAATTCAAGTGAATATAAGTTCTTAGAAAACAGATGAAATTCATTGAAGCTAAATATAACTCTTCAAGAAAATTAGATGAAATTTAAGTTAATATAAGTCTTCGTAAAATCATGAAATTGAAGTGAATACAAGTCTTCGTAAAATGATGAAATTTCAAGGAATATCCGTCTTTATAAAACTGGTGAACAATCATCATCAAAATCAGATAAAATTTAAGTGAATATAAGTCTTCTAAAATGGTTAAAATTGAAGTGAACATAAGTCTTCGTAAAACTGAATGAAATTTGAAGTAATATAAGTCTCGTAAAACTGGAAATGAAATTTTGAAGTGAATATGTCTTTAGAAAATCATGAAAATTTGTAGTGAATATAAGTCTCATAAACTCGAAATTTAAAGGAATATAACTCTTCAAAATATCCATCGATGAAATTTGAAGTGAATATAAGTCTTCTAAAAACTCGTGAAATTTGAAGTGAATATAAGTCTCTCTAAAATTAGATGAAATTGAAGTGAATATAAAGTCGTAAAATCAAATTGAAGTGGAATATAAGTCTTCAAAAACTGATGAAAATTAAGTGAATATAACCCCTTAGAAAATATGATGAAATTAAGTGAATATAAGTCTTCATAAAACTGGTGAAACTTTAGAACTGTGAATATCACGAAGAGAAATTAGAAGAAATTTAAGAATATAAGTCTTCAAAAAATGTGAAATTTGAAGTGAATATTATCTTCGTAAAATTAGATGAAATCTTGATGAAATTTGAAGTGAATATAAGTCTTTAGAAAATCTGTGAACTTGGAAGGAATATGTTCTAAAATTAGATGAAATTAAGTGAATATAAGTTCATAAAATCCAGTTAAAATTGAAGTGAATACAAGTCTCTCGTAAAATCATGAAATTTGGAAGTGAATATCGCCTTCATAAAATCTGCAAAACTTGAAGTGAATATGGGCCTCAAAAATCACGAAATTAAGTTAATCTAAGTCTTCTAAAACTGCCAAATTGAAGTGAATATAAGTTCTAAAACTGGCGAAATTTGAAGTGAATATAACTCTTAGAAAATCCGATGAAATTTGAAGTGAATATAAGTCTTCAAAAACCGATGAAACTTGAAGTGAATATCGTCCCAGAAAATTAGATGAAATTTGAAGTGAATATAAGGCTCGTAAAATTAGATAAAATGAAGTGAATATAAGTCTTCGTAAAACCGTTAAAATTGTAGTGAATACAAGTCTTCGTAAAATGATGAAATTTGAAGTGACTATCACCTTCATAAAACCGGTGAAACTTAAGAATATCCTTCGTAAAACTGATGAAATTGAAGTGAATATAAGTTCTGTAAAACCGTTAAAATTGAAGTGAATACAAGTCTTCGTAAAACCGATGAAATTTGAAGTGAATATACGTAAAATCATGAAATTTGACGTGAATATAAGTCTCTAAAACTGATGAAATTTGTAGTGAACATAACTCTTCGTAATATCTAATGAAATTTGAAGTGAATAATATAACCCTAAACTGTGAAATTTGAAGTGAATATGTCTCTAGGAAAATAAGATGAAATTTGAAGTGAATATAAGTCTCTTAAAACTGTGAAACTAGTGAATATAAGTCTTCGTAAAATTAGATCAATTAAGTGATATAAGTCTTCGTAAAACTGTGAAAATTGAAGTGAATACAAGTCTTCGTAAAATCATGAAATTTGAAGTGTGATTATAAGTCTCGTAAAATCTGAGAATTGAAGTGAATATAAGTCTTCAAAAATATAATAAATTTAAAGTGAATATAAGTCTTAGGAAATAACATGAACTGGTTAATATAAGCCTCAAAAAATCTAGTTAAAATTGAAGTGAATCCAAGTCTTCAGAAAATCTAACGAAATTTGAAGTGAATATAACTCTTCAAAAAATCTGATGAAATTTGAAGTGCATATAAGTCTTCACAAAAATTAGTGAAACTTGAAGTGAATATAAGTCTTTAGAAAAATACGACAAATTTGAAGTGAATATAACTCTTCAGAATATATGGTTAAAATTGAAGTGAATAAAAGTCTTCATAAAATCTGATGAAATTTGAAGTGAATATAATTCTTCAGAAAATTAGATGAAATTTGAAGTGAATATAAGTCTTCAGAAAATCTGATGAAATTTGAAGTGAATATAAGTCTTCAGAAAATTTGATGAAATTTGAAGTGAATATAATACTTTAGAAAATCTGGTGAAACTTGAAGTGAATATAAGTCTTCAGAAAATTAGATGATAGTTGAAGTGAATATAAGTCTTCAGAAAATGTGGTTAAAATTGAAATGAATACAAGTCTTCAGAAAATCTGATGAAATTTGAAGTGACTATAGCTTCGTAAAACTGATGAAATTAGTGAATATAACCTTCGTAAAACTGATGAAATTTGGCTGAATATAAGTCTTCATAAATCCGTGAAACTTGAAGTGAATATAAGCCTTAAGAAAATTAGATGAAATTTGAAGTGAATATAAGTCTTCGTAAAATCGATGAAATTTGAAGTGAATATCACCTTCATAAAACTGGTGAAACATGAAGTGAATATCGCCTCGTAAAATCCGATGAAATTTGAAGTGAATATAAGTCTCGTAAAATCTGTAAAATTGAAATGAATAAAAGTCTTCTAAAAATCGATGAAATTGAAGGAATATAAGTCTTCAAAAATCGGTGAAATTTGAAGTGAATATAAGTGTTTAGAAAATTAGATGAAATTTGAAGTGAATATAAGTCTTTAAAATTATATGAAATTTGAAGTGAATATAAGTCTTCGAAAAATCGTTAAAATTGAATATCAATCTTCTAAAACTGATGAAATTTGGTGAATATAAGTCTCGTAAAATCATGAAATTGACGTGAATATAAGTCTTCAAAAAATGATGAAATTTGTAGTGAATATAAGTCTTCGTAAAATATGATGAAGTGAATATAACTCTTCGTATATCCGATGAAATTTGAGGTAAATATAAGTCTCGTAAAAACCGTGAAATTTGAGGTGAATATAAGTCTTTAAAATTAGATAAAATTTGAAGTGAATATAAGTCTTCGTAAAACTGTTAAAATCAGTGAATACAAGTCTCTCAAAAAATCGATGAAATTTGAAGTGAATATAAGTCTTCGTAAAATCCATGAAATTAAAGTGAATATAAGTCTTCGTAAAATGATGAAATTTGAAGTGAATATCACTTCATAAACCGGTGAAACATGAAGTGAATATCATTCTTCGTAAATCATGAAATTGAAGTGAATATATGTCTTCGTAAAATCGTTAAAATTGAAGTGAATAAAAGTTCTAAAATCGATGAAATTTAAGTGAATATAAGTCTTCGTAAAATCCCACAAATTTGAAGTGAATAAAAGTCTTAGAAAATTAGATGAAATTTGAAGTGAATATAAGTCTTCGAAATTAGATGAAATTTGAAGTGAATATAAGTCTTCGAAAATCTAGTTAAAATTGAAGTGAATACAAGTTCTAAAACCGATGAAATTTGAAGTGAATATCATTTCATAAAATGTAGAAACTTGAAGTGAATATAAGTCTTCGAAACTGTGAAATTGAAGTGAATATAAGTCTTCAAAAAATCGATGAAATTTGAAGTGAATATAAGTCTTTAAAATCATGAAATTTAAAGTAAATATAAGTCTTCGTAACCGATGAAATTTAGTGAATATAAGTCTTTAAAAACTGATGAAATTTGAAGTGAATATAACCTCGTAATATCCGATGAAATTGAAGTGAATATAAGTTTTCGTAAAATCATGAAATTTTAAGTGATTATAAGTCTTCATAAAACTGTGAAACTTGAAGTGAATATCAGTCTTAAGAAAATTAGATGAAATTGGTGAATATAAGTCTTCAAAAAATGGTGAAATTGAAGTGAATATTAGTCTTCAAAATTAGATGAAATTTGAAGTGAATATAAGTCTTCGAACTGATGAAATTTGAAGTGAATATAAGTCGTAAAATTTGATGAAATTAAGTGAATATAAGTCTTAGAAAACTGGTGAAACTTGAAGTGAATATAAGTGTTCGAAAATTAGATGAAATTTGAAGTGAATATAAGTCTCATAAAATCGTTAAAATGAAGTGAATACAAGTCTTCGTAAAACTGATGAAATTTGAAGTGAATATAAGTCTTCATAAAATCGTGAAACTTGAAGTGAATATAAGTCTTCAAAAACTGATGAAAATTGAAGTTAATCTAAGTCTTCGTAAATCGTTAAAATGAAGTGAATATAAGTCTTCTGAAAATCTGATGAAATTTGAAGTGAATATAACTCTTTAGAAAATCTGATGAAATTTGAAGTGAATATAAGTCTTCAAAAAATCTGGTGAAACTTGAAGTGAATATCAGTCTTAAGAAAATTAGATGAAATTTGAAGTAAATATAATCTTCTAAAAATCAATAAATTTGTAGTGAATATAAGTCTTCAGAAAATCTGATGAAATTTGAAGTCAATATAACTCTTCAGAAAATCTGGTGAAATTTGAAGTGAATATAAGTCTTTAGAAAATTAGATGAAATTTGAAATAAATATAAGTCATCAGAAAACCTGGTGAAACTTGAAGTGAATATTAGTCTTCCGAAAATGAGATGAAATTTGAAGTGTATATAGCTCTTCAGAAAATCTGGATAAAATTGAAGTGAATACAAGTCTTTAGAAAATCTAATGAAATTTGAAGTGAATATCAGTCTTCATAAAATCTGGTGAAACTTGAAGTGAATATTAGTCTCGTAAAACTGGAGGAAATTCATGAATATAAGTCTCGTAAAATTTGGTTAAAATTGAAGTGAATATAAGTCTTCGTAAAACGATGAAATTTGAAGTGAATATAAGTCTTCTAAAATCAAGAAATTTGATGAATATAAGTCTTCAAAATCCGATGAAATTTGTAGTAATATAAGTCTTTAGAAAACTGATGAAATTTGAAGTGAATATAACTTTTCGTAAAATCGATGAAGTTTGAAGAGAATATAAGTCTTCTAAAATATGGTGAAATTTGAGGTGAATATAAGTCTTCTAAAATTAGATAAAATTTGAAGTGAATATAAGTCTTCTAAAATCAGTTAAAATGAAGTGAATACAAGTCTTCAAAAATCATGAAATTTGAAGTGAATATAAGTCTTCGTAAAATCATGAAATTTAGTGAATATAAGTCTTCGAAAATCATGAAATTTGTAGTGAATATAAGTGTTCGTAAAATCATGAAATTTGAAGTCATATAACTCTTCGTAAAACTGTGAAATTGGGTGAATATAAGTCTTCGTAGAAATTAGATGAAATTGAAGTGAATATCGTCATATAACTCGTGAAACTTGAAGTGAATATCGTCCAAAAACTGTTAAAATTGAAGTGAATACAAGTCTTCAAAATCCATGAAATTGAAGAATATCACTTTCATAAAATCGTGAAACTTGAAGAATATCACCTTCAAAAATCCGATGAAATTTGAAGTGAATATAAGTCTTCGAAAATCGTTAAAATTGAAGTGAATATAAGACATCGAAACTGATGAAATTTGAAGTGAATATAAGTCTTCGTAAAATCGATGAAATTTGACGTGAATAAAAGTTCGAAAAATATGATGACATTTGTAGTCAATATAAGTCTTCAGAAAATGTGATGAAATTTGAAGTGAATATAACTCTTCAGAAAATGTGATGAAATTTGAAGTGAATATAAGTCTTCAGAAAATCTGGGAAACTTTAGGTGATTATAAGTCTTCTAAAATTAGATAAAATTGAAGTGAATATGTCTCTCGTAAAAATCGTTAAATTGAAGTGAATACAAGTCTTCAGAAAATCTGATGAAATTTGACGTGAATATAACTCTTCAGAAAATCTGATGAAATTTGAAGAGAATATAAGTCTTCACAAAATCTGGTGAAACTTGAAGTAAATATCAATCTTAAGAAAATTAGATGAAATTTGAAGTGAATATAAGTCTTTAGAAAATCTGGTGAAATTTTATGTGAATATAAGTCTTCAGAAAATTATATGAAATTTGAAGTGAATATATGTCTTCAGAAAATGTGGTTAAAATAGAAGTGAATACAACTCTTCAAAAAATCTGATGAAATTTGAAGTGAATATAACTCTTCAGAAAATCTGATGAAATTTGAAGTGAATATAAGTCTTCATAAAATATGGTGAAACATGAAGTGAATATCAGTCTTCAGAAAGTTAGATGAAATTTGAAGTGAATATAACTCTTCAGAAAATATGGTTCAAATTGAAGTGAATACAAGTCTTCGAAAAATCTGATGAAATTTGAAGTGAAGATAAGTCTTCGTAAATGCTGAAATTTAAAGTAAATAAGTCTTCGTAAAACTGGATGAAATTTGACGCGAATATAAGTCTTCAGAAAATCTGATGAAATTTAAAGTAAATATAAGTTTTCAAATAATCTGATGAAATTTGACGTGAAAATAAGTCTTCAAAAAATCTATTGAAATTTTAAGTGAATATAACTCTTCAGAAAATTTGATGAAATTTGAAGTGAATATAAGTCTTCTAAAACCGTGAAATTGAAGTGAATATAAGTTCAGAAAATTAGATGAAATTTGAAGTGAATATAAGTCTTCGAAATCTGATGAAACAAGTGAATATAAGTCTTAAAATTAGATGTAATTTGAAGTGAATATAAGTCTCTAAAACCGTTAAAATTGAAATACAAGTCTTTAAAATGATGAAAGAAGTGATATATAACTCTTCGTAAAATCGATGAAATTTGAATTGAATATAAGTCTTCATAAACCGTGAAATTGAAGTGAATATCGTCTTAAGAAAATTAGATGAAATTGAAGTGAATATAAGTCTTCGTAAAATCGTTAAAATTGAAGTGAATACAACTCTTCAAAAAATCCGATGAAATTTGAAGTGAATATAAGTCTTCGTAAAATCATGAAATTTGAAGTAAATATAAGTCTTCGTAAAATCGATGAAATTTGACGTGAATATAAGTCTTCTAAAACTGATGAAATTTGATGTCATGGAGGATGTCAAAAACATACATTCAAGAAAGAAGCCAACACTTGTAAAACTTCCCAAGGTGCCCGGCGGCAATTGATAATATCTCATTCCATCATCCCAAAGTGCTGGAAAATGAAGTATGTTTGTTTAAAAGAGGGTGGACTAGAAAGAAATAACAAGAAAGCTTTAGAGTGCAAGGAGATCATGACCAGACATGAGGCAGATCGATGAAAACAAAGTGGAGAACTCTCAAATCATATGAGCTTTTTCGTGAGAATTTATTGTCAATCCTCAAATGGTCGGGGATAGAACTCGATGACTACCCATCGTAAGCGAGATGTGAGGGGAGAAAAGTCGTTTTCTCCAAATGTGATCAATAGATTCCTAGGTAGATCCGCTAATACTCACCAGAGTCGAGGAACCGACAACAAGATTTGTCAAACCATCGCCAAACAAGTCGCATAATGGCCTTTAAAGGGAAAACTCGAACTAAAGCAAGTTGAAAAAACTGCCATATCGCATAAGATTGGTGTAAAACCGGGTCCCAACCAATCACAAATCCACCATTTCTAATGGATCGGGAAGATTCATTTATGCGTAGGTACTGTGCCACCTTGACTATGGATCCTACATTTTTGATCGTGACACTGCATGCTAATGCTTATGCTATCAAAGGACCAATAGCCTTCCTCCCCGTCAGGTGGAATTATAATTGATTAAGATCCAGACATTCTTGCAGTGACGAGATTCAACAAGAAGAGCCCTCCCCGCTTGGATTCCACTACAAACTGCTCCAAGGGAAGCATGTCCTGACATTGTCATGACATCACGAGACATCACCATAAAAGAAAATTCTCGAAGGAAAAGTCACATGTGCTGCAAGTAACTTGCAAGGAGCTTCAAGCACCTAAAAGCAAAGTCCGGAAGAGCTAATCTCAACTAGAGCAGACACGAGGTCAGATGAAGATAAAGTC
Organism: Vicia sativa; assembly: GCA_021764765.1. Taxonomy (NCBI): domain Eukaryota; kingdom Viridiplantae; phylum Streptophyta; class Magnoliopsida; order Fabales; family Fabaceae; genus Vicia; species Vicia sativa. Next base: position 205,091,663 of record CM038794.1, read on the forward strand.
GATAATGATGTTGTGATGTCAAGATGATGATATTCGATGGTCACAAAATAGGTTCAAGATGTTTCTTCCACAAGGTTTTTCCGGAGAAGAAAGCACTTGAGATGTTGCTCCCCTACCTTGTCAATGCTTATCAATTTTCTTGTTATTTGTTTTCTGCTCGCTTTTGATTCTTGTATTTTCCCAACTTTGTTTGAATGGTCAGTAATCATTACTGATGATTTATAATGTCCTCGACAGAATGTACCTCTCAAAAACAAGCTGTATAATTGTTTCAGGCATCGCTTGATTAAAAGTTTGGGGAACTTGTAGGTTTGTTTTGGCCCTTTATGGCTAAATGGGAGAAGTAACCACCGTATTATTTAGTATGGGACTGGGACTTTGGGGAAATTGTATTACTGCTTAAAATTTTGTATACGGGCAATTGTGGAATTGTGATTTTATGGGTAGAATTTATCTTCTAAGTTCTAGTTACTTGAAGCTTAGGAAAGCTTAGAACTAGTTTATTGTCTTCGCTGCATAGGTTCTCTCGATGTGTTAGGTAGTTTTAGCCAAATGTGCCAAAGGGAGTTTGTTAGTGTTTTTGTTGGCATTATGTTTGTAAAACTAGGTTTTAGCAATGTCATGATGGATGTCATGACATTCGTAGATGAAGATAAATCCCACTCGCTAAGGATGAAAAGACACCGAACTGGAAGGAAGCCGGTATTGAAATTGCTAGAAAATCGATGTGAAGTCATAATGATGTTATGACATTCAAGCAGACATTCTGCTCGCTAACTGCTGTTCCTAGATTTTCGAAGTTTGTTGAGATGCTAAATTGTTTTTCCGCTTATTAGAAAGCATTCACGTGGTTGCTAGGTTAATCTTAATTAAACCTAAATTGGTTGTTGAAAAGACCATGTTTTAGGATTAAATTATGAACCCTAGCTATCTTTATGGAAGCCCAAAACCGAAGTTTCAGGATCGCTTTCTATAAAAGGAAAAGAACCTCATCAAGTATATTTTGAATGTATTGAAGAGATAGCAACTTGTTTTTTGTGTAATCGTTAGGATTTGTAACAGTTGGTATTGTGTAATTTAGTTTCTTGTGAGCCAACTATCATTTGATAAGTGCATTGACTAGATTCATTGTAGGGTAGTTTATCACCAAAGCTTTAAAGACGAGTGTTTGTCTCTTGATCGAAAGCTTTGAAGCAAGATCAAGATATTTTATTGAAGTGTCTTCACAATTCAATTAGATAATAGGTCGATATCATCGCTGTGATAGAGGGGGTGAGTAGGAACTCATATCTAAGTAGGACTTAGGTGGATCATCAGTGATTATGAGAAGGTCACAATGTGTGTTACCGTAGGGTCTTCGAATTGATACTATTAATAGTGAACTTTACTCGCTCGTCCTGATGTAGGTTTGTCAACCAACCGTGAACAACTTATTGTGTCCTTTACCGCTTCAGATGCATCGTGTGAATTGTTAACATAGTGTCGACATCGTGGTCATAACATTCTCGGTGATGATCAAGTATCTCGCCAGAATTTCAATTGGCATCGAGCGGCACCGCTTGTTATTTCTCGTGAGATCTAGGAAATTTCAAGCGTGATAAAGAAGGAGGATTTGAGGAAGACCACCTATTCTGGATGGGTCTAATTATGATTACCGAAGCCTCGTATGGTTGCCTTCTAAGATCATGACATTAAAGCTGGAGAGTCACCGATAAAGGATGGAAACATCCCACCAAGCTTGAGAAAGATGGGACTACTCTGCCTGAAACCCGGAGGAATGACAAAGAGGAAGAAGAGCTAGCTCTAGGGAACTCTAAAGCATTGAATGCCTCATTCAATGGTATTGACAGAATATCTTTCGATCGTTCATCAATGCGAGCGGCCAAGGATGTTTGGGACACTCTCGTAACTACTCATGAGGGGAACATCCAAGGTGAAGATGTCAAGACTTGATGCTCACCACCAAATTTGAGAATTTGAAGATGAAAGAAGATGAGAATATTCATGAATTTCACATGAATATTTGAAATTGCCAATGCCTGTGAGCACTTGGTGAAAGATGTCAAGAAGTCAGAGAAAGATTCTCGTATCCTTGCTAAGAGATTTGCAATGAAAGTCACCGCAATAGGAGGCTCAGACATCAAGACCAAGGTTGAAGAACTGATAGATCTCATGACTTTGAGATGGGAATCAAAGGAAACTGTTGATAAGAAGAACAAAGCATAGCACTTGTATCCAATTCAAGAGGGATGCAAGGAGGAAGATGAGGAGAAGATATCTGAAGTTATAGCCATGCTTGGAAGACAGTTCAACAACCGATCGTGAGAATTGATCCAAAGTCAAGGTCAAATGTCAAGGACATTCCATCTCGACATTAGCGCATCTTATGACTCCAGTAAGATCCAAGTCGAGGAAAAAGGAAGTCTAGGCAAGAAGTCCAATGTCATGAATGTGGAATTTGGACATATTAGAGCCGAATGTCCCACCTTCTAAAGAAACAAAAGAAAGGAATGGTCATTACTTGACCGATGGTGATTCAGAAGTGAATCGAGGAAAGAAGGTGCCAAACTTGTCACCGCTTCTCGAGTGTACAACTCGATATGGATTCTAGTGATGAGGAAGTGACATTTGAAGAGCTTCTGAAAACTACGTGAAGTCGTATAAAATGGTAGCATGTCCAGTAATGAGGAGAAAAGTCGATTGAGAAGTTGGAAAGAATGTGAAGTTGGAGGTCGAAAAAGAGGAAAACATGACCACTATAAATCACCTAAATAGTGATATTGTTATGTCAATTCCAAACTTGATCGACAGTCAAATCGTGTGACATCCTGCACGATAAGTTGAAGAAATTCTTTCACTTGACAAAATGCAGGAAATAAGCATGGTCAGGATATGGGTGAAAAAGCAACTCACAGGACATATTAAGAAGAGACATAGGAAAACAATGTCAAAGCAAAGTCACAAACCCAAAAACAGAAATGTAATCGGCTCAGTTGCAGGATCGCAGAGATTTGCAATAACCGTGAATGGAACAAACCCGGGAAGTCAATGACAAAGAAGATTTCATACCACAAGCCGTGTGAATAGTCCTCTTGTGGTATATGAAGACTAAGAAGTTTGTCATAACAAAAGGAAGAATAATCCACAGTAATAACAAGTCAAAGTATGTCACAACATCGGGTGCAACATCAAAATCATAGAAACATGAACAAACAGCTTCAAAGATGGAGATGTCATTATTGTGGAAGGTTTGGTCACATAAAATCTTTTTTTACTGGCTACATGGATATCCTAATCAAGGGTCTTATGTGAATCCTAAAACCAATGGGGATCATACTCTCAACAAAGGAATAAGAAGAAGATCAAGGTTCGTAGCTAACACTTCTAGTGTCTCGCCAAGGAAGATTGGTACTTTGACAAAGGTGTTCCAAGAAGGTATAACAAACCTTCCTCGAATAATGTCAAACCTCACTCTACCACTTTGTTACTTTTGAGATGGAGCTAAAGGAGAAATCAAAGGTGTTGGAAACTTGGACCGCCTCGAGTTCCAAATCTAAATGGAGTGTTACCGTAAAAGGCTTGATCAAATCATAAGCATAAGTCACTATGTGATATGGGATTTAAAAGTCAATCACTGTGTCCTCAATGTCTTGTAATCAATGATAAACAAGAAGTTGTTATAGAGGCTCATCAAAGGACAACCCACAAGTAACTGAGAGCACCACTGCCATCTATGAAAGTTCCATGCATAAAAGATGAAGAGGAAGTAAAGTCAGGCGTTAAGTATCCGGGTCATCCACACCTCAAGCATGAAAAGGATGGCTTATGGGGAGTCGAAGGATACCAAGATTGTTCATAGACAAAAGGAAAATCTATGGTAAGTATAAGGCTGAATGGAAGTCGAATGTCACTCAATGTTCGACATCTGACCATCTGAAGGTAATCAAGCAAAGTACTAGGATCCGCATGAAAGGATAACCAAGTGTCTTATTGCCAAAAGATACATGAGAGGAGTCCTAATGAAACCCATTCACGAGGGAAAAAGATCATGATGGCATCCATCTATGTTAATAACATAGTATCTCGAGGAATGTCGACACATTGATGAAAGACTAACAATTTTCACAAAGCAAATATGCAAGGAATTATGTCAAGAAGCTTGATTAAATCATGGCGCCTACACTAGACTCTCACCCTTCCACACTTGAAGTTGTCCAAGAAAATAAGTGGAGAAAGGGTTGATAAATGCTTCGTGTGAAAGCTTCTCTTGGATGAGGTTCATCTTGAGAAACCATCCCGCTTTGGGTCGCAAAGAAGCAAAATTGTGTATTCTGAATGTTGAGATCGACATAGTACCGGTAGCAATTGTTCTCGATGATCCGATGAAGGTATGCCGATCGAATAGAATGTCATACAGATGTCATGACATTGTAATCGTGACACTTTTACTAAAGTGCTTGAGACTAGCCAGCTTTGAAATGTTATGGGCAAGTCAGTAATTGTCCAAATGAGGAATTGTAATTAACCTTGCATACAACAAGGAACGGAAAGGATCTTGTTCTTCAAGTATTTATAAGTAGGTTATTTAAGTATTTTCTCTTATTTTAAAAGGTCCAAGAATAGGAAGAGACTCTTCATATAATAGTTTCTTCTTTTAGTATCATATTTCCTTCATCTAAAAGAAACTTTCAAAACCGCCATTCTCGCCTCATCCTCAACATCTTCCAAAGAAAATATGTCTTCTTCATCATCTTCATCTTCTCAAAACCGTTCATCATCTCTCCGCCATGGACGGTTAAAAGTAAACACTGATGACATGCATGTTGAAGCTCGAGAATCACTTCGCGGCAATGCCTACGAAGGTCAAGAAATTGTACAAGGAATGCAAGAAGGGACGAAGCATCACCTTCGTAAGATTTCGCATCATCCTCCCTATTCCCTGTAAATGGAAACACGTGGGAGTCTAGGGTCAGTATAGCCATCTAGATTGGTAACCAGATCCTCAATGACTAATTTGTTCCTCGTTCTACCCCCAATGAAAAGTCTCAGTAGCTCTAGCTTAGCATTGATCCAGATGTCATAGAGAATGTCAAGACATCCGGGTGACTCATGATATTCGCCAAGAATAATGAAGACCTTCTCGTTGAAGAGTCTCGGTAGGTGTTGATAATGCTTGTAATAAATCTCGCTAATAAGGAAGATGATCTCGATAAAGATTCTTGAGAAGTCCCCAAAGAAATGTTGCAATCGATAAAGCCACCGATTATATTTCCTCGATAGTATTCTTGAAGAATCACCAACAAAATGTACCTCCGTAAAGTCCCCGATGGCTACATTTTTTACAAAGATTTTGAAAAGTCACCGCTCAAGAATCTAATCACTTAACTAAACCTCCGCCATTGATTTAGATGAGATGTTCTCAGACAATGATCTTATTGCCAATGTCAATCCAAGCATTGCAAAAAGAATGATGAAAGGAAGGGAAAATGGTGCAACACATGCAGTGCCTCGAGGAAGATATCAAGATGTGTGCAAACCGAGAAGTATCACAAGGTCGATCCTCTACAAGGAAGTAGAGTGAAAACTTGGTGGTGACTCTAAACCAAAGAGAGACACCAATTGTGAAAAAAGAGGAAGGAACTGAACTCGTGGTCTCGATCATGACTCGAGTTTGATGTTGAGGAGGATGTCATCGGCATACATTCAAGAAAGAAGCCAACACTTGTAAACTTCCCAAGGTGCTCAAGTGGCAATTGATAACATCTCATTCCATCATCCTCAAAAGTGCCGAAAATGGAAGTATGTTTGTAAAGAGGGTTGCATTTGAAAGAGAGTTGCTTTAGAGTGCAAGGAGATCATTGACCGATTAAGGAGGCAGACCGATGAAACAGTGGAGAAACTTCAAACCATATGAAGCTTTGTGAGAGAATTTATTGTCAATCTTCAAATGGCTGTGGGGATAGAACCGATGACTACCAGATCACAGCTGAGGGAGAAAATTCAGTTTTTCCAAATGTGATCAATAGATTCCTAGGTAGATCTCTGCTAATACTCAAAGAGTCGAGGAACCGACAACAAGATTTGTCAAACCATCATTGCCAAACAAGTCGACAATGGCCTTTAAGGGAAAACTCTCAACAGCAAGTTGAGTGTCAAATTTGCCATCAAGATAAGAAAGGCTGCAAACCGGTCCCAACCAATCACAAATCCACCATTTCTAATGGATCGAAGATTCATTTATGCAGAGGTACTCAGCTACCTTGACTATGGATCCTACATTTTGATCGACACCTGCCATGCTACAGCTATGCTATCAAAGGACCAATAGCCTTTCCTCCTCGCCGGTGGAATTATAATCGATCGATCCGCATTCTTGGTGACGAGATTCGCCTCAAGAGAGCCCCCCGCTTTGGATTCCACTACAAACTGCTCGGGAGAAGATGTCCGACATTGTCATGACATCTCACGAGACATCACTGTCAAAGAAAATTCTCAAGGAAAATGTCATTGATGTGCTAAGAGCAACTTGCAAGGAGCTTGGCACGAAAAAGTCTGGAAGAGCTAATCTCTCAACTAGAGCAGACGAGGTTGAAGATGAAGAGAAAGTCGATAATGATGTCGCTATATGTCAAGATGATGATATTCGATGGTCGTGTCAAGAAGGTTTCAAGATGCTTCACAAGGTTTTTCCGGAGAAGAAAGCATGAGATGTTGCTCCCTCCCTGCTGTCATTGCTTTTGTCAATTTTCTCGTTATTTGTTTTCTCGTCTGCTTTGATTCTTGTATTTTCCCAACTTTGTTTGAATGGTCGTAATCATTGATGACGAGATAAATCTCGAAAATGTACCTCTCAAAAACAATGCCGTATAATTGTTTCGTACTGTTGATTAAAAGTTTGGGGAACTTGTATTGCCTTTGGCCCTTTATGGCTAAAAGGAGAAGAACCACTGTATGACGTAGAGTAATGGGACTGGGGACTTGGGGAAATTGTATGCTGCTTAAAATTTTGTATATGGGGCAATTGTGGGAATTGTGGGATTTTGTATGGGTAGAATTTATCTCTCTAAGTTCTAGTTACTCAAGCTTAGGAAAGCTAGAACTAGTTTATTGTCTTCTCACGGATAAAGTTCTTCGATGTTAGGTAGTTTAGCCAAAATGTGCCAAAGGAGTTTGTTAGTTTTTAAGTTGGCATTATGTTTGGTAAAACTAGAGTTTAGCAATGTCATGATGGATGTCATGACATTCTTTAGATTGAAGATAAATCCCACCGCTAGGATGATTAAAGATGCCTTTAACCGAAGCTAAAGTCAGTAGCCGGAAATTAGAATAGATCGATGTCATAATGTATGTTATGACATTCGGCAGACATTCTCTCAGAATCGCTTGTTCCCGAGATTTTTCGTGAAGTTTGTTGAGATGCTAAATATTGTTTTCCGTTATTAGAAAGCATGTTCACGTGGCTGTTAGGTTAATCTTAATTAAACCTAAAATGGTTGTTGAAAGACCATGTTTTTAGGATTAAATTATGAACCCTAGCTATCTTTATGGAAGCCCAAACCAAGTTTCGTGACCTGCCTATAAAAGGAAAAGAACCCTTACTCGCAACGCCTTCGAATGTATTGAAGAGATAGCACTTGTTTTTTGTGTAACGTTAGGATTTGTACGCTTGGTATTGGTAATTTAGTTTTCTTGTGAGCCAAGCAACTATCATTTGATAAGTGCATTGACTAGATTTGGTTGTAGGGTGAGTTTATCACCAAAGCTTTAAAGCACGAGTGTTTGTCTCGATTGAAAGCTAGCAAGATCAAGATATTTTATTGAAGTGTGTCTTCACAATTCAATTAGACATAGGTTGATATCACCGCCGTGATAGAGGGGGTGAGTAGAACTCATATCTAAGTAGGACTTAGGTAAAAGGATCATTGCGTGATTGGGAGAAGGTCGTCAACGTGTATTGGCCGTAGGTCTTCGAATTGATACTACTAATAGTGAACTTTATCCTCGGTTGTAGCCCCCGATGTAGGTTTGTTGAACCAACCGTGAACAACTTATCAGGTTCTTTATCGTCAGATTTATTGCTGAATTGTTAACATAGTGTCGACATCGTGTCATAACATTCTCGTGACATCAAGTATCTCCGCCGTGAATTTCAATGGCATCGAGCGGCACCGCTTGTTATTTCCGTGAGATCTAGGGATAATAGTTTTCGCGTAATGGATAAAGAAGGAGGATTTGGAGGAAGACCACCTATCTCGATGGGTCTAATTATGACACGAAAGCCTCGTGATGGTTGCTTTCTTAAGATCAAGGACATTAAAGCTTGAGAGTCAGCCGAAAGGATGGAAACATCCCACCAAGCTTGAGAAAGATGGGACTACCGTTTTGAAACCCGAGGAGGAATGGAGCAAAGAGGAAGAAGAGCTAGCTCTAGGGAACTCTAAAGCTTTGAATGCTCGCTCGGTAATGATGTGAATATCTTCGATCCGGTTCATCAATGTAGCCGGCCAAGGATGTCGGGACACTCTCGAACTACTCATGAGGGAACATCCAAGGTGAAGATGTCAAGACTTCGATGCTCACTACCAAATTTGAGAATTCAAGATGAAAGAAGATGAGAATATTCATGAATTCACATGAATATTTTGGAAATTGCCAATGCCTCGAGCACTTGGTGAAAAGATGTCAAGAGAAGCCGGTGAGAAAGATTCTGATCCTTGCCTAAGAGATTTGCAATGAAAGTCACCTAATAAAGGAGGCTCGTGACATCAAGACCTTTGAAGGTGAAGAACTGATAGGATCTCTTATGACTTTTGAGATGGGAATCATGAAACTGGATAAGAAGAACCAAAAGCATAGCACTTGTATCCACCTCAAGAGGATGCAAGGAGGAAGACGAGGAGAAGATATCCGCTATAGCTATGCTTGGAAGACAGCTCAACAAACCGATCGTGAGAATTGATCCAAAGTCAAGGTCAAATGTCAAGGACATTCCATTCGACATTAGCGATCTTATGACTCCAGCAGAAGATCCAAGTCGAGGAAAAAGGAAGTCTAGAAAGTCCAATGTCATGAATGTGAAGGATTTGACATATTAGAGTCAATGTCCCACCTTTCTAAAGAAACAAAAAGAAAGGAATGGTCATTACTTGACCGATGGTGATCGTGAAGTGAATCGAGGAAGAAGGTGCCAAACTTGTCAATCGCTTCTCCTCGAGTGTACAACTCGATATGGATTCTAGTGATGAAGTGACATTTGAAGAGCTTGCTGAAAACTACAGAAGCCGTATAAAATGGTGAAGTAATGAGGAGCGTAAAAAGCCGATTGAGAAGTTAACGAGAATGTGAAGTCGAGGTCAGAAAGAGGAAAACACAAACACTATAAATCACCTCAATATGATATTGTTATGTCGAATTCCAAACTTGATCGATGTCTAAACTGCAAAATGTTGACATCCGGTAATCGATAAGTTGGAAGAAATTCTTCACTTTGACAAAATGCAGAAATAGCATGGTCTAGGATATGTGGTCGAAAAGCAACCCGTTGGTGACATTAAGAAGAAGAGACAGGAAAACAATGTCGAGCAGGTGTCACAACCCAAAAATGAAATGTGTCTGCTCAGTTAAGTGTGACCAAAGAGATTTGCAACAACTGTGAATGGAACAACCGAAGTCAATGACAAGATGTCATACCACGCTGCTGAACAGTTCCGCCTGTGGTATATGAAGACTAAGAAGTTTGTCTATAACAAAGGAAGAATGTATCTAATAGACCAATGTCAAAGCAGTATGTCACAACACTGGTGCAACATCAAAAATCATAGAAACATGAACAAAAAGCTTCAAAGATGGAGATGTCATTATTGTGGAAGGTTTGGTCACATAAAATCTTTTACATGTGCCACATGGATATCCTAATCAAGGGTCTATGTGAATCCTAAAACCAATGTGGGATCATACTCAACAAGGGTGTAAGAAGATCTGCTGCTCGTAGCTAACACCTCTCTCGGAGTGTCTCGCCAAGGAAGATTGGTACTGATCTGGGTGTTCCAAAGCATATGACCGTATAACAAACCTTCAATAATGTCAAACCTCACTCTACCACTTTTGTTACTTTGGAGATGGAGCTAAAGGAGAAATCAAAGGTGTTGGAACTTGGACCGCCTGAGTTCCAAATCCAATGGAGTGTCATTGTAAAAGGTTTGATCATAATCTCATAAGCATAAGTCAACTATGTGATACGGATTTAAAGTCAACTTCACTGTGTCCAATGTCTTGTAATCAATGATAAACAAGAAGTTGTTATGAGAGGAGTCGATCAAAGGACAACGCTACAAGTGGGAATCGAGAGCACCACTGGCCATCTATGAGTTCCTGCATAAAGATGAAGAGGAAGTAAAGTTGTATGCAAGTATCTGGTCATCCACACCTCGAAGCATGAAAAGGATCTGGCCTATAGGGAGTTTAAGGATACCAAGATTGTTCATAGACAAAAGGAAAATCTATGGTAAGTATATCAACAGAAGTCGAATGTCACCTCAATGTCTAGACATCCGACCACTTGTAAGGTAATCAAGCAAAGTACTGGATCCGGCATGAAAGGATAACCAAGTGTCTTATTGCCAAAGATACATGAGAGGAGTCCCATGAAACCTTTCACTGAGGAAAAGATCATGATGGCATCCATCTATGTTAATAACATAGTATCCGGAGGAATGTCGTAATATTGATGAGCTCAACAATTCCTTCACAAAGCAAATATGCAAGGAATTATGTCAAGAAGCTTGATTAAATCATGGCGCCTACACTAGGACTCTCACCCTTCCACACCTGAAGTTGTCCAAGAAAATAAGTGGAGAAAGGGTTGATAAATGTCAGGTGAAAGCTCTCAAGGATGGTTCATCTTGAGAAACCATCCTGCTTTGGCCGCAAGAACAAAAATTGTATTCCTCAGACAATGTCGATCGATCACATAGCACCGGTAGCAATTGTTCTCGATGATCCGATGAAGTGATACGAATACAATGTCATACTGTGGATGTCATGACATTGTATCAAGTACACTTTTACTAAAGTGCTGAGACTAGCCAGCTTTGAAATGTTAGGGCAAGTTGGGTAATTGTCCAAATGAGGAATTGAGCAATTAACCTGTATAACAAGGAATGGAAAGGATCTTGTTCTTCGTATTTATAAGAGGTTATTTAAGTATTTTCCTCTTATTTTTAAAAGGTCCAAGAATAGAAGAGACCATATAATAGTTTCTTCTTTGAAAGTATCATATTTCCTTCATCTAAAAGAAACTTTCAAAACCTCCGCCATTCTCGCCTCATCCTCAACATCTTCCAAGAAATATGTCTTCATCATCTTCATCTTCTCAAAAACTGGTTCATCATCTCCTCGCCATGGATGTTAGGCAAATACCTGATGACATGCATGTCAAGCTCGAGAATCACTTCTCCGCAATGGCTGCACTTAAAAGGTCAAGAAATTGCATACAAGGAATGCAAGAAGGACGCAAGCATCACCTCCTCGTAAGATTCTGCACCATCCTCCTCTATCCCTCGAAATGGAAAATACAAGAGGAGTCTAGGGTCGTGTCATATAGCCATTGCTAGATTGAACCAGGATCCTCAATGAAGACCAACTGTTCTCGGTTTCAATTCCTCTAATGAAAAGTCCGCTAGCCCTAGCTTAGCAAAATATCCGATGTCATAGAGAATGTCAAGACATCCGTGATCATGATACCGGCTAAGAATAATGAAGACCTTTCTGTTGAAGAGTCTGAAGTAGGTGTTGATAATGCTTGTAATAAAATCTCTGCTAATAAGGAAGATGAGATCTCTGACAGCATTCTTGAGAAGTCCCCAGCAAAATGTTGCACTGATAAAGCCACTGCTGATTATATTTCTGATAGTATTCTTGAAGAATCACCAACAAAATGTACCTCTGGTAAAGTCCCTGATGACTACATTTTTTACAGCATTTTGGAAAAGTCACCAGTTCAAGAATCTAATCACTTAACTAAACCTCCAGTCATTGATTTAGATGAGATGTTCTCAGACAATGATCTTATTGCCAATGTCAATCCAAGCATTGCAAAAAGAATGATGAAAAGGAAGGAAAAATGTAGCAAATACACTGAGCCCCGAGGAAGATAATCAAGATGTGTGCAAACCGAGAAGTATCACAAGGTCGATCCTCTACAAGGAGAAGTAGAGTGAAAATCTGGTGGTGACTCTAACCAAAGAGACACCTATTGTGAAAAAAGAGGAAGGAACTCGAACTGTGGAGTCCGATCATGACTCAGTTTGATGTCGAGGAGGATGTCACCGATACATTCAAGAAAGAAGCCAACACTTGTAAAATCAAGGTGCCTCGGTGGCATTGATATATCTCATTCCATCATCCCGGATAAAATGGAAGTATGTTTGTTTAAAGAGGTTGCACTAGAAAGAGAGTTGAACAAGAGTGCTTTAGAGTGCAAGGAGATGGTCAATTTATTGAAGGAGGCAGATCGATGAAACAAAGGAGAAACTCTCAAATCACATGAAGCTTTGGTGAGAGAATTTATTGTCAATCTCTCAAATGGTCAGTGGGGATAGGAACTCGATGACTACCGATCAAGGAGGTGAGGGAGAAAAGTCGTTTTCCAAATGTGTGATCAGATTCCTGGTAGATCTCGCTAATACTCACCGTAAATGAGGAAATCGACAACAAGATTTGTCAAACCATCATTGCCAAACAAGTCGACAATGGCCTTTAAAGGAAAAAACTCTCACTAGCAAGTCGAGTGTCAAATTTGCCATACCGTGATAAGATTGGTGCTAAACCGGGTCCCAACCAATCACAATCCACCATTCTAATGGATTGAAGATTCATTTGCATGTGAGTACTGTGCTAATTTTGACTATGGATCCTACATTTTTGATCGACACTCAAGCATGCTACCGCTTATGCTATCAGGACCAATAGCCTTTCCTCCCCCGCTGTGTGGAATTATAATTGATCAAAGATCCAGACATTCTTGGTGATGAGATTCAGGCCCAAGAGAGCCCCTCGCTTCGATCACTCACAACCTGCTCAATGAAGCATGTCCCGACATTGTCATGACATCTCACGAAAGAAATCAAATTCAATCTCTCAACTAGAGCAGGACACGAGGTCAAGATGACAGAAAGTCGATAATGATGCCGCTGTGATGCCGAAGATGATGATATTCAGATGGTCGGGTGTCAAGAAGGTTCAAGATGCTTCCACAAAGGCTTCTTCCGGAGAGCACTTGAGATGTTGCTCCCCGCCTCGCTGTCATTGCTTTTTGTCAATTTTCTTATTTGTTTCTGCTCGCTTTTGATTCTTGTATTTTCCCAACTTTGTTTGAATGGTCGTAATCATTATTGATGCATTTATAAAGTCCTATTGAATGTACCCTCAAAACAATGCCGGTATAATTTGTTTTTCAATCGCTTGATTAAAGTTTGGGGAACTTGTATTGTTTCCTTGGCCCTTTATGGTTAAAAGGGAGAAGAACCACCGGTGACAAGAGGTAGGACTTTGGGACTTGGGGAAATTAGATTGCTTAAAATTTGTATACGGGGCAACAGGGAATTGTGGGATTTTGTATGGGTAGAATTTATCTTCTTCTAAGTTCTAGTTACTTAGCTTAGGAAAGCTTAGAACTAGTTTATTGTCTTCTCGTCAGACAGTTCTCCGATGTGTTAGGTAGTTTTAGCCAAAATGTGCCAAAGGAGTTTGTTAGTGTTTTAAGTTGACATTATGTTTGGTAAAACTAGTTTTAGCAATGTCATGATGGATGTCATGACATTCAGAGATTGAAGATAAATCCTACCGCTAAGGATGATTAGCATACCGTAATCACCGAAGCTAAAGTCGGGATGAAATTAAAACAGACCGCGTCGCATAAAGATGTTTGACATTCGCCAGACACTGCTCATAGAATGCTTGTTCCCGAGATTTGAAGTTTGTTGAGATGCTAAATATTGTTTTTCCGTTAAAGCATGTTCACGTGTTGTTAGGTTAATCTTAATTAAACCTAAATTGCTGTTGAAAAGACCATGTTTTAGGATAAATTATGAACCCTAGCTATCTTTATGGAAGCCCAAACTCAAGTTTCAGATCGCCTATAAAAGGAAAGAATCTTTACTCCGTCATAACTTTTGAATGTATTGAAGAGATATGCCTTGTTTTTGTGTAATCGTTAGGATTTGTAATGTAGCTTGGTATTGTGTAATTTAGTCAGGAGCCAAGCAACTATCATTTGATAAGTGCATTGGACTAGATTTGTCGTATAGTATTTATCACTCAAAGCTTTAAAGCACGATGTTTGTCTCGATCAGCTTTGAAGCAAGATCAAGATATTTTATGAAGTGTGTCTTCCAACCATTAGACAATAGTCGATATCACCGGTGATGTAGGAGGAGTAGAACTCATATCTAAGTAGGACTTAGGTAAAAGGATCATTGGAAGTGATTAAGTGAGAATGTCGCCAATGTGTGTGTCAATAGGTCTTCGAATTCGATATCATATTAGTGAACTTTATCCCCATTGTAGCCCCTGATGTAGGTTTGTCGAACCCAACCGGTGCAACTTAATGTGTCTCATCGCTTTCAGATGCATCGCGGTGAATTGTTAATATAGTCGACATCGTGTCATAACATTCTCTCGTGACATCAAGTATCTCACGCCAGAATTTCAACAAGTCTTCGTAAAACTCGTTAAAATTAAAGTGAATACAAGTCTTCTAAGATTCAAGAAATTTGACGTGAATATAAGTCTTTAAATCGATGAAATTTGTAGTGAATATAAGTCTTCAGAAAATCTGATGAAATTTGAAGTGAATATAACTCTTCAGAAAATCTGATGAAATTTGAAGTGAATATAAGTCTTCAGAAAATATGGTGAAATTTGAGGTGAATATAAGTCTTCAGAAAATTAGATAAAATTTGAAGTGAATATAAGTCTTCAGAAAATCTGGTTAAAATTGAAGTGAATACAAGTCTTCAAAAAATCTGATGAAATTTGAAGTGAATATAACTCTTCAGAAAATCTGATGAAATTTGAAGTGAATATAAGTCTTCATAAAATATGGTGAAACATGAAGTGAATATCATTCTTAAGAAAGTTAGATGAAATTTGAAGTGACTATAACTCTTCATAAAATATGGTTAAAATTGAAGTGAATACAAGTCTTCGAAAAATATGATGAAATTTGAAGTGAAGATAAGTCTTCAGAAAATCTGATGAAATTTAAAGTAAATATAAGTCTTCAGAAAATCTGATGAAATTTGATGAATATAAGTCTCTTTAAAACTGATGAAATTTAGTAAATATAAGTTTTCAAATAATCGATGAAATGAGTGAAAATAAGTCTTCGTAAATCGATGAAATTTTGAATATAACTCTTTAGAAAATTTGATGAAATTTGAAGTGAATATAAGTCTCTAAAATTCTGGAAATTTGAAGTGAATATAAGTCTTTAGAAAATTAGATGAAATTTGAAGTGAATATAAGTCTTCGTAAAATCTATGAAACTTGAAGTGAATATAAGTCTTCTAAAATTAGATGAAATTTGAAGTGAATATAAGTCTTCTAAAACCGTTAAAATTTAGTGAATACAAGTCTTCGAAAATCGATGAAATTTGAAGTGAATATCGTCTTCATAAATCCGTGAAACTTGAAGTGAATATCGACTTCGTAAAAATCATGAAATTTAGTGAATATAAGTCTTCGTAAAACTGTTAAAATTGAAGTGAATATAAGTCTTCGTAAAATCGAGTGAATATAAGTCTTCGTAAATCATGTAATATTGACGTGAATATAAGTCTCGTAAAACTGATGAAATTTGAAGTGAATATAATCTTCGTAAAATCGATTAAATTTGAAGTGAATATAAGTCTTTAGAAAACTGGTGAAATTTGAAGTAATATAAGTCTTCTAAAATTAGATAAAATTTGAAGTGAATATAAGTCTCGTAAAATCTGTTAAAATAAGTGAATATAAGTCTCTAAACTGATGAAATTTGAAGTGATATATAACCTTCTAAAACTGATGAAATTTGAAGTGAATATAAGTCTTCATAAAAATCGGTGAAACTTGAAGAATATCAATCTTAAGAAAATTAGATGAAATTTGAAGTGAATATAAGTCTCTAAAATCCGTTAAAATTGAAGTGAATACAACTCTCAAAAAATCGATGAAATTTGAAGAATATAAGTCTTCGTAAAAATCTGGATGAAATTTGAAGTGAATATAAGTCTTCAAAATCGATGAAATTTGAAGTGAATATAAGTCTCGTAAATCAGATGAAATTGTAATGAATATAAGTCTTCGTAAAAATCGATGAAATTTGAAGTGAATATAAGTCTCTAAAATCCATGAAATTTGAAGTCAATATAAGTCTTAGAAAATCGATGAAATTTGAAGTTATAATTCTTCAAAAATCCAGTGAAATTGAAGTGAATATAAGTCTTCGTAAAATCTAATGAAATTGAAGTGAATATAAGTTTTAAGAAATCTAATGAAATTTGAAGTCAATATAAGTCTTCTCAAAATCATGAAATTTGAAGTGAATATAAGTCTTCATAAAAACTGTGAAACATGAAGTGAATATAAGTTTTAAAAATTAGATGAAATTTGAAGTGAATATAAGTCTCCGAATATATGATGAAATTTTAGTGAATATAAGTCTTCATAAAATCTGTGAAATGAAGTGAATATAAGTTCGTAAAATTAGATGAAATTTGAAGTGATTATAAGTCTCGTAAAATCGTTAAAATTGAAGTGAATACAAGTCTTCAGAAGATCCGAAGAAATTTGACGTGAATATAAGTCTTCAGAAAATCTGATGTAATTTTTAGTGAATATAAGTCTTCAGAAAATCTAATGAAATTTGAAGTGAATAAAACTTTTCAGAAAATCTGATGAAATTTGAAGTGAATATAAGTCTTTAGAAAATATGGTGAAATTTGAGGTGAATATAAGTCTTCAGATAATTAGATAAAATTTGAAGTGAATATAAGTCTTCAGAAAATCTGGTTAAAATAGAAGTGAATACAAGTCTTCAAAAAATCTGATGAAATTTGAAGTGAATATAAGTCTTCAGAAATTCTGGTGAAATTTGAAGTGAATATAAGTCTTTAGAAAATTAGATGAAATTTGAAGTGAATATAAGTCTTCTGAAAATCTGGTGAAACTTGAAGTGAATATCAGTCTTCAGAAAATCTAATGTAATTTGAAGTGAATATAAGTCTTTAGAAAATCTGATGAAATTTGAAGTGAATATAATTTTTCAGAAAACCTGATGAAATTTGAAGAGAATATAAGTCTTCTAAAATATGGTGAAATTGAGGTGAATATAAGTCTCTCGTAAAATTAGATAAAATTTGAAGTGAATATAAGTCTTCTAAAATCAAATTGAAGTGAATACAAGTCTCAAAAACTGAGTGAATATAAGTCTTCGTAAAATCATGTAATATTGAAGTGAATATAAGTCTCAGAAAATCGATGAAATTTGAAGTGAATATAAGTCTTCGTAAAACTGATGAAATTTGAAGTGAATATAACTCTTCAAAACTGATTAAATTTGAAGTGAATATAAGTCTTCAAAACTGTTAAAATTAAAGTGAATACAAGTCTTCGAAATCTGATGAAATTGAAGTGAATATAAGTCTTCGATAATCGTGAAATTTGAAGTGAATATAAGTCTCGAAATTAGATGAAATTTGAAGTGAATAAAAGTCTTCAGAAAATCTAATGAAATTTGAAGTGAATATAAGACTTTAGAAAATCTGATGAAATTTGAAGTGAATATAACTTTTCAGAAAATCTGATGAAATTTGAAGAGAATATAAGTCTTTAGAAAATATGGTGAAATTTGAGGTGAATATAAGTCTTCAGAAAATTAGATAAAATTTGAAGTGAATATAAGTCTTCAGAAAATCTGGATAAAATTGAAGTGAATACAAGTCTTCACAAAATCTGATGAAATTTGAAGTGAATATAAGTCTTCAGAAAATCTGATGAAATTTAAAGTAAATATAAGTCTTCAGAAAATCTGATGAAATTTGTAGTGAATATAAGTCTTCAGAAAATCTGATGAAATTTGAAGTCAATATAACTCTTCAGAAAATCTGGTGAAATTTTAAGTGAATATAAGTCTTTAGAAAATTAGATGAAATTTGAAATGAATATAAGTCATCAGAAAATCTGGTGAAACTTGAAGTGAATATAAGTCTTCCGAAAATTAGATGAAATTTGAAGTGAATATAACTCTTCAGAAAATCTGGATAAAATTGAAGTGAATACAAGTCTTCAGAAAATCTGATGAAATTTGAAGTGAATATCAGTCTTCATAAAATCTGGTGAAACTTGAAGTGAATATCAGTCTTCAGAAAATCTGATGAAATTTGAAGTGAATATAAGTCTTCAGAAAATTTGGTTAAAATTGAAGTGAATACAAGTCTCCAGAAAATCTGATGAAATTTGAAGTGAATATAAGTCTTCGTAAAATCAAGAAATTTGAAGTGAATATAAGTCTTCGTAAAAATCGATGAAATTTGAAGTGAATATAAGTCTTCAGAAAATCTGATGAAATTTGAAGTGAATATAACATTTCAGAAAATCTGATGAAATTTGAAGTGAATATAAGTCTTCAGAAAATATGGTGTAATTTGAGGTGAATATAAGTCTTCAGAAAATTAGATAAAATTTGAAGTGAATATAAGTCTTCAGAAAATCTGATGAAATTTAAAGTAAATATAAGTTTTCAAATAATCTGATGAAATTTGACGTGAAAATAAGTCTTCAGAAAATCTGATGAAATTTTAAGTGAATATAACTCTTCTGAAAACTTGATGAAATTTGAAGTGAATATAAGTCTTCAGAAAATCTGGTGAAATTTGAAGTGAATATAAGTCTTTAGAAAATTAGATGAAATTTGAAGTGAATATAAGTCTTCGAAAAATCGTGAATTTGAAGTGAATATAAGTCTTCTAAAATTAGATTTAATTTGAAGTGAATATAAGTCTTCGTAAAAACTGTGAAATTGAAGTGAATACAAGTCTTCAAAACTGATGAATTTGAAGTGAATATCACTCATAAAACTGGTGAAACTTGATGTGAATATCGCCTCGTAAAATCATGAAATTGAAGTGAATAAGTCTCTTTAAAATCTGTTAAAATGAAGTGAATACAAGTCTTCTAAAACTGAGTGAATATAAGTCTTCGTAAAATCCGATGAAATTTGACGTGAATTTAGTCTTCGTAAAACTGATGAAATTTGTGAATATAAGTCTTCAAAATCTGATGAAATTTGAAGTGAATATTACTTCGTAAAAATCGATTAAATTTGAAGTGAATATAAGTCTTAGAAAACGTGAAATTTGAAGTGAATATAAGTTTTAAGAAAATTAGATAAAATTTGGTGAATATAAGTCGTAAAATCGTTAAAATTGAAGTGAATACAAGTCTTCGTAAAATGATGAAATTTGAAGTGAATATAAGTGTTCGAAAATTAGATGAAATTTGAAGTGAATATAAGTCTTCGTAAAATCCGTTAAAATTGAGGTGAATACAAGTCTTCAGAAAATCCGATGAAATTTGAAGTGAATATTAGTCTTCATAAAATCTGGTGAAACTTGATGTGAATATGAGTCTTCAGAAAATCTTATGAAATTTGAAGTGAATATAAGTCTTCAGAAAATCTGGTTAAAATTGAAGTGAATACAAGTCTTCGTAAAACTGAAAGTGAATAAGTCTCTCGTAAAACTGATGAAATTTGACGTGAATATAAGTCTTCAGAAAATCTGATGAAATTTGTAGTGGATATAAGTCTTCAGAAAATTTGATGAAATTTGAAGTGAATATAACTCTTCAGAAAATCTGATTAAATTTGAAGTGAATATAAGTCTTTAGAAAATCTAGTGAAATTTGAAGTGAATATAAGTCTTCAGAAAATTAGATAAAATTTGAATTGAATATAAGTCTTCAGAAAATCTGGTTAAAATTGAAGTGAATACAAGTCTTCAGAAAATCTGATTAAATTTGAAGTGAATATAACTCTTTAGAAAATCTGCTGAAATTTGAATTGAATATAAGTCTTCATAAAATCTGGTGAATCTTGAAGTGAATATCGATGTGAAGTCCGCTCACTAAGTTAGTGTGGAGTCAAGATGTTTAGACAATGCTTTTAAAGATAGTGTATGGTTCTCAAGTAGTATTTGTTGATGTCATTAGTGTGACTAAAGCCGTGTATGATTTTGAATGTTCGGACAGACTTGTAGTAGCTGTAAGAGTTATTTTCGTGTTCATGGGTGTTATTTGGTTCACATCAAGTTAAGGAAATTGTGACAACATCCGAGCTTTATGCTATCGAGTAAAGTTAGACCGCACATGCCGAGTATTTTAAACATAGAATTTTGAACTGTTGGACGGAGTGCCTTAAGTAAGCAACTTAAACGGTGGTATTTTGGACACCAAGATTTATTTTGTGTCTGTAGAAGACTTCAAGGGGTTACCAAAGATTAGAAGTTCCTTTGTTTTTCATGATCAACTTTGTAAGTTTGATGGAAGATCTTTTTATAAGTTGGCATTGATCGTGAGTACCTTGACGTGAGATGGTTGAGTCGCTATTTGGACTTTGCAATGGGAAGCGAATTTGTTTGAACCAGTGGAAAGTTTAGCGAATGCTTTGATTTTAGTCTTGTTTTGTACTAGAGAACCTTAAAGGCGATGGTGATATTTCATTTTGGACTTAAGATGTATTTCGACATAGAGTTGGAAAAGTGTATTACTACCTTGAACGATTTGTTTTCATAAGGAAAAATTTTCGGAGACGTGAGTTAGAGTTTAATGCAGTTGTGCTCATTTGAAATTTTAAAGGTGCAGATGTTAACAACGAGGAGATTGGAATTGTTGAAGACAATTCAAGTTTGAGTTCGATATATAAAGAGACTTCTTCTGTGGTTGAGTTTAGTATGTGGATATCGCGGATAAACCAAGAATATCTGATTCGGGATTTGTTATTTTGCAGAATGTTGCATGTTTGGTTTGGGACACTTGTTGAAATTTAAGTTTAGAAGGTTATTGAGGATTTGTTCACTACTATCATATGGATTTCGTTGGATACTAATAGCCGTGGTGGATTATTAGATTTCGACTAAGATAGGTCTTGACGATAAAGAATTTGGTGATGGTTTGGTAACCACAGATACTTTAAGATGATTGATGTGTTATAAAAGAAAGTGTTCTATTTGTGACCGAAGTTGGTCGTGAAGGTGTTCCTGTTGGATTCCAGAAAATTATGTTATGATTCTAAGTCCAACTTGTGTTGTAATTCCAGTGGTATGAGACGACGTCGATGGGTTGAGTTCTTGAGAGAGTGTTTTGGTTTGGATTTCCACTTCGGAAGATTGAAAGTTGTGAGGGGTGTTTCGAGTAAGAACCTGTGTATTGATCGTTGCGACGATGCGAGGATGGTGATTACTTATTACATATTTTGGGGATTGTTATAAGGGAAGACTTCGTTGAAGTCAAGTGTATACGTCAAAGTTTCACAAGCGAATATATGGACAATATTTGAAAAGGTCCAACTATGTTGTGTGTTTTAGAGGATCAATGAACGTTGATCAATCAAGCACGAAAGAGTGATTCTTTGAGTTGATGAAGTTGATGTTGCGAGGTGTCTTGATGGGTGTACGTGTAACGCCCGTTTTTAATTAATATTAAGATATATTAATATTTTCAAGTTACCGATCGATGCTTATTTTGCGACGAGAATAATTATATTAATTAATATATCTATTAATTTATCCGCGACGCTCCGTTTGGCCCAAAATATTATTCGATCCGATATATAACCCTCAAATTATTTTAATTGATTGAATAAATAATATTGGTAAATATTATTAATGTGTTATATTGTAAGAATTGGTTAAGTGTGAGGAGTAATTGATGAGAATTAAGTTTTCAACTAAGAAACACATTATAAACCATTTCTCCTCATTTTTTCCATTCATAACACACCAAAGCCAAACATGAGAAAGTGAGGAAGCTAGTAAGAAACATAACTTATATAAGCCATTTTCCTCATTTCTTCCCATTTGTAAAAACAAAAGCCAATATTAGAAACTTGAGAGTTTGAGAGAAAGAAAAGGGTTTTGAGAAGAAGAGCAAGGAGGAGAAGATGGGGAAGATCATGAGCAAGAGTTTGAGGTTGGGGCTTTGATGGAGCATCTTGCAATCAACCAAGCTAGAGGTAAGGGGTTTGATTTTCCTTTCCATATAGTTAGGGTTTGATAGATATGTTGTGGATTTAGGAATAATTAGTATTTTGATCCATGGGGTTATAGTTTGCCATTGTTTTAGTGTTGTGTTGTTGTTGTTGAAATTTTCAATGGATGGTAGAAGTATGTTTTGATGTTGTATTTGAGGTTTATATGTTGTGTTGATGATAAGAGATGGTGAGTTAGTGATAAGAGATGTTTGGTGGGTTTAGTTTGAATTGAGGAAAAATTGATAGTAGAGTTTTATGATTTTGTTGGTTGATTGTTGTGATAGTATGGAGAAGTTGGATGAGGAGTAGAGATTATAGATGAATTGTTACTAGTGTTGTAGTGTTTGGAAAAATAGAAATGAAAATATAAAATAGAAATGAAAATAGTAATGGAAAATGAAAAAGAAAAACATAACAGTAAATGAAAAGAGAAAACAAAATGTGATACTGTATGAAATGAAAGAAAAAAATGCAGGGAATGGAAAAAAAGAAGAAAAAAAAGGAATTGGAAGGAGGTACCCATTGCTAAGGCAGCCGTCCCCATTTTATGTAGCTTGCCGAGACGTGCGTCCCATTTTGAAGGGATGAAATGGAATTTTCGTGGATTATTGTTTTGCTGGTTTTTTCCATTTTCGGTTTTTCTGTCAAATTTATATTTCCTGCATAATTTTAAGAAATGGTTTCTGTTGCTTCAAATTTTATTTAATTCATATACCACTAGTTGGTATTAATAAAATATAACTAGGACATAAGTTAGCCGATTAAATTTGGGACCCGATTATGTTCCGATTCTGGTAAATTCGGCGACGGAGCAAGTTGCTCCGAATTCAACGAAAATTGATGTGCTAGCTAAGTTTGACGTGTAGAACGTAGTGGTGAGGTTAGTTTTTAGAAATTACGAGTTTTTACGAAGCGACCCAAAATAGGCTAAATTACGGTAAATTGAACCGGATTTTGTTTTAGTGGATTTAAGGCACGTATGGACAATCCGTTTTCGACGTTGACGATTATGATTAATACCGGTTATTAGGAATTACTTTCGACGATTATGGACGTTTTGTCTATTTTTTTCCGTTTTTGGAATTTAGTGAATTAATTGATAACGATGCGGTGTTAATAAACGTAAGATTTGCGACGGTGTATTTATTAACGAATACTTGTTGATATGCAATGCGATGATATATGTTTTGTACATGATGATGTGATGATTAAATTGATGTTGTTAATATATGCTTCCGATTTGTGAATGCATGACTTTGGTGAATTTATTAGCATGTTTGCTCAATGCAATTATAATGCGATGATATATTTATCTTGTTTTGATAAATTATATGACGTGGGCTTTATGCCAATTTGAATGAGCGAAGATGTTTTTGTGTGGTGTTGTTTTATTGTCGAGTCACATACATTTCATAAGCGAAGAGGGTTTTATGCCAAGCGATGATGGCTTTTATGCCGAGCGAAGATCGGCTTTATGCCAAGTGTCCCTAATTACGGACGGCGATGGGTACCACATGCATAACATAGTCGTGTCTCATGGAGTCTGTTATGTTTATGTTTGATTTGTTTACGCTGGTTTTTGTTGATTGAGGATGATATTGAATTGTGATGATATATGATGATGATGATGTTTGTGATGATGTTGAAGATGGGCTTTATGCCAAAAGTTTAAGATGGGCTTTATGCCAAAAGCTTAAGATGGGCTTTAGCCAATTTATGATGATTTGTTATGTTGTTTATATTACTAGCATTATTTAATGTTGTTGGTTGATGTTGTTGTTTAAGACTACCGTGTTAATTAGTGATGTATTAGCTCGTGACGATTTCTTGTGGTGACGGAGGGTTATGTGTTGTTGCGACGCTTTTATGCCGAGGAGGTTACGTGATATAGTGTAGATTATACACATTAGGATGACGAGTAAAGTAAGTGAGTTTTGATTATGTGTTGAATTACACTTATTAATCTATACCCTTTGTAATTCAAACTATATATATATATATTTTATCATGCCTTAATTATATGTTTTGAGTATCTCACCTTTATTTGTTTCGTTACCTATATATTGGTAACGCAAAGTTATGAAGACGGAGTCTATAGTCCCGTTAGTCGAGTCTGTCCCTCTCGATACGTAGTACTGGGGAAATGTTTATGTCGCCTTGTTGTTGTTGTTATTATTATTCCTTTGTGAATAAGAACCATAATTCGTAAAAACATGATTTTGATGAGGAAGTTTAATAAAGGAGATGTTTTGATTTCTATGAATCAATTTATGTTTTCCTGCGATGCTATGTATCCGAAATTTATACTTTAAAGTAAACTGTTTTAAAGTGAGTTGTTTTTTTATGGTGTAACGCCTCAGTATTTAATTTATGAAATTTTAAAATTACTCTGATTATTGCATATAAAACTTTGGGTAGAATTGGGGTGTTACAGTACGCTTTGAACGTATCCATTTTGAGTAATTGAGAAGTTGAGGATTAACCAAGTTGTCTTACGGTTGGCATCTTATGCATTAAAGTGACGCGTCATGGTTTGGATATCGAGCATTGAGTTTTAACTGGTATACGAGATTGTTGGATTGGGACTAGTGAGTTATAGTCGCAAGTCGTCTGTATACGCCTTAGAATGAGTAGTGTATCGCAGTTCGGTTATGTTTGAGTAACTTGTTTTGTTCAAGGGTTGTACGTTGGTAATCTACAAGGATGATGTGACCTTGTGATTTTCTGGAATGAAAGCGATAACTGCAAGTGTAATTCTTGAGTTTGTGCTTATGCGTGAATGAAGGCATCTTTTTCGTGTTTGCGTAGCACGCGTGGTTCTATCCTATTTTGATTGTTTCAGTTTTGGTTTGTATAACCATTTTGTTGTTTTTGTTTTAGCGATGGTGTCGGTATTGTGTTGTAGGACTTTATGTTCCTATCCTTGGTGACTCGTTTCCGAGGTGTCGGTTCGAGTGTGTGACTAAATTCCATGGTTGAGACGTTAGGATAGTAGCGGTCTTGTTTGTTTGGTTCTCGAGTGAACCGGTGTGTCTGTGACTTGTTTAGTTGTTGGGTGTTAGTTGGTCGTCGAGTGCATTGTATGGGCTTTGCATCTCGGCATGGTTGTTCTTGATGGGAAGATGTAGTTTGGGATATTTCCTTGTGATAGGTGTATTTTATATGCTGTTTAATTGCGCGAAGACTGAGTGGTCGAATGCCTAGGCATGTCCTGAATTGTTCGTTTTGGTCGAAATTTCGAGGACGAAAAGTTTATAAGTGGGGGAGAGTTGTAACGCCCGTTTTTATTAATATTATATTATATTAATATTTTCGAATTACCGATCAATGTTTACTTTGCGATGAGAATATTTATGTTAATTAATATATCTATTAATTTATCTGGCGACGTTTTATTTGGTCCGGTTTTTATTCCGTTTGGTCCGGTAAAATATTATTCGGATCCGATATTTAATTTCCCGGAATTATTTTAATTGATTGAGTTAATGATATTAGTGGGGGTGTGGGGAGCATTTTGTTAGAATTGGTTTTTCACCCTTGGCTTACTAGTAGGGGAAAATACCATTATAAGAACCATTTCTCCTCACTTTCCTTCCATTCTAAATACCAAAACCAAACATGAGAACTTGGAAGCTAGTAAGAAAGCAAGTTACAAAAACCAGTTTCTTTCCTTTTCCTTCCATTGTGAACACAAAACCAAAATAGAAACTTGAGAGGAAAAGAAGGGGTTTGGGAGGAGAAGAACAAGAGGAGAAGAAGAGGAAGATCACGAGCAAGAGCTTGAGGTTGGGTTGTAGGATCATCAAGAATCATACAAGCTAGAGGTAAGGGGTTTGATTTCTTCACCTCATATAGTTAGGGTTTTGGTTAATATATTTTTTGGATTTTGGGGAAAAATAGATAGGTTGATTTATGAACTTTGAGTGAATGATTGATCAAATAACTTAGAGAAATGGAGTAAAGAGTATGGTTTATAGGGGTTTATTTACTAAGCTAATTGTGGAATGGAAATAGAAGAGAAAAGCATAATAGTATAATGGAAAAACAAAACCCAGAAAATGTGAAACAGTAAAAACGCAGGGTAATGAAGAAGATGAAAGATGGGGGATTCGGCAAGGTGGAGGCGCCCACCCCCATCCTTGAGGCGCCCACCCCCATAGTTAGGACGCACGCCTCCCTCCTAAGGGCAGCATGGGACGAACGTCCCTCTTGTTCGAGGAGTGGAAATGAATTTTGCTGTTTCTGTTTTCTGTATTTTGAGTTTTCTGTTTTCTGTCAACTGTCTTCTGCATAATTTTTAGTTTCTAGCTTTTGTGTGATTCAATTTCCTTAATTCCACCTAGCAACATTTTATACTAATAAAATATAATAAGGACACAAGTTAGCCGATTAAATTTAGAACCCGATTATGAAATTTTAAATTACTCTGATATTTGCATATTAAACTTTGGGTAATATTGGGGTGTTACATTAGTGGTATCAGAGCAGGTCGGTCTGTCGACCAGTTTATTAGTGTGTTCAACCCTGTAGTATGCGACGTTTGTGTGAAACACTGTCGGTACTTGTTTGTTTCAAATTGTTTGCCTACAGATATGAGTTTGAAACAAGAGGGGGAGAAGTTTTACTTCTTGGTGGCGCTTGTGGATTAGGATGGAGCCTCAAGCAGTGTTACGCTTCGGTAACTTGAAGTGTAAGTTTGAAGACGTTGTTGTAGTTGGTAGAGATGGTTTATGTCACCATCATGATTGTCGACTGTCTATTGACAAATTGAGGGACTGATCATCCTTAATCTCTTGTTGATAGTAGTCGGGAATTGTGTCAGTTGGGATAGACTTGTCTTGCCAACTTAATAGTGTATGAAGCAGATGTGTTGGCACAAGGTAGTGCATGGTTACTTGAGTTTTGAGCGAATTTGGATTTTGGTGAGGAACGAGATTTTGGCAAGCGAACTTCTTGTTGTGATTCTTCCGAAGCATATTGTGAAGATGTGAGGGAATTGCCGTAGCAGTGCGAAGTGAAGTTTTGATGGATTTAGTTTCTGGATACTAGTTGTGATTCGAAGTATCCTTAAGGGAGGTTTGCTTCTGAATTATAGTGGAAGAGTCAACTTGAGGATTGGTTTGAGCAGAGTTTGTTTATTCAAGCGGGTCACCGTGGAGTGCTATCGTTGTGTTGTTCGAGAAGGGCAAAGGTTGCCGAGTCGGTGTGTCGTTTGCAGGCAAGTAACGAAGTGGATATTAAGGACAAGTGTCTACTTTCGAGGAATGATATTTGGATGAATCAGTCGTTTAGAGTTTATGTGTTTCGTGAGATCGATGTGAAGTTTGGCTGTCTACGGGTTAGTGTGGGAGCTGAAGATGTTTAGACAATGCTTTTAAAGATAGTGTATGGTTCTGGCGAGTATTTGTTGATGTCATTAGTGTGACTAAAGCGTCAGGTATGATTTTGGAATGTTCGGACAGTACTCTCATGAGTAGCTGTAAGAGTTATTTCGTGTTCATGGGTGTTATTTGGTTCACATCAAGTTAAGGAAATTGTGACAACATCCGAGCTTTGCGTTATCAGTAGTAAAGTTAGACCGGTACATGCCGAGTATTTTAAACATAGAATTTTGAACTGTTGGACGTGAGTGCCTTAAGTAAGCAACTTAAACGGTGGTATTTTGGACAATTCCGCGAAGATTTATTTTGTGTCTTGTAGAAGACTTCAAGGGGGTTACTTCAAAGATTAGAAGTTCCTTTGTTTTTCATGATCAACTTTGTAAGTTTGATGGAAGATCTTTTTATAAGTTGGCATTGATCGTGAGTACCTTGACGTGAGATGGTTGAGTCGCTATTTGGACTTCGCAATGGGAAGCAAATTTGTTTGAACCAGTGGAAAGTTTAGCGAATGCTTTGATTTTAGTCTTGTTTTGTACTAGAGAACCTTGTGCGGCGTATGGTGATATTTCATTTTGGACTTAAGATGTATTTCGACATAGATAATATAAGTCTTCAGAAAATCTGAGGAAATTTGAAGTGAATATAAGTCTTTAGAAAATCTGATGAAATTAGAAGTTAATATAAGTCTTCAAAAAATCTAGTTAAAATTGAAGTGAATACAAGTCTTCAAAAAATCTGATGAAATTTAAAGTGAATATAAGTTTTCATAAAATCTGGTGAAACTTGAAGTGAATATAAGTCTTCAGAAAATTAGATGAAATTTGAAGTGATTATAAGTCTTCAGAAAATCAGGTTAAAATTGAAGTGAATACAAGTCTTCAGAAAATCTGATGAAATTTGAAGTGAATATAAGTGTTCAGAAAATCTGATGAAATTTAAAGTGAATATAAGTCTTCAGAAAATCTGAGGAAATTTAAAGTGAATATAAGTCTTCATAAAATTTGATGAAATTTGACGTGAATATAAGTCTTCAGAAAATCTGATGAAATTTAAGTGATTATTAGTCTTCAGAAAATCTGATGAAATTTGAAGTGAATATAACTCTTCAAAAAATCTGGTGAAATTTGAAGTGAATATAAGTCTTCACAAAAACTGGTGAAACTTGAAGTGAATATAAGTCTTTAGAAAATTAGAATAAATTTCAAGTGAATATAAGTCTTTAGACAATATTGTTAAAATTAAAGTCAATACAAGTCTTCAGAAAATCTGATGAAATTTGAATTGAATATAAGTCTTCATAAAATATGATGAAATTTGAAGTGAATATAACTCTTCAGAAAATTTGATGAAATTTGAAGTGAATATCAGTCTTCATAAAATCTGGTGAAACTTGAAGTGAATATCAGTCTTCAGAAAATTAGATGAAATTTGAAGTGAATATAAGTCTTCAGAAAATCTGGTTAAAATTGAAGTCAATACAAGTCTTCAGAAAATCTGATGAAATTTGAAGTGAATATAATTCTTCAGAAAATCTGATGAAATTTAACGTTAATATAAGTCTTCAGAAAATCTGATGAAATTTGACGTGAATATAAGTCTTCAGAAAATCTGATGAAATTTGTAGTGCATATAAGTCTTTAGAAAATCTGATGAAGTTTGAAGTGAATACAATTCTTCAGAGAATATGATGAAATTTGAAGTGAATATAAGTCTTCAGAAAATCTGGTGAAATTTGAAGTGAATATATGTCTTCAGAAAATTAGATGAATTTTGAAGTGATTATAAGTCTCGTAAAACTGTTAAAATTGAAGTGAATACTGTAACACCCTTCTAATTACCCGCGTTTTATAGAATTTAAATATCAGAGTTTTATCCAAAGTTAAGAGGCGTCACAATTTAAGATCATAAAAGTTGACCAAACAGTGTCATGCTTTCACTGAAGAATAATCATTTAATAAATCATACTCAAAATTATGTTTAACAGCGGAAATGAAACATAATTAAATCCCGAATACATCATTCAATAATTATTCCAGGATATTTAATCAAAACACAATTCAAAACTATCCAAAATATCCATTAAAGGATTCAAGCAATCGTTTTCCCCAGTGTTACATTTACCAGAGCACGACACTGACACGCGGACTAGATTATCTAAACTCGAATCTAGAGCTATCCTCACCAACTCCAAGCGGCTAATGACTTCGGATCTGAAATGTTGAAGTAAGGGTGAGATTTCAATTCAATATAATATGTATTATACGTTCTTAGATACAACAGAATAATCGAATATATTAAATCATCAATCAAACACAAGATCATAAGCAATGCAGAAAACAGTTCACACAATGATCATGTATATATCAAACAATGGAAATTGCAACACTGGAAACCATCCTATCATGTTACAATCCCATATGCAATGCAGACTCTATGCATGTGGTACCAAAACGTGAACCGCGCTCACCCAACGCCCGCTTACTTCGTGGAAAGACAAGTAATCCATGATTCGCCCACAACCATTGGGTCAAGAATCTAGCCTCACTACCTCCAACTAGGTAAGTCTATTGGCTCTGCAAGCTCACTTCCGCACAATGGGAATGAACCAATTAACAAATGTTCATGCATGCAATCATAAAAGCATGCAACATTATTCCACTGATCATATTATCAATACATTCCACCCAATGCCAATTCACCAAATATATCATATTCAAATCATAATGAAAATCAAATATAGCATGGTATGCATTAGCTCTCATTCGGTAACTCAGACCAATTGCATTAATTCCCCATTATCCTTAACTGATTCATATTTTTCAAAATCGGGAGCTCGACCCTTTTAAAATGATTTTTGAGAAAATAATAAAAAAAAATTTCTTTCCAAGAGGTAGTATTTGAAATTTAAGAAATAACGCCGAAAACGGCACTCGAATCGGAGTTACAGTTTAGAAAATATAAATTTTTGAAGTTTTAGAAGTTTTGGAAAAATACACAGTGGTAACCGGTTCCTCACTGGGAGAACCCGGTTCCCACAATTTGAAAAACACACGCTCCTGGAAATTTGTATGGGGAACCCGCCTCCCCACAGGAACCGTTCCTGTGTTTTAAAATGAGTCTCCTCGATTTTAGATGGGGAACCCGGTTCCTCCCCACAGGGAACCGGTTCCCACGACCTGTAACAGCAAAATCTGCTATTTTTGACAGCTTTATGCATCCATAATCATTTCCAAACTTCCAAACACGAATTGTGATACTATGAACACCATTTTACACCATTATAACATTAAACAACTTAATTTACTCATTCCTAATAGTATTCTGACACACTAATGATCAATTCTTCCCTACACCGACACAAAATAGGGTTTCATGCTATAACCTATAATTCCATTTCCTATCATACCCAATTACCCCGTTGATTCCAAAAACCCATAAGACATATTAACCAAACGAAATCACCCCTTATCTCGCGATGATTCTTGAATTCCTCGGCGTCGGCTTTTCCTCTCTTCTCTTCTCTTCTCCAATTCTAAGTATTATGACTTTTCTCCCAAAAAGGCTTCTATTTCCTTTCTTTTCCTTTTATATTTCCTTTTAATATTCCAAATAAAATAAATAATCAATACTTAGTAATTAGTAGAGCGATTTACTCTCACACCCACCTTTTACTCTGTACACCTCCAAACCCTTCCTCATTAAATGATCCAATTAATCCAAAAATATAAATATTTAAGACCTTAATTAAATAAATAATTAAATTCCCATTTATTTAATTTTTGAGTTAAATCGGGGTGTCACAACTCTCCCCCACTAAAAGAGTTTTCGTCCTCGAAAATATACCTTAGACGAAAAGTTCGGGATACGAGTCTTTCAACTGACTCTCCAGCTCCCAAGTTACATTCCCTTCAGCTGGTCCTCCCCAAGCTACTCGTACCTATCTCTTTACCTCGTAATTGCTTCACTTTGCGGTCCTCAATTCTTGCAGGCACTGCTTCAACAATCAAATTATCTCGTACCTGAACATCATCTACTTGAATCTCATGCGACGGATCCGCAATGTACCTCCTCAACTGAGATACATGGAAAACATCATGCAAATTCGCAAGTGACGGCGGTAAAGCGATCTGATAAGCAACTTTCCCAACTCTCTTGGAAATGTGAAACGGACCAATGAAGCGCGGAGTCAACTTCTTTGACTTCAAAGCTCGACCAATACCAGTCATCGGAGTAACTCTCATAAACACGTGGTCTCCTTCATCAAACTCAAGATCCTTCCTCCTCTTATCGTGATAACTTTTCTGACGACTCTGAGAAGCCTTCATCTTCTCCTGAATCATCTTAATCTTTTCTGAAGTTTGTTGAACGATCTCTGGTCCAATCACAGCACTTTCTCCGGATTCATACCAACACAACGGTGTCCGACATCTCCTACCATACAATGCCTCAAACGGAGCCATACCAATGCTTGAATGAAAACTATTGTTGTAGGTAAACTCTACCAACGGCAAATAGCTATCCCAAGCTCCACCTTTCTCTAACACATA
The DNA here is from genome assembly GCA_021764765.1 of Vicia sativa. Lineage (NCBI taxonomy): Eukaryota > Viridiplantae > Streptophyta > Magnoliopsida > Fabales > Fabaceae > Vicia > Vicia sativa. Next base: position 205,123,876 of record CM038794.1, read on the forward strand.
AGCCCTCAACAAGTCCTCTAACGACTGAATCGTCCTCTCCGTCTGACCATCTGTCTGCGGATGATACGCGGAACTCAATCGTAACTTAGTACCCAGAGCTTCCTGCAATCCTGTCCAGAACTTAGAAGTGAACCTCGGATCTCTATCCGACACAATGCTAGACGGAATACCATGCAAACTTACAACTTTCTCAACATACAATTCTGCCAACCTCTCCATCGAGTAATCCATTCTTATCGGAATAAAGTGAGCAGACTTCGTCAATCGATCGATAATCACCAAAATAGAATCACAGTTCTTCGCTGTTCTAGGCAAACCAGACATAAAATCCATAGAAATGTCATCCCATTTCCATTCCGGAACGAATAACGGTTCCATCAGTCCTGACGGCTTCTGATGCTCAATCTTTGATTTCTGACAAACCAAACACGCATACACAAACTCGGCAATTTCCTTCTTCATTCCTGGCCACCAAAATAATTTCTTCAAATCATGGTACATCTTTGTAGCACCGGGATGAATACTCAACCCACTACGGTGTCCTTCTTGTAAGATACTCTTCCTAATCTCAGCAACATCCGGAACACACACTCTATCACCAAATCTCATAACGCCATTCTCATCAATTCGGAACTCACCTCCTTGACCTTGGTTAATCAATGTTAGCTTATCCACCAAACCAACATCAGATTTCTGTCCATTTCGAATGTCTTCCAGAATACCACTGGTCAGCTTCAACATGCCCAACTTCACACTATTCGGAGTAGTCTCACATACCAAACTCAAATCTCTGAACTGTTCTACTAAATCCAATTCCCGAATCATCAACATCGACATATGCAAGGAATATAAGTCTTCAGAAAATCTTGTTAAAATTGAAGTGAATACAAGTCTTCAAAAAGTCTGATGAAATTTGAAGTGAATATAAGTTTTCAGAAAATCTCATGAAATTTGAAGTGAATATAAGCCTTCTGAATATATGATGAAATTTTAAGTGAATATAAGTCTTCATAAAATCTGGTGAAACTTGAAGTGAATATAAGTCTTCAGAAAATTAGATGAAATTTGAAGTGATTATAAGTCTTCAGAAAATCTGGTTCAAATTGAAGTGAATACAAGTCTTCAGGAAATCTGATGAAATTTGACGTGAATATATATCTTCAGAAAATCGGATGAAATTTATAGTGAATATAAGTCTTCAAAAAATCTGATGAAATTTGAAGTGAATACAAGTCTTCAAAAAATCTGATGAAATTTAAAGTGAATATAAGTCTTCATAAAATTTGATGAAATTTGAAGTAAGTATAAGTCTTCTGAAAATCTGATGAAATTTGAAGTGAATATAAGTCTTCATAAAATCTGCTGAAACTTGAAGTGAATATAAGTCTTCAGAAAATTAGATGAAATTTGAAGTGATTATAAGTCTTCAGAAAATCTGTTTAAAATAGAAGTGAATACAAGTCTTCAGAAAATCTGATGAAATTTGAAGTGAATATAAGTCTTCAGAAAATCTGATGAAATTTAAAGTGAATATAAGTCTTCAGAATATCTGATGAAATTTGACGTGAATATAATTCTTCAGAAAATCTGATGAAATTTGGAGTGAATATAAGTCTTCAGAAAATTTGATGAAATTTGAAGTGAATATAACTCTTCAAAAAATTTGATGAAATTTGAAGTGAATATTAGTCTTCAGAAAATTAAAAGAAATTTGAAGTGAATATAAGTCTTCAGAAAATATGGTTAAAATTGAAGTGAATACAAGTCTTCAGAAAATCTGATGAAATTTGAAGTGAATATAAGTCTTCAGAAAATCTGGTAAAAATTAAAGTGAATACAAGTCTTCAGAAAATCTGATGAAATTTGAAGTTAATATAAGTCTTTAGAAAATCTGATGAAATTTGTGGTGAATATTAGTCTTCAGAAAATCTGATGAAATTTGAAGTGAATACAAGTCTTCAGAAAATCTGATGAAATTTGAAGTGAATATAAGTCTTCAGAAAATCTGGTGAAATTTGAAGTGAATATAAGTCTTCAAAAAATTAGATGAAATTTGAAGTGAATATAAGTCTTCAGAAAATCTAGTGAAACTTGAAGTGAATATAAGTCTTCATGGAATTAGATGAAATTTGAAGTGAATATAAGTCTTCAGAAAATCTGGTTAAAATTAAAGTGTATACAAGTCTTCAGAAAATCTGATGAAATTTGAAGTTAATATAAGTCTTTAGAAAATCTGATGAAATTTGAAGTGAATATAAGTCTTCAGAAAATCTGATGAAGTCTTAAGAAAATCTGGTGAAATTTGGAGTGAATATAAGTCTTCAGAAAATCGGATGAAATTTGAAGTGAATATAAGTCTTCAGAAAATCTGATGAAATTTGAAGTCAATATAAGTCTTTAGAAAATCTGATGAAATATGAAGTTCATATAATTGTTCAAAAAATCTAGTTAAAATTTAAGTGAATACAAGTCTTCAGAAAATCTAAAGAAATTTGAAGTGAATATAAGTTTTCAGAAATTCTAATGAAATTTGAAGTCAATATAAGTCTTCTGAAAATCTGATGAAATTTGAAGTGAATATAAGTCTTCATAAAATCTGGTGAAACATGAAGTGAATATAAGTCTTAAGAAAATTAGATGAAATTTGAAGTGAATATAAGCCTTCTAAAAATATGATGAAATTTTAAGTGAATATAATTCTTCATAAAATCTGGTGAAACTTGAAGTGAATATAAGTCTTCAGAAAATTAGATGAAATTTGAAGTGATTATAAGTCTTCAGAAAATCTGGTTAAAATTGAAGTGAATACAAGTCCTCAGAAAATCTAATGAAATTTGACGTGAATATATGTCTCGTAAAATCTGATGAAATTTGTAGTGAATATAAGTCTTCAAAAAATCTGATGAAATTTGAAGTGAATACAAGTCTTCAGAAAATCTGATGAAATTTTAAGTGAATATAAGTCTTCATAAAATTTGATAAAATTTGAAGTGAGTATGTGTCTTCTGAAAATTTGATGAAATTTGAAGTGAATATAAGTCTTCAGAAAATCTGCTGAAACTTAAAGTGAATATAAGTCGTCAGAAAATTAAATGAAATTTGAAGTGATTATAAGTCTTTAGAAAATCTGGTTAAAATAGAAGTGAATACAAGTCTTCAGAAAATCTGATGAAATTTGAAGTGAATATAAGTCTTTAGAAAATCTGATGAAATTTAAAGTGAATATAAGTCTACAGAAAATCTGATGAAATTTGACGTGAATATAATTCTTCAAAAAATATGATGAAATTTGGTGAGTATAAGTCTTCTAAAATTTGATGAAATTTGAAGTGAATATTACTCTTCAAAAATTTGATTTGAAGTGAATATAGTCTCGTAAAATTAAAAGAAATTTGAAGTGAATATAAGTTCGAAAATCAGTTAAAATTAAAGTGAATACAAGTCTTCGTAAAATCATGAAATTTGAAGTGAATATAAGTCTTCGAAAACTGATAAAATTTAAGTGAATATAAGTCTTTAGAAAATCTGATGAAATTTGAAGTGAATATAAGCTTTAAAATCGATGAAATTTGAAGTGAATATTAGTCTTCAAAAATGATGAAATTTGAAGTGAATACAAGTCTTCGTAAAATCTGATGAAATTTGAAGTGAATATAAGTCTTCAGGAAACCTGGTGAAATTTGAAGTGAATATAAGTCTTCAGAAAATCTGGTTAAAATAGAAGTGAATACAAGTCTTCAGAAAATCTGATGAAATTTGACGTGAATATATGTCTTCAGAAAATCTGATGAAATTTGTAGTGAATATAAGTCTTCAAAAAATCTTACGAAATTTGAAGTGAATACAAGTCTTCAGAAAATCTGATGAAATTTAAAGTGAATATAAGTCTTCAGAAAATTTGATGAATTTTGAAGTGAGTATAAGTCTTCATAAAATCTACTGAAACTTGAAGTGAATATAAGTCTTCAGAAAATTAGATGAAATTTGAAGTGATTATAAGTCTTCAGAAAATTTGGTTAAAATAGAAGTGAATACAAGTCTTCAGAAAATCTGATGAAATTTGAAGTGAATATAAGTCTTCAGAAAATCTGATGAAATTAAAAGTGAATATAAGTCTTCTGAAAATCTGATGAAATTTGACGTGAATATAATTCTTCAGAAAATCTGATGAAATTTGGAATGAATATAAGTCTTCAGGAAATTTGATGAAATTTGAAGTGAATATAACTCTTCAAAAAATTTGATGAAATTTGAAGTGAATATCAGTCTTCAGAAAATTAAAAGAAATTTGAAGTGAATATAAGTCTTCAGAAAATCTGGTTAAAATTGAAGTGAATACAAGTCTTCAGAGAATCTGATGAAATTTGAAGTGAATAAAAGTCTTCAGAAAATCTGATAAAATTTAACGTGAATATAAGTCATTAGAAAATCTGATGAAATTTGACGTGAATATAAGTCTTCAGAAAATCTGATGAAATTTTTGGTGAATATTAGTCTTCAAAAAATCTGATGAAATTTGAAGTGAATACAAGTCTTCAGAAAATATGATGAAATTTGAAGTGAATATAAGTCTTCAGGAAATCTGGTGAAATTTGAAGTGAATATAAGTCTTCAGAAAATTAGATGAAATTTGAAGTGAAAATAATTCTTCAGAAAATCTAGTGAAACTTGAAGTGAATATAAGTCTTCATGAAATTAGATGAAATTTGAAGTGAATATAAGTCTTCAGAAAATCTGGTTAAAATTAAAGTGAATACAAGTCTTCAGAAAATCTGATGAAATTTTAAGTTATTATAAGTCTTTAGAAAATCTGATGAAATTTGTAGTGAATATAAGTCTTCAGAAAATCTAATGAAATTTGAAGGGAATATAAGTCTTCAGACAATCTGATGAAATTTGAAGTGAATATAAGTCTTCAGAAAATCTGATGAAATTTGAAGTCAATATAAGTCTTTAGAAAATCTAATGAAATTTGAAGTTCATATAATTCTTGAAAAAATCTAGTTAAAGTTGAAGTGAATACAAGTCTTCAGAAAATCTAATGAAATTTGAAGTGAATATAAGTTTTCAGAAATTCTAATGAAATTTTAAGTCACTAGAAGTCTTCTGAAAATCTGATGAAATTTGAAGTGAATATAAGTCTTCATAAAATCTGGTGAAACATGAAGTGAATATAAGTCTTCAGAAAATTAGATGAAATTTGAAGTGAATATAAGCCTTCTGAAAATATGATGAAATTTTAAGTGAATATAAGTCTTCATAAAATCTGGTGAAACTTGAAGTGAATATAAGTTTTCAGAAAATTAGATGAAATTTGAAGTGATTATAAGTCTTTAGAAAATCTGGTTAAAATTGAAGTGAATACAAGTCTTCAGAAAATCTGATGAAATTTGACGTGAATATATGTCTTCAGAAAATCTGATGAAATTTGTAGTGAACATAAGTCTTCAAAAAATCTGATGAAATTAGAAAGAATACAAGTCTTCGTAAAATCGATGAAATTTGAAGTGAATATAAGTCTTCATAAAATTTGATGAAATTTGAAGTGAATTTAAGTCTTCTCAAAATCATGAAATTTGAAGTGAATATAAGTCTTCATAAAATCTACTGAAACTTGAAGTGAATATAAGTCTTCAGAAAATTAGATGAAATTTGAAGTGATTATAAGTCTTCAGAAAATCTGGTTAAAATAGAAGTGAATACAAGTCTTCAGAAAATCTGATGAAATTTGACGTGAATATATATGTCTTCTAAAATCTGATGAAATTTGTAGTGAATATAAGTCTTCAAAAAATCTGATGAAATTTGAAGTGAATACAAGTCTTCAGAAAATCTGATGAAATTTAAAGTGAATATAAGTCTTCATAAAATTTGATAAAATTTGAAGTGAGTACAAGTCTTTTGAAAATCTGATGAAATTTGAAGTGAATATAAGTGTTCAGAAATTCTAATGAAATTTTAAGTCAATATAAGTCTTCTGAAAATCTGATGAAATTTGAAGTGAATATAAGTCTTCATAAAATCTGGTGAAACATGAAGTGAATATAAGACTTCATAAAATTAGATGAAATTTGAAGTGAATATAAGTCTTATGAAAATCTTATGAAATTTGAAGTAAATATAAGTTTTCAGAAATTCTTATGAAATTTTAAGTCAATATAAGTCTTCTGAAAATCTGATGAAATTTGAAGTGAATATAAGTCTTCATAAAATCTGGTGAAACATGAAGTGAATATAAGTCTTCAGAAAATTAGGTGAAATTTGAAGTGAAAATAATTCTTCAGAAAATCTAGTGAAACTTGAAGTGAATATAAGTCTTCATGAAATTAGATGAAATTTGAAGTGAATATAAGTCTTCAGAAAATCTGGTAAAAATTAAAGTGAATACAAGTCTTCAGAAAATCTGATGAAATTTGAAGTTAATATAAGTCTTTAGAAAATCTGATGAAATTTGAAGTGAATATAAGTCTTCGTAAAAATGATGAAATTTGAAGTGAATATAAGTCTTCAGACAATCTGATGAAATTTGAAGTGAATATAAGTCTTCAGAAAATCTGATGAAAATTGAAGTCAATATAAGTCTTTAGAAAATCTGATGAAATTTGAAGTTCATATAATTATTCAAAAAATCTAGTTAAAATTTAAGTGAATACAAGTCTTCAGAAAATCTAAAGAAATTTGAAGTGAATATAAGTTTTCAGAAATTCTAATGAAATTTGAAGTCAATATAAGTCTTCTGAAAATCTGATGAAATTTGAAGTGAATATAAGTCTTCATAAAATCTTGTGAAACATGAAGTGAATATAAGTCTTCAAAAAATTAGATGAAATTTGAAGTGAATATAAGCCTTCTAAAAATATGATGAAATTGTAAGTGAATATAATTCTTCATAAAATCTGGTGAAACTTGAAGTTAATATAAGTCTTCAGAAAATTAGATGAAATTTGAAGTGATTATAAGTCTTCAGAAAATCTGGTTAAAATTGAAGTGAATACAAGTCTTCAGAAAATCTGATGAAATTTGACGTGAATATATGTCTTCAGAAAATCTGATGAAATTTGTAGTGAATATAAGTCTTCAAAAAATCTGATGAAATTTGAAGTGAATACAAGTCTTCAGAAAATCTGATGAAATTTAAAGTGAATATAAGTCTTCATAAAATTTGATAAAATTTGAAGTGAATATAAGTCTTCTGAAAATTTGATGAAATTTGAAGTGAATATAAGTCTTCAGAAAATTAGATGAAATTTGAAGTGATTTTAAGTCTTCAGAAAATATGGTTAAAATAGAAGTGAATACAAGTCTTCAGAAAATCTGATGAAATTTGACGTGAATATATGCCTTCAGAAAACCTGATGAAATTTGTAGTGAATATAAGTCTTCAAAAAATCTGATGAAATTTGAAGTGAATACAAGTCTTCAGAAAATCTGATGAAATTTAGAGTGAATATAAGTCTTCAGAAAATTTGATGAATTTTGAAGTGAATATAAGTCTTCATAAAATCTGCTGAAACTTGAAGTGAATATAAGTCTACACAAAATTAGATGAAATTTGAAGTGAATATAAGTCTTCAGAAAATCTGGTTAAAATTGAAGTGAATACAAGTCTTCAGAAAATCTGATGAAATTTAAAGTGAATATAAGTCTACAGAAAATCTGATGAAATTTGACGTGAATATAATTCTTCAGAAAATTTGATGAAATTTGGAGTGAATATAAGTCTTAAGAAAATTTGATGAAATTTGAAGTGAATATAACTCTTCAAAAAATTTGATGAAATTTGAAGTGAATATCAGTCTTCAGAAAATTAAAAGAAATTTGAATTGAATATAAGTCTTCAGAAATCTGATTAAAATTGAAGTGAATACAAGTCTTCAGAAAATCTGATGAAATTTGAAGTGAATATAAGTCTTCAGAAAATCTGATATAATTTAACGTGAACATAAGTCTTTAGAAAATCTGATGAAATTTGACGTGAATATAAGTCTTCAGAAAATCTGATGAAATTTGTGGTAAATATTAGTCTTCAGAAAATCTGATGAAATTTGAAGTCAATACAAGTCTTCAGAAAATCGATGAAATTTGAAGTGAATATAAGTCTTTAGAAAATCTGGTGAAATTTGAAGTGAATATAAGTCTTCTGAAAATTAGATGAAATTTGAAGTGAATATAAGTCTTCAGAAAATCTAGTGAAACTTGAAGTGAATATAAGTCTTCATGAAATCTGGTGAAATTTGAAGTTAATATAAGTCTTTAGAAAATCTGATGAAATTTGAAGTGAATATAAGACTTCAGAAAATCTGATGAAGTCTTAAGAAAATCTGATGAAATTTGGAGTGAATATAAGTCTTCAGAAAATCTGATGAAATTTGAAGTCAATAGAAGTCTTTAGAAAATCTGATGAAATTTGAAGTTCATTTAATTCTTCAAAAAATCTAGTTAAAATTTAAGTGAATACAAGTCTTCAGAAAATCTAAAGAAATTTGAAGTGAATATAAGTTTTCAGAAATTCTAATGAAATTTGAAGTCAATATAAGTCTTCTGAAAATCTGATGAAATTTGAAGTGAATATAAGTCTTCATAAAATCTGGTGAAATATGAAGTGAATATAAGTCTTCAGAAAATTAGATGAAATTTGAAGTGAATATAAGCCTTCTAAAAATATGATGAAATTTTAAGTGAATATAATTCTTCATAAAATCTGGTGAAACTTGAAGTGAATATAAGTCTTCAGAAAATTAGATGAAATTTGAAGTGATTATAAGTCTTCAGAAAATTTGGTTAAAATTGAAGTGAATACAAGTCTTCAGAAAATCTGATGAAATTTGACGTGAATATATGTCTTCAGAAAATCTGATGAAATTTGTAGTGAATATAAGTCTTCAAAAAATCTGATGAAATTTGAAGTGAATACAAGTCTTCAGAAAATCTGATGAAATTTAAAGTGAATATAAGTCTTCATAAAATTTGATAAAATTTGAAGTGAATATAAGTGTTCTGAAAATTTGATGAAATTTGAAGTGAATATAAGTCTTCAGAAAATCTGCTGAAACTTGAAGTGAATATAAGTCTTCAGAAAATTAGATGAAATTTGAATTGATTATAAGTCTTCAGAATATCTGGTTAAAATAGAAGTGAATACAAGTCTTCAAAAAATCTGATGAAATTTGAAGTGAATATAAGTCTTCAGAAAATCTGATGAAATTTAAAGTGAATATAAGTCTACAGAATATCTGATGAAATTTGACGTGAATATAATTCTTCAGAAAATCTGATGAAATTTGGAGTGAATATAAGTCTTCAGAAAAATTGATGAAATTTGAAGTGAATATAACTCTTCAAAAAATTTGATGAAATTTGAAATGAATATCAGTCTTCAGAAAATTAAAAGAAATTTGAAGTGAATATAAGTCTTCAGAAAATTTGATGAAATTTGAAATGAATATAAGTCTTCAGAGAATCTGATAAAAGTTAACGTGAATATAAGTCTTTAGAAAATATGATGAAATTTGACGCGAATATAAGTCTTCAGAAAATCAGATGAAATTTGTAGTGAATATTAGTCTTCAAAAAATCTGATGAAATTTGAAGTGAATACAAGTCTTCAGAAAATCTGATAAAATTTGAAGTGAATATAAGTCTTTAGGAAATCTAGTGAAATTTGAAGTGAATATAAGTCTTCAGAAAATTAGATGAAATTTGAAGTGAAAATAATTCTTCAGAAAATCTAGTGAAACTTGAAGTGAATATTAGTCTTCATGAAATTAGATGAAATTTGAAGTGAATATAAGTCTTCAGAAAATCTGGTTAAAATTAAAGTGAATACAAGTCTTCAGAAAATCTGATGAAATTTGAAGTTAATATAAGTCTTTAGAAAATCTGATGAAATTTGAAGTGAATATAAGTCTTCAGAAAATCTGATGAAATTTAAAGTGAATATAAGTCTTCAGAAAATCTGATGAAATTTGAAGTGAATATAAGTCTTCAGAAAATCTGATGAAATTTGAAGTCAATATAAGTTTTTAGAAAATTTGATGAAATTTGAAGTTCATATAATTCTTCAAAAAATCTAGTTAAAATTAAAGTGAATACAAGTCTTCAGAAAATCTAATGAAATTTGAAGTGAATATAAGTTTTCAGAAATTCTAATGAAATTTTAAGTCAATATAATCTTCTGAAAATCTGATGAAATTTGAAGTGAATATAAGTCTTCATAATATCTAGTGAACCATGAAGTTAATATAAGTCTTCAGAAAATTAGATGAAATTTGAAGTGAATATAAGCATTCTGAAAATATGATAAATTTTAAGTGAATATAAGTCTTCATAAAATCTGGTGAAACTTGAAGTGAATATAAGTCTTCAGAAAATTAGATGAAATTTGAAGTGATTATAAGTCTTCAGAAAATCTGGTTAAAATTGAAGTAAATACAAGTCTTCAGAAAATCTGATGAAATTTGACGTGAATATATGTCTTCAGAAAATCTGATGAAATTTGTAGTGAACATAAGTCTTCAAAAAATTTGATGAAATTAGAAAAGAATACAAGTCTTCAGAAAATCTGATGAAATTTAAAGTGAATATAAGTCTTCATAAAATTTGATGAAATTTGAAGTGAGTATAAGTCTTCTGAAAATCTGTTGAAATTTGAAGTGAATATAAGTCTTCATAAAATCTGCTGAAACTTGAAGTGAATATAAGTCTTCAGAAAATTATATGAAATTTGAAGTGATTATGAGTCTTCAGAAAATCTGGTTAAAATAGAAGTGAATACAAGTCTTCAGAAAATCTGATGAAATTTGACGTGAATATATGTCTTCAGAAAATCTGATGAAATTTGTAGTGAATATAAGTCTTCAAAAAATCTGATGAAATTTGAAGTGAATACAAGTCTTCAGAAAATCTGATGAAATTTAAAGTGAATATAAGTCTTCATAAAATTTGATGAAATTTGAAGTGAGTATAAGTCTTCTGAAAATCTGACGAAATTTGAAGTGAATATAAGTCTTCATAAAATTTGCTGAAACTTGAAGTGAATATAAGTCTACAGAAAATTAGATGAAATTTGAAGTGATTATAAGTGTTCAGAAAATCTGGTTAAAATAGAAGTGAATACAAGTCTTCAAAAAATCTGATGAAATTTGAAGTGAATATAAGTCTTCAGAAATCTGATGAAATTTAAAGTGAATATAAGTCTTCAGAAAATCTGATGAAATTTGTAGTGAATATTAGGCTTCAGAAAATCTGATGAAATTTGAAGTGAATACAAGTCTTACGAAAATTTGATGAAATTTTAAGTGAATATAAGTCTTCAGAAAATCTGGTGAAATTTGAAGTGAATATAAGTCTTCAGAAAATTAGATGAAATTTGAAGTGAATATAAGTCTTCAGAAAATCTAGTGAAACTTGAAGTGAATATAAGTCTTCAAGAATTAGATGAAATTTGAAGTGAATATAAGTCTTCAGAAAATCTGGTTAAAATTAAAGTGAATACAAGTCTTCAGAAAATCTGATGAAATTTGAAGTTAATATAAGTCTTTAGAAAATCTGATGAAATTTGAAGTGAATATAAGTCTTCAGAAAATCTGATGAAGTCTTCAGAAAATCTGATGAAATTTGAAGTGAATATAAGTCTTCAGAAAATCTGATGAAATTTGAAGTGAATATAAGTCTTCAGAAAATCTGATGAAATTTGAAGTCAATATAAGTCTTTAGAAAATCTGATGAAATTTGAAGTGAATATAATTCTTCAAGAAATTACACCCGAAGAGTTACACTCGCTCAAAAACGTCACTTCGGATTAATATTTTTTGAAATCAACCGTTGGATTGAAACATACTATCATATAAATCACACCTATAAAATTTGAGTTTAATCTATAATGATTTACTCTGTCATTGAACTACATCAAAATTAACGTTATATGAAAGTTCATTTTGACGTTAATCTTTGGATATCTTGATCGTATAGTAAATCATTACTTATTAATGACACCTGATTTAGTAAATATCACAATTTATTCTCAACCTTTGATTCTTAAATCCAATTATTGTTATTCCTTCTTACATTGTTATATAACTTATCCATTCTAATGATATATATATATATATATATATATATATATATATATATATATATATATATATATATATATATATATATATATATATATATATATATATATATATATGGTATATCATATGAGAATTGATAACTTATATGAGAATGTGAGAATGAATAACAACCGTTGAATTTAAAAAAGAGTGGTTGAGATTAAATTGTAATCTTCACTAAATCGCGTGTCATTAATAGGAAAGAGATTTAGTAAATATCACAATTTAATCACAATATTTCGTTTTTAAATCCAACGGTTGTTATTCATTCTCACATTCTCATATAAGTTATCTATTTTCATATGATATGCCCTATATATGAGGGCATATCATATGAGAATGGATAACTTATATGAGAATGTTAGAATGAATAACAACCGTTGGATTTAAAAAGTAGTAGTTGAGATTAAATTGTAATCTTCACTAAATCATATGTCATTAATAGGAAAGAGATTTAGTGAATATCACAATTTAATCTCAACCTTTTGTTTTTAAATCCAACAGTTATTATTCATTCTCACATTCTTATATAAATTATTCATCCTCATATAATATAATATAAATATATATATATATATATATATATATATATATATATATATATATATATATATATATATATATATATATATATATATATATATATATATATATATATATATATATATATATATATATATATATATATTATGGGTTCGGTTACTAAATGTTAGGCTTAACACCCTTACACATCCAATTTATATATTTTTTTATAAAATATAAATTAAATCAGTTCAACCATTAAGGCTGATAATCATGTTTACAAAATTTCAAATAATTTAGACATTCACTGATATATGTTTAATAATGAATATTTACATATAAAGTGTGGAGATGAACTTATTTTAAGAGTAATTTTTTTAACTTATTCTATAATTTTATTGTTAAATTAAATTAAATTTAATAATTAAAAATTGTAATAAATATTAGCTATTAAATTTAATTTAATTTAATAACAAAAATTATAGAATAAATTAAAAAAACTTATTTCTGAAATAAGTTGATCCTCACTCTATTTTAAATAATATATTATATATTAAAATGCAATGATGTGATAAAGTATTATATATGTAGAATTTTCACACACTTGATCTACTTAATTAAAATTTTAAATTTAACGGCAATTGATTTAGTCTGTATTCTTAAATAATTAATAAAATTGTAAGTATATTAAGTTTGACATATAATATTCTTTATCAGCAAATGAAGATCATGTAAATGGTAGAGGTGAGGATATATATATTGGGGTATAAAGTAGAATTTTCATAGGTATGAGCTAAAGAAAAGCCGATGATAAAAGCCCAAAAAAATAGCTTTAGTCCAATGAAAAATTTAGTTCGTAATCCTACCATTAGACTTATATTTCTATAATTTTTAAAAAATTGTCAGTTTTACCCTTCAGTTTTTTAACCAATTTATTATTCACTAAAAATTTAAATTTTGCACATGCATTTTGGAACACTTAAAGAAAGTGTTCCGGTATATAATGTAACAAAACGAAACAATTTTTGAAAGATTTACAGTTAAAAAAAATTCTAAAAAGATTTTAGCAACGATTCAAAAACGTAGTCAAAATTGGTTTCGAAAAACATTACCATATCGAAACCCTTTTTAAAAGTGTTTCAGTTTTAAAATTTTTCTAAAAGATGTCTAGCAACGGTTCAAAACCGCAACCAAAACTGTTTTATAAAACAATTACCATTCTGAACACTTTCAAAAAGTGTTTCGATGATTTTCAAAAGTGTTCTGATATAAAGAAGTTACATAAAGAGTTTTAGCAACGGTTCAAAACCGTAGCCAAAACTGTTTTTGAAAACAAAAAACATACCGGAACACTTTTTGAAAGTGTCCGATTTTAAAAATTGTTAATGGAGTTTTAGAAAAAGTTTAAAACCGTAGCTAAAATTGATTTTTTTTAAAAAATTACTCATAAAAATTATTTAAAAAATTATTAAATGAGTTTTAGCAACGGTTTTAAAGTTGGCTAAAAGTACAGTTTTTATTTAAAAATTGTCAACCGGAACACTTTTTTTAAGTGTTCCAGAAAATATGTGTAGAGGTGCAAAACTTAATTTTTTGATGAATACTAAAAATAAAATAATTATAATTAAAAGGTAAAATTGATATTTTTTAAAAGTGTTTTGGTTTTAAAAAAATTTTAAAAGAGGTCAAGCAACGGTTCAAAACCGCAATCAAAACTGTTTTATAAAACAATTACCATTCTGAACACTTTCAAAAAGTGTTTCGATTGAGTGTATTATTAGGTAGGATACTGTGACACTTTTCAAAAGTGTTCCGATATAAAGAAGTTACATAAAGAGTTTTAGCAACGGTTCAAAACCGTAGCCAAAAATGTTTTTGAAAACAAAATAACATACCGGTACACTTTTTGAAAGTGTTCCGATTTTAAAAATTGTTAAACGAGTTTTAGAAACGGTTTAAAACCGTAGCTAAAATTGATTTTTTTTTTTTTTAAATTACTCATAAAAATTATTTAAAAAGTTATTAAATGAGTTTTAACAACTATTTTAAAGGTGGCTAAAAGTACAGTTTTTTTTAAAAAATTATTAACCGGAACACTTTCTTAAAGTGTTCCGAAAAATATGTGTAGAGGTGCAAAACTTAATTTTTTGATGAATAATAAAAATAAAATAATTATAATTAAAAGGTAAAATTGATATTTTTAAAAACTCATAAGGGTACAAATCCTATTTTAAGAGTACAGAGTAAATTTTTCTAGTCCAATAGCATCTGGATTTTTGTTGTTCAACCATAAAATGAGATTTTATCTTAAGACTCTTAAAATCTGACTTGACACTTGCATTTTTTTATACTTGCAAAAAATTCTTACTAAAAAAGAGCGAATGAAAATGAAAAATTCGGTATAATCACGAAAATCAAAATGTGTATTCTAAAAATCTAATATATTTAGGAATTTTTAGATTTTTAAAAAACAACTGTAGTTCGTTTTTGATAGGCGAAAAAAATCAAAACTAATTTCATTGAATTTTTCGAAAAATCTGATTAAAATATATAGTTTATTGAAAAATTTAGTATTGTATTTGAAAAAAATCATTAAAAACTCGAAATGTTTTTCTCAATAATCATGTTATAAAAAAAAACATAAATCATCAAGTATTAAAAATATTTACCCAAATATGTTTCAGAAAAAGTATAAAAGCATAAGTCATCTCAGATGATTTCTGTATTGTTTTTTTAAAAAGAGGAGCCATCTGGGATGACGCCTACATGCATACTTAACTTAAAAACCATCACAGAAGGCGCATAAGTGTAAAATAAAAGAAAAAAGTCATCTGAGATGGCGCCTAAGTGTAGTTGTTAATTTTTTCCGATTCAAATTTAAATACGGGACATTGTTGTGAAATTAAACTTTAATATAAAATATCATTACAAACATAACGAATAACAATTATATAGATTTATTGTTCTCGGCCCGGGACATGAAGACAACCACCGGTTCCACAATAGCGTCCTCTCCTAACTCGTGTAATTCGTCTTTGCTGAGGCCGTTGTGGCTGGGTCGATGACCCCTCGTAATATATCCGATTAGGATCCATGTATTCCTCCAGATCTGCATGGCTTGAAGTACCGCTTTCGTATAGACGTGTTCCCATGTTCTCAAATCTTGGTCGTTGTGGTGGAGGGTGAAGTTCCATGTGGGGTCGATAACACTCGTCATCCGAATAGGTGGGGTGAAAAGGAACTTGGGTGTGTGGAGACTGGTATCCATACGAATGATGGGGGGTTTGGTACGGTGATTGTTGGTGGTATGTTGGGTTGGTTGGGGAATATTCATCGGGCATGCCAATATTTGGGTTGAGGTGAGATGTTGATGGGCCCATATAGGGCGTTGGACATATGGTATTTGTTTGGAGTATTGTGTTTGAGTGTTGGGCATGTGGGAGTATTGAAATTGTGTCGGGTATTTGGGTGGATCGGTACTGAGGTTGAGTTTGGGTTTGGGTTGTCTTGTATCATCGGGTTGGTTGACGAGAGGTTGATGGACGTTTGGATTGTTGTTGGTAGTGTTGTTGGGGTTGTTGTTGGTATTGTTGGTGCGGTTGTTGTTGGGGTTGTTGTTGGTAGTACTATTGCGGTTGTTGTTGGGGTTGTTGTTGTGGAGCTGAGGGTTGGCCCCATTGGGTGCGTGGGTTGACCAAATAGCGGGGGTGAGAGACATGCATTTCTGGGTTCGTTACGTATCTGTACCAATCAATGTATTGATCAGAGTGTTGTATAATTTCGTCATCCTGGAAAACAGGAAATTGTAAGACATGTTCCTGACGCCTTTTCCACATCGTACAAAAAACCTTGGCAAAAGTTTTCCAATTTTTATATCCCCATTGGGCATCGACCCTTTTGAGATGCCAAGGATCCAAACATATCGGATCGTGCGATATGTCTTGATACATACCGAACTACATCTTCACACGGTCGCTGTAGTGCATTTCCATAATGTTAAACCGTATAATAGCAGTCTTCGTAGTCCAACCCTGTGCATCATCTTCATTGGGACACGATCCAAACCCAAGTATGGTCTCCATATAAACTGTTGATAAAAAAAAATGTAGATTAATGATAAATTTTAAAATAATGTACATTATAAATAGTTGGAGTTAATAGAAATTACATATATCATCCGAGCCAATGTGGTCTAATAGATTATGATAAAGGATAACATTGAATCTCAGATTCCTTCCGTAATCCATACCCGTTACATCATACCTAAATGAATGAACATATATCATATTAAGATTTTATATATATCAAAGACATAAATAATTTAATAATTAAGCAATGTACATAAAATTTACGCTATTTCCTGTACTTTTGGGGAATAATAGGCTCCCAAACAATAACATAATATAATTTTGTGTCTTAATTATTTTTTCTTCCTCGGTGAAATTTTCGTTCAAACCAAGGGAATTATAATTCGCTCTAAGTGTGGTTAAAAAAATACCTTGGCCTCTTGCACCAGGACCTTCCATCATCTCTCTACCCAACATCTCCTCGCATAGAGTGTTGACTTGTTGGACCGGACCATTAACCTCCTTACCATTAATTGGAAGACCCACCAACATGTAAATGTCCTCAAGTGTGACGGTTGAAACAACCGGGTGAACATCATCGGATATAATATCAATGAAGTCGCCATCAAACATTTTTTATCCTGCGAGAGGAAAAGGAAAACATCGAGTAAACCTGTGGGGGAGAAATCATAGTCTTACGACCAAGAGATCGGGTAAGGGAGTCAGTTACGCGAGGGCAAGGTATTAACACTCCACACGTCTGTAGTACTCTACGGTATCCACTTCTACTTTCTATTTAAAGGGTGTGTTATGTCTATCTATGGCTTAATCACTACAATACATATGAAAGAAAGGAAAATAAAGAAAACACAGGGAAAAGAAGGAAGTACTTACAAAGTTTTGCTCGGTCGAGCCCCATGACAAGATGTCTATGTATTCCCTCGTGCAATGGGAAAGTCAAAGTGTCGTAGTTTGGCTCACATGTTTTGATGGGTTGCAATGTTTTTTATGGGAAGTTCATTTTCGTATCCTCACAATTGCAACTCGTGCTTGGCGTTGCAGCTTATAGTAAGTCTTATGCTCGGCCGCTCACACACTTAGAAATTTGCGTGGATTTGAGAAGAGAATACCCTTATTGAAAAGTTTTTAAGCACAAAAAAGAGCCCGTAGGCGAAAAAGGTTTGAAGTGAGGTTGGTTACTTTTATCTTTGCAAAAGGAGTTTTGAACCATTATTAAGTGTTTTGATTTTCAAAAGAAAAGAAAACAAGTTTTAGTTTTATTACATGCAAGGATGCAAAAGAAAACTAGAAAACAAGCGGAACTAACTAAGTCTACCGTAATGTTATCATGCAAGGATGGCCCTATGGTTGAGGATAAAAAGTCTAAGTTCGAAGACTATCCTAACCGAGCGATCCTAGGGGAAACTCTCCTAACATCCACCTTGGTTGAACGACCAAGGTATGCAAAGGGATTAAGCA
This sequence comes from Vicia sativa, assembly GCA_021764765.1. Lineage (NCBI taxonomy): Eukaryota > Viridiplantae > Streptophyta > Magnoliopsida > Fabales > Fabaceae > Vicia > Vicia sativa. Next base: position 205,142,057 of record CM038794.1, read on the forward strand.
AACAAGTGCTTTGGCAGAAGCACACAATCAAATGCAATGCACAAACAAATGATACACACATGCGCATGGAACATGAAAGAAGTCCCATAGCCTGCAACGGTGACGAGCATACTGGAGTCCACTAGGAGCCGACTTTCGGAAGAATACCATAGCCACGAATGAAATTAAACGTGTCAACCATGAGTTTCATATGGGAGAAAGGTATCACATCATGATATAAATTATCAAGTGTGAGGAGCATATGAGTGCGGGTGTCAAAGCAATGAATGAGAACCCCATGAGAAAGCGTGGAGAGTCAGAATAGGGGACTCTTGCCACTTTTATTATTGACTCGATAAAGGAAGCAACAAAATTCGCACGTGCTGAAGCGGACATAGACTAGAAGCGTGGAGGTTGATTGAACCCTTTCCATGCCCATATATATATATATATATATATATATATATATATATATATATATATATATATATATATATATCACCTGTAAGTATCAAAACGAGACTTTTCTTGGTGGTGCCACTCTGGGTTGCCTAACCACTCATGACCTATGAAATCATAAAAGTAAACACAATGGAAAGATACCTCCCTATGAACAGAAGAGGATTTTAAACAAACCACACACAATTAGCACACAGAATTTCCCTAAACGGGTCTTTAAATAAACCAGAGGCGTTCCTGAACATAAGCCAACTACGGAAGCCCCATCATGCATATCCATTCCTACTTCTCATGGCAAAAGAAAGCGGTAAAACCCTACTTCTCATGCTCTCTAGAAAAACGGTAAAAGAATGCGATAAAAATGAGAAAAAATACCAAACGGGTAACAATCTGTAAAGCAAAAGCAAGCAAGAAATACTCCGGAAAACTTCGAGTACTACTGACAAGCAATAAGGAAAACCGGTGAGTAATGCGCGGAGGCATCAATAAGCATGATCAGAATGTGTGTTCGTACACATCCGAGGCAAATAAACCTACAAAAGATTGCAATCTAGACAATACAGGCAAAGGATGTGCATAGCATATGCATAATCAAAATGTGCATTCGCACACATATGAGCTAAACTGATAAACCTGCGAGAAGGTGAAAACCAAGCAAAGCAGACAAAGAGTATGCATATCGCACGCGATATCGGAATGTGCGTTCGTACATATTCGAAACAATCCAATAACCTGCAAGAAATTATAATCCAAATAATGCAGACAAAAGAATGCGCGTTAGTACACATTTGACGCAAATACACCTGTAAAAAAGGTGAAAACCAAACAAGCAGACAAAAAGTGCACACACATGTGTGCGAGATCGGAATATGTGTTCTTTCACATATTCAAATCGATCGGATAAACCTGCAAGAAGGTGAAAACTAAGCAATGCAGACAAAAGAATTCCCACACATGTGTGCAAGATCAAGATATGTGTATACATATCCAAATCTCAAGTATAATGCTCAAGGTACCTCACACATGTCAACAAAGTGTCAAAAATAACAAGGAGGCGGGAATATAGTCACATACTCGCATCGCAAGTCAAAATATGATCCAAATGCGAAGAAATGGATGTAAACATGTATAGCAACATAAAAATGGAAAATCGGGCATCCACTCACACATAATGCAAAATACCCCATGAACGATATCAAAATCAAGCTAAATCCATCACAATAGTTCTCAAACGTAATGTTAAGCATAACTAGAGATCAAGAGAAGTTAGAAACCAAAAATCTACACTAGAATGGCCTAAAATGCCTTATTCACAAAGAAGTCGGGGAATGAAGTATAACTTCCTAATGGGGGAAGCAAATACACAATCTAAGGCTTACCTAAACATCTCTAAAGGTAGAGGAAAAGATTGCAAATTAATCATGCGAGAGGAACCTAGAAGAACTATACAAATATCAAACTAGTTCCTGAGAGTTATACCGCTAAGGGTTAGCTCTAAAGCTCTACTTATAACAAAAAGCTAAGGTTTATTTTTATCTACAGTTAAGTTGGGAAAAATGTGCTAAAGTTTCTAAGAAGCACATAGTATTACACTCCTACAATTAGTCAATTCACATGACAAAGGAGAAACATGCTTTTAAGCAACACAACATGATCAAAACTTGAGAATTAAGTAAGTATTGTATTAAACTAGGTATAGAACTTTACAAGTTAGTAGATAATTCATATTCAATGATCTCAAACAAAATGTACAAGAAAAATTATGATTGAAACAAAAATATACGCAAAATTAAGTCAAAGCGATCAATCGTCGCTCTAAGGATCAACTATCATGGTACCCTTATCATATGACTCAATTATGAATTACAAATCAAGGTGCCAACTATCTAAGCATGTCAATAAAATAATCAAGAAGTTAGTTGAGGGTTAGAACAATTATTAGGCATCACATGCAAAAAGAAATTGAAATGTCCTAGAAAAAGTCGTTTCTAAACGTATTATCAAAAGTCAATTAAAAACTAATGAAAATTAATTGTTAAAAACTCACAAAAAATATCAAAAATATCCTAAGATGTCAAAATGTCAGAAACTTATTCATTTGTATTTTTTATGAGTCGATGGAATCGAAATCGAAAGCAAAATTGGCTATGTGTTGAAGTTATGGAAGCATGGAACTAGGGGGTGTAAAACACAATACCAGAGTTTAAATTAATCAAGTTCACATTGCACTATACTGGACTTAATCAGAGGGTGTAATCAGTAGAAGGCACTAGGCCCAATCCATTGTTGGTCTATTATCTCAAACAAAAATAATCAGAATTCCTAATCATTTGTCACGCTCTACGTGAGACATGAAGTTGTAGAGAATTGAATTCCCTTAAAAATGAGCTTTGGTGGAAAAATTTCTGATGAAGTATGTGAAAGTTATGTCTGGTCAAAGTTCTGTTGAATTTTTGTCCAAAAAACCCTAATTTAGAAACTTTGACTTTTGATCAAATCTTGACTTTCCTTGATGAATCATGATCAAACCTTGATCATATGATGAATGTGACTTCAAAATATTGATGTTGACCAAAAATGATGAAGTTTGACTGTATGTTGACCACAATTGACTTTTTGTCCGATACAATTGATCTTCAACCATCTGAGCAATTGACTGAGCAAACTTGAGCTGTAAGACTTGAAACTTGACATATTGATCCCTTGAGACATATGAGGATGTATGATTACCACTTGAAGCACTAGATTGATTTTTTCTTGAGAGAAGCAAAACCCTAGTTGTGGGTTGATTGCTTAGGAGAGGTTTCATTTGTTCAACCCTTGAGAAATTCTAGAATATGGAGATGTGAATTGTCTTGAGAAATAGGAGGGAAAATTTTGGTGTATAACACCCACCCACCAAGAAAACAACATCACAGCAGCAGACAAAATAATATCTAGATCCAGATGCAAATGCATGTAAACATATACAAGTATGTATACACAAATAATAGAAAGCTATAAAGCAATAAATAAAACAATAAACACCCAAAAAAAAAAGAAAACAAAAGCTAGGATCGACTTCGTGATGGACCAGCAAGAGGTCAATCTTTCCGTAGTGAAGTCGTCAGCTGATAGGGAGGGGGCGCCGGTAGAAAATTCAATGAAATAAATCAATGAAGTCGCCATCGAACATTTTTTATCCCACCAATAGGGAAAGGTAAAACATCGAGAAAACCTGAAACGGAGAAATCACGGTCTTGCGACCGAGAGATCGGGTAAGGAAGTATGTTACGTGAGAGGAAGGTATTAGCACCCCACATGTCCGTAGTACTCTACGGTATCCGCTTTTACTTTCTATCTAAATGGGTGTAAAATCTATCGAAGCATCTATATGTGAGGTATAATGCATGCAAAAAGGAAAAAAGAATAAAGAAAAGAAAGAAATGAAAGAAAACACGGGGAAAAGAAGAAAATATTTACAAAGGTTGTGTTGTACCCCAAAATTTACCCTCTTCATTTTTTATATAAATAATTGGCTAACACTTAATTAATAGGTGCATCACATACATATCATTCATGCATTGATCATGGGTTCGAGATTTTCCAATCGTATGAATCTGTACAATTCTGAAGAAGAGGTTTATTTCTCAAAAGTTGAATATTTGAGGTTCTGTCAATTCGGGCGTCTTTTCAATAAGCAAGCGTGTCCAGAAGCTTCTGATTATTATCTCGCAAGTTTTGGTATTCTGATCGTCTATCAGATGGATGTTGATTACAATTTCAAGCTACAGTGTGTTGTGGTCGGATATTTGAACCTGAGCTGATTCTATGGCCTTCCGTGAGTTGTGAAGCATTGGCATTTGGCTTATCGATCTACGCGATTTATCAGAAAATCAAGAACAAACAGATAAAATGATATTTGAGTGCATGTATCAAAAAGTCAACAAAAAGTCAAAGTTTGACCGGGCGGAATTTCGGGTCAAAATCGTGGTCAAAAGTCGACATTTGAGAAAATGCAATCATTTGTTGAGAAGAACCGGAAGAATCGGGTGAAAATGAGGTTTCTTGCATTTTAAGTAATTTTAGACTTAGAAAAAATTTCTAAGTTTAAGGTACTTTGTGTTCACGGAGCCATGTTGCTGCAACCGTATCTCACCCGTCTGTGGTCAGAAGTTTGTGAATTGATAGTCATTGGAAAGAGCGCATTTCGTACTCCGACTTTGTCACTATGAAGATTTTTCCAGAAATGCCCGGATTTCGAGTTATACAGCACCGAAATTTGAAGTTCATAACTTTTGAAGTTTTACACTTAGTAAAATTTTGAGTGTTTTTAATGTGTTCAAATGCTCGACTACGGAGGCAATTTACACGTATTTCGAGGCGTCGATTCGAATTAAGTTCAACATCAAAGTTGTTCATTTAATGGCAATCTACAACTTTGCTGAAGGAATCGAATCCATTCGGGAAACGGATAAAAAGTTACGGAGCTCGGAAGTTACGCTTTATCATTTCTAAAATTCAACACTTAGAAAAAATTTGAAGTGTTTGTTTCTAGGCTTTTGCTGACAGCTTCAGGGTCGATTATGTCATAGCTCGTGGCTCCGAATCAGAAAATGCTCAACTGAAAAATTGTTCATTTCACGGCAATATGAAACTTTACTGAAGAAGTCGAATTCATTCGGGACTCAAATCGGAAGTTATAAAGCTCGGAAAATAAGAATGCATTATGTTTGTTAAATTCGAGTATTTTTGTGCACATGTTCAGGGCTGTTTTCGTCAATGATTCGGTCGCCGCACGAAGAAATTCCGAACACGAAAGTTTGAGTTCGTAATTCCATCTACAAGTTCCGTTTAGAAACTTCTCCGTTTCGGACGTTGGAGCTAGGAGATACGGAACACCGTAAGTGACAGCATGAAGTTGTTAAAATGCAAGACAGCACATGCAATTTTTTGCCATGGTCAAGACGCATTTCATCGAACAGTTTTTGTGCGTATGTTCGGAGCTGTTTTCTCGTTGATCCGATCGCCGCGCGAAAAAACTCCGAACATGAAAGATGAAGTTTGCCGTGTCCTCTACAAGTTCCGTTTAGAAACTTTTTCGTTTGGACATCGGGGAGAGAGATCGCCGTAAGTGAACGCGTGAAGTTGGAAATTGCCGACATGCACACACTTGCCCAGCCAGCCCAGGCATTTCATCGAACACTCGCGTAGCAATTTTCAAACACTTTTTTCTCCGTGAATTAGGCTTCGTCCGAATTTTCGTTGAACTACAAAGTTGTTATATTACACGATTATTTCCAACGGCATTTTTACCGCTTGATCGAGTATCGAGAATTACGGATCCTTAAAGTGGTGCACATGGGTTAATTTAAGACTTTGACACTTAGAGAATTTTTGTAAATACTCAAAGCAGTTTATGTCGGCATGACTTGAGGCTACGGCGAGCTTACAATTGATTCCTCATCAGTGCTCAACATCAATGTTGTTCTACAAAGCGCTCTTGATTCGGCGTTGATTGTATCAATCGGGTTATTACACACCAAGATAGGAGCATACAAAGTAGCGAGCATAGTTATGTTTCGTTTAAAAGAGTGCTAGCAGAGATATCCATGACAAACTAGCGTAATCCGTTTTGCTTTTTTTCAACGTAACAACTTTTCTTGTTCTTTTTACATTCTATCAATAATAATTATAAGAGAATATATATTCTTTCTTTTTGGTTAGTAACAAACACATTTTTGGATTTTATTTTTCATCCAAAAAAGAATAACAACCATGATTTTTCCTAACAAACTACAAAACTCCATTTTTTCTTCTTTTTGCTTTCACCTCAAAAACCATTTTTTCTAGACACTCACCTTCCATCATTTTGGCTATCCTCTCATCCATTACCAACTGTGACATTCACCAATCACTACAACAAACCCACGCCATTCTTTCTTTCCTCACAACAACCATTAATTTTCTGTTTTCTCTCCATCAGTGAGTGTGTTCTTGACTATAACTCACTCTCATAACCATCTTCCATTCTTCTTTTTCTCCTTCACTCTAACAACACAACCACAAGAATCAGTTAGATAACTATCACTACTCTCCTTCTCCATATAACAGAATCCGATCCTCTCTTCACTGCCTCCTCCCTTTTTTTTACCACCATTCATAATGATTTATTCAACCAAAAATACCTCAAGAAACTCACCATAATCCTTCTCGGATTCTCTTCATCTCCATCACCATCACCACACTCTCATTTCCTTCACCATTGTTCACAACAAACAGAAAACTAACGCAACAATCTTCCTCGTTATCACCCTCTCTCTTGGATCTTCGCCGAACCGGAGCAAGAACGACCGATTCTCCTTCTTCATCACATCTCTGCTCGCTTTCCATTTTCTTCATCACCCGCAGCCTCACACATCGCCTCTCCTTCTTCTTTCTTTCACCACGGCAACACTCTATTCTGGACCACCATTCTTTCTAACCATCAACTACAACCATAAGAACTGCTGACAGTTCTCTTCTTGCTGGCTTCGAATCTTCATCCTCGTTGATTCGTTCACTCTCTCGATCATTCGCCTCCGCCGTGACAAATGCCGTATCCGGAGGAATTCTGGAGATTCTGGTTTTCTCCTCCTTCTCCGCAAGAAGAATCGGACTGAAGCTATTTCTCAGAATATTCATGACTTTTTGGATCCTAGTATTCATCTTCGTAATAGCATGCGTGAAGAGTAAAGATTGTTGAAGTTTTCCATTCGTTCCAGATCTTAAACAACGCTTGAAGTTTTCCGAAGATTTCTTTATGCTCGCCGCCAAGTAAGTCTTCCGATTAGTATGCTTTAGTATGTTCATCATGTGGCTGCTTTAGAAACTGGCTTAATACCTGAAGATGCGTAGAATCTAAATATAATTGCAAGATACATGTGTGAGCATCGAATTCGTGGAGTTTTAATTTTCGGATCCAGATTTCATCTTCGGTTTTCATGAGATTTGAGTGGTTTTTAGGATGATTAGATACCGGAATCGTATCTGGAAGGGAAAAACGAGTTGAGTGACGTCCGTATTAGCCATTTTCACAGGTTCGCGTCTTTTTCCGGTCATCCTCGCGGAGAAGGTGACCGTGAGTCCGCCCGGCGGTCTTGTTTCCGCTTCGTGTGGCACGATCCCATTCGTTCATGTAATATTCCCATACTAGCCGCTAGGATTGCACCACGTGTCACTCTGTTTTATTATTATAAAAAAAATTCAAAACTAATATTACTTAAGTTAATACTTGACCAGTTGATATAAGTCTTAGCATACATAATAAATAAAAATCAAAACGTGACATATATAACATGATAGAACAATCTGAATAGAAGAATATTGTTGGACAGAAAAATATTAAAACTAGATTCAGCAAAAAAAAACAAAATGACTGGACCTATCATAATTTCGAAATGGACTTAGAAACAGAAAAATGCAATTGGATTTAAAACAAAAAGGCGGGCTTAGCATAGGATCCGTTACGGCCTAGCGTTTATACGACACCTCCTATCAGGCCCGTGCCATTAAAACTGTTTCTAGTTCAAACATAAAATCTGCTTTGCACCCCCTTGTTCATACTTCGCAATTCTAACATTTGGTTCAATTTCGATTCCGATTTTGACTATTTTGACACATAAAAAATACATAAAAAAATATATTCTGACATTTTAGGATATTAGAATTTTATTGATATTTTTTTAATATTTTTTTTAATATCTTTTATTGATTCTAATTCATTTCTAAATAATACATTTACATGAATATTGGAATTATCATTTCGATTGCATTCCTCACATGTTCATGCATTTTCACATGTATTTGAACATTGGTTTTATCGATTTCGATTTGCATTCCTCACATGTTCATGCATTTTCACATGTATTTGAATATTGGAATTATCATTTCGATTTGCATTCCTCACATGTTCATGCATTTTCACATGTATTTGAATATTGGAATTATCGATCCGATTTGCATTCCTCGCATGTTCATGCGTCACTTTGATATGAGCATTGGTTTTATCGATCCGATTTGCATTCCTCGCATGTTCATGCATCACTTTGATATGAGCATTGGTTTTATCGTTCGATTTGCATTCCTCGCATGTTCATTCACCGCTTTGCTATGGACATTGGTTTTATCGCTCGATTTGTATTCCATGCATATCCATCTGATTTTTCTTGCAGGTTTTGGTTGAGTTTGTACACCCACGTGTGCACTATTCCTATCTTGTTTTGCTTGTATTATCCCGTTCTTGCAGGCATTGTCGCTTCGGATGCGTATCGACACGTATTCCGCTTGTATTGATGCTTTGAGCAATTCTCACCGGTTTACTTTTGTTGCATGGCTGCAGTACTTGAAGTATTAGGATTATTTCGCTAGCTTGCGTGCTTCCGGATTCTATATCCGTTCGGTACTTGCTACCTGCTTTTGCATTCTCTTACGACTTTCCTAGATATCATGAGAAGTAGGGCTTTCTGACTTTCTTTTGCCATGAGAAGTAGGAATAGAGATGCATGAAGGGGCTTCGTAGTTGGAGCATGTTCGTGAACCCTCTGGTTTATTTAAAGACCCGTTTAGGGCAATTACGTGTGCTAAGCGTGTTTGGTTTGTTTTAAATCCTCCATCGCATAGGGAGGTAGCTTTCGATAAGTGTTTACATTTTGTGCTTGCATAGGTCGAGTGGTTAGGGGCCCGACGTGGTACCACTAAGCAAAGTCCGCTTTTATATTTCATGTCATCGAGTCATTGATATGCAAGCGGAAGGTAGGGTCGCAACGAACCCCCACGGTTCTAGTCCGTGTCACTCCGCGCCGAATCGTGTTGCTTTCTTTATCGAGTCAATAAAAGTGACAAGAGTCCCCTATTACGACTCTCCACGCTTTCCGGGTTCGCATTTCTTCTTGAACTCGCATCATTTGCTCTTCAAGAATTGGATGTGTCGGCTCTGGTTGACTCACGGTATGCTCGTTCTTGTCGAGGCTATGGGACTTCCTCCTTTTCGGTAGCTTGTGTGTCATTTGTTTGTTTGCATTGCATTGTTTGTGTGCTTTTGCCAAAGCACTTGCTTGCTTCATCCTTGCATCCCTTGGTTCCACAACCAAGACGGATATAGGATAGCTTTCCGTGGGGGCTTTCGGTTAGGATAGATTCTCGAGCCTAGACATTAGGATTTACATCCTTTGCATGTTGACATAGGTAGAAATTCCCTTACATCCTCAACCATAAGTCCAATCTTTGCATGACAACATTAGGGCTAGTACTAGTTAGTTTCCTTTTGTTTTGCTAGTTCTTTTTTGCATCTTTGCATGTAATTAAAACTAAAACTTGCTTTTCTTTTCTTTTCAAAAACAAAACACTTAATAATGGTTTAAACTCCTTTCTCAAGGTAAGAACAACCAACCAACATTAATTCTTTTTCGCCTTTGCGCGCTCTCTTTCTTTTTGTGTTTAAAACCTTTTTATAAGTAAAAACACAAAACACACCAAAACAAGTGAGCCGAACTACGGCGCTCTGACTTTCCCATTGCACGGGGAATACGTAGGCATCTTGTCACGGGGCTCGAGCGAACTTTGTAAATAATTCCTTCTTTTCCCGTGGTTTCTTATTTTCTTTTCCTTTGCATGCATATTTAGCAATTAAGCAAAATAGATGTAAACACACCCTTTTAAGTAGAAGTGGATACCGTAGAGTACTACGGCGTAGGGTGCTAATACCTTCCTTCGTAATAGATTCCCTTACCCTATCTCTGGTCGCAAGACCGTGCCTTATCCCTTTTAGGTTTTGCGATCGTTTGCCTTTCTCCTTTACGAGATAAAAAGCGTTCGATGGCGACTTCATTGATACAGTTATCGGATGATGTTCAAGGTTGTTTGTTGGCGACTTCACTGGGATCGGAGACCTGTTTGGTCCGATCAGGAGTCGATCCTAGCTTTTATTTTCATGTCTATTGGGTGTTTATTTATTTGCTTATCTATTTACCTGCTTTATCGCACCATCCTTTGTATGCTTGCATTGCATTCTATGTGGCATATTTACTGCTTTCATATAATGGTTGGGCTGCTGGACTGGTTATTCTCTTGATTGGGTGGGTGTTACCATGAGGTAAAAGGCCCAATACACAGGCTATGAGTGACATATAGGAACACATAGGACTAGAGTGGACGCATGATTGCTATGTGACGTGAGGTCTAAAATAGCGCATTCATGTGGTTCCGCGCTCAGACGAGGTTCGAACGCGGTATTATCATCATCACGTAGGTGTTACGATGATATTACTTAGCGGGAGACTTTCGACTCTGAGTCACCCCTTGACCTTACCCTGGCCTAGATTACACCTGTGAGTGGGGAGGGGATATTATAACAGGTACAGATGGTGACTATGTTCTGTTGGTGACTATGTTCTGTTGGTGACTTGGTATTTTCTATTGATGATCTGATATTTTCTGTTGGTGACTATGATATCATTCGGTGGCATTTTCTAGCCGTTACTCTGTCCGATTTTTGGTTTTTCTTCAATCAGAGCAGAAACAGCGCAACAGTTTGATCAGTGTTCATGGAAGTAGTAAACCCATGATCAATGCATAATGTATTTGCATCATAGCATGTTTATTTTTAAAAGAAATGTCGAAAAACATGTTATTTTATCTAACCCGCATGCATATCATTTCCGGACTTCTTGTGGTTTACTATCAACATCGATGGATACCAACAATCAAACCAACACCGAGGCCCAGGAAGACTTCCTCATACTCTTTCTGTGCATTCGACATCTCAAGTAAGAGCGAGGTATTCTTGTGAAGGATCGATTGAAGAGAGTTCGAGAAAAGATCATGGGAACATATTGCCGTTACTAATGGAGGATTATGAGTTCTATGCCATGCAATCTCTACTCCGGTTTATGATAGTGAGCTCGGTGTTTTACCTTTCAAGATTATCGCTAGCACCTACTCTTGAGGAGTACTCTTTCCTTTTGGGTATCGTATCACAAGCGGTTTGCCTTTTGTCAAAAGAATGGGTACTCGATTTTGAAGCCATTGCTAAAGCCTTTGGTTTGCGTTAGTGAAGTAAGAGACAATTGGGTTCGAAAGATCACACTTGTGGACTTAGTTGGGTTTCCTTTTAGTCAAAGCGATGAATTTGCCAAGGTTGGTAGTTGGAAAAGCTTCAATACTATCTTAGCCGTCATGATCTATGGTATGGTGATTTTCCCTCTTTTGAGAAGTTTGTGGATGTTCTGCGATCTCTTTTCATGAATGACAATCCGGTTCCTACCATCTTGGTGATACATATTATGCCATTCACTCGCCATGGTCAAAGGCGTGTTATGGGTTGTATGCCTTTACTTTATCGTTGGTTCAACACACATTTGCCAAAGAGAGGGCATTTGTTGATTATGCTAAAACCATGAAGTGGTCTAGCGAATCATCGCACTCACTTCATATGATATAGTTTGGAATACCATGTCGAGCGGTTCGAGATCATTACTAGTTGTGAGAGTTTCCAAATGTACCATTGATGGGAACTAAATGTTGCATCGATTATAACCCTATATTGCACGCCGTCAACTAGAATATCCTTTGGTGAAGTACCCTGTTCGTCGGTTGACGGAAACTATTTTCTTTGCAAATGATGAGAACCGGTTTTGCTAAATCAGTTGTCGTTGCATGGAGCTCGGTTCACAAAAGGGCACGGTTTTCTTTGGCCAAAAGGAAATTATGCGTTTGATTCTTACAGATTGGTTAAAGATCGGGTCTCAAGATTCGCTTCCATACAAAGGAAACACCTTTGTATTCTCAACTGGTTCCTTGGTTGAAAGTCCGGTACTGATTTTGATACTTCCTATTCTTCATCCGTAATCTCTCCTCCAGGTTTCGTGCGTATTGAGGTTTACAAACAACTCCAATCGGAGAATTGACTTTGAAGGAGCATTACAAGCTCGAGCATGGACCTAGCATTTGCTCTTCAAGATAAAAAGAGGTTATCTATTGAGATTGAGCAGAAAGACCAAGTTTTGAAGGCTTATGGCTTACTTGAAGAAACCAAGAGAGCCAAAGGTGGTAGTTCCTCTTCTTTTGATCAGATGACCAAAGAGTTTGACAGGGTACAAGAGAAGTTGAAGAATATGCAGATAGCTAATGAGAAATTGAAAGCCAAGCATGGTGAAGAAATCTGGGTTTTAAAGAAGCGACTCCGCAAGGAAGAATCCAATGCTAAAGAGTCCCTTGAGAGAAGGAAAGAACTTGAAGTTGAAGCCCAAAGTCGACAGAAGCAGATGACTATCCTTTCTAAAGAGGTTGAAGATTTGAAGACTAAGTGGCAATATGCTAAAGATGGAGAATATGCAGCATACACCATGTTAAGGGGTCGAGACATTCATGTGGCTAAGCTAGTAGCCGAGATCCATACGCTCAAGGCGCAAGTGGCCCCTAAATAAGTGGTTGCAAATGTTATTTGATTCGACGAATCACCTCCAGGCTTGTTGGATGGGGTTCGCTCACTATTGTGTTTGTATTAATACTCTGTGATCGTGGACTCTTGTATGACTCTAGTTCACTTGAGCAGTTGATTCTCAATCTGATTGTGTGTCTGGTCTTGATAATTATTGTTGTCACTATCCTATTATTATTTGATGTTTGATAACAAATTGTAAGAATGTCCTGGAAATGATCATTTCATGCATCATGCATTAACCATGCATATACATACATTATGCATAACAGGCATTTGAACTTGGGATTTCTCTTACTCAAATCTGGTATTTTCTACTCAGAATTGTGAACTTTGCCTCCGTGCCATTCTGCGTTTGAAACCGAGTGATGAAGCAACTTCGCGGGGAACTGGATGAGATGAAAGAACATATGGGATTTCTAACGCTGGACATGCAAGAATTGAGAGAAGAGAACCAACAGTTGAAGACTCAGCTAGGCTTGGTGATGGAAATTTTAGGGACCGTGTTGAGAAAGGGAGATGACCCCAATTTTCCTACAGCAACAGGAGTCGCTATTCCTCCTTATACTCAGGGTTTTTCTTTGAGCCCTAAAGCTGGGCATGCATCTACTCCATCACCCTGTATTCCGAGGTCTCCTTGTTCGCGTCCAATTCCTATTGTTCAGAAAGGTCTAGAAGATAGAGCTCTTCAACCATGGTCGCCACACTCTGAAAAGCAATTCGATCCTATTCCGATGTCATATGCTCAGTTGCTTCCTCAGCTGCTCAAGTTTCGATTGGTTGAACTCCAAACTCTTGCCATGCCTGAAGGAATTCTATTCGAGTATGATGTGATGGCTAGGTGTGATTTCCATTCTGGGGCACCCTGTCATGATACAGAGGACTGTGTGACCTTGAAAAATGAGGTTCAGGATTTCCTTGACAAAGGGATTATCCGGTTTACTTCCACAGGGTTGAGCATACAAGTCAATTTTGCTCCAGTGCTGATATGACCGTTATACCTGCTGCTATACCTCAAAACAGAGTTTGTGCGTCGAAGAGGGATAATCGACCGCCCCGCCCACCGGCTCATCAAGCGCCTCGTCAGCAGAATCAAAGACAACAAGAGAATCGTGCTCCTAGAAGGTTTGATGTTATTCCTATGAGCTATGCAGATTTGTTTGTCCGTTTGAATGATCTTAAGCTGGTTGTTCCCAAGCCTGCATTTGCTCCCCCTCCCTTGGATAAACGGCCCAGAAACTACGATGCTAATGCTAGCTGTGAGTTTCATTCTGGAACCTTGGGGCATAGTATTGAAGATTGCCATGCATTCAAGTGCAAGGTACAGGATCTGATTGAGGCAAAAGCTATCAATTTCACATCAGATGGTCATGTTCGGGTCCTCCGCTAGCTCAGCAAATGTCAAGACTTCAAAATGCATCATCAAAAGCAACAAGTCAAGTCTCCTCAACGGCAATTTCAAGATTCATTTGCATTCTCATTTGTAATCTTTCTTGTTTGTTTAGTACATGCTTGTATGCAGAACATTTTCATCTTTTGAATGTTAATCATAATGCATTTAATATGTTTGTCTTGAACTAATCCATTTGTATACACTTTTAATTGTTTTCAAACGCTTTTGATATTCAACTCTTGTTGATAAAGCAAAACCTCTGTAGGGAGGATGACGAAAATATACCAAGAATTTCAAACGGTATTGCTTTCAAATAAAAACCCCGCTGACGATGTACAGGCCTTGTTTCAAATCCCCAAACACCGGAGATATAAGGGAGTTAGACCCTCGTTAACCCCCTTTTGAGCCTTGAAGTAGGAGTTTCTTTTACATTCGAGAAAACCCTCATTTTAAACCAGGGGTAGTGTTGATTAATCGATTGAGCATTCAAAACTCACCGAGTATACATCAAAGGATACAACAATGGCTATCCTTCAAAGGTTGAGAAGCTAGCATCAAGTTTCAATTGACAACAATGTGCATCATGGAAGGACAATACCCCAGCAGGAACTCCTTATCGAAGAGGACTTGGATCGCCACAATCACATCTAGCAAATCAAAGGCGATTGAAGATCAACTGGTTCAAAAAAAAAAAAAAAAAAGCAAAAAAAAAACAAAGAAAAAGCCCGCTAAGTCGAACTTGGAAATAAGTCGCTTAGGCAAAATAAAAGGGCAAATGTTAAAAGGCAAATTGGCAAGCCGTAAAGGCGAGGATAATCCAAGAACATCCTCAATGAAGAACAAAGTCGTTGATCAAGCTCTAAGCAAAAAGGGTGAGTGGCTATCGGGTCCAAGAAATCTCGTCCTTAACAAAGTCAAAGTTGTACGATCAAGAAACTGCAGTGGTTTCTCAACCATTAATTCCTCTTGTGAGAGATGATTGCTCATATCAGTTAACTGAACATAGGTTCGGAGAATATCATGAAGGGGGTGGGCACCGAATATTTTGAGCCCAAAAATCTTTCTTTTTAAAAACCGTGAACCAGGCCACGTTACAACCCTTAAAAGTCCTAACTGAAGCAGGGTTAATTTGAAAGCTAAGCTGTGATGAGAACGCGGTATCCTGACTCCTAGGAGGTTTGCTAACACCTTTGAGTTGGTATCACACAATCTTTTGTTATCTTTCGCACAAAAAACGCGATGTTTCGACATCTTTTCAAAAATCTTTTTGTTTCAAGACAAGCATAGGATTTGCAGTAGAATTATCATTTTTAGAATAAAATATTCTTTGCATATGAACAGGTGCTCAAACATCCAGTAAGCTTGCATAATGAGCATCAGATGAATACCTTGATTGTCCCAAGGGGCAGGTTGTTTGAAAATCTATTGAACGGCCTTTCAAAGAATCATCTTAATCTGGGGCATTCAAAATGGTATTATATCCTTCAAGGCTCATTAAAACTGGGGCAACTTTGTCAAGGTTGGTCAATCCTTTCAGAGACACAGGGGCATGTTGATTATCTATGTTTCACTCGGGGTTTGAAGTGGTGTACGGGTTACAGATTGCAGATGCCTGATTGTTCATTTGATTGAAATTCATATACCTTGAAGAATACTCTTCAATATAGGTCCCTCTCCGTTGAGTCTGCTTCTATACAGAAATGGTCTCCAAATTGGGTCTTTAGAAGTTTGTCAGGATGATTTGTTCTTCTTGATTCAAGCTTTTACTTGTTGTCTTTTGTCTTTTTCGCAATGAGTCGCACGCTCTTCGTTTGTGCAAAACCGTCGGTTATCTTACCCGTGTTTGCATTACCTTTCCAGACCTTTGGGTATCCATACTTGGTGTGTGGTAATCCAAATGTTTGATACTCTTGAAGAATTATACCCGCCTTTGGCACGAGGGATATTATAGTTCTTGCGGACACTTCCTTGATGTCATCATCTTGGTAAAGTTAAATGCGAGTTCGTCTTAACTAGCGTTCTCTTCCCTTTGCAAGTTCATCTTCACGGATGTCCTTCCCGCAAGTTCGTCTTAACTAGGCGTTCTCTTTTCCTTTGCAAGTTCATCTTCTGCGGATGTTCTTTCCTCGCGAGTTCGTCTACACTAGGCGTTCTCTTTTCCTTTGCAAGTTCATCCTCGCGGATGTTCTTTCCTCGCGAGTTCGTCTACACTAGGCGTTCTCTTTCCCTTTGCAAGTTCATCTTCGCGGATGTTCTTTCCTCGCGAGTTCGTCTACACTCGACGTTCTCTTTTCCTTTGCAAGTTCATCTTCTCACGGATGTCCTTCCCGCAAGTTCGTCTTAACTAGGCGTTCTCTTCCCCTTTGCAAGTTCATCTTCACGGATGTCCTTCCCATAAGTTCGTCTTAACTAGGCGTTCTCTTCCCTTTGCAAGTTCATCTTCTGATGTTCTTTCCTCGCGAGTTCGTCTACACTCGACGTTCTCTTTTCCTTATTAGTTCGTTTTCACATATGTGTCTTATTCTTTCTTCAGCGGGTTCGTCTTTGTCGGCGTCCTCTTCTTCTTTTTCCTACAAGTTCATCCTGCGGGTGTCCTTTTCCACGAGTTCGTCCTTGACCGCGATGCTCCCTCTTATGGATTTTTCTTCCATTATCGGTATCTCACGATCTGGTGCCCTCGCCATCCTCCAATGAGATTCGATATCTCGTTTTCGATAAGCATGGGCGAAAACCCGAGTGAAACTTCTGCAAAGAATCAGATGTAGTGTTTGTCGTCAGCATACCATATTTGGTGAATCTCCCTAGCAGATGTTGTTATCGACAAATCCTTATTGCAGAACATGGTACCAATTCCCGGTACGGGTTGACAATATTTGTCTCAGTGAAAGTCCCTAGTGGATGTTCTCCAAAGTCGCAAGTGTGTTGTATCCTGATATTCCCTATGGAGGTGTTATCTGGATTGTTGATCGGGCGTTTGATTCCCCAATGAATCGCATATTATTCACAGATGATCCTCCCCAGAGGGTTCTCATCTCTTGACATCCCCCGCAATTGACATATCTTTGTCTCCCCAGCTAGAGTCGAGATGGGTAACGGTGGAAGATCTTTTCTAGGAGCGTATATTCTATTTCTCCAAGCAGACCTGCATCTGGTGAGTTTCCATGGCACCATTTCCTCAACAGGCTCATCAAGCAAGATTCAGTTGTCTTGAGAGATTTTTTTGGGCATTCCTCGATGCTCTAATCCCCGGCTGAGTTCTTATTTCATTCACTTTATATATGTCTTGCAAGCATGCATCATTACATTGACATAATCCCTTAAAAGAGTCATACATCTCATAGGATTACAGGCCAGAAATGCATTTTCATCCCGGCAATGTGAAGTTTCTTTTGGAATCCGTTGTGTCCGGTTTCTTGCAATATGTCCATCTTCTTGATTAGTGTTGAAGCGCCCCTACCACAGTACAACCGTCTTGACTTTGAAAGCAAGCCTACACTTGTCTTTCCTCCTCGAGTCTGATTACGAGTCAATAAAACCTAATCGGCACATTTAGTCTTTGCATCACAAACCCGCCCGAGTTGTCGGCGTAAATGTGGTTAGTCTACTTGGTGTATCTAGTCTTTATTTCCACTTGCATGTCGGTCTTTCCACGACATTGTGGGTCTTCGAGAACAAGAATACTCTTGTTTTGTCATCGATAAAAGCCTAATCGGCACCTTTAGTCTTTGCATCACAAACCCGCCCGGTTATCGGCGTAAATGTGGTTAGTCTACTTGGTGTATCTAGTCTTTATTTCCACTTGCATGTCGGTCTTTCCACGACATTGTGGGTCTTCGAGAACAAGAATACTCTTGTTTTTGTCATCGATAAAACCTAATCGGCACCTTTAGTCTTTGCATCACAAACCCGCCCGAGTTGTCGGCGTAAATGTGGTTAGTCTACTTGGTGTATCTAGTCTTTATTTCCACTTGCATGTCAATCCTTCCCTGGCATTGTGGGTCTTTCGAGAACAAGAATACTCTTGTTTTTGTCATCAGTAAAGCCTAATCGGCACCTTTAGTCTTTGCATCACAAACCCGCCCGAGCTGTCGGCGTAAATGTGGTTAGTCTACTTGGTGTATCTAGTCTTTATTTCCACTTGCATGTCAGCTCTCCCCTGACATTGTGGGTCTTTCGAGAACAAGAATACTCTTGTTTTTGTCATCAGTAAAGCCTACTCGGCACTTTCTAGCCTTTGCATCACTAACCCGTCCGGTTATTCCCTGGCGTAATGTGGTAGTCTAGTCGATGTATCAAGTCTTTGCTTCGCTTACATATCGCTCTCCCCGATATTGCGGATTGAATTGGGTAGAGGCCAATTCTTTTAGGTCAGTTAGCACTTGTACGCCTTCACGAGTTGACATTTATTACGTGCCTTTTAGGAACAAATACCCACTTTTGTCTCCCTTCGAGTGTAGCGTTACGGTCGATAAAGCCTACTCGGCACTTTCTAGCCTTTGCATCACTAACCCGTCCGGTTATTCCCTGGCGTAATGTGGTAGTCTAGTCGATTATCAAGTCTTTGCTTCGCTTGCATGTCGGTTCTCGACATTGCGGATTGAATTGAGAGCCAATTCTTCTTAGCCAGTTAGCACTTGTACCGCCTTCACGAGTTCAGCATTTATTACGTGCTTTCTTTGTTTGTGGCCAGTTAAGCTCGCGCAACATGCTCCTTTTCTCGGTGAGGTTCCTTAGAATTTTGGAATGTCCACACCTATCTATTGATGCGACTTTTGGGATTGAGTGTAAATTTACGGGTTTCCTTTTTGGTATTCAATCACCTCATACCTTGTCGAAGGCGACGCCAATCTCGCTCTAAGCTAGAGGATGATTGAATAGGGGCATCTGTTGTACCCCAAAATTTACCCTCTTCATTTTTTATATAAATAATTGGCTAACACTTAATTAATAGGTGCATCACATACATATCATTCATGCATTGATCATGGGTTGAGATTTTCCAATCGTATGAATCATCAATTCGAAGAAGAGGTTTATTTCTCAAAGTTGAATATTTGAGGTTACATCAATTGGGCGTCTTTTCAATAAGCAAGCGTGTCCGAGCTTGATTATTATCTCGCAAGTTTTGGTATTACGATCGTCATCGGATGGATGTTGATTACAATTTCAAGCTACGATTGTGTTGTGGTGGATATTTGAACTGGTGATTCTATGGCCTTCCGTGAGTTGTGAAGCATTGGCATTTGGCTTATCGATCTAGCGATTTATCGGAAAATCAAGAACAAAGCGGATAAAATGATATTTGAGTGCATGTATCAAAAGTCAACAAAAGTCAAAGTTTGACCGGCGAATTCGGGTCAAAATCGTGGTCAAAGTCGACATTTGAGAAAATGCAATCATTTGTTGAGAAGAACGGAAGAATCGGGTGAAAATGAGGTTTCTTGCATTTTAAGTAATTTTAGACTTAGAAAAATTTCTAAGTTTAAGGTACTTTGTGTTCAGACCATATTCTTTGCCGTATCTCATCGTGGTGGGAAGTTTGTGAATTGATAGTCATTGGAAAGGCGCATTTCGTACTCGACTTTGTCACTATGAAGATTTTTCGAAATGCGGTTCGAGTTATCTGACACGAAATTTGAAGTTCATAACTTTTGAAGTTTTACACTTAGTAAAATTTTGAGTGTTTTAATGTGTTCAAATGCTCGACTACGGAGGCAATTTACACGTATTTCGGCGTCGATTGAATTAAGTTCAACATCAAAGTTGTTCATTTAATGGCAATCTACAACTTTGCTGAAGGAATCGAATCCATTCGGAAGCGGATAAAAAGTTACGGACTCGGAAGTTCGCTTTATCATTTCTAAAATTCAACACTTAGAAAAAATTTGAAGTGTTTGTTTCTAGGCTTTTCTTGTGACAGCTTGGTCGATTATGTCATAGCTCGTGGCTCGAATCGAAAATGCTCAACTGAAAAATTGTTCATTTCACGGCAATATGAAACTTTGCTGAAGAAGTCGAATTCATTCGGGACTCAAATCGGAAGTTATAAAGCTCGGAAAATAAGAATGCATTATGTTTGTTAAATTCGAGTATTTTTGTGCACATGTTCAGGGCTGTTTTCGTCAATGATTCGGTCGCCGCACGAAGAAATTCCGAACACGAAAGTTTGAGTTCGTAATTCCATCTACAAGTTCCGTTTAGAAACTTCTCCGTTTCGGACGTTGGAGCTAGGAGATACGGAACACCGTAAGTGACAGCATGAAGTTGTTAAAATGCAAGACAGCACATGCAATTTTTTGCCATGGTCAAGACGCATTTCATCGAACAGTTTTTGTGCGTATGTTCGGAGCTGTTTTCTCGTTGATCCGATCGCCGCACGAAAAAACTCCGAACATGAAAGATGAAGTTTGCCGTGTCCTCTACAAGTTCCGTTTAGAAACTTTTTCGTTTCGGACATCGGAGCTGGGAGATACGAGTCGCCGTAAGTGAACGCGTGAAGTTGGAAATTGCCGCGTGACATGCACAATACTTGCCCAGCCAGCCCAGGCATTTCATCGAACACTCGCGTAGCAATTTTCAAACACTTTTTTCTCCGTGAATTAGGCTTCGTTCGAATTTTCGTTGAACTACAAAGTTGTTATATTACACGTATTATTTCCAACGGTACCGGATTTTTACCGTTTGATCGAGTATCGAGAGAATTACGGATCCTTAAAGTGGTGCACATGGGTTAATTTAAGACTTTGACACTTAGAGAATTTTTTGTAAATACTCAAAACAGTTTATGTCGGCATGACTTCGAGGCTAATTACGGCGAGCTTACAATTGATTCCTCATCGAGTGCTCAACATCAATGTTGTTCTACCGTCGCTCTTGATTCGGCGTTGATTGTATCAATCGGGTTATTACACACCAAGATAGGAGCATACAAAGTAGCGAGCATAGTTATGTTTCGTTTAAAAGAGTGCTAGCGGTAGAGATATCCATGATGACAAACTAGCGAGAATCCGTTTGCTTCTTTTTTTTTTGTAACAACTTTTCTTGTTCTTTTTTTACATTCTATCAATAATAATTATAAGAGAATATATATTCTTTCTTTTTTGGTTAGTAACAAACACATTTTTGGATTTTATTTTTCATCCGCAACAACAACCATGATTTTTCTAACAAACTACAAAAACTCCATTTTTTTCTTCTTTTTGCTTTCACCTCAAAAACCATTTTTCTAGACACTCACCTTCCATCATTTTGGCTATCCTCTCATCCATTACCAACTGTGACATTCACCAATCACTACAACAAACCCGCCATTCTTTCTTTCCTCACAACAACCATTAATTTTACTTTTCTCTCCATCGGTGAGTGTGTTCTTGACTATAACTCACTCTCAACCATCTTCCATTCTTCTTTTCTCCTTCACTCTAACAACACAACCACAAGAATCGGTTAGATAACTATCACTACTCTCCTTCTCCATATAGCAGAATCCGATCCTCTCTTCTTGCCTCCTCCTTTTTTACCACCATTCATAATGATTTATTCAACCAAAAATACCTCAAGAAACTCACCATAATCCTTCTGGATTCTCTTCATCTCCATCACCATCACCACACTCTCATTTCCTTCACCATTGTTCACAACAAACGGAAAACTAACGCAACAATCTTCCCTCGTTATCACCCTCTCTCTTGGATCTTAGCGTAGGGCGATGTGACCGATTCTCCTTCTTCATCACATCTGCTCGCTTTCCATTTTCTTCATCACCCGACCTCACACATCGCCTCTCCTTCTTCTTTCTTTCACCACGGCAACACTCTATTACGGACCACCATTCTTTCTAACCATCAACTACAACCATAAGGCTGCGGCGGTTCTCTTCTTCAACCGAATCTTCATCCTCGTTGATTCGTTCCTCTCTCGATCATTCGCCTCCGTGACAAACCGTATCCGGAGGAATTCGGAGATTACGGTTTTCTCCTCCTTCTCCGCAAGAAGAATCGGACTGAAGCTATTTCTCAGAATATTCATGACTTTTTGGATCCTAGTATTCATCTTCGTAATAGCATGCGTGAAGAGTAAAGATTGTTGAAGTTTTCCATTCGTTCGGATCTTAAACAAGCTTGAAGTTTTAGAAGATTTCTTTATGCTCGCCGCCAAGTAAGTCTTCCGATTAGTATGCTTTAGTATGTTCATCATGTGGCTGCTTTAAGCGGCTTAATACACGAAGATCGTAGAATCTAAATATAATTGCAAGATACATGTGTGAGCATCGAATTCGTGGAGTTTTAATTTTCGGATCAGTTTCATCTTCGGTTTTCATGAGATTTGAGTGGTTTTAGGATGATTAGATCTGAATCGTGTCTGGAAGGAAAAGCGAGTTGAGTGGCGTCCGTATTAGCCATTTCACGGTTCGCGTCTTTTTCGGTCATCCTCGTAGGAGAAGGTGACCGTGATCCACGATTCCGCGGTCTTGTTTCCACTTCATGTGTGCACGATCCCATTCGTTCATGTAATATTCCCATACTAGCCGCTAGGATTGCACCACGTGTCACTCTTTTATTATTATAAAAAATTCAAAACTAATATTACTTAAGTTAATACTTGACCGGTTGATATAAGTCTTAGCATACATAATAAATAAAAATCAAGCGTGACATATATAACATGATAGAACAATCTGAATAGAAGAATATTGTTGGACGAGAAAAATATTAAAACTAGATTGAAAAAAAAACAAAATATTGGACCTATCATAATTTGAAATGGACTTAGAAACAGAAAAATGCAATTGGATTTAAAACAAAAAAGGAAACTGGGCTTAGCATAGGATCCGTTCTGGGCCTAGCGTTTACTTCTGCACACCTCCCTGCTATCGGGCCCAGCGTGCCATTAAAACTGTTTCTAGTTCAAACATAAAATCTGCTTTGCACCCCCTTGTTCATACTTCGCAATTCTAACATTTGGTTCAATTTCGATTCCGATTTTGACTATTTTGACACATAAAAAATACATAAAAAAATATATTCTGACATTTTAGGATATTAGAATTTTATTGATATTTTTTTAATATTTTTTTTAATATCTTTTATTGATTCTAATTCATTTCTAAATAATACATTTACATGAATATTGGAATTATCATTTCGATTTGCATTCCTCACATGTTCATGCATTTTCACATGTATTTGAACATTGGTTTTATCGATTTCGATTTGCATTCCTCACATGTTCATGCATTTTCACATGTATTTGAATATTGGAATTATCATTTCGATTTGCATTCCTCACATGTTCATGCATTTTCACATGTATTTGAATATTGGAATTATCGATCCGATTTGCATTCCTCGCATGTTCATGCGTCACTTTGATATGAGCATTGGTTTTATCGATCCGATTTGCATTCCTCGCATGTTCATGCATCACTTTGATATGAGCATTGGTTTTATCGTTCGATTTGCATTCCTCGCATGTTCATTCACCGCTTTGCTATGGACATTGGTTTTATCGCTCGATTTGTATTCCATGCATATCCATCTGATTTTTCTTGCAGGTTTTGGTTGAGTTTGTACACCCCGTGTGCCTATTCCTATCTTGTTTTGCTTGTATTATCCGTTCTTGCGGGCATTGTCGCCGGATGCGTGTCGACCGTATTCCGCTTGTATTGATGCTTTGAGCAATTCTCACGGTTTACTTTTGTTGCATGGCTGCGGTACTTGAAGTATTCGGATTATTTCGCTAGCTTGCGTGCTTCTCGGATTCTATATCCGTTCGGTACTTGCTACTTGTTTATTGCATTCTCTGACTTTCCTAGATATCATGAGAAGTAGGGCTTTCTGACTTTCTTTTGCCATGAGAAGTAGGAATAGAGATGCATGAAGGGGCTTCCGTGGTTGGAGCATGTTCGGGAACCCTCGGTTTATTTAAAGACCCGTTTAGGGCAATTACGTATGCTAAGCGTGTTTGGTTTGTTTTAAATCCTCCATGCATAGGGAGGTAGCTTTCGATAGTGTTTACATTTGTGCTTGCATAGGTCGAGTGGTTAGGGCGCCGACGTGGTACCACTAAGCAAAGTCCCGCTTTTATATTTCATGTCATCGAGTCATTGATATATGGGGCGGAAGGTAGGGTCGACAACGAACCCCGCGGTTCTAGTCCGTGTCGACTCCGCGGCGAATCGTGTTGCTTTCTTTATCGAGTCAATAAAAGTGACAAGAGTCCCTATTCGACTCTCCACGCTTTCACGGGGTTCGCATTCTTGCTGAACTCGCATCATTTGCTCTTCAACGAGGAATTGGATGTGTCGGCTCTGGTTGACTCACGGTATGCTCGTTCTTGTCGAGGCTATGGGACTTCCTCCTTTTCCAGCGCTTGTGTGTCATTTGTTTGTTTGCATTGCATTGTTTGTGTGCTTTTGCCAAAGCACTTGCTTGCTTCATCCCCTTGCATCCCTTGGTTCCACAACCAAGACGGATATAGGATAGCTTTCCCGTAGGGCTGCTCGGTTAGGATAGATTCTCGAGCCTAGACATTAGGATTTACATCCTTTGCATGTTGACATAGGTAGAAATTCCCTTACATCCTCAACCATAAGTCCAATCTTTGCATGACAACATTAGGGCTAGTACTAGTTAGTTTCCTTTTGTTTTTCTAGTTCTTTTTTGCATCTTTGCATGTAATTAAAACTAAAACTTGCTTTTCTTTTCTTTTCAAAAACAAAACACTTAATAATGGTTTAAACTCCTTTCTCAAGGTAAGAACAACCAACCAACATTAATTCTTTTTCGCCTTTGCGCGCTCTCTTTCTTTTTGTGTTTAAAACCTTTTTATAAGTAAAAAACACAAAACACACCAAAACAAGTGAGCCGAACTACGGCTCGACTTTCCATTGCCGCGGAATCGTAGGCATCTTGTCACGGGGCTCGACCGAGCGAACTTTGTAAATAATTCCTTCTTTTCCCCGTGGTTTCTTATTTTCTCTTTTCCTTTTGCATGCATATTTAGCAATTAAACAGCAAATAGATGTAAACACACCCTTTTAGACAGAAAGTAGAAGTGGATACCGTAGAGTACTACGGGCGTGTAGGGTGCTAATACCTTCCCTTCGCGTAATAGATTCCCTTACCCTATCTCTCGGTCGCAAGACCGTGCCTTATCCCTTTTAGGTTTTTGCGATGCGTTTGCCTTTCTCCTTTTACGAGATAAAAAACGTTCGATGGCGACTTCATTGATACAGTTATCGGATGATGTTCAGCCGGTTGTTTCAGGTTGCTCGATCAAGCCCCACAACAGGATGCCTACATATTCCATCGTGCAATGGAAAAGTCAGAGCGTCGTAGTTTGACTCACTTATTTTGGTTGGTTTGTGTTTTTTAGATTAGAAAACGAGACAATAGACAACGATGACGAAACACCTTCATGTTGACGAATAAAATTAGGTGGCGACTTCATTGTTTTAAAATAACTGATTTTGAAAAAAAAAACCAGTTATCACAATATGTATGTATGTTTATGATAATGAAACTATAAGCCAAAAATGTTAAAATGAAGAGGATAAATTTTGGGGTACAACAACGGTACACTCACCTACGGGAAGATGAAATGTGTGTGTCTCGGGTCTCCACCTTTCGCACAATGCAAGAATAAACTTTGAATCTATCGTACATTTAGAGATTTTAATAACATCCCCAAAACCGGCACGTTCATGGTATGGAATGATAAATGGATCAGGAACAATGTAATTATGTGACCGACATCTAAATTTTTTTGTTTCCTAAATAAAAAGTGAAAATATGGTATATAAGAATATAATAACATAATAACATATAACATATAGTGTATAAAAATAACATATAAGAATAAAATATAGTGTATAAAAAATAATAACATAATAATCAAGATTTGAATAACAATAATATAAAGGATAAAACTTACAAATGTAGCAATGTTTTCCCTTGTTCCTCAATGAGAATCTCCTAAAGTTAGAAGACTCGTGATTGAAATTTTTTCTGATAATGTGAGAGTTGTATCAGAGGTAGAGTGAAGATTGGTGATGTAAAAAATCTTCTGAGGTTCTATATTTATAGGCGACTCAATCAACAAAGAAATAAATGAGGTGGTTGGGACATCCATGCATGCAGGCCACGTGTCAGAGAGAAGCCATGTGAAGTGGCGCCTCCTCTCTATTCTAACACATAGGCGTCATTCAAGATGGCTTATCCTAGGGCAGGTGGCAGCTAGGTTGCAACTAGGTGGTAGAGCTATGGTGGCAAGCTAGGGTGGCAGGCTCCTATCTATTTTAACACATAGGCGCCATCTAACTTGGCTTCTAAGTGTATATTTGAAATTTTGCAATTTGTCTCATTCATTGTCATACAATCATATGCCACACGCACACACACACATACACACACACACACACACACATATATATATATATATATATATATATATATATATATATACACAATCAAATTTTCAAACACTCAAAGCCAGATAAAATGCCATTTGTACCACAATATGTTATCAGTGTACATTTCAATGGTGAGACGTACAATAGTGAGGTCTCAGGTTTTTTATTCAAAAACACCGAAAACATCCAATTTTGTCTAAATAGCATAGCGGATTTTTCGTATTTCAAACAAAGACTCAAGACCAAACTTCGGGGAGGTCCGACGTCATACCTTTTCTACCAACATCCTGTTTTTACTGGTGAAAACCAAGTAACATTTTACAAGGTAACTATTGAAGACGACGAAGATCTACTAACATGTTTTCTAATCATGAATATTTTGGGTACGAATCGATTGAGTTGTACGTTGTGTTCCAGGAGACAGAAATGATTGATCCCATGGAGGAGGAACAAGCTGAGGTGGATGTTGTTAACGAAGAGGAGGAAGGTGATGAGATGGAGTTTAATAACTTGGTAAACGAAGATTCAGAGGCCGATGAAGAACGTGAATTGCCTCTACATGAAATCTACACACCACCTCTGTACATGACTACCCTCGATATTGGAACAGAAGACCCATCATCTGATATATTCTACAACTCTCCTGTGCAGTCAAATGCAAATTTAAAAGTGAAAGACAAATTTCGTTCAAAAGAAGATTTTGTGCGAGTAATAAAAAAGTTCCACATGATAAACAGCTATGACTTTCAGGTGGATCGAACAAATACAGATAGGTACAAAATCATCTATACCCACCCTGAGTATGGGTTCAATCTAACTGCATCATACATGATCAGGAGTGATTCCTGGGTGATAGGTTCTATGACCGAGCACACTTGTGTTAATTCCATGCAATCACATGATCACCGCAAATTGAGTTATGATCTAATCTGTCAAGAAATATTACCTATTGTTAGCTACGATCCATCACTAAAGGTGAAAACAATAATCTCTCACATCACTACAACATACAACTATACCCCCTCGTATAGAAAGGCCTGGTTAACAAAACCCAAGGCTATTGAGCAAATATACGGTAACTAGGAGGATTCATAAAAAGAGTTACCTCATTATATGAATGCACTGCAAACGTATACTCCTGGAATAGTTTTTGTTATACAAACATTATCGGCATATGCCCCAGATGGTACCTGTGTCAGTGGGCATGGAATATTCAGTAAAAAATTTTGGGCTTTTCGACCTTGCATCTGTTCACAGTGATTTCTGGTGAAACAACCGCTAGTCTTCCAAACTATCAAATAAGCGTTGTGATTGTTATTCAATTCCTCTGGTAACTTGCAGGATCGACTAGATTGATCCTATGGGGTATTGGTTGTTTGGATAGAATTAATAACAAAATAAGGATTCAAGTTTAAGGCTTATATTTAGAGTGTTTTATATAAGTCCAATGTATTTCGATCACGGCATTTAGTAACTTAATGCCATGATTAAATAAAGAAACATAATATTGACTTGAATGAGTAAATAAACAAAGATTCAATTTACAGAAGAAATATAAGTGCAGAAATGCTTAAATGACTTTTATATGTAAAATACTTTTCAAAGTAAAGGCATGAAATGTAAAAGACAAGAATGTAAAAACAAGTATGTAAAAACTTTCTGGAAAATAAGAGCGTTAATGTAAAAGTTTCAGAAAAGTAAAGGATTTCGAAATGGAAGAAAAACGTTTGAATGCAAGGAAAGTTAAATGACTTTGAATGTAAAGAATTTAAAAGACATTGATGCAGGATAAAGATAAAATGAAAAGATAAAGATGCATTATTGAATAATAAAAGTTTTGGTGCAATCATAACGTACATCATTCGAGCATTCGTTTCCCTAGCCATGTGGTATTTTGAATGTTTACTGAATTTTTGTACAATAGATATGACACCCCGAGATCCTAACACTAAGACTCCTATTTATACTATTTCGACCATAACGGTCTGGCTTATGAGATCTTGCCACGTTCAGAACATGCAGAGCACTGCGCCTCTCTTGCTTCCACGCGTCTTCAAACCGTCTCCAGCACATACATTCTAACTTCCAATTATCCCGCTCGCGTTTTGAATTTCAAATGCCTTGACCACTTCGACTTCGAACTCACTTCTCAGATACAACCTTACTACCATTTCGAAGCTTGCTATACATATATCATCATAATTTCCATTCGAAGCTCCAAGTTTCAGCAGGTCCATTCGAAGAGCCAATTCTTTCATCCCGAACTATGACATTTACTTTATTCCAACGAACAATGATGTCATTTCGTTTCGAGCTCAATGATTCTGTTCCGAATCATAGATATCAAAACTGGTTTCGATCTTGCCCTACTGCTGATATAGCTTACCAAAACTGGTTTGCTAAGGTGGAGACTAAGAAATCCCATCAGTGAGAGGAGTTAGGGATCTACAATCTAATTAAGTTGTCGAAACCAGGCTTCACCTAACAGCCACCCTCTGCTATTTGCGTCCTTGTACTTTTGGGATAGCACTTATAATACCTTTCACCTTCCCGGAGGAATGATCACGCCTACATTCTTCGATATAACCGCTATCACAGGCTTATCACCGGTAGGAGAAACATATATCCCTGATTCTGAAGACCATTCAAGCATTATTGACTTCGACGTCAAGTTGGCTAGCTTCTCCAAGTTTATCAGTCATTATCACACTGAAGGTGATAGTGTATCAGACGTAGAGCATATTGCTTTCCTCACCCTTTGGTTATCAAAATATGTATTTTGCAGTAGGTCACTACAAGTAGCCAGTAGGTTTATTCCTCTAGCAAGGGATTTACATGAAAACAGGAGAGTTTGTTTGAGTGAACTATTACTGGTTGATCTCTATGAAAGTTTGAGATCAGCTGTTTCGAGCCTGAAATCTCACACTCCTAAGAATATCTTGCTAGCTGGTCCCTTCTGGTTGCTCCAGTTATGGCTAAATTCCATGTTCGAATCTTCACTCTCCATCGCTGATACCATTGTTGAGAAAGATCCAGAAATAGTGGATCGAAATGTTGAAGGCACAAGGCTAAGGAGACTGACTCCAAGTGATGATAAGGCTGATTTCCAGGTTCTATTCTCACAATATATTATGCTCTTCTCCAAAAAGCATAAGTTCGAAGAGACTATGGCATCTTTCGCTTCGAGGACTCATGGACCGTCATGGTTCACCATGTCCCTTTCGGAGGCTGCTAAGAGTAAAGAGATCCAAGACCTCTGGAAAGCCTTCTTGCTCCCAAGACTAATCTCCTCAAGAATCACTCCGACCAAGAACCAAATCCTTTTGTTTGCCTATCAACCCAAACTCGTTTCGAGACAATTTGGTTTATATCAACTAATCCCTGAACCCCTTTTTCAAACTCAAAGCGCTATTACCTCCGGTCGAACCTTCAAGGCCAGAGAAACTAAGCTGCAGCAGGAACAATATCAAGAATTTGCCCAGTTCGAATTAATTTCTTTTGAACCAACTCATTTTTCATCAAAGGGTTTTCTGGATTGGTGGACTAAATTCTACCAGACTTATATGTTTGACACTCTCACCATCCAAAAGAAACTGACTGCTGCGTTCGATGTGCAGGTACACAAAAAGAAAGGTATGTTCACTCATGCTCAAGAGATTAAAGCTTTTCAGAATTACTTCGAAACAACTTATGATCCCACACGCTTGGAGTCCACAGTATATCGAGCATCCCAAACCTTGAAGGAAAAATTTAAAGAAAAAGTCTCTAAGTTCAGACTTCCTTCAGGGTTGTCACCTGAGGATAGGTATAGGTTGGCACTCGAAATGCATCCACCTAAGTTTCCCAAACTACCTACCTTAGAACTTGCTCTGGCTTGGTTTCCCCCATACCCTTGGTGGTTAACTTGCAAAGAGATGTTCAATGTCGATCTCAAAAGAAACTAAAGTCATCGAGGCTGTGACATGGGCTCGACACTGGCTCCATAATTTCCCAGGGCATCTTCGCTATGACCTTTCTGCCATGTCGATTCTTTCGAATGAAGGCGCAGGTGCGAATGCTTGGGAAATCCCCAAATAATTCTTACTTTCTTTATTTTAACATTTACCTTAATTGTTTCGATTTTCAGCCATTAGAATCAAGACCGTTGCATCGAAGACCAAGGAGGGAAGCAGCTCTCAACAAACCATCGAAACCAATGATGATGTGCCCAAAGCAACTCCAACAATTACTCCTGTAACAACAACAACAACAACAACAAACACCATTGCTCCAACTCCAACAACTGCTCCGACTCCAGCAATTGCTCCGACCCCAAAAGTAAACAGTTTATTCTGGTATTTCGAATAGGCTTAAATTTATGATTGAAGTCTAACTTATGTTTGTACCATTTCAGACTAGTAAACTCCACCAACTACTCCCAGCGAAAGCCTAGTACGGTGGGAAAACTCTCAAGGCGGGAAAGTTCACCAACCGAAGAAGCAAAAGAAAGACATTTCAAAGGATACTAACGTCTACGGACTTGATTCCGAGGATGTTGCTCCCTTCAAAATCAAAAATCCACCTTCGACCTCCAACGTAATGTTGGAACATATAGAACAACAATATATCTTCAGACAATCCACAGGTGAATTCACTTTGAATTCTTCAAAAATGATTATTCATTACCTTAGTTGTAAGTTTCTAATCTTTCTTTATTTGTGTAGGATGATTCAACTCCAGTCCGACTACTTGACTCCTCCCCACAAACATTGCTCCGATCCATTCTTCTCCTCATGGAGATTCAAATGTCAGTGCGAACAAAGGCTCCTCAATATGGCGGTTCCAATGGGGCTTCGAATAGCGGATGACCGGGCACTTCGCCTCCTCTTAAGAAACAAATGAACCAACACACGAAGTTCTTTGAGGAGGAGGAGGTGCCTCGAGACTTCTCAACAAAATCCTCTGAAATCCCTCAAGAGTACAAAGGCAACTCAGTGAAGAGGAAAAAGCCAATGCCTCTCAAGAGGCGAAGATTCTAGCGAGGAAGGATCGAGGCGAAAGAGGAGAAGATGCTCAAGGCGGTTCGAGTGAAGGGCAGTCGATAATCACGATAATAAGCGATGACATCGAGTCGTGGACCTAGTTGGTGATGAAGAAGATGATGAGGCAGAAAATAATGAAGGTGATGGTGCTCCTACCAATGAGCCAATGGAAGTCGAAATGAATGTGACTCCATTGCGCATGGAACTTCCTGAGTCCTCTCAACGTCAAACAGCCGAAGAAGAGTTAGCCCTTTTAAAGCAATGACCCTATTGGGTACATGAAGGCTAAGCTGGCTCAGAGGGATACTCCTCTTCCTAAGGCTGGTGTTGGTTCGACTACTGATTCAACGCCTTCTGATGATAGGGTTGTACTTCTTCACAAGATTAGGAAAACAATCCTAGATGTGGATTTATTTGAAGTACTCAAAAAAAGTCTGACTGTTTTATCATGAAGGGACTTCTCATCCAAGTCGACCTCACCAACTGTTCTCTGGAAGTCAGCACCATTCTTTTCGAACTTCAATCCTTAATAGACAACGTGACTGGGTGTTTCCTCCAAGATGAATCTGCTACCAATAAGGTTCACGAGAAGCGAGCTGCAATGGACGCTGCTTATGAGCATGCTTCGAAGCTTTCTAAAGAAGCTGAGGAGCACGCCACGCATATCCAGCAAGCTAAAGCTGATTATGACCTTCGAGCTCAATCCATCCTTCTCTGGGAGAAACAGATTCTAGAACTTCAAATTAAAATTAACGAGGCCCAACAACAACAGTTGGCATATGAAACCAACACTTTTGGCAATCGATTCGAAGAGCTCCTTAATAAAGGACTTGCGGAGACTGAAGCAGCTGAGCAATTTAAGGGTGAAGTTGCTATCCTAGAAGGAGCCAAGCGCTTCACTCAACAAAGGCTTGAGTCTTATCGGAGTATCTTCGATCGACTAAGGAACAATACCCATTTCTGAAAATTGTTTGTTTAATGAATCTTGTATTTCAATGTTTATGCGTAACACCTTAAACAACGCCATTTGGCAAGTTAAATCACCATTTGGCATTTGTTTATATTATTATGATTACGTTGTTAATATTCAAATCTCCATGATGTGCCTATATTTCTTTAAATATTTCCCATTCACCTTTAGGATTAAACTTATCATCGCCAACTCTTGATTTCATACGCATTATTTGAAAAAGTTTTCATTATTCGAAAAGGTCATTCCCAATGAGGTGACCATTTACCTAACGCTTTATTCTTCTTGTCCACAGGCGTATAACTTTCAAACTAAGTCATTAGTCTTGAATATTTTACCTTTCACCCTTTTGTTATATGCCACGGCTACTCTTTCCTTTTGCCTCATCAGAGTTTCCAATGCATGCAACCTAACTTCATCAATTCAACTAACTCATTCATCATCATTTCCCAATATAAAGAAGATGGGATTTCATTTTGTCTTTGAATTCAGCGATTGTAGATGAATTTCTATTGGTAAGGCGCATCATGACCAAATGTTAGTTGAAAAGGTGTGGTGTTAGTAGCCTCTTTAGGAGATGTTCTGGGCCCATAGTATTTGGTCTAAAGTCTTATGCCAATTTCTTGGTTTTACCAACATGTTTCTTTATCAAACCTATTATAACTTTATTGGTGCTTGACGACCATTTGCTTGAGCATAGTATGGTGTTGATGTTAGCAATTTAAACCCCATTTCTTGGGCAAACTCTTGCATCTTTCTACCGATAAATCTGAGAACCTTGGTGCGTGGTTATGCTCTCTGGCAATCCGAACCTATAGATAATTTGTTTGTATGAATTCAATAATAGCCTCTTGATCTCTGACTACTAATGGTATTGCTTGATCCACTTGGTAAAGTAGTCTATTCCACCAAGATGTATTTCGACCTTTAGATGAAGCGGGATTGATTTCTCCTATTAAATCTAATGCCCATCCTCTAAAGGGCCATGGTTTAATGATCGAATGCAACTCACTTGCAGGAGCATGTTGAATCCCTGCATGTTTCTAGCATTCTTCACACCCTTTAGCAAAATCTATACAATCTTTGAGTATACTAGGCGATTACATCCCATATCGAAATAGCAACCATTTCATTTTATGGCACTTGATGTGCCCATGCCCCATTGTGGACTTGATAATGCTAAATATGCCTCACTTTCTCCTAAGCATTTAAATGTCCTTCTTGGGTCTTTTTGAACAATTCATTTCCCATGAGGACATATGATAATGCTCTATATTTTATTTTCCTGTCCACATTTAAAGTTGGATTTTTTAAGTATGCTATTAATGGACTTCGCCAATCTGTATCTGATAAGGTATTTATGGCTAATACTTCGAATCCATCTTTATCACCACATCCCAATTTAATATTTTCGTCGATGGTATGAGTCGGTAGCCATAACCCTACCTCTAATTTCGACCAAATCCTCCAAGTTTTTGGCAGAAACTTTATACCCTGAAGCCAATTGTGCTAAGTCATTTGCTTCTTGATTTTCTATTTTGGGTATATGTTGAATATCCACGTATTCGAATTTCTTGAGTAGCCTATTAACTATGACAAAGTATGTCATCAGATTTTCCTTTATGCATTTATATTCCTTTGTTATCTGCTTGACCACTAACTCGAATCACCTTTGATTTCGACTCTAGTTGCCCCAATTCCAACAAAGCTTCAAGTCCAACAATGGCGCTTCGTATTCGACCGTTGTTCGAACAACGAGGACCATCTAACTTATACTTGAATTTTGTTGGAATTCCTTCAGGAGAAATTATGAGAACTCCAACACCATTGCCCTCTCTGTAGGTCGAACCATCAAAGTATAGCTTCCAAGGTTGCATTTCGACGTGACCCATGACAGGCTTTTCGACCAATGAATGGTCCACAATGAAATCAGAAATTACTTGACCTTTCACAGCTCTTAAAGGCATGAAAGTCAAAGAATATTCTGTCAAGGCTAAAGCCCATTTACCAACTCTGCTGTGCATTATTGGTTTTGAAAGCATGTGTTTGATAACATCGAAATGAGATGAAACATAAACATCAACAGGCTTTATATAATACTTAAGTTTCATACAAGAAAAGTATAAACAAAGACACAACTTTTCTATATTACTATATCTAGTTTCTGCATCATTCAACACCCTACTTAAATAATATATGGCTCTTTCGATGCCATTACTATCTTCTTGTACTAACATACTACCTATAGTAAATTCACAAGCAGATATGTACAATCTCATGGGCTTTCCCCATGAAGGTGGAGACAAGATAGGAGGCTGAGAGATATATCTTTTAATCTTGTCGAAGGCCTCTTGATGTGCTTCGTTCCACTCGAAGGCTTGGCCTTGCTTTAAACGAAGTAGTGGAGAGAAAGCTTGAGTTTTCCCACTTAGATTCGAAATGAATCTTCTGAGAAAATTAATCTTCCCCAACAGAGATTGCAACTCCCTTTTCGATGTAGGTGCTTTAGTCTCCATAATGGCTTTGGTCTTATTCTGGTTGATTTCGATTCCTTTTTTGTGAACCACAAAGCCCAAGAAATCTCCAGCCTGCACAAAAAATGAACATTTAAGGGGGTTCATTTTTAAGCCATGTTTCCTCATTCTTTCGAATGATTGGCTCAAATGATGCAGGTGGATCTCTGCAGAGATAGATTTGATGACTATATCATCAATATACATCTGCATAAATGTCTCAATAAAATCATGAAAAATGGAATTCATTGCTCTTTGGTAAGTTACCCCAGCATTTTTTAAACCAAAAGGCATCACTACCCATTCATAGGTGCCTAAGGCTCACAGGCAGCGAAATCTTGTCTTAGCCACATCTTCTTGACAATAAAAATCGGTTATAACGAGTATCCATCTAGCATACTTAGGTATTGAACCTGCGAGTCTATTAACATCTACGCCACAGGCATAGAGTATTGATCTTTGGGGTTGCGATGTTTAAATCCCTAAAGTCTATGCATATTCTCGAGAGAACCATTTTTTTAATAAGGTACTATATTTGCTAACCATTCGACATACCTTGTGGTTACGATGAATTTGCGGTAGCAACCTTCGACCTCGGCTTTGATCTTTGTGAGCTGCGCGAATCTCACAGGAGTTTTCTTGATGGGCTTCTTGCCATCATTAATTGGGAGTCTGTGCTCCACTAACTCTCTCTTCAAACCAGGCATTTCGTCATAATCCCACGCAAAGCAATCTTTGTTTTTCTTGAGGACTTCGATCACCTCTTGTTTGAAACTTGGGCTGAGTTTTGTGCTTATGTAGGTTATTCTCTTTGTGTTATCATCCCCCAAATTCACCTCTTCTAGCGGATCCTGCGCTAACATTTTGGCGCCTGAGTTTGTAGGATCCTTCTCGAAGCCCAAGGGTTCTTTGTCATATATGGCATCAAGCCTTTGATCTATTTCGTTTTCTTCACAGGGTGAATATTTCGAACCATTCCCTTTCATTTCATTTACTTCAACGATATTATGTATTTCAGCTTCTGAAGCCGTTTTCCATTCATTCTCAGCCATATAGGCCGAAATCCTTTCGAAGAAGGAGGACTCAGTCATGAGCAGGATTGTCGAACTCCCAGCCTGGTGGCCGTCTTTGCGAAGTGTCTTCGATTCTTTCGTCCCCATAATTATTTTTGTCCATACATGCCATCATGGCGAAGGGTCATATAGTAGTGTGCGTCCCTTGTTTCATTCATTTCGTCACTTGGGGTGCAAGGGGCTATTCGTGCCAGGTACTTGTCATAATTCCTTTTGTTGACCAAATTGACTATTGTCATAAAGTAACTCTGGTCCGCTTCGATATTCTCAACTATACCATCTTCTCTCCACAGAACTAACCTTTGGTGCATTGACGAAGGAACTGCTCGTACGCCATGAATCCACTCTCTTCCTAGCAGCAAGTTATAATTGGCCTTCGGTTCGATCACCATGAACATGGTGGGCCTGCAGCTCGATCCAACGGTTAAATCCACTTGCACCACTCCTAACGTTTGACCTACTTTCCCTTCATAGTTGGATAGGACCATGTTGTGTGGTTTGACATCACTTTCTTGAATTCCTAACTTTTCGGCATGAATTGAGGCATTAGATTAGCTGCGGCGCCTCCATCCACTAAGACCTTGTTCACCCCATGGGCTCCGACCTTTTCGAATGAGCAGTGGCTTCAAATGATTCTTCATTCTTGGCTCTGGGTGCTCGAAGAATGCGTTCTGCTCTTCGACCGCACCGTTATCCATTACATAGTAGCAAATTGGTCTGTGCTTCATCAAGTCTATGGTATCCTCTTCCTCATGCTCTTCGATTTCGGTCTCTTGGCCAAACTTGGATGGTAGTACAGATACCACATTGCATTTTAAATTGAGTGATGACTCCCCCTCCGATTCGAAGTTATCTGTCAGCATATCCTCGTCTTCTTCTGGACTTGGAGTGTATTCTTTCGATTCATCTAGTTGTGTTTCGGAGAAAAGTCTCCGACTAACTGGAGGTTTGTCTTCAGGTTGATTGTTTGTTGTAATTGGCTTGTTGGTACTTGACACTTCCTTATTGGTGGTCAAAGCCGCTCCTTTATCTGCCAAGGCTTCTCTTTCAGCCTTTCGAATTCGCTGCTGCCTTCGCCATTGTGATCTAGACATGGGGTTTTTCCCTTTGTAATTCTCTAGTCTCATTTCTTCCCTCTTCGCGATGTTAAAGCGCCTCCTATACACCATGGCGTGGCGTGCATTTCGCTCGTTGCCTTTCCATTTATCTTTCCCTTATGGGTCTTGACTTGCGACCACTTATCATTGGTATACGGGGATCTTGAGCGTCACCCTTGAGCACCTCTTGGGTAGGGACTATCGGGCTTCGTTGAGTATGATTACCCTCGAGTGTTGACTCATCGCCAACCTCCTTGTGATTCCGGCATGGGCGAAGGGGATAGTTTGAGCGCTCCAGCTATGTTACGGTCATATCTTCTTGAGCACCTTGGGCGTCGGGCATTTGGTTGCCCTTTGTGACAATGAATCACGAACTCCAACAAACTCTCCCGACTCTAGGGTAGCATCTAAATAATTGGTTGTCTTGGCGATTTACTCGATTCGAGCCCTTTGTTTCCTTTCGAACTCTGCGCAATCCTCGGTTACATATGATCTTGCATCTTGGACAAAGCATCATTTGACATTTCCCTTGTGGCCGACATGAGATATTCTTTGAGGTGGTGCGACATAGCCATCCTCCATTTTGTATTTTTCCTTTTCAAGGTATCTTTCCATTTCTGCATCTCGAGCGGGGTCTCTCGGATCCACCATATTGACATCCACATCTTCACCTTTTTCAACATCATCTCCCCATCACGATGGTTTGGCGTCTTCGATCCGAATCTTTGAACTCTGGGGCGGTATTTTACGGATAATCAAATTTTCCTGGGTTCCCCTAAGGTATCCGGACTTTCTCTGAGGAATGCTACCATCTCTATCTTCCCATTTTGTATCATCATCTCCCATCCGTGGGCAGCGTCTTGATTGGGATTTTCGAACTCTCGGGGCGAGTATTTTACGTAATCGAATTTTCCTTTGGGTTCCCCTAAGGTATCGGATCTCTTTCTTAGGGAAGGTTGCTTTGTCTGGACTCTCTCTAGTTTGAGCCTCGGGCCTTGATGCTTTGTACCAACTCCGCCTCGGCTCTCACGGCCCTCGATGCTGGATTTCTTCGACACTACGGATGGCGATTCGATCGAAGTCTCGGTTGTTTGTGAATGTCTTGATGACTCCATTGTTGACCGACCGACCCAACTTTCACTCGGTGCTTTCCTCTTTCGATCGGTGGCCCATTGTTTGCTTCCACCATATTAATTTCTCCAATGCTCGAAGGCTCGAGTAGTTGGTGTCTGCAATGTCGGAGGGTCTTCATCTACTTTCATTTTGGTTTGTCGGCAAACTTTAATCGCCTTCCTTAATTGCGTTTTGAATCAAATCCACGAAAAGAAAATGAGGTTTTGTGGCCTAGAAAACTATGATATTTACAAAACCCTCTTTTCTTTCTTTGATCTAAAGGAGGTATTTTGACATTTGATGGCACAATTAATTGGCCATCTTTGACAAGCAAATCGAAAATCTCATCACACTCGTCACATCGGTATATACCTTCTTTGGGAACTTATCACTTTTCTCATTTTCCACAATTTCTTTCCCTTTGATGGGAACTAATAGTTTACAAGAGTAAGGTGGAGCCTGTTTCAACTCAGCGAGATCTATTTCGACCTCTTCGAATTCAGGATAGTCTTCGACTTCCTCAGTTTCGACATAGGAAACTCTTTCTTTTTATTACTTTTGAAAGCCAGGCCTTTAGTCTTTCGACTTGTCGACCCTATCCATAAGCGAGCCATATCCCTCAGTATTGTGTATCTAATTTCTTTCGAATAGAATAGTCGAGCCACCGGTATTTCGACTAACTCATGTTCAGGAACTATTGTGAAACATCTTGATTTCAAGAGTCTAAACCTATTTAAGTACTCATCTATGGGTTTAGTAAACTTCCTCTTAACACTTGCTAGTTCCTTTAAACTTATCTTGGATTGTCCCATATAAAATTGTTCATGGAATAACCTCTCCAAGAGGGTCCAGGTGTCTATTGATCCAGGAGGCAAAGTGGTAAACCATGTGAAAGCATTTTTAGTGAGGGAACTAGGAAATATTTAATTCTAAGGTTCTCACTATTTGCTATGTCTCTGATTGGATATCGGCTATATGTTCGACCGTTGACTCATTAGTATCTCCAGCAAACTTTGTAAACTTAGGGATCTTGTATCCCCTTGGTAAATCAGTATGCATTACATAATCTGCTATAGGGGAGGCATAATTTGGCCTTCTAATCCCTGTATTAATATCGTTTTGGGCCATAATCCTCTCTATCATGGTGGTTAGGTTATTTTCTGCCAAGATATTGTCATTTCGAACTCTATGGATTGCATCAACATCTTGGTTTCGACCCACCATGACAACTCCTCTAGGTTGTTCTTCTCGAAACAGTGGGGCTTCTAATCTTTCGACCCTTGCCCCTGGTTCCATCATTCCCCTTTGTGGTTCCTCTCGAATCACTGGGGCATCTAATCTTTCGACCCTTGCTAGTGGTTCTATTAATCCCCTTTGTGGTTCTTCTCGAATCACTGGGGCATCTACCCTGCCCTTGCCCCAAATTAACCTCTCTCTAGCTGTCCTATAAGGTGGGTCATCAGAACTTGTTCGATGATAGGTATGTTCGCTCGAACTAATGCACAGTTACGCCTATGCCTCTCGGAGCGAAGAAATCTATTCGACTCATATTATCTGCGTTTTCTCTGTTTGTCAGATTACATTTTGCACTATTGGGGCAAAGATTTCTTACATAGTTTGCGCTAACACTCCTATCATATTATGGTTACTATCATCCATTAGCGCCTAAAAGCTATCGATTTTACGTGGTTAGGATAGGCAATGCACTATAACCTCTTGACCCTTGGTTATTTGTCATGAATTGGTTAGCCCAGAACGGACCCTAATTGTGGTGGCGTGTTCGAAGTTGAAGTTTGTAAACGCCATAAAAGATGTTGGCATCCCATAAGGGATTTACGGGTCTATTGCTATCGAATGGGTGGCCTAGTTGGTGGTGGGGTAGCGAAATGGGTTTGTACCCCACTTTGTGGGACAGATCCCCCAAGATAACCAGTGGTACCTGCATTTCCTAGGGTCGAATTGTTTGTTGACATGCCACTTGTTCTGTTCGTGGCCATATTACTAATAGAAGATGCAACTGACTGTGCATTCGAAGGGATCGCGCTGGACGTTCCCGTCGAAACAGACGCACTGGTGCCTGTTCCATGTGGGGCGTTTTGTTCCCCTTGTTGATTATTTGGATTAGACATCCTATTATTTCATTTTCTTCTGGGTAAGGGTTGGTTACTATTAGTTATTCTACCACTTCTAAGGTTCATATACCAATGAACTTTGTTTACCCAGAAGGACCTTTTATAATAGTTATGTCTTATAATCCTTATTTTTAATTTGTAACAACCAATGGGTCCCACCGGGTGTGCCAATTTGTTCACAGTGATTTCTGGTGAAACAACCGCTAGTCTTCCAAACTATCAAATAAGCGTTGTGATTGTTATTCAATTCCTCACGGTAACTTGCGGGATCGACTAGATTGATCCTATGGGGTATTGGTTGTTTGGATAGAATTAATAACAAAATAAGGATTCAAGTTTAAGGCTTATATTTAGAGTGTTTTATATAAGTCCAATGTATTTCGATCACGGCATTTAGTAACTTAATGCCATGATTAAATAAAGAAATATAATATTGACTTGAATGAGTAAATAAACAAAGATTCAATTTACAGAAGAAATATAAGTGCAGAAATGCTTAAATGACTTTTATATGTAAAATACTTTTCAAAGTAAAGGCATGAAATGTAAAAGACAAGAATGTAAAAACAAGTATGTAAAAACTTTCTGGAAAATAAGAGCGTTAATGTAAAAGTTTCAGAAAAGTAAAGGATTTCGAAATGGAAGAAAAACGTTTGAATGCAAGGAAAGTTAAATGACTTTGAATGTAAAGAATTTAAAAGACATTGATGCAGGATAAAGATAAAATGAAAAGATAAAGATGCATTATTGAATAATAAAAGTTTTGGTGCAATCATACGTACATCATTCGAGCATTCGTTTCCCTAGCCATGTGGTATTTTGAATGTTTACTGAATTTTTGTACAATAGATATGACACCCGAGATCCTAACACTAAGACTCCTATTTATACTATTTCGACCATAACGGTCTGGCTTATGAGATCTTGTCACGTTCAGAACATGCAGAGCACTGCGCCTCTCTTGCTTCCACGCGTCTTCAAACCGTCTCCAGCACATACATTCTAACTTCCAATTATCCCGCTCGCGTTTTGAATTTCAAATGCCTTGACCACTTCGACTTCGAACTCACTTCTCAGATACAACCTTACTACCATTTCGAAGCTTTCTTTACATATATCATCATAATTTCCATTCGAGCTCCAAGTTTCGAGGTCCATTCGAAGAGCCAATTCTTTCATCCGAACTATGACATTCACTTTATTCCAACGAACAATGATATCATTTCGTTTCGAGCTCAATGATTGATTACGAATCATAGATATCAAAATCTTAATGACATCATTGGGTTTACTGCTGCAAACCCATTATCTGAATAGACGGAACATGGTTGTACGGGAAATACAATGGCACCCTACTGATGGTTGTCGCACAAGATGACAATAGTAATGTATTCCCAATCGCATATGCTCTTGTCGAGGCCGAAATTAGAGGTGCTTAGAGTTTCTTTCTAAATAATCTTTGAAGACACGTAGCTTCATAATGTGATCTTTGTCTAATTTCTGACAAACATGCTTCTATTGAGAGTGCGTACAACAATCCTGCTAATGGTTGGCGCGACCCCCCTTCTATACATGTGTTTTGCGCAAGACATATCGTTCAAAATTTCATGCGAGAAATCAAAGATAAGAGTCTTCGGAGAACAATTATGAACACAGGGTATTGACAAATGCCAAAATGTAGTTATTTTGTATATATGTTTTGTGGCACATATCTGTTCTGGTTTGTTAATAATCGTTGAATAACCCCACTTTTTGTTGTAAATGCGTTTTATTGTGTTTTGTGTACATAATGTATCGTTTGATAGTTTTGTATATATTTTTTTAGGTAGTTGTTGCATATTTGGAGCATGGAAGAATAAAGTGTCTAAGACACGGCTCCGAAGACGTAGTTTTGGGAAGAAAAACAACAACTTTCACGCTTAACACGGTTTTGAGCCCGCTTAGCGCGATCTGCGGGATTTTGTTTTATAAATTCATTTGAAAACAGATTTTTACGTTATGGTTTTGGGGTGGCTTTTGATCCCCATTTCCATCAACCTTTATTTTTGGTAGTATAGCTTAGAAAACAATATTAGGGCTTGCTCTTTGATGATTGGAGGTGGATTGCTCTTCGATAGGCTCTGACAAACTTGTGTAAATGAGTGGTTTATCTCTTCTTTTCTCTTTGTATTTCTCTATTTGTTGGGTTTGTAAGTATATTTACCTTGAACTCATGTATATTTGTCACCTTTGGCGTTGTATAAAGTTTGCTTTACGAATCTGTGTTGGTGATTGTCTTAGGTTTTTACTCTATGTTAGGGATTTGAGCTTTGCTAGATATAGATTGCTTAGATTCTTACCTAGGATAATTATCTGTAAGTTTATGAATGCTAGAAATGGGTTAAGAGCTGACATTTACTTAGAGTATCTGATCTTAATGCCTCTATGTTGGTTGTTTCGAGCTAGAGATAGTCGTTACGAGTGGCACGATTGACTTCTGGTTGTTGAGATAGGCCAGACATGGCTATCGAGGTGATTCGGGAGGATTCTCAATTTGGGTTAGAAATAGCTTAGGTTGTGAGAGATATGTGATGACACGGATGAGTATCGTAGGCTGAGTGTAACTGGACGGTAGATTAAGTCTGTGACGGGTAGTATGCATTCCTTCCAGACAAGTTATCTATCCTTTATACTTTTTGTTCATTTACTTTTTGTCTTTTATTTTCAACTCATTTACTCCCAAACTCATTAACGGTAGAATTGTCGAACGACGAAACAATAACCAATCTTTGTGGACACGATACGATATAACCTAACCGGTATATGTCACCTGGTAAAAATAATACCAAACTCTTTGCTTGCCGCTTAATACCGCAGGAACAAAATGGTGCCGTTGTCGGGGATTGGTTTTATTGTTTCTGTATTATGATAATTCCGTTGTTTTTGAGTTTTGTAATTATACAAGTTGTGTAGACTTTGTATATGAACTTGTATATTGTTACTTGTACATTTTGTGTGTTTACTTTCCATACTTTTGCATATTTTGAGTTTTTCCTAGTTTTCGCGTATTGATGTGAATTGTCTCGTTTTTATAACGTTTGTTGTATGGTTGTTAGGACACTTTCTTTAGGTTTGTGCGGTGTGGCAATACCATGGCATGACAAGAGGAGGTTAGTAGAGCTCGCACAATAAAGGCGTCGACCTTACGACGTAAAACAAACACGTTTTGTTTATGTTTGTTTATGTGTGTGGTGGCTTGTATTTTAACAAGTTGATATAGGACTTGCTCTTTCAACTTGTTAATTCATTTTCACCAATTTTTGGTATCGTAATTTGCTTTTCTTTTGTTATGTAATTTGTTGTTTTTCCACAAGTTTGTAGTGTTTCAGCTTATGGGAGTGTGTATGTTTTGTAAATAGTTTTTAGTTGTGTAAATGAGATTGTGTAGGCGTGTAAGTAGAGCTTGCATAGCAGCTGCACTCTTCTTTGTTATTTTTACGCATCTGGTGTGGCGGCGCGGCGCTCGGATCGCGTGGCGCTCACGGCGCTCTTGCGAGCCAATGAATTCTTTTTAAATTTCACTTGGCTTTACTTTTTCCCACTTTCACCGAGGCTTTTTGTATTGAATAAAATTAATATTATTTTTATAACTATTTTGTTATTGTTTGGACTCAAATTTTGGTCTGGTAGCTTGAGGTTGTATTTTGTAACTCGCGGATGTATGGTAATGATAGTTTTCAAAGTTGGTACACGTTAGGTACTCGTTTATCGCTTTCTATATAATAACATGTTTATGAAATTTATCATTTGTATAATTATCATGCCATTCATGCTTTTTGCATTAATTGCTCATGAATTAAATCACTTTAGTTCCCTTTTTACCATAAATGTGAGGAAACTTTCCATTGTTCACATATGAGAGGCCACAATTCTTGTTTTAACTATATTTTATTATGCTTAATCTTTTGCTTTGTGTTGATTGTATGAATGCATAAAAATAATCAAGGAATTTTGTTTGATTTTGAGCATAACTATCTTGGCTAAATATCCACTTCACCTTGTGAGTGTGTGATCATTTGTTAACCCCTTTGAACTTTTATCAATATTCATTTTTATTTGAACTTGATGCTTGTCTATGAGTGTCAATTCACTTTT
The DNA here is from genome assembly GCA_021764765.1 of Vicia sativa. Taxonomy (NCBI): domain Eukaryota; kingdom Viridiplantae; phylum Streptophyta; class Magnoliopsida; order Fabales; family Fabaceae; genus Vicia; species Vicia sativa. Next base: position 205,186,810 of record CM038794.1, read on the forward strand.
TTGTATGGATGTTGATTTCTTTGTTTCTTGAACCCTCAACTATATGTTGTTGTATCAATTTTTAACTTGTCTTAGAAAGTAGGGAGTATTCACATAATGATGTTGGTTGGATTCAAGTTGGGGAGAGAAATGTTTATGTACTTATGTTGTTGTTGATATGAGGTTAAGAAAAGAAAAAGAAAAAAATGTGAAAAAGAAAGATTAGAAAAAGAAAAAAAAAGAGAGAAAAAGCTTTGAAAAAGAAAAACAAAAAGAGTATGAATAATGTTGTGTTAATAAGTGAGATATTTTGGTTTTACAATTTGTGATGAAGAATAATTTTGATTGAGATTTTATGCTTGAGTCTTTTCGAGTTGATCACTCTCTTAGGTTTCGACAAGTTTTTGTCTAGATTAGCTTTAGGACTTATCACTTGTTTGTTAACCAAGCCACATTAAAACCTTGAAAAGCCCATGTGATTCTTGCATTTGTACTTTCAATACATTTTTGGGATGAATGCATAATTTAGTCTATTGTTTGCAAGATTGTGGAGGAGTGTTTTTTATCCCTCACCTTTGCGTGTTCCTCATCTACCGATGAATTTTTTCTACGTGTGATTCATGATTGAGGTTGTTTTGTTTTAGAATGTTTGGCATGATTTTTGTACTTAGGATTTGTTTCGTTTATATGTTGTTGGTGTAAGAATGTGGTAAGTAGGTATTTTGCGTGTACGTTTTCGTTTGAACCATACATTTGTTTTCCGTTTTAAAAACTTGTTGATTCGTGATTCTTTGATTATCATTCTTTGTTTCTTTGAGTTACTTGACTTTGTTTTAGGACAAACAATGTGTCAAGTTGGGGAGAGTTGATAAGTTTGAAAATTTAGTTAATTTGTATATATGTTTTGTGGCACTTATCTGTTATTGTTTGTTAATAATCGTTGAATAATCCTACTTTTTGTTGTAAATACGTTTAATTGTGTTTTGTGTACATAATGTATCGTTTAATAGTTTTGTATCTATTTGTAGGTATTTGTTGCATATTTGGAGCATGGAGTAATAAAGTGTCGAAGACACAACTCTGAAGACGCAGTTTTGGGAGGAAAAACAACAACTTTCGCGCTTAGTGCGGTTTTGAGCCCGCTTAACGCGGTAAGGCAGTTTCAGTAATAAATTAGATCACGCTTAGCGCGATCTGCGGGATTTTTTTTTATAAATTCATTTCAATACAGATTTTTAGGTTTTGGTTTTGGGGTGGATTTTGATCCCCATTTCCATCAACCTTTATTTTTGGTAGTATAGCTTAGAAAACAACATTAGGGTTTGCTCATGGATGATTAGAGGTGGATTTCTCTTTGATAGGCTCTGACAAACCGGTGTAAATGAGTGGTTTATCTCTTCTTTTCTCATTGTATTTCTCTATTTGTTGGGTTTGTATGTATATTTACCTTGAACTCATGTATATTTGTCGTCCTTGGCGTTGTATAAAGTTTGTTTTACGAGTCTGTGTTGGTGATTGTCTTAGGTTTTTACTCTATGTTAGGGATTTGAGCTTTGCTAGATATAGATTGCTTAGATTCTTACCTAGAATGATTATCTGTTAGTTTATGAATATTAGAAATGGGTTTAGAGCTGACATTTACTTAGAGTATCTGATCTTAATGCCTATGTATTGGTTGTTTTGAGCTAGAGATAGTCCTTACAAGTGACACGGTTGACTTCTAGTTGTTGAGATAGGCCATACATGACTATCGAGTTGATTAAGGAGGATTCTCAATTTGGGTTATAAATAGCTTAGGTTGTGATAGATATGTGATGACACAGACGAGTATCTTAGGCTGAGTATAACTGGGTAGATTTAAGTCTGTGACGGGTAGTATACATTCGTTCTAGACAAGCTATCTATCCTTTATACTTTTTGTTCATTTACTTTTTGTCTTTTATTTTCAACTCATTTAATCCCAAACTCATTAACGGTAGAATTGTCAAACGTCGAATCAATAATCAATCTTTGTGGACACGATACGGTATAACCTAACCGGTATATATCACCCGATAAAAATAATACCAAACTCTTTGTTTTCCGCGTAATATCGTCGCAACAGGTACGCACTAACACAACCACGACTTAAATATTATCGCAACCAAATCAGAATGGCAAATCCAGATGTAGGTGCGTGGGTTGATAATCTTCCAATGGAAAGGTGGACAAGGTCATACGACAATGGAGTGCGTTGGGGTCACATGACAACAAATCTAATCGAATCAATGAACGACATCTTCAAAGGCATAAGATTTATTAAAGCCGAAAGTGGAATGCGTGGTACAATCGGGACAACTATGGAGTGAAAGATGCATGAGATTTATTAAAGCCGAAAGTGCCAAAGCCAGCACTCATCATATTACAAGATTCGACCGATATAACCATAACTTCATTGTCAAAGAGACATTCGACCACAACGAGGGGTTGGCTAGACAAAAGTATAGGGTTAAACTACCATCTCGTTGGTGCGATTGTGGAATGTTTCAGGCCTTTTGAATGCCTTGCTCTCATGTCATTGCGGCTTGTGCACATGTTCATCACGATGCACTACTACTTCTTTCTCCCATTTACAAGTCCGAGACCTTGCTCAACGTATACAACAATACCTTCGTACTGGTAGCAAAACCGATTATTATTACGTCGAAGGGAAGTAATTAACACGATCAAATCTGTGAGAAAATAAAAGGGTCGTCCCAAAATCAAACGTCACAACTAAAATGCACGACCTTGACAAACTAGAAAGAAAGTGTGGTCTATGCCATCAAGTCGTACACAATCGAAAAAATTGTCCCACTGTTTATGGTGATTTCTCGCAAACAACTGCTAGTCTTCCAAATTACTGGTTTTGGTTACTTGCAGGATCGACTAGATTGATCCTAGGACATGTGTATAATTTATTATGTCTGAGTTAAGTTTCATGTTCTTATTTTACTTGTTGTCTATGGATTTGTATCTTCAAGGTATAATACAAGAATATTAAAGTAAATTCTATGAATTCGTTTGATAACAGTTTCTTATGTAACAAAATGTATTAACAAAATAATGCTTAAACTAGAGATTGACTTCGATTTGAGAAAAGACTTTGAAATTTAAACATAAGACTTTGTAAAGTAAAGTGCATAAAATGTAAAAGACTTTGACAAGAAAAATAAAGGTTTCTGGAAAAGTAAATATTTGATCGAAATGTAAAGGAAACGAAAGACTTAAAAGAATGAAAACTGTAATGGCAAGAATGAAAGTAAGTGACTTTAATTTAAAGCGCAAAAGTATAACAATGGTGTTCTATACGTACATGGTATCTGCAACTCGTTTCCCTTAATCAATCAGTAGTTTGAGTATATGAGAATTTCTAGTACAAAATGAACACACCAAATTCTAACATTAGAACGTCTATTTATACTACCCTAACGATCCTACTCTAGAATCATGCCACGTTCGAAGCTTGCATGCCTCTTACAATAAGTGGCTTCCACGCGTCTTCTAAAAATGACGCCTTTTATTTGAATTTCGAATCTTGAAACGGACTCAGTAAATTCAAATCTTTCGATTTGAATTCAGAAAACTCTTCGCTGGACCGTTTCAACCCTTTAATTCGAATCTCTATAATAAAATAGGATATTCGAAATCGAAGTCCTTATTAGCTAATCTTCATTCGAAATCGAAATACTTCCAAAGTAACAATTCTAACTCTTCAACCAATTGTCTCTTATTCGAAAACTCCTTGCTGATCAGCCAAATCATTCATCTTTAGACCTTATTCGAATGAACATCTACCTAACATTAAGCATTTCTTCAACAAAGTAGTCTCATCGAAATTACCAGCTAACACCCACACGTGCTACAAGCTCGACAACGAGAACTTATTTTCCTTAATAACATTTCTTATTTTCATTAATAACATTTCTGTATGGAAATTATCTGCACTTTTTAATATTATAATGGATTTTTAATAACATTTCTTACAACCATCAATACGCAGACAACAACATAAAACACATCACAATTAAAACAACAACATAAACAACATGAAAATATAACATCAACAACACAAACAAATATTTAAGATACTACAACCGTCAAAATAATTTCATCGAATCCATACATCATCGCTATAACGTCTACGTCTGTTTTGACTTCCTCCAACCAAATTCGAGGTTTGTATAGTTGTGAAGTTCATGGTCGTTCTTTTCCTCTGGATCATTCTAATTTCTTCGCCAACTTCGATTTCTCCTTCTAACCATCGCATTAATTCTTTCTCCAGTTTGGCCATGGTAAAAATGTGCCAAAATTTCATTTTCATCGGAGGTTTAGTGACCGAGAAAACAATGTATCCATCTCTGGTATGGATGTATGGTGATGTTATGACACAAAAAAAGAGAGAAAATGAGAAGAGAAGTTGAGAAAATGTGAAGAATGAAGGAGACATGGGTGTTGTATTTATAAAAAACACGAATACACGTAGGAGCCATCTGAGATGACTCATACTCATGGAAAACAAGTGGAGGCGCCATCTGAGATGACTTACACTAAGAGGAGGCGCCAACTGGGATGGCGCCTAAGTGTCTCTGCTTAGTGCAGGAGCCATCTTAGATGGCGCCTAAGTGAAAAACTTTTCTGAAACATAGTTATTTGCATAAGTACTTTGAAAACATAGTTATTTGTGTTTTTTTTTTCAAAACATGGTTATTGCAAAAAAAAAATTAAAAACTCATAGCTTTTATGGAAAATACGATAGTGTATTTGAAAATTCAGTAAAATTTGATAAAATAGATTTTTTTTTGAAAATTCAGAAAACACAATTTTTCAAAAAATATAAAAAATAGTAATTAAATATTATGATAAAAACTTTGCAATTGTGAGAGTATGCGCTGAAATTTCTCTAGAGTTTTATAAATATAAGCTTCAGTGGTCCCACACATTCATATAATATACTCGTAAGAAAAATTTAATTTTTAAATTTAATAAATAATTAATATATTTAATTTGATAATAAATTAAATAAAAAATGCTAACAACACTTTTTTTTAATACTCTCAAACAGTTTTTTTTTAAACCAACAACTTTAAATAAAGACAGAAAGAGAGATTTTATAACTTATAATTTCGACACCGTCAACTTTAATTATATTTTTCATGCAAATAGGTCGGGATAAGTACCGAACCAAATGATATATTGTTTAGCTTCTTTTTTTCATGCACTTTTTAAATCCATGAATAATATATTTTTGAGAATATAATTTTTTGTGTCAAAATACTATTATGATAGAATCTATTGTTGAAATGTTATATTATCGAAATTATATAACTGTTGAAATGTCAAAGAAATGTATCTTAACATAAATTTAAACATAGCATTGTTTTGTGTTTTTAGCCGAGTTAAATTAGTTGGAGATTGTTTGGTGTGCAAGCAATCTCAGCCTATAAATAGGGAGATACTCTATCATTGTAACCCGTCCTTTTTCTCTAAAGTCCTAATTTATCTTTTCTTTTCTTCTCATATAATTATTGTGCAACAGAATCATCTTGCAACTATGGTGTGGTTCATTCACTCAAGTGAAGAGTGAAGAATAAGAGACAAAATCAATCAGAAGAATTGCTTCTTGTCCATCAAGATTGATTCAGAATTCTTCAAGTTTTGTGAGTAATTTCAACATCTGGTATCATGAGCCTTTGGTTCGAGTAAGAGACCGACTTACTTGTATCAAAAGTACTTCTCACATGGTGGTGGGTAAGAGTTTCCAATTGAAAAGTGTCAACAACGGTAGAAGTATATGTGAAAGAAAGAGCTTCAACATGAGGTGAGCATTGTGGATAGAATCACACAGGGGGGAGATGGGTGTTGAAAAAGAATTACAAATGTGGGTAGTGTGGGGAATCCTCACATTAGTTAGGAATGTGGAGACTCGAGCATTTATAAGTGGGAGAACCCACACATTTATCGCCTTAAAATTTTGGGTGAATATGTGGTATATATTTCTCACAAAGGTGAAGAAAAGTCCCCAAAATTAAAAATTCTTTCTCATTTGACCACCTGAATTGCGCCAACAAATGGTATCTAAGGAACAAGTTGTGTGATTCTTGGGAAGCATAGTCGATGAATCATTCAAACGAGCATTTTCCAACAATTCTTTGAATTCTAAAAGATAAGAATTATGAGAATTGGTGTAAACAAATGAAGATCATTTTATGTTATCAATATCTTGTGAAAGAAAGAGTAACACCACTTGCAGAGAACGCAATAGATGAACAAAAAGATGCACACAAAGAATTGAAGAAGAAAGATTATAAATCTCTCTTTTATAATTCATCAATATGTTGATCCAGACAATTTTAAAAAGTTGCATGATGTTGAATCAACTAAAGAAACATGGAAAATTTTGGAGAAATAGTTTGAAGGCGTTGAGAAGGAAAACAGGGTGATGTTACAACTAACAAAAGAACATATGAATTACTTCAAATGGAAGAAAGTGAAAGCATAACTGATTTCTTCACTAAGATTACGTAACTGGTGACCAAATCAAAATATGTGAAGAAGTGTTGACATCAAGATCAGTCGTTGGAAATATCTTGAGGTCATTGGCTCCAAAATTCGATCATTGGGTAGTAACCATAGAAGAATTGAAATATTTGTAAAAATTGAGAAAGGAATAGCTTCAAGGGACGCTTAAATAGCATGAATAAAGAATGGCTGAAAGAGCTGCAAGCAAGTTGAAGAATGATGTGGCTCTGCAGACGTAATCAAAAAGAGAAAAGAAAGGCGAAGAAAAATGGTTCGTAACAAAGGTAGAGAAGGCTACAACAATTCAACTGGTAAATGAAATCATCAAGAATAAAATTCTCTGAATCAAAGAAGACCTTCATACCAAATCAACCACAGAGGTGGTGTTGGAGGTATGGAAAAAGGTGGTGGAGGGAAACCTGACAAAAGTCACATTCAGTGTTTCAATTGTCAAGAAGTATGGTCACTACTCTAGTGATTGTCCTGAAAAACAAAATAATCAAGAAAATAATTACAAGCTTGCAAAGCATAATAAGAAGAGATGTTACTGATGATCACAACAAGAGATTAAGAAAGACTCAGGGACAAATTTTACTTGGACTCAGGAGGCTCATCAGACATGAGTGGTAGGAAAGATCGACTTGTCAACATAAAACCCTAGATGGAGAAGATGGTGAAATTTACAAATGACAATACTCTAACAGCTGAAGGTATTGTTCATGTTATGATTATGAGGAAAAATGACAAAAGGTCAGTAATTTCCAATGTATTATATATCCTAGGCATGAAAAGTAATTTGCTCAACATAAGGCAGTTGGTTGAAAATAATTACAAAGTATCGATTAAAGATAAGATGATAAGAGTTCTCAACTCAGGTGAAAGGTTAATCTTGAAGGCTCATATGATTCAGAATATAACCTTTAAGATTAAACTTAATGTGATGGAACACAATTGCCTTGCAATTGCATCTATGAGGTATGGATGGATATGGTAATATAGACTTAGACATATCAACTTCAAAGACATTAGAGATCTGAAAAAAAAGAAGCATGACTTCAGGGTTATAAAAAATCGACATTCCAAATGAAGTTTGTGAGGAATGTGGGAAGGCAAAGCAACATAAGAATAACTTTAGCAAAGATGCATGAAGCAAGTCAAAGACAATTCTTGAAATCATATAGTCTGATGTGTGTGGTCCTATCTAGGTGGATTCAATTGGAGGTAACAAATACTTTGTCACATTCATAGATGATTTTAGTAAAAAATTATGGACTTACCCGATCAAGAAGAAAAGTGAAGTGATTGAGGTATTTTCCAAGTTTAAATATATGGTCGAAGATAAAGTAGTCAAAAGCTTAAGATTCAGAGGATTGGTGCTGGTGAAAAATATGTGTCGAAAGACTTCAACACATTATGTGAGAAAGAATGTATTGTGCATGGGGAAGTTCCACCCTACACTCCACAAAAAATGGAACTGCTGAAAGGAAGGGAAAAACCATCATTAATATGGTGATAAGTATGTTTAAAGACAAGCATCTACCCAAAGAATTATGAGGGGAAGATGTGTCAACTGTAACATACATTTTGGACAGATGCCCGAGAAAGAATCTAGAAGGAATCACGCTAAAAAGTGTTGGTTTGGTATCAAGCCTATCTTAAGTCATGTGAAAGTATTTGGATCTATAACTTATAGATATGTACCTAATCAATTGAGAAGAAAAATTGATGACAAGTTGAGTCAAATGATCCTAATAGGATATCATTCGGATGGTGAATACAAGTTGTTCGACTCAATAAACAAGAAAGTAGCAAAAAGCAGAGACGTGATCATAAATAAACTTTAGGAATAAGATTGTAATGAAAATGTAAAGAAGGATTCAGTGAGAATCAACAACCAAAAGTAAATTTGGAAGAGAAGTTTGACAAGAAGAAGTTATAGGTCAAGCAAGCACGAGTAAACCTCAAAGAACAACACACATGCCATCAAGGTTGCAGGAATGTGTGGTTACATAGGTTGATGTAGTTGATGATGAAGGTGATATGGTTCACTGTTCTTTCTATGCAAATATCGAACCAGTTAATGTAGTGGAGGCATTGAAGGATTCAAAATGGATGAAAGCAATGAATGAGGAATTGAAGCCCATCAAAGTCAACAACACTGGGCCACTTGTAGAATTACCTCAAGGAAATAAGGAAATCGATGTGAGTGGGTATACAAGGTGAAGTTGAACCTCAAAGGAAAAGTAACTCGACACAAGGCAAGACTTGTGGCAAGAGGATTACTTCAAAAATAAAGAATCGACTTCGACAAAGTTGTTGCACCTGTTGCTAGGATCGAAGCAATCAAGTTGGTTATTTATCTAACAAACATGAACAACAATTGACATATGTGTCAGATGGATGTGAAATATGCATTCCTGAATGGCCCATTAGGTGAATAAGTTTATGTAGCATAACCAATTTGGTTTGTGAAACAAGGCTAAGAAAGAAAAGTATACAAGATGCATAAAGTGTATCTTAACAAAAATTTAGGCTTCGCTTTATTTTGTGTTTTTAGCTGAGTTAGATTATTTAAAGAGTGTTTGGTGTGGAAGTAAGCTCAGCCTATAAATAAGGAGGTACCATATCATTGTAATAATGCAGTTGCATAGAGAAAAGATTGAATAAAATCTCATTTGTGAACAAAGAGAAACTCTGCAGAAATATTTCTCTTCTTCAACTTTTCTCTCTATTCATAATTTCTCTTTTCTTCTCCAATTCATCTTTTATTTTCTTCTCCAATTCATTTTTTCTTCTTCTCTCATAATTATTGTGCAGCAGAATCATATTGTAACTATGGTGTGATTGATTCACTCAAGTAATGTGTGAAGAATAAAATACAAAATCAATTGAAAGAATTGATTTTTGTTAATCAAAATTGATTCAAAATTCTCCAAAATTTGGGAGTAATTCCAACATATATAAAGTTTTTTTACTAGTAAAAATAAAACATATTAACGACAAAAGAGAAAGTTTTGATTAGAAAGCCGAAAATTTCTATTTCTTTATCGATAAAGTCAAAATGTCAATACAATTATATTGTTTTGTCTAAATCTCTTATTTTTTATGGAGATTATATAAAATGTTAATTAAATTAAAATAACTTTTCTTTTATAAAAAAAGAATTTAAAACTTCATTATTGACTGTCTAGGCCAACATATGTCTCTGGTAGAGTACCGTAGCATCTTTAAATACCGACTTATGATTCCTTTATTTTCCGTTGATGAGGTTTGTCTTATTTGCCGCAAGGCGTGTTTGGATACATTTGGGGAACATGTTATCCATTGCAAAGAGCTTCTAGGATTCAAATATTGACATGACTTTGTTAGGGATGTCCTATTTGATATATTTAGACATGCATGAGTATCTGTGAAGAAAGAGGCGCGTGTGAATTTCTTGATTGATCCACAGGAAGGGAGATCAACTCTTAGGCCCGCTGATGTTCTAGTGTGTGGATGAATAAGAGGAAAACATGCATGCATAGATCTGATCGGAGTTTTCCCACTGGTGGGACTGAGGTCTGGAGGTATTACTGTGGGACAAACAACTCTCAATGTCGCTTCAAGTAAAGTGGCCAAGCATGAGAAAGTATGTTCCGACAATCAACACGCTTTTATATCGTTCGCCTTTGACACTTTTGGTGTTCTAGCACCAGAAGCGGTGGAACTTTTACAGAGAGTGAAAGATTAATGCATAGTAATATTGTGTCACCTAGAAACATAAATATAATTTTAAAAGGATTGATTTTGTCATCCAAAAAGGATAGCGACGCAACTTATTGTCCGTTTACCCGCTATTTATGTATAATCTTGAATATATATAAATTAGTATAAAAAAATAAATTTTAAGAGTATATGAACAAAGAATTTTAAATAAATAAAAAAAGTAAAATTAAAAGATTTATTTCTTTGTGTATGATGTCATTTAAAATATTGTAAAAGAAGATTTAAGAAGGTAAGAACATAAATACAGATACGTGTCTATAGGTATTTACATATCCATAGAATATAGATGTAGACGTTAGTATTGGTGTCCAAATGGATATGATTTCAAATTCATAAATTTTGTTCCAACTCTAAATATAGGAATGAGCATAATACCTTGCCAAAAACCTGTCTATTGTAGTCCCTAAAGGTATATAAATCAACGAGAACAACTAGTAACTAATCTAATTATTTGTGTAATATAAATATAATCCATAACAAACTAAAATTAGTACTCTAAATTCGGCACATTAATTATAATTTGTGTACGAGTTGGACCTCTCTACCTAGTTCACACGTCTTGTGTTATATAATTGAAAACAAAAGGTGAATAAATCACGTTGGGTGCATGTAACATCTGACGCTCCAACTTCCAACCATTCATTGCAGTTTGTTTGTTGTACTTGAGTTTGAAGAACATGCCTTCAAATTCAATTTTAGAGGAACCGTTATGTTTGGTGCTGTTCCAATTTTTGAACTTCACTATACCCAAAATAAATACTAGTATTTTGTTGGTCCTACAACTATAATGACATTAATTAAAAAGGAAGCGGGAATAGTATATAACAATGCAATTTTTTTATTTATTTTTATGTTTATGTTCTTTTTAAATTAGATAACAATGCAAATCTTTTTAAATTAGATATATAGTACAGAAGCAGTAGAAAACAATAGTGTCATTATCATGGAAAGTAAAGACACCAACTGACAAGCTAAGTTTCAATGTCATTAAGAACATGCAGTTGCTATTTGTTACTATATGTTTTGCTTTTTGGTTAATATGTCGTTTTGGTATTCTATATGTATCATTGCATGTAACCAACTGCCATGACCAACATTCAACTACTGTTTGTTTGTTTGTTTCATAAGTTAACTAACCATTTCCTAAGCATTCAGGATTAAGCAATGTATCTAATTTATATTTAGATTCCATACATTATACATTCATCATTGAATAAATAAAAAAATAAATTAGAGACTCGTCAATACTCCTTGTGGAAGAAAAGGGACCATGTTTTAGTTTGAGTAAAAAATTGCAAGTAAAATAGACCCTTTGTTTTTGGAGATGATGTTCTTCAAGATTTTTTATTTCATTGAATCTTTTTGAAAAAAAAACAGTTTTCAAGATATATGCTAGAAAATCTATTGTTTCACGGTTTTGAAAAATTTGTCACAAAAGAAATTATCGGGTTGAGTTGCAGATCAGTTCGCTCTTTTTAAGACGTTTCACGACACTGTCCAAAATTATGCAAAGTAGTCGAACTACCGCACCGTCTCTAGCATAAAATAACTCAGTTCTATATTGTACGATTACTACTTACACGATAGATAATCGGTCTAGAAATACACTCTCTGATGGTACTATGACCATTCGAATATGGTATAAATACCACCGTAATATCTAGTATAACCGCCAGTCAAAATAACTTCTCAAACCAAGAGATATTTCAATAATTCTCCAAAGAGAATTCAATAATGGTCATTTGACCACTCAAAATAATTTCTCAAAAAGAGAAATTTCAACTAATTCTCTAAAGAGAATCCTAAAAATTATACTAGATAATTTCTCAACTCAAACTAGGAGAAATTAACATTATTCTCAAAAGAGAATTCAAGAAGGTACTCGAAAAATTCAATGAGTAGAAAGAAAGGGGAGGAAGTTGGTGCTTCTACAATTCGAGAGACCCAGAGTTATGAGAGTGAGGAAGGAAAAACTAATAAAATAGTTTTTGGTATAATTTGGAGTGAAACATGTTAACTCCTTATATACTGAAGTAAGCTAGTAATATTTCTCACATGAGCAATGTGGGACTAAATGGTTTTTTCAACCACAAAAATAATTTTAACAATGTGGGACTAAGAAATTTTTTAATTCAATATATTGGAACAAAGACATGTTCTAACAATCTCCCACTTGAATTTAAAGAAGTGGTTTTAGAAGTAACATCAAATGTTTCTAAGATTGTGCATAAACAAAGGTGTCTACGACTTGAACCTTTGCGTAAGTAGGATTCTGATTCAACAAGAGTGACACAAATGTCTTGAACTTTATCTTATACATCAAACCCACACACAACATTTTCTTAAGGTGTATTCTAATAGCCCGTGCCTTAATGGCCATGCACGTGTATCCCAGTTTAGTGAAGGCTCTAGGAATTTTGCCTCGAAATTCCATAAGAACCGACCCAAGTTCCACAATCACAAAGGTGAGTCTATCAAGAGTACTCTTGTATTCCAAGTACTCCCTCATCCAGAGTATAGATCTCATTAAGAGTTTCTATTATCTCTTCCTCTTATTACTTCGGGATTCATGCTTCACTTGCATAATCATCTCATATTACTTATGACTTGTTATTACCCATTGAACATATTTCTTGGGATCTCCAGTCATTTAGGTAGGGTTACCATCATGAGCAACTCATATTCCTATAGGCATTAGTCTCATCGTATATGATGTATTATAGACTTTCTCTCTAGCTAATCCTTTCGTCAAAGGATCTGCTAAATTTTCAACAGTGCATACATAATCCACTCTTACATCTCCTTTAGAGATACAATCCCTAAAAGTGTCGTGCTTTCTTCTAATTTTGACGTTTTTATCATTATAATAAAGGTTCTTAATTTTTTTTGTAATAGCCGCGGTACTATCGTAGTGGTTTAACACAACTGGCACAATTTTTTCCCATAAGGGAATCTAAGTTAGCAAGCATCTTGACCAACTTTCTTCTTCACTAGCAGTCACTAATATTATCATGTCAGACTCCATCGTGGACTAAGCCAGGATATTCTATTTCATTTATTTCCAAGATACAGCTCATTTAGCTATAGCCACTAGTTGCTTTGGAATCGTCTGATAAGGTATTACAATCTGCATCATTGTATTCTTCAAGTACAACAAAAAATATCTGATAATGTAAATTGATATTCATGGTCCTTTTAAGGTACCGCATGACTCTCTCAATAGCTTGTCAATGTTCATTACTCGGTCTACTAGTAAACCTGCACAACAATTCCACAACATATGCAATGTCAGGTCTAGTACAATCAATGGAATACCTAAGACTTCCAATGATGCTTGCATATTCTGTTTGTCTAACACTTTCACTAGTGATCTTAAACAACTTCACGCTTGGATCGTAATATGCTCGTAGGTTTACTGTTAAAGTAATTATACTTCTTTAAGATTTTTTCCACATAGTGTGATTGATCCAAAGAAATTCCTTGCTCATATCTCGTGATCTTGATACCAAGAATCACACTCGTTTCTCCGAGGTCTTTCATATCAAAGTTATTGCACAACAATGATTTTATGTCATCAACGACCTGAATGTTTGATCCAAATATGAGTAGATCGTCTACATATACACATATGATAGTGCAAATGTGATTCTCAGATTCGTAATAAATGCATTTGTCACTTTCATTCACTTTGTACCCATTCGATATCATTAAGTTATCAAAAATTTTATGTCATTGCTTTGACGCTTATTTTAGCCCATACAAAGACTTATCTAACTTACAGACCTTGTTTTCTTGTCCATGGATCACAAACCCTTATGGTTGTTCCATATAGATTTCTTCTTCTAAGTCACCGTTTAATAAAGTTGTTTTAACATCCATTTGGTGTACTATTAAGTTATAAATAACAGCTATTGAAATAAGTAACCTAATGGATGTAATTCTAATAACTGGAGAGAAGGTGTCGAAGAAATCTATATTTTCTCTTTGTCTAAAACCCTTGGCAACAAGGCGAGCCTTGTATTTATTAATACTTCTATCGGGTTTTAGTTTATTTTTCAAAACCCATTTACAACTGATTGGTTTTCACCCAGGAGGCAAGTCTACCAAGTGCCAGGTCTTGTTAGATTCTAGAGATTATATCTCATCATTGATAGCTTTTTTCCATAAATCAGCACCCAGTGATGAAAAGGCTTCTTGTAGATTCATTGGATCTTCTTCTACATTATAAGCCGCATAATCGGGCCTATAGTCTTTAGCAACTCTTACCTTTTTACTTAGTCGAAGTTCAGTTTCTACTTCGTTGTTGCTTTCAGTGTTTCTTATCACAGAAATGTGATTCGATTCAGTGCCCCCACTATTTCTCGATTTGAAAGGAAATTTATCTTCATAGAATTCAACATCATTTGATTCTATGATCACTTTAGCATTTAGGTCTTAAAACTTATATGCCTCATTGTTTGCTGCATACCTAATGAATACACATTCATAGGCTCTACTAGCGAGTTTAACTCGTTTTGGATCCGAAATTATGACATAAGCCAGACAAACCCAAGTTCTCAAATAAGACAAGTTTGGTTGTCTTTTATTTAATATCTCATAAGGAGAGATCATACATTTTGACTTGGGAACTCTATTAAGGACATAGCAAACAATCAATAAAATTTTCCCCCACCAATGAGGTGTAATACTAGAATTCAACATAATTGCAACAACAAGTGTAATAAGAGTTTTATTCTTTCTTTCCGCTTTACCATTCATTTCAGGATAGTATGGTGCAGTTGTTTCATGTACAATTCCATGTATAAAATTCATTAATTAAACTAGAATCATACAACTTCTCTATCACTACAAATTCTTACTAAATTATTTTCAAATTCTTTACAAAGTTTTTAAACATATCAATTTTATTCGAAAAATTATCATTCTTCGTAATGGTGTACAAATCTACCCCAATAGACTGACTAAACCCTGCCTTATTTAAAATAAAACCAGAAATAATATTCTTTCTAATCTTAGGAACATGCATGACGTTCTTTAAAATTAAAGTCTTTTCGAAGGTGAAGTTCATCTTCATGTCTACAATTCCAGGAACATTAGTGGTGTGGCCATCTCCCAACAACACTTTCTTATCTTTAGTATTCGTGTATATTTTAAACATAACACGATCATAACAAACACAGTGAAAGAAACCAGTGTTTATCCACCAACCTTCAAATCCATCAACCATGTTGATTTCAATGATCATAGCAATAAATTGCCCATTAGTCAGGTTGACCTGTGCATTAGGGGTAGCACCTGGCTCAAGCCTACTTTTGTATTTTTAGTCATATGACTTGATATTACATTGTTAAAATTAAGGGAAACCAACATCAATTCTTTGAGTTGGTGGTTGTTTCTTAGTTGGATCAATTTGGGCCACAGAAAGGTTCCCAATCTTAATTTGGTTCACAATATTGCAGTTTTGATTCTTTAATCATTTGCCAAAGGGGCTTCAGAACTACACCGAATTTCGTTTTTTTTTTGTTTGAAACAACCAAGACTTTTTCTTTTTGATATTGTCTCTAAGTTTTTTTAACTCAATGCAACTCAAGGCGAATAATCAGATTCTCAATAAAAAATTCTTTGTTTCATAGCAAAGCAAAATTTTCTAACTATGGGGAAATTTGTCAATAATAAAAGCAATTTGAAATTGTTCATACAAATACATACCTTTAATGATGACCACATGAGAAATCTTTCGAAGTTCGTGACTTTGAGTCTCCATAAACCTTTCATCCACCATCTGATACTTCATGTAGATGCTTAAATCATTCTTTTATTCTCCGAATTCTTCAATGTTATACTTGTTTTTCAGAGCCTGTTTTGGAGTATCGCAGTTACTATAATAGTCATACAAATCATTTATGAGTCTATTCAAAATGTTATAATCATTCTCTTTCTATAAGGAGAATTCTTCTCTTAGCTGTAAATCCTTCTCTTTAATCTATGTTGTAAATTCAGATTCATTGAAATTAACAATTCAATCTGAGTTCATAGATTTCTTTCTATTCGTTTGTTCGACTGATCCAAATGGAACATTAGGAATGTCATCGGTCAAAATATTGACAACCTTTATGGTTAAGAAAACCCTCACTTTTGTTGCCAACATTTGAAATGCACTCCTTCAAGCTTGAAAGGTTTGTCCGAGACAATCTTGGAAGTACCGATAATTTCTTCAATAGCCATGGCAGTTTGAAAATGTCTTAAAACTATTGTTTCACGGTTTTGAAAAATTTTCCACAGAAGAAATTACTAGGTTGAGTCGCAGATCAATTCGCTCTCTTTAAGACGTTTCACGGCATTGTCCAAAATTATGCAAAGCAGTCGAACTACTATACCGCCTCCAGAATAAAACAACCAAGTTCTATATTGTACGGTTACTACTTGCAAGGTATATAATTGGTCTAGAAATACACCCTCTGATGGTACTATGATCATTCGAATATGGTATAAATATCACCGTAATATCTAGTATAACCGTCAGTCAAAATAACTTCTTAAACCAAGAGATATTTCAATAATTCTCCAAAGAGAATTCAATAATGGTCATTTGATCACTCAAAATGATTTCTCAAAAAGATAGATTTCAATTAATTCTCTAAAGATAATCCTAAAAATTATACTAGATAATTTCTCAACTCAAACGAGAAGAAATTAACATTATTCTCAAAAGAGAATTCAAGAAGGTACTCGGAAAATTCAACGAGTAGAAAGAAAGAGGAAGAAGTTAGTGCTTCGACAATTCAAGAGACGCAGAGTTATGAGAGTAAGGACGGAAAAACTAATAGAATAGTTTTTGGTGTAACTTGGAATGAAACATGTTAACTCCTTATATAGTAAAGTAAGCTAGTAATATTTCTCACATGAGCAATGTGGGACTAAACGGTTTTTTCAACCACAAAAATAATTCTAACAATGTGCTACTAAGAAATTTTTAAATTAAATATATTGGAACAAAGATACGTTCCAACAATATCAAAGAACAAACTCATTCATTTTTTCAAGTGATTAAGCCCAAAAAAAAATTATATTCCTTTGTTGTGGTTTTATTATCTTTTTAAGGAGTGTCAAGTACAAACTGTTGGATTTTTTTTTTTGAAACCTACAAAACCAAAAATAAGAAGTAAAATGATAGGCAGAAACACAAAGACAAATGCAAGTAAAAATGGTAGGTTTATTGTGTTTGCAGTAAAAACTGACGAACAAGGGAATCAAATCGGAATTCGAATCTCCGGCTCAAAACGATTTACTCTTTTGATTTTTCGTTTAAAAGATGCCGCGAGCACCAAGCTTTATTGTTTTCAAACAAGAAAGGAAAGGAAAAGGGGAAAGCTGAAATACCCTAAATAAGATATGCGATGGGACTAACGTGAACTAAACACAACACATTAGGGAGAGACTAGGTTAAGAGGGATGATTATATAAAGGGAAGGTATTAGCACCCTATATATCTATAGTTTTCTATAGGAACTTTTTTGTTTATTTTTGTGTGTTTTATTTTCTATGCTATTTTGGAAAAGTTTCTCCTTTAGGATTTAAGAAGGGTAGGTTATGTAGGAACCTAAGTTTATTTATTATTATTATGCTCGCAAAGATCATTGGGATCCTCTGCATACATATCTCCTAGTGGGAATCAGAGCATCCGTAGCTCGGATCTAAGGGAAACTATGATTTGTTTGGTTTGAGGAATAAATAAGTATGCTCGCTAAAGAGTGAGACCTTGTGCCTACGTATTCTCAAAAGGAGGTTGAGAAAGTCAGAGCAATCGTAGTTTCCACTTATGTGCTAGTGGAAACAAAGAAAATATTAAGAGACAATGACAAGTGTTATCTTAATGAATAATGTATCTAATCTATTTAATCACATACATTTTTGAAAATTTGATTGATTAAATATTTCATTGTAAGCATTGGGTGTTTTGGTTGAGCGTACAAGCGTTACCACTTACAAGTTAAGAAAGATGTTTGAAAAAATGTTGAATCTTTCATTGTAAGCATTAGGCGTTTTGCTTGAGTGTACAAGCGTTGCCACTTACAGTTAAGAAAGATGTTTTGTTTGAAAAAATATTTGAAAAAGTATTTGATTTGTATGTGATGCTATAGATGAGATAATTCTTCCATAGAGATTATTCATGTCTTATCTCTAAGGAGAATTGTTTTGTTATTAATTAGGGGGATGCTTTTAAGAAGCCCGTGGGTCCTTGTATTGTAAGTCCAAGAGGAGGCTATCCAAGGGACATCAAGGTTCCTTGTATTGTGAGCCCAAGAGGAGGCTTTCCGAGGGACATTGAGGGTCCTTTTATTGGGATCCCAAGAGAAGGCTATAGGGTATAGCTGGCTTGGATTTAAGAGTGATTTCACCGGGAAACCATACTCTTAGGGTTCTATCCTAGCGAAGGTGATTCTTTGTATTAGAAGCCCAATAGGAGGCTGTTATAGATTTCTAGGTCTCTTTCTTGTATGAGGCCCAAGAGAAGACTAAACTCAACAAGGGAGTTATTTTGTACGAAGCCCAAGAGGAGGCTAACTCAACAAGGGAGTTCTTTTGTACGAAGCCCAAGAGGAGGCTAATCAACAAGTGAGTTCTTTTGTACGAAGCCCAAGAGGAGGCTATGGAGAACCTAGTTGTTATACTAGTTGTAATAACATAAATAAACATGAACAAGTATATGAACAAGTATATATATGATAAAGTGTGTGTGTGCATTCATAGGAGTTTATGAAGGAAATATATAAACAAGTGTATAAAACAAGCAATTAAAGCTAGTGTAACTTGGATATATACAAATGAGTGTGAAAGCAAATATATAAACAAGTGTTTAAAACAAGAGGATAAGCTAGTATACTTGGATATATACAAGGGATTGAGACTTACACCTTAAGGTAGGCCCACTGGAATAAGAGCAGTTTTACCGAGAATAATGCTCCTCTTAATACCAGTGGAATTGGTGTATAAACAAGCGGAATAAAACTAGCGAACGATACTAGTTATACTCGAATATTTGCAACAAAAAAAAGTTGAATATGTACACAAAAAGGTGGATATGTACAAGGAAACTAAATATGTACATAGGAGGGTTGGGACTTACACCGTAAGGGAGGCCCATGATCAATTTGATTTTGAATTCGAATGATTTTCGAGGAAAAACCTAGTTCGGTTTGTATTTCCAAAGATTTATCGAATCGGTCATGGAAAAGATGTGTGTAAGTCAATTAAAATATTTTTGAAAGATTTGAAAAGGTTTGAAAAATGGATGTATTCACAAGAAGTTTTGAAAAATATTTAAGTTTGAAAAATCAAGAAGAAAACATTTTCGAAAGTATTTAAGAACACTTAAAAACGTCTATTTTAAACCTAATAAAAAATATCAAAAGAAAATATATTTGGATTTTTTTTTGACATAATCCTAAAATAGATATATTAAATTACAAGTGTGCAAAAAATCATCTCAAAATGAGAAGTTTTGATTGGTTTTTGAAAATGTTGAAGTTTGATAGAAAAATGAAGAAAATAAGTGATAAAAATTTGATTTTGGTCCTAAGGAGGTTTGAACTCAGGACCTGAATCTCAAAGGTGAAAAAGTTAGCCACTGGGCCACATGTGTGGCTTGTCAAAACAAGACTTTGATTGAATTATATTTGAAAATAAGTTTGGAAAAGTTAGTTTTAAAATTGTTGAAAAGTGAAGAAAATAATGAAAACTGGAAAATAAAAAGGTCTGGGTGGGGTTCGAACCCTAGACCTTGGGTAAGGCAAAGGACTAAGAGCCCGCTGGCTGCCACTGGGATGGATGTTTCACCCGTGAATAAAACAACAAATATTAAATATATTTTAAAACGAGAATGTGAATTTTTAGAAATAAGAAAAAACGTGCGCATGGCTTCTTCTTCTTCCTCAATCCTTCCAATTTGTATCTCCTCCATTTCTCAATGAAATTGAATGATGTAAACATCAAACTTGCTCATTTTTTACCCAGGATCACGATGGTAGCATTTAATTTCATTTAATTTGAGTGTAGGGTGACTGAAATTGAGTGAAAATAGATGAACCCTAGTTTTGAAAATTGATCATGAAATCGTGTAGGTGCAACAATTCAAGCAATTGATCGAGGGTTTATGATCCTCATAAGTGCAGAAACATGATGGCCAAGTAAAATTTGAACTGGAATGCAGAAATTGAAGAATTCAAAGTTGATCAACTTACCTCTTCAAGTAGAAATTAAAATCTTCAAAAGAGATGTTCCAGAAGTTGTTTGATGAATTGTACAGCTCCACTGGACCCTATGGAACGTGTTTGGATGCTTAGACTGGATTGAGAACCTCTGAGTTGCTCTGCCCGAGTCCAACTGCCATAGCTTGGAGTGAACTTTGATTTTGATGTTGGAGATGTTACAGGTCAGGGATGAGTGCTTGGATCGGTTATATGAAGTGTATGGATGATGTTTGAAGTGAAGAATTTGAGTTTGCACGAGTGGAATAAAAGTTTGAAGGTTAAGGCTCAAAATGCAAGTTTATGGAATTTGGAATATGATTCTGAGTTTTGACTGTTTTTGTGATGGCTTGATGATTCTAACAACTTCCTAAGGGTATTTGGAGAGTGTTTGAAGCTTGACATTGCTCAGAAATTGCAAGGTTTGGAGATTTGCAAATTCTCACATTATGGAACTTTGAAACTTGGAAACGAAGAAAGAAGTGAGAAAGAAAGTTTATGAATGCTTTGGTGTGATTTCCAAATGAGTAAAGGCCTCTTTTTATAGGCCAATATGTTTGGAAAGCAAGGCAAGGATAAGATTGATGATTTGTGCAAGTTGCCTTAAGTGGTAAGAATGAAATCTTTTCATTTAATGCACATGGTTAAAAATTCAAACCATGGTTAATTCACTCAAGTGATCTTATCTTCCTCTCAATCATTTCCTTTGGATCTTTTTGAGTGGAAACTTATCTCTTATGGTGATAAGGCTTCTAGAAGAGAAAGTTGGCAAAAAAATGACTTGAAAACTTGAAAAATGACTTGTAAATTATGGTTATGGACCTCTAAGTTTCAATTTCAAAACCCTAGCTACAAAAAATGTTTTGGCAAGTTCTTGGGCATTTTTGAAATCTTGGAACAAGATCTACAAATTTCATGTTGAAAGTTTTTTTTGAATCAAAATAGATCTAGGAGAAAATGGCCATGAAAATGATGAAAAAAGTGATAAAAACACTTGAAAATTTTTCTATGTGTTATAAAAATTTCAAGTTTTGACTTTTTGTTGACTCTTTCACACATTTTTTTATTTTTTATGATCATGATGGATAATTTTAAATGCTTTGATGATTTTAAAAAATTGAATTTCAAAAGTTGACCCAAAGTCAAAGTTTGACTGATTTGAACAGTTGACTTTTTGTCAGATGATTTAGAATTTCTCTAAGGATCAATCATGGCATTTGAGATGTTTTGAATCAAGAAATTAGGTCAAGATATTGCATTGATGATTTTGAGATCATTCTCCAAGCAATTAGGTCATTCATTGAGCAAAAAGTCAATGATACACCATCCTCAATCAAAACCCTAATTTGGTCGATTCAAAATAGATCTTGAGGAAATGATGAGAATTTGAAGATCAAATGTTGATGATTGATGAAGATAGATCAATTGAGGTTAGTGAAGACTCAAACCCTAATTGATCATATCTTGAACTGATGAAAGAGTTTGATTCAAAACCCTAATTTGGCTCAAGAAGCACACACACAAGCTATCTTGTTCTAAAATTGTCAGTGATGCAATGATGCATATATGAATGATATAAGATGCTATATTAGGTCAAAAATTGGGGTATGACATATTTATTGTGTCTAAAACAAAATTTATTAGTATGTAGTATTTGTGTGGAGTGAGTCAGAATATATAATTCAGTTAGTCATAAATATGACATGCAAAGAGTAAGCTCGCAAGTAATGGATGTGTATATGATTGTTTTTTTCTTGGTTTTAAATAGGATGATGGCTCCTATTGATTTGTTGATGATGAAAGTAAGGTCGGGTATTCAAACTTCCTTTTAGAAGGATCCTTGGTTAGGATCTATCCCTCTAAAGACTAAGTTCTCTGCTTTGTTTTTGAACTCTCTTCAGGCTAACGGATTGGCAGGAGAGATTGATTTGATAATCAATAGGGTATTGACTTGGTATCTTAGGTGGTATATATCCTTCTCTCTTAGAGAGATTCTCGTTTTTTAGTTTCTTTTATTTATGTTCAGAGTGGTCACCCTCTCTAAGGTCGGAGATAAGTGGATTTGGAAGCAAGCTAGAAAGGGTAGTTTCTCGGTAGCCTCCCCTTACAATATTCAAAATGTGTACTTGATCTCTTCTTCATCTCCTATTCTAGTTGAGAGTCGTATCTTTCCTCTTATCTGGATTAGTTGGGATCCGTCTAAGATCTTGGTTTTCTCTTTACAACTTTTTTAAGATATGATCTTGACTAGAGTGAACATGTCTAAGTTATGGGTGATTTTTAATCCTAGTTCAATTGTATGCCTCTTATGTGAGAATTTCGTTAAGACGTGTGACCATATCATTGTTACTTGTGAGTCTGTCTTGTCTGTATGGTATAATATCTTTTAATGATTGGGGAAACAAGTTGTTATTCCTAATGATCCCATGAGTCTTTTTAAGTTTTTTTCCTTTCTTTAGGGGGTATGACTAAGTATATAGGTGGTTATCTTCTTATTTGACGCGTAGTAGTTTGGTTCATATGGAAAACCTGTAATGTTGTCATCTTTAAGGGAGTCACAAAATCGGCCAAATAATAGACGATAAGATTATTTCTTGGCTCAGAAATGGTTTTATGGTAGATCAAATGAGAACTCTTGCATCTCCCAAGAATGCATTCAAAATCATATCCTCTTTTCACCTATAGCGGATCAAGTTCCTGTCTTGATTCAGGAGTAGGTTTAGTTTTTTAATTGTTTTGGTTCTCTTTGATTGGATATGACCTATTGATGGTGGATATGGCCACTTGAGGGCTAACTTTATTTTAGTGAGGTAGCCTTTATTAGTAATTTAGGTAATTTCTTGTGGGGAGCTTTTGTCTTGTTGCAAGGGTGCCTTTTGTTGTTTTGTTTCTTTTTATGTATTTTGTCTTTTGGCATTGCTTGTGATTCAGTACTCCCTATGTTTGTACCTTAGTGATTATTCATCCTTTTCTTTTTATTGTAATATTATTCTGCATTAAACAATTATTGTTGTTAGATGTATATAGTGAGTTAAATTTATTTACCATAATACAAGTGTTTTCTTATGAGCTAGTGCGACTAAAGTCCATGATTCCTTGAGAAATTTGGATGTTCTGTTTACTCTTAAAGTTACATATGTTTTTGTTTGTTGATGGAATATGTCGTAGTCCCAACTCATCCATTTGACATTTCTTTTTATTGCCTCGTGGCCACTATCCTAAGGTTTAGTACTATGATGATGCACACATTTAATGGTTCCTGAAAAATTTAAGGCATGATGATCATTTCGTGGGGAATGAATCTATTTGCGTAGTCATATGGCCTTTTCTATTTTGGCATGTTGGTTATCCTTCAATTCTTCACTTTCATATGTGGATTGAGACTATTGATATTCTTCACTATGATCAAGATGACTTAAAAAAGAAGGATTTCTCCTTATTTCTTGTTTCATTTTCCTTCTGGGTTATCTTCATTCCTCGCATTGTCTTATGTATTTCTTCTCATAGGGTTATGCTTGAACTTTGCATTTGTATTGAACTACCATTTATTGAACTTTATTTACCATTAATCTTTCTTTCACTAGAAATTTATTTTCTATATTTTTTAATGAATCAGTTTTATCATTTGTGACGAATGGCCCATTATTATACTAGGAGATACATGTTAAAAAACTCCCCCTCCGAGTAAGAAGGTGCGACCATGTTAACCCTTTCGTTTTCAATGCATTGTTCTAGTATAACATCTCTTTCATCGCCCTGTACTATAGAGATTTATATCCTTATTTACAAAAGAAATTCATTGTTCCCTCTGTATGATAGAGAGTTTCAAAATTCTATACGCTCAAACGTTTAAGAAAACTTCATGTAGTTAGTAGTCATGTTTGTCCTGGAAAAGTATAGGAAAAAATAGGATTAGTATCACTACTAAAATAATTTTTTTTATCATAATTGCCAAACATCCACAACTCTATAATGTTATAATCAAATGTATCATCGACCATCTCACATTCTTTATACAATGCCTCCACAACTATGCCATCGGTGTAACATTCTAGGATGTTGCTATTTTCATCTAATTGCATACTAATTTTCATTCACACTAAAAAGAGAAGATAAATGAAAGGGGAATATTCAATATTTAAGCATGTAATTTGATGATGATGATGATGATAAAGCTGAACTTTAAGAAAAAAAACTTCTTAATTATTACAAAATGTGAGTGGACAAGAAAGTTTGAGTGTTCGTTGGTTCAGGAAAATCCGAACAAAATCAGAATCTAAATCAAACTATGGTGTTTAGGTTGGACATTTTTTTAGTTCGCGCAAAATTCGAACAAAACCAACGAAATCTGTTGTGAATTGATTCTAACAACGGATTTTCAAAATTCTACCAGCGAGTTCATCTACACGAACCAACCATATTTATTCATATGATTTATCTCATCATTAACATGAAAACTACAAAATATTCTACTTCAAGAAGAAAAAAAACTGAAACGCCATTTGTTACATTCATAACTTATACGTAGAAATTAAAAATTAAATTTTTTATATTATTATGAAAAATTAGTTAATGTAAATTAGATATATATTTTTGCATAATTATTTATAATGTATCTAATAAATTCAAGTCAAATTAATCCGTTATTTTTTCTGATTTGAGTTGGATTTTATTATAAAAATGTGTAAATTCATTCTCAATTATATATTTTGATCAATTTAAGAATTGAATTCTCCCAAAATCGAAGTAAACCAGCTTGTAAATACCTTTACAATAAAAGGAAGAGAAAAAGATTGAGACTAGTTGTTTCCAAAGAAAAAAGATTGAGATTAGTCTATTTATAAGGCAAAATAACGAGGTGTAGTAGTCAATTTTTTAAATAAAAAAAAGCATAATAATTTGCATGATAATAAGTAAACAGAATGGATAGGCTAAAACATCTTATTATAATATTATATAATACTTTGAATAAGTAGAGTATACTATAGTCCAATGAAATATTATGAGAATTTGTCCGCGATGAAACAAAGCACGGGCATATTTGCGGTGATATTTATTAGTGAATGATTTTGAGTTGAAGAGTAGTGGTGGATTGATGACTCATTTGAATGTGATTGATATTTATATAAAGTAGAGACCCACACGATGTGATCATACTCCACTTCTATTACAAAAAATGCCCATCACGTGCATTCAAGCTTCATAATTAAGATTAACATTCGAAGTTGAGTTAATTTAACACGTTAAACTTGCTCATGTCTTAATTCTTTTTGTAAGTATGCATGCTTTTTCTTGATTTTAACTAAAATAAAATCTAAATTATTTGTAACTATTATTCCAATTGGTATAAATCCTACTTCTTATAATATGGAGCTAAGAAAGTAACCTATGTACTTTTATGCACAAGTGGTATCAATTATTTTTATGGAGTCTACGTGTATGATATAGCGGTGAAAATTTAAATTTTGAGAGTCTATTTCTTTTAACTATTTTCAAAACTAGTTAATTATTATTTAAAAAAATTATTATAAATTTAAATAGTAATTTTAACATTTAATAACTAAGATATTCAAACTTTCAAGAGTTGCTTTGTTAATATATTATTGAACTTCAATTGGATGGCGAAATTACACTCGATACCAAAATTTTAAAATAAATTAAGATATTTATTGTGAGATTTTAACATAATATACAATCATATCATTTTTTAACTATATTTATAAAATTATTTTTATGAAAAATTCTCCAAAATATTTATTATTTTAAATATTTTATACAGTTTTATTATTTCATACACATGATAGTAAATAGATAGATAGCTATTTAAATTAATATTCATTTGAAGTGTTAATCATCTATGGAAGACCTAACACCGTTCATCTTTATCCTTTATGTTGTTGTTTAGGACTATTTCCTCTGACCGTAGAACATACCATATTCGGTAGGTTTGCTTAACTTCAAATCTGAAAGAAATTAACCACAAACAAACTTATTCAGATGGAGGTACACTATGCTAAAATTTGTTTTTGGCATCATCAAAAAAACAGCATTTTTATAAGAAAGTGTTGTTATAAATTGTAAAAAAAATTAGCGTTTTTATAAGAAAGTGCTGTTATAAATTGTAAAAAAAATTCGCTAAAAAAAACGCTGCTAAAGACGATTTTAAGAAAGCACTTTATAAAAGTGCTGCTAAAGGCCGTCTTAAGAAAGTACTTTAAAAAACGTTTTTACAAAAGCGTTGCTAAATGTTAACCTTAGAAAACGCTTTTTCTAAGCGCTGCTAAATGTCAACCTTAGAAAGCGCTTTTAAAAAGCGCTGCTAAAGGCTTATGGAAATAAAGTGTTTTTTAAGGAAAAAGCACGGCTAAATCTAACACTAAGAAAGCGCTTTTCAAAAGTGTTGTCTTTTCTAAATTTTATAATTAAAATTCTTAAACCCTAAAATAATAAAACACGATTTCTCAGTTTCTCACAACCTATTCTCATGCGACCTTTCTGAGTTTTCCTCACAACCCATTCTCAGTTCTCAGTTTTCACAACAACAACCATCAAACTCGCCGCCTTTTCTAGTTCATTTTCTACAAAGATTACATCTCTACTAACAATAATCTTGCGGGCAGTGGGATCCCACAGACGATACCCCTTCAAATTGTCAGCATAACCCAAGAATATGCATTTCTCGGATTTTGGGTCCAATTTTGTTATTTCTTGGGAGTTGTACATCACATACGCGGGACATCCAAATACATGCAAAAAAGAATAATCACCTGGTTTTCCCTTCCACATCTCAATTGTCTTTAAATCAATTGCAGTTGATGGCGATTGATTTATCACGTAACAGGCAGTTTTGACAGCTTCTGCCCAGAAAGACTTTGCCAATCCTATTGTTTTCAACATAACTCTTGTCCTCTCTAGGAGGTTTCTATTTATCCTCTCTGATACTCTATTCTGCTGAGGTGTATGAGCAACAGTAAACTATCGTTTAGTACCTTCTTGCTTGCAGAATGTCAGGAAATCGCCATACGTATATTATCCTCCATTATCTGTCCTCAAGGACTTAATTCTTTCCCCAGTTTCAAGTTCCACTTGTGCTTTGAACTCCTTGAATATTGAATACACACCCGACTTCTTCTTGATTGGGTACACCCATAGTTTCTTGGAGTAATCATCAATGAATGATAATAAAAAAAATTTACTCCTCCAATGGACATTTCTGGTGATTCCCACACATCAGAATGAATCAAGTCTAGTATGTATTTGCTTCTAGCGGTTGATTTAGAAAACTTTAGTCTATGTTGCTTGCTTATCACACAGTGCTCACAGAAAGGTAAATTTATCGACTTGAGCCCGTGTATGAGATTACGTTATGCAAGAACTTAAAGCCTCATTCTAACATATGGCCTAATCTGCGATGACATATCATCGTTGTTTCCTCCTGACTTCCAGCTATAACTAACGCATCTGCCATTTACAACATATATCCCAAAAGCATGTATAAATTTGCAGCAACCTTCTCTGTTTTCATCACTACTAGCGAACCTTTCACCACTTTCAAGATTCCACCTTGAACATGGGTCTTGCATCTGAGGTCATCTAGTTGCCCAATAGACAACAAATTCTTCGTCAATCTTTTCACATGTCGTACCCCTTGAAGTGTGTGGACAGTAACATCATACATTTTTATTTCAACAGTACCAACTCCACCAATTTCCAAAGCATGGTCATTACCCATCAATACATGTCCTTCCAAGATGGGTTCATAAGTGCAAAACCAGTCTCGTCGTGGAGTCATGTGCCATGTTGCCCCTGAATTTACTATCCAGCCATCAGTGAGTTGATTTTCGCCTTTGGTACTTATTGATGCTTCGCTGTAAAGGATTTCTCCATTATCAGTGGTACTAGAAATGCATCCTTGAGATGTACTTGCTTCAGAAGACTTCTTACCATTTTTCTTGTTGCATTTGAGATTTATCCTTCTTCGAGATTTTGATCTACCATGGTTTTGAGTCCCATTGGGACCACGTTCCGTTGATCTAGATCTCGTCATTGTCAAAGCTTCTATTTATTTTGAGCTTTCACACAGATCTTCCTTATTTTTACGCCTGGATTCTTCTTCAAGAACAGCTTCAGCGACATCATTAAAGGATAGACGATCAATAATATTATTGTTTGTAATATTGATGATGAGTTGATCATACGAATCTGGTAAACTCTGAAGAAGAAGCTCCACTCTTTCATTTTCCACTATTGTGAAACCTGATGCAGATAGTTGAACAAGTAATGTGTTCAAATTGTTGATGTGATCTGACACCGAAGTGGATTCACTCATTCAAAGAGTGTAGAGTCTCCTTTTTAAGAAAATTATGTTGTGAAGTGACTTGACCTCGTAGAGTTGAATTAGAGTATCTCATATCTCCTTTGCAGATTTCTTTTCTGCAATATTGGACAAAACTGAATCTGCCATTGCTAAGTGCAAATTGGCAACAACATTGCCATCCATCTCTTTCTACCTTTCATCAGTTATATTTGCATGTCTACTTTCAATTGCTGGTAAGCAATTATCCTTCCTCAGGATCATCTTCATCTTCAATTTCCACAGGAAAAAATTACTCCCACTGAATTTCTCAATCTCAAATTTTACTGCCATTTTTTTTACTGAACAAGTTTACACAATTTCACCATGAATAACACAGTATACGTGAGTATAATTGTATTTTTTATCGCACACTAGAATAAATCTAATATACGTTAACAATCACTACATAAGTATACAACCACACGTGTGAATAATAACTGTATACCGCAATGGAAATAGGGACCGACACCAATAGCTCTGATACCACTGTTGGGTATCAGAGTAGTAAGATAAATATCACACAACTTAAAATAAGAGATTAAGTAGAAATTGACACACAATATTTACGTGGAAACCCTCAACAAATAAGGAAAAAACCACGGGCACCGGTAGGAAAGATTTTCACTAAGTGGAAGAAATTACAACACTTTTCTCTAAATTCAAGGAGAGAACAAATTACACTCTCTTATAATAGGAGAACACTCACTAAAAGAACCTTACAAGAGAATACAATATTTTCTTTTCTCTCTTATTTTTCTTCTTATTTACTATGTTGTAATGTTATTTTGTGGTGTGTTACAAATGAGAAATGCACATTTATTTATAGGCGATTATCTTTACAAAACCATGAAAGATTCACAAAACCATGAGTGTTCACATGCTTTCTTTGACACAATGATATCTTTGAACCACATGATTACTTTGACTTACATGATTTTCTTAACCATATAATTTCCTTGACCATATGATTTCTTAGACTCACATGATTTCTTTGATCAACAAATTGTGACTTTATTCAATCACAATCCTTGACCATAATCTTTGAACACTTGACCATAATATTTGACACAACATTACAAAGATATGTATTATTGATGGAGTTATCGTCCCAAACAGATATATGACCTCTCCCAACTCTGCATATAAAACTCGGCCCTAAGATTTCCGTTCCCTTCACGATAGCCCTCAAAATGCAAGAATCTCCTTGCTTAGAAGGCGTGTGCAAAATATGAGTGTCAAGCAACTATTTATTCCTCAGTATCTGAACCCAGAATTTTTGCGATTGATGCAAAATGTCCCAAATGTGCCTGCCAAGAATTGATATATTCGAGTTCCTAGCAGTACGGATATCCAAACCCCTGTGAGATTTAGGCTTAGTTAAGCTCTTCCAATTAACCCAATGACAAGAGTTCCCCTATATAAAGGAACAAACAATAACATCAATATTCTCACAAATTCTAATAGGAAGCCAAAGGTTCTGCATAATAGTGTATATGGCATAGAAGTAACAACACTTTTGACTAAAGTGACTTGGCCTGATCTACAAGGCTCAATTTCCAACCTGTCAGCTTCCCATTTATCTTTTAACTCTACCAGACAATGTACTTACCAAAATGAGAAATATCATTAAACTGAAGAAAAGTCTCAAATTTTTGCTTATTAATATGATACAACAATATGTAATTTATGATAATTATATTTTATTAGAACACTTTTAAATTTGTGATGAAGGAATATATATAGTAAATTGACATCGATAGAAGTTTGCTTAAGGACTAAGGATTTGTTTGAATGGTATTTCACGTTTTGAGATAATGTACAAATAATTATAATTTAGGATGGGGGAGCATATATAGTAAGTCGATATTGATAGAATTTTGTGTACGGACTAAGGACTAATTTGAAAGGTACTACCATTTTTTACAAAAGTAATCAATGTTATGTTTCGATCAAAGAATACAATTTGAGAATAAATTTGTCTTTTTAGATAATTTTCCATTTAATAATTATGTATTATCTTAAGTATAATAATAAAAATTAATAACAAACAATTTTCCATAATTTTTTTTAAATGTAATGCATATTATTTAGGCTTAATTATTTCTTTCTTTAATGAGTTTGATTTTAGAATTTATTTCCTTAAAGAAAAATCTCATATTTATCATTTAATTTTATTAAGTTATTTAGACTATGGCCACAACTATTAGAATAGTTTGTCGAGTTTCTGAATTAATTACGTATAATAATATTGGTATGTTAGGGTAGTCATTCATTTCTATATGAAAAACACAAACAACCTCAATTTTTTTTTATACTTTTGTTGGATTTATTAATCACTTCTTTATATTTAATTTTTATATCCAATATCTTAAAAAAAATATTTAACATTTAAAAATAATTCTATCTTTTGAAATTATATTTAAAATAAACGATTTCTCTTTTATATTTCCGTCATTGTTGGTCAAGAAAAGCCTTTAGTAGTTTTTTAAGAAGTCAAATAAAAATTATTAGAAAAAATTCATTCAAACAGAGCATCTGTCTAAAATAGAATAAGATAAGAATCTCAAAAAGAAAGAAAAGTAGAATATTAAGACAAACAAAAAGATTAAACAATACAAGCCAGCCGAATTAGTCCACCATACTCATATGAACAAAAAAATATGGTATTTTCATCTTCAACAACTTCCAAGTCGTTATCTTAATTTTGTCCAACAATCAATTGTTTATTCCGAAAAATTCTCAAATTTCCCTCCTTCCATCTATCTCAAACACAAACCATCCTATTAATATGTTTGGAAAACAAATTTTCAAGAATATTTTGAAGTTTTATTTTGATTAAAATTTTAAAATTAAAAAATTAAAAATTAAATATCTTAAAATAATATAAAAATAAAAAATTAGGATTAGTTAGTTGATGTTCCATGAGAATAAAAATTAAAAAATTTGTAAAAAAATTATATTAGTGGGAATAAAAAATACCGGATATAATTTATTAAATTTGAAACTATATATATATATATATATATGTGTGTGTGTGTGTGTGTGTGTGTGTGTGTGTGTGTGTGTGGATTTCAATGTCACATTTTCAATAATATTTATATCCATAAAACAAACTCGGCTTCTAATTAATAGGAGAGATCCACTCCATCTGTGTTTAGGGATGGTAAAACGGACTGTTCGTGTAACACTCTTATTCTAACTCCAAAATCATGGCATAAATCAGAGTAAAATAGAATGCATACATACAAGGGTGTCACATGTTATTTTCCACACAATGGAAAACCAATCAAACAAACATATCATGCACCTGATCATACATCATAACACATACTTGAATCTCATGTTTCAATAAAATATGCATGTCACAGCGGAATAATTAATTCATCAACAATAATGATTGATATTCCATACTACCAATCATATCACAAGTACTAGGCACCAAGGTCATACATCTCATCATCTCATACATATCCAGACAAAAGAGAGTAATAAGAAATATCTCTCAATCAAGTCATAACATGAATTAAAATAAAATCCCCCGTGTTACATAGACCAGAGCAATGACTCACTACCTAGTATAAGGATAAACTAGCTAAACTTCTCAACTAGTCTTGTGCAAAGCACTGCTATCCTCAGAACCTGCACGTTACCCACATAGAGGCGACATCACAACAGTTTCACATCATTATCGAAATGTATATAAATTGGAAGTAATATAGAAACAACATCTATAACAAAATTTTCTACACTCCAAATGATATTCTATAAAGTAAGATTTAACAATCCAATTAGCAATAAATGTCATTACACAAACATTCCAAATATAACATATTCACATTTATCACTTATAACACAAAAGTCACCAACACAATCAATCAAATAATCCATATATTCAATTTCCACATTTTCCAACATAAAACATACATTCTTTAATGACACATGAGACATTAATGCAATGTGACTCATGCATATGGTACCATCGTGAACATCAAAGCTCACCTCACTTCCAATTCAATAACTTAGAACCAAAGTCGTGCTTCCGATCCGGACAAGACCAAAGCCACCAATATGAACATATAGTTCACCGCTTCTTTTTTCATATAGGATCAAACACATTGTGAACCCAAAGTTTCACCGCTACTATTTCCATTCAAGGATCAAGCCATCAATACTGGAGTTCCAACTCCCAATGAATGCATGTGCAATTTAACCAACAACATATGCAATTAAGATTATCCACCAACCTTAATCATCAAGCATATCACAATAATTCAACACATTTGAATTATTCACCGTTTTGCACAAACATCATAGTTCATCATCAACAAACAATACACATAGTATTTACCATCATCACACATCACAAATAACACATAGCATACAAGCCAACACATGTTATTCTCAATAATTCATCCAAAACATAACATACATACACTAATTCAAGTAGCATGTATTCATCACAGTCGCATTAAAAAACAATCCAGAACTCATCAAAACAATTATTAGGATTCATGTAAATTAATGATAAATCATAAGCAAGCAATTCCTTAAACCATTCATGCATAATTAAGGAATTTATTTTTACATCTGATGAAGCGCTCGGCCTCCAGCCTTCAATGACCTTACGATTATGAAAAATTCACTCTGGATTTAGTTCAGACACAAATTTTCTTCCCAAAATCAGTTCTAATGCTTATTTATCATCAATTAAACATCTTCTAACATGTATACATCATGGGTAACCTAATCAGAACATCAAATCTAGTTTCCTTCATCAAAAATCTCAATTTCCCAATTCAATTTGAGTGAACAAAAACCTAGAAATTGATATACCCAATCCTATAGCATGTTACTAATCACCACTCAAGAATATATAATCAAATAATAATGAAGATTCTCCCCCCTTACCTCTTGGAGATTCTCTTCTCCTCTTCTCTTCTCTTCTTTCCAACAAATGACAATACTCACTATGTTTTCTCTTAACCCCTTTACTAACTAGTAAACTCAAATTGGACTTAACAATTAACACCTCCTTATTACTTTTATTCTTATAATTAGGCCCAACACTAAATAATCTCATTTCTACTCATAAAACTCAATTATTCAAATAACACACATATTCAAATAATTCAAATATTCATTCAAATTACTCAATTTAATTAATTATCATATAATATAATAAATAATAATTAATAAATAACCATTAAAATTTGAGATGTTACAGTCCGCTCTGTCTTAAGCCCGTCAAAAAAAGAGTGGGATGTATAATGGACATAAAATTAAGCCCACACCGCCAAATTTGCGAGTTGGCGGGCGGCGGACCTGCCCGTCTATTTTTTTTATTTTTTATTTTTTTAATATATCAATAGTTTTTGTTTTTTATATTTCAATTAGATTTTTCACTTATTTTTTAGAATATTTTTTTTGTAAAACATCTTTTTAAAAAATGTTACTTAAAAAATATTGCATATATTCACATATAAATGTATAAAATAAAACCATTACAAATTAAAATGACTAGAAATAACGAAAAGAAGTACGGATTTAAGGCGGGACAGACTGAAGGGATAAGTGCGGCGAACTTTAGCGGGAGACAGACTTTTGCAGGACGAGCTTAACAGACAACAAACTTTGGCGGAGCGGACTTTAGTGACAGCAATTCCAAAATTCCAATCCTATCCGTTATTTTATGACGGGTGCATGCGTGCGTGGGCCACCACCGATGCTGTCATCCCTATATGTGCTCTTGCGTTAGGTGATGATATATTTTCCAAACACATTCATTGCAAAACTCAAAACTCATTTAAAATCCTAAAAATGACCCTACACTTACTTGAACAAAATACCTCAATCATGTTAACTGTTTGCATGCAAGGTTGTGTCTTCGACACAAATGAATTTATTGTCACTGTTTCGTTTTCCTAGCTTTTTAGAGTCTAGTATTTCACATATTGGTTTTTGTTTTTGAGTCTCCAAAATCAAATTCAACTGGTACAAATGAACGCTGATTTTGACTAATAGAATGAATGAAAATGATTAATGTGACATAGCTTAATACAATTAGGGGTCAATATAACATTTTTGTCGTTGTGAATGAAAAAAAAGTAATTATATCTACTATATACGGATGTATTCAAAGCATCCGTAGATGGGATTCATCACCATAAAAAAAGTACAATATATAAATGGATGGATGTTAACACAACACAATGAAAATGATGCAAATTAAAGCATGATGCTATTAAAATGAGAATGACATATCAATATTTCTAACACAAATAAAACTTGCAAATAGTAATTTTTTATGCATACACGAAACATTCCATCAACTCAAAAATTTTCTATACATATCATAAAAGCTAAGCAATTGCCCACCACCAATAATTTATATACAGTTGACAACCCTCTGTGTATGTTTGGTTTCAGTCCTACAAAAACTTGTGTATGTTTGGTTTCAGTTTTACGAAAGTTAGAATCAATTCTAAAGGTGTAGAATTGATTCTTGGTATTTTTGAGGTGTTTGTTTTATTAAAAGTATAATTGATTCTGCTTTCATAATTGATTTTTCTTGAAGTTAAAATTTGTAGCTTCTGACTCCAAAATTGATTATGCATGATTTTTACACTGAAATTTATTATTCAACTCACTTTTACATAAATGTATCTCAACATAAATCAATTCTATTAAATTCAATTCTATTAAAATCAATTCTATCAAACTCAATTCTACTATAATCAATTTTGTCTACCGTCAATCCAAATACATGAAGCAATAATTTTTAAATTACCCCTGACACAACTCTAGAAATTAATATTATAATTAAAATTCATTTTTTTTATTTTAATACTTAAAGCAATAATTTTTTTATTTATAATAGTGATTTGACATTTTTGTATTCTAAAACACTTATGGTAATAAATGATTTTTATTTAAATTATAAAATAAAAAATATATTTATTAATATAAAAGGAAAATTATATTTTTAAAGAAATTTTAAAATATATTCAAAGTCAAATGCATTATATGTTAATATACTAAATATAAAAAGGGACAAAATTTACGTATAATTTTTTAAATATGATTCTTATTATTTTTATAAAAGATTTAATTAGAATGCATTGATAGTGTAAAAAAATTTTACACCGTCATTAAATAATATCTGTTAAAGTTTAATTTAATTTTGATTTTGATTATAATTATTAGTAAAATAATATTTATGGATGGTTGTAATGCACCTATAATATAAAACCTTTTACATTAACTGTACATAACAAATTAATCACTTGTAATTTCTTTTATTGATATACAAGTTTTGTAAGTTTTATAGCATTAGTATATGTTTACTTAGCACACAAGCTAGTTAGCATTACTCGAATCTAGGACAATTATAAGTCTTAAACAAAATTAACAAATGTTGTAAACTGAAAATATAGATAAATAAAACAGCTAATGATATTTACAGAAAAGTGGGGTCGAGTAGTCAAAATTGAAAAAAAAGCATGAACGTTGTTAGAATGTTGTTAAATAAGTCACATGTTTAATGATGTTTTTAACCGAAAAGTTAGTATAAGCGTGTCACTCTTCTTTCTTCCACCTATTCTAGTTGTGGTGGCGTTCTCTTCTGTCGGGTTCTACCTTCAAACTCAAATTTCCAACAACTGTTTAATCCAAACCAAACCAAACCTTATTTTCCGACACAATCCTCTGTCTCTCTGTGTGTGTTATATAGGACTAACAAACAACCTCGTATACTTCAAAGAAAAAAAACAACGTCGTACTCTTACTCTGATCGTGATCATCTGACAAAAAATATGCAAAAAATATCTCACGACGGCGGCTCCGGTCGCCGGACGGTGGTGGTGGGAGTCAAAATGGATTCTCCAAGTAAAGAGCTTCTCACTTGGGCTTTAGTTAAAGTTGCTCAACCCGGTGATCTTGTTGTTGCTCTGCATGTTCTTGGTACCCATGGTAAGAACTAAGAAATGATTTCAAGTTTTGATTTTTGTTTCTTGTGATGAATTGAAGATTGATTTGTGAATTGGGTTTGTGTAGAAATTATGAATGGAGATGGGAAATCGTCGTTGCTTTCTCTTGTTAAGGCGTTTGACTCTGTTCTTAATGTTTATGAAGGGTTCTGTAATTTGAAGCAGGTTCGGTTCAATTTCTTCTCATCGATTTTCATGTTTTTTCTTATGATTTTTCACGTTTTTGATTTTGTTTTTTGATTTTGTAGGTGGATCTTAAGCTGAAAATTTGTCGTGGTTCATCGGTGAAGAAAATTTTGGTGAGAGAAGCAAATGTTTATTGTGCAACTCATGTTATTGTTGGGAGTGTTCATGGCTTCCATAGAATTCGAACATCTAGCTCTGTAGCTAAGTACTGTGCTGGAAAGATAGCTCATGATTGCTGTGTTCTTGCTGTTAATAATGGGAAAGTTGTGTTTAAGCGCGGTAGATTGGAAGAATCAAGTGTTGTAGATGTACAAGGTTTTGGATTTTTTTTCTTGGTTTGGGTTTATGTGGTGATGATTCATGAATTTTGTTTAATTTTCATTAGTTGATTTCGTTTTGACAGGGTTTGATTGTCACCGCGGAGATGGTTTGCTTGGTTCGATTCGTTCGACACTCGGTAGTAATACGAAAGTATCGAATGATGATGCTGTTAAGGGAAACAAACGGTTTTCGGATCATAGTTTAGGTAAGATTTTACTTGATTCTACAGAGAAAGTAAGAGATCAACGCTGCTCGATTTGCGGTACAACGGAAGATACTTCTTGTCATCAATGTGGAGAAGAACCTTCGAGAGAATCTGAAGGCTCTTCTTCTCGTGATGATGACAATGAGAATTCTTTGGCAATAGTGCCTGTACTGACGACTGTTGATGCGGGACAACTGGAATTGAAACCCGGTTGGCCGTTACTTCATGGGAAGATC
This sequence comes from Vicia sativa, assembly GCA_021764765.1. NCBI lineage: Eukaryota > Viridiplantae > Streptophyta > Magnoliopsida > Fabales > Fabaceae > Vicia > Vicia sativa. Next base: position 205,224,630 of record CM038794.1, read on the forward strand.
TTATCAGAAAGACAATTACCTGTGAAGCCATTCAAGTGCAACCAGGCCTCTGTCGTCCAGTGGGCAATGAGCTTGCCGAATAGAAGTGTATCGAATGGTGGTGTTGTGGATGATGATAAACAAGTTAGCATTTGTGATCAAGGTGATCAATCGGCGGCATTAAATAGTGAAAGCAGCGCTCTTGTTCCCGTAGATTCGGTAATAGGGAAAGCTTATTCATTGCCTGAAAGCACTTTAAAAATCATTCCTAAAGAATTGGAGGGCCTTACTGAGAAATACTCATCAACCTGTATATTGTTCGAGTACCAAGAACTTGTATCGGCAACATCGAATTTTTTGCCTGGTTTGTTTCCTAGTATAACAGTTTCATTGCATATTCAATTTTAACAAAACCGTTTTATTTTTAACAATATTATTGCAAATACGATTTCAGAAAACTTGATCGGTAAAGGAGGAAGTAGTTTGGTTTATCGAGGCTCCCTTCGCGACGGCGAGGAACTTGCTGTCAAGATCCTAAAGCCTTCTTATGATGTTTTAAAAGAGTTTCTATTGGAAATCGAAATCATTACTACATTGCATCACAAAAACATTATTACACTTCTTGGATTCTGCTTCGAGAACGGAAAGCTTCTTCTTGTCTACGATTTCTTATCAAGAGGAAGCCTTGAAGAGAACATTCACGGTACTAAGAAAAACCCTCGTGAGTTCGGTTGGGCACAGAGATATAAGGTTGCAGCAGGTGTTGCGGAGGCTTTAGATTATCTGCATTGTAAAGATGATCATCCTGTGATCCATCGGGATGTAAAATCCTCTAATGTATTACTATCCGAAGATTTTGAACCGCAGGTATTTATGTTTTGATCGATAAACATTTAATACATTGTATTGTTTGTACTAATCAATGCTCACACTATTCCACTTTGATTCTTTTTTTCAGTTATCTGATTTTGGATTGGCTACGTGGGCATCAACCTCGTCGTCATCATATATAACGTGCACGGATGTTGCTGGAACCTTTGGGTTAGTACTTTCAAACGCATCAAGATCTTTCGATCCTTTTCTAGAACGATCCTGAATTATGTCATGCACTCGTTTTTACAGTTATATGGCTCCTGAATACTTCATGTATGGCAAAGTAAGCGATAAGATCGATGTCTATGCATTTGGTGTCGTGCTTCTTGAGCTTCTTTCCGGGAGAAAGCCCATAAGTGTCGATTATCCAAAAGGTCAACAGAATCTTGTTATGTGGGTAGGTATACTTTTAATTTCATAATTATTATGTATATATTACGGGAAAAATAATCGGGGGAAAAAAACGTTTTTGCAGGCAACTCCACTTCTAACTAATGGAAAAGTGTCACAATTGTTAGATCCTAGTTTGGGTGATAAGTATGATGAGGAGGAGATGGAAAGGATGATTTTAGCAGCCACTCTTTGCATCAAACGTGCTCCAAAAGCTAGGCCTCAAATGAGCATTGTAAGTGGTCCACTATGATCTAATTTCGGGTCCTTGGAAGCACTGAGAAAAGTATTCTCATTCTCTCCACTAGTCCTTTGTCTGTTCTTATGTATTATATATTTGACAACAGGTATCAAAGCTCCTTCATGGAGATACTGATGCAGTCAAGTGGGCAAAGTTAGAAGTCAATGCTTTGGAAGCAAGCGAAAAGCTCGAAGACGAAGAATGTCCACCTAGTAATCTACTAAAGTCACATATTAATCTTGCCCTGCTTGATGTGGAAGATGACTCACTCTCCATGTCTAGTATTGAGCAAAGTGTGTCATTAGAGGAATACTTGAGAGGAAGATGGAGTAGAGCATCAAGTTTTGACTGAGAAAATTAAGCACACACATGTTGTGTTCTTCTATACTTTTCATTATAATAACTTGTAGATAAAGTTTTTTCCTTTGCATCTTCCATAAGCTTTGCCATCATTTATAGTTTTTTTTATAAGATGGGGGTTTATTTAGGATGAGAGGTTGTTTGTGTGTACCCTCCTCCTTACCTTAATAATGAGAAAACTAAGCCTCATAAATTAGTCGGGCTAGTTTTTTTTTTCATTATACTTCAAATGTTGTGTATTTTTGGCCTATTGAGTTTTTTGTACATGACGAATAAGTTGTATTTTAGAGCATTAAGATTACTGCTCTTAGTCTAAATCATAATAAAAGTATGGTTATAGAAATGACTTGGATTATTTCATCTCATTGTAATATAAGCTAGAGTTTAAAAGAAAATGCACAACAAGTCATCCAATAGAAACATAACATTTTTTCATGTAATATAAATGTCTTTAAAATTATAATGATTTATCCTGATTTATGGTCGTGATTGATTGTCATTATAAAATATTTTTACACGGTGAGTGTATCATCTAATTTCTCTATATTTTATTATAATTGTATGCACTTTGTCAATTCAAACATGTGTTTAAACATCATTTACCTTAAATAACTTTTTAAATAATCTTTTAATTGAAAATTATTTAAGTTTTTTTCTTTTTTAAATTGTAAGGAAATATTTTCCGAAGTCAAAATAAAAATTTAAAAGTTATTTTAAGAAAAAAACTTAAATACAATTTTCTATGTGTGATTTTTACTATTTTCAATAAAAATATAGTAACTATATTTAAATATCATTTAAAGAGTGAAAATGAAAATAATTTTTGCATGTGAAAAAAAGAAATTATATGCTCTCAAATCTCAAAGACATATCTAATTATAAAATAGTCACTAATATGATTTGAGCTTGCTTAATGACTAGTTAATATGAAGGATAAAATATAAAATAACTAATTATCTTCAATAAATTATATATAATATAATCATTAATGCAAATAAAATTTATATTACATTATTATAAATTATTATAAATTAATGTAGTATAGGCATTGTGAATATGATTATAAATAAAGTTTAAATTAACTTTTAAAGAATTATTAATATAAAATAATAGGATCAATTAAACATAAATTATTTATTTTAAATAATAGAAAATTAAAATGTTAAAATATTTTTGACATGTCATATTCATATTAAATATCATGTTGAAAGAAATATAATAAAAACCATCTCGTTCTTTTCATAAGTGTGCAGTAAATTAAAAAATAATCATAATATATATAGAAAGATTAAACATATTATTGATACATACTCTAAATATCTCAAATTCCGTTTTAGTTCATCAAAATATTTCATTTACATTTTTTGTCTTCCTTATAATTTAGTGACAATCTTTATAACTTAGCAACGAATTAGTGATGGTTTTAGCGATAATTTATTATTTAACAATTAAGTTAGTGATAGTTAGCGGCGATTTTAGTATTATAGATCATAAGTGATACAAATTTTTTAAAAAATCATTCTTTAAAGAATATATTTTGAGAGACTAAAAATAAAAAAATAAAATTTGAGAGACTAATAATATTTAACCATATATACTAATATGTATAATTTGTCTATCTTACTTTTTGAAAGATTTAATATAAACTAGAATAATATTTGTTTGATACATATCATTCACCATCTGTTTATCTTGTATTTTGATAAACAACCGTTAGTCTTCTAAAATTAATATTTTGATTACTCATAAGATTGACTAGATTGATCCTAGAACACATGTGTCTAGTTTTGTTATGTTTTCTTGATGATTAACACTTAAACAATACTAAAAATCTTAAAAGCAAAAGTAATACAAAGACAATTTGTAAAAAATGCAAGAATGTAAATTGCATAGAATGTAAAGACATTGAAAGTTAATGATTTAACAATATATGTAAATGTGGTGATTCATACGTACATATTACTTGTACATATTACTCAGAAAACTCTTTCTCAACACAATTAGATACTTTGAGTGATTTTGACTTTGGTACAATTGAACACGCGAAATCCTAATTCTAAGACCCCATATATATACTAATTCGAGGGTAATTATTACAAACAATCTTTTCTCCCAAAATTTCACGTTCTCGCTTGCACGTGCTTCACCTTTCACTGGTTTCCACACGTCTCGTCCAAGGAACGGATAAGGCCAAAATACGGTTATCAGCCTTAATTCAAATTATCTTTATCGAACTCACTTTCAAATCAAGTCCAAAAAACCTTCTAAGTCTCAGCACAACACCATTTTGCAAGTCTCGGACTTCTTCGCCAAATACCAGGTCGAAGTATTCATCTAACTCTTAGTCGAAATCAACTTGTCTATATCAAATATTTTCTTCAGATTTATTTGCCAATTTGAATCTTCTTAAGTGTCGAAATTACAACTAACAAATTGCCCCCAAAAATATCTTTTTCGATCGTATAGAGAAAGGGATGCTTTTGAAGCTTTGATCCGACAGTACTCGTTGCTATGCCATCATGGTCATCATGACCACCTTTCTTCAAACGTCTCATCAAGACGTGCAAAACCCATTATTATCCCTAATTTGTAGGAGTAGTGTGGCAACTAAGAGAACAATTGTCTAATGAACCTCTTAAAAAGCATACATGCGTCCCATTACTCACGCCAAATGACAATCAGAAGGAACTGAAGAGCTTTTTCTTCTCTCTATAAATACTCTTCACCTTCATTACTTGAAACTTTTCCATTTTAGCTCTCAAATTCTTCACCATTCTCGCAACTTCTTCTCAAAAACACATCCAAATAACTTTTTCAACTCCAAACTTCAATCTTTCAACAATGGCACCTTTAAAAACCAAGAACAACAAAACTGGCAAGAAACAAAAAAAATTTTCTCATCATCTGTTACCCAGATTGCAATCCCATTGCTGATAGGGAATCAAGAATATGTTCCCAAACCTCCTCAGCTTGAAGAAAATCGCAAAGTTTATCAACCCAAGGTATTTATTCATGGTGAAATGCATGTGTATATAGGTCCTTTGTTGGACCCTGACACTAATGCTGGAAAACTCCAAGAGTTTTTTTCCCACTTATCATTGTACGAAACTCATAGCTAGTAAGAAAAAACCTGATGATGAAAATATTAGTGTTAAACCAATAGAAATTGTAGATGATAATAAGGCAAAGTCTTCGACTGAAGCCCTAAAGATAAAAACCCCATATCTGTACCTCGCTTGGCTTGCCAAAGTCGAGAAAAAGAAACCCCATATCTGGAAAAACATGGAAGTCTACGACATGATTCAATTGTCGAAGGTTAGGCCAGATTATAGTCAAATTATGCTAGTAGGCTCTTTATATTTTTGGGATAGTTCTCCTAATATTTTCCATCTTCCTAGCGGAATAATGACTCCTACTCTTTTTGAAATTGTTCTGATCACCAGTCTTCGACCAATGGGGAATTCTTTGATCCTTACGAGATGGCTGAAGATACCATTAACTTTGATGTTAATAAAGCTAGTTTTACCCATTACATGACTAATCACCACGACAAAACAACTGAGGAAGTTTCTGATGAAGAGCATATTTCTTTTCTAGCTTTTTGGTTATCGTGTTGCATTTTTTACACAAAGTCTCTTCAATTAGCGAAAAGATTCCTAACTTTGGAAAACCAATTGCATGTTGAATGCAACATTTTCCTAAGTTACTTGATATTAGGTTTGTTGTATAAATCCTTGGGGGAAGTTGTTGATGTTCTAAAATAATTATAAATTGGGAATGAACTTGTTGTTGGCAGGTCCCTATTGGTTACTTCAACAATGATTAAAATCCACCTTCGAGCCTTCAATCCCAAACCATAACACAATTGATGAGGAAGATGAAGAGATAAAAAAACATAAGAGTCGAAGTAACACGACTAGTTCAATTGACTCCAAGTGATGAAGGACCAAGCCTGCAAGATTCTTTCACTAGATATGTGATAGTGTTCGCTAATCGCTAAAACTTTACTCCATCCATGGATTCTCTTGTCAATAAAACTCATGGCCCTGAGTGGTTTACAAGAGAATTCCATGTTTCTTTGATAGACCAGGAAGCATAATCCTTGGCCATATGTGAGGCATTTCTTGTTCCTAAATTGATCGCCACCAGACTTATGCCCTCAAAGAACCAAATCATCTCAGTCAACTACTAACCCAATCTTGTCTCTCAATAGTTTGGTCTCATCCAATTAATTCCCAAGCCACTTTATCACAAGAAAAGTTCTCTTTGCCTCTATAACATGTACTTCTCTGAGGATGAATGGGACAAACACATATCTCGATATGCCAAAGCTGCCAAACTTACTTCCATATCTTTTCGACCATCAAGAAAAGAATTTTGAAACTACACCAAATAAATCTTTACAACAACATCTAAAATTTTCTTCTATACAGGAAAGATTCAAGAAAGGTACGACCACTCACATTAAGGCAATCTAAGCATTCCTGGAATACTTCGAAACTACCTACAGACCTGATGATCTTAGTCAAACCATCTGTGAAGTAGCATTTATATTGAAAGAAAAGTTTACAAAAAAATTACATCTTGTTAAGCATGAATATAAGAAAGTTAGAACACCCATTCGACACCAAGGATTTTGGCTTGTCATTTCGACCTCCATTTCCAGAATGGTTCGTATATGGGTCTAACTTAAAACTCCTCCAGTAGGATTCTCAAAAACTTGCCAAATAGGTGGTTCTGACTAAGAATACTCTGGACAATTTCAAAGGCCACCTTCATGTTGACATAAAGAATGTTCGCATAATTTCTCCAATATATGAAGTTGTGGAATGAGAGGACTTTTTGACCGTTTTTCCTCTAAATTTTTAATGTCTTTCTAATTTTGACAATTTTGGTTTGTCTATTCTTTTAGTTGTCGATCGAAAGCAGCAAATAAAAGACAAGGCTAACGTTGTGGCAAAGAAAGTTGATGCTTTGGCCAATGAAGGAAATCTAACTTTAACTCCAAATATTCTAATACTTTAACATTTTAATCCAGATATAATATATATTTGTTGGTACCTTTGTTATTCTCAAGTAAGTCGAAAACCTCCTCCAACTCCAAAAAAAAGATAAAGCAAAGCAACCCACAACCACATACAGTAGAAACGGATCATGAAGATCTATCACCAGACACCTCTAAACCTAAGAAGAAGAAAAATAAATCGAAAACATCAAACTCTACCCCCTTAACCACAAGCCAACATCATCAAGATAAAAAAGTCGATGTCTGTCGCTCATAAAATAATTGATATAGATCCTGAGCCAACTAATATTGTTGAGCCTGGGCATGGTGAGAGTGATAAATCTTGCCCTGGTGCTAATGGGCCTAAGTTAATACAATTTTGCCTCATTTTTCTTTTGTCATTCTTTTATTTTCTTTTGATACTAACTCTTATTCTTTTTCTTTTGCAGGGCGATAAAATTGGTATTTTCATCACGAACTTATTCTTTCTCCTTTATTATCCTTATTATTTTAACAAAAAATCACTTTTATCCTTTAAAATTAATTTTAAATTTAAATTGAAATAATTATGTATTAAATATTTTTTATATCATTTTACATTTATAAATTAGTTGAACCGTTAATTTTACCAAACACTTATTAATTTATTAGTTATTAATATCAACCATCAGCTATAAGGTATCAACCATCAATCGTCAGTAATAAATTATAAACTATGAACTAATTTATCAACCAATCATTATTTTATCAAACAAATCCATTAGTTACTGGAAACAATAATAAATAAATCAATATAAGAAATATCACTTAGTGGATAAATAAATAATAAACAATTAAATATAAAAAATTATAAAATTATTTATGCTACAAAAATTACTTAAGTGATTTAATTAACAACAACTTTTATATAGAAAAAATTAGTATCAATTTAATCAAAAAAGTTCTTCTTTCTTCAACTTAAAATGAAATAGTTTTTTTGATAACTTTTTGGTTATTCGATAGGAGGCAAAGCTAAAAACAAAGTCATAATATAAATACTGATTCAATTTTTAATGAGATAATGAACCAACTTGATTCAACTTTAAAAAAATGAATTTTTATTTTATTTTTAAAAATGGATTTTATAAAATTGTTTTTCAAAATACTATAAATTTTTTATGATTGTTTTTCTTAAATTGTGAGATTAATTTTGACATCCTATAACATAAATATACATTATTTAAAATCATAACATAGTTAAAATCACAATTTTTTAAAAAAGTTTTATTGAAAAACTATTTGAACTAACTTCAAAATTAAGTGATTTTTAAAATTTTAATGTCAAAATTTCTTTTGTTAAAATGATGAATCATCAAAAATAATATTTTAAGAATAATAATTTAAACAAAAAATTTATTTGAAGCTTTTATTAAAAGTTTATTTGTAATTTTTTTATATAAAATAATATTAATTATAAAAATCTTTTTTAAAAAAAAAAACCAAAATATACAGGATCAATGTTTCATAACCTCGAAATCTAAATTATTACCGTTCATTTTTCTAGGAACCAGAATATATTTCATAATATAATGTTTGGATTTAAGAAATATACAATATATATTTTAAAACTCATGTGACCACAAACATTTTGTTCCGGTTAGTAAGAAATCTTATCCTTAGCAGAAGGAGTGAAGCTAAGAAATATGCAAAGTAATATGAAGGCCCTCCTCTAAGTACTTGTAAGCTAGTCATTAAAAGCAAAAGTAGAAACATCACAAAATTAACCATGGCCACAAGTTGTTCCTCCATGGTTTCCACCAAACTATCCATACTAGGTTGGACAGGAGGAGGAAGAAGAAGAGAATCAAAAACCAGAACTCCATTTTTCATATCATGTCAACAACAATCCGATGTTAAAGACTCAGAAGATGCGAAGGTAATAGAAGAGAAAGAAATACCACAGAACCAACGAATAAATCCAAAAGGAACAGAACCAAGACCAGTTGAACCTCAGGTGATTGTAAAAGACAGAGGTCTGAGCAGGGAGTATGGAGGACAGTGGTTGAGCTGCGCGACACGACATGTTCGAATCTATGCTGCTTATATCGATCCAGAAACTAGTGCTTTTGACCAAACGCAGATGGATAAGCTCACACTTATTCTTGATCCTACTAACGAGTTTGTGTGGAAGCCTGAGAGTTGTAACTTGGTTTATTCTTACTTTCAGGAGCTTGTCGATCACTACGAGGTAGTTTCCTTAAACATAAGCAAATTTACAGTAGATTTTTTGTCTGTCTTAGAATAGTGTCACAATGACGAATGTTTTTTTTTTTTTTCATGATTGGAAATAGGGTGCTCCATTGAATGAATACACTCTTCGATTGATTGGTTCAGACATAGAGCATTATATAAGAAAGTTGTTGTATGATGGAGTGATCAAGTATAATATGAATGCAAGGGTTTTGAATTTCAGCATGGGGAAGCCACGAATCATGTTTAATAACAATGATGGCCAACCAGAAGATTCAGCTTGAGAAATCATTTGTCTAACACGCCAAGAAAAGTGAGCAAATCATTGATGTTTTTGTGTATGATGAATCGGTTACACATATTTTTACAATTATTAGTTCTGTAATATGTAAATTACTACTTATATAAGATTGAGAATTACTACTTATATAAGATTGAGTATGAAAAATGATATTTCTTCCGATTCAAAATGACCGTCGTTTAAGATTTTTTCACACAAATTAAAGAATGCAATGATATAGTCATAAAATATTACATTTTTACAAAATTATCTCTATTAAAGTATTGGAAATAGTGTAGAAAGTAAAAAGTAAAGGACATAATTGAAAAACAGTAATTATTACTAATTGAAAAGTGAAAATGACACTCATTTTGAAATAAAATAAATTTGTTAAAGCGACAGTCATTTTGAAACTGAGGGAGTACTCCCTCTGTCTCATAAAAAATGTCTCATTTGGACAATGCGCGGTTCTTAAGAAAATGATTGAGTGTGTTGATTTTAATGATAAAATTGTATGTTTGTACTAAAATACCCTTAGTTATTATGCATAGAAGAGAGAGAATATGACATAAAGTAAGAGAGAGTATGAACATACAGGTGATGTAATAAGGGTAGTATTGAAAATAATAATAAAAGTTGCATCGATATTTTAAAAGGACAATTATTTTGAGACACGAATAAAGTGTAAATGAGACTTTTATGAGAAAGAGGAAATAGTAGAAAGACTCTCATTGCATTTCTGATCATTTGATTTATACAATTATACTTTCCTAGTATTAGAACATAAAAGTGAATGATTAAAAACCTAAACATTAATGAAGAGGATTACATTATTTATAGACATTAGAAAAAGAGATGGGTTGCGTAACAATACAGTAACAACTCTTTAACACAACTGAAGTAGTGCTACAAAATCTTCATTTTGCAATCAAGTTAAGATCATAATATAATGCAAGTTGAAAGAATAAATAAAAAAAGGAAAATAGACTAATTGAAAAACTAATTTTTAAAATATGATTATTGATCCCCAATATCACCTTAAGCTTCAAATTGATTTTTCAACCAACTAAAAACAATAACAATCAAACATTATTTCACTAAATTGGTTCAGTTAAATCGGTCAAATTATGCCATAATGTTCTATCAAATATCAAAAATAAGATTTGTATTCAATTCGTTAATCTCTTTTTTTGTTTTTTGAAATCCAGGTATGCAGATATCAGATGTCCTATGTGTCGCACCCCAAAATTTGCCATATCATTATTCATGCCGTTTATTTCTCTAAGTTATTCATTATTATTTGTGACCGCGTGTACCATTTATTTTGTTATAGATGATTCATGACGTGTCGTTTCAATTGTGATAAAAGGGTTGGAACGGTTGGCTCTATAAGTGTTCGAAGTTTTATCATGATCATCTTGTTATAAGTGTACTAGAAGAAGAGGATTTGCGTTTTCTAATAGAAATTCAATATTTCAAAAGGTTTTCAAGTTCGAATGCAAGTTTGCAATCAAAGATAAACTTCATTTTTATTAGTTCAAGAGTCATAACACGAGATTTTTTATGGGATTCATGACCAAAAGTCTTTGAATTTTGGGTAGCTCATCAAATTTTGTTTGCGAAAGAAGTGCAGAATTTTTGCTTGAATTATGCTTTAAAGTTCAATGGATGTGTTGAAGAAATCCAAGAAGTAATATTATAGGGAAATTCTTATATTCTTGAGTTTGGAATAGTTCAAGATTATTCTTACAAGTTCTAAAAGAGTTCAGATTCTTTCATTTTAAAATTCAAGAAGTCCAAGTTTCAACATTTTTTTCCAAGTCATCCAGTTTCTTTCAAGCTTCCACAAAGATTTGGAATTTGAATTACTTGTTTTGTCTCGTTCTCTTCAAAAGAAACAACGAAGGGTATGGCCAAAATCTCATCCAAAGTCTCTACAAAAAAGAATTCATTCAAGCTTAAAGGAAAAGTTACACTAGGATTTCAAGTTACATTATGCACATACAAGAAAGTTTCAAATTTCTACAATTGCAATTCCACTTGAAACAATTGATACAAATTCATTCAAGAAGTGTGTATTAGATTTACAAAGTTACAAGGAAATTTTTTATATAAGGTGAACAAAGAAGAGCAGTTCAAATTACAAGGGAAAAGGGAATTTTCTCTAAAAGTTACAACAATGCTACGGAAATCCTAATCTAAACCATGAAACTCTAATTGCTTTCTAAATGTCTTCAAGTTGCTCCAAGCTCCTCCATGTTAGGCTTGTCTTTGCCTCAAAGCCATCACCATTGTTGCGATTCATGAAACAAAGAAGAAATGAACATGGTTAGAACATAAATTCATGAACATGAATAAGAAAATTTCAAAGAGTTTTATTCAATCTCATCATTAGGGATGGTAGCAAGAATCAGAATGCAGGGGGATTTTCAAATTATGTTCAAGCACTAATTTAGGCCTCATACAATTGGAATTATGTTTTGATCATTGGCTTAGGGTTCTCTCTACAAATCACAACAAAGTTGGTTCACAAAGAGAAGGAAACACATAATTTCATCATAGTTAACAGGATGGCACATAATTTACAGGCAGCCTCACAAATTTTGGATCATTGGCTGAAAACAGATCTATTGCAAATCACAACAGTTTGGTTCACAATAGGGATAAAACCCAAAAGCATCATATGTATAAAGCCAGCAATAAAAGCAGAGCAGGAGAAGGAGCGGACAAAGCTAAAAATGTCAAGACATCAAGCCACTTTATTTTTCCAGGGGTCCAACATATCACAATTCAGAACATAACATGTCAGAACTACAAAAATGTCAAGACAGTAAGCCCAATTGATAAAGCACAATATGTTTATGGTCAAAAATAGCAGAACATGCAACAGAAACAGCAGAGCCAGCAATAGAAAAAGCCAAGATAATAGTTCCTAAACACAGTTCCAACCCTAATTTCCCAGGATATAACAAGCAACAGCTATACGAAACAAAAACAAAAAGAACCAGAAGCAAAAAACCAGCAACAAACAGAAGCCAAAATCACCAACCAGAAGCAACAGCCTCACAAACAGAAACCAAAAATCATAACTAAGCAAACCATTGTTCCGAAACCGAGCCAAACCACAGAAAAACACAAAGCAACAGCAATCTAAACCCCAAGCCAGAACACAAAAAACCCTAACTATCATCATTTCCCTACTTCCTAATCCCTTCAAAAATCGAAAAAGGCAAAGAAAAAGAGTTTCAGAAAGGTAATACCGAGTTTTCGAAGGAGGAGGAGGAGGTTGTGATCGGACACCATTTAGGAACTAGGGTTTGCTTTTCCCTTTTCAGATCTAGGCTTCACCTATAAGAATCACAAAAAAACAACTTAGAATCGTGTTCCAGAAGAAGAACGTGAGTCGGAAAACGCAAAGGAACCACGGTCTGGGATGAGCCGCCGTCACCGCCACGAGAGCGATTTTCGGCGCAGCCATCTTTCCCTTTTTTCCGACGCCATCGCGAGAGTATGAGAACAAAGAGCGTTCGTGAGAGAGAGGTTTGAAATCGTGACAGAACGAGAGAGTTTTCATGAGAGAACGAGAGAAATGAGAGAATCGTGGAAGAGAGACAGAAGTAATTCTGTTTAGGTTTTTTTATTTTGTTAATTTTATAAAAAGAACATGGTTTAGTATTTAATTTAGGTTTTAACTAGGATTAGTGTTATTTTAGTTAGTTTATATAAAAACATAGGTTAAATAGTTTAAAAATATAATTAGTTTGGTTAGTCATGGTGGTGACACTTGTCACCACCCTTAATTAAGAAAACCTTAGTTATTTATTTATTTATTTATTATTTATGTATAATATGCTATCTTCATGATATATCCCTGCCATGTCATCGTCCATTTGCTTCAAAGTTTTATTAGTCTTCTAATCAAGCGGTCATATTTAACCCTCTATGATGCATCTTCTCCTGATGTTCCATGCTGGATTTTTCCGAAGGCTTATTGGGTCCTTTATTTGGGTTCAAGATTGTTATCTCTGGATTTCTTTTCACACCCCCGAATCTGCTGCATACAGACTATTTCTAAACTTAATCTTTTATTATTATTATTATTTATCTGCAAATAAACTATGATAACTTGTATTAAATAATTATTAGTCGTTGATAATTTTTATTTGACAAACTCCGATTAAACTATTAGTCGATTTTATCAAATAAAAAAGATCTAGTCTAACAATTATTTAAATTTCTAATTATATTGTTTGACAATTATTTATCAGCTTTATGTGCTTATACGATTTATTCACCATTGTACACTTCACACGCAATTAGTATAAAAAACAACTCCGATTTCTTTTGATTGGCTCATAAGCCAATTTCCTAAAAGGGTCTCATAGTTGGGGATGGGCATGGCCATCCTCACAAGATTAATTAAAGCCCTTGTTGCTTTGATTAATCATAACCCGAATAATTATTGGTCCACATATCAATTTTCCATGCACCAGGGTCTCATGGTTGGGGATAGTAGCACCTATTCTCACGAGATTGATTAAGTCCATATACTTAATTAATCATAACTGATTCCATTTCTCCTCTCTTCGCGTACCGAATCTTAAAACACTTTCAAAAATCAAATTAATTAATTGAACTTGTTTTTTCTAAATTAATTTTCAAAAAAAAAAACATTTTGGATGAGTTTGTTTAAATTGTTAGATGATTGCCTAATGATTTAAACAAATTTAAAGTTTTTTTAGTTTGTTAGATGATAGCCTAATAAGCTAAAAAAAACTTCTACCCATGTTTTAATAAATAAAAACTTAGTGTTGTGACATTCGGTTAAATTGTTGGATGATAGCCCGACGGTTTAATTGAATTTAAAGTATTTGGGTCGTTAGACGATAGCCTAATGATTTAAATACTTTTATTCGCATACTTAATAAATGTGAACTTCGTTTCATTTCATGGTTTTCATAATAAATATTTTGGATGAGATATGATTGGTTGAACTTGCTCGCCAGTTTTGAATACTTGAATCATTAGATGATAGCCTAATGTTTCAATATTTGTCATCCACAATTTAAAATCAACTCAACTCATTCAAATTTCTTTTATCGCTCATACGCGATCATCAAACTCTTTTCTTACAAAGAGTGTGCAATAGTCATTTCAAACACGAACGAGGACTTAAGCTTTTCAAACAAACTAAACAAGTCCAAATTCAAGCATTTGAAATGTCTAATGCACGATTTTTCTTATAAAATCAACACAACCAATAAAGACCTTTTTAAGAGAAACTACGAAGTTTTGACTTTCCCATTGCACGAGGGAATACATAGGCACGCGGTCTCAAACTCAAAATAGTAATAAATAAACCCCGTCTCTTTTATTTTTTGATCTTAACTTATGCATTAGCAATTTAACACACACACAAACACTTAGAACTAAACGGGTCCCATCGAGTACGATGGATGTAAGGGGTAATAATACCTTCGCCTTGTGTAACCGACTCCCGATTCCATGTTTTTTGGTCACGTAGACCGCCTTATCCGCATCTGTGGGGTTTTATCTATATTTTCCCGTTCTTTTTAGAACAAATAAAATTAGGTGGCGACTTCATTGTTTTTAAAACAACCGATGAAAAAACCAGCCATCACAGTTGGCGACTTCATTGGGGATACTTTTTTAAAATATTTTTGACTAAGCGAGTCAACCCTAGTTTAGTTCTTCACATGTTTGTGTGTTTGTGTCAGACCCCAAAATTTGCCCTCCATCTTCTCAAGACATTTCATACATCCATACTCAAAGATTCCTCAAGAGTTGATCAGACAAAACTCTCTCCTAGACAATCAACCCAAACTAGGGTTTGGTATTTCTCAGGTCAAGATGGACTTCCAACATCTCCAATGATCATCATGCCTCCTCATATGCTTCAAAGATTCTCCATGTCAAGTTTCAAGCCTCACAGATCAAATTTCCTCAAACAATTGCTCAGATGGTTGAAAATCAGTTGTATTGGACAAAAAGTCAACTGTGGTCAACATACAGTCAAACTTCATAATTTTTGGTCAGCATCCTCATTTTGAAGTTATATTCATCATTTTATCAAGGGTTGATCATGATTCATCAAGAAAACTCAAGATTTGCTCAAAAGTCAAACTTTCTAAATTAGGGTTTCTAGGTGAAAAGTCAACTGAACTTTGACTGATCATAACTTTCTCATAATTTCTCAGAAATTTTTCCATCACCTCTTGTTTTGAAGGAAATTCAATTCTCTACAACTTCATGTCTCACAAGAATGTCCAAAAAATGCTTCATTTGAGAGGTATGGCTCAAAACATTACAGGTCATTTTCAAAGTCAACAAAAAGTCAACATTTTGTTTTGAGGATATATTGAGCATGAAAACTCCAATTGAGATGAGACCAAAAAGGTTGGTTAGAGGACTCTTATAGCTTTCCAAAAAGTCCAAGAACACTCAAAAATATGGAAAATTGAGCAAGATACACCATTCAAAAGTTGGGCAATTTTGAAAGAGTGCACAAAGAGAGATGCTTCTAAAAATCAAAATTTTTGCAAATGGGCTTACTTTTTCTTCATTCAAACTTGTTCCTTATACAATTAGGAATATCCAAGCCCAATGCCACGATTTTTTATTTTATTTTTCTATTTAATTTGGAATTTATTCATTTAAATACAAATTAAATTCAAAAATAAAGTATAAAATCAAAATTAATTGCAAACTTGATTTTTCTCTCTTCCTTGAGATCCAAGCAACTCAACAAAGCCAGCAAATTTCGAAATTTGGATTGGTATGGCAAGATTTGATTGAAAATTGATCAAAATATGAAAATTTGATTTTGTACAAAATCAAATTTGATTTGCATTGATTAGTGATTGATTCTTCCTCAAATTAACTCCAAATCCTTCTACTATATATACATAACTCATGCCACACGAATTAGGGTAGAGAATTTGACTGGAGAAACCCTTATTGAAGCTCAAAAAACCGTGGGTTACAAGCTACTAGCAACCTTGTTTTTGCTTCGATTCAACCGATTCTAAGCCATCCAATCGCTTCCTGGAGGTCCATTGATTCATTCCAGACCCTTACAGATCAAGAATCCATCCAGAATCACGAAATCAAACTCACGGTTTTGACACTTTTTCTTGAAATCGATTTCTGTTTTTCATGCATTATTAACATGTTTCATTGTTGTTTTTGTGATCAGTGATGAGTTTGCAAGCGATCTGGGCTGTTTGATTGCATTTCCATGGCCAGGAACTCGATATGCCATAGCTAGGGTTTTTAACCACGATTTAGGGTTTCTCTCAAATTGAAAAATTAGACCTCAAGACCATTGCCAATGAATTCGGAATGATGTCCTGAATCGAACCATGGTCTTAGAAATCATTTATATTATCTGTGTGTGATTTTCAATTTTTCCAGGGACGTAGCGTCGAGCAATGGCCGACGCTGAATATTCAAAAATTCAAATCGGAGAGGATGAAGTCTGGCGCGAGTTTGGTGCAACCTGGAGACGACGCGTGCTTGTATTTCATTCGCTCCAATCTTCAAACACGTGGGCGCGTTGGATCAGATGGCAAAGGCGTGGATGGATGAAAGCCATGTCCTGGGTTCGATTCCCATCAGGACCATTTGGTTTTTCTCTCATATTTTCCAACTTTTCATATTTTTCTTATTTATTTAATATTTTGCATCAATTTTAATTCTTTTCATATTTTTTATCATGCATTAAAAATCATCAAAAATGTTTTTTCCTTTTGCATTTATTTTCATAAAATGTTTATTTAATTTATAAAATTAAAAAATATTATTTTGCATGCATATTTATTTTTATTCATATTTTAGCATTAAAATCACTTTTAATTAGTTTTAAATTATTAAAATGCATCCAAAAAATCCCAAAAAATTATTTTAGCATATTTATGTTATTTCCAGCATGTCATATTTTTCTCATATAAAAATTTGCATTTTTACTAACATTTTCCTCTTATTCGATTTCATCGTATTTTCCGATTTTCTCATCTTTTCACTGTTATCCTGCTTGGACGATTTCTTTTACTGCTTTTTTTTCAATAATGTAACTGCTCATGGGATGTAATAGTTTTAACTAGGCTTTTATTTTCCGAAGTTTAAATTATGTATCTCGCCTAAAGCCATGTAATAGCGAGGACATTTATCTTTCCGCATCTTTACTTCCGCATTTTAATTTCCGCACCCTATAAACTGCTAGTAATTAGGCGTGTATGGCAAGTCTAAAATTGAACATAGCCCACTAATTTTCAATATAACATATATCTGAATCGACACACTCTTTTCACACATGCACCCCTTAGGGTAATTCTCTCTCGTTGCCTTACGAATTCAATATGGTCAAGTCCTCGAACGTAGAGGTATTCTAGCACCTGCTTCAAACAAATCATCATAGTCCCTTCGATACAAAGATCATAAGACCCACGATGTCGCCCGAATACATGATCTTGACCTCGATTGTCGCCTACAAAAAATGATGATAGTCCCTTCGAATGTGCTAGGATACTCCCTACAAGTTGTTTTCTATGACCATACGATGTCCCTTCGAATGTCCCGCTTACATCCAACGAATAGAGTTACCTACCAACTAATGGTATGGATAGCGCTATTCTAAAGGAACGTAAAATAACACGAAAACGACCATTCTGAGTAGGTAATAAGACTTTTAGTTGCTTGCTCAATCAAATGCTTTTTTACACCATACACTTTTTGTCAAAGTTCAAACTCTTTCCAAAACGAAACATTTCCGAACACTTTGTATACATTCCTACATGAATCATTACAAAGTCAAAGCGAAATGACTTGTCAAAACATTTTTTTCAAACATACAGAAAGCAATTTTAAAGTGATCTAACAGCAACTAAGAGCCCGTAGATAACTACGGATGGAAAGGGGTGCTAATACCTTCCCTTTTCATAACCTTCTCCCTTTCTCAGAATCTAACGAAGGTCTTTTTCTGTACTTTTACCTTCCTTAATTGATAAAATAAAAGTCGGTGGCGACTCTTGCTATCCGCATATTTGCGATACAAAATCCACAAAGTCAGCTTCACCGTGTTACGTAATGGCGACTACTGGGATCACCCTAAAAGAGAGAATGCCTTAGGGATTTCTAGATCACATTTATCGCCTGACTTGACTTGCTTGCTTTATCTTTAAGGGTTACTTGGTATTATATTTGTGGGGATCCTACACCCGATCCGGTTTCCTTTAGGTAAGTAGTAATAAATCGTCATGACTGCTAGACGATATCAAAACGATCAACATGATGGCTACGTTAGCGTGACACTTTGGATGTCCTGATACTCTTCATTCCCAAGTTGAGGATAGTATTTGGCTTCTGCGTGGTGTCATCAAGCGCTAACTAAACTTTTAGAACCTTAATTGACCCATCTTGGCCATTAGAAGGTAGTGAGATGACCGGCTTTGGTGCAGACTAAGGTTGGTTGATACTCAATGCTACACTCATTAAGATCAGACTTTTGGGATATTTTCGGTCGACCACTTGTTAGTCGTATTGAAATAAACGCCTACGAGAAAGATCGATGATGTGAGATTCCTAGAACCCGGTTACTATTATAGGACATGATGAACCAACTCAAACTTTTGGTAGGGTAATCACCTATACCTCTTGCAAGCCTTAAACCTAGGCTCATTGTGTGAATTGTTTGTGTGTGCCAAACATGACATCATGACATCATTTGCATTGCATATCATTTCTAACTATTTCAAGGACCTAGGATTTATCTTTGCTCTGCTTTGTAGGGATTATGGCTTCTAGAAAGACTATCCGAATCAACTTCATGGGTATACCTTCTCAGCTCAAAGAATTGGTTTCAGAGATTCCCGATCATGCTCAATTCATCAAAAGACATGGTTACCTACTTGACTTGGTTATCTCCGGTTTTGAAGAAGATATGATGCATGTCCTATTCCAGTTCTTTGATCCGAAACACCATTGCTTTACATTCCTAGATTATCAGTTAGTTCCTACCTTGGAAGAGTTCTCTAAGCTACTTGGGGTACCTATTCTTGACCAAATGCCATTCACCGGTTTAGAAAAGGTTCCTAAGTACGAAGACATTGCATCAGCATTACACCTTAAGCGCTCAGACATTGAAGCCAATTGGGAAACAAGAAGCGGAGTTAAGGGTTTACTTTCAAAGTTCCTAATTAAGAAAGCCCGAGAATTCCTCAAAGTTATGAGTTTCCGTGCATTCGAAGATATTGTGGCCTTGCTAATCTATGGTTTGGTTCTATTTCCTAACTCAGATCAATTCATAGATGTCAACGCCGTTAAGTTGTTTCTTACCCGCAATCCGGTGCCTACTTTACTTGGGGACATTCTACATTCTCTCCACACTCGTACTATCAAAAGACAAGGAACTCTCATGTGTTGCATACCGTTACTATCCAGGTGGTTTATTTCGAACCTTCCTCCATCAATTTTGCAGAATGAGCAAAGGTTGAGATGGTCTCAAAGGTTAATGTCACTCTCTCATTCAGATATCCGTTGGAGTCTTTTCTCTCAAAAGGACTTCACATTCATTGAGCGTTGTGGAGAATTCCCTAACGTACCACTACTTGGTATAAGGGGGGGTATTACTTACAACCCTTCTCTAGCTCTACGTCAGTTTGGTTTTGCTCGAAGAGATGGCCCACATGATATGCTTCTCCAAGATATTGTGTTCGATTACAATCACGATCTCCAGAATTACCGACGAAGGTTCATACATGCTTAGGGCATGGTAAAGAAGACTGATACCAAGACTTTGGGGCACACAAACTCCATACCTTGGGAACCTTACCTCAAATGGGTGCGAGCTCGAGCTCAAAACCTCATGATGCCATTCACGCCTGTTTTACCAGTAATTATGGAACCTGTTGCTATAGGTGACGAATCCTATACTGTTATCCATCCCGAGATGCCTAATGATCTTGAAGACTTGAAGAGATCC
This sequence comes from Vicia sativa, assembly GCA_021764765.1. Taxonomy (NCBI): domain Eukaryota; kingdom Viridiplantae; phylum Streptophyta; class Magnoliopsida; order Fabales; family Fabaceae; genus Vicia; species Vicia sativa. The sequence continues at coordinate 205,244,986 of CM038794.1, forward strand.
TGGATTCAGCTTAAAGAAGAGAGGGATACCTTTGAAACTCAGTGCTATGCAAGTGAGAAGAAAGTGCTAGAGTTGACCAAGCTACTTCACGAGGAGCGAAACATCAACGCCTACCTCAGCACCAAGAGGAAGCGCCCATGGGGAGACTTAGAGCTTTGGGATTTATATGTTTTCTTTTATTTTGTTTGAACTATCTTTTGTACTTAAAAAAAAAGAATAAAAAGAGTACTAATAAATGTTTGTTCATTGCTTGTTTAACAAATTTAAATCTCTAAGGTCCTTGAAAACATTGCATTGCATTCGATAAACATCGCATAGCATAGCATAACATTGCATCACTGTACATTGAGATTGGTTTTCTCATTTTCTCGCTATTTATTTTAGCACGAAATGGCTCTCGAACAGATCACAAAGATCTTCAAGCTCGTAATGCCTGGGCCAGCAGATGTTCACTAGTTTGGTCCAAGGCCAAGAAGATCCAAGAAGCTCATCAACGAAAGAAGAAGGTGGGTCTCTCAACATGGGCAGACGCTACAAAGGTGGTCCTAAGGTGGTCAGCCGTATAGAACTCTCTGAAGGAAGTGTCAAGAATGAAGGGAGTGACAAGGGTGATGGTGAAGGTAGTCAGCATGAGCCTAAAAAAGTCTATGATGATGGCCAGTACTCTGATGAAGATGACAAGTACAAGCAACTTGAAGTCCGTCTGAATGCTGTGGAAAACCTGAAGATGTCAGTGCTGAACTTTGATGATCTGAGTCTTGTTCCTGGTGTTGTGATTCCTCCCAAGTTCAAAATTCCTACTTTTGCCAAATATGATGGCATGTCTTGTCCGAAGATGCATTTGAAATCCTATGTTCAGAAGATCAACCCCCACACTGATGACAGAAAGTTGTGGATGCATTATTTTCAAGAGAGTTTGTCCTGAACTCAGTTGGAGTGGTATTATCAGCTAGAGAATGACCGCATCCGTACTTGGAGTGACTTGGTTGATGCTTTCTACAGGCAATATGAGTACAATGCTGAATTGACACCCACTCGCATGCAACTACAAAGCATGTCTATGGGTCGTGACGAGAAGTTCAAGGAGAATGCTCAGAAGTGGAGAGATCTAGCAGGCAGAGTTCAGCCACCCTTGTCCAATCGGGAATTGGTTGATATGTTTATGGGAACACTGACAGGCCCTTTCTTCAATCATCTGATTGGAAACTCTTCAGCCGGATTCACCGAAATGATATTGACAAAGCGAACGATCAAGCGGTATCAAGAGTGGAAAGATCCAGGTAGCGTCATCTTCCAATGCTGCGAAGAGATCTTTTGGTGGTAAGAAAGAAGTTAGTGTTGTGTATGGTCAGAAAAGTCGAGCCAAGACCGACCGTGCTCAATCTGTGGGGGAAGTTGTGATCGCCAACCCTACATCAGCACAACCTCAGCGAGACAACGCGCGTAGTCCGAACGCGCCACGAAGACAGTTTACAAAGATCAACATGCCATTGTCGCAAGCCTTGCAACACATGTTGAAAGCAGAGCTGATTACCTTGAGGGATCCTCCTCAGAATGTCAACACCTCCTCTCCGAGGTACAATCCTAATGCTAAGTGTGCTTACCATTCCAACAGCCCTAGACATAACACTGATGATTGTTGGGCCTTGAAGAACAAGATTCAAGATATGATTGAAGCTAAGTAGATTGAGTTTGATCCTCCTGTTGAGACTCCGAATGTGATCAATGCGCCTATGCCTAACCATGACAAGAGTTCCAATGCTGTTGGTGACGATACTTATGTTTTCAATATAGATGACTTGACCATTCCTCTGATGACTGTTAAGAAGAATTTGCTGTCAATCCAGATGCCCGAGAATTGTCGCTGGTGCCCATCTCTACCGATGGTTGAGCTTGGTTGAGAAGACGTGTTCAGTGCATGATGGATAACCGTGAGATACTATTTCTGAAACCACCTATGCAGAAGCTGTGTGAAGAAATGTCCAAATTGAAGATTGACAATGCGAATGAAACAACACCATCTGTGTGGGATACCTTGGGGCAGCCAAGTGGAAAGTACGATTACATGGTGAAGTACATTGTTCCTAATAGCTACAAAATTCCTATTGAAGATGTTAAGGCGACCGGATGGGGTGACGACTTCCCAGAAGACTATGCTGATGTTAACACCATAAGGATTTCCTCTGCTGATCCTGTTCCTAGAGTGGCACCTCTCATCATTACTTCTCCAAGACCAATTCCATATTCCTCCGACAAAGTTATCCCTTGGAACTATGGAGCTGATGTTTACTATCATGGCGTCAAGCAAGACCCTCTGACCATTGAAGATCTTACAATTGAAGCCACCATTCCTGACATTGACAATATCACCGGATCAAGTAAGGTGACCAGAACCGGAAGGGTTTTCTCTCCAGATATCTCCCCTCCAAAAGACATCGCGACTCCACAGCATTCTAGCTATTCAATCCATTCCCAAGCTAGAGGGAAAGAACCAAGGACTCATCCCGTCACCAAGTACCAAAGGAAGTTGTCAAGACACCTCCAAACGAGAAATGGAGGAAATTCAAGATTATCAAAAGAGCGACTACAATGTTGTGGAGTTGGGACAGCCCAAGATCTCCATGCTTGCTCTCGCTCTTGTGCTCGAGGCTCATGCTAACGCCTTGGTAAAGTTTTCAAGAATGCTCACGCATCGCAAGACACTACTATCGATCAATTTGAAGTTTGTATTGCTAGCCCGGCCGCCAACAACGGCCTAGGCTTCTCGATGTCGATTTGACTCACGGAAAGAAACACAACAAAGCCTTGCACATCTCTTGAATGCAAGGGCGTTACATTATCTCATGTTTTGGTGGATACCGGTTCGCCTCGAATATCCTTCCAAGATCGCTTTTGATCGACTCGATGTCAAGGGTTGGTTCGAGACCCAGTGACATTATTGTGAGAGCTTTTGATGGTTCTAAGCGAACAAGATTGGAGAGCTCATTCTCAAAAGTCGGTTCCCGCTTTTGATTCTACTTTCTTTGTCATGGACATTCGTCCATTACTCTTGCCTACTTGGACGCCCTTGGATACATGGGGCGCGTTACTCTACCTTACATCAAAAACTGAAGTACCCAGTGAAAGGGAAGGTTGTTACAGTATATGGTGAAGAAGAATATATGATCAGTCATCTACAGTCGTTATGATACCTCGAAATGGAAGGTGAATTCTTTGAAACTCCCGGTCAAGCTTTTGAAACAATCCCTAGAGTCATGCCTGTTGACTCTCCTGTCACTCCTGAAGTTACACGAGCTCCGCCAAAGATGGCCTCGCTGAAAGATGCTCAAGCAGCAGTTGAAGAAGGAGGTAGTGCTATTTGGGGACAGCTCCCTGATCTTCCTTTCCAATTTGACAAGACTGGTTTAGGCTTCACCATCAAGGGTCAGAAGATGATACGCCGCGAACGTGCCGACCAACTTCCTTTCCGCATCAGCCAGAGTAGAATCCATGTTATAGAAGACGACGACAACGGCTCCGACATCAGCAAGTGGATCTTCCCAACCTGCATCATGGGTTCAAGAATTGGAAGGTCAAGACGCATACCAATCTCCTTTAGCCAGGAGTAATTGCTCTTGTTTTGTTTTGCTTTTCGTATTTCTTTATGTTTCGAACAATAAACTCTAAAGCCTAGTGCCTTGCCCGGGGCATCATGGCTCGTTTACGAGGGTTATTATCTGTCGTTTGCGTATTTTCATTCAATAATATCGTTGGACTTTTGCATTCAATTGTTGTTTGTTTTCTTTTACTTCATCAGCCCTTCAAAAAACTATGTGTTTCTTACACACACCCACGTGATACACTGCAGAATCACTCTGAATCTCGTTAATAACAGCTATCCTATTGCTAAATATGACTTCGATAATCCAATCTACCAAGCCGAGGACGAAAGTGAGGAAGATTGTGAAGTGCCAGGAGAACTTGTCAGACTTCTACAGCAAGAAGAGCGAGTTATACAGCCACACGAAGAGCAAGTTGAGGTTCTGAATTCTGGGTACTGACGAAGACAGAAAAGAGATCAAGATAGGAGCAGCTCTTGAAAACAGTGTTAAGGAAATATTGGTTCAGATGCTACGAGACTATATTGAGGTTTTTGCTTGGTCATACGAAGACATGCCAGGGTTAGACATTGATATTGTGGTACACCGACTACCGACAAAAGAAGGTTTTCCCCCAGTAAAATAGAAGGTTCGTCGCATGTCTCCTGAGATGTCAGAGAAAATCAAAGCCGAAGTTATGAAACAGTTCAACGCCGGCTTCCTAGCTGTTACTTCCTATCCACAATGGGTTGCAAATGTGGTGCCTGTACCCAAGAAGGATGGCAAAGTTCAAATGTGTGTGGATTACAGAGATCTGAACAAAGCAAGTCCGAAAGACGACTTTCCACTTCCTCATATTGATGTTCTGGTCGACAACACCGCTCAGCATAAGGTTTTCTCCTTCATGGATGGTTTCTCTGGTTACAATCAGATCAAGATGGCTCCCGAAGACATGGAGAAGACTAGTTTCATTACACAGTGGGGCACTTTTTGCTACAAGGTTATGCCGTTCGGACTGAAGAACGCGGGTGCCACTTATCAGCGTGCTATGGTGACACTATTTCACGACATGATTCATCACAAGATAGAGGTCTACGTCGACGACATGATAGCTCGATCACAGACTGAAGAAGAACATCATGATCATTTGCAGAAACTGTTTGACAGATTGAAGAAGTACAGATTCAGACTTAATCCTAACAAGCGCACCTTTGGAGTCAGATCCGATAAACTCCTAGGGTTTGTAGTTAGTGGTAAAGGTATTGAGGTTGACCCAGCGAAGGTTAAAGTTATTCAAGAGATGCCAGTTCCCCACACCGAGAAGGAAGTCAGAGGTTTCTTGGGCCGATTGAATTACATTGCCAGATTCATTGCATACCTAAATGCTATTTGTGAGCCAATCTTCAAGTTACTAAAGAAAGATCAAGTGGTAGAATAGAACGAAGATTGCCAGATCGCTTTTGACAAAATCAAGGAGTACCCTGTAATCCTCCTATCCCGATGCCCCCAAGGAAGACCTCTTATCATGTACTTGACAGTGTTAGAGAACTCAATGGGGTGTGTGTTGGGGCAACATGACGAGTCTGGTCGAAAAGAGCATGCGATATACTACCTTAACAAAAAGTTTACCGACTGTGAAAAAAGATTCTCACTGTGACACCCCAAAATAATTCAATAATTAAATGTTTATGATTTTAATTAATTATTTAATTGAGAACATAATTTATTTAATAAGTTGGATTATTAAGATTAATGATGGAATTAATTGGAGGAGAAAGTGATATTATTTTATTTATTTATGATTAAAAGGAAATAAGAGGAATAAAAGGAATGAAATAAGGGAAAGAAGGAAAATAGATTCATTTGGAGAAAACAAGGCTACGTAGAAGTGAGAAGAGAAGGAAAGAAGGAAAAGACCTAGGAGCGTGGATCTCAAGAAACCACCGTGGGGTGATTTCGACCGATTATGGCTTATTATAGGTTTTGATGTTGATGATATGAGTTATAGCATGTAGGAATTTGAAATTGTGAAATTCTAGGTTCCATGAATGTGTCCCTATAGGTGTCGACAGTCAAATATGTATGGAATATGATTAGAGTGTCGAGAGATGAAAATATGTTTGATGAGATAGATGATGCCAAATGATGTATTTTAGTGTTTCCTATGATGGAGTTCGATGGGTAAAATGGGTTTAATTGAAAATGGAAGGATGTCAAAAGTGCGTAAAATGACATTTTATCGTAGGAACCGGTTCCTGTATATGACGGAACCGGTTCCCCATTCAAAAATCAGGGGCGGTATTTTAACTTTCGTGAACCGTTCCGCTCGGTAGGAACCGGGTTCCAGGTGCATTTTTCCAATTTTTCAAAACTTCAAAATTCATAACTTTCAAACCGACGTCCGCTTTGAGCGCTGCTTTGGACGTTATTTTCTAAATTTAATGCTCTACCCTATAAAATGAAAATATTTTAGAAAACTTGAAATTATTTTGGGAAAGGGGTATAATTTCTAAAGATGATGATTATTAGCTAATACATAATGACGATGTATGTGTAGCTGATGTACTTGGTGATGAAGATACTGATAATGTATAGGTGAAATAGCATGGTTATGCTATTGTTTGATGTATGCATGATTGGTATGGATATCTTGATTGATTGTTTTGCATGTTTATGCTGATGTTAGATGTATGCATGATTGTTGATGTATCATGTTGATTTTGGTGATTCAGTTATGTTAAATGAATGTATACATAGACTGATTAATGTTGCATGCTATTGATGTGCGTGCATATGCATTATTTTGGTGAAGTTAATTCCCATTGTGCGGAATTTGACTTGGATTGCCGACAACCGATACCCGAGTGAGGATGGGTGGTTAGGCTGGATTCGTGTCCGAGTGGTTATGGACGAATCGATGGAACTGTATCCGAATGATGATGGATCGTTGGGTGACTTGGTCACGAAGTCGGTACCGCATGCATTGAGTCTCGCATTAGTGTTTGCATAGGATTGTAACATGCTAGGATGTCTTCCAGGTTGCAATGCCTTTATTGTTGATTGATGATGTATGATGAATTGTATGACTATGATTGTGTATTGGATTCTGATTGGTATTAAGTGGTGGAATAATATGCTTGTATTATATTGTTGATTGAAAGATTTATAATATGCTTTAATTATGAGAAGTCTCACCCTTACTTTACCATTTCATTAAATTAGCAATGAGGAGTCGGTGAGGATGGCTCTAGAGCTTATCGTTTAGTCCGCGTGTCAGTGTCATGCTCTGATTAGGTTGTAACACTGGGGAACGTTAGATGAGGAGTTAGACATTGGTTTATTGTTTATTTAAAACTTTGTGGGAATAATGTTGAGTGAATTATTCCTTTGTTGATGATGTTCTCCACTGTAAGACATGGTCTTAAATTGATTGAAAATTTATTTGGATGTTGATCCTCGTAGCATGGCTACCGCTTGAATGAAGTTTGTTTTAATTATTAATTGTGACATCCCTTATTATACCGTGTTAACTCTGATTAAAGATGATTTAGTTATTAATTTAATTAATATATTCGGGGTATTTAGATGGGGTGTTACACTCACAGCTCGAGAAAACTTGCAACGCTTTGGCTTGGGCTGCTCGCCGACTAAGACAGTATATGTTGACTCACACTACTTTGTTGATTTCTAAGATGGATCCGATAAAATACATGTTTGAGAAACCAGTTCTTTCTGGAAGAATAGCAAGATGGCAAATGATCTTGACCGAGTATGACATCCAATACACTTCTTAGAAGGCAATCAAAGGAAGTGTAGTAGCCGATCATTTGGCTCATCAAGCCGTAGATGACTATCAGTCTATGCAGTTCGAATTTCCAGACGAAGATGTTTTACTAGTTACAGATTGCGAAGAACCAAGCCCGGACGAAGGACCGGAACAAGGATCCCGATGGACCATGGTTTTTGATGGAGCCTCGAACGCACTTGGCAATGGCATTGGCGCCATTATTACATCCCCTGCAGGCGGACACACGCCTTTCACCGCTAGATTATGTTTCAGTTGCACTAACAACATGGCCGAATACGAAGCGTGCATCATGGGTATTAAAGCTGCTATTGACTTAAGGATCAAGTTCTTACAAGTGTATGGAGATTCAGCTTTAGTAATCAGTCAGATTAAGGGCGAGTGGGATACGAAGCATCCGAATCTCATTCCGTATCGAGAGCATGTTCTGAGTTTGATTCCCTACTTTGAAGAGATCACTTTTGATCACATTCCACGAGAAGAGAATCAGTTGGCAGACGCATTGGCTACTATGTCATCTATGTTCAAGGTTAGATGGGACAACGAGGCTCCCCAGATCATCATCGAGAAGTTTGACGAACCAGCGTACTGTTGCGAGCTTGATACGGAAGAGAAACCTTGGTACTATGACGTGAAGAGATATCTTGAGACTCAGGAATATCCCGTAGGGGCATCTGTCAATGATAAGAAGTTCTTGAGAAGATTTGCATCCAAATTCTTCCTCAGCAATGGCATCTTATACAAGCGCAACCACGACTTGTGCTTACACAGACCGTAAAACAAAGAAGACGTAGCATGGAAGAGTTACACGGCGCATTTGGTACCCACTCCAAAGGACATACGATGGCTAAGAAGATTTTGAGAACAGTTACTATTGGTCCACCATGGAAGCCGATTGTCACCTCTATGCTCGATCTTGTCACAAGTGCCGATGCGCACAAAGTGCAAGTACCTCCAAGACTGAATGTCCTAATCCTTGGCCTTTCGCAATGTGGGAATTAACATGATTGGAGAAATCAAGCCCACCGCCCAACGGACATCGCTTCATCCTTGTGGCAATTGATTATTTCACCAAGTGGGTGGCCTCGTTGCATCTCGTTACCAAGAATGTGTGGCTCGATTCATCAAGCATAATCTTATCCGTCAATATGGCACTCCCGAAAGGATTATCACGATAATGGCTCTAATCTCAACAACAAGATGATCACCGAACTCGCACGCAGCTCAAGATCAATCATCACAATTCTTCTCCATATCGGCCTAAGATGAATGGCGCTGTGGAAGCCGCCAACAAGAACATTAAGAAGATTATATGTAAGATGACAGTGACTTACAAGGATTGGCATGAGATGTTACCATTCGCTCTTCATGGTTATCGACTACAAGACGAACATCAACAGGGCAACCCTTTTCTCTTGTGTACGGTATGGAAGCAGTCCTACCCATCGAGGTTCAGATACCCTCAACCAGAGTCCTCCAGGACGCAGAGTTAGGCGAAGATGATTGGGTCCAGAATCGTCTTGACCAGATTAATTTGATCGACGAGAAACGACTCGCATCCATCTGCCATGGACAGATTTATCATAAGCGAATGATCAGAACATTTAACAAGAAGGTCAAGCACCGAGTTTACCAAGTCGGTGACCTAGTAGTCAAGCGCATCATTCTTCCACAAGGTGATCCCAGGGGCAAATGGACTCCCACCTATGAGGGACCATTTGTAGTCAAGAAGATTTTCCGGTGGAGCTATGATACTTAGCACCATGGATGGTGAAGACTTCCACACCTTGTGAACGCAGACATAGTCAAAAAATACTACGCATGAAGAGACCCGCTAGGTCGAATGACCTAGGAAAAAATAAGCATTTCGAACCAAAAGGGTTCGGACAAAAGTTAAGGATATATACAAAACATGTACACCCGCAAGTCGAAAACCGAAAAGGCGGCTTGGGCAAAAAGGGTATCCCAGACCGAAACCCGAAAGGGCGGTCTAGGCAAAAGTTAGGATTTAAGCGCACGACTATGTCTCTTCCGGATCACCGCTCCAGATTACTATCAAGATTCAAGATTCAAATGGAGAAGATCCTACTCACTTTCTCGACAGAAGGAGATGAGATAGTTGAAATATATGAGTACTAGCATGGTTGGAACTTAACGAGATTGTTTCCGCATAGCTTTTTACCTTTCTTGTGTACAAACTACTTGGCCATACGCCACATTTCAAATGAATACAAGTTCTTTCTCTTTACATTTTTCACTATTGTCGTTTGCAATAAGTCCAACGTTTGCTTTGAATGATTATATGCATTTGACAATAAGAATCTAATCACAAACAGGCGAAAAATGAACATACGAAAGTAATTACTACAGGCTTCAGGAATTGAGATGACGACGAAAGTCACCAAAAACATTCCCCCGCAGAGCATGATCCCCACAGAGATGTCACTCATTACAAACCTTCCCCAGTGGAGTATACGTTAGTCCCCGAACAGTGATTCCACTCAACTGAGCAATGTTACATCAGTCTCCAAGCAGTAACACTTCATCCCCAACCGAGGTATTTATCATCAGTAGAATATCTCTCAACAATTCCCCTTTTCTCCAGCAGCGGTATCCAGACTTGAGACTTGGTCAGACAGTGCACCGGAGGAAATCTACATCTTCTATTCCCCAGTCAGAGATTCCAACGGGCTCCAACCCGGTCTCCCAGCAACCATTAAACGCTCTCCAGCGAGATCTACACTCAAAATCCCCAGTAGAGCGCCTCCTAATTTTTCCCAACAGGATCTACATACAAGATCCCCAACAGATTGCCTCCCAAACTCTCCCCAGCAGGGTCTGTGTGTGAGATCTCCAACAACGAGTTTCTCAAATCTCTACCTTCCTCAACAATATCTAGGCCCAAGACTTGGTCAGATAGTGCATCGGAGGGATCAAAGTTCTTTTCTTCTCAGGATCTCCATCCCCAAACAGAAGTCAGGAATCCTTAAGCAGAACATCCGCATCTTCTTCAAGATGGATATGTTTTGAAATACCACAACATCTATCATTCATACATTACTCATAAAGTCATAATTCATGCATATGTCATTCATATACATTGTCATGCATCATACTTTGCATAAGACTAACAATATTCTATCAAAGTTTCTCTTGTTTTCTCCAAAACAGGTAAAAGTCATTTCTGACGCAAACAGGTCCAAGATTAAGACCCGAATCCAAACGGGAAAACTATCTGAAAGACCGCCCTAGTTATCCTCCGAAAACTGGTCCAGGATTAAGATCCGAACCCAGACGGGAAAACTATCCGAACGAACACCCTCGCTGTTCTCCAACAGCGGATCCAGGATTAATACCTGAAGCTAGACGGGAAACACTATCCGAACGATCACAAGTTATCCTCCGATAACAGGCAGTGGATCAATACCCGATGCACAACAGGGAAGATATCCACATTTTGTCAACTACTATCCCTCAGAGTAATCAGCACGAAGATCTATTCTGACGCTCTTTTATTTTCAACAGCAACTACAGAGTCTGGCGTACGACTCAGTTGTCCTGGATGGCATCTTAAGCCCATCTCCGACTACTTGGCAACATTTCTCCGCTTTCAGAATGCTGCATATTTGGTTAAAAATCAATACAAACCAATAACTTCATTCAAAGATGTGCACGAAGTCTAACGTACGACTCCCTCGGGATGGCATCTTAATCCCATCTGCATGCTCCTTCCAGAAACGACTACAGAGCCTAGCGTATGGCTCACTCCCCGGCAGTGATATTTCCAGATGGCATCTTAAGCCCATCCCTGTCAGTCCTCCTATCAACAACCTCAAGTCTAGCATACGACTCATCCCCCAGCAAAGTCTCTACCTTCTCCAAATGGCATCTGTAAGCCCATTCCCGCATCATCCACCAACAGCGAATGCAAATTTTCAGGTGTACTCGAGTGTTCAATCATCTTCTACCTTCAGGTCACGAAAGACAAGTATGTCAATCTAACCTTCCAGTACAAGATGATTGAACAGGGGCAGCTGTCATACCCCAAAATTTGCCCTCCATCTTCTCAAGAATTTCATACATCCAAACTCACAGATTCCTCAAGAGTTGATCTGACAAAACTCTTCCTAGACAATCAACCCAAACTAGGGTTTGGTATTTCTCAGGTCAAGATGGACTTCCAACATCTCCAATGATCATCATGCCTCCTCATATGCTTCAAAGATTCTCCATGTCAAGTTTCAAGCCTCACAGATCAAATTTCCTCAAACAATTGCTCAGATGGTTGAAAATCAGTTGTATTGGACAAAAAGTCAACTGTGGTCAACATACAGTCAAACTTCATAATTTTTGGTCAGCATCCTCATTTTGAAGTTATATTCATCATTTTATCAAGGGTTGATCATGATTCATCAAGAAAACTCAAGATTTGCTCAAAAGTCAAACTTTCTAAATTAGGGTTTCTAGGTGAAAAGTCAACTGAACTTTGACTGATCATAACTTTCTCATAATTTCTCAGAAATTTTTCCATCACCTCTTGTTTTGAAGGAAATTCAATTCTCTACAACTTCATGTCTCACAAGAATGTCCAAAAAATGCTTCATTTGAGAGGTATGGCTCAAAACATTACAGGTCATTTTCAAAGTCAACAAAAAGTCAACATTTTGTTTTGAGGATATATTGAGCATGAAAACTCCAATTGAGATGAGACCAAAAAGGTTGGTTAGAGGACTCTTATAGCTTTCCAAAAAGTCCAAGAACACTCAAAAATATGGAAAATTGAGCAAGATACACCATTCAAAAGTTGGGCAATTTTGAAAGAGTGCACAAAGAGAGATGCTTCTAAAAATCAAAATTTTTGCAAATGGGCTTACTTTTTCTTCATTCAAACTTGTTCCTTATACAATTAGGAATATCCAAGCCCAATGCCACGATTTTTTATTTTATTTTTCTATTTAATTTGGAATTTATTCATTTAAATACAAATTAAATTCAAAAATAAAGTATAAAATCAAAATTAATTGCAAACTTGATTTTTCTCTCTTCCTTGAGATCCAAGCAACTCAACAAAGCCAGCAAATTTCGAAATTTGGATTGGTATGGCAAGATTTGATTGAAAATTGATCAAAATATGAAAATTTGATTTTGTACAAAATCAAATTTGATTTGCATTGATTAGTGATTGATTCTTCCTCAAATTAACTCCAAATCCTTCTACTATATATACATAACTCATGCCACACGAATTAGGGTAGAGAATTTGACTGGAGAAACCCTTATTGAAGCTCAAAAAACCGTGGGTTACAAGCTACTAGCAACCTTGTTTTTGCTTCGATTCAACCGATTCTAAGCCATCCAATCGCTTCCTGGAGGTCCATTGATTCATTCCAGACCCTTACAGATCAAGAATCCATCCAGAATCACGAAATCAAACTCACGGTTTTGACACTTTTTCTTGAAATCGATTTCTGTTTTTCATGCATTATTAACATGTTTCATTGTTGTTTTTGTGATCAGTGATGAGTTTGCAAGCGATCTGGGCTGTTTGATTGCATTTCCATGGCCAGGAACTCGATATGCCATAGCTAGGGTTTTTAACCACGATTTAGGGTTTCTCTCAAATTGAAAAATTAGACCTCAAGACCATTGCCAATGAATTCGGAATGATGTCCTGAATCGAACCATGGTCTTAGAAATCATTTATATTATCTGTGTGTGATTTTCAATTTTTCCAGGGACGTAGCGTCGAGCAATGGCCGACGCTGAATATTCAAAAATTCAAATCGGAGAGGATGAAGTCTGGCGCGAGTTTGGTGCAACCTGGAGACGACGCGTGCTTGTATTTCATTCGCTCCAATCTTCAAACACGTGGGCGCGTTGGATCAGATGGCAAAGGCGTGGATGGATGAAAGCCATGTCCTGGGTTCGATTCCCATCAGGACCATTTGGTTTTTCTCTCATATTTTCCAACTTTTCATATTTTTCTTATTTATTTAATATTTTGCATCAATTTTAATTCTTTTCATATTTTTTATCATGCATTAAAAATCATCAAAAATGTTTTTTCCTTTTGCATTTATTTTCATAAAATGTTTATTTAATTTATAAAATTAAAAAATATTATTTTGCATGCATATTTATTTTTATTCATATTTTAGCATTAAAATCACTTTTAATTAGTTTTAAATTATTAAAATGCATCCAAAAAATCCCAAAAAATTATTTTAGCATATTTATGTTATTTCCAGCATGTCATATTTTTCTCATATAAAAATTTGCATTTTTACTAACATTTTCCTCTTATTCGATTTCATCGTATTTTCCGATTTTCTCATCTTTTCACAGGTTATCCCGTTTCGGACGATTTCTTTTACCGTTTTCTTTTTTTTCAATAATGTAACTGCTCATGGGATGTAATAGTTTTAACTAGGCTTTTATTTTCCGCAAGTTTAAATTATGTATCTGCCCCAAAGCCATGTAATAGCGTAGGACATTTATCTTTCCGCATCTTTACTTCCGCATTTTAATTTCCGCACCCTATAAACTGCTAGTAATTAGGCGTGTATGGCAAGTCTAAAATTGAACATAGCCCACTAATTTTCAATATAACATATATCTGAATCGACACACTCTTTTCACACATGCACCCCTTAGGGTAATTCTCTCTCGTTGCCTTACGAATTCAATATGGTCAAGTCCCTCGAACGTAGAGGTATTCTAGCACCGTTGCCTTCAAACAAATCATCATAGTCCCTTCGATACAAAGATCATAAGACCCACGATGTCGCCTCTGAATACATGATCTTGACCCTCGATTGTCGCCTACGAAAAATGATGATAGTCCCTTCGAATGTGCTAGGATACTCCCTACAAGTTGTTTTCTATGACCATACGATGTCCCTTCGAATGTCCCGCTTACATCCAACGAATAGAGTTACCTACCAACTAATGGTATGGATAGCGCTATTCTAAAGGAACGTAAAATAACACGAAAACGACCATTCTGAGTAGGTAATAAGACTTTTAGTTGCTTGCTCAATCAAATGCTTTTTTACACCATACACTTTTTGTCAAAGTTCAAACTCTTTCCAAAACGAAACATTTCCGAACACTTTGTATACATTCCTACATGAATCATTACAAAGTCAAAGCGAAATGACTTGTCAAAACATTTTTTTCAAACATACAGAAAGCAATTTTAAAGTGATCTAACAGCAACTAAGAGCCCGTAGATAACTACGGATGGAAAGGGGTGCTAATACCTTCCCTTTTCATAACCTGCTCCCTTACTCAGAATCTAACGAAGGTCTTTTTCCGTACTTTTACCTTCCCTTAATTGGATAAAAATAAAAGTCGGTGGCGACTCTTGCTATCCGCACATTTGCGATACAAAAATCCACAAAGTCAGTTCACCGTGTTACAGTTTGTTTATTGCTTTCTTCTTGATGCTTGTTTATTGTTCATTGCCTTTAATTTCTCTATGCTTTATATATTATCCTGTTGATATATATTATTGTTCGGAGCTTATTGGTTATGATACATAGATAAAGCCTAATACTCAGGCTTCTAGGTAACATTTAGGATAGAGGGGTTGCGTATCCTAGGTCCCCCTGACTCCATTGTCTTGTGGTTCGAAGCGAAGACTCCAGCTTAGAGTTGGTTGTTTTAAGGAAGTTTTAGCCCCGCACGATAGTGCAGAACATCAATTTCTGGACAAATGGTCTATAACTCTAAGTTGTTCTTTAAGATATCCAAACCGAGACAAACCACTCAAAAATAAAGGATTTTGAGTATCCCTTTAAGAGTCGTTTCTTGGAGTATACTTTTGGAAATATTATCTCCACGTAGGTCGCTCACGTGATGATAATATTTGTTAAAAAGGGATCTGAGACTCCAAGAGACATTTAGCAAAAAACTTTAGAATCAACCATGTGTGGGTTTTTGTTGGGTAGATGTCGAAACCATGACCAACCTACCTTGTGAACCGGTTCTGTCCATTTCTTTATCATACATTGCATGCATTTGCATAAGTTGATTTAGGATATAACTTTTATTTTCAGGGAACCTTATAAGCTTTGATTGTGCAGTAAGCAAAAGAGAAGAATGGACCCAACAATGAAGAACGTTCCTCATCTCAAGTTCAAAGAGTTGAAGATTGGAAAGTTGGTGACTATGAGTGACAAGATTCCACCTGTCAGTAGGGCTTACTTTGGAAAGAGATTTGGGAATATTTTGGATTTGTTAACTACTAACACCAACACGGAAGCTTTGGTTGCTCTGGAAAAATATTATGATCCACCTCTTCGATGTTTTACGTTCCGATATTTCCAACTTGTTCCTATTATTGAAGAGTATAAAAGAATTCTTAACTGGCCTTTGAACAATGATATCCCTTTCATCAATATAAGGGAGGATTTAAATAAGGTTGAGGTAGCTGCTGCTTTGTCTCTTCCTATCAGGGAGGTGGCACCGTGGGTTACAGATAAAGGCATTCTCAGACAGAATTTAGAAGATAAGTTATCAAGCTTGAAAGTACATGAAGATTGCCCGACCTTCAGTTCCATCCTAGTTTTTCCCATCTTCGGTGTAGTTGTGACACCCCGATTTAATTCAAATATTAAATAAGTGAGAATTTAATTATTTATTTAATTAAAGTCTTAAGTATTAATTTTATTTGGATTAATTGGATCATTTAAGAAAGAAAGGATTGGAGGTGTGCAGAGTAATTAGTGAGTATGAGGAGTAAATTACTCTACTTTACTAATTATTATTATTTCATTTTATTTGAAATAAATAAAGGAACATTAAAAGGAATATAAAAAGGAAAAGAAAGGAAAAATAGGTTTTTTGGAAAAAAAGAAGCTATTATACGTGGAATTGGAGAGAAGAGGAAAAGAGAGGAAAAGCCGACGCCGAGAGAAATCGAAGATCATCGCGAGGTAAGGGGTGATTTCGTTCGGTTAATATGCTTTATGGGTTTTGGGAATCAAAGGGATAATTGGGTATGTTAGGAAGTTTGAATGTTGATGATTATAAGTTATGGAAATAAACCCTATTTTGTGTCGGTGTTTGGAATTAGGATCATTTGTATGTCAAATAATTGATAGGAATGAATAAACCATGTTGTGTGATGTTATAATGGTGTGAAATGATCATGAAATAGTGTTCCTAATGTCCCAATTCGTACTTGAAAGTTTGGAAATGATAATGGGTGCAAAATGTCACAAAAGTTGCGAAAATGATGTTATAGACGGGAACCGGTTCCTGTGGGAGGAACCGAGTTCCCAGTGTTAAATTGGCCAAACTGGATTTTTACACTCGTGAACCGGTTCTGTATAGGTAGGAACCGGGTTCCCACAAAACCAGGAGCGAGTATTTTCTAAAATTTCTAAAACTTTAAAATTCATATTTTCTAAACCGTAATCCGATTCGAAAGTGCCGTTTTCGCGTTATTTCTTAAATTTAAAATACTACCTTTTGAAAAGAGAAAAATATTCTTTTGCTAAAATTATTTTAAAAATAGTTGAGCTCCCGATTTTTGAAAAGAGTGATTAGTTAAGGATAATGGGAAACTATTACGAATGGTCTGAGTTACCGGATGAGTTATTAATGCTTGCTATGTTGTATCTTGATATTCATTGTGATTGAATGTGATACGTTGGTGATTGGCAATAAGTGAATTATGTTGGGATCGTAATCTATGAATTGGTTTAGATTGTTTGACAATTTGAATGGAGATTGACGTTCATGTGATGTTTCTTTCCCTTGTGGTTTATTCATGATTGTATTGGTATCATGTGTTATTGTTATTATATGCTGGTGATAGACTTACTGATTGAAGAGTAAGCGTTTGGCATGTTTATGCTTTGTGATAATTTAATTTATGATTATGTTGTTATCATGTGATAGATTGGTATTGGTATTTATGTGGAATCATGTTGTTATCATATTCCGTTGAATTGATGTGCATGCTTTTATGATGCATGCATGAGCATTTGTTAAATTGGCTCCTTCCCATTGTGCGGAAGTGAACTGACAGAGCCAATAGACTTACCTGGTGCAGAGGTAGTGAGGCTAGATTCTTGACCTGGTGGTTATGGGCGAATCAGGGATTGGATTCTTGACTCAGTGTTCTGGGCGAATCATGGATATACACTGTCTTTCCACATGTAAACGGAGCGGTGGGTGAACTCGGTTCACGTTTTGGTACCACATGCATAGAGTCTACATTGCATATGGGATTGTAACATGCTAGGATGGATTCCAGTGTTGCAATTTCCATTGTTTGTTATATACATGTTCATTGTGTGAACTGCCTTGTGAATTAATTATGATTTGTGTTTGGTTAATGGACTAACGTATCCGATTATTCTGCATTTTAAAACGATAATGTATGTTATATTGAATTGAAATCTCACCCTTACTTTAACAATTTCAGATCCGAAGTGATTAGCTGCTTGGAGTTGGTGAGGATAGCTCTAGAGTCAAGTCAGTTAATTAGTCTGCGTGTCAGTGTCGTGCTCTGGTAGATGTAACACTGGGGAAACGGTTGTTTGAATCCTTTAATGGATATTTTTAATGGTTTTGAATCATGTTTTGATGTTATGTCCTGGAATAATTATGGATGTTGTATTCGGGATCCGTTATGTTTCATTTCCGCTGTTAAACATAACCTTAAGTATGTTTCATTTAATGAATTTTCTTCAGTGAAAGCATGACAACTGTTTTGAATTATATTTAAAAATTGTGATGCCTCTTGAAATGTGTTATATATTTTGATTATTATTTATAAAATCGCGGGTAATTAGAAGGGGTGTTACAATAGTGGTATCAGAGCATAGTCGGTCGTTGTGACCAGTGTCTTATTGTCATTATTCCTTTGTACGTGACAAGTGTGTGCAACACTGTCGGTACTTGTTGCCTTTCTGATTGATTATTGTAGGAGTAGTGTGAAACTAAGTGGGGGAGAAGAGATGCTTCCCGGATATGTTCCGATTGTAAGTCATTGGTACGAGTTACTGCTTGGAAAGACAGTGCAAGTGTGGTTAGAGCTGTTGGAATCGTTTGGACCATGAGTCATAGTTGGAAGCGCAAAAGGTGAGTACGATTCGAGAATGAAAGTGTTGGTAATGATGGTTTATACTTCAGATGATTATCGGATGTTTATTGACAAATTGAGGACTTGATCACCCTTAATCTCTTGTTGATAGTAGAGAATCGTATTGGATGGTATACAATTGTCTTACTATCTAAGTGGGGCATAAAGTGATGAATACGAATGAAGTGTGATAGAAGCTTGTGAACCATATGAGTGGACGAAGACTCTAATAAGGATAATGAATTGAGATGGATGGTTAGAGTTGCGTAGATATTAATGATGGTGCTGTGGTGTTTGTGTCGTATTCTTCGACGGAAGTGAAAGGAAAATCTAAGAGTGATGAATTACCGTAATGAAGAATTGTTTTGAGATTGTTCCGAGTAAGTTGGATTATGGTGGATGGATTTAAGTGTTTCGGAAGATGTTAGTGAGCTACCACCGAGAGAGAAGTGGAGTTTGCTATAGATTTGATTTGAACTAGTCCGGTGTCGATGGCGCCTTATCGCATGTCGGCACCGAATTGTCCGAGTTGAAGAAACAGTTGGAAGAGTTACTTGAGAAGAATTTTTCGGCCTAGTGTTTCACCGTAGGGTATTGTTGGTTAAAAGAAGGAAGGAACAATGAGATTGTGTGTTGACTACGTGCAATTGAGTAAAGTAACAATCAAGAATCGTATCCATTGTCGAGGATTGATGATTTGATGGATCGGGAGCTTGTGTATTTAGTAAAATTGGTCTAAGGTCCGATATCATCGATTCGTGTTAAGGCGGAGGATATTCGTAAGACATTTAGGACGGGGTATGGATAATGGTGTCCCGCTTAGGTGTGAGTTCTAATGTTCCCTAGGAATAATAGCGACTCATCGTTTGAGCAAGATGTTGGATTAGCTTGAGGCTATTCTTGGGTTGAATGTTTAAAGTGAAACCAAGTGATTATGAATCGTTTTGATGAGTCGATGCATATTCTTGGCCTAGAAGATATTTGGTAATTAAGAGGATGACTCTTAGAAGTCAAGTCGGTGTGGTTGGAATGTTGCAACACTTCCGGTTGATCGTGAAGTTGTCGCGTGAGTTACCCCTTGTGTTCTTGAAAAGATTAATTGTGTCGTGTCAATGGTTGATATAAAGTATGCAATGATGTGAATTGGTTATTGAATTGTAACTTGACGCAATTAATCATGGTGAATGATGTGTGTGGCACGCTGAAGTTAGCATCTCAAATTTTGCATTCTATGATGTTTTGGGATTTTTTTCACTCACAAGGTGAGAAATCGATTACCTATCACAGGAATTGATTTCGTCGACAAGATTTTTCGAAAACTTGTAAAATCCATAACTTGAGTTTTGATGTCCGAATTGAGTTTCGCTTGAAGTGTTGGAAAGATAATGTGATGAACTTTGTTTTATAAATGGTTCCAGCACTTGTAAGTAATTTATTTATCGTGTAGTGATGGTCGAGGAGAGTCGGAGTTGTTGTTAATGTCGCTCGGGTACAAAACTTATTTCTATGACACCGTACAAGACGTCAACTTTAGAGATAAGAAATTGAAGAAGCTATTGGAGGATGCTCAGAGAAATAGACTTGTAAAACCAAGTGTATTGTTTTGGGATTCTGATTGTGAGAAAGTATTCCAAGAGTTGAAGGGAAGGTTGACTAGTGCTCCGGTTCTAATTTTGCCGAATCCGACAGAATCTTCCGTGGTGTATTGTGATGCGTCACTGATGGAATTAGGTGGTGTTTTGATGCAAGATAGGCAGGTTGTGGCTTATGCTTCACGACAGTTTGGTTCGTGAATTGGATTTAATGGGACAATTTAGAGACTTAAGTTTAGTATGCGAAACTACTCCGAATAGTGTGAAATTGGGCATGTTGAAGCTGACTAGTGGTATTTTGGAAGAGATTCGAAATGGACAGAAATCTGATGTTTGGGTTGGTGGATAAACTGACATTGATTAACCAAGGTCAAGGAGGTGAGTTCCGAATTGATGAGAATGGCGTTATGAGATTTGGTGATAGAATGTGTGTTCTGGATGTTGCTGAGATTAGGAAGAGTATCTTGGAAGAAGGACACCGTAGTGGATTGAGTATTCATTCTGGTGCTACTAAGATGTATCATGATTTGAAGAAACTATTTTGGTGGTCTGGAATGAAAAAGGAAATTGCCGAGTTTGTGTATGCATGTTTGGTTTGTCAGAAATCGAAGATTGAACATCAGAAGCTGTCAGGATTGATGGAACCGTTGTCTGTTCCGGAATGGAAATGGGATGGCATTTCTATGGATTTGTGTCTGGTTTGCCGCGGATAGCGAAGAATTGTAATTCTATTTGGGTTATTGTCGACCGATTGACAAAGTCTGCTCACTTTATTCCGATAAGAATGGATTATCCGATGGAGAGGTTGGCAGAATTGTATGTTGAGAAGATTGTAAGTTTGCAGGGTATTCCGTCTAGCATTGTGTCGGATCGAGATCCGAGGGTTACGTCTAAGTTCTGGACAGGATTGCAGGAAGCTCTGGGTACTAAGTTACGATTGAGTTCCGCGTATCATCCGCAGACAGATGGTCAGACGGAGAGGACGATTCAGTCGTTAGAAGATTTGTTGAGGGCCTTTGTGTTAGAGAAAGGTGGAGCTTGGGATAGCTATTTACCGTTGATAGAGTTTACCTACAACAATAGTTTTCATTCGAGCATCGGCATGGCTCGGTTTGATGCATTGTATGGTAGGAGATGTCGGACACCGTTGTGTTGGTACGAATTTGGAGAAAGTGTTGTGATTGGACCGAAGATTGTTCAACAAACTTCAGAAAAGATCAAGATGATTTTGGAGAAGATGAGAACTTCTCAGAGTCGTCAGAAAAGTTATCATGATAAGAGGAGGAAAGATCTTGAGTTTAATGAAGGAGACCATGTGTTCATGAGAGTTACTCCAATGACTGGTATTGGTCGAGCCTTGAAGTCAAAGAAGTTGACTCCGCGCTTTATTGGTCCGTTTCAGATTACCAAGAGCGTTGGGAAAGTTGCTTATCAGACCGCTTTACCGCCGTCACTTGCGAATTTGCATGATGTTTTCCAGGTATCTCAGTTGAGGAGGTACATTGCGGATCCGTCTCATGAGATTCAAGTAGATTATGTTCAGGTACGGGATAATTTGACTGTTGAAGCAGTGCCTGCGAGAATTGAGGATCGGAAAGTGAAGCAATTGCGAGGTAAAGAGATAGCACTGGTGAGAGTAGCTTGGGGAGGACCAGCTAAAGGAAACATAACTTGGGAGCTGGAGAGTCAGATGAAGGACTCGTACCCCGAACTGTTCTTCTAAGGTATGTTTTCGAGGACGAAAACTCTTTTAGTGGGGGAGAGTTATGACACCCCGATTTAATTCAAATATTAAATAAGTGAGAATTTAATTATTTATTTAATTAAAGTCTTAAGTATTAATTTTATTTGGATTAATTGGATCATTTAAGAAAGAAAGGATTGGAGGTGTGCAGAGTAATTAGTGAGTATGAGGAGTAAATTACTCTACTTTACTAATTATTATTATTTCATTTTATTTGAAATAAATAAAGGAACATTAAAAGGAATATAAAAAGGAAAAGAAAGGAAAAATAGGTTTTTTGGAAGAAAAAAAAAGCTATTATACGTGGAATTGGAGAGAAGAGGAAAAGAGAGGAAAAGCCGACGCCGAGAGAAATCGAAGATCATCGCGAGGTAAGGGATGATTTCGTTCGGTTAATATGCTTTATGGGTTTTGGGAATCAAATGGATAATTGGGTATGTTAGGAAGTTTGAATGTTGATGATTATAAGTTATGGAAATAAACCCTATTTTGTGTCGGTGTTTGAAATTAGGATCATTTGTATGTCAAATAATTGATAGGAATGAATAAACCATGTTGTGTGATGTTATAATGGTGTGAAATGATCATGAAATAGTGTTCCTAATGTCCCAATTCGTACTTGAAAGTTTGGAAATGATAATGGGTGCAAAATGTCAAAAGTTGCGAAAATGATGTTATAGGACGGGAACCGGTTCCTGGGGAGGAACCGAGTTTGTTAAATGGCCAAAATGGATTTTACACTCGTGAACCGGTTCTGATAGGTAGGAACCGGTTCCCATACAAAACCAGGAGCGAGTATTTTTCTAAAATTTCTAAAACTTTAAAAATTCATATTTTCTAAACCGTAACTCCGATTCGAGTGCCGTTTTCGGCGTTATTTCTTAAATTTAAAATACTACCTTTTGAAAAGAGAAAAATATTCTTTTGCTAAAATTATTTTAAAAATAGTTGAGCTCCCGATTTTGAAAAGAGTGATCGCTAAGGATAATGGGAAACTATTACGAATGGTCTGAGTTACCGGATGAGTTATTAATGCTTGCTATGTTGTATCTTGATATTCATTGTGATTGAATGTGATACGTTGGTGATTGGCAATAAGTGAATTATGTTGGGATCGTAATCTATGAATTGGTTTAGATTGTTTGACAATTTGAATGGAGATCGACGCTCATGTGATGTTTCTTTCCTTGTGGTTTATTCATGATTGTATTGGTATCATGTGTTATTGTTATTATATGCGGTGATAGACTTCACCGATTGAAGAGTAAGCGTTTGGCATGTTTATGCTTTGTGATAATTTAATTTATGATTATGTTGTTATCATGTGATAGATTGGTATTGGTATTTATGTGGAATCATGTTGTTATCATATTCCGTTGAATTGATGTGCATGCTTTTATGATGCATGCATGAGCATTTGTTAAATTGGCTCCTTCCCATTGTGCGGAAGTGAACTGACAGAGCCAATAGACTTACCTGGTGCAGAGGTAGTGAGGCTAGATTCTTGACCTGGTGGTTATGGGCGAATCAGGGATTGGATTCTTGACTCGTTGTTCGCGAATCATGGATATACACTGTCTTTCCACATGTAAACGGAGCGGTGGGTGAACTCGGTTCACGTTTTGGTACCACATGCATAGAGTCTGCATTGCATATGGGATTGTAACATGCTAGGATGGATTCCATTGTTGCAATTTCCATTGTTTGTTATATACATGTTCATTGTGTGAACTGCCTTGTGAATTAATTATGATTTGTGTTTGGTTAATGGACTAACGTATCCGATTATTCTATTGCATTTTAAAAACGTATAATGCATGTTATATTGAATTGAAATCTCACCCTTACTTTAACAATTTCGATCCGGTGATTAGCTTGGAGTTGGTGAGGATAGCTCTAGAGTCAAGTCAGTTAATTAGTCCGCGTGTCAGTGTCGTGCTCTGGTAGATGTAACACTGGGGAAACGGTTGTTTGAATCCTTTAATGGATATTTTTAATGGTTTTGAATCATGTTTTGATGTTATGTCCTGGAATAATTATGGATGTTGTATTCGGGATCCGTTATGTTTCATTTCCGCTGTTAAACATAACCTTAAGTATGTTTCATTTAATGAATTTTCTTCAGTGAAAGCATGACAACTGTTTTGAATTATATTTAAAAATTGTGATGCCTCTTGAAATGTGTTATATACTCTGATTATTATTTATAAAATCGCGGGTAATTAGAAGGGGTGTTACAGTAGTCGTGTTTCCAACCAATGAAAATGATTACGTGAGTACTTCTGCTATCAGTATATTCATGTCAGGGAATCCTATTCCTGCTTTATTGGCCGATGTTCTTTATCATCTCCATGAGAGGCACTTGAAGAAACGAGGTGTGGTCTTGTGTTGTTCTTCATTGTTGTATTTATGGTTGAAATCTCATATACCCCAGAGTGGACCATGGGATAAGATTTTGAGAGGGCTGACATGGCCTCAAAAGTTGGCTTCACTCACTGCTGATGGTGTTTTGTGGCATTCTCCAAATTGGGGATTTATTGATATTATCACACATTGTGGAGGTTACTCCAATGTTCCTTTGATTGGGTCTGTGGGTTGTATTAACTATAATCCAAGATTGGCAACAAGACAGTTGGGATATCCAATGGAAAATGAACCAAGGTCTGAGCACTTGGAAAGCTTCATTATACATGAATTTGGCCAAAAAGATCGTAATAAGGTAAGGAATATCCGAAGAGCTTGGAATCAGACTCATAGAGAGAGCAGGGAATTGATTAAAAGGGGTGGTATTGATGGACGATCCTATCGCCAATGGGTCGTAGGTAGAGTAAAAGAAATCAAGTTACCTTATTGTGTGGAGGTGCCTTTCAATCATCCAGAACCCGTGGTTACTCATGTTCCAATAGAAGAGAGCATGAGGCTTCAAGAAATCATTAGGAAGATGGAAGAGGAAAAATTGGAACTACAAAGTGTGAACTCTAGTATTTTGTATAAAGCTGAAAGATTGGAAGCTGACCTCAAGGAGGCAAGAGAGGAGTTGGTAGGATGAAGAAAGCAAAATGAAGAAGATGAAGAGCGTATACTGAGGTATTCTGAAGACTTGGAGAGTGTCGCGAACGGGACAAGAGATCTCCGCCGACAATTGAAGCCTGCTCAGCAACAGAGGGGAAAAGCCTACCGAGATGAAGAAAAGGCTCTTGAAGAAAATGAGGCTTTGAGAACACGCCTTGAAACCAAAATTTTGGAACTAGAAGCTTCTCAGGTATGAACTAATAACATGCTGAACAATGAGATAACTGAGAAGGAGGAAGTTCATATTGCGCGGGAATTAGAGTTGGCTGAGTTGATTGAAAAGACCCCAGGACTTGAAAGTTGCAAGAGAAGAAAGGGATAGCAACAGAGATGCTTATGAAGGCCTCAGGGAACAATGCCAGGGGTGGATAGATGAGATCCATAATTTGAATTGGGTTTTGGATGAAAAGGACGAAACTGTGTCCTTTTTAGAAGAGCAAAATGAGTACTTCTATAGGAGATATCGTGATATGGTGGACATGTGTAACTGCTTGGTTGTTGATGTGCCTTGGAGACTTAGGTCGGCTCTAGAAGATCTCGAAGATAATCAGGTGCCCCCAGCTGTGAGTGATTTCCTCTTTCTTTGCTAGGATGTGGTGAACAGGTTCAAAGCAGAGACCAAGGATTTGAAGCCTCGTCGTGGGAAATATTTTTAGGATAACATTTAAATTACTTTATGTCATTAAACTATGGATGGATATTGTAATATTTTGAATTCCTAATCTGTATTTTGCTATGTTGTTGGAACTTGGTCAGTAACAAAGATACGCCTGACGCTTTGGTTTATATAAGAACTTGTTGATTTGCGATTCCAGTTGATTCTTTGTCTGAATGTTTTGCTAACTTCTTACAAACTTATGAGAAATTCCATGAAACTAAAAGAAAATTATCCATATATTTTTCACATGCATACATACGCAAAAACGTACATAATCATGCACCTGTTACCAGAAAAGGTTACTCATTTTTTATCTCGCCTCACACAGATTCAAGCTGACTACTCGACACCTGTACGACACGAGGGCTAACGCAAAGAAAGCAATGGATCAGTATGAAACCAGACAAACTGCCATGCAAGGTGACATCGACACTTTGAAGTCCAAGATGGACCAGTTGATGGAAATGATGACTGCTCAACATATGAGGGAAGAGGAGCGAGCCGCTGCTGCTGCTGCCGCTGCTACTACCGCTGCTGCTACAGCAAACAATGCAACTACTACCGTTCCTCCCATTGTTATGGGAAATGTGAGAACCCATCGAGGTGGTGACAATGCCTCATTGCCAGGAGTGCAAGCACCTAATCCGTTACGCTATGGGATGCATGTTGACTTCTTCAATGGAGCTGACAACCAAGGTACTACTGCTGCAGCGCATGTTGCTACCCAAACTATGGGAAATGATGAGCAAGAGCAGGGTGAGGATGAGCAAGAAAATCACTGGTCTGTGACTCCCCAAGCTGATGAGGACCTACAAGACGATTATATGAGACAATTTTACCAAAACGTTGCACCTATGGGAAATCCGACTCCTTTTCAAGACATGGCTGCACAGAAGATGTGCAAAGAACTAGCTGAGCAAGAGAAGGAGCTGAGAGAGAAAAACACTGTTGGTATGAGTGCGTTGGACATGTGTCTTGTCCCTGATGTTGTCATTCCACCAAAATTCAAAGTACCTGACTTTGAAAAATATAAGGGGGTAAGATGTCCGGATACCCATTTGAGGATGTATTGTCGCAAGATGGCGGCACATGTTAAGAATAGCAAGTTGATGATTCATTATTTTCAAGATAGTCTCTCGGGGGCATCCTTGGACTGGTATATGCAATTGGAGAAGTCGAATATCAGCTCTTGGGATGATTTGTCTGCCGCTTTCTTTAAGCAGTACCACTACAACACCACTATGGCTCCCAATCGTGTACAGCTCCAAAATATGTCTCATAAGGAAAGGGAGTCGTTTAAAGAATATGCTCAAAGGTGGAGGGACGTAGCCTCGAGGGTTCAATTGGCTTTAGCAGAAAGAGAATTAAATGATTTATTCATGGGAACATTGCCGGCGCAATATTACGAAAAATTGATTGGAAGTACTTTTTCTGAATTCTCTAATCTAGTGATGGTGGGTGAGAAGATTGAGGAAGGTTTGAAGAATGGTAAGATATCCAGAGGGAATGCGGGGATGTCTACAGTGAAGAAGCCGTTTAATGGCTTTAAGAGGAAAGAAGTTGAGGCCAATGTTGTGTATGAATCAAGGGGAAGAGGAAGAGGAAGACAACCAGCTAGACCTGCTCCTGTTCAGGTCCCATATATGTCGTATCCTTATGTCGCTGCTATGCAATTTCCTGGTATGCCGTATCAGTAAGCCATGCAAATGCAGAAGCCTTATTCGACTTAAGCATGGAAACTTCAATGAAGATGAAACCAAAAGGAGTGTTTAGAGGACATCTTGAGATTTCTGAAAAAGTCCAAGAACACTTCAAAATGTTGAAAATTGAGCAAGTTAGGCCTTGGGAAAAATTGGAAATTTTGAAGAAATACATAAAGAAAATATTGACCAAACTTGGAAATTTTCCAAATGGGCCTATATTTCTTTGATTCAAACTTGTTTCTAACATTGTAAAAGACTTCTAAAGCCCATTTTCACGCCATACTTCCAATTATTTTATTTATTTTTTAATTAATCTATTTTAATTCAATTTTAATTAAAATAAATTACAAAAATTGAATTGATGAGTGCAAGGCTGACAATTCAAGTTCCTTGAGGTCCAAAATACTCATTGAAAGCTGGCCAATATCGTGCAAGGCCTAATTGAACAAGATTGAAGCAAATTTGGAAGCTTTTGATGCAAATTTGAAAGATTGGAAAATCAAATATTTTCTCTAATTTCGATTTCAATGATTCACGCATTATAAATATAATTTGATTGCATATTCATGTTTGTTTTGATGTATGGAATGTTTCTGTATGGTTCGATTTAAGTTTCGACAGAAAAGTCGTGGGTAACGTCCGTTGGAAAATTCTAATCGGGGACGAAACCCCTTGGCGCGTTGTTGGGTTGAATGGATTTCAGGAAAACATTTTCTTTTATATTATATTTGTGTCATTATGTAAATAGCAAAGACACCCAACTCAGATGGCCAGCGCGTCCCTTGGTAACCAGGGGGTACCCATTTCGATTCCTGGCACCCCTCCCTTCTTTTTGGCTATTTTTCTTACTAACATTTTTCTTTTCTTTTTTTTTTCAATTTCTCTTTAATTACTTTTCTATTTTAATTTATTTTAAAATATTTTCTAAAAAATCACAAAAAATATATTTTTTTTAGGATTAGGTCTGAAAAACTTTATTTTTTTAGCATAAAAAATATTTTATTTTGCTTTACATTTAATTAATTGTTAATTAAGTATTAAATTAAATTTTAATTTATTTTCTATATTAAAATCAACCTCAAAAATTCAAAAAATATTTTCTTTCTTTTAATTAGGTTCACTAACCCTAAAACCATTTTTACTAATCTTAAAACTTTTTTTACTAACATTTTCTTTTATTTATTCTATTGTTTCATATTTAAATATTAGAAATCGATGTATAGGTTGCAAGGATATTTTTTGTAATAGCGTAGATTTACTTTCCGCATTTTACTTTCCACACCTCTATTATGTAATTGCCCCAAAGCCTTGTAATAGCGTAGGTTTATTTTCTGCCATTAATTTCTGCACTATTATAAACTGTATATAATTGCTTAGGTGTATGCTAATTAGGGTTTGCATGGCAAGATCTAAAATCAACCGTTAGATCACTCTAATAATCAAGACTAAATATCTGAATCAAACACACTTTTCACACTTTCACCCCTTAGGGTATCTTCTCTTGTTGGCTTACGAATAAACAATGGTCATGTCCCTCGAATGTAGGGGTACCATTAGCAAAGACGCTTACGAATAATATCATCACAGTCCTTTCAATATAAAGATCATAGTCCCTCGATGACCCTCAATGTTGCCTACGAATAAGTGATGATCATGCCTTTGAATTGCTAAAGGTATCCTTACATGTTGCCTTCAATGACCCTACGATTGTCCCTTCACATCCAACAGATAAAGTTACCTACCAACTAATTGTATGGATAGCTTTATCCTAAAGGAGAAGGAAAAGAACAAGAAACAACAACTCTGAGTAGGTAATAAGACTCTGTTGCTTGCTCCAATCAAAATGTTTTTCAAACCTCACAATTCTTTCCAAAAACTTTTCAAACAAACACTTTGTATACATTCCAACGAGAATCATTACAAAGTTAAACATTTTTCAAACGAAATATTTCCAAACACTTCGTATACATTCTTAAAGACTGATACAAGAATCATTATGAAGTCAAAGCGAAATAATTTTCAAAATACTTTTCAAATCACACACGCACACAGAAAGCAAATTTTCAAAAGTGAGTTAAGCAATTAAGAGCACGTAGATAACTACGGATGGAAAGGATGCTAATACCTTCCCTTTTCATAATTACCTCCCGTACTCAGAATCGAACAAAGGTCTTTCCTGTTCTTTTCACCTTTCCTTTATTATAAAAGAAAAGTCGACGACGACTCTTGCTATCCGCAACATTTGCGATAAAACGCAAATCAAACAAGTCAGTTCTCCCACCGTGTTACAAAGTGTCATACAAGTTATTCCAAAAACAATGATAAAAAAATAAAAGAAAAGACTGCTAATTCGAGAACATCAAAAAGACTTAGGAAAAAATTAGGGCAACTCGTTGGACTGAACACTTAAAAGATAAGGTCCAGATAAAAATTACGGATACAAAAAGCAAGAAGAATCAAATCAAAGAAGATCCTTGACGAAAGCAAAGCAAGAACAAGCTTGTGTGACTACCAAAGAAGAATAGGTAACTTCCACCTGTCATACCCCAAAACTTGCCCTCCTATTCCTCAAGACATTTCTCATATCCATACGCAAGGATTTCTCAAGGGTTGACCAGACAAACCCTCTCCTAAGCAATCAACCCAAACTAGGGTTTGGCTATCCTCAGATCAAGATGGACTTCCAACATCTCCTGTGGTTATCATGCCTCATCACATGCCTCAAGGGATCTCCATGTCAAGTTTCAAGCCTTACAAGTCAAGTTTCCTCAGACAATTACTCAGATGGTTGAAAATAAGTTGTATTGGACAAAAAGTCAACGGTGGTCAACATACAGTCAAACTTCATAATTTTTGGTCAACATCCATATTTTGAAGTAATATTCATCATTTGATCAAGGGTTGATCATGATTCATCAAGAAAACTCAAGATTTGATCAAAAGTCAAACTTTCCAAATTAGGGTTTGTGAAGGAAAAGTCAACAGAACTTTGACCAGGCATAACTTTCTCATACTTTATCAAAAAAATTTCCACCAAAGCTCATTTTGAAGAGAATTCAATTCTCTACAACTTCATGTCTCACAAGTTTGGTCAGAAAATGCTTCATTTGAAACATATGGATCAAAACATTACAGGTCGTTTTCAAAGTCAACAAAAAGTCAACTTTTTGTAAAGAAGTTTTATTGAGCATGGAAACTTCAATTGAGATGAAACCAAATAGGTTGTTTAGAGGACATCTAGATCTTTCCAAAAAGTCGAAGAACACCCAAAAATGTTAAAAATTGAGCAAGATACACCTTGCACAAGTTGGACATTTTTGAAGAGGTGCACAAAGAGAAATAGTTGACAAAATCCACTTTTTTCCAAATGGGCTTATAATTTTATGATCCAAACTTGATCATAATATTATTTATGGCCTCTTGATGCCTTGCCACGACCTTTTCCTATTTTCTTGATTTATTTTTTAATTTAAAAGCATTTAATTTAATTTTAAATTAAATAAAATATGAAAACAAGGTATAAAACAAGTTGGGTTGGATTTTTATCAATCTTGAGGACCAAGGAAGCCCACAAGACATGCCAATTTCGTGCAAACTCATGCAAGGAAGAGAAAATTAAATTTTGGAAAGATTTGATGAAAATTAACAAGAAAATATTTTTGCATTCAAAGCCATATCTTTTTTCATTCTTTTTGCTCCAATCTCTAGCTCTATAAATACCTAATGCATTCACAAGACAAAAGGACGAAACCCTAGCCTCATGAAGCAACCCTAATTTTCTCAAAATTTCTCAAAGTTGCAAAATTCGAATTTTGTTTTTCAGCAGGTTTCAATCAAAACCAAGCATTACATTGCCTTCCTGAGCATTCTAGCAATCGATCCATACCCTTACACGAATCTAAAGCCTTCCAGATCGTGTCATCCAAGTATCACCGTGTTGGTAATTTCCTTGAATTCGATTTTTATAATTCATGTATCATTAACTGTTTTTGATTGTTTGTGTGAACTCAGGACATCCATTAGAACGTGTTTGATGCATTACATGTAGGTTGTAACGTAGAAATCACGAACTGCCATTGTTAGGTTTCAGAAACTGAAAAGCTTCGAATCTGAAAATCCAGGGACTTTCAGGCCAAACGGCCACCACCATCGTGTTCGCAGCCCTCGAATTAGGGGGTAGGGTCCCTCTTTGCTTTTTAATTTGGTTGATTTTGCAGGTTTCAGATTAGAGCTTGTCGAAGAAGACGACCGGAGCCCTAGCTCCGGCGTCGCTGACTCGGTTGACTCAGGCGAGGATGGCGTGGCAAGATGGCTCCATCTGATTGGCTTACGCGTTAATACCAGGGGCCCACGTTTGACTGTGTTTGGAAATTACAAAATAGGACACGTTATCCCTTTTAATCAATTGCTTGCAGATTTATAACACCAAGGCAACCTAGCTCAGATGGTAACGTGTTTGTTGGTTTATCCAGGTGGTCCTGGGTTCGATCCTGGCTTCCAGCAATTCTTTTTTTAACACTTTGCAAACTAACACTTTTTTTCATATTTTCTTATTTTTCTATTTTAATTTATTTTCTTTTCAAACAATTTTCTCATGCATTTAAAAATCACCAAAAATATTTTCCTTTTGCATTTTAATCCGAAAAATGTTTATTTAATTTTTGAGATTAAAATTAATATTTTTGCATGCATATTTTAATTAATTAATAATTAACCATTAAATTGACTTTTAATTGCTTTTCCTTATCAAAAACGATCCAGAAAATTTCCAAAAATTTCTATATCATTTAATCAGTATCACTAACCTAAAATCTTTTTCCTCATTCAAAAATCTTATTTTTACTAACATATTTTCTCTTATGCGAATTTCTTATATTTTCCGATTATTATGTATCTGCTTACAGGTTGTAATAGTTAGGATTTATTTCCTCGCATTCTTTTCCAATATTATGTAACAGCTCATGGGATGTAATAGTTTAATTAGGATTTACTTTTCCGCACTCCTATATTATGTAACTGCCCCAAAGCCATGTAATAGCGTAGGACCTTTACTTTTCCACACTTTACTTTCCGTAATTTATTTTCCGCACCCTATAAACTGCTAGTAACTAGGCGTGTATGGCAAGATAAAAACGAACATAGACCACTTCTAATTCCAAGATAATATATCTGAATTCAACACACTCTTTTCACACATGCACCCCTTAGGGTAATTCTCTCTCGTTGCCTTTCGAATAAATGGTCAAGTCCCTCGAACGTAGAGGTATCCTAGCACCGTTGCCTACGAAACATATCATCATAGTCCCTTCAATACAAAGATCATAGACCACGATGTCGCTTACGAATACATGATCTCGTCCCTCGATTGTTGCCTACGAAAAGTGATGATCGTCCCTTCGGGTGTGCTAGGATACTCCAAGTTGCCTTCTATGACCATTCGATGTCCCTTCGAATTTCCCTTCTACATCCAACGAATAAGGTTACCTACCAACTAATGGTATGGATAGCACTATTCTAAAGGAACGTAAAACAACACGAAAACGACCATTCTGAGTAGGTAATAAGACTTTTAGTTGCTTGCTCTATCAAAATACTTTTCACACCTCACACTTTCGTCAAAGTTCAAACACTTTTCAAAACAAAACATTTCTGAACACTTTGTATACATTCTGACATGAATCATTACAAAGTCAAAGCGAAATGCCTTTTCAAAACATTTTTGTCAAACACACAGAAAGCAATTTATTTTTAAAATGAGCTAAAAGCAACTAAGAGCCCTTAGATAACTACGGATGGAAAGGGGTGCTAATACCTTCCCTTTTCATAACCTTCTCCCTTACTCAGAATCTAACGAAGGTCTTTTCCTGTTCTTTTCACCTTCTCTTAATTGGATAAAAGAAAAGTCGGTGGCGACTTTTGCTATCCGCAACATTTGCGATAAAAAGCAAAACAAAAATCTCAAAGTCAGTTCACCGTATTACACCACCTACAAAAAAAAACCATTGGTTCTCAACCAACATCACTTGTAAACCCTCTTGGAAGTTAAATGTATGTGTCAAATTAACTGAACATGGACTGGAGAACATAATGAATAACTGGTTGGGTTTAAATCAAAATTTTAGCCTGATATCCTTTGTTTCATGAACTGTGAATCAGGTTAAGTTACAACATTCAAAAGATCTAATTGAAGCAAAGTTTATTTTGAAATCACTCTATAGCAAAAAGGTGATAACTTGACTCCTAAATATTTGTTAATCATTTGTGTTGATGTCATACTATCACATCATCTTTCACATCTTGAACTTCAAAATTACCATTACATCCTCATTAGAATTTACCCATTGTATACCATAATATCATTTCAATAAATGATTCGATTTCAAAGTTTGCATAATCATCGCAATAAAATTACCGTTTCAAAAGAACAATTTTATCCGCAAGTTAGCCCTTGACACCAAGGAAATTTCAGCATGTGAAATCATTTGAGGAGCTTGATCATTTGCAAGTATTCCTATCATAGTAAATCTCTTCAAGACTGGGTAAACCTTTCTCAAAGATCAATTAATCAGAGGCATTCCGTTTTAAACCAAACAATGGGGCACATCATCTCAAGATCATCAGTTGTTTCTGAACTCTTGTTAAAACAAATTTCTTAAAATACTCAATAGTTTGGGGTAATACAAGACCAAGACCTCTCTATATCTCCTCTCAAAGAATACCATGTTATACATAAGCCATTTCTGAGATCATAATAGGTGTCAGGAAGTCATGATTGTGTAACATCCTCCCAGAGGACCATCTACCCTTGACATAAGCCTCATGGCCCAAAGCTCTTCTCATTTCAACCGTCTATAACCCACCACATGGGCACTCATTGAAACATTTAAGCAATAATCCTCAATCATAACATGCATCATGCAATTCCTTAGCATGGAACCATGCACATCATTCATGATGCATCCTTCCATAGAAATCAAAAAGCTCAAACTTTGCTCGACCCTTTTCCATTGAAAACCAAGCTCTGCCTGACATACTTAATCCAATGCCCATTGGCCAATGTCCAGTAAACTATTACATGCATTAATCAATCATCACATGCTACATTTCATGCGTATCAATACGCTAAAAAAAACCAACACATTTCATGTATCAACACAAAGCATGCATGGATTCAGTGACCTCTCATGGAAGCCAGTAATAATCACCAACACAAGTCAAAGGAAAAATTCTGAAAATTCGAACGCACACCAAGTGTTTAACCAATTGCAATGCTCTATATTTTTGTTTAAATTTCATTAGAAATAGGAAACTGTTGTTTTTTATATTAAACTATTAATTAAGATATTATTATGTTGATTAATTTTATCATTATCTTAATTTCATATGGCTTGTGCATACCCGAGTTTCTAATAACTGAGTTTGTTTAGACTACTACTTTGATCTAGGCCAAAAACCTTCCGCTCAACATTGTTTTTCAAATTAGTTTTTAAATAAGAATTTTTGAAAGGTGATTTTTATTTGGGGATCTATTCACCCCCTCCTATAGATATGCCGTCGTAGTCTAACACTAGGAGGAGGAGAGGGAGAGGTTGTTGCAGATGGTGCAGGAGAAGTTCTTAAAGGAAGAGAGGGAGAAGTTGTTGCAAATTGTGAGGGAGAGTGTCCAGAAGGAACAAGAGGAGAAAGAGAGGATGAATGGGGAGAAGGTGTATGAGAAGTGTACTCGTGATGTTCTTGAGGTATAAGTTGCACGTTGTTGTTATTATTGTTTACGTATTTCAATTTTGGATTGTATTTATGCTATTTTTATGATGCATAAATTGAGTTTGTTAGGTATATTCAGCCACACAAATTAAAATATGTTGGAAATTCGAGAGAATTTACTTGAGAAAGTTATGGATGGTCAAGCGTGACACATCGTTTTTCTGCCAACCAAGGCATTGTTGAACCCTCACCACCACCAAATCAAGATAGTTTTCAGAGACTAGAGTTGATGCTGTCGAGTATTGAAATCATAATTATGGGTATTATAAATTAAGGCATGATCTATAACAATTGTTCTTTCTTAACAAGTTAGCTATACATGAACTTTTGAAGGGAGATGAAGAACTAGGCAATTCCATATTGTAAATTTAGAGCTCATAAGTATAGTATTATGTTGATGTTTATTTATATTCATACATTCTTGTACTTTAACATAAAGAATTGACCTTGTAAATACATCCATGATATCTTTGTTGAAATGATGCTTCTAAACAAGTATTGTGTCTTATATTCTGCAAGGATTGCTCTTACTCACAGTTCTCCAGGACAAGAAATCAAAATTACAAGAGAAGTTGATGGAGAAATGGAGCATCAAAGATTGTTATAGTGCCTTGTTTTATCGCGAGTAAGTATATATTAATTTGTATTTTCATTTATAAATCAATGATGTCCATATTATTAATTATTCTGAATGTTTTTGCAGCCTACATTGACAACTACTTATTATATGTCCCAAGAGAAATAATATAATTATGTGTAACTCATGATGTAACTCTTCGGGTGTAATTTGATCTCTCTTTTTATATATATATTCCAATTCTGTTAGATATTTTATACTTTCTATGTAAAAAAGATATTGTCAGGTTAATAGATTTATTATAAATATCTAACAACTAAAAATGATACAAGTCAATAAAATTGATTAATATAGCC
The DNA here is from genome assembly GCA_021764765.1 of Vicia sativa. Lineage (NCBI taxonomy): Eukaryota > Viridiplantae > Streptophyta > Magnoliopsida > Fabales > Fabaceae > Vicia > Vicia sativa. Next base: position 205,280,933 of record CM038794.1, read on the forward strand.
AAAAAGTTTCATTTTAAACCCCTCGATTATTACATAAATTTAAGGTAAATAAATACCTTATTATCTCAAATTATAAATAAAATCGGACAACTATATGGCACGTGCAACGAATTGTAGAAAATAAAATTATGTAGTTCCGAGGAATCGAATCCATGACCTTTTCAATTATACCCTCGATTTAAAACACCAAGGTGTTAAGTGAGGGCTTTTCATGACAACCTTATTTACCTCGCCTGAGTAACCGAGGTAAAAGACATTTCGCGTCCGACGTTACAAGCGTTATTTGTAGTAATGACTTTAAGATTGGTGTGTAGCCTGAGAAAGTTTTACCTAGGCCCCACTGTGGGCGCCAAATGTTCCTAATAAACACTTTTGGATAGAAGGCTTCTATGTGTTGTTGATTAATTATCCATTTTCCGCTATAGAAGGCTCCATTTTATACATCAACTATAGGTCATGTATTCATTAATTAGTGACTTCTTACCTTCACCAATAAAGAGAAACACCTACCTTCCGTCATCCAGTCATGAGGCGTAATATCCTCTTTACTTGCTTTCGTAACTCTTATGCAGCTTTTGGACTACAATAATTATCATATCGACCTCATATATCAACTCCAACTAGGTTTGTTTCTCACCACATTCAACCTCACATATCAATTTTAATCTCTCCTATATGTTGACTTCATACTCAACGTGGACGACTTGCTTAACATACTTACTTTATTCTACTTCCAACCCGTCTCAAGAATTTCATGATGTACAATTATATTAAAATTAATTTTTATTTTCTTATTTCCATTTCTAATAACTATATAATAAAAGTTGACTTGTAATAATAGACAAAAACCGTCACTAACTTCATAGAATAAATAAAAATGCAGACAAACGACGTTTTACTCGTGTCTTAAATTAATAATTACGACACCTATGATATATCCTTAAATGTCGATGCACGATCGACCCAGAGTTTATAGAGACATGACACTCTATTACTCTTATCATATTTATACCATAAGAAAGAATTCCTTACCATCCAATATTTCACTAATTTTTCTAATAACATTTTTTAGGTGGGACTAAAATATAACTTTTATAATAATAGTATAATAAAAAAAATTAAAACACACATTAATTTAATAAAGATGAAATAATTTAAATTTCACCTACTGCTTTCAAACTTGGCAATTCTTAGTTCCATAATAAAAACTTTTTAAATATTCTATAGTTTTTTAACCTTATGTCTTATGTAACATATATTCCTACAAAAATTAAGCATTCTCAAATATAATAAGTAAAATTAATATACCTTCTATTATTGAAAGATCAAATTTTAGATCGGTAACAATCAATAATAATATATATATATATATATATATATATATATATATATATATATATATATATATATATATATATATATATATATATATCAAGAACTGACAATTTTGAAAGTAGTAAGTAAATTTTAAATTAATTTCTTGAATATTTATGAATATGTACTTTAGTTTTTTTTAATTATTATTACTATAAAATGTTAGACATTCTTGTCCAAAACATGCAAATATCTAAAAATTGTAAAAAAGAAATTAATGAAATATTGGAAATAAGAAATTGTTTCTAAAGATCTAGATATAGTAAGATTAATAGAGGGTATTCATAGATCTTAAGGGCGGTAAAAGATATAACATATGTGTTGTAATTATTATTTCAAAACACTCATTAGAATTTAAAGTAGGATTGCTTGCATTTTTTTTACATGATAACACGCGTATTTCTTTTATGAAATTAATGACGGTTTTTGTCTATTACTATATAGTGTCCAGTTTTAATATATTTTAGTAATATATTAATGAATTCTAAATAGAATGTCCATTTGTCCTTTTACTATGGACAATTTTAGTGGACAAGATAACAAAGTGAAAAATTAAGAGAAAATTAAGAGAATCAGTGGTGGAGAAACCCTCTATAAAAATTCAACAAATATTTATTTTTATTTAGAAATTTATTTTCAGATATGAGATACACCCACTGCAAATTTATGTGTGGGTAAGTCACACCTTCGTTTTACATTTAAAAAAAAAAAAGAATATACTTTCAAATTCGTATGATTTAATTATTCCACTCGTTAAAGGGCGTATTGTTAAGGCTTAATCATTCTAAATACAGTCTAACTGCATGAACTTGAATTCAATTGAGAAGTTTTCTTTTAAATATATTTAATAGGTGTTTGAAGATGAGAGAAGTCTCAAAAAGGATTGTTATCTTAGTTTGATGTTTGCATGATAATCCATTGGTTATTTAACGTGGTAATTGAAGAGAGGTACCCTTCAAATTTAAGTGAGTTTTGAAGTAGATGCAAACCGCGTCCTAAATGTTAAAGTAGAAAACAATGGCTCCGGCAAATCAGAAAAGATTGCCATTACAAATGAAAAAGAATCCGAAGATGTCAAACTTTCTTAATTATAATAATTATGTGATGAACCTTTTTAATAAAAATACAAATAATAATTATGATCAAATTGGAATTGTTGTACTGATTTTTTATTTATAAAACGAGGGTCTCATTCACTTAAACATTGAATTTGGAGTATTAGAGTTATATTGGGTGAACATCTTTTTTACATGGATTCTTAAAAGAAGAAAAAATTTAGATAGGCATAGAGATAACAAGTAGTCTTACGTACAATTAATTAAAAAAAATATATTAATTAAAAAATAAAAATGAAATTTTCTCTATTTTTCATTATCAAAATCATCACATAATTTCAATTAAAAACAAAATTAAATTCTAAATCAAATTATTAAAATGTTGTCTCTTTCTTATTAATTGTTTATAAAAATATAGCTTTAGGTATGTTTTTATGCAACTATTTTTCACCCGAAGAAACATCTCCAAAAATAAAAAAGCAACATAAAATGGGCTAAGTTCGGATATAGCGAAATCTATAAATATAAAATAAAAAGTAAGTATAGAAAAAGGTAAAAAGGAAAGGCTTCAGCAAACCTTTTTCCTGGTTAGCGTGAAAAACATACGATGCTGGTGGCGGAGGAGGTGGTACTACTACCCTGGGCTGCTGCAATGGGGTGGGTCGAGTGGGTGCAGCGTTAGGTGGCCGTTTGTGGGGTGCGGCGGTGTTGTAGTCGAAACTGTGTATTTTATTGGTTCTGTTCTATGTTTTGTTTTCTAACCTCTCTTATTTTGTGTTTATTGCTTCAATTTGCTGGTCTCCAAAACTCTTATAGTACCTAAAATTAGGGTTTAGTTGTGCAAGATGCCAAAATCTGTTGTCTATGGAGTAGTGGAGCAGATATAGAGTAGTTGTAGCAGAATTTGCTCAAAATAAACAGCATTGAATAAAGCAAAGTTGGAACCAATATGAAAGTGGAACTTGTGTCCTTTTTTATGAATTAAGATAAATTTGACCAAGACTATTTGAATCTATAATTATAGGAATACATGCTTATGAGCTAACCTATTTTTATTCCAATCATACCCTTTATAAACACTTACTAGAAGTTTTAATTTGGGGGTGTTTAACGTTCATTATTTGCTAAGAAATGTTTTCTGAGGTTATAAAATTTATTTGTAATTTAGATTTGTTTGGTAACAATTTTTTCATGACGAGTTTATAGTTTATTTGTTATTCTTTTCGTTTCATAATTAATATCGTTTAAGTTTTCTGCATACAAATTAAAGAATGCAATGATGTTGTAATAATACATTATATTTTAAAAATTTTACCTATTAATATATTGGAAGTAGTGTAGAGAAAAAAGTAACTTGTACAATTGGAAAAAATAGTAATCATTACTATATTGAAAAATGAAAATAACAGTCATTTTGAAACAAAATTTATTTGTTAAAACGACAGTCATTTTGAAACGAAAGGAGTAGTTTATACCTTATTTTTCAGACAATATTTCAAATAGCATTTTAACATATAGTTTATAGCTTATCATTTTTATTCTTTCTTTTTTTACCCTTATTATTTTAACAAAAACCAACATTTATCTTTTATAATTTATTTTAATTTGAAATGAAATAATTATGCATTAAATATTTTTTATATCATTTTACATTAATAAATTAGTTAATCGTTAATTTTACCAAACAATTCAATTGACTTATCAATTATCAGTCTCAATCATCAATTATAAGTTATAAACTATCAGTCATCAATCATAAATTATAAACTATCAATCATAAGTTATAAACTATCAGTTAACTTTTCAGACAATCACTATTTTTACCAACGATACCCTTATTATTTCTCAAACTTTTTTCACAACTATTGTAATCTTTAGAACAATAATTGTGAAAGAAATTTTTGAGGAACAAAACAATAGAGAGATGATTTAACCAATTTAAAAAAATTGTTCTCAAATACTTGGTGAGAAGCGATCATTCTCATTATTTTTTGTTTTTTTATATTTAATTTCTATTGAATTCAATATTTCATATCCTGCAAGTTAAGAACTAAAAACACATAGAACCCTAATTATAATATTGTTTTTCTTTGTAGATTTTTAAAAGCTAATTGTAACACAGAATAAGACAACTTATTAACATTTTCATATTTAAAATAATTTATATTCTTTTTTTTTCTTATGACTTTGATTGGCCGAAAGATACACATTTGTCTCTATTTCATTATCACTTAAATTTTTATTATTCGGGGAATCACTATCACTTTCCCAAGTCACATAAACTCTTCTAGATTTTCTAGTCTTCTTGTGTTGGCATCTTTATTTATCTTTGTTAAGAGATGGACATTCAAGTATATAATGATTCAAATTCCCACAATTGTAGCATATACCTCTTGATTTTTCTTGTTGTCATCTTCTCTTGAGGATGTAGATTGTCTTCTAAACTTGATGAGGTTTTTGTCACAGTGCTTTACTCTATTCTTTCTAATGTACTTATTGTACCTCTATTAGACAATGGCAATGTATCTAGAGGGGGAACATATATACCCAATTAAATTTCTAGAAAAAATCTAATTTTTAAAAAATAGTTTTCTAAGAGTTTGAGCGGAAGAGCTTTTCAAAATAAATCATTTTTACGAACGTTATACGAATCTCAGATATGCAAATTTAATAACAAAATAGAGTATGGAATAAGAGTGGTAATTGATTTAATACGCTTGAAACACTTTACACCTTATTTAACGTATATAGAAAATTACAAATAAAGTTATTTACAATGACAATATTAAAAGAACAAACTAAATCAATTTATCAAACACTTGGTGTACAAGTGAATTTTCAGAATTTTTTCCTTAAGTTGTGTTGATACACAAAACCACTTACAACCAAAAGTGATTATAAGTTATATCAAAACTTGAGTGAGAACCGAAAACAGTATGGAAAATTTCTTACAATTCAATTGATAACGCAATGTTATTTGATAAATCAATTGATGAATATCAAACCAAGTAAAAGCAAACATAAAAGAGACACGAGGAATTTGTTTTCATAATTTCCCACTTTTGTCCTCGCGTGTGGGTACGTCTGCACCTAATTCCAACGAAACTAGGATAATTCTTACTATGCAAAAGTGTCAATACAAGAGAAGTGTTCAAGAGAAACTTCACAAAACCAATGTTTGTCGTTGATTCAACCCCTTCACCTCTTTTGATCTCGAGAAAGACCAATACACAATAGATGCAAATTGATTATTTGGATGTTGTTACTCCTTTGCGTTCTTTATCTCTAAATCTTTCGCACGCCGTCAATTTCAACTATTGTAACACAAGACTTCAATCGTAATTCGTTCTTCCACTACTTCCTTTGCGTTCTTTATCTCCAAAGGATCCCTTGTGTTCATTATCTCCCAAGGACTTGACTTTGTCGTAATTACTTCTTGAACTTCTTGCACAAAAACCCTCAAATCAACCAATGATCTTGAAGGACAAACTCACAGATTTTCCACAAGAAGACCCCTACAAATCTCAACCCAATATATTCGACTACACAAGAACCTAATTGAATGTTATCAAACCTCGCCTAGATGGCACCCCAACAGAAGATCGTTACAATATAATGCTAGTGTGTATGCATAGGTTGGAGATTGAAGATGAAGAGAAAATATAGGCTAATTTTATGGTATCATCAAATGAATGATGCGTCAATGAGTATTTATAGTTTTAGAACATTTAGGGCAAAAGGGAAAAATTCAGAATTAAAAAGATTTGAGAAAATTGACCAAATAATCAGTATGTGTTGACCTATAAAATGGATGTTTTGCCACATACGTTATGTTTAAGCTGTATGTGTCTACTTGTGCAAGGATATGTGTCGACCGAACCAAGTTAGAAGCTACAGTCTTTAAAATAATAGTAAATGTGTTGACCTAAAAATCGTATGTGTCGACACATAAAATAAGAGTTTTTGTAATTTCAGAAATGCTTCAGTATGTGTCGACCTATGCAATGCATGTGTCAGCCTGAGCCTTACAGAGGCTACAAGCTTTAAAACTGAGTTGCATGTGTCGACTTGGAAATCGAATGTGTCAACACATGCAATAAAAATTTGTGCAAAAAAACGTGTTTTTAATGACTTAGATCAATTTTAAAATGTGTTTTAATGATTCCTAAGACCTTTAATAGCAAAGTTGAACTCATAACCTCTTTGCAAACAACCCCCCTCTTCATCATCTGAATTCTCGTCATCACTAATATCACTATCATTTGAGAATTTGTTGAGGACCCCAAACTAAAAGCCTTTAGAGTGATAGGCTTCTTTTTTACCTCTTTATCGTTGTCATACTTCTTTAACTTCTCATGTTTATTCTCATGTGTTTCCAAGAAAGTGAGTTCTTGCTCATGTTCTTCAAGTTTACCAAACAATGTAGTGAAGTCTAGTGTTGTAAGATCATTATCTTCCTTGATCGCGATGACCTTTGGTTTCCAATTCCTAGTAAGACACCTCAAAACTTTATTAGTAACAATTTCATTAGAAATCGGTTTTCCAAGTGCATTTAAACAATTAATGGGATGAGAGAACCTTTTTTGCATTTTGGCAATGGTTTCATCATGCTTCATGTGAAATAGTTTAAACTCTTTATTTAGTGTATTAATTCTAGCTTGTATGATTTCATTAATTCCCTCGTGGGAAACTTGTAATGTGTCTCACATAGCTTTAACGGTTTCACAATGATAATGGTAGTAAAATTCATCAACACTTAGAGCAAATATGAGAATATTTTATGCTTTTCAATCATAAATCCACTTTTCTTATCATCATGACTCCATTGTGCTTCTGGTTTAGGTGTGACAAAACCATTAGCATCGGTCACAGTAATTTGACTTGGAGCGTTGATAATGGCGTCCCCCACACCCTTATGAATTGATATGAATACGCATACAAACTTTCTAATCAATCACGGTAATTTGACTTGGACCGTTGATATATGTTGCATTTCTTCATTGCAACAGAGTTCAAGTAATAATAATAATTTTTCAACCTTCATTTTCACCTATATTGCATCATAGAGAAAAATACTAACCTCAACGTCGAAAGAGGAACAACCATGAGTAAATATTATTGCAATGCAAATGGAGTGATCAATCTAAAAATAAAAAAAAAGGTAAGTACATTGCACATTAATTTAATAAAGAGAAACAAGTTATTAAGTTTTAAAAACAACTCGGAAATATTTTTTTAGAGAGAGAGAGAGAGCAAGGGTTTGTTTAGATAGTTCACAATCATCCTCACTATGGTTGCATTTGCCCCCAATTTTGTTTGGAATTGAGTTAAAAAATCTAATAGGCAAAAAATCTTTTACAAGAGAAATGTAGCAATTCAACCCTATTGTTGGATGACTTGATCTGAGTTTGATCAAGTCACCCAACAATACCAATTTGATCCACCGTCTCGTGTTACTCCTTTTCAAGAACAACCATTCTTCAAAGATTTCACTCGGCCAAATCCAAATTGTGAATTATTGTTGCCCAAGATTTTCAATCGATTCACCGTTTCACTATACTCTTTTGCAAGAACCTCTCGTTCTTCAAAGCTCTTCACTTGATCGTATCTGAATTGTGAAACCTTGTCAAAAAAACCAAATCAACAATAAGATCTTGAAGGAAAACCCTCACAGTTTTTCCTATGAAACCCCCCAAAATTCTCAATCCAATCTTAGGTTACACCAACCTAAATTGAACCTTATCAACACAAGTCTAAATGGCACCCAAACAATGAATAATTATGTACTTTTTTATGTGTGTGCATAGATGAGAGGTTGAATATGATGAGTAATTTTTATATGTGTTTATAGTTTCATCAATTGGAAATGATGCATGTATGAAGTATTGATATATGTGCAAGTTGGAGGCAAAAGGGGAGGCTTAGAAATTGGGAAAAAAATGTAATTTTTCTAAAAAATTTCAGTATGTGTCGACACGTAGAAGTCATGTGTCGACACATATAATGACATGTGTCGGCCTATTCAAGATCATGTGTCGACACACTGAAACATAAACTTATAGACTTTAAAAATGCAGTACGTTTGTCGACCTGAAACACATGTGTCAACACATAGATGAAAACTTTCAGTATGTGTCGACCTGAAGAGATGCATGTGTCGACACATAGTTACAGAAATCTAAAGGCTTTATTATTGATTCACATATGATGACTCATACATCGTATGTGTCAACACATAGATATATTTTTTGTGTAAAAACTCATTTTAATGTATAAGACCTATTCTAAACGTGTTCTAAATGCATTCTACGATCCCTAATGAAAAGGTGCATATAAAAACTCAAAGATATCGTTCAATGTACATAAATGTTACAATTATCCTAGTTTTGACATTATGAAAAACATATAATGGACAAGTGCACTGCATTCAAAAACTAAGACTAAGAGTTTAAAAAAATATTTAAATAAATACTTAACTATTTTCTTTATCACATAATGATTATGTAAAGTAATGGGATATAGATAGATTAATGGATTTCATAAGATATTACATGTCTTTAAAAAATAATTTCTTATTTATTGTTATCTCAAGTATTAGTATCAACAATATTAAATAAGTATAACAATTTACAATATTATATCATCAGAAAACTCTAACATCGGTAGGATACTTGAACTCTACTTAGAATTCAATAGTATATTGTTAAAATGGATTATGCTAACCAGAACATTGTTTAAGGATACCAAATAAAAAATATATTTTATCTAAATTTTAATCTCATTTTTTAATTAATAAAGAAGCTTAAATATACAAGAGGATTTTTCCCTTATCCCATAGGAGGAGAGAGGAGAGAGAAGTGGATATTTTTAATGGATCTACTAGGGCACATCGGAGAATTCCATGAAGGCGACAAGGTAGGAGAAGATCCAAAGGAAAAGGATACTAAGAAGGTTAAAAACAAAGCAGTGATTAATAATGATATTGATGTACGGTCAAGGGAAAACAATCCAGGAGGTAGTGATAATGTTATTGATGGTAACCTGCTTATTCCTCGGCCTATCAAAACACATCTGGTTCCAGTAACACCATATCTCGTAAATGGTCTCAGTGAAAGCACAAAGAATGATTCTCGATTTCCAACTTTTCCTTTTACACACTCTACGCAGCCAAATGATTCCCTTCATCCAATTCTTTGGTTGATGAACAATTTCAATCCAATGAGTGATGTGTATTCAGATTTCTTTCGTTTCATTACACGCAAAGAAGAGGTGACTTGTTGTTTCAACTTCATCACAAAAACAACAACGATCATCATCAATGAAACCAAATCTACAAAGATGTTATTTCGTGGCCAACTTCAGATGACAAAGCATCCAAAGAGTATGCACAACTTTCTTCTGCGCCACATTACCAAACATGATAGTCTTCCACACCACATCCTCTCTCGCATCAATTATATCTTTATATATGGTTCTGGTACAGTATTTAGTGCCCTGCAAAACTTTAGGCCAAGCATTCAGCCTACCAATGTGACACCCCAAATAATTCAATTATTAAATAATTAGAATTTTAATTATTAATTTAATTAAAGGTTTAATTATTGGTATTTTTGAATTAAAGGATTTAATTAATTAATTAATTAAATGGATGTATTAAGGGTGTAAGGTAGAATTGGGAGGTGTATGGAGTAAAAGGCTCTAATTATTCTAATTATGTTATTTTATTTAATTGGAATAATATAAAGGAATAAATAAAGGAAAGTGAGAAGAGGAATTAGAATTTCATTCTACGTGCTTTTGGAAAAGAGAAGAGAAAGAGGAGAAAAAGCCAAATCGTCGGAAGTTTGAAGAATCATCGCGAGGTAAGGGGTGATTTGATCTGATTATTATGCCTTATAGGTTTTGATGATCAATAGAATGATTTGATCCATTAGGAATCTTGAATTAGGAATTCTAGGTTATGCCCTAACGTTATGATTTGATGTAATAATTCAATTAGGATTGATAAGAACGTTTAAATTATGTAGAATGATTGTAGGTTAATTAGTAAACATAATTATGTGGTCAATTGGATGCAAAAACGCAAGAATTAATTCTGCTCTGGTGTATTATAAAGTTTGGTAATGAATGGTATTGATTGGGATTGCAAACAGTGAAGAATAAACTGGTTTTTAGGTGAAAAATAGCAGTATGGGTCGACACAAGAGGCTATATGTCGATGCAAGCAGCAAAAATTTAGAAAACCAGAGGCGTGGTAAAAACTTGCATCGATACATAGAGTCATGCATCGACCCATGTGAGGATTTTTGAACTCTTGTATCGACACAAGAGAGCTATGTGTCGACTCAAGTAGCTTTTGTATCGACACAAGAAGGCTATGGGTCGATCTCATCAAGGAACTTTGAAAATGGAAAATTTATTACGTGAGACATTATGCGTGTTTTGTGTCGACACAAACAAGTTTTGTATTGACACATGGGGTTTTGGATCGATACATATTGTGTAGAAACAGAAGGTGATTTTCTGAAAATTGTTTTGGTCATATCTTTGCGACCGTAACTCCGATTTAGGCATAGTTGGTATCGTTGGAAAGCTTAGAACGAGTACTATCTATTAAAAACATTTTCAAAACCAGTAATTGGGATCTTGAAGGATTGTTTTGACTTCCATAGGAAGGATCCGTTGTAATTCATGATTGTGCCACTAACTTTGAGTATACTTGTTGTATGTTAATTCAATATGTTGTAATTAACATTATAAATTCATGATTATGCTGTTATCATGTGTTGTTGATTATGTATGGAATTATGTGGTGTTCATATTCCGTTAAATGAATGTGACATGCTTTTGGATGTGCATGCATATGCATTCTGGTGGAGTTAATTCCCATTGTGTGGAATTTGGCTTGTATTGTCAATAACCGTACTCGGGTGATTGTGGGTGGTGAGGCTGGATTCGTGTCCGGGTGATTGTGGACGAATCGATGTTGGTGACTTAGTTCACATTTTGGTACCACATGCATTGAGTCTGCATTGCATATGTAATTATAACATGTTAGGATGTTTTCCAGTGTTGTAATTGCATTGATTGTTATTATGTGCATTATGGAGCTGTGTGATTTGTGGTGTGAACTGGAATCTGAATATACTAATGAGGGTGGAATAATATATTGATTGTTTTATTGCTTTAAAGAAATGTATAATGCATTTTAATCTTGATGAAATCTCACCCTTAATTTAATGATTTCAAATTGAAGTGATTAGCTGCTCAGGAATTGGTGAGGATGACTTATAGAGCTATGCTATTTAGATTGTCCGTGTGTCAGTGTCATGCTCTGGTAGTTGTAACACTAGGGAACGATCGTTTTGGAATTTTAAAGATTAAACTTGTTTCTTTTGAGTTTATGTTGGGAATAATGATGAGTTGAATTTATTCCGGATTTTTATGTTACTTTTCCGCTGTGTAAAACATAATTGTTGGTTGAATTATTTAATGAAGTTCTTCAGTAAAAGCATGATTACCGTGGTGATGTTTTGTTATTTTGAATTTTTAAATTATGACGCCCTTTCGTTATGTTAAAACTCTGATTAATTATATAATACGCAGGGGAAATTAGAAGGGGTGTTACAACCAACCTCCATTCTCACGTCGAAGATTTGTTTAAAGATCCACAATAAAGAATTCTTGAACGGAGTTTGTGCAATATTGGAATTCTTGAGATAAAAACTATGAATCCAACGGATCCACAAACTATCCTTCTTACCATTCAAATCCCACAAGTACCTAGCAAGATAAGCCTTGCTCCAAATATGCAGAGAAGTGGTATTTAAACCATCTTTCGCTTTAGGCAAACAAACAATATTCCAAGCAATTGGTGACTTGCGTGATATACCCTTTGTTCCTAACTAGAGAAGGAGCGGCAAATGGCATTAATCCTCTTTATGGATAGCTTTGGCAGAGGAATGCAGTGGAGCCAAAAGTTGCTCATAGCAAAAATAATACTTTGAATAAGTTGCGTCCGACCTGCAAAACTTAACAGATGAGAACTCCAGTGACGAATACGATGCACAATCCTATCAATAAGATCCAAGCAGTCAGAACTGATCGATCTTTTGCTCAAAATTGGAACACCAAGGTATTTAAAAGGGAGAGATCCTTTAACAAATCCAGAAGCCTCTAAGATTTCGTCTCTTGTCATACTGTCAACACTGCCACAAAAAACTTAACACTTAGCAGGGTTCACCTCCAAACTAGAAGCTTGGACAAACTCCTTCATTACATGAGCTATAAGCTGCACAAATTTAGAATCTCCTCTGGAAAAAAGCAACAAATCATCTGCAAAGCTCAAATCTATAATTTTCTGCTTGTCACATTTGGAATGAAATTTGAAATCTCGCTACAAACCCATCTTTTGAAGCAGCCTGTGTAAATACTCCATGATTAAAGTGAACAACATGGGAGAGAGATGATCTCCCTGCCTGAGACCCCTATTTGCCTGCAGAAAATCAGTTAGCCTATTATTTAGTTTATACCGATACGAAGCAGATCTAACCAAACCCATGATCCACATAACAAAACAATTAGGAAAACCCAACTCTTCCAGAATATATTCAAGAGCGTTCTAGTCCATACTATCGTACGTTTTCCTAATGTCCATTTTGAGCAATCACTTAGGAGGTCCAGAATTCAAACAATAGCCTCTTAGTAATTCAAAATACAGAAGAATGTGATCATGTAAGTAGTGCCCATGAACAAATGTTGCTTGGCTCAAATCAACAACTTCACCAATTACCTTGCCTAATCTGCAAGAAAGCACTTTAGAAATAATCTTTACCAAGATAGTAACACAAGAAATCGGTATAAAATCAGTAATCTTGCAAGCACCCTCATATTTAGGAATTATAGTAACTATGGTAGTGTTCGCTGATTTGTACAATCTTTCATGCTCAAAAAAATCTTGAATTGCTCCAATTATGTCATCCTTAATAACTGGCCAAGCACTCTTATAGAAACACGCACCATATCCATCTGCCCCAGGAGCTGAAATATCATTCATACTAAGCAGAGCTTTCTTTATCTCATTCTCTGAAACAAGGTGTTAGCTGGAAATTCGTAAAGTGAACTAAGGGCATGGTTCAGAGGCAAAGGTTTCTATAGCTTAAGGACCAATCTTAAATGAAGGTAGCTTCTGGAGATATTTTAACAAAGCTAAGTCAGAAGCTCCAAAATGAATGTTTGTTGGTTGAGAATTTGGTTCAGAAGGCCAGACTAAGTCGACCAGAGCGAAACAACGTTGAAAACAAGACCATGTCAACATACTGTATGATGGTCGAATCGACAGAAGTTTGATTCGAACGAAGGCATTAGTCGAAGCACTACTGCTGTCGAAGGTGTTTGCTAGTGGACTTAGGAAATTTTGTTGTGCCTCAAGGAAATAGATAGAATTTGAAGGCATTTTCCTTCTGAAGACACGGAGCGGGAAAAGTAAAAAATGAGGAGATCGTGGGTAGTTGCCTCAGAAGATCGTGGGTTAGAAGCTTTTGAATGGATGGAGAAACGTGTACGGAAGTTACTTCTGAAGATTGAATCTCACACGTTGATTAGTTTTAGCAGTTACCTTGTAATTATTATAAATAAGTTAGAATGTTAAGAATTCTAGGTGTTCATTTGTACTCTCAAATTATTTGTTAACACTCTGCCCAATTCCGCGCTAAAGGACGAAAGAGTAACGCAAGCTTTGATGTACATGAATTACCACACTTTTATTTCAATGCAATCATTTTACGTTTAGCTTTGTCTTTGTTGTTTTTACTTCTATTCATTTTCTTGTTGGTCACGAGTCACCACTAGCCTTATTCACCAAAAACATACGTAAACTGTTGGTCACGAGTTACCAATAGTCCGAATTCTGTGTGTGGAAAGCCATTGCGCTATTTCCCTTAGGCTCTAGAAACCGTTTCTGGACCAAGGTCAGTTTCGCTTGCAGAAATAGTGCAATTTACCAGAAACCTTAGCACGTGTCTTGAGATCAACTGTTCGATCTCGCGAGTAATCCTTAGTTTTAGGACTCAGGGAGGACCAGCGGTTGTTTACCATTTTCCACAGTAAACAAATTGGCACACCTGGTGGGACCTAGTGCTAAGTGTTAGATTTTGTTAGAGTTTATCTTAGAAGTGTATGAAACTTAGAAGTGGAAATTCAGCAAGTAAGAAACCACATCCCACTAAGAAACGTACAGTTAAGATGACAAACCACGCATCCCTGTCGAACATGGACGAAATTCCATCTAGAACGTTGGGTGTTGCCGACATAGTTGTGTCGCAAGTTGCGTCATTTCCCCTTTTAAGCAACACAACTGCCTCTGGGCCAACTACTTCAGTATCAATTCCCATTCCCCAGACCACACCGGTGAGTCCAAGGCCTGTGGTGGCCAAGAGTGTCATTCCAAACACAACGATACCCCGATTTGGTACTGCTACAAATCCCCCTTATGGAATGTCGTATTTTTTAATGGCGGTATATCAGGCGACCCCTAATGTAGAAATAGTGTATGATACCTTGCAGAATGCTAATGCCCCTTTACAAGGATCTGCAGTGGGGGCAAATAGGGAAATGTCTGCACAACACTTAAATACTACCTCTGTGGCAGTATTAAGGCAACAAATGGATGATAGCAACCATGAGTTAGTCAATATGTTAACTAACCAAATAGGAAATGTGTTCAATCCCATAGTGTAAGAATCGGTCAAGACTAATAGGCAGTCTGCTGAAACAAACCGATAGGTTATTGCATAATTAACACGCCTATGCAACTTCCTAGGCGCCCCCTAAGCGGTTGGCCGACAGGTTCATCCGGTTCGACAACATGTACATGTCTAAAGGGACATGGGGGCAGCAGAAGAGGAAACTATATATCAAGGACAAGCTACAACGCCTCAAAGGAATATTGTTGTCAACCCACCTAGGGTCTTGGTGTAAAGACACCAAGAAGCTGACCAAGTCCTTGACCAAGTTCGATAGGAAAATTTGGTTGTTGAAAATAACCTAACCAACATTGTCGAGAGAATTATGGCTAGAAAAGGTATGAATATAATGTCAAGTCCAACGTATTCTTCTCCATTGTCAGAGTACATATTACAGACTGAAAACCCTAAAGGATGGAAAATTTCTAAGTATACTAAGTTTGGAGGAGAAATGGGTGAATCGATGGTCGAACACATCGCCAGATACCTGACTGAGTCGGGAGACATGGCAAATAATGAAGGCTTAAGGGTGAAACATTTCCCTTCATCCCTTACCAAAGCAACCTTTACGTGGTTTACTACCTTGCCCCCTGATTCGATCGACTCGTGGTCGGTCGGAGGTTGCTCCACCTAATTTTATGAGGGGCACTCAAAAATTATTTTGGTCGAATTGTCCAGTATTAAGAGAAAGTTTGTTGAGACAATAGATGACTATCTAAATAGGTTTAGATCCTTAAAAGCGAGGTGTTTTACCCAAGTGCCTGAATATGAGCTTGTTCAAATGGCTGCTGGAGGTTTGGACTATTCCATTAGGAAGAAAATAGATCCAACTTTCGTTAAGGGTATATCACAATTGGCTGACAGAGTTTGACACCTTGAGCGCCTTCGACTAGAGAAAGTCAGACATACCAAGGCTAAGTCTAAGAAAGAAAAATAGCCTATATTGACTTCGACGATACAGATCCAATATACGAGGCTAATTACATGTCGCCGACAGAGGCAGACGTGGATGTAGCTGAATTGAAATCAGGGTCAGCATATGAATGTAAATTGTTGTTTCCTGCCAAAAGAAAAGCCATACAGTCGAAACTAGTTCCAGAACTCTTGTAAAAACTTATACTTTCGACGTTAGTAAATGCGAGGAGATTTTTGATTTACTTGTTAAAGATGGTCAGATTTTAGTACCCCCAAATGTTAAATTGCCACCATTAGAACAAAGGAAAAAGAGAGGTTTTTGTAAATATCACAATTATCTTGGTCATACAACCTCTCAATGTTTTATTTTCGTGATCCGTGCGAAAGTTTCCAAGAGGGCGTCAAATTACCGCCAAAATAGAAGATCGACACTGATCCCCTAAGACAAGAAGATGCCTTGTTTACTGAACCTGTTGCAATTAACATGGTCGACATTGTTGAAGTGCCCGACAACGAGATGTTGGAAGAAAGCATTGATGAAAGCCCACACGTCAATCTAGCTGACGTCTACCCTAGGGATGATGAAGACTTGCTGAATTTTCTATATCTGTGCAAAAATAAGGGCGCTCAAGTTGGTTTCTACCCCAGATGTAGCACGCTGACGGATAGGGTTGCTGCTGAAAACTTCCAGAAACTGCAGCTGGAAAGATGAAGAGCCCAATGGAACAGAAGAGATCCAAGGCAAAGGCAACCTTCCCAGTTTAGGCCAAAAACCTTTGTTCCGTCGGCTACTGTGCCCAAAGGAACATGGGATAAACAACAAATGGCTGCTGGGCCATCCAATGCTACTAGCATCATAAGAGAGACCAAAGGGAAAACACCAATGAGCTACCGACTCGAGGTGTGCTCTGAGAAAAAGAGCCACGTATCTGAGAATTATATGGGAAAAAATCCAATGAGTCGAACTCAGTGGAGACGTTTCCAAAGGAAAAAGCAGGCTGAAAGACAAGCTGCTGCTAAACAAAGTGTTGTCAATAAAGGCAAGAACCCTCGACAGTATAAGCCAAAAGTCGACCCTACTGTTAATCAACAGATCAAGGAGTATGTGAATAAGTCAATCGACCATGGTTCTGATGAAGCGACTGATGATTTTTCCTCTGACTCTGAAGCAAGCTTGGACATCTTGGTCAATGTGGTCTCTATACTCCCAGAAGAGTATAACATACCTACGGAAGTAGAGAACAATGGTGATCTAGATGTTGTTGAAATGGCCTTACATAGGCCAACTTGCTATTTTGTGATGAACAATGGTTCTGTTGAGAGCCAAGATGCTTTTTTTTAAAAAGCCTAATATGGCAATGAGAAGCCATTTAAAGCCACTACTGATTAGAGCAAAGGTTAAAGAGACAGCCATCAACAAGGTGTTGGTGGATTGTGGCGCTACGGTGAACATAATACCACACCATATTCTGAAAAGAGTCGGTAAGTATGGCACCGACATAAGGTCTCATAACGTGGTCTTGGCATCACGGGAGGAACAAAACTACCATGGAGTAATCCGTAGATGTTACCGCGGCCGCCATTAGGCCGACAATATTTATGGTCATCCAAGGTCGACCAAGTTACAATATGCTTCTTGGTAGAGAATGGTTGCATGGAGTTGGTGTTGTGCCTTCTTTTATGCATCAACACCTGATTATATGGCGAGAAGACGACATTGTGGAATACATTAAAGCTGATCAAGGGTATTTCATGGAAGATGTTAATGTTGTGGGCCAAAACCAATTCGATTGGAAATTGGCCAACATTGCCCTCTGCCATCCAGCAGAAAACACGTATGCCAACTTACATGAGCCATTCGTTTCGCTAAAGCTGCATGAAACCCATGGGTTTACATGGGATGTTGAATATCTAGAGGACCCCTATGCAGAAGAACCCGCACCGACAGGCTGGGGAAATCATCATGAGAATGATGCCTGAGCTAGAGGCTCTGCGAAGGATTTTAGCGTATATTGCCAAAAATAAAATAAATTCGGCTATAGAAGCTGAAGAAGCAAAGATGGCAGCAGAAGTTGCTAAACTTCCAGTCCCAAAGAAGTTTCGGAGAGTCGAACCACCGTAAAAAGTAACATGGTTAATGCCGATGAGCAACGACTGGATTGCATATACGATGACAAACCGTTAGGTTTCGAGAATGATCCCATGGCTCCTGAAAAAATGCGGCCACAAGACCCTTTAGAAGAAATCGACCTTGGCACAGAAGGTGACAAAAGACCAACCTACATCAGCGCCAACATCGACCAAAAGCTCAGAACTGAGGTAATATCTTTATTAAAAGAATTTAAAGATTGTTTTGCTTGAGACTATAATGAAATGTCTGGTTTGAGCAGGGAATTGGTCGAACTGAAACTACCAATAAAAGCTGGCAAGAAGCCAGTAAAACAAACGCCTCAACGGTTTGCACCTGCAGTCATGTTGAAGATCAAGGAGGAAGTAGAGAGACTCCTCCAAAGCAAGTTCATCAGAATTGCAAGGTATGTCGAATGGTTGGATAATATTGTGCCAGTGATTAAGAAAAATGGAAAGTTGAGAGTGTGCATTGATTTTAGAGATTTAAATGATGTCACTCCTAAAGATGAATATGCCATGCTAGTGGCTGAGATGTTAGTCGATTCTGCTGCTGACTTTGAATATTTAAGTATGCTTGATGGTTATGCTGGTTATAACCAAATCTTTATTGTAGATGATGATGTGCTGAAGACGACATTTTGTTGTCCAGGAGCATTAGGCACCTATGAGTGGGTAGTCATGCCATTCAGCTTGAAGAATGTCGGAGCAACGTACTAGAGGGTAATGAATACTATGTTCTATGATTTTATTGAAAATTTCATGCAGGTTTACACCGACGATATTGTAATCAAGTCGAGTAGTAAACCGACACACTTAGAGCACCTTCGGAAAGCTTTCGAAAGGATGCGAAAATATGGGTTGAAAATGAATCCATTAAAATGTGATTTTTGTGTGCAGGCAGGAGATTTCCTTGGTTTTGTTGTGAATAAGAAAGGCATTGAAGTCAATCAAAGCAAGACCAAAGCCATCATGGACGTAAAACCACCATCGACCAAAAAGGAGCTTCACCACCGTGGGCAAAATAAATTTCGAGGAGATTCATTTCCAACTTAAGTGGAAAACTAATGCGCCACCACCGCTTTGATCAAGAACGAAGAATTTATCTGGCGAGAGGAGCATCAAGAGGCTTTCGACAAGATAAAAGAGTATCTGGTGAAGCCTCCTATATTGGCACCCCCACTTAGAAATAGGCCTATGATGTTGTATATAGCTGCCTCAGATTCGACCATAGGTAGTATGTTAGTTTAAGAGGACGATATTCATGTAGAACGTCCTGTGTATTACCTTAGTCGTATGTTAAATAGTCCTGAAACTAGGTATAGTGACATAGAAAAATTATGTATGTGTTTGTATTTCTCTTGTATCAAACTGAAGCAATACATAAAACCAGTTGATGTTTATATTTCTTCTCATTTCGACATCATTAAACATATGTTGTCTAAACCAGTCCTGCACATTCGAATTGGTAAATGGGCTCTAGCATTAACTGAATATTCCTTAACGTATGTGCCTTTAAAAGCAATGAAAGGGCAAATAGTGGCAGATTTCCTAGTCGACCATTCTATGGTCGCTATGCCAGAAAATTTTGTTGATTTAGTACCATGGAAATTATACTTTGACGGTTCTAGTCACAAAAACGGGGCAGGAATTGGTGGAGTTATAATTTCTCCTAGTGGAATTCCAGCAGAGTTCAAATACACCATCAACGGCATTTGCACTAATAATGAAGCAGAATATGAGTCCCTTATTACTAGACTTGAACCATCGCTAAATCAAAGGAGCCGAAATTATGGGAGACTCTGAATTGGTAATCAAACAAGTATCAAAAGAATATAGATGCGTTAAGGAAAATTAAATCATGTACTTCGTGATTTCCATAAGATTGTTAAAACGGTTCGAACAAGCCAACCTTTGACACATACCCGGGCGGGAAAATCAGGAAGCTAATGATCTAGTGCAAGAACCTTCAGGATACAAGAAGAATGAAGATGAGGAGTTTATACAAGTAAAGAAAAAGGTTAGAGCTACTTCACTATCCCCTTCAGACTTATCAATTATAAAATTAGGAGCCATAGATATAGAAATTTTTGAAATTTTAGCAATTGATAATGGGCAAGACAGTGATTGGCGAAAACCCTTGGTCGATTACTTGCATTCACCAACTGGTTCGACAGATCGTAAAATAAAATATCGTGCCTTGAGTTTTGTTTTGATTGAAAACGAATTATTCAAGAAAACTGTCAAAGGGGTATTACTTAAATGCCTAAGAGAGAGTGAGGCATATGTAGCAGTGTCGAGTGTGCATAGTGGAGCATGCGGTGCACACCAAGCTGGACACAAGATAAACTGGTTGCTAATGCGAACAGGTGTGTATTGGCCTTCAATGTTGAAAGATTGTATTGAGTTTGCCAGAGGATGCCAAGAATGCCAAATGCATGGGGGCATCCAGCACGTGCCAGCAAGCGAATTACATGCTATTGTAAAACCTTGGCCATTCAGAGGATGGGCCTTAGATGTAATTGGTGAAATAAAACCAACATCATCTAAGCAACAAAGGTACATTTTAGCCGGTATTGACTATTTCACAAAGTGGGTCGAGGCCATAGCATTAAGGAATGTCGACCAAGAGGCTGTGATTGATTTTATCCAAAATCATATTATGTGTCGGTTTGGAATTCCTGAAACAATTACGACCGACCAAGGCACAGTGTTCACGGGACAGAAAATGCAAGACTTTACGAAGGAAGTCGGAATAAAACTATTAACTTCTACTCCTTATTATGCTCAAGCAAATGGTCAAGTCGAAGCTGCTAATAAAGTAATAATTGGCCTGATCAAGAAGCATGTGGGTAAAAAACCAAAAAACTGGCATCAAACGCTAGATCAAGCTTTGTGGGCATGTCGAACGTCCCCTAAAGAGGCAACGGGGACAACCCCATTGCGACTGGCATATGGACATGATGTTGTTTTACCAGTAGAAATACATGTTCAATCTGTGAGAATTCAACGACAACATGAAATACCGTTTGAAGATTATTGGAAGATGATGACTGATGAGTTAGTCGATTTGGATGAAGAAAGGATGTTAGCCCTTGATGCCTTGAGAAGGCAAAAAGATAGAAGGAATAAAGCCTATAATAAAAAGGTAAAAGACAAAGTATTTCATGTTGATGATTTAGTCTGGACATTAATACTGCCTATGGACAGAAATGATAGAGTGCTGGGAAAATGGTCCCTAAACTGGGAATGACCGTTTAAAATAATCCAAGTGTTTTCCAATAACGCATATGAACTGGAAGAATTGGCCCTAGATTGACGCATTCTGAGACTGAATGGTAAATACTTGAAAACATACAAGCCAATTCTTAAAGAAATCTCAATTTCGACCACGTAAAGTCTGTGTGTCGAACAGAGCTGGAACATAGTAATAAAGCCAACATCTTAATTGTACAAAATATAAAGTGTGCAAATAAATATAAGACGAGAATGCCAAAAAGAATGGTGTTTTATAAATTATGGAGATTCATATTACAAAGAATAAAACCCACAACAAATACATTTAAAGGATCACATCAATCAGAAGTTGCCAAAATTCCTTTGGAAGCTGCCCAAATCACTCTCAAGACGAGCAGCAGTGTCACCTAGTCCATCAGCGTTGACCCTGAGAGTGTGCAGTTCATCTTCGACCCAAGTCGTGGCATTATTGACGATAAGAGCATCTTTGGCCAACTGGCGCATTTCTTTTTTATCAGAAATGTTGGCCTGGTCAATTTCTTTGTCTTGTCTTTCGACAAGTTCCAACTCTTTCGTCAATTCGGCAATTTGACTGCATATTTTAGCAACTCTTTTTCTTTTGGGGCTCTGTTCTTGCCGCCTCTGATTGATGACCTTTATCTCTTCGACCACCGTTGTGGTTTTCTTCACCATCTCCACATTCTTCCTCACCATTGCCTGTTTGGTGTCGACCAATTGTTCAGTCTCCTTCATCTGAGTAACATTGGTCAGCAGAGGAGAAAGGATATTTTCGAATGCTGCTATCATCAGCTTTGAGAATTCAGAAGTCTCAAGACCTTTCAACTGGGTGATAGCATCCAGAAGCTCAGGCCCAAGAGTCGAATCTTCACGCAGCGCATGAGGCAAGTCAAGATTAAAGGCATGAGTACGAATAGTGTCATTCAGTTTCTTGACTTTAGTGGCCTCAGGTCCTAGCTTATCGCCATGAATCTGGGAATGGTCAGAATATGAAGATGTAGCGTACCGATTCATGAATTGATTCAGTCTTTCCAGAGTAGCCTCGACATCGTCGACATCCATGTCGACGGGAACATCCTTTACTCCAGAAGGGCCAGCTGAATTATCCTTCTCAGGAGAACTCTGAATCTGAATTGGCTCGACAACGGTTTGAGGAGCCCCCTGAATCCTGCAGGGAATCTGAAAGACTAGAGTCGGAGCTAGTCGAACAATAAGCTTGGTGCCTGGCAGGACTAGTGACTGAATCAGAGTCACAGTGAGAAGCCCAAGTAACAATTTCAACAAACTCACCAGTTGCTACATGGGGAGTCTGTTGGTGCTGAGGAGAAGAAACTTCTAAGAGTGGAGTATAGTCTGGTGCACTGTAGTGTGGCTCAGAAGCTTTGACCTAGGGAAAAGATGAATGTCACATCAGACAGGTATAATTCAGCAAGTTAAAAAAATACTCTAGAGGATACAAGAAATACCTGCGGAGGTGGTGAGTGAGTCCTTGTTTCATTCCCTTCAGCAGAAGCATTAGCAGTTTCTTCTACTGTTTCTTTATTGACATCAGGAACAGGTGTGGGGTCTGGAGTGACAACGGTTGTATTTATTATGATATTACTATCAGCAGGAGAAAGTAAGGCGTTGTCGCCTGATAAGGATGATCATCGATTCACCTGCCTGTGACCTTTTCTTTGGCGTTTTTCTTCACTTTGCCTTTCGTGGAAGGTAGCGCCTTTTATGGCTTTTGGGTTTTTGGGGTTGAGGAAAATGAGCATCAGGAGATGGCTGCAGAAACAAAGAAGGTTTCAGAAGAGAAATCTTACTCCTTCATAAAAAAATAGTCAGAAAGTGATAAGATGCTTACCTCAGTGCTCCCACTGTGGTGGGACTTTTTGTCCTGCTTGGACCTTTGGATATGGGAGCAATGAATCCGCTAAGCGCCGACTACATAAAAGAAATTGAGACGTTAGTAAATAGATAAGATACAAGACGTCGAAATAGGGACATTCACACTTACAGAAGAATCAACTTTCTTAACAAAAGCAGAAATTGGTTCATCATCTGAGAGAGTGTGGATGGGTATGAACTGTAAAGACATCAAGTATAAGTGAGGTGTCGAATAAGAAAGATACACATAGGTGTGAGTAAAACATACCTTGGATTGTGAAGGGCCTCCTGCAGCGCTGGCTTTGGCAGGTTTGGTCGACGACTTCCTTTGGTTTTCAACAGCAGCAGCTTCCTGCCTGGGGGAAACTACCTATGACAGAGGTACAACTAGAAAAGAAGCTAAGTCAAATAATGATGTAAGACAAACTGTGAAAGAAACAGAACTTTCCATAAGTGGTTACCCTTGGGTACTACAACAAGCTCTCTCACATATCTAAGGTCAATGTGAAGAAAGCTTGGGTAGCTATGCAACCAATGCTTCGTTGGAACCACCCTGTCGGCTTTCTTTTTGTAAGCATTTTCAACGTTAGACCAAGAGACATACCACCAATCTGGAAATGGTGGTCGAAAAGCCAGAGCTAAAGGGCTAGTCGGCAAAGGAGGAAATTTGATTTTTCCAAAGTGAAGTGCGTAAAGATACTTGTCTTTCGCGTAACTAGGGATCTTGAGGTGAGGAATCTTCCTAGTTACCTTCTCCTTTAGCTCTTGGGCCGCGTCATGAATGGTTCGACGAAGATTGTTTGCCAAGTACACCACTCTGAAAAAGTTCTAGAATGCTTAAATTTCTCTTATGTGAATTGCCTTACATTTTGTTGTCTTTCCCTGAAAAGTATTGAAAGCCACAGTTAGCTCATTTAATTTGCCAGCAGCGTCACTTATAAAGGTAACAAGGTATGACTGCCACCAAATTTTGAACTCATGGGTACAGAAAAATGTTGGCTTAAAAGAGGTGAAGGTCAGCATGGCTCAACGTTCCCACAAGGTGGCGACAGTCTCTTTAACGACTTCTCAGTCTTGGTCATCTAAAATATCCATGAGCAATTCATGATATGGATAGAGTGACTTAGGCACAATTTGACAGAGCCCAAACTGTCTAGCCACCAAATTGGGTTGGTAAGCTGCCAAGCAAGGGGTCATTTAAGTGATAGCACCTGACAAAAATTGGGGAGTCAGAAAACGTCTTCAAATGACCAAAGATCTCTTTTGATGCCTCTCTTCGACAAGGGGAAAAGATTCAGTGAGCCACAATGGGCCACTTTTGCCATCAACAATAGGAGCCATCGAAGGTGTAAAATCCTCCCGTGTCAACATTATGTGGAAAAGCATTTTGAAGACTTCGCCATTTGGAGAAGTCTTGTCGATCGGAGTCAACGGAAAGTAGCATGGCCATAGTGCCCCACTTCTGTCTTGGGAGATTGAAACCTTCTTTTGTCGAAAAGGCTTCACGTCAGTAGAAAAAGTGGCATTTAGCCACAGTTGTAAGAGCCAGAAGGATCCATGCACCAACACACTCTTTTTCTTTGGATTCTTGGGATCAAAACTCTTTATCTGGCCGACCACGTCGGTCATAGAGGAGTACAAAGAGGCCAAAATTAATTGGCCTAAAGCAACATTCTCACTTCTATGCAACGCTGCAGCCAAATGAGCAAATTGCTTAGCTATCTGCATCGACCTCAAACAAAATACGAAGCGAGATAGCCAGAGAGTTAGAAAAGCAACACGCTCTTCATCATAAACTTCTTCAGTTTCGCAGTGATGGTGTTGAATAAAGTTGTTGTAAGTTGGATGTTTTGATTCGCCAACGTCGAATTTAATGGGGATAACCTCGTGGTCGATGTGGTTGAAGACAATCTCAGCAGGCTTTACGCCTGTTAAAGCAGCTACATCCAGTAGCATGAGGGTTATCATACCACACCTTGTGTGGAAAGTATTAGTGAATCCTTCTCAGAAGTATAAGGCAGCTAATAGCATGCCACCTGAGTAAGGTGCGCCGACACGAGCAAGTTGCAACGGGTCATAGATAACCATTGCCTTCCATTGTGGGCCCTTGTGTGGCTCTAATCTTGCCATCCAAGCCCCAAACTTAGGGCAGTGTAAGGGAGGAGCAGTACGAAAGTTCCTGTCAACAAACTGTAACGAAATGGGGTTTGTTGAGGTGATTAGGAGGGAGCTACGCTGGCTGGTGGGGAAAAAGGCACCCTCATCATCTACATGTATTTCAGAGGGGACGTCTGAAGGTAGTGGCCCTAAAAAAGCGTAAGGTACATCATCCAGTATGAAGGGAATGAGTACTTGAGATTTCCATATTTTGGTTTTCTCTTCAGAAAGCGGTGGCTCCGGGAGGTAGGTTTTGCCATCAATTTGGCGGAGTTGGAGACTGGCGACGGGAGCTGTGATAAAGTCTTTGTCTGCCATTGTTGAAACTGAATATGTTTGAAAAGGTTTAAAGATTCTTGATGGGAACCGAGGAAGAAGTTGAAAAAACCCTAAAGATCGCTGTTCTTTAAGATTGAAATGCAAAGCTGGAAACTTTTGACGGTTGAAGACGAAGGAAACAAGTGATTAGGGTTTGTTGCAGTTGTTCTTGGTTTTCTGGTTCAGAGATTGGGAACGAAGAAGATGAAGTTTGCTATGGGTTTTTGCTGTGTAAAGAGTGAAGGCGCAGAAGAAAAAGAAAGAAAGAAGAAGAATGGCTATTTATAGGCGTGGGAGTGAGAAAAACGAAAAGGCAAAAGGGATCGTGGCAGTTCCCTAGGGTTTCAATCGTGTCCGTCGAAGGACACATGTAAGAGGATTAAGTCTCTAGCATAGTGGGGTCATTCCGGATACCTAGGCCATGATGACTAAACATTATATGCTCCCACGTCTCGAGGAAAGGAAATGTACGTTTTCATGATTACATGATGTCATGAAAAGACTGGAGCAGTGAGCTGTTAGCACTAAGGTAGTGGAAACGGCTAAACCGACGCAAGGTGAAACTTCATAGATACCATTGTCTCATGTTTGACAACATCAAGAAATCGAAAAATGGTATCTCTGGGGGGCATTTTGTTAGCTGGAAATTCGTAAAGTGAACTAAGGGCATGGTTTAGAGGCAAATGTTCCTATAGCTTAAGGACCAATCTTAAATGAAGGTAGCTTCTGGAGATATTTTAACAAAGCTAAGTTAGAAGCTCCAAAATGAATGCTTGTCGGTTGAGAATTTGGTTCAGAAGGCCAGACTAAGTCGACCGAGCGAAACAGCGTTGAAAACAAGACCATGTCAACATACTATATGATGGTCGAATCGACAGAAGTTTGAGTCGAACGAAGGCATTAGTCGAAGCACTGCTGTTATCGAAGGTGTTTGCCAGTGGACTTAGGAAATTTTGTTGTGCCTCAAAGAAATAGACAGAATCTGAAGGCAGTTTCCTTCTGAAGACACGGAGCGGGAAAAGTAAAAAATGAGGAGATCGTGGGTAGTTGCTTCAGAAGATCGTGGGTTATAAGCTTTTGAATGGACGGCGAAACGTGTACGGAAGTTGCTTCTGAAGATTGAAACTCACCCGTTGATTAGATTTAACAGTTACCTTGTAATTATTATAAATAAGTTAGAAAGTTAAGAATTCTAGGTGTTCATTTGTACTCGCAAATTATTTGCTAACACTCTGTCCAATTCCGCGCTAAAGAAAGAAAGAGTAACGCCAACTTTGATGTACGTGAATTACCACACTTTTATTTCAATGCAATCATTTTACGTTTAGCTTTGTCTTTATTGTTTTTACTTCTATTCATTTGCTTGTTGGTCACGAGTCACCACTAGCCTTATTCACCAAAAACATACGTAAACTGTTGGTCACGAGTTACCAATAGTCATAATTCTGTGTGTGGAAAGCCATTGCACTGTTTCCCTTAAGCTTTGGAAACCGTTTCTGGACCAAGGTCAGTTTCGCTTGCAAAAATAGTGCAATTTACCAGAAACCTTAACACGTGTCTTGAGATCAACTGGTCGATCTCCCGAGTAACCCTTACTTTTAGGACTCAGGGGGGACCAACGGTTGTTTACCATTTTCCATAGTAAACACAAGGCCAATAAGACTATCATATCTCACTGCACTAAGCTACTTACCCTCCCTCAACACCCCAATGTCAATCTTATTCAAAACAGGGGAAGATGTGTCTATCAAGTTTTGGTAGAAACTATAAACTACATGTTGAATATTGTCTGCATCTACATGGATGTGCCCCTCACTGTCAATAATTTTATCAATATGGGTCTGCTTATACCTACACTTTAGATTCTCAAAGAAAAAGGCTGAATTATTATCTCCAAGCCTAAGCCAATCAATTTTCTTTTTTTGTCTCACCAAGCTTTCCTCAATGTCAGCTAGTCTGCTCACTTCAGTTAAACACTCTTTAACTTTCAGAATATATGCAATATTCATTCAGTCAGAAATCAAGTCTTCTTGAGCTTTTATGAGCTTATCTCTGACATTAGACAGTTGGGAGGGAAGGTTTCTGTAGGGTTGGCATCTACTTCTTATAACTCCCTGAAGCCTTTGCAACTTCTTCCACACCATATACATAGGGTTACCTTCTAGCTCACCATTTCAACTCTCCCTCACCATGGTTAAGAAATCATCTTGCTTAGCCACCAAATTAGGAAATTTGAAAATTCTCTTAGTTCTGCAGGTAGTTTGAATTGAGGTACTCCAGTTAAGCAATGCATGATCTGAGATACTCCAGTTTGAATTGAGGTACTCCAGTTAAGCAATGCTATCACCATTCAATTGATGCCAATTCACATTAGCTATAATTCTGTCAATACGGGAATAGATAGGATCATTGCTTTGATTATTGAACCAAGTGTAATAATCTCCTTCACTATCCTTCTCAAACAAGCCAACTTTATCCACCATATTAGCCAAATCTCTGAATTCACGCTCATGGACATTATGACCCCCAACTTTGTCTTTAGCATGAAGGACATTATTGTAATCACCCATAAGAAACCACAGACCCTGAATAGAAGCTGCTAGAGTTTTTATGTCTTGCCAAAGCTTTTTCCTTTTCTCAAGAGAATTATGAGCATAGATACCAGTACACCATATTTTGAAAATACCAGCATTACTATAAATTCCCACACGAATATACTGATTAATACAAGCTTCCTTTTTAATCACAGTTTTACTCTTATCCCACATGATCCATAATATACCATTAGAATGAGCTTCATAGTTATCAATGAAAGACCATTTAGGCCCAGGTTTATTTCTAACCTTGTCAGCCTTATGAGCCTTAACTCTAGTTTCAACAATAATACCAATTTTAGGTTGCAAGGTATTGAGACGAGTTGCTATCTCCCTGCATTTTCTTTCTTTATTCAACCCTCGAACGTTCCAAGAGACTATCATGGCACACCTAATGTGCCCGCTCTTAGATCCTTCTCAATCCTAAGAGCTTTAAAACCATTAGTGCATTGAATAACATTATCTTTTTCTTGCAGAACAACCTTACCCAAACTAGGATTGTTCTCACCATATCCCTCTGAAAATCAAAGTCTAGGTGCCAGTGCTTTAAGATCATGGGCATATTGTATATTGTATAAGGGCATTTCATAAACACCATATATTTTTCCTTTTCAGTCTTGAATTTCATAAGAAAGTACCCCTCATCATGGTATAAAAGTTATGGCAGCTGAACAAATTTCCAGTATCTCATCATAAATTGTTTTACCGCATTCATTGTCAAGTCCTTACCAAGAACATACATGATTGCAGAGTTCTTCCAGTACAAAATTTCATCCACCACATCTTTGTTCGCAATAACCACCACCAGTTTGCCATTCTTAATCAACGGGGCAGAGTAGCCAAGCATGTGACCATTCGTAGGGACACGATTACCACTAATCACAACAACCCACAGTTGTGGTTCCTTGCTTGAAACAACTTCCACATATTTCATCATCATTGGTGGTTCTTCAACGATTTTTGCTTCTACCGAATCATCATCCTAGTCGCCAATTTCTACTCCATCCAACCCTATTTTCCTACTATCCACACCAGTTGAGCTTCCAATCTCTTTTCCAATCGTACTAGCAGATGGTTCTTTCAGTGTAAAAACCTTCTTCTTTGGTCTTCCACATCCACGTCCCATCTCTCCAGAGCAAACACACCTTTAACCCCTCACTGTTCCCCACACCTCCGTGGTCCCTAACCCTAAGGTTAGGAGTTTAAACTAGCACAAGGTAGGTCATCGTGAGATCGTCGTCGGAGCTAAATCGCCAGAGAGAAAGAGAAATTGTAATACGTTAAATTTTTTAATAATGAATAAAAAAGTGTTTATATATATATATACCGCAAGAGAAAAAAATACGCGGTTCGATTGACTTTTAAAAATAAAACCAAATCAAACTAATGCGGTTTGGATTTGTTCGGTTGTTTTAGATTTTTACAGGAAAAAAATTATCGAGCCATACATATACACATGTAGAGGAAAATATAATTTTGTGTTTAATCGTTCATACATTAATATAAAAAAATTATAATTGTCAAAATAAATTTATAATTTAATAGATAAAATTACGTATTATAATTTTATCTAATCAATAGAATGATATACATAAGATTGCATTCTTAAATAAATATTACACAAAGAATACGATAAAATATATTTTGTGAAATAATATTTATAAATGAATAATTTTTTTTTAATGATTTATAAATTAAAATAAATATCATACAAAGAATATGATAAAACATACACATACTAAATGTTGATTTCTCTAAAGAATTAAAGAAATATATATTGGTTAATAAGATTTTATAGTATAATGCAGTTTAGTTTGGTTTGCAAACCTACAAACCGCAAACTAAACCTAACAACGCGGTTCTGTTAGAAAATGACACAAACACATCCGAATCAAATATAGTTTTTTACGGTTTCAGTTTAGTTTGATTCGATTTTTATATATATATATATATATATATATATATATATATATATATATATATATATATATATATATATATATATATATATATATAGAGGAGGGATCAAATTACACCAATTAGTTACACCAAGTATTACACTCATTTATAACCTTTGATTTATTTAAAATCTAATGGTTATAATAAAAAGGCATCTTAGTAAAATGTTTCCTTTTTTCACAAGACAAACCATTCCATATATATTTTGCTAATAAATGTCATATATTTTAAACAAAATATTTTTTTCCTCTCAAATCAATAATCAATTTCATACATAATAATATTTACTGTTCAAAGAAAAAAAATGTGACTTGAAATTTTTTTAAAATATATTATTTTTAATTAGTACTATTTATATTTACTACTAAAAAATTACTATCAAATTAAAATTATTTGAAATTGTTTTCATTGTTTTTGTAGGTTTATTTAAATTAAATTATATTCTATTAATTTAAATTAAATGATAAAATTAATATATTTTTAATTTAAATTAAATTATATTCTATACATTTAAATTAAAGGAAAAATTAATATATTTTTAAACTAAAATATATAATAATATTAAATATGCACATAATTTAAAAAAATATATTCAAAAAATAAGTAGAAAATATAAAACAAAATAAATTTTATTGATCATCGTTCATTTTGTCTAAATTTTATTTAAATTATGATTATAATTTTATTTAATTTAAAATGAATGATGAAAAATTAAAAATAAAATAAAATAAATAATGAGAAATTTAATTTAAACAAAATGGAAGAAAACAATTTTACAAATACTTACAAAATAAAAAAAAATTTCTTCCATTTTGTTTAAATTAAATTTCTTATTATTTATTTTTTATTTTTTTCATTTTTCATCGTTCATTTTAAATTAAATAAAATTATAATCATAATTTAAATAAAATTTAGACAAAATGAACGATGATCAATAAAATTTATTTTATTTTGTATTTTCTACTTATTTTTTAAATATATATTTTTAAATTATGTGCATTTTGAATATTATTATGTATTTTATTTTAAAAATATATTAATTTTTCCTTTAATTTAAATGAATAGAATATAATTTTATTTAAATTAAAAATATGTTAATTTTATCATTTAATTTAAATTAATAGAATATAATTTTATTTAAATAAACCTACAAAAACAATGAGAACAATTTCAAATAATTTGAATTTGATAGTAATTTTTTAGTAGTAAATATAAATAATATATTTTTAAAAATTTTCAAGTCACATATTTTTTTCTTTGACAATATATGTTATTATGTATGAAATTGATTTTTCATTTGAGACAAAAAAAATTGTTTAAGATATATGACACTTATTAGCAAAATATATATGGAATGGTTGGTCTTATGAAAAAAGGAAACATTTTACTAAGATGCCTTTTTATTATAACCATTAGATTTTAAATAAATCAAAGGTTATAAATGAGTGTAATACTTGGTGTAACTAATTGGTGTAATTTGATCCCTCCTCATATATATATATATATATATATATATATATATATATATACACGCACACACATAGTAAAAGTTAACATGTGCCCAAAGGACACCTATTTGCAGAAAAACTTTCGAAATCCGTGAATTTCCAAGGGCACATGTTTAAGATACTATTTGCGAAAATATTATTTCGAAATCCGTCAATTCAATTTATTAAAATTTTAAATATAACTTTACTGCACATGTTTTTTCTAATTATAGTATCTTAAAATGTGCCCTTAGGACACATATTAGCATGACACACACACATATATATATATATATATATATATATATATATATATATATATATATATATATATATATATATATATATATATATATATATATATTAAATTTTGAATAAAGTTAAAAATATTTGTATTTAATTATATCTATATTGTTACAAGAAAATAAGATATATCTGTGATCATATTATATTATATCTATGATATATCTATATTTCTTAGTTATATTATTTTTAATATTTATTATTCAAAAACATAATATTTTAAATAAATATACTAGTAAAGTTGACATTTTCAAAATATAATTATATTAATAGATAATTACTAGAATTAACTAAAAAAAATAGTGAGATTTAGGTGGGACAAGCTAAACAAATAGGTGCGGCGGATTTTGGCAGGACGGATGGCGGGTGGTGGGCTTTAGCGGGGCGGGCATTGGTGGTCTGTTGGTCCAAAATCTCAACCCAACCCGCTATTTTATGGCGGGTGCGCGGGCCGGACTGACGGACCACAATTTATTTTGTCACCCCTAATTATATCTATCTATCAGTAGTAAAATTTAAATATATTAATGTTTATACATATTTATCTATTTATAGATATTTATTAATATAAATATTTATATCGATATATATATATATATATATATATATATATATATATATATATATATATATATATATATATCATATAAACTCCCATCAATGCCCTTTACCACTACATAAGGCTAAAACGGTAATAAATATATTTGTAAATGGAAAATTATATTTTATTAAAATTATCAGTAAATTGTTAATTTTAAATAGGCTGTGATTTATAAGTTGTATTGTGTGTATATTATTTTAGAGCAATAAATATAATAATTAAAAAAATTTATTGATGTTTTGTTAAAAGAAATAAACAAATATCTTAATATTATTTTGATTCTTTTGAACATGTAACACATTAACACATTTGTTTTAAAATTGTTTGATAACTCTGTTCGATGTTCGATGATTAATGTATATTAACACATAAATACGATAATATAATTTTTAATTTTACGAGTTGGTATAAACACAATACATTTTTTTATTTCAATCAATGATGACTTTTATTTGAGAAGTAAAATCATTATTTTAAAAACTATTTTTAAAAAACATTCAAACTATTTTTATGAA
Organism: Vicia sativa; assembly: GCA_021764765.1. NCBI lineage: Eukaryota > Viridiplantae > Streptophyta > Magnoliopsida > Fabales > Fabaceae > Vicia > Vicia sativa. The sequence continues at coordinate 205,314,208 of CM038794.1, forward strand.
ATTTAAAATTTTACGATTTTTTTTTTTCCGTTTTGGATAAAATGTTTTAATTGATTGTTTTAAAATCTAATGAGTTACAATTAGAGAAAGTTTAACTGCCACTTTTTGATTTGTTATTAATTCCAAAAATAAGATTTTCACTATCAAAAATCTTTGAATGCAATTAACAAATATTAAAAGAAATATCTTAAATTTTATCTCTTTTATTATTTTTTCATTTCCCACATCATTTATTTATATTACTTTACTTAATTATATTCAAAATTCATATTTTTCCTAATTTTTCTCATACTTTTGAAATTCAAATCTTTCATTTTTTCACACTTTTAAATTATCACTTACATATTTTAATAAAATATTATTGTAAAACTTATATATAATTTTATATTTATATAAATACGAGTTTATAAAATTTTATTTTAGTTTTCACCATAATTTTAATCAATTTTATTTATTTATTATCATTGAAATTATTAATTAATATATTTTATAATTTTAATAATATAAACAATTTATTTTATCATAAAATTTGTTTTACATCTCATAGGTCACTATATTATACTATTATCTATTTTTCTTTTAATTAACAAATATCTTTATTTGAAAGGCAAAATTTATATGTTAATTACAGACAAATAATAATATTACCAATTCAATTTAAGAAGTATACATTCTTTATTTTCTATTTTAAACATATTTTTATTATTATTTAATAAAATTAAATAGAAAATTTTGAGTATTAAATATTGATATCATAGTTTTAAATAATAAAAAAAAATTTAATTTACGGATAAATATTAATACAATATATATTTTATTTAATTAATTAAATTTATAGAATTATGGTTTATATATATATATATATATATATATATATATATATATATATATATATATATATATATATATATATATATATATATATATATATATTTTATTAGTTTAATTATAAAAGTTATCAGTCAAATAAAATATTACTCCCTCCGTTCCTTTTTAAGTGTCGTTTTAGAAGAATTTTTTTGTTTCTATTTAAGTGTCGTTTTAGAGTTTAATGTCATTATTTATCAATTATACCCTTACTTTCTCAATATATGAGAGAGAGTGCATGAATGAATTTATTAGGAAAGAGAAAATAAATGAGGGTATAATAGAAAATATATCTCTAATAATCCACTATCTTGGTTGAAGAGCTTTATGCTAAAATGACACTTAAAAAGGAACAAAGGGTAATTAGAAAAATCATGAACGTAGCATTATGTGCTGGTGCCACTTGTCTGATATGGGCCCATGTAACAAACAGAAGGCAAACCTTGTGTTCAGGTAAGAATTTGATAGGGAGGTAAGAATTTGATAGGGTTGTTGGCAATTCGGTTTGGATCGTTTTTACGGCAAAAATTCATCCGATTCAAAGTTAAATTTTGTTGTGATTCGGTTTAGTTTTAGATGATATATTAAAAAAATTTAATTCGATCTGATTCAATTTAATATGATTTAATTTGGATCGATTTTTGATATCCAAACAATATATTATATTTTTATAAATATTATAAAACTATTAATAAATCATAATTTTGATATAATATATCAAATATAATATATTAAAAATTAATAAAAATAAACAATTTGTATTTAGTTAATAAATATTATTAAAAAAATTATTTTCATCTAATAATAAATTCACCAAAGATATATCAAACTAATAAAAAGTAAAACGAATATAAAAATATATGTATGCGGTTCGGTTTAGCTTGAATCGGTTTTGAAAAATTAATCTAAAATTCGATCCGAATCGATCAGTTTTCTCAAAATAACATCCAAATTTATCCAATAAATTTTGATTTTTTTTTTGTTTTTGATTTTTTTTATTGGTTTTCAATTTTTTATTTTGATTATTTGAATTTGAACACCCTAAAATTTGAGATGTACCCAGTTGAAACAAAAATTCAAAACTTGAAACCAGGCCAGTAAAAATCAGATCGATATAATTACCGGCACATTTCCCTTCAACTTTTCTACGTTCTTTCTCTTTCTCTCTCTTTTCTTCTCCGTCGTAACCGTCTTCTACTCTCACTCTCTTCACCTCCGATTCCATTTCCCATGGCTTCTTCCCTCGGCGACAATTTCAACCTTCTCTCGCCTCAACAGGTTCCTCTTCCCTTTCTCTCTAATAACCTTTAATGCTTCTGATTTAGATTTTGATTCTGATTCTGATTATTCTTCTGCGTTTCAGCAAAACTTGGTGAAGATGCTATTGGACAATGGCCAGGGCCATCTGTTTAGCGATTGGCCTGGTCCCGGCGTCGATGACGACGAGAAGAAAGCGTTCTTCGATCAGGTTTGTTTTCACTTTTCAATTTCCTCGAATAGATAGATCCGTTCATTCTCTATAATTTATATCTATCTAAACGACACTGCGTTTTCGTTAGCTTGTTCTACTCGATTCGAGTTACCCTGGTGGTTTGGAAGCGTATATTAATAACGCGAAACGACTCTTGGCTGATTCCAAAGCTGGAAATAATCCTTTTGATGGCTTCACACCTTCTGTAAGTCACACTGCTTCCTTGTTTGTTCCACTTTATTATATTTTCAACTATACACATTTAATTATATTTATGAAGCACGGACACCAGAAACATGACATGGATACGGACATATCGACACAGATAATAATTTGAAAATTTGAGTAGATTAAGTGTAATCAGAAGTTTCACTATAGATTTCGAACACGGACACATTTTTTCAGGTGTCGTGCAACAGTGTATTTATACATGTATGTATACGGATGTTATTGAATTTGAATTTTCAGTATGTGCATGTATGTGGGATAAAATGTAAGAATGTTTAGTAATGGTTTTGCAGGTTCCAACTGGTGAGACATTGAAATTTGGTGATGAGAATTTCAATAAATATGAGGAAGCAGGTGTGCATGAAGCTCGAAGAGCTGCGTTTGTACTTGTTGCTGGCGGTCTTGGGGAGCGTCTAGGGTACAATGGGATTAAGGTTTGGCTTTGTTGATTTTTTTTTGGGTTCTGTCATTCTCTGTGATGATGGTATCTTGTATATAAAGGCGGTTGTTGTTTTGTCAAAATCAATCAACATCCATTATATGGTTGTTGGGGATCATTGTGAGCTTGTTTAAACTAAATTATTGAGGGGGCCAACTTAATTAAATACTAAGCATATTAGAATTTTGTTGGTGGACCTAGATTAAATGAAGGTCTTGACTTGGATCTAGAATCTAGATTAAATGAAGATTACAGTAAGGAATCTAATTCCCAAACACATTGACTAATTTGTCATTAAATTAATTAGAGAAGAAGTCACGTGTCTATACAAGGATGGCAGTGTGGTGTACGGTGTACCCTCTCATCTGCTACTAAGAGTCTTACTATTTCTTTGACTCTCTTTCATTTTGAACTGGAGGGTTTTATTCTCATATAATCAATTTTTCAAAAGAAATTTAATAACTTTCAGGGCTCCCCCGTTACAACAAAGCTTTGCTGGTGCTATCAAGGATAGCTTAATATTGATTTTATTGCAGCTTTGATCTGTTTTAATGTCGGGGTTGTTATTTTGCTCTTATAATTATGCGTTTTTTTCCTTATTTGCTTGGAAGACTGTTTATTCAATTTCTTATGTTATTTATCGTATTTCCACAATAGTCTTCTTTCCCCTCTCCCAAAACAATGTATTGCAAGATACTGAGATATGCATGTAAATGCAAGTATGTAAGAAACTTATTTCAAAGGTCATTTAATACTTAAATATAAGGAAGGGTTAATGTTTTTTCATCGCTTTAGCTCTAGTTCCCATTCTTATAAACAATTTTTTATGCTGTGTGTTTGTGTGTGGACAATTCCTGCTTGAGCTGCCTATCAAAAAAAAAAAACTTCGTGCTTGAGGAGGGATTAATTACTAACTCTTAACCATATCTTATGTTCTTCTTTTAGGTTGCTCTTCCAGCTGAAACAACTACAGGATCATGTTTCTTGCAACATTACATTGAATCAATATTGGCACTTCAAGAAGCAAGCTCGGAAGGTCAGTATTAATTTCCTTTTCGATATATAGTCATATTTAACCATCTGATTTTGTTAGGCAGTGGTTAAACAAAAGACTTTGAGAAACTTGTGTGGACGGATTGTTTAAATAATACCAAATTTCTATGACTGACGGTCCATTTGTTCTGATGGAAAATTACTTTCATGTATCCTTTACTTTATGGAAAATAACTTGATTCTGGAAAGAAAAATATCAGTAGATAATAGCTCTCTGCAAAACATTTCTGGTGAAATATTTTTTTCTTCATAAAAAGCTTTTTCGCCCATGAGCTTTTTTACAAAAAATGATGTATTATGTTAAAACATTCTTATAACAACATGTAATCTTTGCCTCCTAAAATGAGTTGTAACAGTTGACTGTTACAGCAAAACTAGAAATTTGAGCAAATGCCTTTTTACTTCTGTTAATATCTACATACGCATATGTAGAAAGAGAATATTCTCTTGAATATTCCTTAGTATATTTTAGAATAGAGCAGGATATCTATGTAATTAATACTATGATTTTGTATTTTCTTGCTATATAGTGCATCTTACGCCGTGCTATTTGACACACGATTTATTCAAATGTCTCTCAGTCTCTCATATTTTAACAACTTCTATTAAAATGCTTTCCAAAATGTATTCTCCACACCAGAGAAAGAAAAACTACTTTTAGAGTTTAGTTTTCTTCCTCTCTTTAAAACTATTACTATTTATAAGTATTTTCTAGTAATGGGTGTGTTTTGCAACTTTCAGGTGAAGGCAAGACACAAATTCCTTTTGTTATCATGACCTCTGATGACACCCATGGGCGTACCTTAGAGCTATTAGAATCAAATTCTTACTTTGGCATGCAACCCACACAAGTAACACTCTTAAAGCAGGTAGGTATGTCTTTTAATGTCTCATGGAAAGATCAATCTGGTTTTAAAACATTTTAATTATTAAATTTGAACATGATTCAGGAAAAAGTTGCATGCTTAGAAGACAATGATGCAAGGCTTGCATTGGATCCACAAAACAGATACAGAGTTCAGGTATTGTTGGATACAAGTATGATTGCTCTATTTTAGTAAAAGAAAAACAAACACTCTCTATTAGCCTCACATATTGTATTTTCAAACTAAATGCATTCTATTAACTGTGTCTCTTTGGGTAGACAAAACCACACGGGCATGGTGATGTGCATTCACTTCTTCATTCCAGCGGTATTCTGAAAGTATGGTACGACTCAAACAATTTATAGATCCTTAAGACCTATTTTTATGTCTTCCATTTCATTTTCTGATATATGAAGAAATTTGATAGAACCGTCCATATTTTTAAGTAATTTAAGAATGATCTAAAAATATTTAGGAACAAAAAAAAAGTTGTAACTAACACTATTAAGATCAGCTGCTAATTTTATTAATTTATAGATTGAAATTTAAAACTCCAACAAATAAGTAGATCAAATTGCTTTGTATATTGTCGATATACATTTATCATAAATTTGATGTGTTAGGTATAATGCTGGATTGAAATGGGTTCTCTTTTTCCAAGATACCAATGGACTTCTGTTCAAGGTATGCTGCTTTAGAATATATCATACTTTCAAGTTTCAACAAATCCTCTCTGATATTCCTGTTGGTATATTTTTAGTATTTATTTCCTAGTAATTTGTTGATACAGGCAATTCCATCAGCACTGGGTGTCAGTTCTATAAAGCAGTACCATGTCAATTCTCTTGCAGTGCCTCGGAAAGCAAAAGAAGCTATTGGTGGAATTACCAGGCTCACTCACTCCGATGGTAAGTTGATTATTTCATCTCTCATAGACAAAGAAAATGGTGTGCATTCTAGAGTCACATATAAATGTGGGTGAGAATAATAAACTTGTTTTTGGTGTATGTTGCAAAGGATAGAACTTTTTTCTTATCTCTAAAGTGGTTAGAAACTTATAAGTTTTATGAATATGTTGTTGTTTGTCATGATAAACTGGTAGATGGTAGACAATGATTCTTTGTGGAAGCAAAATGGTTTTAATGATTAAGTTCATCCACTTATATTGATGCCGGGCAGATTGAGTAACCCTCTGCATTTAAAAAGAATTGTTAAAAACTCTAGGTGTTGTGCATTATTAGGCTCAAAATGCATACCACCTAAAGTTTTTAGTATCTTTTTTTTTAAAATGCAGCGAATTACTTAATCTGCCCGACATCATTATCAGTGGATACATTTAAGTTTAATCATTAAAATTATTCATAACGCAATGGAACCTTGTCTTGAAACCAATTGTAATAAAAAGATGACAAATGAGTAACTGCTTTGATAATGCATAGGCATAATGCTGAAACAATTTTGAAGTTGGTCTTTAAACTATTCGCTTGAACTAAACTAATACGACAGCTAGCTAAACAAGCTATGTAACCTTTTCATCCCTCCAATTGTGTGCACCACCTTCTTTTCTTATTTGTTGAGGATTGAAATGCTACCATGTTCAAATAAATAGTTGCTAGGATAGGTCCTTTTCTTTGAGAAAGTATTTGGTATGTGATCGTAGTTTGAAATCCATGTCACTTGATTGTACTTATGTTTAGGACTATTAAAAAAATCCTCTAAACTAAACCGAACCAAACTGAAGTTAAAATAACCGAACCATTATGTTTGGTTAGTGAACTGAACATGTGTTGCACAGACACTTCTAGAACCGAACTAAATAGAAAATAAGCCGAACCGAAACTGAAAAGTGAAAAATGCTAAAAAGAATATTGGAATTTCTGTCTTCATTGTGGTCGGTCTTCCCTTAGTCGCCTTAATTGCGACATTTGGATGACCTTTATTGCAGCCACCAACAACTTCATTGTGTTGGGTTTGAAGGGGTGGATTTAGTCCCATGTTGCTTAGAGATATGACTTGTGTTGTGTTTTTAAGTGGGGATAATCCTCATCTTACGAGCTGGTTTTGTAGGATTGAGTTAGGCCCAACACAAAATCTAAGGTGGTATCCGAGTCTATCCTAGATCCAATGTTGGGCTTCCCACATCATTCACGTTTCGGGTTCATTGAGGCTCAAGCGTGAGGGGTGTGTTGGAATTTCCTGTTAAATATAATATGGATTTACTTTAATTAATTATTAAATAAAATATAGTCATTATATTAATTATTAATTTAATTAATAGAATGAATATTGTAATTCTTTTGGATAGTTTGCTGAGAGATCCCTTCTCTCGTCCGGTGGTTATACATTTTGGCTATCCCATTAGGTCAGATATTAAGCATATCCATTCCATCCGAAAGAGGACAATGGCATTCTCGGTTTACACTCAAGCAAATGGATTCAACCATGACATGTATACTTTAATTAATTGACTTAATTGACCAAAGGCTCATGATACCAATTGATGGAATATTAACCGCATAACCAAAATCATAGATATAATAGTATGGCATATCATAATACAAATAATGCAATAAACATGTACCTATCGTAGTTGAATCCATTTGCTTGAGTGTAAACTGAGAATTCTATTGTTCTCTTCAGATGGAACGACTATGCTTAATATCTGACCTAATGAGATAGCCAGAATATATGACCGCCAGATGAGGAAGGGACCTCTCAGCAGGCGGCTATCCAAAAGAATGGTCCAACCCTTCACAGGTCATTCAACAATTAAGCCCAATACAATATTCATTCTATTAATTAAACTAATAATTGATATAATGATTATATTTTATTTAATAATTAATTAAAGTAAATCCATATTATAATTAACATTTCCGCCTTCATTGCAGGCCTCCAACACCTTCATTGTGTTGGGGTGAATTTAGTGATATGACTTGTTTTGTGTTTATAAGTGGGGACAATCCTTATCTTAGAAACCGGTTAAATAGGGATGAGTTAGGCCCAACTCAAATTCTAAGAAAGAAGTTTAAAAATTTTATCAAAAAATCGAAAAAAGTATAACAGTTCGGTTTGGAAAAAATTGTCTTCTAATGATTTGGTATGGTTCGGAATTTCAAACCGGTATACCAAATTAATAATTTTGGTTCGGTTCGATTCAAATGACCTTTTACTACCATGAACGGCCCTACTTATATTCATACATGCTTGGAGGTTTTATTCAAATTTATTAACATTATATAAATAATAATATATCTCCCGACTTCATAATGTAAATGACATTTTTATGGATTTTTCTGAAATAATATGTTTAGCACATGGTCATTAAAATGCCAGGGAGGTCTATGGTGATAAACGTGGAGTACAATCAGCTAGATCCTCTTTTGAGAGCAAGTGGATACCCTGATGGTGATGTCAACAGTGAGACTGGCTACTCCCCATTTCCTGGAAACATAAACCAAGTAATCATTTTTCATACTTATCAGTGTTATGGTCCTTTCTACCAGCTGTGAAATTTGCCTTTTGAATTATCTATTGTTGCGCAGATTTGATAGTATGCTTATCTGCATCAATATCATGTCATATGGCCTGAGCTCTCAGTTCATGATGCATTATGTTTGGAAATAAGTATACTAGAAATATCGGGCTTTGATTGCTTATGTTTAATTGTGATTGTTTTTATCCTTACATATTTGAACTGCGTCATGATTCATGATTATTCCATGATTGCATAGTAACGATAACTTACTTTTTTCTGCCAGTTGATTTTAGAACTTGGTCCTTACATTGAAGAGCTTGCAAAAACAGGAGGTGCCATACAGGAGTTCGTTAACCCAAAGTAATTTTTCTTTCTAATACACACTATACTATATTTTTTACTTCATCACTTCAGTGTAGCATGATACGATTTTCGTTGATTACAGTCTACACTTTGTTGTTGCATCAGACTTTGTTTTTTCCATTTTTCTTTCTCGTCTTTCTTTTTCTAAGTAGATGATCAATGTTATTCTTTAGAGTATGAGCTATTCCAATAAGTTTGTAATTGAACTAGCATTATTTTATGAGAAAGTTTTCATGAAGAACTTTAGGGAAAATCCATACTGACATAATCTTCTCTTCTCTCACTATTGATGTTTTTTTTCTCCCTGATACCGCAGGTATAAAGATGCCAGCAAGACTTCGTTTAAATCCTCAACTCGACTTGAATGTATGATGCAAGACTATCCAAAAACATTGCCCCAATCCTCCAGGGTTGGGTTCACGGTAAATTATTTATTTGAGAGCAGGGCATAAATTTTAGCAAATCAAAGCTTATTATCAAGTTTGACTGTTCCTTTGTAATTGTGTAGTCCATTGATTCATGACACTTTTGGGGTGTTTGGTTGTTATGCTTGGTGCTACCTGACTGGTCCTATGTAATTGTGTAGGTGATGGAAACATGGTTTGCTTATGCACCGGTGAAGAATAATGCTGAGGATGCTGCTAAGGTACTGCTTAAATTCTAATGCAAAAGTTCATACATGTAAAAACAAAAGAATGTAAAAAGAAATAGTGGGAGTGCTTGATTTCCTAGTTAAGTGTTTGCAGTATATTGGAAAGTTCTTGCCACAAGTTAGTTTGTGATAATGAGAATGTTGGATTCAAATTGAAACTTTAATTGTACAAGTGGTTTTGAGTAATGGTATCTTAGGTCCTACTTAGTTTTTATTTCATTTTCATTTTTTTAATCATAAAATTCTAATTTTTCCTCCTTATCTTCAAAGTTTTATAGAAGAAATACTGAAAACAACTTTTAGTTGCTTTCCGTGTTTTTCTTAGAGAACTTTGAAATAGGAAATACACTGAAAAAAGTGACATTTTTGCAACTAATGATGACAACAAGAAATGAAATCAGATAATGGAAACAAAAACCAAATAGGCCCTTAACTTGCTAAAAGGCTTTCAAGATGGATAATTTCTTGTACCTTTTTTTTAATCTGAAGGTGCCAAAAGGAAATCCATACCATAGTGCTACCTCTGGAGAAATGGCCATCTATCGAGCAAATAGCCTTATTCTCAAAAAGGTAATTTAGTTATTTTACTCTTATATCATGTTGAATGTGAATGGCATGACAAAGGTGTTAATTTTATTACTTTCAGTGTTTTATTTTCTCTAAATTAGGGTGAGTGGGGTAGCTCAATTGGCAATTGCTAATTGAGTTAGAAGGGTGTAAGCTGTTGATCCAGGGTTCAACTCCTGGCATGTGTCGGTAGAGTTCAATACTAAATAGAATATTATATGGATTAAGAAAGTAACCTTACCTAGTGGATAAGGCTTGGTGATTGCTGTCGTCTCTGTAGAGTTCAATACTAAATAGAATATTATACAGATTAAGAAAGATGTAGAAGATTGTTTACTTGTCAAACAATGGAGCTCCAATATACCTAGTACCTACAAATGAGTCTCCAATTAATATTTAGAATGAAATACAATTGAATGTTATTTCAAGAATCTTTGTTGATTCCAGATTGTTATTGTGATTCCTGCCGTGTATTGATTCCATTCTCATATGTGTTTTTGTGCTTTTTTCCTGACTACCATGATGCCAATTGCTATTAAACCATAATTGACATTTCAGATTGTTACAAATTCTGTGCTTTTTTTTCTTCCTTTCAGGCTGGTTTCCAAGTAGCAGATCCAGTAGTACAGGTTATCAATGGTCAAGAGGTTGAAGTTTGGCCCCGTATCACATGGAAGCCAAAATGGGGTCTGACTTTTTCTTCAGTCAAGAGCAAAGTCAGTGGAAATTGCTCGATTTCTCAGAGGTCTACACTAGCAATCAAGGGTCGAAAAATTTTCATTGAAAATCTTTCTGTAGATGGGGCTCTTATTGTAGAGGCCGTTGATGATGCAGAGGTATGCCTTTACAATTCGTCGTTATTTTACCATGTAAAGTGCTTTGTTGCACATGCTTGTGTTTGATTGAATGTTTTTAATTAACGTGTTGGATTTTTTTTATACAAATTAAATAGGTTAACGTGAGTGGTTCAGTTCAGAACAAAGGTTGGATTCTTGAACCAGTCGACTACAAAGATTCCTCAGAACCTGAGGTGTTGAGAATCAGGGGTTTTAAATTTAACAAAGTCGAACAGGTGGAAGAGAAATACTCCAAGCCAGGCAAATTTCAATTCAAGGCATGAAGTTGCATTTTTTTCAAAGAATATATAGGGTTCTCTTGCTTCATTATCTCTTCTTTATTCTCTTGTAATGTGATGCTATAAATTGGGTTTGGGAATGCCTTTTAAGTAATAAAGAAATGTTCTTAAGAGGGACAATAAAGTTTTGAAGGGTTTTCACATAATTGCGCCCTCCCACCTAAGTTTTTAGAGTAAAACTGTGTTATTATTTTGTTCATAGGATTTACTTCCCTTTGATTAGGGAAATTTTCGTTGCATCCATAGTATGCAAGGTATAAATGATCTTGAGACTATACATTTATGCAAAAGCGTTGAGCATTATAAATTTGATACTAGAAATCAATTTTAAAAACTTCAAATTCTAGCTTTGAGTGCACAAAGGGAAGAACGTATCAAGGAAAAGACGCAATAGTAAGAGCAGATCCAAAAGCAACTTTGAAGGACGTTTGTACACAAATGCTAAACGTGAAAAACAAATGAAGGAAGACTTGAAAACAAATTCTACAAAGATGATTCGATAATTTGAATTTGAGTCAAATGAAGAAGTTTGAGGAATACGAGGAATCTTCTACTAGACCTTGATACGTGTTCCCTACGATAAAGGTCATATAAAACTTAAAAGTAGACACGACACGCACCAAACACGCATTTGAATACACTTCTTGTAGTTTATTCCCCCATATATGACAAAACCAAGTTGCAATTACAACGAAAAGGATCTTTGTGAAATGCCAATATTATGCCCTGTAGTTGTAGAGAAAGTACGACGCATTTGTGGTTCTTGTTTGATGCCAAATAACCAATTGTATTTCTTTAGAATCTTTCAACAAACAAAACAATATTTTAGGTTTGAGAAAATAAATTATTTCAATTTTTAAAAATAATTATTTTGATTTTTCAACCTAAAAGTTAAAATAATTGATTTTATTGGAGGAAATTCAAAAACTCGACGGAATAATTCAATAAAACAATCTCTCTCAAATATAAAAAACAATGACAATCAACAAAATACATCAAACACTACGACAATCAACAAAATATACCAAACACTACCACACAGTTTTAACATGGAAAAACTTCCGTTAACTTGAAGTAAAAAGCTACACAATTCATATGTCACTTAATATTTTCAGTATAATCATTCATGGATAAACAAGGTTCTCCCTAACACTACTTAGAGACAATACATAAACAATATAAAGATCTACAAAGAATCTTAAAATACAACAAGAATCAAGAGAGACAAATAATCCTATGAATCATGAACACTGTGACAAAATTTTAGGACGATCTAACCGTTAGATTGTGCACCAACTCCGATTTCGTTAGACTACGGTATTTTCACTATTCTCTCTATTTTCTCTCACACAAAATGAATGATTGACTTAATGTTCTTTGTTGGATAATAACAAAGACTTAAAACACCTGACCACTAATTCACCTCTCTATTTGAGTCACTAGAGAGATAGTCTTAACCTATGTTTGGTTCAACTTATTTCTATCGCCACCGTAAGTTTGCAAGCAACCTACCATGAAAAAGAGAGGCTCCAAATGGGATGAGAGCTTGCAAGCAAACCTACCATGAAAAGAGAGGCTCCAAAAGGGAGCTTCTAGACCACCATGATTTTTGTATAGTGATTTTCTATGTTGTACCATAAACCAAACATACACTTAGAGTTTTACTATCTAAATACAAATTGTCCATTTTTAAGTAAATTTTATCGTACTAAAATAGATCGAACTAAACTCATTTATTAGGGTTAAATATAATTAGAAGAATGCAGAAATAGTTCTCCTTAAAGTTTTTAATAAATTACACTTTTTTTCTTTTCTTTAAATACGACTTTCAGTATCGATGTGCTGTGCTAATTTTAAAATACCATTTTATTTTATACTAAAAACCATTGCGAAATTTCTTGCAAATTGCATAGGTCAATATCAATATCAATATCAATATCAATATCATCGGTCATAACAAATTTTTGACAAAATTATAAAACTCACTTTTATTTATTTATATTAAATCTAAATAGATTTCTTTCAAATTACAATTACTTTGATTTTTCAAAAACTTAAGTCTATCATAGATTTAATTTTAGTTCTTAATTTCAAAAATCTAATTTGTTTTATTAAATTACTTAAAAATATATTTCATTTTATTTAAATAAGTTATTTGATATGTCTAAATAAATTAATGAATTAAAAAGTCAATGATTAAATTCTATTTTAATATTTAACACAAAATTTTAAAATATTAACCTATAAATAACATTATATTTTAATTTAAATTTACAATAATACGTTTAATTAGATTAAAGTACTGTTGGTTGATAAGTATAAATTTTAAAAACATAAACAAATTTATACATTAATTAAGTTTAAAGGAAATGTTAACAAGAGCACTTTTAAACACTTAAAAATATATTTATTTTAGAAATTCGTACATTCAATACATTAGAAATTAAAATAATATTTAAAAAAACACTTTGTTTGTTTTGCATTGAATGTATGATATATATCATGTTCATTTCATAAAACCCACGCAAGCTTCCCCTTTCTTTATATATATATAGTCTTATGTTTACTAGATATTTAATATGAAATTACTTATATACTTTCATTCAATAAAAAAAAAAAATAGAAATTTAAAAAGTCTAACAAAGTCATTGCAAACGTGTGTCTATATTACTATATATATAGTGTGCTTTGATGACTATAGTTGTAACATAGAGACCAAAGTATATAAGAATCGCATCATAAATTCATAACATACACTTTTATCTTTATTGATATATTTACTGCATCTTGTTTGTGAATATGCCTCTTCTATCTACCACTGATTTGCATCGTATTTTTGAGAAGCTAGATACAAATAGCGACGGTTTTGTTAGCCTTGAAGAAATGAACTTTGTGCTGCAGAAAATATGTAATAATAATAATTCTCAATTTAGCTTAGAGGAGCTTGAATCTCTGGTACAAAAGAAGAGCTTAGACTTCAATGAATTCTTGTTCTTTTACAACTCGATATCGAAACGGAACAACGATGACAATAATGATGATGACGATGATGAGTTATTGGAGAAGGATCTTCTTACAACTTTTAAAGTGTTTGATTTGGATGGTGATGGATTCATCACAAGCCAAGAGCTTGAGTGTGTGTTGAAGAAACTTGGATTCTTGGATGAAACAAGTGGCAAAGATTGTAGAAGCATGATCCAATTTTATGATACTAATTTGGATGGTAGGCTTGATTTTCAGGAATTCAAGAACATGATGTTGCTTACAACTGCATGATTAATTAATCGAGTTTTTAATTTTTTTGGTTGTGAAATTGTTACTAGTATTAATTAATTTATTGATTTGTGTCATCATTGTGTAACTATATTTAAATAGATGTTGTACGTTTTTGACAATCAATATTCAATGCATATGAAAGTCTTAGATTGCAACTGCTAAATTAAGGAAATAATATTAAAATTTTGTGACGGGATTTACATTAAATACAAACGAAACAAGTTTCTTAAACACACACTCCAAATATACATGTTACTTACTAAAAATATTAAAGTTTAAATATGGTCTGTGGTTTATATTTTTTTTCTTTAAACTTAGTCTTTTTAGAGACTTGATTGACCTACTTAAAAGTCTATTTTATTTAAACATATATAAATAAGAAATTCAACTAATCTTTTTATAGACTAAGAAACTAAAAGATGAATAGTACAAAAGTTTGTTTACACTAATTTATATGAACTTATCTATTTGCATAAGTATTGTGAGACTATTTATTTAACAAAAGTTATGAAAATAACTTACGACAAAGCCTATTCTCACCCCTTGTCTAATTTTATTTATATGAACTTATCTATTTGCACAAGTATTGTAACACTTCTATGTAGACTAGATGGTAAATCTTTATTAGTTAGCATATTCTCACCCCTTGTCTAATTTTATTTATATAAAATAAGAAATCTGAATTATACTCAACTTTCTGATATTTAAATGGTCTTTTCTATATTTATCTTCTTTCCTAAATTTACACAATGAGGTAGACCTAAGCCATAGAAAAAATATATAATGGTTGTAAGTTCACATAAAATTTTAAGATTAAAGTTTTAGATAATTCTAAGAGTTATTTTCAATCCCATAAAAACCTTAAAATGTTCTTCGCAAAATCAGAAATTTATTTCTGATTCGCACCACTTTCTGAATATTTGAGTGAAAATTGAAAGTGTATATTCGGTTCTTTACCGGAAGTATACATTCGGGTCTGAGCGTGACAGTTAGCAGAAAAAACATAACTATAAACAATTACTTCAGTATTACATTTATAATTCAAATTAAAGACCTACAATTTTTAAATAGAATAAAAAACTCAAAAATATTATCTAAAATGTATTTCATAATAATAGTATTCAAAATACAGACCCGGTACAATACGAAATAAAAAAAAGTCAAAATACAATCAAAATAAACTACTGCATATGGCGGAGGCGGTCCGTCACCCTCGAGGCGTCCCTCCGCGCCTCATGTAGACCAGGGCACCCTGAGCCTCCGTCATGATGGCCTCCAAAACGCCTCTAACATCGGATCCGTCAAGAAACATCCATCTTTCGATGTCATCCCTAGCAAGCTTCATGATACAGCGACACCTAGGCATCACGTCCTGGACATGATCCCTCCTCGTCTGCTCCTCCTCCAGGATCTCCTGATGAGCTGACCTGGATGGGTCCCCTTGAGCCTCCCGTATCAGGTATGGATAAGAAATTCTGAAGAACCATAACATGTAATTGTTCGCATAACTGCAATCGCCTTGCGCCACGGTACTCTTGGCCTCCTCAAGTACGAGATGATTCTCAAAATCATCGAAAATCTCATCCATCTCCCTCCTCCTCACTGTCGAATGGGAAGATAAAGTAGGATGCCGAGGAACGGTCTGAGTATACCCGAACTAAAGCATCACTCGCTCGGGCATATAAGCAGCAGATGTATGCTCTCATGGCATACCCCCTGTGAAGGGTAACCTGCTCGAGATCACCATCAACAACAGTAGCACGCGCAACCTCCTAATAAAAAACAATCTTCAACCAACTATATCTCACGTGGCAACCACATGTTTTATCAACCTCCTCCAGGGCCTTCTGCACAGTAACTCTCAGCTTCTCAACCAACAGATCAATCGCCTCCTTTTTCTCCAACTTCTGGTGATCCAGAAATCGCCCTCTAATCGACAAGTGAAGCAGACAAGCAACGTTGTCCAGTGTAATCGTCATTTCTCTGTGTGGTAGATGAAACAAAGACGTCTCCTCGTGCCACCTCTCTACAAAATCATTGGTCATCCCCCAGTTGACCATTCTATATACACAGAACGCCAAGCCTCTCAACCCTGTAATGCGTAGTAGATTTTCAAACCATGGCTAGAGAGGGGGAGTTAGCTTGCTGATCTTCCTCCTATGATTGATGACCTTCAGTGTATTGCGATCCTGCAAGAAAAAATTCACTGTTAGAATTCATAATATTATTCATAACATAATTAATAACTTTAACATAAATGTAAATTTCATACTCTCCATCTCATAAATGTCTAGCCACATGGGTGAAATAAAGAGCGAGCACAGATAAGTCAGAAGGTCCCCCTTCAAAGATCTGAGGGACCTGTGGTGCCACCGGTTCCGCCTTTGTCGCTGGTGCCACCGGTACCTCAGGTGGCACTGGTACCTCAGGTACTGGGGCTGTAGGATCAGGTCTCACCTCAGATGGCCCCGCCTGTGACGTAGATGAGGTACCCCTCAAAAACCATGGTGGTGAGGATGGTGAGGATGTGCGTCTGCGGTAGGACGGAGGCGGGGAGGGATGGACTGGAGACTCCCGTCTGCTATGGGAGGAAGAAGAAGGTGTAGAATCAGAATCAGCAGAATGTGCCTCAGACATAGCCTGTGCGGATGTCGAAACAGCCTGTGCGGCCTCACTCCTCTCTTTCTGCATAGAAGGATGCTGTGAAACCCGACCATGCCTCAAACGTAACAGTCTCTCAGACATATCTCCTATAGAAGTAAGAACGAAACGTTAACATATGGCTCACAGGAAAAAAGAAGAAAAAAAAGCAGAAAGAAACCGAAAATAAACTACCGTTTTTGTTACAGAGGAAAAAATGAAGAAAAAAAATTATGCAGACAGAAACCGGAAATAAAATTCCGGTTTTGTTCATGCCATGAAACTGAAAATAAACTTTTGGTTTCCTCTGCGAAACAGAGCTTCGTGACAGCCCGAGCCCAACATCCCAAATGTGTCAAAAAAACAGATTGATCGTCAAAATAAATTTACAAACACTTATACAATGACTCCTAATGATATATATTGCAAAATAACAACACATTTAAAACCCTATTTCACTAATTTCAATAGAAATTACATAAACTCTAAAAATGTGTTAAATCACTTATTTGATTGATTGAAGATGGTTGTTGCTTGCTTGGTTCTGTTACTTGTTGTATTTAAGCAATGCATGCTTGTTTTTTTGTTGAGAAAAAAATTGATTTTGAGAGAAAGGGTTGAAAGGAGAGTTTGAGAGAGTTTAAGTGTGTATATTTGAAAAGTTGTTTGTTATGGGGAGGGGAAAGGTTCTGGCGCCCTTTAAGTGCATTTAGGAACCAGAAATATACTTCCGTTTGCGAATCATAAATAAATTTTTGATTTGCACCAAACTCTTTTCAACCTGTTTTGCATGGCATAGGGTGCGAACCGGAAATTTATTTCCGACATCCAGGAACAATAGTGGAATTTCACGTGGTGCACTAAAATATTATAGGGTGGGTTAAGAAATCCACAAATATTTTTCGAAGATTGTGTTAAGACAAGAAACTATGTACTCTAATCTAACTTCTAAATTTATTTCAAAGGCCAAAGACACTTTTATATATATATATATATATATATATATATATATATATATATATATATATATATATATATATATATCGACTTACACACCAAAACATTTCTCAACTGAAAATGAGTTATAACAAACATTATATTTTTTGTAACGCATTTTTTCCCGCAAAACCACATTTGCAGTGGCATTTCGGTAATTATTTAGAATTTTTGACGCAAAAGTTATACATACTAGTTTCTCCAAAACAAATATACGATAAGTCCAATGTCCCACCAAACATATATTTAGGTAATTTGTGAATTTCTTAATCCACTCCATAAGGGTTGGGCGCACCCTATGAAAAACCCAAAATACCCTTCACAAAATCATAAATTTATTTTCGGTACGCACCATTTTCTGTAATTTTTGAGTAAAACTGGAAATTTACTTACGGTTTGTTACCGGAAATAAATTTCTGGTGCTGTGCATGGCGGTATGAAGGAAAACCTATCTATAAGCAATATCTTTTGCATTTACAATTGTTATTCAAATTAAAATCATGCAATTTTTAAATCGATTTAAAGCTAAAAATGTGATCCAAAATAAATTTTATAATAATAGTATTCATAAAACATATTCGGTACAATACGAAATATAAAAAAAAGAAAGTCAAAATACAACCAAAATAAACTACTGCGTATGGCGGAGTCGCACTATCACCCTCGAGGCGTTCCTCCACTACCTCCTGTAGACCAGGGCACCCTGAGCCTCTACCATGATGGCCTCCAAAACGCCTCTGACATCGGACCCGTCAGGAAACAGGCCTTTGTCGATGTCATCCTTAGCAAGCTCCATGATACGGTGGCACCTAGGCAACACGTCTTGAGCATGATCCCTTGTCGCCTGCTCCTCGTCCAGGATCTCCTAATGATCCGGCCTGGGTGGGTCCCCTGGAGCCTCCTGTATCAGGTATGGATGAGAAATCCTGAAGTACCACAACATTTAACCAAACGCGTAACTCCATTCGTCTGGAGCCTCGGTACTCCTGGCCTCCCTATGGACAAGATGACTCTCAAGATCAACAAAAATCTCATCCATCTCCCTCCTCTTCACTGTCGGAGGAGCAAAAAAAGAAGGATGTCGAGGAATCGTCTGAGTATACCCAAACTGGCGCATCACTCGCTCGGACATGTAGGCAGCAATCTTTCGAGTACCACAGGCCAACCAACCTGTAAACAGAGAAACCTCATCAAAAGTGATCGTCTTGCGGTGGTCGGCGTAGGCACTAAAGTGGATGTCCTCATGCACAATCCGGTCCAAGTAAACCCGATACACAAGTGTCACCTGGTTGCCTATGAGCGGCTCATTGCACATGCACGAGGCATCTGCTCGGTATAACCATCAGCAAATGTCCATCTTGAAATCTGTGGGAAGTGCTGTAGAATCCATCCCTGAATTATCAAAATTATATCACTTAGTTTCAAAATCAAAATAATTAAAAAAGGAAGCTAAGAGAAAAATTTTATACCGTCAAAAGAGCCATGCTTATGGTGATCTGCCTCGTCTTCCACCTAGCCACCTCCGTCAACTTGGTTTACAAGTAAACTAAGCAAGCAACCTCCCAATTCCACCCACTGACCTACTCTAAATCAGCAAAGAATCTAAGGTACATAACGTCAGCGTATGTGGCACTGATGTCCACATATATCTGGTTCCCAACAAGATACAAGAGGTATGCTCTCATAGCATTCCCCCTATAAAGTGTAACCTGCTAGGGATCACGATCAGCAGCAGTAGCACGCACAACCTCATCATCAAAAATAGTCTTCAGTTAGCTATACCTCACGTGGTTGCCACGTGTCTTATCAACCTCCTGCAGGTCCTCCTCCATGGTAACCCCTAGCCTCTCAACAATCATCTCTATCGCCTCGTCCTTCTCCAACTTCTCATGATTCAGAAACTGCCCTCCGATCGGCAGGTGAAGCAGATAAGCGACGTCATTGAGTGTGATCGTCATCTTCTTGTGTGGTAGATGAAACGAAGACGTCTCCTCGTGCCACCTCTCTACAAAAGCGTTGGTCATCCCCTAATTGACCATGCTATATCCACAGAGAGTCAAGTCTCTCGACTCTGTAGTCAACAGCAGATCATCAAACCATGGCTCGACAGGGAGAGTTAGCTTGTTGATCTTCCTCCCATGGTTGATGTCCTTTAGTGTATCCCGATCCTGCAAGAAAAAACACACTGTTAGAATTCATAATACTATTCATAACATAACATAATTAATAAATGAAACATAAATGTAAATTTCGTACCTCTCCATCCCATAAATGTCTAGCGACATGGGTGGGATAATGCGTGAGCACGGATAAGTCAGAAGGCCTTTCTCCATCCCATACTCTATTAAATACAACATCATTAAGATTCAATGTTTGAATGTTTTATGTTTAAATACTATATAATTATTATATTCTAATATAATAACTATTGTGTGGACAAACATATTTATATGAAGTATATTAGTTATTTATCCAATTAAGAGTATTAATTGATTAAGTGATCAAATAAAGTTTAAAAAGTTAATTGGATTTCTATTTAGTAATTAATTGATTAACTAATAATTAGATATGAGCTCAAATATGAATGGATGTAAGAATGACTCATTGTTGAATTTCAAGTGTGAAAGTGTTAAAGTCCTACATATACTAGAAATGGGAGAAATGTTGGATTTACAAGAGAGGTGACCCATACATATATTGCCTTAAAATTTTGGACAGATATGTGGTGTCAATGTCTCATGGATTCCGAAACTTTTATCCCATTAACACTTTTGGACCTCTCTCCCTAAATTTCTCCAACAAGTGGTATCAAAGCGTGGTTGATTCAGTGGGTAAGCAGAACTGAATTCTAGTGTGGATCAAGACTAATGATGTGGATGACTCACACTTGTGGGAGAGATTATTGGATTTCAAGTGTGAAAGTGTTAAAATTCCACATCGACCAAGAATGGAGGAAATGTTGAGTTTATAATAAGGTCTCTTGGAACCATGAACATTTGACACATTGTCTCTTTCAAAGCTACCTAAACTCCCCAGCATTGGTATCAAATCCCGGCTAGAGTGAAGAATCGACTCGCTTATATTAAAAGTACTCCCAACATGGTGGTAGGTAAAAGGTGTTCTATTGAATAATGTCAATAGTAGTATAAGTGTATATATGGACGAAAGAGCTTCCACCTAAGATGGATAATTGTGGATAAACTCACACTTGAGGAGAGTGTTGAGAATAAAAACTTACACTTGAGGAGAGTGTTGAGAATAACAAGTGTAATTTGGAAACTTTGAGCATTTATAAGTGAGAGAACCCACACACCTATCACCTTAAGATTTTGAGTGAGTATGTGTTGTGTAATGCTTCCTCGTGTTGACCTCAAATTGATTTCGCAAAATTCAAAATTTAATTAAAGATATTGATATCAATTAAGGGCATTTAGTGGATATCAATTATCAAGATGTATAATAGTACGACAGTTGAGGCAGACAACTTACCTATTGAAGTGTGGAAAACTCTTGAAGATAAAGCATTGATGGCTAACCAAACTCTTTAATAAAATATTAGGCAAAAAAAATATCAGGTGAATAGAGAAGAATCACATTAGTTCTAATCTCTAAGAACAATGAAATATACAAAATAGTGCAAATTATACGGAGGAGTTAAGTTTATGAGTCATATCATGATGTTATCATTAAAAAGTGATTGATGTAGACTAAAAAAAGAGACTGAAGTTGCTCATAATCAATTTCATTTTATGCTTAAAAGGTCTATCATGAAAGCAATTTATCTACTACGACATATGATGGAGCAATATTTGATAGATCAATAAAACTTGCACTTAATTTTTATTGAGTTGGAGGTGTGTCATAGAGTGCTTATAAAGATTTTGTGAGAGCCCTATAAAATATGTTAGGGCTATCTATAATCAAGTTATCCAAGATAAGTATGAAGAGGTATCGAGTGATGTGCAAACACTCTGAGATGGACAATTTTCCCATTACAATAGAGTTGGACCAAAGTTCAATCCTAATTCTCTATGTTTTTACTTTAATTTTGGATGTACTCACATAACACATCTAAAAGCTAGCACTAAGATGTATGTTTTTGTCGATGAAATAGCCCTACATAGAAGATTTAAATAAGATTAGAGATCCGTATATTCTATGGTAAGAAGAATAAATCAAATAGAGAAGAGTCTAACAATTAGAAGTAGATGAATACCTATAAAAATTATAAGAGAAACTATTCATAAAAATCTCAATAATATTGAATAAAAACCTAGATAGAATATTATGAAAGAGTTTGATCCATATTACCAATCCCAAGATTTGATTGTTGTTTTAAAATTTTCAAAATATAAAATAACCTCAAAGTCACTTCGAACAGCCCTTAGTTTTCTAACTTACTTTTATTGTATTGTGCTAGGATTAGCTGACTAAAAAATGAAAAAATGTTACTTCAAAATTTCTAAAACGTGTTTTTTGAAAGTAACATTATCCACCCTCATAACTAATCTACATAGTGAATAATTGTTTCTCCATAAAATCTCAAACACCTCTTCTGTATAAAGGCTCTTATAGGCAGCCATGTCCATTTAAACACAACAGTATTTGTATTTAGTTAAGTAACATTTAGTTGAACACCTCCACCTATGTCTTCCTATATTTCGTTAGTTGCTACTGAAGATTAGAGAAATATGCACAAAGACACTCACTGTAAGGTATCATTTGGACAGTAGTAATAGAGGCATAGAGTCTAGATGCATTTTAAACTCTACACAGTAATCACCAATTAAGAATATAATCCAAAAGTTTTTACCCAGCTTAAAGCTGACTACACTAACTTCCTGCATTGCGTGTTCATATAGCCCGTGCGTGGCTGCAGTATTAACCTGTTTGCCAAGATATACTTCATATAGTTCCACAATAGTGCGGGGCTGCTGTATTAACCTGTTTGCCAATATATGCTTCATATATTTACACAACAGTGTGCGGCTGCTGTATTCACCTGTTTGCCAAGATATGCTTCATATATTTCCACAACAAGACGAGGATTACTGTCCACTAACTCTATATAATCTTCATTTTTAGTGAGGTTGTCCATGTTCTCCATGATTACTGCCAAGGCTGCATCTTGCAATTGGTTGGCATTGTGTTGATGTGCAAAAGCAAAGTTCACAACAGCTTTCTCCCAATTCAGTTTGGAGATCAAATACTTCTCGCAATATGCTTTAAGATGCTTCACCTGATACTTTTCTCCTAAAACTAAAAGGTTACAGGCCATTTGGTTGTCAAGGAATGCTTCAGCAGTGTATAGGTAGTTAACAAAAGCACGAAGGGCGTCATATGATACATCAGCAATCTTGATTGTGCCACTCCGGCTTTCATCCATATCGTGCTCAAGCATGGCTCTGAAGACTGGTGAGCGACTAACCTATTCAATCATCATAATGCATCATAAGATTCATTATGAAAACCCTACAGCTTAAAAAATTAATAATTCAAATAAAGGATTCCACATTGTGTTTACTTCATTCTGCATCATAACAACATCAGAGAGCAAAATGCAAAGTATAGTGCAATAAATTCTTCAAATAACTAATAATAGAATCTGGGAATAAGAAAATTATCCAAGTAAACATGTTATATTTTATATCAGGATTGGGTCCAAGAAAGAAACTCATGTATTATTTATATATCAAGATACAAGTTCATGATTTTATATCAAGATAATACAGAACTACAAGAGTCTGAAAGAGTCAAACCATATAGGTCATTGGCAAGGAATCCATAAAGAAGATCAGGAAAACAAAGTTAAGATAAAACCAGATTTTGGATTATGAACCCTTTTCCTAAAATCAGTTAGGTGGTGGTTATGTTAAGTTTGACATGCTTTATCATGTCCAGTATCTTGGATTAAGAAACTAAAAGTCCAAATGTGTTATTGCATTGATTTATTTTAATGTTAAGCCTTTAATGAGATGTTGTCTCTTAGGTTGGTCTAGTTAAAATGATTTTTCAAATCATCAAGCTATAAAAAGGATATGGCATGCCCTGTCATAAATACAATATTCAGTTTTTATACAGAGCATTGCTATTTAAACATCAAATATTGACACCATATAGCCGACGGTACAAAATAACAACAACCAAGCCTTATCCCACTAGGAGGGTCAGCTACATGGATCAACTTTCGTCATAATATTCTATTCAGGACCATGCTATGCTTCTATTCAAATTGTTAATCTCGAGATCTTAATAACTTCTCTTATAGTCTTTCTAGGTCTTACTCTTCCTCTAATTGTTTGACTCGTCTCAATCTAATCTACTCTCTTTACTACCAAATCTACCAGCCTTCCCTCAACATGCCCAAACCACCCAAGTCTCTTTTCAACCATCTTCTCTATTATAAGTTCTACCCCAACACTTTCTCTATTATACTTTCATTTTTAATCCCCTCGTGTATAGTCTTTCCCCGAATCATGTTTTCTTTAAATTGAGTAGAGAGAAAATAGCCTTTCCGTATAATATATGGTGTCATTGTTTGTTATTGTGTCTAAATAAACTTTCTCACTTTTTATATTTAAAATGATGTAGCAAATTATAGAGTATTAGTGAAATTACTACTCTATGAAGCACAGACACACACATACAAGGATACTGCACGCAATACATGAAGCACAGACACACACATACAAGGATACTGCCTGCACGCGATACTGATGCGATATATCGACATTGATAATAATTTGAAAAAAATTATCAGACACTAACACAAACACAATGACGCTATTTTTTTTTCCAGAGGTGATAGTGCTACATAGTTACTACTACAATATACACTAGAAAAATTATAAAACCTCAAAACCCTAAATCCATAAATTATATTCCTATATCTATCTAGTATCCACAATCAGCATCACTATAACAATAACACTTCATCATGCCTAGCGCATCACAAATTCAATCTAATCTAAAACAATTGAAAAACCAAAAAAGTTGGAAAAGAGTACTAACGAGAACGGCCTTATGAGCAGGAATGGCCGGCGAGAAAGCATCAGTAGACGGAAGGAGAACAAGATCAGTCGTAGACGGAGAATCAAGCGGAGAAGATAGAGTAAGGAACGAGACTTTGGATTTAAGATCTTGGATCTGACGCTTCAGTTCCTCCTCCGTTTCGTTCGCTTCTTCGTAGCACTCTTTGCAGGTACCCGCTTCATCGGGGTCGTAATTCTCGTCGCAAGAGAGACACCGCGTAACCCTCGCCGAGAGGTTATCGTCGTCGTCATCGTCGTAGTCGCTATCGGCGTAAACCGCGCATCGGCGCGGCGGCATTCTGTGTAAGGTTTTTTATTGATCGATGTGGTGGGAAGGATGTTGTTTATTGATGGATGTGTTCTGTATCTTTCGGAACATGGTTGTTAAATACTAGTTAGTGTAATAGAGATATGCGTTTAAATTATAAATTACTAGTATATAACAATAAATACATTCTTAATATTTGTGAAAATGATAAAATAAATTAAAGAATGTAATGATGGTGCATAGACAATATAAATCAATATTACACTTATAACCTATCAAAATTATAGTAATTATTTTATTATTTTAGAGTTTTAAAAATAAAATTGTGTTTTAGTTGGGTATATAGTGATGATTGATTGACAATATAAAATATTTTATGCTATCAGTGGATTTTCTCTTTTCTCTTATTTAAAATTAAGTATTACAATTATTTTTGGGGATTTTTTAAACCATCCTATAATAGAGTGAGACATCTTATAAAATTTCGATAATATCATTCGTAAAATCGAAAATATATTTTTGATTCGCATTTTTTTATACACAAAACATGTCAATTGTGATTTCACCCTTAAAAATGTAAAAAAAATAATTCCAGAAATACATGGACAAACTAGTGCACGTAATTTAGAATTTTTTTTATTATTTTATTTATTAATTATTATCAATTGAACTAATACAAAAAAATTGTCTGCACATATACTAATTTCAATCATATATCTGTTCACATATTTTACAAAGGAATAAGGCTAAATATCATTTTTCGTCTCTTAATTTTTACTCGGGATTTATTATGGTCCTTTAATTTTTAAAAAGTTTAAATCAATCCTTTAAGTCTTAAAAATGGAGCAAGTAGGTCTTTTCCGTCCAAATATCAATAATGACGTTAACTTTTGCTGATGTGGCAGATAACATGTAAAATTCAATTTTTGTGACCAATATAGCTACAGAAAATCGGACACTAAATGAAATTTTTTGAATTTTAATATATTCTTCATCATTAGTAAAAGTGTTAATAATAAATACGTTTTGTAAATAATTTAAATAAAGTAATAGTAATATATATAAAAGAGTGAGACATGTGATAAAGCAACGCTCTGTGTTGCGAAACCTTCTTCTTCATTCTTTGTGATTCAAACAAACTTAATCCATTGATGTCTGTCTCGTACCCTCCGTTTGAATCGTCTTTATTTCATGTTTTGGGTTTTTTTTGTCAGAATCATCATCTTTGTTCCGTCGCGCCGATTGCTATGCATGTTTCTAGGTTCTTCACCAGAAATCTGGATCGCTAAACCGTTGTTTCGGTTCTGGAACTCTATTCTTCGTCGATCTCTCGCCAGAAATCATTTTGGCCACTGTTTTTCTCTCGTCTTGCTCGAAATTTCACTCGCCTTCGTCATGCTTTGTTGTTCCCGACCTCTCGGTGTTTACATGTTGCTTTGTTCGATCAGAGAACTCTAGTTTCGTCGTGATCTTCATCTTCTCGCCACCGTCGCAATCTTATCACCACCCTTCACCGATCGCGACCGTCTTCTCCGATTTCACTCTGTCTCCCCCAGACGATGCTCCGAGTCCATCACAGTTCCACCTCTAGGTTCATCTCTCTTCTCTGCCCTAGATTCACCTTTCTCTTTTAAAAATTCTGAGTTATTGTTCTGTCGATGTGTTGTTGGTGATGAATGCAGGTGATGATACGTTGATGTTGATGATGATGATGAATTCACGGAAGATGATGATGATTATTGATTGAAGTTACAAAGAAAAAAAATCCTCTTTTGATACGTTATTGCATTCTATAACCCATATTCACAAATAAAGCGACGACTTTTTCCGTCACTAATGTTGGTTTAAACACATGGCATTCCACATCAGCACATTACACTGCCATTTGGAAGTTTTTTTTTTACTTTGACTAACAGACTCAGACGGAATGACTAATGTGACACTACTTTAATAGTTAAAGGATTGATTAGAACTTTTTAAAAGTTAAAGGATCAAATTGGACTCCTATATTGAATAAAATTCATGTTATACAAAGGAATAACATAATTAAAAATAAAAGTTATTTAATATTGTATTAAGTAAATCATTATTTTAGTTTTGTTTTATAAATAAGACAATTAGTTTATATCGGAGAAAACTGGCAAATCCTTTGATAGAGATAAAATCTCAACCACAACAACATCCTTTGGTTCAAAAAATTGAAGAAGAGAATTTCAAATAGATTATCATAGAATTTCAAAAAATCAGAAGTGTACTTCCAATTTTATATCAAACGTGTATTTCTGAGAAAATTTAGAAAACAAATGAATTGATGCGCACCTGAAGTATTTTTCTGGTGTTTAAGACTATTTTTGGAATTTCACATGATGGATAAGAAAAAGATGGGGCGAGTTAAGAAATCTCTTTATTTTCTAAGGTTATGTTTGGGAGTTTGAGGGGAAGGGAGGGGAGGGCTTTCAAAATAGGAAGGATTGGGTGAAAAGAGTAGAAAGATTATGTTTAGGAGGGTTTATTTTTCTTTATAACACCAAAAATCCTCTAATCTGGGGGAACTTAAAAATTGTGTTGGAGGAGGGCTTTGGAGGGTTTGAGAGGGCTAGATCAATTTGTTCAAATATAATTTTATTGTTATAATATTTTAAAAACTAAAAATACATTAATGATAAACATTATTTTATCATTCTAAACAAAACATTTTTTTTCAAAAATTAATAAAAATTTCTTTATATTTTTTTTAAAAATTATTTTTGGAAGCTCTCCCTTCTCCTCCCCTCCGATCTCCCAAACATAGCCTAAAGGTGTTAATATTATAAATTTATTAGTTCATAGGTTATTAATTTGTTTTTATTCAAAAAATATCTCTCATAATGACAAGGGGCACAACAAGTCATAGGTTTAAATTTATCATCGCTAACCATTTTTGAATCCATCTCTCTTAGATTTAAGGAAGGATTTTGTAAATAATAGGTTAGATTTGTCTTACTATCGATTCACTTCTTATTGATGGGGTTAGTTTTGTCTCCCCATCTTTTTTGAGGATTGTGTCTGTTTTTTTCTCCTTTTCCTTCCCTCTGTTGTACTTGTTGGCTGCTATTAATCAATTAGAAATTAAATACAAATAAAAGAAATTAACTAACTAACTAATAACTATATAATATTACTATAGTTTTATAATTATAGTGGGAGCACAAACCCACACTCTTCATATGTTAGGTTTGTCCCTACTTACATTCAACACTATTAACTATATTTATATCGTGAATAGTATTTTTTAAATAAAAAAGTATATCTATGAACAATAATGTATTATTATAATAATTTTTTATTTTAAAAAATTATTTTTTAATAGTAAAAAAAATCGATTAATAAAATATATAAAAAATATTAATGATAGAAAAGGTAAGTTTAGCTTGAAGTTTGTTTACTTCTCCTTTTTGTCTAGCACTGATGTTGCTTGGAAAAAGTTGTTCACCAACAATCTGGCGCACCCTAGAGCTCTTATGATCCTTTGGCTCGCTTGTCACAAAAACCTTACGACTAAAGATGGGCTTCTAAAGTTTGGGATGATTGCTAATAATACTTGTAACTTTTGTGGTGATATGGAAACTCTAAACCAATTTTTTTAGTGCGAAGATTTAAAGAAAATCTGGGATAATATTCTCAAATGGATCCATGTGAACCATCTTCCTAAAAGTTGGGATGCTGAGCTTGATTGAATATTATCTTTAAGAGTAAAGGAAAATAGTGGAGAGCTTGTTTGCTAAAGCTTGCAGTCATTGAATCAGTTTATGGGATTTAGAACTTTCGTAATGAGGTTTATTTTGGTAACAATGTTGATAGAAACCAGATAGTGAATGAGATAATATTGTTAATAGAACCTAGGCTGTGATGAGATAATTGACAAGATTATCTATTGGGGTTGGATCTGTAAGAGTCTTAGGGTTTGTTTGGTTCAATCGAGGGGAGGGGAGGAGAATTTTTTTAATGTTTGGTTCACAAGCGGGAGAGGGGTATTTTAAAACTTATTTACTTTTATATTCTTGTAATTTTATCATAAGACTCGGGATATTTGTCGTCCATTATTCAAATACAAATTCATTGATGATAAATATCTAATCGTAGAACATCATGAAATATTTTATAAAAATGTAACGATTCTAATATATATCTTTAAAAATATTATCGAATACAATAAAATCTAACAAATTATCATAAATAAAAATATTACGATAATTAAAAAGTAACAATAAAAATAAAAAATTTAAAAATCTATAATGATAATATGTTAAAGATATAAAAATACAAGAAATATAAAAAGAACAAAAAGTTTGTTCAAATAAAACTTTTAATATTGTAATGAGTTAAATGTATATTTAAATAAAGAAATAAGGGTAAATATGTAAATGTCATTAATATTAAAATGAGATACCTCTCATTCCCTTCAAATCCCTCCAAATTGGGGGAAGCAAAAAATGATCTAAGAGAGATTTTGGTCCCCTCCATCTACCTCTTCTCCCTTTCTTAAAATTTGAACCAAACACATAAAATATTAAATATTACCTCCCCTCTCCTCCATTTACCTTCAACCAAACAGACAATTAGAGGAAAAATTGCTAGTCTTATGTTATGGTAGACTTTAATTTGTCCTTTGTTGCTTAGGCCTTTTGATTTTGCTTGTATCCTTAGTGATCGCCGTGTTTTATCTATTTTTTGGCATAATCAAAATTGGTTTGTTCCACACAAAAAAGTTAATAAAATGATTAAGTTGGTTAATAAATTCTTAGATGTTAAAAATAATTTAGTAGTAAAATAAAGTTGATTAATATAAAATAAAAAGTTGGTTAAAAAGTATTGAAGTTGGTTAATAAATATCCAGATTTCAAAAATATTTTTTTAGTAAAAAAAAAAGTTGATGAATTTATGAATTTAGTTAATAAACGTTTAAGTATTAAAAATATTTTTTTAGTAGTAAAATAAAGTTGATTAATGATATTTAAAATATTGGTTAATTAAGTTATAAAGTTAGTTAATGACACAATTTTTATATCGGTATCTATTAACGTAAAAAAATATAAAAATAATTTAAAATATATATATTTATTATTATTATTATTATTATATTTTATTGTATATGTTAATGTTCATAAAATATTTTTTATATAAAAAATATTATTCACCGCATAAATATGATGAAAAGTGTTGAGTGTAAGTATTGGTGTATGATTTGAGTGTAAGAATAACATTTCTCTATTATAAATTTTAGAAAAAAATGTTACTCTTACACCAATACTTACACCTACATCGAATTTCACTGTTCACCAATACGGTGAACAATGAAATTATAATAATAATAATTTATTTTTAAAAAAAACTATATAAAAAATATTTTTTTACGTTTTTTTAGATTAAGGGAGTACGGAAATAAAATTATATGTTTAATCAATTTCATAATTTCGTTAACCAACCTTTTATGTATATTGATGTTGTTGTTGTTTCAAATTTTATATTGAAGCTACAAATTTGTTTCAAGTTTATGAAATTTTGGTAGAAATCTGGTGCAAAAATGGTGAAATTAAATCTGATGCATATATGCTAACTTTATAATAGACAGCGTTTTGTTTTAAATGAAATAATGATAATAGGCAACGTATTGTTGAAATAAATTAAAGGCCAATGATGATATTATAATATTGTAATGGAATTAAGGGTTTATGGAATTTGAGGAAAAATATATCAAATATATAAATAAAAAATTCGTTTACTTTTAGGCAACGCTTTTGACTAAGAAAACGCAAGCGTTGCCTAAAGTAAACAAAGTGCAGTTTTTTTTGACTAAAAAACACGCTGTCTAAGGTGATCCTTAGGCGGCGCTTTTTTTTCAAAAGCGCTGCCTAAAGTAAACTTTGTTGTCTAAAAAAACGCTGCCTAAGTACCACCTTAGGCTGCACTTTTGACTTAAAAAAGCGCTGCCTAAAGGCCACCTTAGGCAGCGCTTTTGGAAAAAAATGTTGTCTAAAGGCCATCTTAAGCAGCACTTTTGCATTAAAAAAAAGCGTTGCCTAAACCTATAGCAGCGCAGGCTTAGGCAACGCTTTAAAGTGCTTCCTAAAGCCAAAAAAACGTTGTATATGGTCCTGTACGGACGTAGTGGATGGTGAAGAATTGAAGGGGATAAATCTATGAGAACTAGGTCTTTTAGGCCTAACATACTCATTGAAAATGGAACAAGTGTTACTTGTGTGAGAGTTTTGAGGTTTCGGAGAAAAAGAGTGTTGTTGTGTTGTGTGGTTTGCTGATAGAGTGTTTTAGTTTTTTGAGGTGGTGGTGAATTTATGGAAATTTGTGATTTTTATAGAGGGGAAAAAAGAGTAGGTATCTTTGAGGTGGTGCGGTAGTGGTGAATTTATGGAGATTTGTGATTTTTATATAGGGGGAAAAAGAAAATCAATCGAAAATGCATTTTCGATTTGTATCTGAATTACATTTTCAATTTCCATATATATTTAGATCTAGATGCTTATCGAAAGTCTATTTCTAATTTTAAAAATCATTTATAAAATTTTATGTGGTGCATAAAAAAAAACATAGGATGTGTTAAAAAATTGTCTATTATTAAAATGGGTAACATATATTTTATATATTTTAGTTTTGTACAATGAAAATATGACATTCTCTATTTGTTCAAAGAAATAGAGATTCCTGACTCATTTTGAAAAGAACGCCAATTCAATACAAGTGCCTTTCATTTTATTTGTTTTGAATTACTAATATTTTATTTATTAATCATTAATTAATGTAAAAATATTAAAACTGTATAATTAATAGAAATAGTTATTTAAATTAAAATAAATAATTATAGAATTAATATAATAGTTATATATTTACGATAATTAATCATATTATTAACATTTTGCTATATTAAGATAATTATATATTATAACAAATTAATAATTAACAAAAATAAAAATAAAATAATCAAATGGATCATGAAAGTTAGATATTTTATTCCCGAGGTTCAGAGTTGTTGGGACCATAGTATTGCAGCTAACAAACTCAGAATGCAGATAACCTACAAGTATACGATGAATCTGATTGAAAATGTTAATCGGTATACAGTTCGGTCTTGAGTCTGGTCAACAAAAGTCATGGCATAAAACATCTAAAATATAGGGGCCTCAAAATTATTATTATTTTTTTATAAATTATAAATTTGAAATAAATATATCAATATGTTTTGTTCAATTTAATTTATAGTGTAAGCTAGTTAACATATGGTAAAATCTTTTTTTCTTTTTATAATTAATGTCAATTGTTCAATCCTTGGTGTCTACACATTTATTATTTAAATATAATTTTTTTTCAAAAACTTTTAAAATATAACATTATTTGTCTACGTTTTCTTTATTGCAGTCAATTTTAAAAATTGGCACAGAACCTCCAAATGGTCGGAACGACCTTGCAAATATGTTCTATTGGAATATAGCTGGGCCTTATTCTGCCTTTAGCTTGCTTGCCATAGGAGGCTGGTAACTAAAGAAAGGCTTGCAAAGTATGGTATTGTCATTGATAGTGAAAACATTGACCACCTTAATTTTTGGTTGCAATGTTATGAAATATATTTGGGCTGATATATTAAAGTGGATTCAAGTTGGGCATATTTTATACAATCGCCATTCACGACACTCGACTTTAGCATATTTTATACAATCGACGTATTCACATTAATCCAAGAATTTAGTTGTCTGGAATTGTCTAAAGCACTTCAGTGAACTAAAGATTTTTTTAAGCAATGCCAAACTAAAGTTTCATATGAACACTTTGGTACATCACCTCAATACAGAACAAAATAATCAGTGTTTTTGCAGTCCAAAGAGAAGCATCTTTCTTATTCCCTTCATGAAGGTCTTGTAAACTCAGATATAGTCTCTAAATAAACTGTTGCATAAAAATATATTTGTTTAGTATATGTTAATATTAAAAATAAATTATTATGAAATGTGTAGTTTAGTGGTAATTATGGGTAGAAATAGACATAGGTCCCAACCGAGTTTTTATCCAGTCACCCCAAACTTTGACCTGATACCACCTATGCATTTCGTGAACAATATTACAATTTATTTCACAAAAATATTGAAAAAGATTGAATTTTCGAAAAACTCTAAAGATTACCCGATTTTTTAAAGCTTCTACCACATTTTTTGAATTTTATGACATTAAGTAGCAATTTTAGTACGAAACCATGCATTTTTATCGTATTTTTCGAAATGGCCGGTAAAAACCCATTTGTTGTATGCATGTTTACCAGATTTTTTTAAATTAAAAAATCCTGATAAAAATACATACATTTTACCGTATTTTATGAGAAGTCGATAAAAATGCATATATGGATTACCTTATTTTATGAAAAAGTCAGTAAAAATGCATACATTTTATCGAATTTTTGAAAAATCGGTAGAAATGCATACATTTTAATGGATTTTTTGAAATAATCGGTAGAAATGCTTACCTTTTCCCAATTATTAAAAAAGTGTAAATAAGTAAAAGTTTTTATCGTTTTTTTTTCAAAAAATAAGGTAATATGTTAATTTTTTCTGGATTTTTTTGAAAAATCTTGTAGGTAACAATTTTTGAATTTTCTCAATGAAGAGCAGAGGATCAGATGACACGATTGCTTCTCTGCAGTGTGATAAAGCTGAAGTTAATGTAGCTAAAACTTTAGTGAGATGAGGTGACGTAGAGGACTCATATCTTTGTGCATGGAGAGTAGTCCTGGCCGATTCTCACAGGAAGCAGTTGGCAACCGATTATTTTTGTGCACCTTGCAATACTCATTGTAGAGGTCCTAGAACTGCTTTTGGATGGACCAAAGATGCTGATGATGAGCCCATTGCTGAGGATGTCCAGACAATAGTAAAGAATGCCCTACAGATGGTGGCAGAGTCAAATATGCCACATCCTTCCGAGATTACAAAGGTGTCTCGTCCTTCTGAGACAAAGGCTTATACAACTATAGAGATTACTTCACCGACGGCTATTGAGGCACAAGGCTTATACAACTATAGAGGTTACTTCACCGACGG
Organism: Vicia sativa; assembly: GCA_021764765.1. NCBI lineage: Eukaryota > Viridiplantae > Streptophyta > Magnoliopsida > Fabales > Fabaceae > Vicia > Vicia sativa. The sequence goes on from CM038794.1 coordinate 205,348,618, forward strand.
CTATTGAGGCGCCTGCTACATATGATATGATATGAATACCGCTCATTCGGTTGAGACAGAGGTCATTACTCCGATTTCGATAGAGCGGTCTATACACACAAATAAAGGGTTTCTTGGAGGGTCCAATGATTGTTTTATGCTCACTAGATATATGTAATGGTAAAAATATATCCTTAGAGGGTGACGTATATAACCTGCGGGAGAAATATGTAATAGTAAAAGCATACCCTTAGAGGGTGACGTATATAACCCACGGGAGTGGCATGTTAATTCCTCATGCTATTGATGCCGCTTTTTAAAATCAAAGAGCTACTTACATTCTATTGGCATCAAAAAAGCTACTTACATTTTATTGGCACCACCATTCTATTTTACATTCAGTCGCCAATAACTCTAAAATGCCTTCTATCTTTTTATTACATGCACCAATAGTTCTAAAGTGTTTCGTACCACTTAGATTTTTTTCTTCAAAAATTTTGAAAAATAAGGGGAAAACTTGGTTAGTTTAGAGTTTAAGTTGAGGAAGTTGGTTATTTTGACCCTCTCAAACACATATGACGAGGAGAAGCTTCGGTCAGAGGAAGTCAAGTTAGAAATAGAAAGGCGCATAGCAGAAGAATTGAAGAAGATGTTTGATGATGTTGATGTTCAACTTGCAAAAGAAAAGCAAGAAGCGCTTGCTGAAGGTAGAAGAAAACTAGTAAGTATTCTCTGCCCCCTTGTTGTGTGAAAAGGATAATCATGGACAAGTTCTGGTGTCCTCATTTGAAGGTTGTGTTGTGTTTGTTGATATTGTGCAGAGAGAAGAGAAGTTCTAGAGCTACAGCGGATGGAGGAGGAGCAGCAAAGGGAATTAGAAATGATTCAGAGACAGAAAGAAGAGTGTGCTCGGAGAAAGAAACTCGAGGAGGAATAACACACTTATCAGATCAATTCTATGGGCAAGGACAAATCTATGGATAACTCATATGGTTTGTAATTACTATTAGGCAATGTCATTCTATACCCTTTACCCTTGTTAGGAAACCATGACCTTGAATGAAAATTTGATACTCCAACAGTTGAGCTTGCAACTTTTATTACAATTTACAAGATCAAAGAAAACTTAAAAATGTTATTTTCTTAGAGTTACTACTGTTTTGAGGTTAATTTGAATTGCATGACAAAATGGTTTTCCTCTAATCTTTATTAGATAGAACATAGAATAGTTCTCCTTGTTCCTTAAGAAGAGTGACACAAGTCATAATTTGAGCTTAATGTTCTTACAGGCTATGAAACCAAGCTTGGCAACAAGTTAAACCAATAAAGTTTACACTGGAGACAGATATAACACGCCCATTTCTAACTAGCCTACTTAAAATGCAGCCTTACATAACCATAGAAAACCAAACACAATAAATTATCATCCCTTCCTTTCCAAATGTTGTGGCAGTACATCCAAATCCAAATCCAAATCCAATGGAACTCTCCATGGCAAGAACGCCCCTTCATCTGTTAAATTCTGATAACACAGCACAAAACATATATGTCAAACAGAGTGCACTAACATACAACATGTAACTAATTTTTCTTGGAAGACAATAACTTTGATCCTATGATATACTCCAGTGACATTATTACTAAAACATTTAGTGAGATGCTGTAGTATTACAAGATACTTACTGTCAACCAAAAGAAAAATCCACGCAGGAGATGCAAAACTTTGGGAAGATCATCACCAGCTGCATCTATTTGCTTTGCAAGATCTAACAACAAGAATCACACACCTCATAGTTGCAAATTTTCTAAATAAAAACCAACTGTCTCTACCAAGTAAAATTTTGCATTTTTAATGGTTTTTTAAAAAAGTATACACAAAAACTAGTAGCAACCAAGCACATTAACCCCAAGTCTTATACTAATATTAGTTAAGAGAAAGGCTAAATGCTTCTAGTACTTACCAAGGTTATGATCATGATAAGACTTTCCATCATGATCTCCCTCATAGATTTTTTCAACCCCACGCAGAATTTTTCGCTTTTGAACCCGCTTTCGAAGATTAAAGTCTTCCAATAGTCTCTTGCACTCTTCCTCACAGTAAGGCCTATTAACTTCATTCATGAGTCTTTCTCTAAACCCTGCAACTTTCCTTGCACTGACTTCATTATCCTACAAGATGTCCATCCTTTCAAGTACAAACCAACACAAAAAGCCAACAAAACCTAAACAGACCAAAAAAATACACATTTCAATTGCATGCAGTCAAAATCAAAAACATTTACCATCTGATCATGATCCACATGCATCATGTCAATTTCTTCAACATCATCATCCTCACCATCATCATAATCTTGCATCTCCTCTTTCACACTTACTTCCATGCAAGATGAAGAATCATCTTGCTCTCCCTTTTCTCCATCACCAACTTTTTCAAAGCATGCACCTTTCACATGCCTTCTTTTGCGCCCTCTTTTAGATTTACCGCCATTTTTAGCAGCAGGACGTTTTGCCGCATCTTTCCGTTTCCTAGTCCTAACCTCATCCTCGTATTTCACCCAAACACCATCCTCAACAATGTCTAGCACATAAGACTTTCCATGAAGCTTGAAATAATCAGATAAGAACCCATTTTGTTCCTCTTCATCTTCTGTGAGATTTTCTTCAGCATTGATGTTTATATTTTGTTCTTGAAGACGAAGGATCTGAGATTCTAGAATGCTGGCTGAACCCTCTGTGAACTGAACAAGTTCTGGGTCGGGTTTTGGATGTTTGATAACAAATTTGTGAAGAAGGTTGTTGAAGTAGTTTAACTTGTTTTGATTTTTATTTTGAGTGTTCTTGTATTTGAGGTATTCATGCAAATCATCTTCAGAATCCCAACACTTTCTGAGATTGTTTTTGTTCTTTGAAGTGAAAACCATTCTGTTGTTAAGACTTGAATGTTAGAGAATAGGTTGAAGACAGAGGTATACTGTACTGTGTTTGATTGCATATGTAGATGTTGGAAAGCTAAATTTTTTTTTTTTAAAGTGTGTTGAACTATATATTTCATCCTAGTTGGAGTATTAGGTTTAAATTAAAAATTTATAAGTTTAAATTTCAATTATAATCAATTTTAAAAAGCAGAATCAATTATATTTAAGAATAATTAAATATGTTAAAATTAATTATACATATTCATAATTAATTTTAAATATTTCAATCGTTTCATACGTTAAATAAAATTATAAATAATAAGTATGTGTGTTTTATTGAGAGGTGGTTGACATTTAAGATCACTATAATAGAGGTTAATAAAGATGTGACACGCATTTCAATGTCTTATAGTTTAAGGTCGGGCGTTGATGTCATTTTGTACAATGCCAACAGGGTGTAAGAAAACAACATGGAGATTGTTCTTTTGTTATGATCACATTAGATTTCTCGAATACTTTCAATATGGTAGATTTATTAACCCTTCTACATGAAGTGAATGTGAGATTTTCATCTATTTCTTTGTGGATTGAGTTTCTTTATGACTAGACACCGAAGTTGTACCTTGGGGTAAACACATTATATCATCTACTAGAGTGCAATAAGGTGGCCTATTATGGTTGCTCATTTTTATTCTTGTGTCACACTCATTCATTCGTAAGATTATAAATGATTGTAAGCTTCTTTTTCACGTTTGGTATCTTGATAACATGACCATCATAGGGGATTCATATAAGGTGTCTAAAACCCTTAAAATCATTTTGGAGACGGATCTATGATTAAATCTTGTAGTGATATATGAGTAAAGACCCATAAAAAAAGGCGCCACGGGACATGTCCTCATCAGGCGCCTACCCCATAACACGTCGTCTAAGTCTAACCCTCATGTAGTTGGCGGCTCACCCTGAGAAGAACGTGGTTGATGACATTCGTAACACCCCAAATTTTCAATTAATTATTTAATTGAATTCTTAATTGCTTTTATTTATTAATTTTGAGTGTTGATGAATTTATATAATTTATTTAACAATTGTAGGATTTACGGAAATTTATTTGATTTTATTTAATTAAAATAATATAATTATATGAAATACTGAGTTATTTGGTGGAACTTAGAATTAATAGAAATATGGGGTATAATGGTGATCATTAGGAAAAAAAGTTGGGGCAACGTGAAATAATTAAACGATTAAATTATGTTTATTATTAAAAAGGGGATTAGTGGAACTTGTTTGTGTTAGTACATGAATTGAGAGAGCACTTGGAAGAAAGAGCAAGAACATGGGTTATATAAGGAATGATAAGTCATAGCTAGAGCTTGAATTATTTGTTGGAAAATTAAGGTCGGGTGAATTACTCTAACGTTGGTGTCAAATGCATGAAGGGTGGAAAAGGATATTCACCCTCCTCTAGAATTTTCATCCTTTTCACCATTATTGATGCTTATGTGTTCTTTTAGAAAGATTCATATGAAACATGTTGTAATTGTTGTGAATAACATGAAAATCGTGCATTGTTTTGTTATTGATTTTTGGGTGTTGCTGTATGTGGCAATTGATTGAGTGGTTGTTCATGTGTATGTTTTTGGTATTATGAACATAACCTTATATTCATGATAAAATGGTGGACTAGGTGTTTCATCAGTTATTACATGATGAATTGATCATGGTATGATATGCATGTGTTGTTTTATGTTCTATTTGGGTGATTATGGGTAAAAACCAAAGCTTTGGTATGGCTTTAATAGTGGAATCAAGTTCTTGGTTTTACAGGTTTGTGTGTTCTCGCTTAGCGAGGAAGAGCTCATTTAGCAAAGAAGAAGTCTCACCCAAATAAGACCATATATGGGATTTAAGGTTTGTGGTTGTAGACTATCACTTAGCAATCCAGGGCTTCGATTAACGAGAGCTTGCCTAGTGAGATGCTAGGTCTCTTAGTGATCGATGACAAAGTTGGTTGTTTCAGACTGATTTTTCAAGTTGTTTCTAACTCTAGCGACCACTTGTTGTTGTTTTGTTGTGCATGATGAGTTTAATAATATTTGAGATGTTATACATGATTACATGCAGTGAATTATAGTTATATGTATGAGTTGTAGACTATTGGTGTAATTATATGATGATTTACAATTAAATATGTTGTTAATATTGAAATGTGTAGTTCAAAGTGAGAATTATTGTGATTGTCTTATGTGTTGTTGTGTATGGTTCAGAGTGGAACTAGTGGTGTTGTTGATACATGTCATGCTTCATATGTGTCAGTGTTGAGAAGTGACGAGTCAATGGTTCATAAGAGGGGATCAGTGATGAGTTTGAGTTGACAGAGGAACCAAGTTCGAAGAGGAATTGCTGTGAGTAGATGAATGTCAGTAACATAACTCTGATGTACGAAAAATGATACCACATGCATTGAGTTGAGATGTTGTTCACAATGTATTTATAAGCGCATTGTAATTGTTTTTGTTAGATTTATGATTTTATGATTGACATCAATTTTACTAAAATATGGTTCACTGCAAGATGTTGTGACAGATATCTTGGCATATTGATCAGACACCACTGAAGACAAATGTTCTGAAAGATGTCATAAAATGTTATAATAAAACATCAGTACAGTTCAGGTTTTTAAATTTTGGAAGATTTGTTTTTAAAATATGAGATTCTGAATGATTTTAGTTCTCATATGGTCGTAGCCAGGTAATGATATTTTAGGAACATTGCAAATTTGATTTAGTTTCATAAAAAGGATCTTGGATACTTTTTAGGAATCTTTGTTTTTTAGTTCCTATTTTTGTGGAGAAGATTTTGTAAAAGATTTACAGCTGAAATATTGGATTTGAGTGAAGATTCCAAGCCTATACTGCAAGAGTCTTTTATATAAGGATTTTATATACCTAAAAATACTCAGAGAAGTTGTGTGCATGAGATAAGGTTTTAGGGTTTTTAGTTTGTTCTTTTTTTTATTGCGATCCAATCTATTATCTTATGATATTAGAGTTGGACTGATTTTAGTTTTTTCATTATCAATCACTCATGAGCTTTTAGGCAATAATGGATTGTGTGTCAAGTTGTCTATTGTTAATAAGTCAAAAGCTTTGAAGCGGAATTGATTTTGTCTTTGAAGAATGTCTTATACTCTTGGTCCATTATTGTTGTTGAAAATCACATGGGTGTGACTATGGGATGTGAGAAGGGGTTCTCATATTTAGGAGTGTCCTAGGTAGAAGTTGCATTGGTAGTGATTAGAAGAGAAGTTGTAAACATGAGTTGTTTAAGTTTATAACTAATACTATTATAGTGAATTTCTTTCCTAATTTAGATGTCTCTAGAGTATGTGACATTATATTGAATTGAGTTATAAATTAGAATAAATTACTAATATACTTATAAGTAAAAATAAGTCAAAATTGAAAATTATTTTTAAAAACAGAGATGAGTTACAAATATTTTTATAAACAGAAAAAGTCTATTGTTCATTGTAATGATAGACTTTGCATAGATATATTTACATGTACATGTGAAAATATTAATGAGATAACAACTATTAATTATTAATTTTAATGTTCATCTCTAATTTTAATGTACATCTCTAAATCTATCATTTGCTACTGTTTTGTATAATTAAAATATATTACTATAAAATAAAATAAAATATATATATTTTTGGGATTAAGTTTATAATTTATTTATGGCAAAATACCCTATTTGATCCCTTAACTATACCTCGGGGTACAGTTTGGTCCCTTATCTTTAAAAAGTGTCAAAGTGATCCTTTAATTGTTCAAAAAGGACCACATTTATCCTTTCCGTCATCCACGTTAGTCAAAGTCAAATGAAAGGTGTACGTGGCATACATGTGGCTGACATGTCTTAATTAATTATCATATGTGGATTATATTAGTTGGACACGTATTAATGTATTGAAATAGAAAATGGAGAAAATATGAGTCGTTGTTGCTTGAAGTGTTCTCTGCAAACAAATAGAAGTGCAAACACTAGCTAACGGAGCGAAGAACAAATTTTCTGCAAACGACACTCCTGAAGGTGAAATTGAAGAGGAAATTCGTTGAAAGGTAAGTTTATTATGAAATCCATTGTTCTTCGCTTGTATCTAGGGTTTATTCTCCCTTCAATTTTTTTGAAATCTTTGTTCTTCTCGTGTATCTAGGGTTTCTAGGGCATATTCTAAAATGGAAGAAATTCTGAACATTAATATCCACCATAATGGTTATTTTGTTAGTGACGACCTGAGTGTGTACGAAGGAGGTGAGGTTGCTGATTTGAGAGTAGACGGTGATAAGTGGGAATTTTTGGAGTTGATAGGTGCGATTAAGGAACTAGGGTATGCAGAGATAGAGAAGATATATTATAAGGATCCAACAGCTGGGATGAATTTTTTGTATGATGACAGGGGGACCTTAGAGATAGTTGATCTATATAGGGTTCATCTCAGTGTTGAAGTCTTTATTCAACACACATTGTCCCAGCCTGATTTTGTAGATGAGAATGGAGTTGTGCTAGATGAGATTCCACTTAACATGATAGTAGATGAGATTGAGGAGATGTTGAAGGAAATAGAGGTAGTTGTAGATGATGTTAGGATGAATGATGTAAGTGTAGATGATGATATGGTGAATGATGTAAGGGTTGATGACAATGGAAATGATGTAAGGGATGATGACAATGTGAATGATGTAATGGTTGATGTTAGGATGAATGATGTAAGTGTAGAGATGATAGGGTGAATGATGTAAGGGTTAATGACTATGTAAATGATGTAAGGATTGATGACAATGTGAATGATGTAAGGGATGATGCTGATGATATTGGACAAAGGGCTAGTGAGGTTGATGATGATGTGAGACTTACTGATTCTGATGATAGTTCTGAGGATAGTAGCTTCAATTATGATAGTAGCTTCAATTATGATAATGCAATGGAGGTAGTATTTGATGATGATTCTGATGAATATGATACTGAACTTGAAGAGGAAGACAATAACTTAGATGACTGTGAAGGAGTAGCTGATGAACAAGTAAACAACAAAAATGGTAAGGACAAGTGTGATGATAGTAAAGGAAGTGATAATGAAAGTGAGGATCTTGGAAGTGATTGTGAAAGTAATGATAGTAAGTAGAGTTAGGAGAAGGAAGTATCCCATATTCAAGATTCTAAAACATATGACCAATTACAAATGGAAAGTGGGAACTTATTTCAGTACAAATGAAAATTTCAAGGAAGAAATTACCACTTATACAGTCTAAAATGGTAGAGGTTTAAGGTTTATTAAAAATGACAAGGTAAGGATTAGGGTTAGGTGTAAGGCTGTATGTGCATGAGAAGCTTATTGTGCTAAATTGAAAGATAAGGATTCTTGGCAACTAAGAAAGGTAGTTGACACTCATAACTGCAGTAGAGAATATAATGTGAAGTTGTTGAAGACTAAATGGCTTAGCAAGAGGCTACTAAATTCACTTAAAACCAACCCTAGAATGAACCTGAATGATATTAAGGAAAAGGTTCAGAGAAAGTGGAATGTGGGGGTCAACAAAACTAAGGCTATAAGGGCTAGGTTTGCAGCAAGAGACATGGTTGATGGATCATTCCTAGGAGATTATGCAAGGGTCTATGACTATGCACATGAGTTACTAAGATCTAATCCTGGCTCAACTGTCAAAGTCAGTGTACAACCTGCCCAAGAAGGTGGTGATGATCAGAAACTACTCCTGCACAAGCATCTCAGTCAGCCCCTGCACAAGCTACTCCTGCATCAGTAACTGCCCAAGCCCAAGCATCTCAGTCAGCCCCTACACAAGCTACTCCTGCATCAGTGACTGCCCAAGCATCTCAGCCAACATTTGTACCAGTGGCTTCTCAGGCATCTCAGCCAGCATCTGTACCAGTGGTTTCTCAAGCATCTCAGGCAGCATTTGTACCAATGACTTCTCAGGCATCTCACTCAATTCTTGTTTCCCAAACATCAAAGAAAGTTGCTTCTAAATCATCCAAAAAGTTGCCAGTTAGAAGGCCATTTGTCCCACCTGGTCCAACAACTAGGTTGAATGCAGCAAGAACTGCTGTAGGTCCAACAACAAGAAGGACAACACCAGCTAAGAGAGCAACACCAAAATGGAAAGTTTTATGATTGCTTATGTTAAGTTTTCATATTAGGATTGTTGTATGTTAACTTGTTTTGATCCTGTAAAATCAGGTAGTTTTGGACCTATAATAGTAGGCTTTAATTATAGAACTATAATATTAGGCTTTATGTTTTGGACATGTAATATCAGGTGTTATGTTTTGATTGTGTAATGTATGAATGTTAGTGGTTTACACCACCTTATAATTAACTATTGTTTACAACTTTGTGGACCTGTAATATTAACTGTTGAATTCAAAAATACTATAATTCATGCTAACTTTGGTCTCAATAGAACATTCTAATTAAACATTTGTTGAATTCAAATACAGAACATTACATAACACCTGGTCCAACATTCTAATTAAACATTCTAATAGAACATTCTAATAGAACAATTATTACAACATTTTTCATATGAAAAATAACAAAACAATACATAACATTCTTTTATATTTTTTTTCGAATTCATCATCGTCTTAATTTGCATTTGTAACTCCAGTATTTTTTGTTTCAGACCATCGTTTGTTGCCTTTAAAGATAACAACTCCAATTTTGCAGCATCAAATTCAGTTTGCATCTTGTCTAATCGACCCTTTTGCTTCTTCATAAACTGGTCTTTCTCATCCACAACATCATCATAGTACCATTGAAAATATCTACAGCCAGTTTGTGTTGAACCCTGTGTTATTTCCAATTCAAATATTAATAAGGAAACTCAGAATTGCCATAAACATGAAATAGTGAGATGAAGAACTAATTTAATTTCTTTTGTACCTTATAATGACGACAACCCCAAAATTGCTTCCCAAAATTCGTGACAGTGAAGCCCTTCGAAGAAGAGCCATGTCCCCACAGCCACATATGAGTTTCCATCTGAAATTGCCATCTACACAGGAATCGCTCTTCACATTCGACTCAAATGAACATTGCCCTGTGTTGGTTGATGATGTTTGCTTCATTTTTTCACAACCAATTTCAAAATCGAAGGTAATTACTGAACCCTAAAATTTGGGGAAACTGTGTTGAAGAGAACGATGGAATAATCCAAGGTAGGAGAAGAAGTTTATAACAGTCCATGTCACCTGCCACGTATACAAAAACAAACGTCTGTTAGTGCCTTTTGGATGGAAAGGATTACTGTGGTCCTTTTTGAACAATTAAAAGACCATTTTGATACTTTTTAGAGATAAGAGATCAAAATATACCCGTAGGTATAATTAATGATAAAAAGTATTATGCCTTTGTTTATTTATCTTGTACCATTCATGGAAGAATACTAGAATTGATATTGAATTGAAATTAACAATTGAATCAAAAAGAATTGAATGAATGAATTGGAAATGCAGTAATTAGGGTTTGAAAATGGGTCGAAGCTTGTCACGTTCACCTTCATACAGAAGAAGACACTCTCGATCTCGTTCTCCGTCTCCTTCTCATCGCCGAAACCGACGCCGCCGTAGACACAGAAGCAGAACCTCTTCTTCACCGTCTCCTCCGCCCAGATCACGCACCCCCACTCTCAAACACAAAAAGGACCATCCACCAACCCTAAACAACAAAAGGTATTGCCCTTTTTTTTCTTCTTCCATATTTCATTTGTTTTGATTGAATTGATGGACTAGAACGGAGCCGAGCGGAATGTAATATCGTAAAATGGATTGGAGCGGAGCGGAATAGAAATTGCATTACTTGTTTGTGAATTTTTTTTTATATTCGTGAGTGTTGTTGAGTTGTTTATGTGTTTCAATATTTTGCATTTGGTAGTACCAAGCGTCCAGATGAGGAGGATTTGGAAGTGTTGGAAGAAGAGGCTGCGAAAAGAATAGAGGAAGCTGTTCGAAAAAATGTCGAGGAGAAGCTTAAAACAGAGGAAGTTAAGTTAGAAATAGAAAGGCGTGTAGCAGAGGGCTTGAAGAAGTTGTTTGATGATGTTGAAGTTCAACTTGAAAAAGAAAAGCAAGAAGCGCTTACTGAAGCTAGAAGAAAAGTAGTAAGTATTCTGTGTTATTTTTCCCGCTTGTTGTGTGAAAAGGATAATAGGGCGAAGTTCTTGATAATTTTGAAATTAAGTTTGGAGTGGGTTTCAAGTAATGATAGTGTGTTCTTTTCCAGAGATTGATAATTTGATTTGTGTAGGAATAAAGTATTAGTTTGAGATATGTTATAAGCATCTTTGTCTGGTAAACGAGATGCTACCTTCAATACCTTGTATATCTTTGTCACATTAGTGACAAATAATAATCAGATTCTAAACAGCTTTTTGGTTATACAACAGGATTCCCAAATTTGATTCAACATTTGCATCAAAACATTAGCTTAAATTTCCATATCATAGCCATTTAGTTTCTTCACTCGTTAGCACTATAATAATCAGGTGATCATTGTGTTGAATGAGTTTCTTAACCAATGTATTATTCGTTTCTAAAAAAGTGCATGCTACTTTTAAGGTACGGCCTCTAGGGTGAAGGCTGAAGTCTTACTAACATTCCTTTTATTATTTTTTTCTGGCGTCCTCGTTTGAGCGTTGTGCTGTGTTTGTTGATATTCTGCAGGCACAAGCTCGTAAAGAGAGAGAAGAGTTGGATAAGATGCTTGAAGAGAATAGGAGGAGAGTGGAAGAGTCTCAAAGAAGAGAAGCTCTAGAGCTACAACGGAAGGAGGAGGAACGGCAAAGGGAATTAGAGATGATTCGGAGACAGAAAGAAGAGTCTGCTCGGAGAAAAAAACTTGAGGAGGAAGAACACGCTTATCAGATCAATTCTATGGGCAAGAACAAATCTAGGGCTAGTTCGTACGGTTTGTAATTACCATAATGCAATATCATTTTATGCCCCCAAAATTGCACCATTGTTAGGAAACCGTGATCTTGAATGGAAAATTGATACTCCGTCTTTCTCTTTCACTGGTTTTGAAATTTTCATTCTGCAGACAGTTGTCAATGATTAAACATACACTTACAAAAATGATTTGTAAAACTCCCAATCATATCTGTTTGATTGCTCTAATGAACCAACTAAAAGTTGGTTGGTCCACTCCCTAGAATATAGAATTAAAACCATCAAAGTTGAAGTATTAGTTTGCAATGTGCTAGAGTAGGAGTGTGATGGGAAGCATTGTAACAGTAGAGCACAAAACACATTTCATATACTTCTCTAAGCTTAAAAATAAGAACAAAAATAAAATTACACGTATTTGGTCCACATTTATAACAAATAGGTGTACATAGGAGTATTTGTTTAAGTTGGGAGGAAGTATTTGTTTATGTTGTATCTCATTACTCAGTTCATTCAAAAACCAAATTTCAAATCATGCAAGTCTGGTTTACATACTCATAGCTCTCATCATTACAGAAGTGTATTGATTTTCCAAGAGTTCCATCCCATGTGGGTTATTCATTACTTGCCTTACTTGGCCTCAGTGCAAAAAGCTGTGGAGTATATTGCAGACTTGTTGGAACTAGTTATTGAAATTTGAATTGTTTGGTGATTGAGTAAGGTGGGAATGATCATAGATGGGCATGTACTACCAATAATCATATTCACATCATGCTATAATTGAGTAAGGGATATCTTTACTCAAAGGGAACAGGTCAAATATGCCTCACAGTCATATAAACCTGCTACTTTTTTTTACTTTAGTATTCTTTTGGAATAATGTTAGGCGATCTTCCTATTCCTAAACCTATATGTAGTCATAAAAGACTTTTTTTGTGATACAATTGTCTGTGTTTCATGAGTGTCATACAATTTGGACACCACAACACCCTTACGGTGTCCGTGTACTTCATAGAAATGCAGAAACCAAAATAACTCTTTTGTACAATTCTTCTAAAAATAACTTAAAAAAGAGCAATAAAGAAATGGGTAGGGACTACACCAAATTTTTGTCTGGACATTCAACCATGTTATGATCAACATGGTAAATGAAGAATGTGAATTCAGCTACATTGAGTATTGTGTACAAATAAATATCAACATCAGATTATACCAAAAACAAAATGTGAACATCACATATTCACAATATATTTATCGCAACATAGAATATAAAATAATTTGCAACAATGTTGGGATAATATCTTTGTCTATAAGACCTTCTCACCTAACAAAAATAGGATAACCAACCTACCTTTTTCTTTCCATCTCAATGGATGCGTAGAATTGAAACAAAACTCAGTCTCTCTATTCTTTGTAGCCAATTAGTAAACCAGTTTGTCCACCCAACTTATCTAATCTAATCACTTCACTTTATCCTTAAACATAGTATTAATATTTATACAAACTTGTATCATACACTATACTTTTCTATAGGTTTAATGATTTGTATTCATTTTATGGTTCACCCAATTCATCATACTCCTATATTCATTAGTTATCCATAATGATGTCTTTTAAAGAAATATTCCATTCACTCGACCAAAAATGGAAAACAACTATACCAGTCGATAAGAAGTTGACTCACACATGAGAGATCAACTGTGAGTTTAACTCTCATTGCTTTCTATTGATGTGAGAACAACTTTGATAGATAACTTGTTCTTTAAACTTTGAGGTATGTTCTGACCGCGGCCTAATGCATGACCGCTGCACGTTACCGATGTGAGAACATGTTTGATGAATAATATGCATATGTTATTTAAACTTTAAGACTTGTCCTGACCATTATCTATCGTTGTTGTGAGGATACCCTTAGTAAATTATATGTTCTTTGAGTCTTTTGAGTCATGCCATGATCCTAGTAAGTCCGAAGTTCATCTTAACAAAATATTTATCATAAAAAAAAAAAAAAAGAAATTAAAAACCACAAAATTGTTGTTCCTAGTTTAATCCAAGAATACTTCTCTTAATTGTACGTGTTAGAGACTCTTAACTTTTTTTGTCACAACAATCTTACCTTAGCTTAGATTTTGCCACCACGTTTTGCAAATAATAATAATAATCTTCACCTACCAAAACGCTATACCCGGTATTTGTTGCGACACTACACTCATAACTCATTACTTAACTTCCCACTCACCACTAAACCTTTATTACGTCTCTCTAATTACTTACTTAACCCTTTATAAAACGTTACAATTAAGATCCCTCTCATTTCTCATGTGATTCATCAAGATTTAACACCATTTCTCTTCCAAAAAAAACTTATAAATATTCACTCTTTTCCATCACTCAACATATTTTCATAACTTCACTCTTTATATAAGTCCTTTTTTTTTGTGTAGCCTCATGTTCATGGCTACCCTAAATTGTTCAAAATGTGTCATGTTGGTGACACTACTAGTAACCATTTATTTCATCAATCCAACTTCCTCAACATCAAGAGGATCTCTCAACCCTCACAAAATCTCTAACCACGGCCTCAGAGTCGCTCTTCGCCACGTTGATTCGGGCAAAAACTTGACGAAATTCGAGCGGATTCAACATGGTATCAACCGCGGACATAGCCGACTCCAAAGACTCAACGCAATGGTGTTATCAACATCAACAACAGCACATGATTCTTCTCAGTTCGAAGCACCGATTCACGCGGGAAATGGCGAATATTTAATGGAATTATCCATTGGAACACCACCAGTCTCTTATCCAGCAGTTCTAGATACAGGCAGTGATCTCATTTGGACTCAATGTAAGCCTTGTTCACAATGTTACAAACAACCAACACCAATCTTTGATCCAAAAAAATCCTCAACTTTTTCAAAACTCTCATGTAGTAGCAACCTATGCAACGCTTTACCTTCCTCGTCTTGTAACAAAAACGGTTGCAACTATGTTTATTCATACGGTGATAACTCAGTGACACAAGGTGTTTTAGGTAGTGAAACATTCACTTTTGGTGATGAAAACAACAAAAAAAACAAAGTTTCTGTTCAAAACATAGGTTTTGGTTGTGGCGAGGACAATGAAGGTGAAGGGTTTGAACAAGCTTCAGGGTTAGTTGGATTAGGACGAGGTTCTTTATCTTTGGTTTCTCAACTAAAAGAACAAAAGTTCTCATATTGTTTAACCTCAATGGATGACACAAAAGAAAGTGTTCTTTTCTTAGGTTCTGCTGCAAATGTTCATGTCACAAAACATGTGACAACACCACTCATTACAAATCCATTACAACCATCTTTTTACTATCTTTCACTCGAAGGAATCTCGGTTGGTGACACAAGATTATCCATTGAGAAATCAACTTTTGAAGTTAGTGATGATGGAAGTGGAGGCATCATTATTGATTCCGGCACAACGATTACTTACATTGAAGAAAACGCTTTTGGTTCATTGAAGAAAGAGTTTATATCTCAAACGAATTTACCGGTCGATGAATCGGGTTCAACTGGATTAGATGTTTGTTTTAGTCTTCCATCAGGGAAAACACAAGTTGAGATTCCTAAACTGATTTTTCATTTTAAAGGTGGTGATTTGGAATTGGCGGGCGAAAATTATATGATTGGTGATTCGAGTTTAGGTGTGGCTTGTTTAGCTATGGGAGCTTCTAATGGAATGTCGATATTTGGTAATGTTCAACAACAGAATATTTTGGTGAATCATGATCTTGTGAAAGAAACTATTTCGTTTGTTCCTACTCAGTGTAATAAGTTGTGATGAGTTTGTGTTCTATGGTTATTATGGACTCATAAAATCAATATGACTTTGTTCTTTTGTTTGTTTTTCTATGTTTTTGTCTTAGAACTAGTGTTGTTTTTATGATTGAATTTCTTAGTTGGTTTAATGATATAATTATGGTTTTCATTCTACAAATCCAAGTAACTTTCATCTATCAATCATTGCATTGCATACATTAGTGGATGAATGATAGTGTTAACGTAAATTTTACCACTTTGGAAGATGCATTGTGTTATAGCTTTTTTTCCCCTAGGTAAGATAAATACTCTAGTTATAGCTTGTCTGTTTTTTATTAACCACTTGAGACTAATGAGTTGATTAAATGTCAAGACTCTAGTTAAGGTTATAGGTTGTTTGTTTCATATTCTAAAGCTTCTAGAATCAATTATAGTGAAAGGAGCAAACTAGTTGCTCTGAAGCCTTGTTATTTGTAGAAATCTCTCATACACTTTACTTCTCTTCAACCCAAAAAAAAAAAAACTAATTTTTTGTTTTTGTGGGAGCTCAAATGAATTTATGATTAACTATTGATTAACTAATTACAATTTTGAGATAACACTATTAATTCGATCCCATTAAATCATAATTAATTAGATCGAAGGGGTTTGGAAGACAACCTTGAGTTTGGACCAAAATTCTTGAAACACATTGTTGCTGAACTTATTTGTCAATGCATCAACATTTTGTAGACTTGCATGTACATACTGAATGGGCAGTTTCTTGGACACTACTCTCTCTCTCTCTCATGGACCAAATATATGTCAAGTTCAAAGTATTTAGTTCGAGTTTGTAGCACTGAATTGCGTGATATGATATGTGGACATCACTTAAATTGTCACATAGTAAAGTAGGAGGAATGAATGATATGTCAAACTCAATGTGTAGTGATTCAAACCACAAGAGTTCAAAGGTGGTGTGTGCTAGAGCCTTGCATTCAGTCTCCGTGTTGGGCTTGTAACTAAAGGGGATTTCTTTGTATATGGGTGAGAAAAATCTCCAAAAATTTGAAAATATCCTTCAGATGCATATCTGAATACATTCGACGTCAAAATGTTTCGGAGATGCATCTCCGAAAGCACCCAAACACTAAAAAATATCAAATTTTGTGATGATTTCATAAATGTATTTCTAAAATAAATTCGAAAATACATTTATTAAATTCAAAAAACATCCTATTTTTCTTGTTTTTCTTTTTTTTCTTACATTTAGTTCTTTATAAACTACAATATATTTTATATATTTTTAAAAAGTGTTTAATTTATTTGTTTATGGATTAAGTTTGAGTTTGAGTTAAATGATTGTCTTACTATGTAACATTTTATTTATAATAAGAATGATTTTCAACTCAACGTTTATATATTTTTTATCAATTAAAGATCTTTGAATGGATAGTAGTTATCAACCAAGTGTTACATCTGAGAATTAGAATTAGTTTTCGTTGTCCTGCTATCTAAAAACAGTGCTAGAAAAATGCTAGATTCGCCTAAAATTTAGATGTTTATTTCGGGTACCAAAAATTTAATAATCACAATTCTATACAATTGGGTATTTTTGAAAATACATCTCTAAATTCACCATCTTTGAATTGGACGCAAAGATTTAGAGATCCGAAAACACTTTATTTTTGTTAACAAAAAAGGGTTTTTCGGAAGTGTATTTCTGAAACATGTAAAAAAAAAAAAAAATTTCGTAACTTTGCTAATACATCTCCGAAATCACCTCTGAAAGAATGAAATTTTATAACTTCAGAGATACATCTCAGAAATCACTCCAGAAAAAATGAAATTTCGTAACTTCGGAAATACATCTCCGAAAATACACCAAAAGAATAAATTGTGGTACGTTCGAAGACACATCTCCGAATTCTAAGAATATAAATGGAATTTCGACAGAGATAACTAAGAAGGTGTGGAAGGGTGTACAAAGAAATTCCCTGTAATTAAATACTGCTTCTTGGAACTCCTTGTAACAAGTTTGAATTTTTTAAAAAATGAACTATCGGTATAAGCTCAGGGAGAAACCTAATGTCAGAGGATTTGAACAAATTTAAAATTTTTGGTATAATTTTATGAAAAGAAAATTTATATAAAAAATTTCGAAATATACTGAACTTTCTGATACCATACTGGAAATTTTGAATTTTCGATAGAGTAAACAATTTTTTTTTTAAAATGAACTATTGATTTTTTTGAAAAATCCAAAAATTTCGAAAAAAATTCAATATTTTTTTGAAATTTTCTTTAGTATAAATTTAGGGACATAAGAGTAGCATCAAAAGTCACAGATATAAGTGTGGGAATGACATATTAAATGTCAGCATGATATGCATAAGAGACAAGGCAAAGTAAATTGGTATGCAAGAGACAAAACAAAGTAGATTATGCCCCTAAAATATTCCTTCTAATTATAGACTAGTCATAATTGAGAGAGTTAGTTATGATTTTCAAAATTTTGTTTACATTATAGGAAATATATGGTCTAGAAAATGTCGTATATTGCAGTGTACCAACAACTGATCTGTATTGGTGAAGGTTAGAGAAGACATCAAAACCTTGTTTGCTTAGTTTGCAGGTCTCTAAGTATTGGAGTAGGCACCCTATTGATATCCACCATATGAGCTTTTGGAGTAAGTCTCTGATATATTTGGACAGAGACATTACTATAAATATATAGGTCTTCCCAATTCTTTCAATACAAACTTAAGATTTGTTTAGACTATCATATCCTAAATCATAGAAAGTGCTACCTTGGTGAAATTATATAAAGAAGGAATGATAACACTTGCTTGCAGTGAATTCAAATTGAAAATAAGTTTCATGCAACTTGTCATATGACTTCTTAGATGCTTGCTTTGGTTTTGTGTAACTTACTAGAGTATTATCACTGTTATGAAATTTAGGAGGTAGTTGCATATAAACTTTTCCTCAAGTACACCATTAAGAAAAGAATTTTTGATATCGATTTGTTGCGATTCCCATTTGAAGCTAAGTGCGAGAGAAAAGAATTTTTGATATCGATTTGTTACAATTCCCACTTTAGGTAAGTGTGAAAGTGAGAATGCCCTTGATGGTAGTTGGCTTCACCACTGGTGCAAAAGTCTCAGGGTAATCAAAACCAAAACCAAATTGTTGATGGAAGCCTTTGGCTACCAGACGTGCTTTATACTTATTAGAATTTTCATATGGATTCTCCTTGACCTTGAAGACCGATCTACACCCAACAATTTACACGTGTCTTGAAAAAGCTTTGAAAGTTGCAAGCTAAATAATCACCCAACAAGATATGGACACTCACATCTCTGTAAGGTTTAGCTTGCGACCTTCAAATCTTTTACAAACAAATCAAAAGATAATTACACTCTTGATTAAGTAATTACAACACAACACTAATACAACATAAGTCTCAGATGAAACTTTTTTCACTCTTTTGGCACAAAGGCAACTATAGTAAGGGAGAGTTTCTATTCATAAAACATGTGTATTTTGAAATGAAAAGAAGTCTCCTTTATATAGAAAGAAAATTGACTTAAAAAGGAAGCAATCCATGAGCTTTTTTAAGCTTTTAATTGTTTAAAACATGTATTAATCGATTAGTCCAAGCCTAAATAGGAAGGTTTGATTTTCAACGTCACTTAATCTATTACCAAGCTCCTAACAAATATCCTATTATGCGACCATTGTTTGAAATTCCCGACTTAATGAATCCAATAGTACCTTCTAATAAAGTTTATAGCAATATCAATATTTGTTTCTGAATAACTAGAAAGCTCAACAGATTATGTAGTTTAATCCAACCTAATGTATGAAGCCAAAATTCAAATGCACCCCAAGATAGAACTATGTTACCTACAAGACTCTTCCATTAACAACTGTACCAAAAACTCTATTTTAAGTTTAATTGATAAAATTCAAGTGAGGTTACATGAACTTAGATGGAGCAGTGCACCTATATATACAGTGTGTGAGTTGTGAATGGTCTTCAATGTTAGTTAGTTATTAATACTAATTGAATTAGTACTTATTGAAGAAGAAAACATTGTTGAGCTGCCCAGAGTTTAAGAATAGAGCACATAGAAGGTTTTTGTTCCTAAAATACCCAGAATTTTGTTAGTGGACCAAAACTGCACTTAGATTAGATGATTTGTCATGAATTTTACTACACAAACAATCCAACAAGGTAGGTAAGTAGGAACTTCACTAACACAGCAAATAAAATATTTGTGCACCTCTTAAAAGAGATGCTCAAACAGGATACCAAGTCCAAACATAATGCAACTAACCTTCATAATGATAGAAAAAACATCAAATAAATACAGCAAACGAAAAATATTCATTTTGAAACATCAACTAACCCAAACAAAAAATATACTGTCACAATCGTACAACAGTAATGCTTTGCCAAATGAGTATTCCACAATAACCCATTTTGAAATAAATTTATGCAACTTACACATAATATATTCATCCATCAAGTTCTGTTGTTGAACATTGTCTTCCATAACTAACAAGTTGAAACAAGTACGGCACCTTTCATTACTCAACTAATGTAATTATGCGCCTTTACCGCCATGAACAATCACTGATTTCAACTTCAGCCGATGGCGAATTTTGAATCAAGAACTCCACTATTCTATCAGGTATAGGCGCAAATGGTTCCAATCCTGCTTTAATTGATTTTTGTAACTTAGCAGCTTCTTTCCGTGTCCAAGTTTTCTGTAACATGGCTTCAATCAGTTTCATGCGAAATCCATACATAAGTGGTTTTGTTTTAACTCTCAATAACTTCAAGTTACCCAAGGAAAGGAACTTGCTCTTCAATAAATCAGAATTTAAAAAGAGAACCTAAGCAATGAGGTAGGAGACTAAATCAGTCTTATGCAAGTCAATCAATTTTGCAGATATAACTAGAAATAAAGAAGGAAAAAACAAAATGAAGGCACAAAACACTGGCAACGTAATGTACCTGAAGAGTACTTGCAGTGACCGTCAATGATTTTGTATTATCAAGACCTGACAACCAGTTTAGTAGTAACAAAGAAGGCTCTACATCCAATGACAAAACTTCTGCATGAATATCTACATGCTTAACAGAAGAAAGACCCCTCCCAAAGATTTTCTGATCAGGTCTACCGATAAAAGCAAAGGAACAAACACTTGGAGTACAAATCTCAATTTCAAAAAAATCATAGGAGTGATTATTCATAGTCAATTTGACAACCGTCGCACTTGAAATGCAGAGGGTGAGAGCACCTCTGACAGCGAAACCTTGAAGAACCAAACTATTCAAGCGTTAAAACCCGAAAATGGGTCGACATGTCCATCATCACCCGCACAAAAGGCAAAATTCCCCAGACACAAGCTGGTCAACGAGGGCAAATTGAAAGATTTCGGAAACAATGTTTTGTCATCCTGACCACTTGTAGGGTAAAGTGGCAGAATTTGTTCAATGTTACAACGCTGGATCGCTGGACATTGTGCGAAATAGCGTAATTGAGAACCTTTTTGATAGTGGAGGGTCCAAGCAACCATTATCGTAGAAATGTATAGACTGCAGCGCGACAGAAGAATCACGAAGAGATAAAACGTTGGACGCAAATTTGGTGAATAGCTTGATAGCTTCAAAATGTGATCTATGGAGTATAAGAGCAGGAAGTCGTTTCCATAGATCCTTCCATCTTACAGATAGAACACATGTTCAAACTGCGTCTTCGGTATTCAAAAACGAAAGCATGTGAAGAATAATGCAATCAGGTAAATCACTGAGTATGTCTAAAACTTCACTATTATGACTAAGTTTAGCTTTCTTAGTCTCAGGTGGCATTATTATCTCATCCTCTGAATTAGACATTAAAATACCTAAAAATTAAGGGTAAAACAAAATGAGATTATTTTCTGCAATACAGGTAATTAAACATTCAAACACTGCAATGAGGATAGAATACAGAAACCCTAGAAAATGGAAAATGAAAGCTCAAACACGAAAATAATAAAATACCTGATGAGTTGCGATTGAGCTGTTATTTGCGATGAATCAGTGGAAAAATCACGGAGGTTTTTATTTGGGATGAAAAGGAACGCGAGATAGAACAGTTGACAGAATGCTGGTGACCAACAGTTATACTCACGCTTTACAGACACGTTTTGTTGTTACTTTTCATTTTAACACGATGATAGCGCGTGTAAAGTATTTGGGAAATGTTTTTTCTATCTCGGGTCGTGGTAGCGATGTCAATGGACAAGGTATGGGTAAGGTATTATAGTATCCGTCTCGTATCTATAATTTGAATAAATCTTGGGAACCGAGTCCATATTCTTTTGGGTGCAGGGGCGGTTTTATAGTCTAATGAATTCGTACACGCGTTTGGGTTCAATTTTTATTTTCTTTGTATTTTCTCCAATCTAATACTCAATTTTTAGACAAAATCAAGGATACAATTAATAAAAAAAGTGTGTGAAAATTAAAATTTTTGTCCAGACTGTTTAAATTTTTTGACTCCGCCACTGCTTAGGCGCCAATTTTTGTACCTATACCCGTATTACATGGGTACTTTAGTACCCATAGTTGTACCCGTTTATCCGCATTTCTAATAAAAAAATTATCGATCAAGTGTAATTTAACATGTCATTTTAAGTTTTTAACAACATTTAAAAAAATTCAAAAATATTATTGTTGAGTTAAGAAATAAACAAATATTTTTATCAAAACGCTTACGAGTTTAATGGTGATGTATTTAATAAAATTGATAATCATACACATATATCATAATAAAAGTAAAAATTTATAAATATATGATGTGCAGGTATGGGCAGGTACTATAGTACCTATGCCCGCTTATTTTCATGAGTAATTACTCGTGCCTATGTCTGTACCTATTTTGCGGATTTTTACCCTACCTGTTGTGGGTGATTTTTTAAGGTACCCATTGGAATGGGTACAATGGTCATCCCTAGACCATGACATTGCTCTAGAGTGGAGTCGGGGAAGGAGTGAGAAATAGGTCGATATAAATGATCGAGACCCAAGAGCATATCACATTTTTGAAAATTTAAATTGTTTTTTATAAATTTTGGGATATATTTTTTAAGAGTTAAGATCCTCTATGTTTCTATCTCATTTTTGAACGCATCCAAAATTATGTCAATTCTCTATTTTTTTAGTTTCACTCCAATTTTAAAAAAATATGGTCTAAAGATACATCTTTGTATATGGTTTGAGTGTCTTCGAAGATGCATCTCTGAAATATTTGTTGCACTAAATTCTGGGGTTTTGTTATTCACGTAACTAATTAGCATAATAACTAAGATATTTTCGAAGATGATCTCCGAAAATGCCAAGCAGAAAAGTTGATAAAACACCATTTCGCATGAGCTTCTTCTTCATGCTAAAAAAGAAACTCCATTGCAAAACCTTGAAAAACTTTTGCTCTTTCTCAATCAACTCTTCAACACCAAAACACCATTCTTGTATTTCATCACTTCAAGTAAAGATCATTCATTTCATTTCTCATTCCTTGCATTAATTCAAGTTTGAAGTTGAAAAAGAATGTTGAAAAACCAATGCGTATGGACGAAGTTTACCCTCACTGGACCCGACTCCGTTGTGATGATGATGGTGTTAGGAAGGGTGATAAATCAAATATATCTATCATGATCGAATGTAAAGTGATCCAAGAGAGATTCATTAAAGTGGATGACATCATGAAATTGCAAATCAAAGAGCAACTTAGGAATATTGCATATCCATAAACAACAGATTTGAAACCACCGTCAAAATCGGTTAAAACAAAAGGTGCCCCTAAAAAGGGAAAACTGAATCAAAGTGACTACTCCACAAGATAATCTATTTCGTATTTTGAACATGTTAACTCATAATTTTCGGATTCTCCGACTCCAAATTCCTAAAAAGTGCTTTCAAGGGTGTTCACATTAGCAAACCATCTCCTCCACCGCCGTTACCCAACAAAAATTGTTGAAGAGATGTTGCTTTTTTGCACAAATACATCGAACGAATTGTAAATGTTGAAAGTGACGCCAACTGTGATTTTTGAGCTATTTCGGGTTCCTTTGGGGGAGGGTGTAAGATGTTTGTAAGTTGTTTGTAAGTTGAAGAACATAGGGGTTAGGAGTGAGGGATATCTGAATGGTTAATCTTGCCCATTTGGCGAAGAGGTGATGAAGCCTACTTATAAGGCACTAAGTCTTTGAAGGGATACTTTTGTAGCTACACATGGAGCTATAGTTGTTTCCTCTCTTTAGAGGGGACTAAGAGTTTCAGCTCATCTTCTTCCTGGTGGAAATGGTCATCTCTACCTGGGTTTAAGGAGAATGATATCTCAAATTGATTTGCTGATGATTACATTAGGATAGTTTGGTTGGATACACAAACTTCCTTTTGGAAGGCCCATTAGTTAGGGATCATCCCTTTACATATTAAGTTCTCTGACTTGTTCTCTTTCTCTATCTAGCCTGATGGGTTGGTGGGAGGGTCTGGTTTGGTGGTTAATTGGGTATTGAATTGGGATCTTAGGTGGAAGAGACCCTTATTTCTCAAAGAGATACCCATTTTTAGGAGCTTTTATCTTTGCTTTGAGATGCCACTTTTTCCCTAGATAAAGATAAGTGGATTTAGAAGCATTCTATATAAGGTACTTTCTCAGGGACTTCCGTTTACATGGTCCAAAGGGTTAGTTTGATATCTTCGTTGACTTCTGTTCTGGTAGAGAGCCTGATCCCCCATTTATCTGGATTAGTTTGGCTCTTTCAAAGATCTTGATATTCTCTTGGAAATTTTGAAGGTATACTCCAATATAGAGAAAACCAATCCAAGATAGGGCCATTTTTTTAATCTAAGTAGGATCTCTTGTTTCTTGTGTAGGTTTTTAGTTGAGTTAATTTCACATCTCTTTATTACTTATGAGCTACTTTTTTGTGTGTGTGTGGTATAGAATCATTAAGGGGTTGGGGTGGCAAGTAGTTATCCCTAATGATTCTTGGGTGATTTTTGAGTCTTTTCTTTCTTTAGAGGGCAACATTAAGTATTTGTGTAAAAGCTTTGTTGATTTGACATTAGTCTATGTAAAATTACATCCTATTAAAAGTTATCAAGATAGTGGAAACTCTTATTAAGAAAAACTATTGGGAACAAAATTAGGTTATCATCTTTTAGACCGGGCCTCTATAAATATCTAGTGTCTTTCTCTTTTTCTTATCTCTTTTACTATTAAGTTATTCTTTCATCTTGTTGACCATAAGTTTTTTTATTTATTTCGTTACTTAATTCTTTGTTTGTTTTACAAATGAACTTAAATTATGATTTTCTTAAAGAATTTAAACTTCAATTTTCTTAAACGTTTTTTCAATCCTCCATAATCCATCCTTTTTTGCGTCTGGAGTCTCACATTCAACATAGGGGTGATTACTTTTTTATTTGCCGCACAATAGTCAGGTCCATTTTGAAAGTCCACAATAATGTCATATTTAAAGGAGTCACAAAATTACTAAAATAGGCAGAGAAAAAGAGTTTTTTTTTTTTTTTTTTTTTTTTTTTTTTTTTTTTAACTTTGAAATTGTTTCTGAGTAGATCAAAGGTGAACTCTTTCATCTTCATTGAATAACTTCAAAGTAATATACTCTATCTATATTTATAGAGGATCGAGTGTTTGTCTTAGTTCTTAGTTTTGAATTTATTTTTACTCTTTTGATAATATATGATAGGTTGATAATAAATCTAACAATTTGAAATCTAATATATTGCTATCAATATAAATTTTTAGTAGTTTGAATCTTTATATGTGGAGACACTCCTTACAAGGTGGCGACCGTTGATTTGTTTTTGTTGTTTATTGTTTTTTATTGTATTTTTTTGCTCTTTAATTGTCTTCTAACACTTCTTATGCTTAATGACTATCTTTGGTGTATTTTAGTGATTCTTCGCATTTTACTAATATATTATTATTTGTCATTTTTGTATTGATTAATTGTGAAGGTTAATCTATAATGTAAAGTAAAGTAAGTTAAAACGTTTAAGTATTTATTGGAAATATTACCAAAAACTGATTATTGTAAATACAGTTAGCTTTTTGTATGATGTAATGTCACGCACCATGTACAAAGAAATTTTACTAAGCCATGAGCCACCATATATTATTTATGTCTGTTAGCAAATATCACATTAAAACTATGGTGGCTATTTAAAGTAGCTAAGAGTTATATTTAGTTCGGTGGAAACTCATTATCCCTTGCAAGCTTGGAACACCAAATGAATATTTTTAACAAAAATAACCTTAAACATTGCCCAATAATCACACCCATTCCATCTCTTCGACTTCATTTAGATATATTTTAATTTTATAAGTCAGTTTAGTAGAACATCTGACTGCTGATTGTAGGAACAAATTTGAATTCATGACAATTTATTTATTCACTTGTAAGAATTGAAATCTCAGTCTGTAGAATGAAAATTTTCATTATGATATTTTAATCACGTATTTAATTTTTTTGACATAAACTTCATTTTTTAATAATAAAAATATTTTAATAAATGAGTATTTTTTACTTTTTTATTGTATTTAATTAATTAATTGTAAATTAATATTGTCACACAACTTTCATCTCATTAAATTATATTATGAATTTATGACATTTGTTATTTATAACAAATAAAAGATATATACATAATTTTTATAAAGTTATCACAATTATTTTATTCATTATTTTTTAAATTCATCTACAGAAGATTAATGAGGTTTAAAAATGACCCGGCGAACATAAATTTGATGGCAAACTCCAATATACATTTGTGTTCTAATGTTTCAGCACGACATCATCTACAAATACTATGACATTCAAGTTATTGAAAACTAAAAGTAAAAAATATTTAACATATTGTATAATTCGATGTGACACACATGTAAGTTCTTTAGAGTAAGATTCTAGATTTTCAATGGCTAAACTCTATTCTTTTAATAGTTATAAGAGAGAACATATATCAGAAGATCCTGTACAACTACAAGTATGATCAAACGATCCTACTCCTTCTCATTGCTCTGATCAAATGTTTCTTTAAGACAAACTCATCTTAAGTTTCACAATGCTAGTAGATAACTACTCTAAAGAGGGACTATTTGTGTGTTGATATGCAATGTGGTTGTGATATTTGATAGTGGTTCAGAAAGGAGAATTACTATATTGTGTGGCAATACCTAATTGTTTATGGTTAGAAGAGGGACCTTCAACATTGTTATTGTTGTTGTGTCATTGAAAGATGCATGTTCACTAATTCATAAAGGGGGGACTAGTGACTTGTCCTAAGCTTAGAAGGGAGATTCATGAGTTGAGAACCAAATGTTGACCACATCCATAAGTATCGTATCAAGAGTCACATTATATATATATATATATATATATATATATATATATATATATAATTGATTGTGGAATGTGTGTGAGATTGTAACGATGTTGTTGTATAAAGACTGTATGAGGTGATGTGTGTTTATCCACCTTTGCATTTTTTACACTGTTTTATATTGAAGTTTATTTCTCACCCCTTTGCTTAATATTGTCCATCATAGACATGTTATAAATAATTAGGAGTATGGATGTTGCCATGTGTGGAAGGTGGCTTGTTAAAATTATTCCTTATTTATTTATTGATTATCGTTTATCACATTTTAGTGGTTTTAGTGTTGATCTTATAACATCGGGAACAAGACATTTTCGCTATGCTTTTGAGTAAATGTTAAATTATGTTTTTTAAAGTTTAATACATTATTTGAGAAGTTTAAATTGAAGTTGTTATGATGTGATTTTCTGATGCATGTTGTTAAACAATTTTAAAGGTTTTTAGGTGGTTGTTGTGGTGACACCTTAAATTGTCGATTAAATACTATTATATAAGTTTCGGGGTTTATGATGTTACATCACGTGTCAAGCACACCCTGAATCCATAAGCGCCTCATTTCTAGAGGGGTTGCTTGAAACCACAAGAACATAAGATGATTAAGAATCATTTTGCCCAATGGCTGCATTACCATTATCCTTTCCTTCATGACTATTTATATGTTCAGGGCACACCTTTCTTCTATGACTCTCCTTCTTACAATGATAACACCTAATTGCATGCATGAGCATCACCACCATAAGACTTTTTCTGGCATTTACCCTTCTTCTTCTTCTTCTCAAACCTACCATCTTTCTTTGAGAATAATCCTTCACCAACATATGATGGCTTGTGCTCCTTTCGCTTGCTCAAATCCTTAGAGTACAAGGTTGATTGAACTTCTTGAAATATCAGGGTATCTCTTCCATACAAGAAAGTTTCTTTGAAGTGAGCATGAGATTTAGTTAAAGAACACAACAATAATAATAGTTGATCTTCATTATTACGAACCTCGACATTTTCCAAATCAAGAATCAACTTGTTAAATGTATCCAACTGCTACGTCAAGACTCTATCTTCACCCATCTTGAATGAATAAAGAGCATGCTTCAGGTACATGCGATTTACCAGAGATTTAGTCATGTACAACCCCTCGAGTTTTCTCTACACACTTGTTATCGTCTTCTCCTTCGAGACTTGTTGGAGAACCTTATCACCAAGGCTCAAAATAGTGGCATTATGGGTTTCTTGATCATAGTCGTTTTCTCCTACTCTATCAAGAATGCATCCATGAATTCAATTCCCTTCAATGCTTCTAACAAACCCTGTTGAACAAGAAGGACTCGCATCTTCAAGCGCCATAATTCGAAATCATTAACTCAAGTGAATTTCTCAATCTCAAACTTCGTTGACGACATCTTGATCCACACTCGCATCACTAGTTTATTTTGAAAATCACCGCACTAGGAACGAATAAAGACTATGGTGGAGATTGAGTTTTATTGAACAAAAACAAGAAATCCTTTAGTTTACGAAAGAGAGAGAAGAGGGAAGAAGAAGAACAAAACAGGAGTGGTTAAAACTATTTTACTATTTACTTTCTTAATTAGGGCAAATTGATTGCAAGCAAATATCAATAAACCTTAACCCTCTTTTAACCACTTGAGAGACATCAACCTATTTATAGACTTATAAGCTATAACTTAATCACCAAGCTAACTTAAGCAACAACCTAACTTAGAAAAACGGGATGCTGTGAACAAGCTTCGACGTACAACTTCGACACCTTCATGCTTTATCAGACTTCAACTACAACATGCACAACAACTCTGTTAAACCGTGAATCTATCCATGTCAAAACTAGAATTCTTTAAAAAATTACCACAAAATAATTTTTTTTAAATGAAGATAATATATATTAAAAAAAATTGATACACAAAAAGGTAAAGATCAAAATCAAGACTCACTTAAAAGTATCTAAATCTAAAGAGAGACAATCCTAACCTATTCTTTACATAATCACCTCTAATCTCATTCGGTAAAGAATCGAAATCGATATAAAGAAACTTCAAATAAAACTTATTTTAAAATAGATAAAATATATAATAATAATAATAATAATAATAATAATAATAATAATATATAATATAATATAATATAATATAATATAATATAATATAATATAATATAATATAATATAATATAATATAATATAATATAATATAATATAATATAATATAATATAATATAATATAATATAATATAATATAATATAATATAATATAATATAATATAATATAATATAATATAATATAATATAATATAATATAATATAATATAATATAATATAAGTCGACAATCAACCAAAAAATATTCCCTAACTCTTTCCTATATAAACTTACCCCATTCTTGTCCTTTGTTATTATAAAAAAGTCGACAATATCAATAGTCTAAATTGCTGGTATGACATCTAAACAATCCCAAGTGTTACTCCTACTTGGAATGGTGATATTAATCACCACTTCAGAATTAGCTACCGGACAGCTAGAAGAAGATCCACCAACCGAAGATCCACAGCCCGTAAAGGATCCACCAGTCCCCACGGATCCCGTAGAAAAGCCACCTGAAATTGGTAAAACACCCCATCCAAAACCTCTTCACGAGAAACTACTATCACTCTCTTACAACTCACTCTTTCATAAACCTTGTTATAAGCCTCCATCATCAGTGTACCATACTCAAGATGACAAGTCTTCTCTAGTGAAGGAACTACAGATGGATAAAACCAACTAGCCACAACATCAAAAAGTTATACCACTGAACAAAGTAAGTGTTGGTTCATAAATCTAAGTGTTTTTTTTTTCTTCAGTTGTTTTGATTCAAAGTTGTGTGTTTTGCTTTGTTCAATTTGTCAGCTCAGTTTCCATCAATTACATATTTAATAAGTGATTTGGAGGTAAATATTACAAATTTAGAGACATGGATATTTCAATCACCTTAATCTTATTACATTTGTAAGCATTTATCATTTTATATTATTATTTTAGATGATGCAAGTTTGTTCACAATTAGTTCCCTACTTTTAGTTTTAGCATTTAGTTGAATTTATAAGAACCTATTTGTTTCAGTTTTTTTTATAATATTATATATTTTTGTTTATAAAATGTATAGTTTAAAAAAATTAAATTGTAAATTAATTTAAATAATTATATTTAAAATATTATTGTAAATATTTTACAATTTAATATAACTTTTTAATTATTATTTTTTAAATTAAACAAACTTTCACGACTTTTATAGCAACAAATTTTCAGAATTATACGCAAAATCTATAAGCTAATTACACTGCTTGATTTACACCGTGCATATTTGTATGGTAAAAAATTATTTTTTATTATAAAAAATTCAAGTGGATTGGATTTTAAGAGTTAATCAAATTTAAGACATATCTAAAGGTTCAACAACCACTTACAAAAGTCCTTACATATTATTCATAAAAGAAAATTCTCGCATTAAAAAGATTTGTATTATTTTTTGTTTAAAATTAATTTTGTCTCTTTGTTTTTAGATCGATGAGTTGGATAAAATTAACCCATGTCATATTCTTATGATCAAATTATTAAATTTATATTTTAATTTATTCAACATATTTAATTTTAAAAATATGGTTTTATGCCAAAATTTGTCACAACAAACATCATCACTATCATCCACCTAATTTGAATTTACAAAATAACCACACAAAAGAACTTCTATTCTTCCTTCCCTCCTCATAATTAATTACAACAACCATAAAATAGTGTGGTGGGACGAACAGTGGCATATTGATGATGCTGAATTGGTGGTCTTCTTAGGGTGATTTTACGGGATATTAAACCTTAAAGTGATATGGTGGATAAGTTCATTTGGACAGCTTGCACTGAGAAGGTTTTTTCAGTTCAATTATGCTATAAGAACTTCATGCATACGGTTGAACACTTTGGACACTAAGTTGAGAGAAGCCTCGTAACTTATATGGGAAGTAAAGTCGCCTTCAAAAATAAAAATCTTATTGTTAGATAGGTTGTCAACTAGAGCTCAATTGATAAGGAAAGAAATTATCTAAAATTCATATACTAATTGGTGCTCCTTTTGCAATGAATTTGAGGAGGAAACACACCAACTTTTCTTTCAGTGTTACTTCTCAGGATCTGTTTGGAATCATATCTTCTCTTGGTTGGACATATTTTCTATTTTGAGGTTAGATTCGGTGGAACATTTCTTGCAGAATTTCACATCCTTAAAAGGTTTTACTGTGAAGAATAGTGAGAGTATACTATGGATGTCGATCACTTGAAGCTTATGGAATGCACAATGCAAAGATGTTTCAAAAATGTATACTATCTGGTTAGCCAAATTGTTTTTAGTGCTAAACTGATATTTGGGTTGTGGCTGATTATTAATGACAAGTATAAAAGTTCATGTCATTTATATGAATGGTGCAAATTTCATGTGGACTTTTTTAGGGTGTTGCTTTATATTTTGGGTAAGAATTTTCCCTTGTATTTGTTGAGATATTAGATATAATATCAAATATAATTCAAATTAGATATGTTGAGATATTATATATAATATATCAAATATAATCCAAATTAGTTATGTTGAGATATTAGATATAATATCAAATATAATCCAAGTTAGTAAGTCCAAACTCAATTATGGTTGTATATAAATAGAAATTGTTTGTATCACTATTTGTAACAATTCAAGTAAATAATATAATCTTTATTTTCTTTATTCTCTCTTTCTCTCTTCACTAAAAGTGTCTAACGCACTAACAAATTGATATCCAAAACTTCCGATTATGATCGTGTTACTTCGTGTTGTGTTTCTTCGCGTCAAAGGTCGTGTTTCCAAGACAAGTGAATCAACCGCTGTGAAGATGACTAGTGATAAGGACATTCTGAATTCTCTTCCAATGCTTGGCGCTAAAAATTGGATCCGATGGAAAAAATAGATGCAATCCTTGTTTGGCTTCCAAGATATCCTAGAAGTAGTTATCAACGACATTCATGTCACTACTACAAATAATGCTTATAACGACAGACGCATAATGCGTTTTACCTCGGCAATAGATGCGAGGTGAATAAGATCGTCATAAAAAGTACAGACTTATCACCTCGATCTTTAAAATACCGAGGTACAAGTTTATTAGCGCATGAATTCGAACCCCAACGGTAGCAAATTATATTATTTTCAAAACTAGCATATATTTTATCTCGGTTTATTAATTAACCGAGTGATATGATTATTTATCTTCTTCTTTTTTTTTTATAAAAAATGTTACAATTTTTACCCAAAATATTACATTGTTTATCCAGAATATTATATTGTTTACCCAGAATATTACATTATTGTCTATATGACAAAGGAAAATGCTATTAACTCTTAAATTTATCTAAGTCAAACTTCACTGAACTTGAAAAGTTTGACAATGCAGTTAACCTATTTTTTATAACATTTTTTTCCCAACTAACACAATATACAATTTCTTTTCTTATGTTGATGACTAGACAAAATTTTAACCCCAACCAAGGTCAGAAAATCGAACTGAATCCAGCCAAGGTCACTCGAACCATTTCAATTTACCTAGAATCGAACCAAATCAAATCAAAATAATTTTTTTGGTATAGTTTCTCAACCAAACCTTTATACTTTTCAGGTTTTTTTCAATAAATTTGTTTTTAGCATTTTTCATTTTTAGTTTCGATTCGGTTTGATTTCAATTTATTTGCAACTTGAGTTGGTTCTAGAACTGTTTGTGCAACATGGTTCGATTCACTAGTCAAATATAACTATTTGATTATTTTAACTTCAATTCAATTCAATTTGACAGGTTTTTTTTTTTTGAACAATCCTAATAACAACACAAGAACTTAACGTGGAAATTCCAAAACAATAGAAAAAACCATGATCTTTGTCAAATGAAAATCAGAGAATAACATCATGTGAAAAAATTACAACATATACACTACCCTTTATCACCCAAATGCCTCAATACACCCACATTATTCAAAGCAAATATTTAACTATTCTTCACAATATTCTAACACAATAGTATAAGAGAAATTTTAAAAAGTTAAATATAATCTTAAAGTGCTTTTGACTGATGTATTTTGTAATGAATAACTTTGTCTATTATATAGTCTTAGACTCATTCCTTTACAAAACTAAATGATGTGGTATTTTTTCAAGATGTATATTTCCAATCAACACTAACAAGAATTTGGGTGTAGAAATCTGTCTAGGGAGTATTGATAAAGGCTAGGTTGTGAGTTGATGGAATGTGTTTGTAAATTAGATGTATGTTTGATGCTCGATTATTGTTATAAAGAGGAGTGCTGACAATATTTTCTTTTCAACACTCTCATTAACATTCACTCCTTTATTGCGTATAACACATTTGGGTTCTAACACTTTATGCGAGATATATTTCTAAATTTAGGGAGTCGCACGTGTTTCACTCAATAAAATAGTGAGTAGTAGAGAAATTATTAAAACGAAAGTGTTCTGGGCACTTCTTTTACTATAAATGTTTAAGATGTGATGAAGTTTTCACTTTTGTTGCTTCTGATTCAACGTATGAATTTTAATTATGTTTGATGAATGATTAAATATGATGAATATTGTAACCCACTATTCCCAAATATATTTTTAGAAAAATTAGTATTGTCTCTAAATGACATAATATATAACCAAGATTATATAGAATTAGCAGGAAAACATGCAACAAGTTATGTTGTTACCCAATTTTGGATGGTACAATCAATCATATTATAAACTACATTCATTTTCCTATGATACACAACAATGATATGCATGAGCCTTTGCATTATCTGTAAAATATCAACTGCTTCCCGTGCTAGAAAACCAAAAGTGTCAAAGACAAATGGTATGACAGTATGTTGATTGTCGAAACACGTTTTCTCATACTTGGCCACTTTACTTAAGTGGATATGAGAGCTGTCTATCCCATATTAAAATCTCGAAATCCTCAGTCCCATCAGTGTGGAAAATTCTAGTCAAGTCTACACATGTATGTTTTCCTCCTATCCATTTGTATGCAAAAACATCTGCTGACCTACATATTGATCTCCCCTCATATGAGTCAGTCAAGAAATCTGCAAGCACGTATTTCTTATATATACCCTGACATGCTGAAATATATCAAATAAGACATCTCTAATAGAGTCATGTCAGTATTTTAATCACAGAAGCTCCCTATAATGAATGGTGTATTCTTCAAATATATTCAATCACGCCTTGTGAAAAAAAGGAAATCATAAGCATGTATTTAAGGATGGTACAATACTCTACTAGGGACATATGCTTGCCTCGCCCGTCATTATAAATAGAAGGAGGAAATCTTGTGCATATGCTTCTTACAAACAATAAAAATGGCTCTATGTTATGTGGTCTTGTCAAACTTTACATGCATGTCCTAAACATTGTTACTAAAAAGAGCATTCTCTAAAACATATTGTACTTTAGTAGGAACGATGTCATTTATAGTAAAACCGCTAGGTCAAAATCTAAAATCATAACACTAAGACCATTCAAAGCTCTATCAAAATCAATGTTCATGCCATATATATTTAAATATCTCTCAATATATGATCCTGTAAGGAAACATGATTTAATGCATTTCGGTTTGAAGGGAGGACAAACTCCAATCTTAACTGAGAAATTCTTTAAGAATGTTAATAAATTATCTCTAAGTTTTTCCACTACAATTTGATATTCTAGGATTTTCTCTTGATGGTTCATTCGTGTTACACTTAATCCAAATATGACTAAGAAATCATCAATTAACTTCTATGATTCTAGATGTGGAATGAGATCAACATTTGATATCAACATATTTTAAAATTGTAAACTCGTGAATTAAAGAATACATGTGCCCATTAAAAGATATCATATGACGAATTGTGTAACATGAAGAATGTCTTTATCAAAATTAATTTTATCATTTTGAAACTTGATATTATTTCTTATGCGCCAAATTTTCTAAATTATTATTATGGCGGGAAATGTGATCAAATTTTGAACTTAAGGGCTTCAACTTCTACCAAAAAATTTGAATAAATTTTTATAATTAGATCTGTCAATATTCATGCCAAATAGTCGCTTCGTCCAATGTTAGAAAAGTAAAGTGTATATGTATCTAAGAAATAAGTGGTATGCCATTTTCACATCATGATTGAAGAGATAACACCTCAAAATCATATGTGTTCTCCTACGGATAGGGTTGTCTTCTATTGCAATAACATTATGCATTAACATCTAAGTCACTAATGACTTAGCATGAATTATCCTAGAATGCTCGATGTGATTTTTCTTGATAAAGTTGTATGCATCTTTAAAAGATAGACCATCTTGTGCGGATAATATCCAAATAAGTTCATCAACATTAGTATTATCAAATGACAAATTAACCTTCAAAATATCTTCAATAATTTAAAGGATTAAATAAGTTTTTGATCCCTATAAATATTGCAGTTTTCATTATTAGTCTTTACCTGCCTTTAGGCAACAATTTTACAAAAAAACCATTGGCAAAGCCAGCTAAAACCGTTGTCAAAATCCAAGAGAGACTAAAAATGAAACTGCAATATTTATAGGTACCAAAAGCTTATTTAATCCTAATTTAAAAGGCAAAAATGACAATAAAAAATATTTCAATTAATGTTTTAATTAATTGAAATAGTTTGTATAAATTGAATATTCACTGACAATATTAGATGTAAATCTTTAATTTTTTTTTAATTAATTGTAAATTTATAAATTAATATTTTTTTTTCATTATCAACCTGTCGTTGCTAGGGTCTTTGATCAAAAACAAAAACGAATATTTAATAAGTATTGAGTATTTAAGTGCTCAAAGCATATTACACAAATGTTAAAAATGTTATTCATGCGAGGTATGAATTAATAAGTTCAAGTAACACTGAAACACAATATTATGAGTTAAAGGTATTCTAGATTGAACACTAATATTACATAATAATTAATAAAAATTTATATTTATTATATCATATCAATATCTTTAAATATATATATATATATATATATATATATATATATATTAATTAAATATATGTCTTCATTGACACTACATTTTTATATGTCATCATTGACGGTATACATTTTTTCTCCAATAGTATTATAAGTAATGCCACATGCATAAAGCCTATGTTCTAATAAACTAGTTAAATTAGAAACACTACGATTTAACTTGTCACCCCAAAAGTAATTCTGGCACCCCATAATATTCTGATGTATTTTTGAAATTTTTTAAAAATGCGAAAATAAAATTGTAAAGCCATTATTAAAGAGTGTATTATTTTTTTGAAGTAGCAGGTTAAATTCTCACACCAGTGTGATCCTAAGGGTTATTTTGGTAGTGAAGAAAGCTCCAAAAAATTGTTTTTAATAAGACTTATATATTGATAGTATATTTTAAAGTTTTTGAATTTGAACATTTATCAAATGTTAGTACTACTCTCTTTATCTCAAAATAGAAAATCTATTAGTTTCAACTATTACTATAATATTAATTTTTTCTTCAATCATACATACTAACTACATCACTACAAATTTAATATATTTTATATTATTCAATTATGGAGTGATTGTGATAAATAATGGTTGAGATTTATTCTATTTTTCTTATTTTTATTTTTTTTTACTAACAAATATTTTTCAAAAATAATACATTATATATATATATATATATATATATATATATATATATATATATATATATATATATATATATATATATATATATATATATATATATATATATATATATATATATATATATATATATATATATATATATATAGATTCATTATATATATATATATATATATTATCATCGATCACTATTATAAACAAAATTTTACTTTTTAAATTTATTAAATTATTAATGTATCTAATCTCTATATAATTAGATATATCAAAAATATTTAATAAATCTTAAAAAATCTTTGTTTATAATATTAATTCGATGGAGTATAATGACTAATCCTATATAGATCCATTTTAAAAACATCTAATCTCGGTGAACTTTCACATTTAAAAATTGACTAATGATATTTAACATATATATATATATATATATATATATATATATATATATATATATATATATATATATATATATATATATATATATATATATATATATGTGTGTGTGTGATCCATTTTTAAAAACATCTAATGGTGAACTTTCACATTTAAAAATTGACTAATGATATTTAACACTATGATCACATATATCCATCGAAATAAACACAGCTCAATTGTGGATGCCATGAAGACGTTGACATGGTTAAGCTAATTAGGATGAGGTCAACGAGTTGTGGTTAAGAAGTCTACACTACAGTAACACTTTTAAATTTACTATTGAATAACAATAAATCAAGTACTATAAGAAAGAATCTCTTAACAACTCAAAAACAAAAAGTCAAGAGAGGAAGTGCATTCAGAAGTCTAAGATTTGTACAGTGTAGGTGGTCCAATGGTGGTCGGTCATACCCGGTGGTTCGAATGCCTTTGGATATTCCATCACAAAATATTCTTTTCTTCTCATAAAAAAGTTGATTTGGGACATTCCATTCATTCTTGGTACCATCTTTAGCCGAAATTCTGACCTGTAGTTTTGCTTCTGTCCCTATTAAGAATTGACTTCTGATCTTATCCCATGGTTTTTAAGCCCACTAATATCATCTCTACGATTAGTTTCATTCAAAAGCTTATCTTTATACCAACCATCTAGAAAGTTCTCCATATATGAAGTGCAATGGAATTGACATTACCACCTCAGTACATTGGCATTGGCATTGACAGTTTCATGATATTCGTGAGATAATTGAAAATTATACTAACATTATAGTAAGTCAACTCATAGAAAGTGTCAATTATTGCCAAATACTATACGTAGTTTCAAACTATTATTTTTGCTTTATCTTTTCTGAATTATCATAGAATAAATATAAAAAATGTTATTATTGTTTAACTACATTAAGTCAATTTAGACTTGAGTTTGAACAATATTTTTGTTAGAATTCATTATAGTTTTAAAACTACAGAGAAGGTTCATGTTGGTCAAACAACAATTTTTTTTATCAAAGTCGATGACTCAACTGACACACTCTTTGTATAGGAAGTTTTCTTAATAAAGTGGTGGTCATATAACGTCTATTGTTGAAGCACCCTTCATGTGCTAACAGTGTTAATTATTATACACATACATGTGGGTAAATGAGCTTTTAATTGAGAAATATCATTTTAGGATTTACTCATATTTGATATTTGAAATTGATTTGTAAAAGTGTGAGTTAGAAGTTTCACATTTCTAAAAAAAAAAATTTAGCGCTTTAAAAATGATACAACTCATCTACCTAATGTCTTAAGATTTTAAGTGAATATATGTTCTCTCTCATACACACACACACACACTGGAACCACACTTGAAGAGGAGATCAGGTTTTCTCGATGTTTTTCTTTCCCTTCTCTGAGATAAATAACATTTGATGGCAGCTTCATTGTGTTTTGATATTTTTTCACGGTTGCGACATATAGTTAAGTGTGAGAGTATTTATAGTGCCTTCAGCGCTTGGCCATTGGTCCGCATTATGGGCCGAATATCTAGGCCTAAAAAGTGTAACTGTCAGAATTCCTGTGCAAAAGCAAGGACGAGCAGCTCGTGTCAGTCGTCCTGAGATTTTCCCCCGCATCTTATGGGCAACGTGTAAACTAGTTGTTATCACGATAAGATATGTCAGTTGCCAGTTATGCGAGATGGGGGACATATGTCGGCCACGTGTCCCCATGAGAGAGGCACACACGAGACATATTTTCTACTTGCTCTGATGGATTATATCAACGCTTTTGGGTCGTCCTGGACATGAGTGGATTGGGCCAACCCTAAGTCTAGTCTAGAACATAATTGGTCCTGAATTCCAGTTGAAGTTTCATGTATCTTATGGGTATCATGATTGTCCCATGAAAGCTCTGTATATTTTCACCATAATATGAGTTGAAGATGAAATGAAGTTTTAGCTTGTGATTTGTTTCAATGTATATAATATCACACAACTTCCATAGTCCACCAACATACGTTAATCATCACAGCTAACCATCACAACCCTGATAATGGTGGGTATTTGATTATTTAGGATGTCATTGACTAATTCTTCATTCTATAAAAAATGTGGGATTCTTTCACTAATATGGGAGTTTTTCAAGGGTGTGGTTCCCTATAAGGGGATGCAACAATTCTCGGTAGGTATGCAGAAATCATCAATGACGAGACTTTCAAGTTGGCCACGTGTTTTGAATAGTTTATATTCCTAGTTGGCGGGAGACAATCCATTGTATCCTTCCATGGCTGAGAAGAGTTCACATTAGTTCAACATCTAACAAATGGAGGAGATATCGGAGAATCATGTTACTTGACCGACCAAGTTGCTCATACTGCAGAAAAATGCCATCTTATCTACAAGAAAATAGAATGTTGTATACAACGTTCTCACATACAACACCATTGGTTTTGTGGAAATCAAAATATCCTAACAACGAGTTAGAGATTTGATAAGATAACAATATCCGACAACGCTTAAGGCTTTCTCAACTTAATGGTGTGTCAGGGGTGGTATTTACAACAACAAAAATCAGACACCCAAGTCAGTTAATAATTAACATAAAGGGTGAAATGTTTTTAAATTTTCAAAAATGTGTATCATATTTTGACGTCTATCATTCTTCTACTTAGATCATGTACTTTTTAGGACAAGTCAATACATGCTCCTTAAACATAACCCTTTATACTCACTGACGGATTCATAATATAATTATATTAATGTCATCTTTATCATGAATATCTTTACATTTTGGACTCATATGATATTTTTCTCGAAATGTCGATATCAGTTTGATCCAACCGTGACCCATATCTATGGATTATTACACTTATGAGTTGGTTTCAATCTTCCCACAGTTCATGTAAAGACAATATACAGTATAATGTTAATCTGAACTTTAAATTTTATTCATAACATTTTGATATTACAATAAATTTATCACTATGTAGATTGTTAAGAGAGAACCTAATCACGTATTATTGTACCCTAATTTTTTCCCCTAAGATTAACTCATACTTCATACCATTGCATTACACAAGGATCAAATAGTCTCTCTATCTTATCTTTGGGTTTACCTTTAGTAGATCACCAAGCACCATTGAATGTATGTGATGATTGATGTTTGACTAACAATAATGTGTGTATACTTCACTCTCTAAATATTGTAGGTGAATTGTGCACAAATCTCTTATTCAAGGAGTCAATAGGTTCATGTGTTTATTTCCATACCTTCTCTCCTAAATTCTCAAGATTTTTGAAAGTATTGTCTCCCATTAAATATTTCTCTTGTCATCATCTATGGTATCTCATCTTTAGTATATGCTTCATGTTTGAAAGAGATCATCAAATTCAAAGAATTCACCATTCTTTGTCCATCTACCTTGAATTAGGGTTTTGGACTGCTGAGGATCATATCTTGGTGCTTGTGTGAAGTTTGTGGATGATTTCAAAGTCATTTGATTCTTAAGAGGACTTCTAATATGAATATGCTTGGATTCAAGGAGTTTGATTTATGATAATATTGTTTTAGAAGTCTATGATTGCTCACTCTCTATATTGATGCTTCATTTATCTTGTATGACTTCAAAGGATCATAATTGGGTCATCCCTTGTCTCATTGAACTTATTCTTCTTTCACAATGAACCTAAGGATGTCTAATACAACTTAGTTCAATTGTTAGGAAGAGAAAATGCTTGGAAATTTTCCTATGAAGTCAAAAGATTACAAGTCCTTGATGAATTTCTCAATTGTTAGTCAATCAACTTCAAAAGATCATATCTTGATCATCATTTATCACCTTTAGGTCATTCTTTTTGCATAAAAATCTTGAGTATGTGAAATTAATCTCCATATGAATTTTAAAGATTGAATGTGTTTTGAAGTTGCTTGAAGAAATCAAAAGATTATAGGTCATTTCATAAAATTTCATCAACTTCACAAGGCCATAACTTTCTCAATTTTTGGAATTTTTGGGTGATTCTTTTTGCAAAATGTTCCATGAGAGGTATACTTCATGTCATCTTTGAAAGTCAAGAGCAAAATTTGAGTGGAAGATCATTTTTGAGAAGAAAAGATTATTGGTCATTTTTAGAAAGTTGGCATGCTTGACCAAGGCCTGGCCAGAAAAATCAGTATTTTTTCAAGAATCCTAAAGGTTATATCTCTCAATTCACGCATCCATTGGATTTGATTCTTTTTGCATTTTGTTCTACTCTTTGAATACTTCATTTGGCTCAAAGAAAATCAGAAAACGCACGAGGGAATTGGATTTGACCTCAGTTCAAAGTTTGTGCAAAAATTTGTTTCGAGCTCACCATCACTTTGTGCATTTTGCGTGTAACTTGTTTTTGAGCCAAGTTAAGCCTTGATTTCATGATTAATTGTGATTAGGAACTTGCCAGGATTAATTAGCACATCAAAACACAAGGAATGATTGAGTTTCAATGCACATAAGGTCACACTTTCTTCATGACCACGGGTGTGCACGATCTCTACTCAAATGACATCATTCACCCCTCATTTTGATTCCATTTGCTTCTCTTATAAATAAGAGACACATTCCACTCATTTTCTCAAGCTTTGATAGCCAGAAAACCCCTTCCAAACTCTCTCTCGAACCATATTTTCTGCAACTTCGTTTTCATTCTCAAAGTCATTCCAGTTTGAAATTAACCATTCATTCTTCTTCCTTGAACCTCACTGAAGCTAACATAACAAGAGTCGTGCCTTGAAGCTTCTTAAATCGTGCTATCCAAGTTCAGTTTCAGAGCTCTGAAAGTGAACTTCATCCAGGTAGGAATCTCCATCAAACCTTATAAAATAAAGCATCATTGCACTCTCCTCATCTCCCTGATCCTTGTGATCTTCACCATTTGCGTTTTCATCAAGTATTGGTTGAGAATTTCATCAAAATCCTATTCGCTATTATTTGAGTGTTTTCCAATTTTCTCTTCACTCAGTTTAAATAAATTTTTCGCGAGCATATGGTTGAGATCGTCTTGAAGAGACGAATCCAAGGATACCACTCATGTTTATTGATTTTACCGTTTGAGAATCGAGTATGGATGATAGCTGGAGGATGAAGACGACCTACATGTTTGTCTTCAACCAATGAGAGCCTGACATGTAATTTTTTTGAATTTGATCTGGTATGTATTTCATATCGTGCACGCGTTATTGGAGTCCTCAGATCTGATTACTTTTATTTGTCAGCATCGATCCAATGCGTGACATTATTTCTTGTTTTATTTTTTTAATTTGTAATCCGGTGTGAAAAACAAATAGGTCTATATCAAGCACAGCGCGCCATGTCCATTGGATGTGATTACTAG
The DNA here is from genome assembly GCA_021764765.1 of Vicia sativa. NCBI lineage: Eukaryota > Viridiplantae > Streptophyta > Magnoliopsida > Fabales > Fabaceae > Vicia > Vicia sativa. The sequence goes on from CM038794.1 coordinate 205,391,219, forward strand.
CGCGTTTTGACTACGATCAGATGGTCCATATTTTTTTGGCTTTTATTTTATTTTCTGATTTTATATTTTAAATATTTTAAACTTCAAAAAATCATATAGAATTCATTTCTGACTCAAAAATTATGGAAAAATTCACAAAAATATTTTGAAATATTATCTTTTTGAATTTTATTTTTTCATAATTTTATTTTCATATTTGATATTTTTTATGATTTTTCTCTTTTATTTGATGTTTTTAATTGTTTTAAAATACTTTTTGACATTTTAAAATTCTGGAAAAATTCTAGAAGGATCCAATGGTCATTTGACAAATATTGGTGACCTCATTTTATTTTTATTTCCGGTCTTACTATTTTTTGTCATTTTTGGTTTGTTTCATCATTTTCTCTTTACTTTTAAAAATAGTTTTATACTTACAATAATTCTTAAAAGAAATTGTCAACACTTGTTGACCTCTGTTTGACTTTGGGCAATTTCTTGAAGTTTTATTTTGATAAAAAATATTATTTATGTATTTCTTCAATAAAGTCCAATTAAATAACCTAATTTCAAAATTACTTTTAATCCTTTTATTTGTTGTTATTTTCATTTTTATTTTGCTGACTTTTGAATTTCTTTTGGAGTCACAAATTTCCTCAACAGCAATGGAATTTGGGCGTTGATAGGTCTCTTGACCAAATCCACCAAGAAAATTGATTGATTTTGAGGAAGTTAGACCGAATAAATTCATCTGATGCAAAATAAATTTGGAAACTATTTCTTCTTCTCCATCTTATTTTTCTTTTTGTCCCAATTCGGAAAAGTGATCAATTGGTTGCATCAACTTTAATGTTCAAACATAAGTCCCAAAAGATGACTTGAGCTTTGGTTTTTGTTCAACACCTGTGGCGCTTGTCGTGTGGTCGCGTTGATTTTTTAATCAAGCTTCTGGAAAGTTTCCACCAACCTTGTCCATTTGAAATTCTCAATCATCTTTAATCAAGTGATGTAATAATTTCAAAACCGGTGATATACTTGACAAAAAGCAATTGAAACTTGTCGTGTGGTCGTGTTGATTCTATCAAGCTTCTGGCAAGTCTTCATGCACAAGTTTCAAGATGGTCTCCTTGCTGACGACTAATTACTAACAATTCGATGATATACTTCACAAGTTTCAAGATGGTCATCTTGATGACCTTTATTAACTGTCTTTTATTTTATGCTCTTTACTTTCCGCTTTTACTTTTATGCTCTTTACTTTTATGCACTTTAATTTTAGCATTTACATTTCATGTCATTTTTTTCTTTGATCACTTGAGCACTTTATTTTATTGTTATTTTGAATTTGCTTACTTGAGTTTTATTTTTCTTTTTTTCCACAAGATACCTAATAAATCAACTTAAACATAAAAAAACTTTTAATTGAACTTGGTTACTATCCTTATGCTCGGAGTTTGATATTTGGACTTAGGATTAAGACTCTTATCTCAGCTTGGAGAATTATGTGCCCTTGATGTTATTATGTATTGCTTGGTTATTATCTTTGTATGCAGGTTATTCTGTTATACTCGATTAAGAGTAGATTTCTTCCAAATACAATCGTTACTCTATCTATTTCTTTTCTTGAGACAAGAGTTCACCTAAAAGCACTAACTTATCTAAAGCTTGTGTTTTTTGTCTGATTATTTGTTACTTCTGTGGTAATCCAAAAGATGGGACATGATATTGGCTCTTGATGTCAATTATTAGTCTTCTCACCTGGTTAGATCTTTCTTTACTCTTACCTTTTACTTTATGCACTTATGTTAGCCTCTACATCCCCTCCCCATTCTTTAATTTTCAAAAAATTTCGTCTTTTTCAAAGAATTCTTGTTTTTTTCAAAACTCGAACTGTTTTCATAAAAAACTTGGACTTTGGTCCATGCATTTTCCAAATTTCTTTTCTTAAATAAAATTTCAATTCATTTAATAATACTTTGACTTTTCTTTTGTTAATACTAAAAAACACCTAACTTCATTAAAAAAATTTGAGCTATTTGTAGCTTTTTCTAACAAACGTTGTCTTAAAATCACACAATTTGGGTCTTTTTTAGCCGAACTACTTGATTTTGATTTCAACATTACACATTGTTGGTATGTAGGCCTAGAACTCATTGGAAGTTCTATCAAACCAAAAATTATATAAAAAAAATACGTTTTCCTCCCCCTCACCATCCATTTTGTACATATACTCTTTTTTTAGCACATACATACAAATTTTCAAAAAGGTTCATACGGAGTACCATAGATGCTTTGGGTGCCTAACACCTTCCCTTTGCATAACTAACCCCCTGTTAACTGGAAATTTCTAAATGTGTCTAAGGACGTTCATTAAAGACAAGTGTCCCTACGAGTTAAGGACCGATTCTAAACGAATATAGCTTCATTGAGAAAAGCCTTACAAAGTTGTTCAAGGGACATGTGGCGGTTGGGAAACTGAGCTATAGAACCAACCAAATCGACTAACCAGCTAGAAGATACTGTGTCGAAAATGAAACCATGTCGACAGAAGGTTTGTTGGTCGACTCGACATTGCTTGGGTTAAACGAAGAAGTTGGTCGAAGGTTAACTGATGTCGAAGATGTAGGCAAGGACTTAGGGAATAATATTTCCTAAAAAAAGTATCTCGAAAACTATAAGCGGTTAACATCTTTTAGTCACGAAGCGGGAAAGAGTCAAAAGTAGAGGGATCGTGGGCAGTTACTTCAGGAAATCGTGACTTCGAAGCGTTAAACGGGTGGCAAAATCCTGTGTAGCAGTTTCTCTCTAGTTTGAATCTCGTCTGTTAATTACTCCTAGCGGTTGCCTTGTAAAATGCTATAAATAAGCCAGTGTATTAGGATTTTAGTGTGTTCATTTGTACCTTCAAATTGTTTGCCAAAACTCTGCCCAATTCCACGCTAAAGGAAGAAAGAGTCATTCGAGCCTTTGATGTACGTGAATCACCATACTTACTTTCAATGCAATCAATTTACTTTTAAGTTTATCTTTACTGTTTGTTCATTTCTACTTTATTTCGAATGATTTCGTCATTAAATATTTCAACATCAATTATTGGTCACGAGTCACCAATTAGTGTTCATTTGAATTTCTCTTCTCCAGCATTTGCAGTCGGTTAGCAGGTCGTCGGAATTCTGTCTATGTGGAAAGCTGTTGTACTGTTTCTCTTGGTCTCTAAAAACTGTTTCTCGACCAAGGCCTTTTTCTGTAGAACTAGTACAATTTACCAAAACCTTAGCACGCGTCTTAAGATCAACTGGTCGATCTTGCAAGTAACTCTTAGTTTTAGAACTTAGGGAGGACCATCGGTTGTTTACTATTTTCCACAGTAAACAAATTAGCACACCCGGTGGGACCATGTGCTAAGTGTTAGAGTCTGTCAGTAGCGTTAGGAGTGCATGAAACTTAGAAATGGAAATTCAGCAAGTAAGAAACCACCACCTACTAGGAAACGTACACCTAAGATGACAAACAATACTCCTGCGTCGAATGCGAATGAAATTCCATCACGAACATTGGGTACTGCCGACCCATTTGTTTCTCAACTTGCATCATTTCCCCCATTAAGAAACACAACTGTCTCAGGACCGACTGTTTCAGTATCAATTCCTATTCCCCAGACTACATCGGTGAGTCCAGGGCCTGTGGTGGCCATGAGTGCCATTCCGAACACAACAATACCTCGATTTGGTACTACTTTGAATCCTCCTTATGGAATGTCGTATTCCTTAATGACGGGATACCAATTGACCCCAAGTGTAGCAATGGTGTTTGATAACGCACAAAACACAAACGCTCCTTTGAAGGATCTGCAATATGGGCAAATAGGGAAATGCTTGCGCAACATCTAAATACTACCTCTGTGGCAGTATTAAGGCAATAAATGGATGATAGCAACCATGAGCTGGTTAATATGTTAACTAACCAAACGGGCAACGTTTTTAACCCGATAGTGCAAGAATCGGTCGAGACTAATAGACAGACTGCTGAAACGATCTGACAGGTTATTGCATAATTAACACGCTTGTGTAACTTTTTAGGAGCCCCCCAAGCGGCTGCCCGATAGGGGCACCCGGTTCGACAACCCATATCGATTCATGCTGACATGGGGGCAATAAAATAAGAGACTGTGTATCAAGGCCAAGCGGCAACACCTCAAAGAAATATTGTTTTCGAGCCACTTAGGGTTTTGGTGCATAGACAACAAGAGGCTGATCAGGTCCTTGAATAAATTCGACATGAGGATTTAGTTGTCGAAAATAACTTAACCAATATCGTCGAGAGGATTATGGCCCGAAATAGTATGAATACAATGCCAAGGCCAATGTACTCTTCCCCACTATCAGAGTATATTCTACAGACCGAAAACCCTAGAGGATGGAAAATTCCTAAGTACACTAAGTTTGGAGGAGAAACCGATGAGTCGACGGTCGAACATATCGCTAGATACCTGACTGAGTCAGGAGACATGTCGAATAATGAAGGCTTAAGGGTCAAACATTTCCCTTCATCCCTCACTAAAGCAGCCTTTACATGGTTTACTACTTTGCCCCCTGATTCGATCGAATCATGGTCGAAGGTGGAGAAACTTTTCCACAATCAGTTTTACGAGGGGCATTCAAAAATTAGTCTGGTCGAATTGACAAGCATTAAAAGAAAGTTCGCTGAGACAATAGACGACTATCTAGATAGGTTTAGATCGTTGAAAGCTAGGTGCTTTACCCAAGTGCCTGAACATGAGCTTGTTCAAATGGTTGCCGGAGGTTTGGACTACTCCATTAGGAAGAAAATAGATCCAACCTTTGTTAAAAGTATGTCACAATTGGCTGACAAGGTTCGACACCTAGAGCTCCTTCGAATAGAAAAAGTTAGACATATTAAGGCTAAGTCTAATAAAGAGAAGATAGCTTATGTCGGCTTTGATGATACATATCCCTTATATGAGGCCGACTACATGTCGCTGACCGAGGCAGACGTGGATGTGGCTGAATTAAAATTAGGGCCTGCATACGAATGCAAATCATTGTTTCCTGCTAAAGGGAAAAACCCTGCTGTCAAAACTAGTTCAAGAACTCCTGCAAAAACTTATACCTTTGATGTTAGCAAATGCAAGGAGATTTTTTATTTATTAGTCAAATATGGTCAAATTTTAGTACCCCCAAATGCTAAATTACCACCATTAGAACAGAGACAAAAAAGTGGTTTTTGTAAATATCATAATTATCTTGGTCACACAACCTCTCAATGTTTTCTTTTCAGGGATTTGGTCTAAAAATCACTTCAAGAGGGTCGTCTCAAATTTGCTGCAAAGAAACAAAGGATTGATACTGATCCTTTAAGGTAAGAAGAAGCCTTATTTGCTGAGTCTGTCGACATCAATATGGACGACATCACGGAGGTGCCTGTTAATACCATGTTAGAGGAAAGCACCAACGAGAGTCCAAACGTCAAGTTGGCTGACATTTATCCAAGGGATGATGAAGACCTGCTGGGTTTTCTCTATCGTTGTAAGAATAAGGGTGCTCAAGTGGGTTTGTGCCCCAGGTGTAGCGCTTTAACTGATAGAGTCGCTGCTGAGAATTTCTAGAAACTACAGCTGGAAAGGGGAAGAACCCAATGGAATAGAAGGGACCTAAGGCAAGCGTCTCAAATTAGGCCAAAGAATTTTGTTCCTAAGGCCACTGCACCAAACGGTATGTGGATTAAGCCCCAAATGGCTGTTGGGCCGTCAAATGTTGTTGGTGCTATGAGAGAGGTGAAAGGGAAAGCACCCATGAGCTATCGACTAGAGGTAAGTTCTGAGAAGAGAAGCCATGTATTTGAGAATTACATGGGAAAAATCCTATGAGTCAAACACAGTGGAGGCGTTTCCAAAGAAAGAAGCAAGTTGAAAGACAAGTTGTTGTTGCTGCCAAGCAAATTGTTGTCGGTAAGGGAAATAATCCACGACAGTACAAAGAAAAGGTCGATGCTGTTGTCAAATAGCAGATTAAGGATTGTGTTAACAAGCTAGTCGATAATGGCTCAGATGAGGCAACTGATGATTTTAACTCTGATTCAGAGGAAAGCCTCAACATCTTGGTCAACATGGTATCTATACTCCCATAAGAGTATAATATCCCGACAAAGATAGAGAATGCAGATGATGTGGACACTGCTGAAATGGCTTTACATAAGCCAACTTGCTATTTTGTGATGAATAATGGTTCTATTGAGAGCTAGGATGCCTTCTTTGAGAAGCCCGACATGGCCATGAGGAGCCATTTGAAGCCTTTGTTGATAAGATCAAAGGTCGAAGAAACCGCCATTAACAAGGTGTTAGTGGATTGCGGTGCTACTTCCAACATAATGTCACATCATATTTTGAAGAAAATCGGTAAGTTCGACACTGATATAAGATCCCACAACGTAGTCCTGTCGAACTACGAAGGAAGAACTAAAACTACCATGGGAGTAATCCAGGTGGATATTACAGTTGGCTCAGTCACTCGACCGAAAATATTCATGGTCATTCAAGGTCGACCAAGTTATAACCTACTAGTGGGTAGAGAATGGTTACACGGAGTCGGTGCTGTGTTATCCTCCATGCACCAACGCTTAATCATATGGCGAGAGGATGGCATTATGGAGAACATCGAAGTCGACCAAGGCTATTTCATGGTGGATATCAATAATGTCGGCCATAACCAGTTTGATAGGAAGTTGGCTAACATTGCCCCTTATCAACCAGCAGAAGAAGTGTATGCCAACCTGAATGAGGCATTCGTTTCTTTGAAACTACATGAAACCCACAGATTCGTGTGGGATGTCGAACCTCTAGAGGATCCCTACGCAGAGGAGCCCGTGCCAACAGGCTGGGGAAGCCATAAAGATAGTGATGTCTGAGCTAGAAGATCTGAGAAGGATTTCGGCATACATTGCCAAAAATAAGATAAATTCAGCCCTAGAGGCTGAAGAAGAAAACTTGGCAGCAGAAGCTAATAAGTTCCCAGTACCAAAGGAAGTAATTTTGGCTGTAGAGCCAGAACCACCAGATAAGATCAAAATGCTCAACGAAAGCGTCAGTGAGCAGCGCTTAGATTGCATATATGACGACGAACCTCTAGGTTTCGAAAAGGATCCTATGGCACCAAAAAAGATGCAGCCACAAGATCCTCTAGAGGAAATCGACCTTGGCGCTGAGGGTGATAAAAGACCAACCTACATTAGCGCCAATATCGACCAGGAACTCAGATATGAGGTAATTTCCTTACTAAAAGATTTTAAAGATTGTTTTGCTTGGGATTATAATGAAATGCCAAGTTTGAACAGGGAATTGGTCGAGTTAAAGTTACCAATAAAAGCTGGGAAAAAGTCAGTGAAACAAACACCTCGGCGATTTGCACCTGCAATTATGTCGAAAATCAAGGAGGAAATAGAGAGACTCCTCCAAAGCAAGTTCATCAGAACTGCCAGGTATGTCGAATGGCTGACTAATATTGTGCCAATTATTAAGAAAAATGGAAAGCTAAGAGTGTGCATTGATTTTAAAGATTTAAATGATGTCACTCCTAAAGATGAATATGTTATGCCAGTGGCAGAAATGCTAGTCGATTCGGCTGCTGGTTTTGAATATTTAAGTATGCTTGATGGTTATGCTGGTTATAACCAAATTTTTATTGCAAATGATGATTTCCGAAGACGACGTTTCGTTGCCCAAGGGCATTAGGCACCTATGAGTGGGTGGTCATGTCATTCTGCTTGAAGAATGTCGGAGCAACATATCAGAGGGTAATGAATTCTATGTTCCATGATTTCATTGAAAATTTCATGCAGGTTTACATCGACGATATTGTGATTAAGTCGAGTAGTAAATCAACACACTTAGAACACCTTCGGAGATCCTTCAAAAGAATGCGAGAACTTGGATTGAAAATGAATCCATTAAAGTGTGTGAAGGCAGGAGATTTCCTTGGTTTTGTTGTGCATAAGAAAGGCACTGAAGTTAATCAGACCAAGACCAAAGCTATCATAGACGTCAAACCACCGTCGACCAAAAAGGAGCTTCAGTCCTTATTGGGCAAAATAAATTTCTTAAGGAGATTCATTTCCAACTTAAGTGGCAAAACTACGACATTTTCACCACTACTTCGACTGAGAAACGAAGATTTCATCTGGCAGGAGGAGCATCAAAAGGCTTTCGACAAAATAAAAGAATATTTGGTGAAGTCTCCTATATTGACACCTCCACTTAGAAATAGGCCTATGAGGTTGTACATAGAAGCCTCAAAATCGACTATAGGTAGTATGTTAGTTCAAGAGGACGACAATGGTGTCGAACGACCTGTGTATTACCTTAGTCGTATGTTAAATGGTCCTGAAACTAGGTATAGTGATATAGAAAAACTAAGCCTTTGTTTGTATTACTCTTGTATCAAACTGAAGCAATATATAAAGCCAGTTGACGTGTATGTGTCTTCTCATTTCGATATTATTAAGCACATATTGTCTAAACCAATTCAACACAGTCGAATTGGTAAATGGGCTTTAGCGTTAACTGAATATTCCCTAACACACTTTCCTTTAAAAGCAATAAAAGGGCAAATAGTGGCAGATTTCTTAGTCGATCATTCCATGGTTGTTATGCCAGAGAACTTTGTCGATTTAGTGCCTTGGAAATTGTATTTCGATGGTTCTAGTCACAGAAGTGGTGCAGGGATACGGGGAATCATAATTTCTCCCAGTGGAATTCCAGCAGAGTTCAAATACGCCATCGACGGTATTTGTACTAATAATGAAGCAGAATATGAATCTCTTATTATTGGACTTGAACTGCTGCTTGAATTGGGGGCAAGGAATGTCGAAATTATGGGAGATTCCGAATTGGTAATCAAACAAGTATCAAAAAAGTATATATGCGTTAAAGAAAACTTAATCATGTACTTCGTGATTGCCATAAGGTTGTTAAAACAATTCGAACAAGCGAGCCTTCGACACATACCTCGACGGGAAAACCAAGAAGCCAACAACCTAGCGCAAGAAGCCTCAGGATACAAGAAGAATGAAAACGAAGAGCCTATTCAAGTAAAGAAAAAGGTTCGAGCTACTTTGTTATCTCCTTCAGATTTGTCAATTATAAAATTAAGTGCAATAGATACCGAAAACTTTGAAATTTTAGAAATTGATATGGGCAAGGCAATGGTTGGCGCAAACCCCTGGTCGACTACTTACGTTCTCCCACGAGTTCGACAGATCGTAAAATAAAATATCATGTCTTAATTTTTGTTTTAATTGAAAATGAATTATTTAAGAAAACTGCGAAGGAGTATTACCAAAATGCCTAGGAGAAAGTGAGGCGTACGTAGTAGTGTCGAGTGTACATAGTGGAGCATGTGGTGCACACTAAGCTGGACACAAGATGAAATGGCTGTTGATGTGGTCAGGTGTTTATTGGCCCTCAATGTTAAAAGATTGTATCCAGATTTCTAGAGGTTGCCAGGAATGCCAAATGCACGGGGGCATCCAACACGTACCAGCAAGCGAATTGCATGCTATAATAAGACCTTGGCCATTTAGAGGATGTGCCTTAGAGATGATTGGGGAAATAAAGCCAGCATCATCTTAACAACAGAGGTATATTTTAGTCAGCATTGATTATTTCACAAAATGGGTCGAGGCCGTAGCTTTAAAAAATGTCGACCAGGAGGCTGTGATTGATTTTATACAAAATCATATTATGTGTCGGTTTGGAATTCCTGAAACAATCACAACCGACCAAGGAACAGTGTTCACAGGGAGAAAAATGCAGGAATTCACAAAGGAGGTTGGAATAAGACTGTTAACGTCTACCCCTTATTACACTCAAGCAAATGGCCAAGTCGAAGCTGCCAATAAAGTGATAATTAGTCTAATCAAGAAACATGTGGGCAAAAAGCCAAGAAATTTGCATCAAACACTAGACCAAGCCTTGTGGGCATGTAGAACGTCCCCTAAAGAAGCGACGGGGGGCAACCCCATTTCGATTGGCATATGGACATGATGTTGTTTTGCCAGTCGAAATACACGTTCAATCTGTAAGGATTCAACGACAATATGAATTACCATCCGAAGATTATTGGAATATGATGATTGATGAATTGGTCGGTATAGATGAAGAAAGGATGTTGGCCCTCGACGCCTTGAGGAGGCAAAAAGATAGGATGGCTAAAGCCTATAATAAAAGGGTAAAAAATAAATATTTCATGTTGATGATCTAGTTTGGAAAGTGATATTGCCTATGGACAGAAATGAAAGAGTCTTAGGGAAATGGTCCCCAAATTGGGAAGGACCATTCAAAATAATCCAAGTTTTTTCCAACAATGCATATGAACTTGAAGAATTGGCCCCAGATCGACGCATCCTGAGGGTGAATGGCAAATACTTGAAGAAATATAAACCTATTCATCGGGAAATCTCAATTACGACTATGTAAGGCGTGTGTCGAACTGAGCTAGAACATATTAATAATAAAGCCAGCATATTAATCATACAAAATTATAAACAAGAATGCCAAAAAGATGGTATTGCATAAAATTAATTAAGATTCACGTTACAAAAGGTATGAGAAATCACAAAACAAGTACATCGAAACGGTTACATCAATCAAAAGTTGTCAAATTTTCTTTGGAAACTGCCTAAATCGCCTTGGATGCGAACAACAGTATTACCCAACCCATCAACTCTTATTTTAAGAATTGACAACTCCTCTTCGACTTGGGCCGTGGCAGTACTTATGATAAGAGCATCCTTGGTTAACTGGAGCATCTCAGCTTGGGCAGGAGTAATAGCCTGATCAAGTTCGTCATCCTGTTTCGTAACAAGCTCCAATTCTGTGTTTAAAGTTTCCAGCTCCTTCGATAAATCGGCAATTCGACTGCGTATTTCAACAGCTCTTTTCCTTTTGGGACTTTGCTCTTGACGCTTTTGATTAATGTGGGCTTTCAGCCCTTCGACTACCGTTTTGGTTTTCTTCACTATCTCTACATTTCTCCTCACCAGTGATTGTTTGGCTTCGACCAACTGCTCAGCCTCCCGCATTTGAGTAGTATTTTCCAGCAAGGGGGAGAGGATGTCTTCAAATGCTGCTATCATAACCTTTGAGAATTCAGAGATCTCAAGACCTTCTAATTGAGTGACAGCATCCATAAGCTCTGCGCAAGAGCTGAATCCTCATACAGCAGATGAGGCAAGTCAGGATTGAAAGCATAGGTACGGATTTTGTCAGTCAATTTCTTGACCTTAGCTGCCTCAGGTCCTAACTTATCACTGTAAACCTGAGAATTGTCCGAGTCTGAAGAAGAAATGTACCGAATTACAAAAGTATCCAGCCTTGCTAAAGCAGCATCGACATCCACGTCGGCCAAAATATCTTGTGCCCCTGAGGGGCCAGCCGAGTCACCCTTTTTCTCAGAAATATTCTGAACTTGGGATGGAACGGTAACATTTTGAGGACTCTCCGAACCCTGCAGGAAATCTGAAAGTCTAGAGTCAGAGCTAGTCAAACTAAAACCCTCATGCGTGGCATGTCTAGTGACCGAGTCCGATTCACTAAGAGTAGCCGAAAAAGTGAGGTCAACAAACTCACCAGCTGCCACGTTGAGGACTTGTCTATTAGGGGGTGAGGAAGCTTCTAATAGAGGCGTGTAATCTGGCACGCTGCGTTGTGGATTAGAAGCTTCGACCTAAAAAGAGCACAAATGTCAACCAGGTATGATTCAACAATCAAAAGATATACTAAAGAGTGTGAAAATACTTGTAGTGGTGAGGTAGAAATTATTATGTCGGTTCCCCCAACCGAAGCGGCAGCAGCGCCCCCTTTGTTTCCTTGGTGGTTTCAGGCTCAGGAGTAGGATCAGGGGAGACAATGGTTGTATGTCAGCTATTATCGGTCCCTCCTTGTTATCAGTTTTCTCTCTAGAGTCTCCGGTCGTGGGGGCTTTCTTTTTCGCCGCTTTTTCTTCAGGAGAAGACGCGTGCTTCATTTTGTGTTCTTTAGATTTATGGGAGCAGAGAGACTGATCATCAGGTGATGGCTGTAGAAACAAAGAACATATCAAGAGAAATCATAATTATTCTCAACGTTTTACAATATGCTTATGCTATGGTGAGGTTTTTGGGACTTTTTATATTTGGATATTCATTCGATTCATCACGAAGTGTTAGTAGATTGTGAAATATGGGGTGTCAAAACGTAGACATTTATACTTACAGGAGAATCAGTTATCTTGATAGAAGTAGAAATGGGTTTGTCATCAGAAAGAGTGTGAATGGGTGTGAACTGCAAGACACCACACATAAGAGAGGTGTTGAATAAAAGAAATATAAACAGGTGTAAGTAAAACATAACTTCGACTAGGAAGGGCCTCCTTTAGCGCCACTTTTAACAAGTTCGGTCGATGGCCCTTCCTTACTTTCAACAGCAGTAGGTTCTAGTCTAGGCGCAGTTACTTGTGCCAAAGGTACAACTAAAAAAGAAGCTAAGTCAAATAGAGTTGTGAGTCGAAATGTGAAAGAAAATGAAACTTTCCAGAAGTGGTTACCCTTGGGTACTACGACAAGCTCTCTCACATATTCAAGGTCGATATGTAGAAAGCCTGGGTAGTCATGCAACCAATGCTTCGTCGGAAGCACCCGGTCGGCTTTCTTTTTGTAAGCATTTTGAATATTCGACCAAGAGCTATACCACTAATCTGGGATAGGCGGTCGAAAATTCAGTGCCAACAGGCTAGTCGGAAAATGAGGGAATTTGATTTTTCCAAAGTGAAGTGGGTAAAGATACCTGTCTTTCGCGTAACCAGGGATCTTAAGTAGAGGAATCCTCTTAGTTACCTTCTCCTTTAGCTCTAGGACCGCTTCATGAATGGTTCGACGAAGATTTCTTGGCAAATACACCACTCTAAAAAAATTCTGAAAATCTTGAATTTCTCTGATATGGGTTGCCTTACATTTCGTTGTATTTCCCTGAAAAGTATTGAAAGCAACAGTCAGTTCATTCATCTTGCCAGCAACGTCATTCACAAAAGTAATAAGATACGACTGCCACCAAGTTTCAAATTCTTGGGTGCAGTAGAACGCTGGTCTGAACGGGGTGAATGTAAGTTTGGCTCATTGAGCCCAAAGAGTGTCAATGTTTTCCCTGACGATTTCCCAAATTCGGTCATCTAAGACATCAATGAGTAATTCATAAGATGTGTAGAATGACTTAGGAACAATCTGACAGAGCCCAAACTATCGAGCCACTAAGTTGGGCTGGTAGTTTGTCAAGCAGGGACTCATGTGAGTAATGGCGTAGGTAAGAAACTGGGGAGTTAAAAAACTCCTCCAACAGACCAAAGACCTCTGTCGATGTTTCACTTCAACAGGTGGAAAAGATTCAGTAATCCATAATGGCCCACTCCTACCGTCAGCAAACAGAGCCGTTGAGGGTTTGAAATCTTCTCGCGTCAGCATGATGTCGAAGAGCATCTTGAAGACTTTGTCGCTTGGAGAAGTTTTATCTATAGGAGTCAGGGGAAAATAACATGGCCATACGGCCCCGTTCTTGTCTTGAGAGATTGAAACCTTTTTCTGTCGAAAAGGTTTTACATATTCAGAGAAAGTGGCATTCAATCACAGTTGTAAAAGCCAGAAAGTACCATGGACTAATACAATTTCTTCTTTGGATTATTAGGGTCGAAAGTCTTAATTTGGTTGACCATGTCGGTCATAGAAGCGTATAGAGAGGCCAAAATTAATTGGCCTAAAGCAATGTTTTCACCCATATGCAACGGAATGGCCAGATGAACAAATTATTCAGCTATCTGCATCGATCGTGAACAGAACACGAAACGAGACAGCCAAAGAGTCAAGAAGGAAACATGTTCTTCATCAGAAATATCATCAGAGTCACGGTGGTGGTAGTTGATGAAGTTGGTGTATGTCAGATGTTTAGATTCGCCAACATCGAATTTTATTTGAATGGGTTCGTGGTCGGTGTGTTTGAAGATTGTTCCAGCAGGCTTTATTCCCGTTAAAGCAGCCAAATTCAGCAGTGTGGGGGTCATCATGCCACACTTAGTATGGAAGGTATTGGTGGATCCCTCCCAAAAATTCAAGGCATCCAGTAACATGCCGCCAAAGTAAGGTTGGCCGACACAAGAGAGGGCCAATAGGTCATAAATACCCATTTCTCTCCACTGTTGGCCCTTACTGGGTTCCAATCTTTCCATCCAAGCCCTAAACTTAGGACAATTCAAAGGGGGAGCTGTGCGGAAGTTTCTGTCAACGAATTGCAGAGAAATGGGGTTTGGTGATGAAATCAAAGGACGGCTACGCTGGCTGGTAAGAAAAAACGCACCTTCATCATCTGTATAGATTTCAGAAGGAACATCTAATGGTAATGGACCTAGAAAAGCTAGAGGTTCATCATCAAGTTGAAAGGGGATAAGTACCTGTGACTGCCATATTTTAGCTTTCTCTTCAGAAAGTGGAGGTTCCGGCACATAAGGCTTGCCGTCGACATGGCGAAGATGAAGGGTTTGCATAGGAACTGTTGAAACTTGTTTGTCTGCCATTGTAAGGAAAAGAGATGAAGATGGTGAAAATATGGAGTTTTGAAGGTTCCTGGTTTTTTGGATGAAGGTAAAAGCTTGAAAACCACGAAGGTTTCTGGTTTTGAATGAAGGTAAAAGCTTGAAAACCACAAAGGTGTTTGGTTTTCTGATGAGAGAAAAACTTGAAAATAACAGGAGGCTCTGGTAGTTGGATTAAAAGAAAATGGCAGCGATTAGGGTTTGCAGTTTTTTCTAGGTTTTTTGGCTTGAAAGCTGAGAACGCAGAAGAAAAATAATTAAAATGAGAAGAATTCCTATTTATAGGCGTAAGGATGAAGAAAGCGAAGAGATGAGGGAAATCGTGGCGATTCCCCAGGATTGAAGTTGTGTCCGTCGAAGGACACGTGTGGGTAGATGAAGCTGCAAGCATGTGGGCCATGCCTGCTGAAACACCCGGCCGAAAATCAATGGATATAACTATATATCAATGAAGTCGCCATCGAACGTTTTTTATCCCGCCAAGAGGGAAAGGTAAACATCAAGTAAACCTGAAACGAAGAAATCACGGTCTTGCGACCGAGAGATCGGGTAAGGAAGTCATTACGTGAGGGAAGGGATTAGCACCCACGTCCGTAGTACTCTCGGTATCCGCTTTACTTTCTATCTAATGGGTGTAAAGGTCTAATTATATCTGTACATGGTATAAGGTATGCATATGTAAAAGGAAAAGAAAAGAAAAAGAAAACACGGGAAAAGAAGGAAATATTTACAAAGGTTGCTCGATCTAGCCCATGACGGGATGCCTACGTATTCCCTCGTGCAATGGAAAGTCGAGGCGTAGTTCGCTCACTTGTTTTAGTTGGTTTGTGTTTTTAAATTAGCAGAAAGCGACAAGCGATGACGAAACATCTCCATGATGACGAAACATCTCTGAAGGGATGACGAAACATCGCAGACGGGATGATGAAACATCAGGAAGGGATGACGAAACATCGAGATGACGAGACATCAAAGGATGAGATGGCAAAACATCAGAGGATGAGATGGAGAAACATCAACGACAAGCAGGACGACGAAACATCCTAGACTAATTGGTTTGTATCTTTTACTTTTGAAAAGTTTGATTATTAGAGTATTTTAATGCATTTGACAAAACAAGATTTTAGTTTTAAGGATGCAAAAGGATAAAGGTAAAATGGCTAAGGGAAACTAACCTACTTCTAAATCCTAATGTTATCATGCAAAGTTGATCCTAAGTTATGGGTATAAACAAGGGGAAGATCTACCTAAAGTTATCATGCATGGATGCCTAACTTAATGTCTATTTAGTTCAAACTTGAGAAGAATGAACTAAAGATCCTATAGAACATGGCAATCTCATAAAAGAGATAAAAAGCAAACGATCACATTTAGAATGAATGATAAGACATGTATGACAAAACATCATGTAAAGGATAATAAAATGCATGAATGACAACACCTCAGGAATGAATGACAAAACATCATGATAATAGACATGGATGGAAAAACATCATATGAAGAAAGATAAAGTATGCATGGAGATGATGGTGAAACACCACATGAAGAAAGATAAAATATGCATGGGCATGATGGTGAAACATTATGTATAAAGATAAAATATGTGTGGACATGATGGTGAAATATTATCTACAAAGATAAAATATGCATGGACATGATGGTGAAACATTATGTACAAAGAGGGTGATGATGACATGATGGTGAAAAATTATGTACAAAGATAAAATATGCATGGACATGATGGTGAAACATTATGTACAAAGAGGGTGATGATGATACCTAACGGAGAAAGTCCGTTGCCCCTTCAACACGCACAAGGTAAGAAAGTTATGCTGGGAAGCGCCATCGTCCATCCAAGTGTGCCCAAGCTGCATTAACAAATGATCATGAACTCTTTTTCATTGATAAGTACCACAAGAGGAAGCTATGTGTTCATTGGTGAAGTGCCCAAGAGGAGGCGTATTCATTGGTGAAGAGCCCAAGAGGAGGCCATGTGTTCATTGGTGAAAAGCCCAAGAGGAGGCAATGTGTTCATTGGTGGAGTAGTTCTAAACTATTACAAACCATATGGGAATGGGGATACAAGTTTATGAATGGGGATGTATCGTATAAAAAGTCCGAATAAAGGTCCAAATAATACAACCAAATCGAAATAGATCAAATAATTATACTAAGAACAAAGAACTTCATATGGTGTGAGAAATCGCCTCAGGTGCACTTCAAGGCATCAGACAAAGCTTCGCGCATCAGATGAACATCAGATAGAAATCCCTTGCACACTCAACAAATGGATTAGAAATAACAAGGTAGGGTGATAAAACACTAAGCTACAAATGACTATACATCAAGAAGATAATGGATGATGACAACACATCAAATAAGAAATGTATGGATGGTAAAACATCAAATAACAAATGTATGGATGACAATACATCAAGACATAACTGGTGATGATCAGATGTGGAGGATGAAGCATGTTGAAACATGATACAAACGAAAATGGATGATAAAACATCTGACAAGAAAGATATGGATGATAAAACATCAAATATGCATGCATGAATGGTAATACATCAAGGCATGGATGACGATACATCGTATATGAAAGATGGATGAACAAAACATCAGATAAGAAGTGTATAGATGGTGAAACATCAGACATAGATGATAAGACATCAGATGAAACATGGTGAAACATGATATAAACGGAAATGGATGATAAAACATCTAACAAGAAAGATATGGATGATAAAACATCAAATATGCATGCATGAATGATAATACATCAAGGCATGGATGACGATACATCGTATATGAAAGATGGATGAACGAAACATCAGATAAGAAATGTATGGATGACAATGCATCAGACATAGATGATGAGACATCAAATGAAGCATGCAAAAACATATATGCACATGGTGCGAGAAAGAAGTAGAGTGAGCGGCGATGATACCTAACGGAGAAGGTCCGTTGCCTCTTCAATGCGCGCAAGATAAGAAAAATCTTTATAAAGCATCCTTGTTTCCCTTGGTGATGAGTATCCCTCTATGGTCTTGTCTCAATCATTCAATAATCAAGTATCCAGGTTGTATCACGTTCGATCACGAATCCATGGCAATAAAAACAACGAAATGAGCATCGTGGCAATAATTCAATAATGATCAAAGCATGCGAAGAAATAAAATCCTAAGCTACAAAGAAACGAAATTCTAAACTATTTTGATCCATATGAGAATGGGAAAGCAAATTCAAAATTAAAGATGCATAGAATCGACACTACGATAAAAACGTCTAAATAGACAAAACAAACTAAATGAAATTAATTAACTAACTAGTTGAATTAACCTATTTAATAAAATTAATCAACAAAATAATTAATTAAACTAAACAAAATATCTTTTAATCTAGTTAAATAATTAAACAAAATAATATTTTTTGCAATTTTGTCAAAACAAAAGTATTTACAAAATAAAGCAAAAGATAACAAAGAAATTTGGCTGAATTGAGTAAAGGGGGTCTTTGAAGAGCAATTATTGGGCCAAGAATGCTAAGCCAAGTTAGGATACTGACCAGGATGTGCACTTGGTGGTCTTCGGGAGCTTCTTGGAGCGTCGATCATCTTGATGATGATGAAAGTGATCCGATGGTGATGATTCATAACAAGGCATTGTGGAAGGAAGTCTCAGTACGTCGATGATTATCATGCGAATGAGGATGGAGGTGCAAGGTAGTCCGGCGTGAGGATGCTGCATGAGAACAAAGAAGACAACCAACAGGGCGGTGACAAGTGTCACCGCCGGATTAGCCACTAAACAATGATTAATTAACAAAATAGAAATTGTTAAACTAAACTATAATTATAATACACTCCCTGTCTCTCTCTAAACTCCTACTCTCTCTCGCCTCTCTCTAGAAAAAACGTAAAAAACCCGGAAAATCATAATCAGAATCGATCTGGCGCGATGGTGGTGATGAACATCACGGTGGCTTGTATGAACACGACGGCGGCGATGTTTAATCCGCGGCGGCTTGTATGAACACGACGGCGGCGATGATGAGTCCGCGACGGCTTGTATGAACACGACGGCGGCGATGATGAGTCCGCGACGGCCGGAAATCGCCTCCGGCGGCATGCTCCGATTCCAGATTTCTTTGCATATTCTGAAACGTCTCTGTTTTGAACATGATTCTTGTGTTTGATTTTGCAGAAACTCTCTGGATTTGAGTAGATCTTGAAGGGAAGTTTTGGAACCCTAACTTCTCCGATGCACTTTCTGGTACTCTTTCGGTGTGGAGACGATGACAATGATGATGAGGGCGGAAACGTTGCTTCGAGTCGAGGCTAAGTGGACGGCGGACGGCGCCGTGGCGCAACCCTCGGTGAGATCTTTCAAGTTTACATCTTCTCTCTCAAATCGAATTTGATTTCGAAAATTAACTTTCGAAGGGTTGTTTAGTTTAGGGAGATGATGATAATGACTTAGGGTTAGGTTAACTTGTGTATATGAACGCTGCGATTTTGTGATGTGATAGCGGGTTTTCTATATCTGCGATTGTTTTCGGGTTTGTTCTAAGATGAAGGTGCTAGGGTTTTCTCATGTGAGCAGTGACGAATCTTGATTTCTGCCATCAATCCTTTTATATCGACGCTATTTTCGATTGATTATTCTCCTCTTGCATGCGGGCTGTTGTGATGGTTCGTGCCTTTCCAAACGGGCTTGACTTGTTATTTTCGATTATGATTACTAATTGCTTTGCTTTACACCTTTTGTGACTGAAAACAATAGTTTTGTGATTTGCAATAGGAGTATTTGGCTTATGATTGAAAATGAACTTGTTGGCACCGAATACATGAGACTTTGGCAGCTTGAAAATGATAGAAAACCACCCTAATTTCTGATTCCTCTACACAACCCTAATGATGATTTGGAAAACTCTTGAAAACTTCTTTTGTTCATGTTTCAAGTTCTGACTTTGATTGTTTACTAACAATGTTTCTTTTTGTCTTGTTTTTTCATGTATTATGAGAATGGCAAGGTGAAGAGAAGATGGGTCCGTGGCAATAGCATGAGGCTTGGAGGAAGAAATCAAGAACTTGCTTCTTTGAAGACTTAATGAAAAACCAACTTGCAACATGGAGAAATCAAGTATATAGAATTGATGTTGAAGCTTAGGCATAGAAGGAAAAACTTGAGATGTTCTTGTAACTTGATGATTTTGAAATCCATGTTAATCCCCTCCTTGAATTTGTTTTCTTGTATAAGATGCTTGCAAATTTCCTTTGTAATCATGACAAACCTTCATTGGTAGCTTGAACTCAAGAATGTAATTCTTTTTTTTTTGATGTAAATCAACTTGTGAAGCTTTGTAGAATCTTGTTGGAAACTTGGAAATGGATGAGAATTTGAATGAATGAGATATTCAAAACTTGCAATTGATGGATGAAATAGCAAATGTAACTTGAAAATCTTGGACAAGGTCTTTGTTGAATCTTGAGGGATTCTTTAATTGAATAACAAATGAGTCACTTGAATTTTGTGTAGAAAACATCAGGAACTTTGTAGAATTCTTGCCAGAACTACAACCAAACTTTGAATGGTGTACATCAATCAAATTGCCTTAAATCATGGTGCTTGGAAACAAAAATCTAATTCTCAACCTTTTCCCACATCTTCAAATTGGCCAAGATGGAAAGTCTCTTAATTAATGACAAAAGAACCAAAGTTCTCTTCAAACGCCTTTTTTCAAATTCACTTCAAACAAACTCAAGAAATGCACTCTAAAAGCCCAACAATTCACACTTTTCACATGATAAACTTCAATGTTCATCTTTAAACTCCATGGCCCAACCAGTAGCTCCAAATTTGTTTAATCATGGAAAACCTTGATAATGCCTCAAGAATTACATCAATAAAGACGTCAAATACCTCAATGATTCGAAATCCGTGCACAAGAGCCCTTGGATGGGGATTACTTTGAAACACTTGCAATTGTGGCTCTTTTGATGAAACAGAAAATCAAGTAATATGTCTCAAGGCACCAGAAGCCTTTGGTGAATGAATAGACAACAGAGAGTGGAAATAAGAGCTATCTTGGATCGATCGACAACACCACCAAATTCCGCAACTAACAGAGAAAACCTGTAAGATAAGAAAAACCTTGATCCCACACAGTGCATGAATGCAATGCAATATGATGTTTATGAAGAAACATAAGCCTAAATCAAGAGGGTAAATTTTTTGGGTGCAACAGCTGCCCCTATTCAATCTTCTTCAACTTGATAAGCGAGAACTGGTGGAAACCTTCGAGCGTTCAAAGTGGAAGAGGATTGAATACAAAAGAACCCGAAAATTTACACTCTTGAGAAGAAGAGTGAAACTTTCCAAAAGGGAGCCAGAGAATGCTGGACTTAGAGAATACCAAATGAAATTGGTTTCAGAGAAAATCCAGATAGCATGCTTTAACAAGCGGGAGAGTCTAATGAACATTAGCCTTCCAAAAATATACGTCAAGACGAAACTATAACGTGGACCATGATAAAGATGAGATGAAACTCAAACCAGAAGACCAGACAAAACTAGACTCTGAAAAAGTATGTGTCGGGATTAAACCAGATCACAAGAATGGGTGAGATAAGACTCATATCATGAGATGAAACTCAAACTAGAAGACCAGACAAAACTAGACTCTGAAAAAGTACGCAATAGGACAACTATGAAAAGGTTCCTATTAGCAAGGTGACTAGAGCGCGTGATTCTAGGAGCACCTGCTGGTCTCAACCGAGGGTGAACAGTGGAAACTGTGACAAACCGAAGGTATGAAAGAGACAGGTCAACCAAGGATAGACAGTAGACGAAGCTGATTGAATCCAAGGAGTGACATCAAACGAGACAAAACTCGACTCGATAGAACTAGAAGAACGACACTTTCTAGAAACGAGTACCAGGACAAAAACTGGATTTCACGCACGGGAAACGAGACAAAACTCGACCCATAGCAAAGTGATGAGAGTGCATGTTTCTCAGAGCACTTGCTGTTCTCAAACTAAAGGATGAGCGATGAGCAAACGGTTGAACCCAATAGTTATATGAGCCATCCCAACCGAAGATAGCGGTGAAGCGGCGATTGAATCTACGGAGTAACGGGGAAAGGTTTCAACCTGAGATAGACAGTATGATGGAACTGAAAGAATCACAGGAGTAAGAAACAAAACGAGATAAGACTCGACTCATGGAGGCTAGTTAGATGAAACGAACTAGATGAGTACCAGGACAACAACTGGATTTCATGCACAGGCGAAGAGACAAAACTCGACCCAAAGCGAAGTGATGAGAGCGCATGTTTCTCAGAGCACTTGTTGTTCTCAAACTAAAGGATAGAGCGGTAGGCGTGCGATTGAATCAATAGTTATAATAGAGCCATCCCAACCGAAGATAGGCAGTGAGCGAAGGCGATTGAATCTACGGAGTAACGGGGAAAGGTTTCAACCTGAGATAGACAGTATGATGGAACTGAAAGAATCACAGGAATAAGAAACAAAACGAGATAAAACTCGACTCATGAAGACTAGTTAGACGAAACAAACTAGATGAGTACCAATACGACAACTGGATTTCATGCGCGGGAAGCGAGACAAAACTCGACCCAAAGCAAAGTGATTAGAGCGTACTTCCAAAACACTTGCTGAAATGTTTATCAGGACAAAACTGACATTCAAAAGGTATATTGATGGACATCGAAATGAACCAACAAAGGTAGTAGAGACTAAACCAATGAAATTGCACCAGAGAGAAACTGGGCTACAACCAAAACATTGAGTAGACACTCAACCAAATTGAATGGTCAACAAAATATTTGTATGGAAATGCTGAGGATGAAGGCCTCACTGGGGAAATAATCTGAAATCAGCAAATTCACTGGGGAACATAGTAGCAATAAAGGCTTATGTTTCAATGCATGTTTGAAATTTTTCTATGGAGTAAAGTTCCAAAAGATTATGGAAAGTTACACTTTGAGGATGCAATGCGATAATGCATGATTAAATGTTTCACCGGGGAATGGCTAATCGAAAAGCCAAACAAACATCAAGCCAACACTTGACAAGACTTGCAAAAATAAATTGCAAAACCCACGGGGGAGAAAACCTTCAATGATGAAACTCTGCGAGGAGCAATAGCTTGTGTAGCCGGTAGAAACAGGCTACAATCACTGAGGAAAAGGTGGCAAAATAAATTGCAAACTTCACTGGAGAAGTAATTCTGGGCGAAACCGTTGATTCTGACATGAGATGCCAAATGAAATTGGGCAAAGACAAAGAGGATCCAGGCGAAACAACGACTTCTGAAGAGGAGACCCAAATGGAAATTGAACTTCAATGGGGAATATACCAAACGCCACAGGGAGAAAGACTCCTTTGACTTCATGGGGAGCAACCAATCTAGGAGAAAATTTGCACACAACTCTTGCGATATTCACTTGGGGACATCTACTGGGGATGCACACCCACAAAAGCAGACGTCTTGGATGATACTCACCGGGGATACCCGTTGGGGAGATGGGCGAGCTTTTGGAATAAAAATCCAAGTCAAATAGTTCATTCGGGCATGAAGAAATAAGAAAACTCATATATGACAGCTCCACTGGTGAAATGAGGGGGACAATTCCACTGGGGAAATGAGAGGGACAAATCCACTGGGGAACAAGGAGTATTGTGCCGCAACCTTGAAAGAAAATTTCCTCGTTGGGGAGAGGAGAAGCCTTGAAGAAGAAATCTCAGATGAATAACTGATATACTGGGGAAAAGGGGATAATTCTTGAATAAGAACTTCCAAGTGCAACAACCTGACTGGGGAATTAAATGGGTCATCAATAAACAATCTGCCTCAAACGGGCATTCTTTTGTGAACACAACAAAAACATCACTTCATTGGGGACATGGATTCTTAATCAAGAAATCTTATCATTCACAATCTATCAGACAAAACTCTCCACTTGACGATACTGGGGAATAGACAACCTTCAGGTAAAAATTGGGGAATCATCCAGATACAATATGTTCACTTTGGGAGACTTGTTGGGGAGAAGTAAAGACTTCAGTGTCACTGGGGATGCCCCATGTTGGATATATTTCATATGATCAAACCTGTCCATTCAATCAAACCAAATCTGCCCCAAGTCTAAAATGAAATGAAACCCACTGGGGAGAATCTCTGTAGAAATACAGATAGAACTGATTTAAGATAAAATGCCCCTGGTGTATTTGAGCTCTGGATGGTTCTCTTGACACATCTGGTTCATGTAGAGATTCGTCGAATCTCGACGTCACTGCTTCAGATTAATGATCTTTGAAAAGATTCGCCTTGAGAGGACTTCACGAGATTTGTGATGAGGATAACAATCCTGATTTTAATTTGAGATAAAAATCTCTGACTTCTGATGAAGTAGCAATAAAACTTTGAACTTAAGTCTCTGATTGATTGAGGATAAAAATCCCAACTATCTGACATACTCTTCAAATTCACCAATCATTTAGCTTGCGACTGGACTTGAACTGATCAACTTTGAAATTAAGGAATGCACCTGCATAATGTCTTGCCCCAATCTGTGGGACTGTTGAAGAACTTGTCTTGAAAAAGACTTCCTGAGATCTGTGTCATCAAAACCACTTGCCCCAGGTTAATGGAATCTTGAAAGAACAAATCTTCATCTCATATTCACAAAGGAAAGAGAAGTTCATGATTTTGGATGACAACACAACCATAACTTTCAATTGGAACTGCTTCATACTTAAGCAGATTCTTGAAACAAACTATCCCTTAGGATCAATTGAAGGAGACATACCATTTCTCAAAAGAAACTTCTGGGTAATCAAAACTTCAACATAAGCATCCAGACCTCAAACAATCTGATTCTTTATCGTCCCTCAAACGGGTCTTCTGTTACTCAACGGAGTCACTGGAAATGCCCCAAATTAGCTGAATCTGCAAACTTCATTCCCCTTGAAGGTACACGAACAACAAAGCAACACAATATTCATACTCAACGGAGTACTTGAAAAGCAAAACCCCTTAGGGTACTCAGACTATAGAGCAACAAACTACTTTCGCTTCAAAGGGTATCTAGAAAGCATGCCCCTGGATATCATCAATTCTTTGAAAAGATTGACTTTTGATTTGGCGAAGTCAAGATCCTTTTCTTTGACAAGATTAAACTCTTCATTGATGCTCATTGTGCAAACTCACTTGATGTCAAACAGTTGTTTCGCATACAAAAAAATGTTTATTATGAGAATGAAAATTCAAATGCAACACTTATGTAAGTCTTGAAGTTTTTATAGAAAAGTACCATGACTTCTTGTGAGCAAAACACTCTTAGAATGCAATACATTTTTTCTTTTTCAAAATGACAAGACAAACATATGATACCAACACAAAAATCAGCACAATTTAGGAGTCAGGAAAATGTTATCTCATCGTAGTATGCTTTCGAATTAACCCATGCTTCAATTAGGACTTCTGGGGGTTGTAACGTGGCCTGGTTCACGGTTTTTCAAAAAATGATTTTTAGGCTCAAAATATTTGGTGCCCACCCCCTTCGTGATGTTCTCCAATCCTAAATTCAGTCAACTTGATACGAGCATTCTACTCTCAAAAGAATATGGTATGGGAACTTCTGCTGAGGATTTCTTGGACATGCCCGACGAACCCACAAGCTTTATAGACATGACAGTCACTCACCTTTAATTTTGGAGTCAGATCACACAACTTTGTTCCTTTACTGAGAACATCTTTTTCAAAGCTTTGCCCTCCTTTTTGCCTAAGCGACTTATTACCAAGTTCGACTTAGCGGGCTTTTTATTCATCATTTTTTCATTTCTTTTTTTTTAAAGAATAAATCGTGCGATCCCTACACCATCTTCAATTTGTTGGAAGTAATTGTGAGTGTCCGAGTCTTTGAGGGATTCCACGTTGGCAGACGAAGGTTGACCGTTGCAGTTTGGACTTTCTCAGCCTTTTGGAGGATAACCATTGTTGTATCCTTTGATTGCGCTCTTCTGAATGCTCGATCAGATTAACTGAACTCTACCCTTCCCCAGGTTAGAAAAATGAGGGTTTTTTCTGAATAGAAAAGAAACTCCTACTTCAAGGCTCAAAGGGGTTAACGAGGGTCTATCTCCCTTATATCTCCGGTGTTTGGGAATTGAAACAAGGCCTGTGCATCATCAACAGGGTTCTACTCAAAAGCATACAAACCAAAGATTATCAATTTAGTATCGTCATCCTCCCCCCAATCTTTTCCTGAGCAAAAGACTTGGTGAAGTTGGCATCAATATGCAAGCAAGTCATTTTTATGAGCGATAGCGAATGGATGAGTGATAAGAAATATTTCTTCAAGACAGACATACTTAATGCATTAAGATTTTCATTCAAAAATAAACAAATTTTTACATGATAACAATGTTTAAACAAACAAACGAAAGTGCAAATGAAAATGCAATAAAGAAACTCGAGATTGCCATCATTGAGGAGACTCGACTCTGTCTGGACTTCTTGATTCTGACGACTTTCTACAGTCCTGATGCTCTTGGACAAGAGATTCCCCTTCTGATCTATCGTTGACACGACCATCTTCGGACTAATCCAAACTCGAACCTTATCTCTGGATGACCAAACATCTTCAATCAAGCGGTCAAGTGCCCCAGGGTGACATTCATAGGGGATTTTCTTCCAAAGAAAGGATGAAAATGGTGCAAAGCGAAATTTCCCCAACAGGATCACCAAGTGTCTTTTACTTTATGGAATAAACATCCAAGACGTGCAACTGAAAGCACCTTCTTTAAACAGGAGAAATAATCAGACACTGCGATCGGGAACTTTCAACCTCATCTTCTGCCACACAAGAGTGAAACCTCACAAGATAAAGATCATGAAATGGATTGCCAAACAGAATTGGCCTTTAAGAAGGATACCAGACAGATGCTGGACTTTGTATTTCATCCCATGCGGTCTTCAACATCATGAAGAAACGTCCACAGAATGATACTCGCATCTTGCAGCAACAAAATCAGAAGGTAGGTGGAGAACCTAAAGCAAAAAGCTTAACCAACTGCAATCCAAGGAACCAAGGAACTGACTAAGCATAAGACACAGACAACTACTGGTTGTTGACGATAAGAACCAAAAGATCCAAGGTTGTGGAAGGAATCCATGAAATACTTCAAGTCTTGAAAAAGATCCCACGTGACGGGGAGAAATGACAACTTCTGCCGCAACAACAAGTGTAGAATCACTTATCAACACTGTATTCAAGATTTTTATACCCAAACTCATCTGAGTCTTCAAACTGATTGCTTTCCTCTTTCAAGAGTTTCTGACAACGGGCCATGGCTAGCATAAGTGGTACAAACAACCACATCTGAACTTCCTCTCATTCAAATCCCCACAAAGTCAATCCAGAACCAATCTTTGAACATGAAGTAATAAGAAGTCAAGTCTGCAATTCTGAAGAAAATACCAGGTCTGTATAAGAATCTCCGTCCCTGAGTACCTGTTATAAATGCATGAATATGCATGAGGTGCATGAGTGGGTGAAACACCATGTTCAGTCACTTCCAAGGAACCCACATACATGCTCTCAAATTTTATTTCAAACCGGTAATAGGCGAAAAAGCGCAACACAAAGCTCACAAGCATGGTTCCTTGGAAATGGAAAGAACATGTGTATTAAACAGGTGTAGAAAAATATGTATGCAAGCATATGGGATCAAAGTTTCCATCATAAAAGATAACGGTTGCACTATTTTCAAACCATCGGGAGATTAGAGTCACCAACGGGAACAACATCACCAATCGAAACCAAAGTCACCAACAAAATCAAAAGTCACCATCAGAACAAAACCAATGGTCACCAACAGAATCAATAACTCGGACCACTTCAGAATATCAGAGAACCAAGTAACAATAGTCAGCATCTGTACCTGTCCCAACCCAACCTCACGGGTAATTCTAGACACAACTGGGTACCTAATGATAAACAGAGTCGATGGTTCTTTATCGAGTACTTCGCTTACTACATAAAGGATGTAGGGCGAAAGTACCGTCAATCGAACCTCGTCTGAGTTTGGTACTTCATGACTCCTCACACGCATCACGGGATGCGGGATTCGACATGAACATCCATCTATCCTATATGTCACTGGCCTGGGTAGTGGGCCTTTTACCTCTTGTAACTCCCACCCACCAAAAAAAAAACAACAACAACGGCCCAACAGCCACATAATAATATATCCAGATGCAGATGCATGCAAACATGTACAAGTATATATATACAAATAATAAAAACAAGCTATAAAGCAATAAACAAAACGAACAAATAAACACCCAAAAGAAAAGAAAATAAAAGCTAGGATCGACTTCTGATCGGACCAGCAATAGGTCTAGACGATCCCCAGTGAAGTCGCCCGGCCGAAAATCAATGGATATAACTATATATCAATGAAGTCGCCATCGAACGTTTTTTATCCCGCCAAGAGGGAAAGGTAAACATCGAGTAAACCTGAAACGAAGAAATCACGGTCTTGCGACCGAGAGATCGGGTAAGGAAGTCATTACGTGAGGGAAGGATTAGCACCACACGTCCGTAGTACTCTACGGTATCCGCTTTTACTTTCTATCTAATGGGTGTAAAGGTCTAATTATATCTGTACATGGTATAAGGTATGCATATGTAAAAGGAAAAGAAAAGAAGAAAAAGAAAACACGGGGAAAAAAAGGAAATATTTACAAAGGTTGCTCGATCTAGCCCCGCGACAGGATGCCTACGTATTCCCTCGTGCAATGGGAAAGTCAGAGCGCCGTAGTTCGGCTCACTTGTTTTGGTTGGTTTGTGTTTTTTAAATTAGCAGACGAAACAGCAAACGATGACGAAACATCTCCATGATGACGAAACATCAGCTACAGAAGGGATGACGAAACATCAGCAGACGGGATGACGAAACATCAGCAGCCGGGATGACGAAACATCAGCAAACGAGATGACGAGACATCAAAGGATGAGATGGAAAACATCAGAGGATGAGATGGAGAAACATCAACAGCAAACAGGACGACGAAACATCCTAGACTAATTGGTTTGTATCTTTTACTTTTGAAAAAGTTTCAGATTATTAGAGTATTTTAATGCATTTGACAAAAACAAGATTTTAGTTTTAAGGATGCAAAAGGATAAAGGTAAAATGGCTAAGGGAAACTAACCTACTTCTAAATCCTAATGTTATCATGCAAAGTTGATCCTAAGTTATGGGTATAAACAAGGGGAAGATCTACCTAAAGTTATCATGCATGGATGCCTAACTTAATGTCTATTTAGTTCAAACTTGGAGAAGAATGAACTAAAGATCCTATGGGGAACATGGCAATCTCATAAAAGAGATAAAGAAGCAAACGATCACATTTAGAATGAATGATAAGACATGTATGACAAAACATCATGTAAAGGATAATAAAATGCATGAATGACAACACCTCAGGAATGAATGACAAAACATCATGATAATAGACATGGATGGAAAAACATCATATGAAGAAAGATAAAGTATGCATGGAGATGATGGTGAAACACCACATGAAGAAAGATAAAATATGCATGGGCATGATGGTGAAACATTATGTATAAAGATAAAATATGTGTGGACATGATGGTGAAATATTATCTACAAAGATAAAATATGCATGGACATGATGGTGAAACATTATGTACAAAGAGGGTGATGATGACATGATGGTGAAAAATTATGTACAAAGATAAAATATGCATGGACATGATGGTGAAACATTATGTACAAAGAGGGTGATGATGATACCTAACGGAGAAAGTCCGTTGCCCCTTCAACACGCACAAGGTAAGAAAGTTATGCTGGGAAGCGCCATCGTCCATCCAAGTGTGCCCAAGCTGCATTAACAAATGATCATGAACTCTTTTTCATTGATAAGTACCACAAGAGGAAGCTATGTGTTCATTGGTGAAGTGCCCAAGAGGAGGAGTATTCATTGGTGAAGAGCCCAAGAGGAGACCATGTGTTCATTGGTGAAAAGCCCAAGAGGAGGCAATGTGTTCATTGGTGGAGTAGTTCTAAACTATTACAAACCATATGGGAATGGGGATACAAGTTTATGAATGGGGATGTATCGTATAAAAAGTCCGAATAAAGGTCCAAATAATACAACCAAATCGAAATAGATCAAATAATTATACTAAGAACAAAGAACTTCATATGGTGTGAGAAATCGCCTCAGGTGCACTTCAAGGCATCAGACAAAGCTTCGCGCATCAGATGAACATCAGATAGAAATCCACACACTCAACAAATGGATTAGAAATAACAAGGTAGGGTGATAAAACACTAAGCTACAAATGACTATACATCAAGAAGATAATGGATGATGACAACACATCAAATAAGAAATGTATGGATGGTAAAACATCAAATAACAAATGTATGGATGACAATACATCAAGACATAACTGGTGATGATCAGATGTGGAGGATGAAGCATGTTGAAACATGATACAAACGAAAATGGATGATAAAACATCTGACAAGAAAGATATGGATGATAAAACATCAAATATGCATGCATGAATGGTAATACATCAAGGCATGGATGACGATACATCGTATATGAAAGATGGATGAACAAAACATCAGATAAGAAGTGTATAGATGGTGAAACATCAGACATAGATGATAAGACATCAGATGAAACATGGTGAAACATGATATAAACGGAAATGGATGATAAAACATCTAACAAGAAAGATATGGATGATAAAACATCAAATATGCATGCATGAATGATAATACATCAAGGCATGGATGACGATACATCGTATATGAAAGATGGATGAACGAAACATCAGATAAGAAATGTATGGATGACAATGCATCAGACATAGATGATGAGACATCAAATGAAGCATGCAAAAACATATATGCACATGGTGCGAGAAAGAAGTAGAGTGAGCGGCGATGATACCTAACGGAGAAGGTCCGTTGCCTCTTCAATGCGCGCAAGATAAGAAAAATCTTTATAAAGCATCCTTGTTTCCCTTGGTGATGAGTATCCCTCTATGGTCTTGTCTCAATCATTCAATAATCAAGTATCCAGGTTGTATCACGTTCGATCACGAATCCATGGCAATAAAAACAACGAAATGAGCATCGTGGCAATAATTCAATAATGATCAAAGCATGCGAAGAAATAAAATCCTAAGCTACAAAGAAACGAAATTCTAAACTATTTTGATCCATATGAGAATGGGAAAGCAAATTCAAAATTAAAGATGCATAGAATCGACACTACGATAAAAACGTCTAAATAGACAAAACAAACTAAATGAAATTAATTAACTAACTAGTTGAATTAACCTATTTAATAAAATTAATCAACAAAATAATTAATTAAACTAAACAAAATATCTTTTAATCTAATTAAATAATTAAACAAAATAATATTTTTTGCAATTTTGTCAAAACAAAAGTATTTACAAAATAAAGCAAAAGATAACAAAGAAATTTGGCCTGAATTGAGTAAAAAGGGGGGTGCTGAAGAGCAATTCGCTGGGCCAAGAATGCTAAGCCCAAGTTAGGATACAGCATGACCCAGGGATGTGCACTTCAGGTGGTCTTCAGTGGGGAGCTTCTTCTGGAGCGTCTGATCATGCTGATGATGATCTGAAAGTGATCCGATGGTGATGATTCATAACAAGGCATTGTGGAAGGAAGTCTCTGGTACGTCTGATGATTATCATGCGAATGAGGATGGAGGTGCAAGGTAGTCCGACGTGAGGATGCTGCATGAGAACAAAGAAGACAACCAACAGGGCGGTGACAAGTGTCACCGCCGGATTAGCCACTAAACAATGATTAATTAACAAAATAGAAATTGTTAAACTAAACTATAATTATAATACACTCCCTGTCTCTCTCTAAACTCCTACTCTCTCTCGCCTCTCTCTAGAAAAAACGTAAAAAACCCGGAAAATCATAATCAGAATCGATCTGGCGCGATGGTGGTGATGAACATCACGGTGGCTTGTATGAACACGACGGCGGCGATGTTTAATCCGCGGCGGCTTGTATGAACACGACGGCGGCGATGATGAGTCCGCGACGGCTTGTATGAACACGACGGCGGCGATGATGAGTCCGCGACGGCCGGAAATCGCCTCCGGCGGCGGCATGCTCCGATTCCAGATTTCTTTGCATATTCTGAAACGTCTCTGTTTTCTGAACATGATTCTTGTGTTTGATTTTGCAGAAACTCTCTGGATTTGAGTAGATCTTGAAGGGAAGTTTTGGAACCCTAACTTCTCCGATGCACTTTCTGGTACTCTTTCGGTGACGGAGACGATGACAATGATGATGAGGACGGAAACGTTGCTTCTGAGTCGAGGCTAAGTCTGGGACGGCGGCGGACGGCGGCCGTGGCTGCAACCCCTCCGGTGAGATCTTTCAAGTTTACATCTTTCTCTCTCAAATCAGAATTTGATTTCTGAAAATTAACTTTCTGAAGGGTTGTTTAGTTTAGGGAGATGATGATAATGACTTAGGGTTAGGTTAACTTGCTGTGTATATGAACGCTTGCTGCGATTTTGTGATCTGTGATAGTTTTCTGGGTTTTTCTATATGCTGCGATTGTTTTCTGGGTTTGTTCTAAGATGAAGGCTGCTAGGGTTTTCTCATGTGAACAGTGACCGAATCTTGATTTCAGTGCCATCAATCCTTTTATATCTGACAATCTGCTATTTTCTGATTGATTATTCTCCTCTGATTTTTTTTGCATCTGGGCTGTTGTGATGGTTCCGTGCCTTTCCAAACTGGGCTTGACTTGTTATTTTCTGATTATGATTCTGCTGAATTGTACTTACTGCCTTTGCTTTACACACCCCTTTTTGTGAACTGAAAACAATAGTTTTTGTGATTTGCAATAGGAGTATTTGGCTTATGATTGAAAATGCAATTCTGAACTTGTTGGCACCGAATACATGAGACTTTGGCAGCTTGAAAATGATAGAAAACCACCCCTAATTTCCTGATTCCTCTACACAACCCTAATGATGATTTGGAAAACTCTTGAAAACTTCTTTTGTTCATGTTTCAAGTTCTGACTTTGATTGTTTACTAACAATGTTTCTTTTTGTCTTGTTTTTTCATGTACTATGAGAATGGCAAGGTGAAGAGAAGATGGGTCCGTGGCAATAGCATGAGGCTTGGAGGAAGAAATCAAGAACTTGCTTCTTTGAAGACTTAATGAAAAACCAACTTGCAACATGGAGAAATCAAGTATATAGAATTGATGTTGAAGCTTAGGCATAGAAGGAAAAACTTGAGATGTTCTTGTAACTTGATGATTTTGAAATCCATGTTAATCCCCTCCTTGAATTTGTTTTCTTGTATAAGATGCTTGCAAATTTCCTTTGTAATCATGACAAACCTTCATTGGTAGCTTGAACTCAAGAATGTAATTCTTTTTTTTTTTGATGTAAATCAACTTGTGAAGCTTTGTAGAATCTTGTTGGAAACTTGGAAATGGATGAGAATTTGAATGAATGAGATATTCAAAACTTGCAATTGATGGATGAAATAGCAAATGTAACTTGAAAATCTTGGACAAGGTCTTTGTTGAATCTTGAGGGATTCTTTAATTGAATAACAAATGAGTCACTTGAATTTTGTGTAGAAAACATCAGGAACTTTGTAGAATTCTTGCCAGAACTACAACCAAACTTTGAATGGTGTACATCAATCAAATTGCCTTAAATCATGGTGCTTGGAAACAAAAATCTAATTCTCAACCTTTTCCCACATCTTCAAATTGGCCAAGATGGAAAGTCTCTTAATTAATGACAAAAGAACCAAAGTTCTCTTCAAACGCCATTTTTCAAATTCACTTCAAACAAACTCAAGAAATGCACTCTAAAAGCCCAACAATTCACACTTTTCACATGATAAACTTCAATGTTCATCTTTAAACTCCATGGCCCAACCAGTAGCTCCAAATTTGTTTAATCATGGAAAACCTTGATAATGCCTCAAGAATTACATCAATAAAGACGTCAAATACCTCAATGATTCGAAATCCGTGCACAAGAGCCCTTGGATGGGGATTACTTTGAAACACTTGCAATTGTGGCTCTTTTGATGAAACAGAAAATCAAGTAATATGTCTCAAGGCACCAGAAGCCTTTGGTAAATGAATAGACAACAGAGAGTGGAAATAAGAGCTATCTTGGATCGATCGACAACACCACCAAATTCCGCAACTAACAGAGAAAACCTGTAAGATAAGAAAAACCTTGATCCCACACAGTGCATGAATGCAATGCAATATGATGTTTATGAAGAAACATAAGCCTAAATCAAGAGGGTAAATTTTTGGGGTGCAACACCTGCCACCAAACGTAATGATGGTCAAACATTAAATGTTCCCACGTCTCGAAATAAAAGCGGATACGTTTCCATGATTACCTGACATCACGAAAAGACCGGAATAGTGAGCTGTCTTCAGAGGTAGTGGAAACGACTCAGCCGACAGAAAATACAGCTTCATAGATTCCATTATCTCACGTTAACAGAATTTCTAAATGTGTCTGAGGACGTTCATTAAAGACAAGTGTCCCTACGAGTTAAGGGCCGATTCAACGAATATAGCTTCTTTGAGAAAAGCCTTACAAAGTTGTTCAAGGGACATGTGGCGGTTGGGAAACTGAGCTATAGAACCAACCAAATCTTCTAACCAGCTAGAAGATACTGTGTTGAAAATGAAACCATGTCGACAGAAGGTTTGTTGGTCGACTCGACATTGCTTGGGTTAAACGAAGAAGTTGGTCGAAGGTTAACTGATGTCGAAGATGTAGGCAATGACTTAGGGAATAATATTTCCTAAAAAAAGTATTTCGAAAACAAGAAGCGGTTAACATCTTTTAGTCACGAAGCGGAAAAGAGTCAAAAGTAGAGGGATCGTGGGCAGTTACTTCAGGAAATCGTGACTTCGAAGCGTTAAACGGGTGGCAAAATCCTGTGTAGCAGTTTCTCTCTAGTTTGAATCTCATCCGTTAATTACTCCTAACAGTTGCCTTGTAAAATGCTATAAATAAGCCAGTGTATTAGGATTTTAGTGTGTTCATTTGTACCTTCAAATTGCTTGCCAAAACTCTGCCCAATTCAGCGCTAAAGGAAGAAAGAGTCATTCAAGCCTTTGATGTACGTTAATCACCATACTTACTTTCAATGCAATCAATTTACTTTTAAGTTTATCTTTACTGTTTGTTCATTTCGAACAATTTCGTCATTAAATATTTCAACGTCAATTGTTGGTCACGAGTCACCAATTAGTGTTCAGTTGAATTTCTCTTCTCCAGCACCTGCAGTCAGTTAGCAGGTGGTCGGAATTCTGTCTGTGTGGAAAGTCGTTGTACTGTTTCTCTTGGTCTCTGAAAACCGTTTCTCGACCAAGGCCTTTTTCTGTAGAACTAGTACAATTTACCAAAACCTTAGCACGCGTCTTAAAATCAACTGGTCGATCTTGCAAGTAACCCTTAGTTTTAGGATTTAGGGAGGACCAGCGGTTGTTTACCATTTTCCACAGTAAACACTCCCGGTCTCAGATCTCTGATCTTTTTTTTTAAAGATTTTATTCGTTTTTTTTCTTAATCTTTTGGATAAAATAAAAACGCAGTGACGACTCTTTTATTATCTTTTGAATTAAATCGATTAAATGACTTATTACATTTCTTACTAACTTGATAAACCAAGTGTATGTTCAAATATATTTTCTTAAAAAAATATAATACAATTTTTCCAATAACACGTGTTCAATATTATAGAAAAAAAGTCATCATAAAAAACAATAGTTAGCTAGAAACGGTTTTCAGAAAATGTTTGACTTGAATTGCACGAATCAAGTCTAGAGTTCTAGATAAGAGATATTAATGGGGTCAAGAGATAGAACCAGTGTGACATCCACCTAAATATGGCTCTAATTATTATAGAACTCGGAAAGATTGTTGGCATGAGTGCTCCACCACCTACCGCCGGCCAATGATACATGGTCACTCGTTTTTCTTTATCGCAAACAATATGAACATCATTACAAAGGATCAGAAATAGGAGGGGTTATGATATATGGTCCCCATATCTTGTGCCTTCTATCTTTTCATATATGCTCTTATGATATCTTGTCTTGTCGACAGAGACAATTCCACTTTAGTGCATCTTCAATTCAAGAAAGTCCTTGTTCTCGCATCTTTGTAATACGAAAGAGATTTTTTAGTTTTTATTTCTCAACAAACGAGGAATTCTCTTACTATGTGTCATGTCATTTTGAAAAGTATATGTCTTTAAACATCAAAATCTATCGAAATAAAGTATTTCTTTTCTTTGAAAGGGAATTATGTAGGAATTATGGAGAAAGTTTATCATAATTTATCGTAATTCAGAGATACAGACATTACTGTGGTTGAAATATTTGATTTGATTTGATTTGATTTAAAATTTAAATATAATTCAAGTTATGTTACTCAAACTCAATTAAAATTATATATAAATAGTTATAGTGTGTATTATTATTTATACAATTCAATACTACAATTTTTTTTATTATTGTCTCTTTCTTTCTTCACTTAAAGTGCCACACGCACTAACAAATTGGAATTCAGAGCTTTCGGTTATTATTCTTGATCGATTTTTCAAGAATTTCACGTTAGAGATCGTGTTTCCAAGGCAAGTGAATCAACCGTTGTGAAGATGGTTAGTGATAAGAGCATTTTGAATTCTCTTACAATGATTGACCTCAAAAATTGGTTCTGATGGAAAAATATATGCAATTCATGCTTGGCTTCCATGAAACCCTAGACGTAGTAACTGACGGCGTTCCTGCGTTGGTTATAAATGCAACTGAAACACAGAAAAAATCCCACAACAAAGTCAAGAAGAAAGATTGTAAGGCTGCTTACTACATTCAGACGGCGGTTGCTCAGCATCATCAGTTTTCTTGAGAGCCATTTCAACTTCATTGAAAACTACATTTGACTGCTGATACACCTCCTATGAAATGGCTCTAGGCACCATAAGATATATGCTTTGATTTCTTCAAGGTATCCCATGAACTTGCATTTCAGAGCTCTAGGTTTGATATTTTCTTGCCTAATGTGAGCATAGGCTACGCAGCCAAATACTCTCAGTTTGTCGAGATCTGGTGGATGTCTCGACCAAACTTCTTCAAGTGTCTTCATATCTAACGCAGTCGAAGTACATCTGATTATCAGATATGTTGGTTTCAAAATAGCCTCATCCCAAAACACCTTCTTTAACCCAGCTGTTATACCCCAAAAATTTTCCTCCTATTTCTCAAGACAATCCACATCTCCATATTCAAGAATTTCGCAAGGGTTTGACCAGATGAATCCTCTCCTAAGCAATCACCCCACAACTAGGGTTTTGCATCTCTCAAGATAAAATCAAGTTCTATTACCTCAAGTGGTAATCATACCTCCTCATATGTCTCAATGGATCACTATGTCAAGTTTCAAGCCTTGTAGCTCAAGTTTGCTCAGTCAATTGCTCAGATGGTTGAAAATTAGTTGTATTGGATAAAAAGTCAATTGTGGTCAACATACAGTCAAACTTCATCATTTTTTATCAACATCAATATTTTGAAGTCACATTCATCATATGATCAATGGTTGATCATGATTCATCAAGAAAAGTCAAGATTTGATCAAAAATCAAAGTTTCCAAATTAGGGTTTTTGGACAAAAAGTCAACAGAACTTTGACCAGGCATAACTTTCACGTACTTTATCAGAAATTTTTCGACCAGAGCTCATTTTGAAGAGAATTCAATTCTATACAAATTCATGTCTCACAAGCTTTGGCCAAAAATGCATCATTTGAGAGTTATGGATCAAAACATTCGAGGTCCTTATAAAAGTCATCAAGCAGTCATCTTTTTGCAAAGAAGTGTACATGAACATGGAAACTTCAATAGATATGAAACCAAAAGGAGTGTTTAGAGGACATCTTGAGATTTCTAAAAAGTACAAGAACACTTAAAAATATTGAAAATTGAGCAAGATGCAAGTTGTGCAAGTTTGACATTTTTGAGGAGGTGCATGAAGAGAAATACTTAGAGAAATCAATTTTTTTCTAAATGGGCCCAAGTTTTCTTGATTCAAACTTGTTTCTAATCTTAATTAGAACCTTCAAGCCCAATGTCACGCCCTTGTACTCTTTACTTTATTTATTTTGAATTTTTATTCATTTAAATTCAATTTAATTAAAATAAAAGATATAAAATCAAAACATTAAGTGCAAAGATTGTTTTTCAACATTCTTGAAGCCCAAGCAAGCCATTGATATTTTCGAAATTATTGAGATTGGCAAGAGATTTGATTGAAATTGGTTCAAAAAAGGCAAAATTTGGTTTGATTCCAATCAAATATTTTTGCATTGATGAGCATATATTTTCTCATTGATTCTTGACCTAATACCATCCATTATATATATACACTGATCCCAGATGCCAAGAAAACGAGATCGATGCCTCAAGAACCCTAAACCAAGTGCAAAAATCCGTAACAGCCAATCTACATAGCAATCAGGTTTTTGCTCCGATTCAAGCAACTCCAAGCCTCTCAATCGCTTCCTGGTGATCCTATGATCCATTCCAGACACTAACAGATCGTAAAAGCATCCAGAATCATGATATTCAACTCACGGTTTGCACACCTTTCTCTCATATTCGATTTTGTACATACATACACTTTTAACATGTTTTAATCATATATTTGTGATTATAATGAAGCTTCGAAGCTTTCTGCATAGTTTAATCTGAGTTTGAGTGCAGGAATATGAATCTACCATGGCTAGGGTTCCAAGCTTCAAATTAGGGTTTTCCAAAATAGACGAAATTGTACAAAACTAAGGCCATGGTCGTGTTCAGTGGATCGATTCCAATCAATTCATGTATTCATATCTAATTTATCATTGATATTTGGCAAGTTTTGATTTTTGCAGGGATCTAGCTACAGTAAGCGTCTGTAGGTATAAGTTTACCCACAGAGAAGTCGTGGGTAAGGCCATCACTAAATTCAAATCGGAGAAGAAGAAGCCTTCGCGCGCGTTTTGGTTTAATTAATTTTCAGAAAATAATTTCCTTTATAATCTTATTGTTTCATTATCCAAACAGATGACATGCCTAGCTCAGTTGTTCAGGGCGCGCGCGTGTGAGGGAGAGGACCAGGGTTCGATCCCTGGCTCCTGCATATGTTTTTTTACCTTTTCCAAAACTAACCCTTTTTCTATTTTTTTCTTCATATTTTCTCATTTTATTTAATTTTGTTTTAAATACAACAAAAAAAATCACAAAAAAATATTTATTTTTGCATTTAGGTCAGAAAAATCTTTATTTAATTTTTGACATTAAAAAAGTTATTTTTTTACTTTTATTTTAATTAATTGTTAATTAATCATAAATTAGCTTTTAATTATTTTTCCACATTAAAATTAATCCAGAAAATTCCCAAAAAAATAATTTCTTTTCTAGTAATTAGGGTTACTAACTTAAAATCTTTTTTTTACTAATTTCCAAAATATTTTCACTAACATTTTCTTATTATTCTGATTATTATTTTGACTATTTCGCATTTACAATTCTAGAAAAGATATATAGGTCGCAAAGTTTTATTCTGTAATAGCGTAGATTTACATTTTCTACCTTTACTTTCCGCACCTCCTACTATGTATCTGCCCCAAAGCCATGTAATAGCGTAGGATTTACATTTCCGCACTTTTACTTTACGCATTTTAATATATGTACATATTTAACTGCTAGTAATTAGGGTTTGCATGCTAAGACTAAAATCAACCATAGATCACTTCTAATCTCAAGATGAATATTCGAATCGAACACACTCTATCACACTTGCACCTCCTTAGGATATCCTCTCTTGTTGTCTTACGAATAAACAATGGTCATGTCCCTCGAACGTAGGGATACCATTAGCAAAGCTGCCTATGAATAACATCATCATACTCCCTTCGATACAAAGATCATAGTCCCTCGATGGCCCTCGATGTTGCCTACGAATAAATGATTTTGTCCCTCGATTGTTGCCTACGAAAAGTGATGATCATCCCTACGAATTGCTAAGGTATCCTTACATGTTACCTTCTATGACCAAACAATGACCCTTCGATTGTCCCTTCACATCCAAACGAATAAAGTTACCTACCAACTAATGGTATGGATAGCCTTATTCTAGAGGAGAAGGAAAAATAACATGGAAACGACCATTATGAGTAGGTAATAAGACTTTGTTGCTTGCTCCAATCAAAATGTTTTTCACACCTCACACTTTTCAAAAACTTTTCAAAACACTTTGTATACATTCCAGCGAGAATCATTACAAAGTTAAACATCTTTCAAACAAACATTTCCGAACACTTCATATACATTCCAACGAGAATCATTACAAAGTCAAAGCGAAATGCCTTTTCAAAATATTTTCAAACTACACAAACACAGAAAGCAAAATTTTCAAAGTGAGTTAAGCAACTAAGAGCCCGTAGATAACTACGGATGGAAAGGGTGTTAATACCTTCCCTTTTCATAACTGCCTCCCGTACTCAGAATCTAACAAAGGTTTTTTCCTGTTCTTTTCACCTTCCCTTTATTGGATAAAAGAAAATTCGATGGCGACTCTTGCTATTCGGAACATTTGCGATAAAATGCAAAACAAATAAGTTAGTCTTCCCACCGTGTTACACCAGCACTAGTCAACATGCATCTAAATCTCTCAAAAATATGTTGATTAAACCTTTAAAACAAACCATTTTGTTATGTAGCACCTGCAGTAGTTTTGTGTCTTGCAATTCCAAGACAGCACAAAAGTCGTCGAATCCCTCATTACAAAATTCAAGGCCATTGTCGATTCTCAGCCTCTTGAACTTTCTGCCAGTTTGATTTTCAACCGGAGTTTTCCAACTTTTGAAATTCTAAAAAGTTCCATCCTTAGTTTTCTAGATGAATACCCATAAATTTATGGAATAATCATCTACTATGGATAGAAAATACCTTTCTCCTAAATGTGATGGAAACCTTGCAGACCCCCAAAGACCAGCATGGATGTAATCGAGTGATCTATGTGTTCTTTGTTTTCCTTTGTTAAACTTCACTGTGCAAGATTTTTCAAGTACAAAGGGTTCACAAATTTCATCTTTTCGAATTTGTCTCCACCAAGTAAATTTTGTTTCCCCAATTCGATCAGATCCATTTCACTGACATGGCCCAATCTCATGTGCCAAATTTTTGTCTTTGACAAAGTTTTCATGGATGCAACATGTCAAACCACTTATAACTTCAGCCTCAATGGTATACAAGCCTTGTTTCTTAACATCTCTTAATACTTCCTTTGAACCTTTCATGACTCTTAGGGTACTTTTCTCTCCTTAGAAAACATATCCTTTCTTTTCGAATTCACCTAGAGAAATCAAATTTCTTTTCAAATAAGGTACATACCTGAATTCAGTCAACCACTTTATTGACTCATCATGGAGCTTAAATCTCACAGATCCAACACCTGCAATCTTGCAAGCTTTGTTGTTTCCCAGTAATACAGATCCACCATTATGATCACATAATTCTTTGAACAAGTCTTTGTTTGGAGTCATGTACCACTCCTTCGAAGGGTTGCTGCTCGAAACCACAAGAACATAAGATGAGTCGAAATCATCTTGAACAATAGTTGTGTTTCCATTATCATTACCTTCATGAACGTTCAGGCGTTTAGGACATACTTTTCTTGTATGACCCTCTTTCTTACAGTGATAGCATGGAATACGATATGTTTCTCTACTATAAGACTTAAACGGACTTTTACCCTTCTTCTTATCAAACTTACCATCCTTTTGCAAGAATTTTCCTTTAATGGCCAAACCTTCACCAAGCGTCGAAGGTTTATGCTCCTTTCATTCGTTCAAGTCCTTCGAATACAAGACTGGTTGAACTTCTTCAAAGGTCAGTGAGTCCCTTCCATACAAAAGAGTTTCTTTTAAGTGAGTATGTGTTCTAGGTAAAATGCACAACAACAACAATATTTGATCTTCATCATCGATCTTCACATCAATATTTTCAAGATCAAGAATAAGCTTGTTGAACATATCCAACTACTCAGCCAACACTTTGTCTTCAATCATCTTGAATGAATACAAAACTTGCTTTAGGTAGAGTCGATTGATAACGATTTGGTCATGTACAAACTTTCAAGTTTCACCCATAACCTTGATGTTGTCGTCTCTTTTGATATATGTCGACGAACCTTATCACCAAGGCTCAACAAGATTCTGTTGTGGGCTTTCTCTATCATCGTCGTCTTCTCAACTGCAGTTAACGCATCATTCATGGCTGCCTCTCCCTTCAACACTTCCAAACAACCCTATTGAACTAGTACGGGTTTCATCTCCAAGCGCCACACACCAAAATCATTCACTCCGGTGAAATTTTCAATCTCATACTTTATTGAAGACATCTTCCCCATGTTCACCGCACTAATTTGTTGTAAAAATGATACCTTGAAACAAAGTATAAACTTGTTTCTTTGTGATCAAGAAACAGTTAGGATAAAAAAATTGAAGAACAAGAAGAACAACAAGGATTGGTTATAACTGATATTCTTTACTTTCTCTTAAATCAAGATTACAAGGACACAAGAATAACAAATAACCCTCTTACTCTAAATTAGGATTAACAGTATACAATGATGAGAGACTAGTATGTTATTTATAATAAACCTAACATACTAAACTAATGGGTTTTTTCACAAATACCCATTACAAACTAAGTTAGGGTACAAGTTAACTTAAACAACTGGACATAACAAACATGCCCAATTCAATGCTAACAATCCTAGCATTCTTTGACAACTACACATTTCGACTACAACATATAAGTCTTTGGCAACAACATGTGAGCAATCTTTGACGACATGCTAAACTCTGTCGAACTGTCGAAACCAAGAAACTACTTTCAACCAGCTAAAGTTCGATTCCAATATCTTACAATAATAACTTTCAATCTAACAATGTAATTTTTATACGGATATGTAATAAAGAGTTATCAGATGTATAATTATTAAGTTTGACAGCTAGATATCATTTGATCATAGTCCTTAAATAAGTATTAATAATTTTTATTTAATTTTTTATTAATTAATTGTATTAAAAAAATATATTCCACATATAGGGGTCAGATGAATTAGTGATTGCTCCTATCACTTGTATATAGTCTATATAGTCACCAATTCAATTAGTTAGATGTGATGTAATCGTCGATCAATTTAATTGATTAAAACTCTTATTTTTTAATGGAATCGCCAATTAAATTAACATATATTATGTGTTTTAATTTATTTTTTTTGAAACATAGATCCTTTGAAAATTTATAAAGAAAAATAGTTATTTGAGACATTTTATGGAAAACTTGATTATTTTGATAAAAATCTTAAATCATGGAAATTTGAGAAATACTTGAAAATGATAGTAAAAATTAAAAAATGTTAATAATGTAGGAAAATTGGAAAATGTGTGGTACTGAAAGAAAAGTTCACAATATCATCCTTCAAAATTATATTGTGTCAAAATCATAAAAAATAGTTTAAAAAATAATAATAGGTTAGATATTAATTTTTATAATATATAGAAATCTAATAAAATAGATCAAACTAGTATGAATAATTTATGAATTTAATTTGAAATCACTAACTGTGTAATAACTGTGTAAAGAAGTTTTACACTATCAAATCATTACATCATTACAGTTACATTAAACATATTTGACTTATTGTTTTTGGTAAAACTTTTTTTAATAATGGGTTCACTTTGTTTTTTTTTTATTGAATAATGGGTTTACGTACTTTACTTTAAACTCAAACAAACGATTTATTAAAAGAAAAAGTTATGCAAAGATATTGGTGGGGCTATCAGATGATAGTAAAATGAATCAAATTTGACATCAAAATTTTAAAAAATTACTTAATTTTTTAAAACTATTTCAAATAATTTTTTATAAAAATTATTTTTAAAATATAATTTTTTGAAAAAATTATAGTTTTAACTATATTATGATTTTCAATAATGTATGTTTATATTATAGAATATCAAAATTAGTTCACAATTTTAAAAAAATAAATATAAAAAATTTATAATTTAAAAACAGTTTTATAAAATTTATTTTTGAAAATATAAAAAGAAATTCATTTTTTTTAAGTGGAAACAAAATCGCCTATATCTCCTGTCAA
This sequence comes from Vicia sativa, assembly GCA_021764765.1. Taxonomy (NCBI): domain Eukaryota; kingdom Viridiplantae; phylum Streptophyta; class Magnoliopsida; order Fabales; family Fabaceae; genus Vicia; species Vicia sativa. The sequence continues at coordinate 205,435,182 of CM038794.1, forward strand.
CACCGACTCCACCACACGTCTGCGCAGATCACACCCATGGATGGGTCATGGCATCCAGATTGGTGCCTTTAAGTCGGAAAAATCATCATTGTTTCTAGTTCTGTCTTTTGTTTTTTTTATGTGTTTAATTCCCAAAAAAAAAAATTTCTGCCAAAAAATTACCTAATCCATTTTCAGAGTTTATTTTCTTCCGAAAAGCAATGTAATACATTAATATGAAAGCATAAGGAATACTCAAAAGAGAATTTCTTCACCCATTTAGTGAGATTTTCTCACATACAACACGAATTCACAACGAATTAAGTTTTTTAGTTAAAATTACACTTCACTTAACTTTTCCTCAAATGTGAAAAGTTAATAAAACTATGTTTAAAACTACTATGTGTTTTCACATTTACTCGGATTATGTTTCTGTTTTCAGAAATTCAATTAAAGAGAAAAATTGTCAGAAAATATTAATAAACGCAATATCTATATACGCAAACCATGTAAATAATAATATATTATAAATATTAAAGAGAAAAAAATATCAGAAATATCATATTACATAAATTGTTCTGAAAAAAATGCGATCATACAAAATCAACTATAAAACATAAAGGCTACTGGGTATGACTAATCCTGACCCCCCGCGCCCTCCTCTTCCTGTGGTAATGCGTTGCACGCTCTGCCTCAGCGACCATCCTCTCCACCACGACAACCGCATCGGGTCCTCCCCCATCGATAATCCTGTCATCCAACGCCTCATGTCCAATTTGGCGGATACTCTGACAGATAGGCAGTAGATCAATGGCATGATCATCCTCGGCCTGCTTATTTTCCAAGAGCTCCTCATGTGCTGGCCTCAGCGGACGTCCTTCAACCTCTGGTGTCATGTAAGGGTGCAACACTGTAAAGAACCATGTCGCGTACCCCTCCACAGAGTGCCACATACGGGATGCCCGCAACAACTGAAACTCATTTGGCACGACATGATTCTCCCAATCCTAGAAGACATCATCTAGAGCCCTCCATATCATGGTGTCGGGAGCAGCCTGGAAAGGAGATTGGGGTATGGTCTGCACATAGCCAAACATGCCCATACACCGCTCTGGCAGATACCAGACCATCATGTTAGCCCCACAGGCTAGCCAGTCGGAGTATAACGAAATGGTATCGAAGGGGACAACCTCCCTGTAGTCCTCAAACAGGGTCCAATTGATGTCGTCGTGGTTGGTGCGGTCAAGGAACACCTGGTAAGGAACCACATTATCGTTGTCCCTGTTGAGAATAAACTTGGAAGCCCTGGGCATGAAGTTCTCATAGTCGGGATCCACGGAGTAACCATGGATGCGGTGAAAGTACGATAAAATCCAGCTCTGCATCAACAAAAATATAATGTGTAAGTACAAATCAATTAAAACTAATTAAAATTTATCGTTAAAATAAAAATGTACTGTGAGGAGTGTGCACGAGCCGATAAGCGCCCTAGCCCTCCACCTGGAAGCTTCATTCAGCTTCCGGTAGAGGTAGGTAAGAACAGCGGCACCCCAGTTCCAGTTCTGAATTGTAGAAAGATTTGTAAAATATCTTAGGTAGGTCACGTCGATGTAGCGGCCACTCGTGTCCACAAAAATGGACATGCCTACCAAGTACATCAGAAAACACTAGATGGCACAATCCTAATGAAACTGAACAAAAACATTCGCCTCCACAGGCTCCCCAGCTTCATGTGCAATTCTTTTTGCAAGAGCTGCTAGACGGAGGTGCTCCTCATATTACTCCTTTAGATAGGAGAATTTCACGTGCGCCTTGTTTGTGGAGTCGCAATCCTCAACAACTTTTTATGGATCAACTCCCAGATGCTCAACCATCAAATCAACCGCCTTAGCTCTGGTTTTCTTGGAATGATTGAGTAACCTACCTCTGATAGGTAGTCGGAGCAAGAAGGCAACATCATCGAGGGTGATCGTCAACTCCCCAACTAGAAAGTGGAAAGATGACGTCTCTCTATGTCATCTCTTAAGAAAAGCACCATGCTAATGGTACCATAACTAATACTGTATAATCCGGCAAAACCGGATGCGAGGATACCAGTTTGGAACCACCGAGTCTTTGGATCATATAGTTCAAAGATTTTGCGAGAGTGGTTCACATGTTTCAAGGCCTTTCTTTCCTGAAACATAAGAATCAAACGAAAATAAATAAATAGTACGAATGGGCAGTATATGAAAATAAATAAAAAAGAACGGACAATAAACGAAAATAAATTATACGAAATGTAATGATATAAATTATAATACCTCTTCACCCCATACATAACGGGCAGTATGGTCCCCATAATAAATCAGGAGGGGTCTGTCATATAGCCCTCCTAGATAGCCAGCATCCTCCGCCACTGCAGGTTCCTTAACATCGTCGTCGGGGACCTCATCATTTTCGGCGTCCTGGGCATCCCGGGCCTCCTCTGTCGGCGACTCTACCTCCGGTACCTCTATCTCCGGTACCTCTTCCTCATGTGCACGAGAGGAAGACGCCTCATGGAGACGACACCTCCGTCGCAGTGCGGAAGGTGATGTTATATCAAGTTGTCCCATTTGTGCCATTGCCCTTTGATCGTACTCTCGACGAGAAGACGATGTATGGCTTTGCCTGCCTGTCTCAAACGTGTCATCTAGTTGTCATGATCGGCCATTTTCCTGAAATAAACCATTACAACAATTAGCATACTAATTCAAAAACAAGTCATACAAAAATTCGCAAGTTAACTTGCGAATTTACCCATTCAGAAAAAAATTGCAAGTTAACTTGCGAAGTCTCTTCTGGTACACTTCGCAAGTTAACTTGTGAAACCCCCTTCGTCCAGAAATTCCGAAAACCAGAAATTCAGTCCCATAACTACCAAAAACAAATTTTTCCTACTACATATACGACTACATTTATACAACCTAAACCTAATAATCTAATAAAAATTCAGAATTTAAATAGGAGAAAGTGAAGAAAACTTACACAAATTTGTTGATTTTTGAGGAGTTGAAATGTGTTGGTGGAATGACTTGAAATGATGAGAGTGACTTGGAGTGATTTTGAAGAAGTTAGGGTTTGGAGTAGAAAGGGAAAATTTGAGCGTATTTTGAAATGAATGAGTATTGGGGAAAATTCTGGTTTTTGCTAAAACAATACGCAGACTTCGCAAGTTAACTTGTAAATTCCCCAAATAAGGTGAATTCGTAAGTTAACTTGCAAATTCACCTTATTTTAAAAAAATTAAGGTGAATTCATAAGTTAACTTGCGAATTCACCTTATTTTTAAAAAGTAAGGTCATTTCGTAAGTTAACTTGCGAATTCACCTTATTTTTAAAAAATTAAGGTGAATTCATAAGTTAACTTGCGAATTCACCTTATTTTTTAAAAATCATGGATTATTTTGTAAGCTAACTTACGAATTCACCTTATTTGGGGAATTCCTAAGTTAACTTACGAAACTGGGGGTATTTTTGGTTTTTCACCAGGGGTGAAGAAGAACCCCACTAGGTGGGGAAAGAAATTCCCAATACAAAATTACTTCAAACTAATGACATTCCAAAGTCAAGAGAGAATTTTCATGTTTTCCACTACATCTATAACATGGAAAACACTGTTGTTGAAGATGATGACATTCCTCAACTTCCACGCAGCCCAAACTATTGCGAACCAAACCACCATGATCTTCTTGGAACAAATTTTTTCCTTGAAAGAATCTCTAAACCAAAGAAAGTGTTCTAATGGTTAATTTAAGAATACTTCAAAATAAAATCACCACACAAGGGTGTCACACTTCTTAACAAAACATCACATATATCATCATGCTCCGTAATACGGGTTACACCAATTATGACAACACCTCTTTATAAAACCAACACATCAATTAAAACATCGCAACTGATTCATCGTCGTAAGTAAAATTCTTCATAAAACAAAACTTATAGTATTTTAGGTTCATCGAAAGTTAGGATTAAAATCATTTTAACAATCAAAACCGTCATAAAATATGTCAACATAAAGGAACATGACATTGGTAAGAAGAAGCATTCTCAACCTGATGTTACATATCAGAGTAAGACACCTACAAACTACTTCTGAGAATCTGCGCGTTATCCACATGGAGTCAACATTCAAACAGAAATGGTGAGTAATCATGATTCATTATAAAAGATATAAGGAAAAGAATAGTAGTAACATCATCATATAAACACATGTCATTTATAAATAAGTCATACTCACACCTACATGTCATAATAGCACTTATGCAACTTTCGTCATTAGAACATCATATAATAACATAATTCTCAAACATTATATCACATCTCATCAAAAAAAACTCATGCAAATGCCAAATAGAATGTTAATTCAACAACACTAATTCAATGCATGCGATACAAAATTATGAATATTTGGTTCATTACCCTTTATAATCCCCACCATATCGCTAAAATTCCATACAAGGATTTAGCTACTAATCCACACATGATTTAGCTCAACCTCACATATAAATTTGACCACAGCTAAGTAATTGCATCATCGTTCATATAATCATCTTTACATAGCTTTTATATATATATATATATATATATATATATATATATATATATATATATATATATATATATATATATATATATATATATATATATATATATATGTATACATCATTAAAACATCATCATGGATAATATTGATTACATCACATGAACATCATAGCAACTTCACATCATCATCATGTTCATCATTAAAATAGAACATCTTGGCATATCAAATATATAATAATAAAAATCCATAAATACATTGGTACTAGAATAATGCATTAAATGACTTATATTATTATGACATAGTACATTTTTGTGCGTCAACTTCCTAACGCTTCAAACGACGCATCAAACAGAGTCCTAAAACTCAAGTTACGACATTTTGAAAAGTTACTGCCAGATTGCTCGCCTGATGATCGCCCGATGAAGCTTGGGCGACTCGCTCGCCCGACGAATCGTGTGATTCTGCAATTTCTCAATTGTCATATTTCCACAGTTCAACAACAACACATCATTATATACATCATAAACGTTAAATCATGGCATATTAACATCATCATCAACAATTTCATCATGCTTTTCGTCAAATCATCACATAACACAAAAACCTACATCTACCATATCCTCATATCAATCATAATAAACCCAATTACACCCTTTAACTTGAATTCCTAGTAGTTTTGATCTCTTCGAACTCTAAAGCATGAATCTCCTCTTCTTTTCACTCTGTGCGCTAGCCTCTTCTCAATTTCTCAGATTTTTCAAATCCTACAGAATGATTCCCTATCTCTCTTATTTTCCTTTTTATCTGTTAACATTGGACTTTTTCTATGTTATTCCTCTTACACCCTACTTATCCTTATACTATTACCATTATGTCCTTAACATCTCAATATATCCAACTATTCTATTTTAATTATTAATATTATAGTAATTTTAAATAATACAAATTATAATTATTAAATCAAAATAATTCTAATCACCACCTCTATCCCATTTACTGCCCAACAACATATCTTCATCAATTCACATAATACTCATCATAAATCACAAATAATCAATAAAATAGAGAAATCTAGATTTTGAAATGTTACAACTCTCCCCCACTAAAAGAATTTTCGCCCTCGAAAATTACTTGAGGAAAACAGTCGGGTACGATTTTCTCGTAAGATCTTCATGCTTCCACCAGCTGGTCCACATTACACTACCTTCACCAAGGTCGTCTCTTTACCTTGAAAATTCTTCACTTCTCGACCATCTATCTGCACTGGTGATGCTTCAACAATTAAGTTATCACTCACCTGTACATCATCCATTTGGATTACATGCAACGGGTCTAGAATGTATCTCCTCAATTGAGACACATGAAACACATCCTGAAGATTCACAAGTGACGACAACAAAGTAATCTAATAGGACACCTTAAATATCTTCTATGTAATATCATATGGGCAAACAAAATGTGGTGTAAGCTTTCCCAACTTCAGAGCTCTACCAACACCAGTTACTAGAGTAACTCCCAAGAACATGAGATCTCCCTGTTAGAACTCAAGTGATTTCCTCCTTTTATCATGATAATTCTTCTGATGACCTTGAGAATCTCTCATCCTTTCTTGGATCATCTTGATCTTCTCAGTCGTCTCGTGCACATCTCAAGTTCGAGCACAACGATCTCGCCTAACTTATACCAACAAAATAAAGTCTTACACCTCATACTGTACAATGCTTCATACATTGCCAATGCAATACTAGTAAGGAAATTATTATTGTACGTGAACTCAATCAACGACAAGTGGCTATCCTAAGCTCCTCATTCGTATAACACATAAACCCTTAGCAAATCCTCTAAATATTGGATAGTCCTCTCTGCCTGACCGTCTGTTTGCGGATGATATGCAGAACTCAATCTCAATTTAGTACCCAAAGCATATTGAAAATTCCCCAAAACCTCGACGTAAAAATTAGATATCGATCTGACACAATACTCGAAGGTATTCCATGCAATCTCACAAACTCGTCAATATACATCTCATCCAATGTCTGCATAGAATGGTTAATCTTCATCTGCAAGAAATAAGCCAATTTAGTCAATTTATCCACTATTACCCAAATTGAGTCATTGCCCTTAGTAGTTTTCGGCAAACCCGACACAAAATCCATGGAAATGTTGACCATTTTCACTCGAATATTCAACAGTTGTATCAGACCCAAAGGCTTCTGATGTCCAATATTCAACTTTTGACAAGGCAAACAGGCATAAACAAACTCATATATTTTCTTTTTCATATCGGACCACCAAAATAATTTCTTCAAGTGTTGATACATCTTCGTAGCAGTGGGACGAATACCAGACCACTCCAATGTCCTTCCTCAAGAATAATCTTCTTAAGCTCTGACACATATGACACACATACTCCATCACCAAACCTTATTACACCATTCTCATAAACTCAAAACTAACCTCCATTACCTTGGTTAATCAATGTCAAGTGATCTACCAACCTCAAATCAGGTTTCTAACCTTCCTTGATCTCTTCAAGAATACCACTAATCAACTTCAACATCCACATCTTCACAGTGCTATGAGTCCCTTCACACACTAAACTCATGTCTCTGAATTGCTCGATCAATTCAGACTCTCACCATAAGCATTGACATATACAAGGACTTCATATTCAAAGCATCACCCACAACATTTGTTTTACCCAAATAGTAACTTAAATCAAAATCATAATCTTTCATAAGTTCGAGTCACCTTCTCAGCCTCATATTCAACTCTTTCTGATCAAACAGATACTTCAGACTCTTGTGATCACTAAACACCTCTAATTTAGATCCAAAAAGATAATGTCTCCAAATCTTCAACACAAACACCACAACTGCCAACTCTAAGTCATGAGTAGGATAATTCTTTTCTTGAACTTTCAGTTTTCCAGAGGCATATGCAATAACTTGACCATTTTGCATCAGCACACTCCCAAGACCTATCTTTGACGCATCACAATATATAACAAAGGACTCACTTGAGTTAGGCAAAATCAATTCTAAAGCGATCGTCAACTTCTTCAACTCTACAAAACTTTCTTCACATGTTACATCCCATACATAAGCTTGGCCCTTTGAGGTCAACTGAGTCAAAGGCCATGCCAACTTCGATAACCTCTCAATAAACCTACGATAATAACCAACCAAACTAAGAAAACTTCTAATCTCAATCGTAGACTTCAGAGTCTCCCATTGCAATACAACATTAACTTTAGAAGGATCAACAGAAACTCCACCACTAGAAATTACATGGCCAAGGAAGCTTACTTCCTTCAACCATAGCTCACACTTTGACAGTTTTACATACAACTTTTTTTTCCAATACTTGCAACACAACTAAAAAATGCTCAACATGTTCTTCTTCTGATTTATAATAGATCATAATATCATCAATAGAGACCACCACAAACTTATCTAAATACTTATGAATTATTTTGTTCATATACTCCATTAAAATTCCTAGTGCATTCCACACCCCAAACGACATCATAGTATACTCATAGGGACCATATATCGTTCTGAAAGTCGTCTTCAAAATATCATCTCGTTTAGCACGAATCTAATGATAACTCAACATTAAGTCAGTCTTACTTAATACACGATCACCTACCAATTGATTCATCAAATAATCAATCCTCGAAAATGGATACTTATTCTTGATAGTCACCTTATTCAACTACTTGTAGTCTACACACAACCTCATACTAACATCATTATTCTTAACCAACAACATAGGTGACCCCACAGAGAAACACTCGGTCGAACAAATTTCTTCTCAAGCAATTCTTCCAACAGTTTATTCAATTCACCCAACTCTAATGCTGACATCCTATAAAGAGCCACTAACACCGAATTCGTACTTGGTACTAATTCGGTGGCAAACTCTACTTCGCTTTCTAAAGGGAAATCACTAATGTCATCTGGAAACACATATTGGAATTCACAAACATGTAATTCAACACTCGTGGCTGCACGGTCGACTAGCAATGAAGCAAACATCACAACTTCATCTTCTAAAAGTTCTCCACTTGTTTAGCAGACAAAAACACTAGCTCCCCAATATCTCCAAAATTAAGGAACCTCATAATCTTGTTATAACATTTGATATGAACATAGTTGAACTCCAATCCGTTCATTTCAAGGATAACATCAATTTGGTGCAAGCGTAGACACACCAAATCCATCACAAAACTCTTATCAACGATAATTAAAGGACAACTTCATATATTCAAGTGACAATAATTGCATATTCTTATTGGCTAGTTGTCGTTACCTCATATAATATGATGAGTGATAAATTGTTGTGTTTTTTAGTGTGAATAATTAGCACTTGTATGCTTAATTCGGTTGCTTTTGTCAATAAACTTCAACTTTAGTATCTATTCGGTATAGTTTACGTTATAGTGTATATATTTTGTTATCGTGTAAATATCATTGAGTTTATGTAAAAAATGTAACAAGTTTAATATTCTGGATAAACATTGTATTTTGTAAATAAATTATTTTATTAATTTTCCATTTAAACAATATACTCCGTTTAAATTAAAAAAAATACTACTAATTATTTTATTAAAAACCGAGACAAATGAGACGCTATTATTGAAAATAATAAAAATGCAAACGTTGTGGATCGAACTCATGTGCTAAAAATACCACTCGGTATTTTAAACAATGAGATAATAAGTCTTTACTTTTCATGATGACCTTATTTACCTCGCTTCCGATACCGAGGTAAAATGCATTTCGCGTCCGGTATTACATGCGTTATTTGTAGTAGTGTTGGTCGTTGTCAAAAACCTCCAAACTACACCGTCACTGTATGACCATTTGCGCTACCACTTAGAGCAAATCCGCCACCGGTTATATTTCTACTCTATTTCTTTTGATCGTTATTGTTATGTATGGTAGTGTTTGGAGTTTTCTTGACTTGTTAGAAAATTGAATGGGAAAGAAAGTGGATGGTACAGTGTTGACGAGAACGAAAGAGATTAATGTCATTTGATTTATCTTTTTCTCTTAGAGTTTGTTTGACAAGGAGAAGAAATTGAAAAGAGAGATATAGATGAGAGAGAGTGAGAGAAGAGAGAAAGAGAAGTGAAATAAAATAGCTTTAAAATATTGATTGATTTAAGAGAGATATTAAAGAAATAAAAGAGAGTGTAGAGTGAATTTTTTTTTTTTATTATAGGGAGGGCCGAAGCCCAAAGTGTGGATTTTGAAGAAAAAAATATAATAATACCTCTATATTATAATTTTTTAACAAAGTTAATTTAATTTTTTGTTTAATTACAATTAATTTAATTACTTTTATTTTAATTATTTTAATTATATTAAAAGAAACTGTAAAACTTGAATATAAATATTTATAAATACCGGAGATAATACATTTTAATTTTATAAGATGCAGGAGGTTTTACTAATAGCAACGTGAACAAATCTCTATGCACACTTTCAGACATTGAGTAGTTTTAATATTCATGCACATTGAAAGAGTATAAGAGGCAAATTCATTTCAATGCTACTTTCTTACGCAGTATAGGAAGAACTTGAAAATGGGTGGGGTCCACGTAAATTTGTTCTCTCTCCACTAACTCTTAGCTACACCAAACAGAAGAAATAACATATTTCTCGCCTACCTCTCTCTTGGCTACTTCTATCGCCTTTATTTCTGCTGTTCCAAACGGACCCTTACTGTCTATTGTGTTAGTATTTAGCTTTTATTTTATTTTATAAAGAAATAAAGATTGCCACGTGTCTATCATTCATAGGTCAAGTTAATTAATTTTGTTGTTTCAAATTTCATAGGGGCTACCAAAGCAGCGACCCTCATTGCTAAACTTTTTTTTATTCAATGCTAATTAATATATAATTTTTTTATTTATTATTATATTTTAAATTATGAGTTAATATGTGAAATAGAATTAGGGTTAGAACAATGGACCTTTGGTCGTTTTGACACTTGTGATAATTCCCCGCCCCTTAATTTTTTTGCACTCCTGACTATTTAGCTTAATAGTATTATTTAATTAATTTAATTTTTAAGATTTGGTTATTAGTATATTTAATATAGTATTAAACACAGAATTTTGTATATATTACTAATTTATCTTGATTTAATTCAAATATTTACCATTTTTAACTATAATAACTAACTACTTTGTATATAATACAAACATTCTTTACAATCAAATTAAATTTAAATATTTTTTATAAATAATAGGATAGGTGGGTTTTACATCCATCGTATCCTCGAATAATCGTTATAACATTTATCAATTAATTATTTAAATTAAAACATCTAAAATTCAAGCAACAAATCAAATCAATTTCTTTGCTTAGCGCGAATTAATTTCAATGAAGGTCTACTCTTCTTTAATCAACCAAATTAAATTTTAAAATAGCTAACTAACGATCAAACATTTTTCTACTAACATAATAAATTCAAGATATTTTTAAAAAAGGATTAAATAGCGTTGCCTTCAAACTTAATTGTGAATTGCGTCTACGATTACTCACTTTTCAAACTCAGACAAGATTCAAGGATAACTCAAAAACAATTCTACGCAATCATATAAAAAAACACCAACCAAACTACAAATTACGAAATTGGACTCTGATTCTTTGCAAAGAGATACGCAGGCATGCAGTTAAAACCGAGACGAGTCCCCCAAACTAAAAAACTAAACTTTTTTCTATACCTCTTTCTAAGGTTTTCCTTGATAATAGCCAAAACCCTATGATATGCCTTTAAACTCTTGTTCTCCCTTGTTGGTGTAAACTCTAAGATTGTCACACCTACAATCATATAAGAGATACATATTTATAATAACAAATACTCAACAAACAAAGCCAAAAATCATAATCCAGTTTTATATGGATCCATGGACTGATCCGAAAGATCCCGAAATCACAATTATTATTCACTATAGGAAAAAATCTATTCATCCATATGGACAAAACTATTCATTCGTACTAGCAGTACTATTCATCTGTATATACAATGCTATTCACCGACCAATTTTTTTCTCGATTTCTATTTTTGACTTTTCGTCTGACTTTCTAAAACTTCTAATTTTCGCGATAAATGGAATCTCCAAAATATGTTTTCTTTCTCTTTATCAACAAAGGTTTTTAAGGCACATTTACAACAATTTCCACCTTAACTTTAAATGCATCCTTGAAGGTTTTTCTTCTTTTATTTTGTAGTTCTTCACACACATTAAAAACATAATATCCAAGGCTAGCATATTTGTCCTTTTGAGATGCTACAATAACCCTTTTCACTTTATCATTAGTTAAATGATAATCAGAGATCTGTAATCGTTCCCTCACTACTAGTAGCATTTATAGTAGGAAACTCCACCTCAAACTTAGTTTTCTCCATTATAGTTTCTACCAGGTTTCTCCCTTGGTTTTCACCATTCTCCAACTGAAGAAATTATCTACCAACCAAGTAAGTTGTTTTATATTCAGCTCTTCCATAAAAACTCAGCAATAACATTCATTTTTATCATTTGATTCCTGCAAAATTCATTATACTCCATTGAAACTTTCTCAAGGCATTCATAATTTGCTTAAACCCAAATCCCATAGATTTTCCTTGTCATGAAATTATCCCCTAGTTAATGATGAATGAATAATATTTGAAACTTCTGAAATATATAGGCCACATATTTTAGACCCTTTAACAATAATCAATTCATCACGTGAAATCTTCAACGCTTCATGTTAAACTCTAGTACAATTGCCTAGATCATTAAACATACTTATAGATAAAAAACCGCTTGAGTTCTGGAACATACCTCACATCGTGAATAAGAAGTTCAAGATCATCAAAGATTTTAAGCCTGACCGTACTAATACCACGAACCTTACAATCCTTATTATCACCAAGGCAAACTACTCAACCTTGCATCATCTTCAAAATTTCAAAGTATTATATGCTTGGACAAATGGATAAGAGAAACCTGAGCCAATGACCCAACTATTTTATGTTTTAAAACTCGATACTACTAGTACATCGGGATCCTCATAACTTTCCTCACCCAAGGCAGCTTGAACAAAATCTCTATTGACCTTTCTATCAGGACAATCCCTTTTAAAGTGATCGATTTTCTGACAATTAAATCATTTTACCTCTGACTTATCAGAAATTTTTTATTTTGACATCACTTTATGCTCATCTCTTCCTCTTGACACATTTAAGCCTTGACCACTATCTTCAATCTTCAAATCTTTCGACTTTGAAAATTCTTTGAATTTCACCGCCGTCTAGACTTCATCAAAAGTAATAGTACCTTCTTTACAATTAATAAGGGAATCCTTAAAGTGCTCCAAGGATATGGATAACAAACTCAATAGGAGTAAAGCCTTGTCCTCATCGTCAATATTCACTTTAATATGCTCACTTGTAAACAACACCCCTCAGTTCCTGTAATACGGTGAACTGACTTTGAAAATTTTGTTTTGCTTTTTATCGCAAATGTTGTGGATAGCAAGAGTCGCCACCGACTTTTCTTTTATCCAATTAAGGGAAGGTGAAAAGAACAGGAAAAGACCTTCGTTAGATTTTGAGTAAGGGAGAAGGTTATGAAAAGGGAAGGTATTAGCACCCCTTTCCATCCGTAGTTATCTACGGGCTCTTAGTTGCTCTTAGATCATTAAAAATTGTGCTTTCTGTGTGTTTGACAAAATGTTTTGAAAAGGCATTTCGCTTTTGACTTTGTAATGATTCATGTAGGAATGTATACAAAGTGTTCGGAAATGTTTCGTTTTTTTGAAAAGAGTTTGAACTTTGATAAAAGTGTGAGGTGTGAAAAGTATTTTATTGAGCAACTAAAAGTCTTATTACCTACTCAGAATGGTCGTTTTCGTGTTGTTTTACGTTCCTTCAGAATAGTGCTATCCATACCATTAGCTGGTAGGTAATCCTATTTGTTGGATGTAGAGGGACATTCGAAGGGACATCAGATGGTTATAGAAGGCAACTTGTAGGAAGTATCCTAGTACATTCGAAGGGACGATCATCACTTTTCGTAGGCAACAATCGAGGGACGAGATCATGCATTCGTAGGCGACATCGTGGGTCTATGATCTTTGTATCGAAGGGACTATGATGATATGTTTGTAGGCAACGGTGCTAGGATACCTCTACGTTCGAGGGACTTGACCATTTATTCGAAAGGCAACGAAAGAGAATACTCTAGGGGGTGCATGTGTGAAAAGAGTGTGTTGAATTTAGATATGTTATCTTGTAATTAAAAGTGAGCTATGTCTGTTTTTTATCTTGCCATACACGCCTAATTACTAGCAGTTTATAGGGTGCGGAAAATAAATTGTGGAAAGTAAAGTGCGGAAAAATAAACTCCTACGCTATTACATGGCTTTGGGGCAGTTACATAATAGGAGTGCAAAAAGCAAAAGTCCTAATTAAACTATTACATCCCATAGGCAGTTACATAATATTGAAAAGAAAAGCGAGAAAAATCGTCCGAAACGTTACAACCTGTAAGCAGATACATAATCGGAAAATACGAGAGAATTGCATAAGAGGAAAAATGTTAGTAAAAATATGATTTTTAAGTGAGGAAAAATATTTTAGGATAGTAATGACAATAAGATGATAAGATAATTTTTTTGTAATTTTCTGGGTCGATTTTGATAATTAAAAGCAATTAAAAGTCAATTTAATGGTTAATTAGAAATTAATTAAAATATGCATGCAAAAATATTAATTTTAATGTCAAAAATTAAATAAATATTTTTCTGATTGAAATGCAGAAGGAAAATATTTTTGGTGATTTTTAAATGCATGAGAAAAATATTTAAAGATAAATTAAATTGAATGAAAAATATTAAAAGAAAAATAAGAAAAAGTGTTAGTTTTCAAAGTGATAAAAAATATTTGCCATGGCCAGGGATCGAACCAAGGACCATGGGTTCACACGCGCGCTGCCTTGACCAACTGAGCTGGAGTGTATACGTGTTAGCAAAATGAAACAAAAACAAGTTAAACGAATTTGAATTCTGGGAACCACAAAGCGCGCGAAGAAACTTCATCTTCTTCGTTTGAAATTTCAAACAGTTAGCGTCGGTCTTGCTCGACGCTAAGGTCCCTGCAAAGTTCAAAAATCAAGCACAAGCAATATAAATACAATATGAAGCCATGGTTCGACTCGGTTTCATCCCCTGAGCAAGAATATATCATTGGTTTCGGCCAATTTTTCCTGGACCGAATGACCCCAATTCGAAGCTCAGAAACCCTAGTAATGGCATAACTCGATCCAGGCACCTAAAATTCAATTAAACCACCCAGATAGCTTGCAAACATGATTCTAAGCATGAACAAACAATCAAAATAGGTTAATTATGCATGAATGATAAAAATCGAATTTGAAAAAGAAAGGACAAACCGAAATCGGGAATTCTCAATTCTTGATGGTTTTGTGATTTGTAAGGGTCTGGATCGATTCAAGAGACCTCCAGGAATGCAATGGGATGCTTGGAATCGATTGAAACAGGCTGAAACTAGGGCTGCAAGTAGCTTGAAGAGCACGTTTTTTTTTTAGTTTGGAATAGGGTTCTTGAGGCAATTTTTCTGTTTTTTTTTATGTTTAGGCATTGTGTATATATAGTAGATGGATCTAGGTCAGAAATCAAGAGCAAATAATGAATCAATCAATGTAAAAATATTTGATTTGGTATGAAACCAAATCTTTTCTTTTTGATCCAATTTTCATCAATTCTCTTGCCAATCAATGTTAATTTCAAAATTGTCAGCTTTTATGAGTTTCTTGGACCTCAAGAATGAGAGAAAAATCCAATTTGCATTTAATTTTGATTTTCTACCTTTTATTTTAATTTAATTGACTTTTAAATGATTAAAATCCAAATTAAATAGAAAATTAAAGATAAAATTCGTGGCCTTGGGCTTGGAGGTTCCAAATTAGCTGAGGAATAAGTTTGAACCAAGAAAAGTTAGGCCCATTTGCCAAATTTTGGATTTTGACAAGTATTTCTCTTTGTGCACCTCTTCAAAAATGCCCAACTTGTGCATGGTGTATCTTGCTCATTTTTAAACATTTTTGGGTGTTTTTGGACTTTTTAGAAATCTCTATATGTCCTCTAAACAACCTCTTTGGTTTCATCTAAATTGGAGTATCCATGCTCAATAACACTTCTTTACAAAAAAGTTGACTTTTTGTTGACTTTGAAAAGGACCTGTAATGTTTTGATCCATATCTTCAAAATGAAGCATTTTTTGACTTTCCTTGTGAGACAAGAAGTTGTAGAGAATTGAATTCCCTTCAAACTGAGAGATGGTGGAAAAATTTCTGATAAAGTATGAGAAAGTTATGCTCAGTCAAAGTTCAGTTGACTTTTCTCTTGAAAACCCTAATTTAGAAAGTTTGACTTTTGACCAAATCTTGAATTTTCTTGATGAATCATGATCAACACTTGATAAAATGATGAATGTCACTTTAAAATATGGATGTTGACCAAAAATTATGAAGTTTGACTATATGTTGACCACAATTGAGTTTTTGTCCAATACAACTGATTTCCAACCATCTGAGCAATTGTCTGAGGAAACTTGACTTGTAAGGCTTGAAACTTGACATGGAGATTCTTTGAAGCATATGATGAGGCATGATGACCATTGGAGATGTTGGGAACCATCTTGATCTTAGAATTGCCAAACCCTAGTTTGAGTTAATTGCCTAGGAGAGGGTTTGTCTGATCAACCCTTGAGGAATCCTTGAGTATGGATATGTGAAATGTCTTGAGAAGCAGGAGGGCAAATTTTGGGTATGACAGTTCCACGCTATCGCACCACTTGTTGTGAATCTTGTTGTTAATTACGACAAAATTCAATATCAATTTATGAGGAAAAATTGTAGCAACCAATATAAATGGTCTACAACTATAATAATTTGTACACAAATAATATAACAGAATAAGGCGAGAAAAAGACGAAGGTCTGTCTATGCAGTTCGATCAAACGATCTACTATGGAAGAAAGAGGAACTCTCCAATTCACTATACTCTAAAGATTGTTACAAGAGATTACTAAAGAGTTACAAGAAAATAGTCTCCGCCTTTAGGTTCCCAAGAAAAACCTTGAAGGTGCCCAAGAATTACCCTATTTTCTACCTGATCGTACCCGATCAGAAGGATTGTTGATGACCCAAATTGCTGTTGCAGTTGAAGAAAGCTAGGGGGTACCTGCAAGGCACTCTGATGCCAAAGTGAGAAAAGGCGATAGGAAAGAGCAACTAGAGTGAGAATGAAAGAGAATGAATACCTGACCCTATAGAATGAGAGGGTATTTATAACCCTCAGCATTGGGCCAAGGTCCAATTAGTGGGTTGCTTAGCAAAGCCCACTAAGGGACTTCCAGGGTTTGTGTGAGCAAGGAGTCCAGCATGTGACCTCATCCCTGGTCTGCAGCTCAAAGATATAAGGGGTGGTTGACCCGTTATTCTCAGAGGGCAGGGTGATAGTTAAGTAATCATTGGCCACATGACCCTAACACATACGCGGGGACATCCCTAGAGGTTATGGGCAGATGGGCCTGCGGGTCCTTAATTCCCACTAGGTTGGGACCTAATAGATGTGGGTTAGGTGCTAGTCCAGAACAGGAGCCCCCCAAGTTATCGTTCTCAAAGAGAGCGATGACTTTGAGTCAATTTGCCCGTCCATCGGGGACACTACTCGTGAGGATTTTGGTCGTCGAGGAAAAGGGTTTTTCCATGGCGTGGCTGTAACACGGTGAACTGACTTTGTAGATTTTTGTATCGCAAATGTGCGGATAGTAAGAGTCGCCACCGACTTTTCTTTTATCCAATTAAGGGAAGGTAAAAAGTACAGAAAAAGACCTTCGTTAGATTCTGAGTAAGGGAGAAGGTTATGAAAAGGGAAGGTATTAGCACCTCTTTCCATCCGTAGTTATCTACGGGCTCTTAGTTGCTCTTAGATCACTTTAAAATTATGCTTTCTATGTGTTTGACAAAAATGTTTTGAAAAGGCATTTCGCTTTGACTTTGTAATGATTCATGTAGGAATGTATACAAAGTGTTTGGAAATGTTTCGTTTTTGAAAAGAATTTGAACTTTGATAAAAGTGTGAGGTGTGAAAAGTATTTTGTTTGAGCAAGCAACTAAAAGTCTTATTACCTACTCAGAATTGGTCGTTTTCGTGTTGTTTTACGTTCCTTTAGAATAGCGCTATCCATACCATTAGTTGGTAGGTAACTCTATTTGTTGGATGTAAACGGGACATTCGAAGGGACATCGTATGGTCATAGAAGGCAACTTGTAGGAAGTATCCTAGCACATTATCATCATTTTTTCGTAGGCGACAATCGAGGGTCAAGATCATGTATTCGGAGGCGACATCGTGGGTCTTATGATCTTTGTATCGAAGGGACTATGATGATTTGTTTTGAAGGCAACGGTGCTAGAATACCTCTACGTTCGAGGGACATGACCATTTGTAATCGTAAGGCAACGAGAGAGAATTACCCTAAGGGGTGCATGTGTGAAAAGAGTGTGTTGATTTCAGATTCATGTTATCTTGAAATTTAGAGTGAGCTATGTTGATTTTATCTTGCCATACACGCCTAATTACTAGCAGTTTATAGGGTGCGAAAATTAAAATGCGGGAATATAAAGTGCGGAAAGATAAATCCTACGCTATTACATGGCTTTGGGGTAGATACATAATTTAAAATGCGGAAAATAAAAACCCTAATTAAGCTATTACATCCCATGAGCAATTACATGATTGGAAAAAAGAAAACGATAAAAAGAAATCGTCCAAAACAAGATAACCTGTGAAAAGATGAGAAATCGGGAAATTCAAAGAAATCGAATAAGAGAAAAATATTAGCAAAAATGATAATTTTTAAATGAGAAAAATATTTCATGCTGGAAATAACATTAATATGCTAAAATAATTTTTTTGGGATTTTTTGGCATTAATTTAATAATTAAAAACTAATTAAATGTGATTTAAATGATAAATTAACAATTAAATTAAATATGCAGGCAAAAATAATATTTTTAATTTTATAAATTAAATAAACATTTTCTGGAAATAATGCAAAAAGAAAAATATTTTTTGATGTTTTTAAATGCATGATAAAAATTATTGAAATTAATTAAAATGCATGAAAAATATTAAAAGAAATTAAGAAAATATGAAAATAGTTTGAAATATGGAGTTTGTGAAAAGAAAAAGCAAAACCGGTCCTGGCATGGTTCGAACTGGGGACCCCTTGGAGCATCTTTAAACATTCAGCGCCTTAACCACTAGGCTATTTGACATCTAGTGTTTGAAAAGTGAAAATCAATGGAATATAAGTGATCACGTGTCATGGATATGTATCAAACACAGTCAGCCACGCGTGGATCCCATCTGTTTTTGAATGGACGAATCAGGACGCGCCATCGTGCCACGCTAGCTTCTCGCCGGTCAACCAAGTCGGCGCCGGCCCTAGCTCGTCTTCTCCGTGCCAAGAAATCCAAACCTGCGAAATAAGCAAAATAAAAAGGAAAAAAGTACCCTACCCCCCTAAATCGAGGGCTGCGAACACGATGGTGGTGTTAGTTTCGATTGAAAATGCCTGTAGCGACTGGTTCGATTTAAACCGTTCTTTAAACCCTAACAATGGCAATAGGTATTCTGGACGTGCAAGCTTACATGTAATGATTCAAATACACTCTAATGGATGTCCTGAGTTCAAATATGCAAACAAAAACAGTTAAATACGCATGAATCAAAGAAACCAAAATTGAGAAAAATACCAAATCGGAGCAATGTATAGGGCACGATTCATAAGATTATAGGCCCATTTGGAAAATTTTGCATTTTGACCAATATCTCCTTTTGTGCAATTGTCCAAAAATGCCCAACTTCTAAATAGTGTATCTTGCTCAATTTTCCACATTTTTGAGTGTTCTTGGACTTTTTAGAAATCTCTAAGAGTCCTCTAACCAACCTCTTTGGTTTCATCTCAATTGGAGTTTCCATGCTCAATATATCTTCAAAACAAAATGTTGACTTTTTGTTGACTTTGAAAAGGACCTGTAATGTTTTGATCCATACCTCCCAAATGAAGCATTTTTTGAACATTCTTGTGAGACATGAAGTTGTAGAGAATTGAATTTCCTTCAAAACAAGAGGTGGTGGAAAAATTTCTGAGAAAGTATGAAGAAGTTATGCCCAGTCAAAGTTTGGTTGACTTTTCCTCAAGAAACCCTAATTTGGAAAGTTTGACTTTTGAGCAAATCTTGAGTTTTCTTGATGAATCATGATCAACCCTTGATCAAATGATGAATTTAAATTCAAAATGAGGATGTTGACCAAAAATCAGGAAGTTTGGCTGTATGTTGACCACAGTTGACTTTTTGTCGTATACAACTGATTTTCAACCATCTGAGCAACTGTCTGAGGAATTTGACTTGTGAGGCTTGAAACTTGACATGGAGAATCTTTGAAGCATATGAGGAGGCATGAAGACCATTAGAGATGTTGGAAGTCCATCTTGATCTGAGAAATACCAAACCCTAGTTTGGGTTGATTGTCTAGGAGAGGGTTTGTCTGATCAACCCTTGAAGAATCCTTGAGTATGGATGTATGGAATGTCTTGAGAAGATGGAGGGAAAATTTTGGGGTATGACAGTGGCGCATAGTTGAGTTATACTGTCGAGCATATTGTCACAGGCACGAGTTCACTTTCGCCTCAAACGGGCACCACACATGTCGAGGAACTGACTGCGAACGTGGCGTCACAGCGCATTGACTCGTTTACACGTCTTCCTAGGGATGACACGTGCCACTTATCGTCATCCAGACCACGCGTCCCACTTTGGGAGATGCGAGAGGCTCCATAGGGCGTGACTCTTCGTATGCCTGGGAAATTTTGGTTATAAAAGTAAGTCAGGGTTTTTATTTGACCTATTCTCCCTTTGTTCCTTCAGTTTGAAATTCGAGATTCTTTGCACGAGGCTCCAATAATCTTCAAGGTTTCTCCAAAGATCTCCCACAAAATTCATCATTCAAGTAAGTGCTCCTCAATTTCTTTGTATGTTTCTTCATAGATCTGGGATTTTAGGAAGAACATTCATGGAGATGCTTGAGTTTCTAATGAATGTTCATGCTCTTGGGATGGATACACTAGGGAGATTCATGAACATCGCAGGGATGGTAATGAATCTCTCGGGGAGTTTTATGGAGATCATGGGGACCTCCATGAATCTCTCGGGGAAGTACATGAAGATTTCGGGGACCGTCATGAATCCCTCGAGTAGATGTATAAACATCTCGGTGAACGACGGGGGGTTTTCGGGGAGATGCGTGAATGTCTCGAGGAATGGCTTGAACCCCTTGAGGATATTCGTATAACTTGAGGGAAATCGTGATCATACTGGAGATTAATGGATTCCACGGGGAGCGTGAGTCATCTCCTCCTAGGAAAATGTCCCTTCGGGGAAATTGATCGAGCCCATTGGTTTAAGGGTCGAGCCACGGGCAATCCCTTTGTGGAATTTGTTACGCCGAGCATCTCATCCTTTCACTTGACTAACGATCGAATGATGGATTAGATGACGTCGAATTCACTTGTTCTTTCGCTGATATTTAGGTACTATGACCCAACCAATCGAGGAGACATGCAGAGAAGGTCCGAGAACCTAGCGACGTGTTCGGCGTGCCGCAAACTTGTCGTGGACCGCAACCGAACCATGAAATTTCAAGTATGAGTTTGTTGTTGATCCTTCCTCAACCTTCAACGTGATCTAGGACTTGGACGATGTAATGGATCCCTCATGGACCGTCCAAATCCCAAGCGAATCAAGGAGGATCTGCTCCGCCTACGCGAGGACTCGCTTCCCTATACATGAATTTGCCTTTCGGGAGGCGGGGATGCACATCCCTTTACAAGTTTCCAGATTGGGGTGTTTACGTGGTTAGATCTGGCCCCCTCACAACTTCATCCAAACGCCCTGGCCTTCATGCGTGTGTTCGAAATGGTTTGTCATTACCTTGATATCGGGGATACACTTCCTCTCTTCTTCAGGATCTTCCACCTCCAACGATAAATGGTTGATGGTCTCCAAGCCTGGGTGGTGTTCAAGTAGTTGGGGAAGTTGTTTCGTCCTTATTTGGAGTCTGTCCATGACTTTAAAGGATGGTTCTATGTTGTGAAGCCTCTTACTAGGGAAGCTGAGGACACGCTCTACGCTCGGTCCGTGGAATTTGATGAACAGGGCAACTGGGTCGAACGGCTGACCGCGTGGTTTCCATTGGAGTGGGAGAAGAAACATTACAACAGGGAGCGGATTTTTATTCCGTGAAACACGAACAATTAGATATGCAAGATCAATTATCATACGAGAAGTTGGTGAACTATGTCAAAAACTTCACCCCAGTTATCTGTGTGGATCGTGAGGGGAATGTCCTCCTGGATGACCGTGGGGAGATTGAGATAGTTAGCCGACTTATAAACACAAAAACCCTTCTAGATTGCCCATCGAACAGGGACGCACTGGCACTTCTAGGTAACTTCTTCGCAGGTCCCCGCGAGGTCTTATTTTTACTGATTATGTTTGTCTAATTTTGCTTGTTTTTGATCTTACAACCCAGATGACTTCTCTCGAGGAACGCATGTTGAAGTTGAAGTCGAAGTCGAAGCAAAGCGGGATGATCCACTTCTTTACCCGTGTCTTCTCTTGAACAACCCCTAAAAAGGAGACGTGGGCAGAGTTTAGAGCAAGGTGTTCTGGGGATGTCGACTGAAGCCGGGGAGACTTTCGTGCTGCCCCTTGATATGGGAACCGACATATTTTTGATAGTTTGAACTCCTTGGGGGTCCAGGAAGCTGAAAGGGAGGCCATCCTCTCGGCCAATAAGAAGACTCAGAAGAAAGACCTCAACAACGATGTTGCTGCTGTTATAAGGGTTCTCGAGACTATGTTTACACTTAATGATGAGGCCACCTCCTCAAAAGCAACCCTAGATCAGGCTCGTGCCAAGATGTTTGAGCTGGAGACACAAAACAGTGAATACTATAATGAAGTTCTAAAGCTTCAGGGGAAGCATGATAGACACGTCCAATTGGCCAAAGAGCTGAATGAGTTAAGATCCCAGGTGGGCTTTTTGACTGCAGAGAACGATCAATTATCTGCTCGTGTGAAGGAGCTTGAGGGGCTAATGTCCCACGCCAAGGAGGAGTCCGCCGAAGAGTAGGGTTTAACATCTAAGAGGGATCTGATTGGAAGGATCCGAGTGCTCGAAGAAGATATGGTGGAGGCCTTTACCTTTGGGTTTGACCAAGCCATCGACCATATGAAGGTAGTGAACGATGGGGTAGAGCTGTTGACCGATGGGATAGGCTCCTTTCACAGAGTGGTCGACGGGAAGATCAAGCCTCCGCCCAAAATCTAGAAGGTTATCTTTGAAGATTTGTTGGACCTGCGTATCCTTGCTTTTTCTGGCTTGTGTGCCGTTTTATTTGACTTGTTTGGAACTTTTAGGCTAAGCCCCCAGTACATTTGGTTTGGGCATGCGAGTCCTTTTTGTAATGTTTTGTCGGCATGAATGGTCGTATTATTAATATTGTTTGCCTTACTGTTTTATTTGCTCGACCTTGTGATTGTTTTCAGCGTATATATGCCGAAGGGGCGGTCTCGGGGACTGCCTGGCGAGACCATAGTCACGTTTGGGGCTCTGGTCTCGAGGCGTGAATTTCCTGTCGCGAGCTGGACGTTCTTCCGTGAGGTACTTCGTCGTCCGTGGAGCTTGCTCAAATTTTCTACATCGGGCAGAGGTTCTGCTCGAGTTCTCATGAGGAACCATTTGTTCGTTATGTTTGGGCGCGCACTAGTACCATCCTGCGACCCGTGGTCGAGCGAGCCTCCACGTGGAGGGTAGGTTCGTCGACTCCTAAGTCCCCGGGAAGAAGTCGCGGGTCTTAGTTGTAGTATTGTTTTAGCTTTGTAGCGTTCCAATGTCGAGAGAGTTACACTCTGGCTAGATTTTCTAAGTAGTAAGCCTCGGTGCCCATTTTTTCGCGAACGCGATAGGGACCCGCCAGTTGGCGGTCAACTTTCCCTCGCGAGATTCCTTTTGATTCCTCCGCAGGACCAGGTTGCCGACTTCAAATTCTTGTTTGATGACTTTGGTGTTGTGGCGCAGTGTGATCTGCTGCTTCAGCCTGGCTTCGCAGAAGGCTACCCCTGAGCGAATTTAATCGACCATGTCCAGCTCCTCTCGAAGTGCTTCTTCGTTCATTTCCTAGTCCATTGGGAATTCGGTTCTCCTGGATGGTTCCCTGATTTCAATGGGGATGACCGCCTATGTCTCATATGTCATTCAGAAAGGCGATTCCTCGGTTATCGAGTGTGAAGTTGTACGGTATGCCCATAACACGCTGTGCAGTTCCTCGACCCGTCTCTTTTTGGCTTCACCCGGTAGTCGTTTGAGCTCCCGCAAGAGGACTCTGTTGGAGGCTTCAGCTTGGCCGTTGGTTTTTGGATGCTCGATTGAGGTGAAGTGTTGCTTTGTGCCTAACCTTGCGACGAGGCTTCGGAAATTCTGGTCGGTGAACTGTGTACAGTTGTTCATTATGAGTGCTTGCGGGATGCTGAAGCGGGCAAGGATATTTCTCTTGTAGAAAAAAAGGATGTTAAATGACGTGATCTTGGCGAGGGCTTCGTCCTCTATCCACTTCGTGAAATAGTCGATTGCCACAATGAGGAATTTATTTTGGTATGAGCCTTGTGTGAAAGGCCCGAGGATGTCCATTCCCCATAAACTAAAAGACCAAGGGGAGGTGAGCGTGGTGAGCTCGCGTGGTGGAGCTACATGCATGTCAGCGTGGCGCTGGAACTTGTCGCATTTTTTTACATATTCCTTAGCGTCTTGTTGCATAGTTGGCCAATAGTATCCTGCTCGCAATGCTTTTCGGGCGAGAGATCGTCCACCCAAGTGTTGAGCGTTGATGCCCTCGTGTATCTCGTGCAACACATCAGGTACTTTGGACTCCTCGAGGCATTTTAGGAGGGGGATGGAGAACCCTCGTCAATACAAGTGTTGCTCAAGGACGACATAGGAGCATGCTTGGCATTTGGTAGAGGCGGCTTCCCTCTTGTCAGTGGACAGTTCTCCTTTGGTTAAGTAGTGGAATACTAGAGTAATTCAGTAGTCCGCTTCCCCGATGGCATGTACGTCGAGAAATGGAGGGGGCCTCTCGATGCTCGGTCGGGAAAGGGACTCCTGGATTACGGATTTGTTTCCGCCCTTCTTTTTGGTGATCGTAATTTTTGAAAGGATATCAGCTTGAGTGTTTTGCTCCCGAGGAACATGTTTAATTTCAGCCCGGTCGAAGCTCTTCATGTTTTCCTTTACGAGGTTGAGATACTCTATGAGATTATCGTTTTTAGTCTGGTACTCTTCGAGGACTTGCGACGTGACGAGTTGGGAGTTCGTAAATACTTGGATCTCTCGTGCGCCCAGATCCTCGGCGAGTAACGTTTTATATTCGGCTTGATTATTCGACGCCGGAAACAAGAGGGTGAGGGAGTGTTCTATGTCAATCCCCTCCTCGTTTTTGAGGAGGATGCCCGCCCCGTTTCCTGTCGAGCTCGAAGCTCCGTCGACGAAGATAGTCCACCTTTTGTCTCCGCTCGGAGATAGCTCGTGGGTGGTCATTTCGTCGACGAAGTCAACCAATGCTTGGGATTTTAGAGCTTTCTGACCCTTGTATTGGATGTCGAATTCTGAGAGTTCGAGGGACCATTTAAGCATGCGTCCGACCATGTCTGGTCGGCCTAAGAGTTGTTTTATAGGTTGCTCGGTCATTACGATGATGGTATGGGCCAGAAAGTAATACCAAAGGCTAAGGCGACCTTTTCGATCTGCTGATATCTGGTTTTAGGTCCCTGCAGCGCTTTGCTTGTGAAGTAGACGGGCTTATGTCCTTCTTTTGTTTTGCGGATGAGGATCGCGCTTACAGCTTCGTTTGAGACGACCAGATATAGGAATAGGGGTTCCCCGTTTTGTGGCCGTGATAATACCGGTGGTTGGGAGAGGGACCGTTTGAGATGGAGGAGATCTTGTTCGCATTCTTCGCTCCATTCAAAGGTCGGACCCTTCCGCAGAAGTTTGAAAAAGGGGAGTGCATGTTGGGTGGATTTGGCGACGAGGCGGGAGAGTGATGTGAGCATATCGTTCAAGATTTAGATTGATTTCTTGGAGATAGGCGTGGGTAGTTCGGAGATCGCCCGACACTTGTCGGGGTTGGCCTCAATTCCATGCTCTGTAAGATAGAACCCTAGGAACTTGCCCGCCTTGACTCCGAAAGTGCATTTCTCCGAATTGAATCGCATGCGACATTGCCGAGCCTGGTCGAACACCTTCTTTAGATGTGCAGCGTGATCGGTCTCTACGCGATATTTTATGATCATGTCGTCCATGTAGACTTCGAACATGTCTCCGATCTCGCCGCATAAGACTTTGTTCATCATCCTTTGGTAAGTGGCGCCTGCGTTCTTTATCCCAAAAGGCATTACATTGTAGTAATAGTTGCCCGAGGCCGTTATGAAGGCCGTGCAACGTTTGTCGCTCATCACGATCGAAATTTGATTGTAACCTAAATATGCATCCATAAAAGACAAAAGTTTATAGCCATCCGAGTTGTTGACCAACATATCTATGTTAGGAAAAGGAAAAGCATCTTTGGGACATGCCCGATTAAGATCGGTATAGCCAACACACATCCTCCATTTTTCATTAGATATTTTAACGAGTACAACATTGGAGAGCCAAGTTGAATACTTGGCCTCGTAAATAAAATTTTCCTCCAGGAGGTCTTTTACAGCTTTTTCAGCAGCCTCCACATTTTCGGGAGACTGCCTATGCCTACGTTGTACTACGACTTAGCTGCCAGATCTATTGCTAGCTGATGACAAGCGACCTCAGGGTCGAGTCTGGGAATCTCTGCAGTGCTCCAGGCAAACAGGTACGCATTGTCTTTAAGTTACTTCTTGGGGTCTTGTGGTTCTTTGTTCCGGGGAGGTTCGACGCGGGGGTTGTCTTGCTTGTCCCTCTTGTCGACTTGTTGGGCCCCTGGGTCTACTAAGGTGTGTCCTTTGGCCGCGATGTTGTGGCACCTTCTGGATGCTTTGATGTCCCCGCAGATGGTGGTCACATGTCCAATCTTGCTGTATAAATTCATTTTGAGGTGGACCGTCGAGGGGACGACAGTGAGTTCGACTAGAGTGCTTCTCCCCAAGACCGCGTTGTACAGCGAGTGACAGTCTACCACCAGGAAGCGCACCTTGATCTGTCGAGATGCGAATCCTTCGCCAAAGGTGACGAAGAGCTCGACGTAGCTCCATGGCCGGGAGGTCGAGCCATTGAACCCCTGTAGGTAGGATCCCACGTATGGGGAAAGGTGGGATTTGTCAAGCTGGAGAGTGCAGAAGAGATGAGTGTACATCACGTCCACGAAGCTTCCTTCATCGACCAGGATCCAATGCACCTCAAAATTTGCCATTTTTTCTTTGACGAGGAGGGGAATATGGGAGTTCGGCGCTCCGCCAGGAAGTTCCTCGAGGTAGAAAGTGATTGGCTCGGACTTTCCTCGAAATTGCTCGAGGGAAACCTCATTGATTGGTGCCTTTTTAACCAACTCGTCAAACTTCCTGTTGGTAGAGTTGATCGAGAATTCGTTGTCCCCTCCGCAGGATAAGACCATGGCTGCGGGGAACCTCTTACACCTGTTGTGAGTGAATATGGGGATGTCCTCATCCATGGTTTCCGGGATCTGGAAGTCCTCAGGTCTGGTCACCGAGTAGGCGATCTGGATGGGACCTACGTCCCATGCTATATTGGTCTCGTTCTTGACCTCCTTGACTTCCCTGGTGTCCCGAGATGCCTCAGGTCTCTTATATGGCCCGAGCCTTCCACCCTTGATCAACGTTTTGATCACATCCTTGTGATGGACGCAGTACTCAATGAGATGACCGTGGCTTCGGTGGTACTGGCAATACTTTGATTGGTCGGCCCTCGGCTTGGGGGACGTATGTTTCGGGTGTCTAACACCGCCATCTTTGAATTCTGTGGCCAAGCAATCGGCCAGTATCCGCTCACGGGAAGTCATCAGTAGGGTGTACTCCTTAAAGCGTCCGACAAGGCCGCACTATTCGTGGGCCTCCCGAGGATTTTCATCCCTCCTCTTTTCTCAAGAGAGTCGGGATGATCCAACTTCTTGCTTCCTGACATCGAGATGTCGAGCGTAACCTGTTGATCCGCGATTACTCGAGTCTCGAGCGCGGTTTGCTGCTTCTTTCTCCTCGTAGGTGATGTACGTGCGAGCTTTGTCGAGGATAACATCGAAAGTTACGGGGGATTCGATCCCGACCTCTTTTCTAAAGTCTGTGCCTGGGAGGAGTCCCCTTTCGAGCAAGTACCTCTTCACATGATCATCACAGGGGACCTGGATGGCCTCCCTATTAAAGCGGTTGATGTACTCCCTAATAGTTTCGTCGCTTCTCTAAATAATGGCCTCGAGAGAGGCTTCAGTCTTCGGGTGCCTGCGGGAGGCAGTGAAAGTGCTGGTGAATTGCGCATTCAAGTCTCTCCAGGAGTGTATAGACCCGGGAGATAAGTCTTTGTACCAATCCATGGTTGTTTTCCTCAGCGTGGTGGAGAACAACATGCACTTGATAGGACCCCAGATGTTGAGGTAGTGAAGCATTGCCTCGAAACTGTTGATGTGGTCGATGGGGTCGTCCATTCCATCGTAGCTTGTGAGCTGGGGAGATTTTTCCATGCCCATGGGGATGGGGACCTCCATTATTCTAGTCGACAAAGGACCGCAGAGGTATTCTTCGTCGCTTATCTTGGGGGAGAGGGACAGGGAATGACGGTGGCGGTGATGTTTCTGGGGAGGCTCCTTTGGTCGAGGGTTTCCACCGCGATTTGTGTTCTTTAGCCCCTCTGTTCGGTGTTCTTCGCGCAGAGGGGAGGGGGCTCGCTTCTTGGCGGGATTTTCAGGTTGGTTTCTCTTAGGGGAAGGTCCCATGCCTCTATGTTGATGGGTTGGGCTAGGAGTGTCCTCTCTTCTGGTTCTCTGCGGGCAAGTCCAAGAATGGTGCCTTGTCGGGGAATGAGACCACGAATCTGGCCTTCGGTGTCTCCTTGGTGAGAGGCGGGAGCCTTCCAGCGTGTTGAGTCACTTCCCCTGAGTGAACAACACGAGGTTCGTCTGGTTGATGGCCGCGAAGAGGGCGACGACGGTAGGATCCGCGTTGGCGGGTGGTTGAATCTCTTGAAAAACAGCAGGGCCGGGGACGTGTTAATGGTGTGTGCCGCTCTGGTGAGAGCCTGTCGAGGAGGAGGCTGTGTGCTCGTCCCTGGGGTTATATTCGGGGATATTGTTGTTGTTGTTGGCATTGGCCAGGTCGGCGAAGAGAGTATTCTCGTTAGCGTTATCAGCTTGGTCGGCCATGATGACAGAGAAAACTTTGTTTCGGTCCTTAGAATGAAAAATACGGGGAAATAATGGTTCCCACAGATGGCGCCACTGATCGTACTTGATCAGAAGGATCGTCGATGACCCAAATTGCTGCTGCGGTTGAAGAAAGGTAGGGGTGAGGGTATTTGCAAGACACTATGATGCCAAAGTGAGAAAAGGTGATAGGAGAGAGCAAGTAGAGTGAGAATGAAATAGAATGAATACCTGACCCTCTCAAATGAGAAGGTATTTATAATCCCCAGCACTGGGCCAAGGTCCAATTAGTGGGTTGCTTAGCGAAGCCCATAAGGGTCTGCAAGGGTTTGCGTGAGCAAGGAGTCCAACATGTGGCCTCCTCCCCGGTCTGCATCTCCGAGATATAAGGGGCGGTTGACCCGTTATTATCGGAGGGCACGGTGAAGGTTAAGTAACTGTTGGCCACGTGGCCATACCACGCACGTGGGGACATCCCTAGCGGTTATGGGCAGATGGGCCTGCGGGTCCTTAATGCCCACTAGGTTGGGCCCTAATAACAGTGGGCCAGGTGTTGGTCCCGTCCAAAACACTACCCAAGTGTTTCCCAACTTCTTCAACCTTCAATATATGAATAAATTCAATATATGAATAACTCAAACCCAAGGTGTTAACAAGTGTTTTCCCTTAAGAATAGTCAAAACTCTATGCTATGCCTTTAAACTCTTGTGCTCTCTTGTTGGTGTAAACTCTAAGATTGTCACACCTGCAAGCATATTAGAGATACATATTTATAATAGAAAACATCCAACAAACAAAGGTCAAAATCACAATTCAATTATAAATGGATCCATGAGCCGAACCGAAAGAGTCTGAAACATGCAAAACTAGAAACTGTCAAAAAAGCCTGAAGACTCGAAATCAATATTCACCAACCAATTTTTTCCTGATTTCTATTTTTCGAGTATTCGTCAGACTTCCAAAAACTTTCAATTTTTACGGCAAATACAATCTCCAAAATATATTTACAATCATCACATATTTTGTGTAACTGTTTTCTTTTTCAAAATATGATATTGCTAAAAATAAATGTGGATATCCATTGAATAAGTACATTAATTTAGCACTTCACTATTCATAGTGGTTGATGGAGAATGGCTAGCGATGGTAGCAGGCAGATCCCTCCCACAACCATTATTATTATTATTAATAAATAAAATAATTAATTTTTTATTAAGATTCTAAAAATTGAATACTAATTGAAATACATATTAGAGATAATACAAGTGTGGGTAATGTGGAGAAATTAGTCCCACATTGGTTGAGAATGACGTAACTTGAGCATTTATAAGTGGGAGAACCCACTCACCTATCACCTTAAGGTTTTAGGTGGACAAGTAGTGTGTCTCCCACAAAAGTGTGTTGCTCAAACGGATAGTCCCTACAGAGTGTAAGAATGCTCCTCACTTGACCCCCCGAATTGTGCAACAAATGGTATCAGAGCCTTTGGTTCGAGAAAGGGACCGACTTGCTTGTATCGAAAGTATCTCCACATGGGCAAGGGTAAGAGTCCCGCATGTAAGTAAAAGTGTCCCATTAAAGAGAGTCAACGACGGTACAAGTGTGAGGGGGAGCATTGTGGTAGACTCGCACTTGAGGGGGAGTATTGGAGATAATACAAGTGTGAGTAATGTGGAGAAATGGTCCCACATTGGTTGAGAATATGGTGACTTAAGCATTTATAAGTGGGAGAATCCACTCACCTATCACCTTAAGGTTTGAAATGGTCCCACATTGGTTGAGAATATGGTGACTTGAGCATTTATAAGTGGGAGAACCCACTCACCTATCACCTTAAGGTTTTAGGTGGACAAGTGGTGTGTCTCCCACATAGATGTGTTGCTCAAACAGAAAGTCCCTACAGAGTGTAAGAATGCTTCTCGCTTGACCTCATACGCCAACAATACACTCAGTGATATTATTAATAAATTATAGGCATTAAATTTTTATAAATATTTAATTTTTTTCCTCAATCACATATAAAATATTATTTGTGAATAACTATGATGTATTGATCATATAATTAACATTGCATAATTATTAATCTCAATAATAAATGCATGTTCCGTACACTCGAATATTTTTAAGATAAATTCTTAGCTAGTCCTTATAAATTTAAGGGTAATTTATCCCTTATGATATTTATCAATCAAAATTCATCTTATAAAATAAAATTTTAAAATCAAATATTAATCTAAAACCTTAAAGAATCAAAATAAAATTAAAAAAATAATATATAATTTGATTTTTGAGTACTAAGATGTTGGTATGTCAAGTCTGAGTAATGATTCTCATATTGTATGAAAAATAAGATATCGAACTTATTTTTAATTAGGAAAATGCATAGATCCAATATTTTAAGGTTTTGAATTAATATATAATTTAAAAACTTAATTTTATGTGATAAAATTTTATTGATATAGATCATTCAAAGTAAATTACCCTCAAATTTTTAATGAGTTGTCTAGACCTCACTTATTTCTAATGCTACACATATTTTGTTTTGTTAATTAATTTTTTTCTTCGATTTTTATTATAATTTATTAAAATATATAATAAATTTTTTGAATTATGTCTAAATTAAATATATTAATTATTAATATATCTAACATATAATATTAGATGTATGTCAAAATTTAAAATACTTCAAAAAATCAATTTTAACATAATCAAAATAATAACTATACTTCTTGTGACATAAAAGTATCGACTTATCGTGAGTTGGATGCTCAAGGTAATAAAAATTTATTTGATTTGGCTCTTATAGATACTATTGAGCAAGATATATTTGACAAGAATCAAGATGGAGATTCAGATTCAGATACCTAACAAACTATGAATTTTCCTAGTGAAGTTTGGGCTAACATGGATAAGAGTGTTGAGATTGTTAATTTGGATAAAAACACAAGTCAATCATTTTAATTGGTAGTTCCAAAAAAAAGATAGAACAAGAAGAATATGCATGAGGCGGGCAAATGTTTTAAGGTGGGTGTCCCCAACCATACACTTCACTAGTTACTTTGATGATAGTTGTCTCATGTGTTTTTGTGGTTTATTTGAGTTTGGTTTATATCTCCTAGTCTTTTATACTTTCTTTTTATTTTATATATATAAGTCTTATTAAAAAAAACTAACTAAATTTAACAAACAAAAAATAATAAAGTAACAAACTTTAATTATATTACTATAACGGAGACGGACATCCGTACTGTACATGCACATACGTAAATTGGCAGACTTGACCAAGAAGACCACATACATTTGTGAATGAATCGTGACTCATGCGAAGTATTGTCTTCTTACTTCTTAGTGCTACAATACTTTTATTTTTTGTGGATAGAAATACTGTATTTGTTAATCAGTGGTCTTCAAATTGAAAAAGAAATAAAAGGTTAATTAGTGGCACTACTTTTGGAATGTGTGTTATGCTGATGCTGCAGATAGCATTGAAAAATACAAAATTCAAATACATGAACTTCATGATTTTGTCTGGTTAAGAAGATTTGATTTTCTCTTTTTTGACTTGATTAAGAATATTGTTGTTTTAATTAGCATTAACCACGTCATCAGAATGAACCATAAGTGCACAACAAAAACATGAAAACCAATAGAAATGAAAAAGAAATGATGTCTGTTGAAAAAAGAATGAAGAGAAAGTGAAATGCAAAAGATAAAGATCAAGTGCGAGCACAATCAAAAACTAGGACCAATTCACCATATATAGGTTGTGATAAAATTAAGTTGACACCCAATAACTAAAAAGTACAAAAGATGAAAAAGGTAATATACATTAACAAGAGTGAATTTCTTAACCCGTTCTATAAGGATGGATGCACCTCATGAAAACTTCAAAATGTTCTTTTTAAAATTGGAGGTTTGTTTTCAGTTGCACCCTATTTTGTTCAACTCAATCAAAATGTGGTGTGACTCCTGAAATTATAAAAACTGCACCGGAGATTAACTTTTGGTATAGAACCGGAAGTATAACTCCGGCCATAGAAGCGGAAACATTGAATTGTATGCCACATGAATATTTTGTATGAAATCGGAAGTTTATTTCCGGTTTTATCACGAAGTTGATTGCTATATGCAGCAACCATGGTGGTCACCAACATAACACACTTTCTCATTCAAACCTCTCCATTGCCAATCCATTATCCACTCCAAATCCATATTTTTTGGTTCATTATATATGAAAAAGCTCAACAAAGAAGAATTTCAAGTAAACATCATCCCTTTTATTTCTCATTGACTGCATTAATCTGTAACATTCTGCTGAAAATAAGGTTAAGTACAAACGGCAAATTTGTTTCTGGTTTATAGTTGAACTAAATCGGAAGTTTAATTTCGGTTTTGTCTCTATTTTGAAATTATGTAGCAGTTTCACTGTGAAATGTATTTATAATTTTTATTATGTTACATAGGTATGTGAAATGTGTATTTATAATTTTGTATATATGTTTTATGGCACTTATCCGTTCTTGTTTGTTAATATCGGTTGAATAACCTCGCTTTTTATTGTAAATATGTTTTATTGCGTTTTTTGTACATATTGTACCGTTTGATTAGTTTTGTATATATTTTGTAGGTATTTGTTGCATTATTGGAGCATTGAGAATAAAGTCCAAATGGAGCTCCAAGATGTATTTTTGATCAATAATGGAATAAGGCAAAAGAAAGAAGTCATTGGAAGTTATGCAAGAAAAGCAACAAAAGTTGTTGGACTGTCAAGGATCTTCTGGCGATGGCCAGGCGAGGGCCATCGTGTCTGCGTCGCCGGGCGACGTTGGAGCGAGAGGAAGGGTCAAATTTTGAGGTTTCGTTCTGCTCAGTTTCGCTGCTGGTCGCTGGCGAGGAAAACTTGAGTCGCTGGGCGAAGATGACCGTCGCCGGGCGACGGTAGATATTTTGGTCAGATGAAGACGTGGCCAGCTGTGAGCCAAGTTTATAAGAAGGTTCGTCGGGCGATGCTTTATTTCACCGGGCAATTCTTGCGGAACAAAATTTTCTTTATCTTTCCTTTTCATTTCATTTTTGGTTTTATGGTTTTGGGGTGTGAAGTTTTGCTCCCAATTCCATCACCCATACATTTTTTAATAGATTATCTTAGAAAATAACACTAGGGTCTTGCTCATGGATGATTGGAGGTGGATTGCTCTTCGATAGGCTCTGACAAACCGGTACAAATGAGTAGTGTATCTCCTCTCTTCACTTTGTATTTCTCTATTTTGTTGGTTATGTATGTATATCTACTATTACTCATGAATATTTGTCGCCCTTGACGTTGTATAAAGTTTGCTTTATGAATCTGTGTTGGTAATTGTCTTAGGTTTTTACTCTATGTTAGGGATTTGAGCTTTGCTAGAGATAGATTGCTTAGATTCTTACCTAGGATGATTATCTGTTAGTTTCTAAATGCTAGAAATGGGTTTAGAGCTGACATTTACTTAGAATATATGATCTTAATGCCTATGTGTTGGTGAAGTATGCCAGAGATGGGTATGAAGGTGACGTAGTTGTCTTCTGGTTGTCGAGGTATGCCAGAAATGGATATCGAGGTGATTCAGGAGGATTCTCAATTTGGGTTAGAAATATCTTAGATTGTGAGAGGTATGTGATGAAACAGATGAGTATCATAGGCTGAGTATGACATAGACGGTAGATTTTAGTCTGTGACGGGTGGTGTGCATTCGTTCTAGACAAACTGTCTATCCTTTATACTTTTTGTTCATTTACTTTTTGTCTTTTATTTTCAACTCATTTAATCCCAAACTCATTAACAGTAGAATTGCCGAACGACGAATCAATAACCAATCTCTGTGGACATGATGCAATATAATCTAACCAATATATATCACCCGGTAAAAATAAATATCAAACTCTTTGCTTGTCGCTATACCGCTTCAACAGTATGGTGCATCCCGATAACATTCTTAAGCCCGATGTGACCGAAGTTGTATCGTCAATCGTAGTTTCGCCCCACGTAATTAAGGTGGTCGATGTTCGTCAATATTTTGAAAATGTTCAAGAATTTGAATTTCGAGACGATATGTTGCAGTGGATTCGTTTAGAGGCAACAAGGTTAGTATTTTCTTTTGTGATAGCAAGGTCCCTTAACGACACTGATAGAAGAAACGCCTTTGTTATTGTGATTTGCGAAATAGCAGAAAATATGTAGCTCGCATTCAAAATTTGAAACGCGAGGAAACCGGCACAAGAAAATGTGAGTGTCTGTTTCAGTTGCGTGGTTATCTCATGGCCTATAATAAGTGGACGTTTAAGGTGATTAGCGGAGAACACAGTCATGATTTAACTCTAAAGTTGGTTGGTCATCCAATAGCATGTCGGCTACTTCCGGATGAGAAAATTTGTGTTTCCGACATGACTTTGAATTTGGTACCTCCCAAAAACATTCTTGCGACTTTGAAGCGCAAAAGACCGGAGATCACCACTAATATCAAACTAGTGTACAATAAGCGCTATCAAATAAAGTTAGCCCTTCAGAAGGATCGAACCGAAATGCAACACCTTTTGAAAGTTCTTGATGAGAACAATTATGTTTGTAGGCACCGATGGGGGGATGATGGAGTAACTGTTAGAGACATTTATTGGACTCATCCCGATTCCATTAAATTGTTCAACACATTTCCTATCGTGCTCGTAATGGATTTGACGTATAAAACTAACAAGTACAGGCTACCGTTGTTGGAAATTGTTGGTGTTACATCGACCGAGAAGATGTACTCAATTGGTTTCGTATTTCTCGAGTGCGAAAAAGAAGACAACTTTCAATGGGATTTAGAGGTGTGTAGGTCCATGTTGAAGGACCAAGAGGATATGCAAAAGGTTATTGTTACCGACCGTGATACGGCATTAATGAATGTCATTGCAACCGTATTTCTGACTTCTTCCGCATTACTTTGTATGTACCATATTACAAAAAATGTGAAAAGTCGGGTTAAACTTGTTGTGGGGTCGAAACATGTAGCTGGTGAAGATGGAAAATTGGTAAAGTTCGGTGTTATTGTGAATAAAATAATAGTTGCATGGAATGTTATTGTTAATGCATCTACAAAAGAGATGTATATTGATGTTGTTTTACAATTCCAAGATGTTTGTGAGAAATATCTGAATTTGTTAAAATATGTGGAGAGCACAATACTTGATCAGGTGAAGGAGAAATTTGTTTGTGCATGGAGTGATCAGGTTATGCACCTCGGACATACAACATCAAACCGAGTTGAATCTACGCATGCTTGTCTCAAGAATTGGTTGGCAAATAGCAAGGGTGTATTGATTACGGGTTGGGAATCTGTGAACCATATGATCATGAACCAGAATAATGAGATACAAATGACATTTGTTCGCAGTATCATGGTGTTGTAACACAAGTTCAAGAAAAATATGATATATTCTCAATTGGTCGGTAACATCTCTCGAACAGCGCTTAATTATATTTTCCATGAGGCCAAAAGAACTTCAACTGTGGGTGATGACACCTCAAAGTGTGGGTGCACTATTGTGAAAATATATGGTCTCCCATGTGCTTATGTCATAGCCAAGAAGATGAGTGGTAATGTCTCGATATGAATGGACAAGGTCTATAGTCATTGGAAGAGACTTAGTTTTGAGGATGACGGGAAAATTAAATGTGATAAATTAAATATCTCCATCCTTACTGAATGGGAAACAATACAAGTGAGATTTTTTAGAGCCGATGACGCCACCAAATTCCACATCAAAGAAGAGTTGAGAAAAATCATGTTTCCAGAGACCATGGATTTGAAACCACTATCTCAATCGGTAAAAACAAAAGGTGCACCGAAAAAGTTGAAACCTACATCGGACGACAATTCTACTATGAGGAATCCTTCGTATTATGAACATGTTGACAAGGTATTTCCTGACTCACCTACACCGAAATCTCAAAAATATGCTTCCAAAGGTGCCCGTATTAGCAAACCACTGCCTACACCGCCTCCATCAAAATAATTTTTCCTTGATCACATGCTGGTTTTCATGCACAAATACGTTGAAAGGATCGTCAATTTGGATGGTGACGGTAATTGCGGCTTTTGAGCTGTTTCTTGTTTTCTAGGTAGCTGTGAAGAGTATTACAATATTGTGCGAGATACTCTGATCACAGAGTTGACGGAACACAGAGAGTTGTACACACTTGTGTTCGGGAGTAAGGAGAAGGTTGAGGAAATACATCATGCACTAGTACCTGTTAAGGTTAGATGTGCCTCGGAGGACAAATGGATGTGGTTCCCTGAAATGAGTTATCTCATTGCAAGTGCGTATGATAGGGTGTGTATTAATCTGACAAGATACGGTTTTTTGGAGACTTTTTCCCCTATGCGCACGACTCCTACACCATATCTCATTGATCATATCATTTGTGTTGGGTGGATTTCAAATCCACTGCATTTTTTTCAAGTCTACTTGAAACCGGGATTCTCTATACCATTGACATCACCAGAGTGAGCGCTTAATTTCATAGAAGCATCAGAGACATGGCCGGACGAATTCATGGAAAGGATGCAGGAATACAACAAGTTGAGGGAAATAGATATATAAATAAATAGGGAAAAGTCGAAAGGGGTGCCACCGGTGGATTTATCCGACGACACTTTTTCGGCTCTTTCAAGTAGTATAGGTAGCATTGTAATGTTAACTTCATTTTGATAATGTATAATGATGTAGAAATATACTCATTTTTGTAATTTGACCACTTGAATTTTTTTTGAATATATGAGTTTTGTGTTATAGTTGTTGTTTTCTGTTCTATTTCTGGTTTTTCAAATCCAGGGCATTTACCAAAAGTTTACTTCCGGTTTTGGTCTTAAGTAGGAAACTGGAAGTTAAATTCTGGTTTTATCACTGACACTAAGATATGATTTCTATGGTCCTTGTTTACATCCTTCTACTATAAAAATACTTCTCCCCTTATAATTCTTCCTACCACAACACATAAAACCAGATATGGACATGAAGTTAGACATCACATGGGTTGCTGGAGTTGTTCATTTTCTCAGCGATGTACCGTCTCGCGAATTGAAGATCACAAGGTACACCCTAATTGAAGAGGTACGTGAAACTTTGCAGAAACTTGATCCTTACGGTGACGGTCAAAAGATAGAGAAGATCGAGTACCGCTCACCATCAATCGACAATGAAGGGAATCTGCAATTCATGAACCGTGAACTGAAGAACGACAACAATTTACGGGATATGTGGTCGACTTATCGAAGTTTTCAGGAGAAAGTTCCAATCAAGCTAGATGCGACTTTATCAAGAATCGTTGATGACATTGTTGCAACGTCCACCAGGATATTGATTTACAATGTCCGATTTATGTTTAACTTTCGGTTTGTATTTGCTAAGTTTATGTATCTCTATGTTAGATAATGAAATGAATTTTTATGAATTTCTGTTATGAAAAAAACTGGAAATATAGTTACGGTACAGAACCGAAACTTAATTTTCGGTTTGGTGTAAATTTTATCAGATGGTGGTGCGCCCCAGATTTTTTTTTTTTAATTTTCAGAAACAATTTGAAAATTTCGCAGAAGTGAATAAAAAGGTCATAAAGTGAATTAAGAAATTCACTTAAAAAGATCTTACCGACTAACGGTTGTCATACTCACTAATGGTGTCAACATTATCACAATTTTTATTAAAGAAAATAATACTTTTGTAAATTTAAGAAACCTAGAGTTATCATTCTGATTAAGGTACTTGTTTTTGCAACAAATTGTTTGGAAATATATCCTTCAAATATGAAATGAAATATAAAGTTGTATTTGATTATGTTAAACTAATTGTTTGGTAGACTAGAAAGCTCATTCATATTCATTAGGAAGGTAAGAGAAAACAAATGATTTTACATACATTCAATACAAAGAATAGTCTATTATTTATAGAAAGTTCAAAAGTTATTTAGTAACTAATTAACTCTAACCAACTAAACTAGTTAGTAACTACTCCCTCCATTTTTATTTTTTTTAATTGTCATTTTTTAACTTTTTAAACATACCAAGAAAGTTTATCATTGTTGTTATTTTCTATGTTATAATTTTTCTTTTCCCTATAATACCTTATCTTTTAATTATTTCGATATATTTTTCTCTCTCCATAATAAATAATTGGGATAATTTTGACAAAATTACAATCATTACTACATTAAACTTTGTAAGTGACAATTAAAAAGAAACATATTTTTTTTTACAAAAGTGACATTTAAAAAGGAATAGAGGGAGTAACTAATTACAAAACTAACAACCATGTGTTACTTTACTAGCAAGTACCAAAAGAAGGTATTATAAAATTTATATTATTAGTTAATAGTATTGTTATTGATAGGGGTAATAATAAAATTTATATTATTAGTATGATTATTTGGATTTATTTATATTTGGGCATTTTAGTTAATGATCCATTCATATCATTATATATTGTAGTCTCATTGAGACATTAGGTATCAAGAATCAAATGAAAAGTTATTTTATCTTTCTTTATTTTATTTAGTCAATTTAATGTTCATCCCTTTTTAGTGAAGAAACTCTAATTCATAGTTTTGATAGGAATCTGCCTAGCTGACATGAATGGTTACACACATGTTGTAACCTAATTTTTGCCTCCAAAATTCTCTCATACTTCATACCATTGCATTGCACAAAGATCACAAATGGTCTCCCCCTCTCCTTTTTCTATCTTTGGGTTTGCCCTTAGGAGATCATCAAGCACCTCTTGGGAGTGTTTATTTCTTGTGTGTAATGATTGATACTTGCCTAACCATGATGTGTATATCATTTTTTCTAGATGTTGTGATGTAGGTGGATGATGCAAGAGTCTCTTATTCAAGGAGTCAATAGGTTCATGTGTTTATTTCCATGACTTCTCTCCTCAACTCTCAAGATTTTGAAAGTATTGTCTCTCATTGAAGACTTATCTTGTCATCAACTATGGCCTCTTGTCTTGAGTGTATGCCCCATGCTTGAAAAAGATCATCAAATTTTAATAATTCTCTATGATATGGCCATTTATCTTGAAACTAGGTTTTTGGACTTCTGAGGACCATATCTTGGTGTTTTATGAAGTTTGTGGATGATTTCAAAGCCATTTGATTCTTAAAAAGGACTTTTAATATGAATATGCTTTGATCCAAGGAGTTTAATTGATGAGAAGATTGTTTTGGAGGTCTATGATTGCCAACTCTCTAGATTGATACTTCATCTATCTTGTATGACTTCAAAAGATCATAACTTGATCATCTCTTGTCTCTTTGATCTCATTATTCTTTCACAATGAACCTAAGGATGTCTAATACAACTTAGTTCAATTGGTAGGAAGAGAAAATTCTTGGAAATTGGCCTAAAAAGTCAAAAGATTACAAGTCCTTGATGAATTTCTCAATTTTGATCAATCAACTTCAAGAGACCATATCTTAATCATCATTTATCACCTTGAGGTCATTATTTTTGCACAAAAATCTTTAATATATGAAATTTATCTCCATTTAAGTTTCAAGGATTGAAAGTGTTTGGAGGTTGATTGAAGAAGTCAAAAGATTATAGGTCATTTCACAAATTTTCCTCAACTTCACAAGGCCATAACTTTCTCAATTTTTGGAGTTTTTGGATGATTGTTTTTGAAAAATTCCATTAAAGAGGCCTACTTTATATCATCTTTGAAAATCAAAAACAAATTTTGAGTGGAAGGCCATGTTTGGATTGAAAAGATTATAAGTCACTTTTTGTGAAAAACTTAGAAAATTTTCTAAGTGTAAAAAATCCGATGGTTTTTGGTGATTTCAAATTATCACAACTTCTAACTCAAGATTCCAAATGCTACCTTTCCAAGTGCATTGCAAAGTATGCAACCTCAGCTTTCCAAAGAGTCCAAGTTTGTAGCATAAAGGTCCGTGAGCAATGAGCTATACATGTTTGAAGAAAACTCCATGACATCCAATTTTTGCTTTGAATTAGAAAATTATCACAAGTAAACTTGGATTTCAAGGCGAATTACTCAAAGTTTAGATGCTAAACATGTTTAACTAATTGTCCAGATCCGTTTTGATGCAAATTGCACTTGAAATGAGGTCGTTTTGATTCTCTTCGAGTCAAACATTTGACATGATTTTAGCCAGTTTGGTTTGCACGATTTCACCATAATTCTTTCTCATTTTCATCACCATTCACTCTCCTATAAATAGAGGCTCATTCCTCACTCATTTCCTCAAGCTTTGAGAGTCAGAAAATCACTTCCAAACTCACTCCAAACCTTACATTTCTGCAACTTCGTTTTTACTCTTAATGTCATTCCAATTTGAAATTAACCATTGATTCTTCTTCCTTGAACTTCACTGAAGCTAACAGAACAAGAATCGTGCCTTGAAACTCCCTGAATCGTGTTATCCAAGTCAAATTTCAGAGATCTGAAAGTGAACTTTGTTCAGTTAGGATTCGTGACCAAATCGTTTCAAATCAATTTCTATTACATTCTCCTTATCTCCCTGATCCTTGTGATCTTCACCGTTTGCATTTTTATTGAGAATTGACTGAGAATTTCTAAGAACAAGTGCTCGTTATTTTTTCTGTTTTTTCCAAATTGTTCATGGCACAAGTGAAATAAATTTTTCGCGATGGTACCATTAGAATCGTCTTGAAGAGACGAATCCAATGGTACCGGTTTGAAGAATTTATTTCACAGTTTGAGAATCACGAATTGAGTATGGCTGGAGGTTGAAGACGACCTACGTGTTTGTCTTCAACCAATGAGAGTGTGTCGTGTAATTTTTTTGAATTGAATCTAGTGTGTTGGCCATACCGTGCACGCGTAATAGGAGCTCTTGGATCTGATTACTTTTGTGAGTCAGACTCGATCCAACGCGTGATATCTTTCCTTATTTTATTTTTTAATTTTAATTTGTAATCCGGTGTGAAAACCAAGGAGGTCCATATCAAGCACAATACGTCATATCCATTGGATGTGATTACTAACGCATTTTGACTGTGATCTAATGGTCCATATTTTTTGGCTTTTTATTTTATATTCTAATTTTATATTTTAAATGTTTTAAGCTTTAAAAAATCATAGAAAATTCATTCTTGACTCAAAAATTATGAAAAAATTCACAAAAATATTTTCAAATATTATCTTTTTGATTTTATTTTTTCATAATTTTATTTTAAGATTTGATATTTTTTATGATTTTTCTCTTTTATTTGGTGTTTTTAATTGTTTAAAAATACTTTTTGACATTTTTAAATTCTGAAAAAAGTTATGGAAGGATCCAATAGTCATTTGACAAATATTGGTGACCCCATTTTATTTTTATTTATGATTTTGCAATTTTTGGTTCGTTTCACCTTTTATTTTATTTCTTAAAAATAGTTTCTGATTTTAAAAATTCTATAAAAATTTGTCAACACTTGTTGACCTCTGTTTGACTTTAGGTAATTTTCTTGGAATTTTATTTTAAAGAAAAAAATACTATTTATGTATTTCGTCAATAAAGTCCAATTAAATAACCTAATTTTAAAATATATTTTATTCATTATTTAAATCACTTTTAATTCTTTTTTTATTTGACTGATTTTGAACTTATTTGGAGTCATACACTTCCTCAACATCAATGGAATTTGGGTGTTGATAGGTCTCTTGACCAAATCCACCAAGAAAGTTGGTTGATTTGATGAAGTGAGACCGAATAAATTCATCTGATGCATTGTAAATTTGAACTTGTTTCTTCTTCTCCATCTTCTTTTTATTTTGTCCCGATTCAGAAAATGTGATCAATTGGTAGCATGAGCTTCAATGTTCAAACATAAGATCCAAAATATGACTTGAGCTTTGATTTTGGTTCAACACCTGTGGCGCTTTTCGCGTGGTCGCGTTGATTTTTAATCAAGCTTCTGGGAAGTTTCCACTAACCTTGTCCATTTAAAATTCTCAATCATCTTTGATCAAGTGATGTGGTAATTCGAAATCGTTGATATACTTGACAAAAAGCAATTGAAACTTGTCGTGTGGTCGCGTTGATTCTATCAAGCTTCAGGCAAGTCTTCTTGTGCAAGTTTCAAGATGGTCACCTTGCTGACGACTAATTACTAACAATTCGATGATATACTTGACAAGTTTCAAGATGATCATCTTGCTAACCTTTATTAATTGCCCTTTTATTTTATTCTCTTTACTTTGTGCAATTATTTTTATGCTCTTTAATTTTAGCATTTACATTTCATATCTTTTTTTTCTTTGCTCACTTGAGCACTTTATTTTCTTGTCA
Organism: Vicia sativa; assembly: GCA_021764765.1. Lineage (NCBI taxonomy): Eukaryota > Viridiplantae > Streptophyta > Magnoliopsida > Fabales > Fabaceae > Vicia > Vicia sativa. The sequence goes on from CM038794.1 coordinate 205,478,618, forward strand.
TTTTGAATTTGCTCACTTGAGCTTTATTTTTCTTTTCCAAAATACCTAATAATTCAACTTAAACATAAAAACTTTTAATTGGACTTGGTTACTATCCTTATGGTATGAGTATCGAACGCGCCTTCATGCAATTCTTCCATAATTCGTTTAGCTATCTTCTGGTCTACACATCGGAGTAAGGCTGAGTCATGGTTGTGTTTGTATAAGATGTTGTTATCGAGAAAGAATTTGGCGGCGAACCTCTTTAGAAACTTCTTTTCATTGACAGATGCCCCTTCAGGTTATTCTTGAATCTCAAGATACATCTTCACTTCGTAGAACCAAGGTTTCTCCTCTACTCCTTCGGTATCAATTTCACAATATTATGTCGGTTTGTCTATACTTTCAATAGTAATCTGAGGAGTTTCTTTGTCCCATCTGACATTGAACATAGATGACATGGTAGCTAATGCGTATGCCAACCGATTCTTTTCTCGTGGAATATGCTCGAAAGTGATTTCTTTGAAGTAGGGGATTAGATTCAATACATGTTCTTGATATGGAATGAGATTCGGATGTTTCGTGTCCCACTCGCCTTTAATCTGACTAATCACCAAAGCTGAGTCTCCATATACTTGCAAGAATTTGATCCTCAAGTCAATAACATCTTTGATACCCATAATGCACGCTTCGTATTCAGCCATATTGTTGGTGTAGTCGAAACATAACCTGGAGGTGAAAGGTGTGTGGCTGCCCTTAGGAGATGTAATCACAACTCTAATACCGTTGCCGAGTGCGTCAGAAGCTCCATCAAAGACCATGGTCCATCGGGGTCCTGGCTCAGGTCCTTCATCTGGCCCAGGCTCTTCGCAATCAGTGACTAACATAATATCCTCGCCTGGGAACTCGAAATGCATGGACTGGTAGTCATTTACGGCTTGATGAGCCAAATGATCAGCTACTACGCTTCCTTTGATCGCTTTCTGGGTAGTATACTAGATGTTATACTCGGTCAAGATCATTTTCCATCTTGCTATTCTTCCAGAGATAGAAGGTTTCTCGAATATGTATTTTATCGGATCTATTTTAGAGATCAATAAGGTAGTGTAAGTCAACATATACTGTCTTAATCGGCGAGCAGCCCAAACCAAAGCGTTGCCAGTTTTCTCGAGCTGTGAGTATCTTGTTTCATAATCAATAAACTTTTCTCTAAGGTAGTATATTGCATACTCTTTTCGACCAGACTCGTCATGTTGCCCCAACACACACCCCATTGAATTCTCTAATACTATTAAGTACATGATGAGAGGTCTTCCTTCAATTGGTGGCATCAAGATATGAGGTTCTTGTAGGTACTCCTTGATTTTGTCAAATTCTGTCTGGAAATCGTCATTCCATTCTACTACTTGATCTTTCTTCAGTAACTTGAAGATTGGATCACAAGTAGCAATTAGATGTGCAATAAATCTGGCAATGTAACCCAGTCGTACCAAGAAAGCTCTGACCTCTTTCTCGGTACGGGGAGTTGGCATTTCTTGAATAGCTTTAACCTTAGCAGGGTCAACTTCGATACCTTTACCACTGACAACGAATCCCAGGAGTTTTCCGGATCTGAATCCAAAGGTGCATTTGTTTGGATTCAGTCCCAATTTGTATTTCTTCAGTCTATCAAACAGCATACACAAATGATCTAGATGTTCTTCTTCGGTTAGTGATTGAGCTATCATGTTGTCGACATAGACCTCTATCTCGTGATGGAACATATCATGGAATAGAGCCACCATAGCACGCTGATATGTTGCGCCAACATTTTTCAACCTAAACGGCATGACCTTGTAATATAAAGTGCCCCAATGTGTAACAAAAGTAGTCTTTTCCATATCTTTAGGAGCCATCTTGATCTGGTTGTAACCAGAGAAACCATCCATAAAAGAAAAAACCTTATGTTGAGCAGTGATATCAACCAGGACATCAATATATGGAAGTGGGATATCATCTTTCAGGCTTTCCTTACTCATATCTCGGTAGTCCACACACATACGCACCTTGCCATCCTTCTTAGGTATGGGCACCACGTTCGCAAACCACCGTGGATGAGAAGCAACGACTAAGAAACCGGCACTGAACTGCTTCATAACTTCGGCTTTAATTTTCTCGAACATCTTAGGAAGTATGCGACGAACTTTCTGCTTCATAGGGAGAAAACCTTCTTTCATTGGTAGTCGTTGTACCACAATGTCGATATCTAAACCTGACATGTCTTCGTAAGACCAAGAAAAAATCTCGATATAATCTCGCAGCATCTGAATCAATCTCTCTTTAACACTATTCTCAAGATCCTCTCTTATCTTGATTTTTTTCTGTCTTCGTCGGTACCTAGATTTACAACCTCGACTGGTTCTTCGAGTGGCTGTATAGCCTTTTCCTCTTGCTGTAGTAGTCTGGAAAGTTCTCTTGGAACTACACAATCTTCCTCATCTTCGTCTTCGGCTTGGTAGATCAAATTATCAAAGTCAAATTTAGCAATAGTAGAGTCGTTATCGATGGAATTCAGAGTGAATGTGGATCTGCATTTTATTACGTGGGTGTGTGTATGAACACATAGATTTTGAAAAGATGATAAAGTAAAAATAAAAACAAAGAGCAGAATATTTGAATGCAAAATTCCAATGATTTATTGAATGAAAATATGCGAATGACAAATAATAACCCTCACAAATGAGCCATTGTGCCCCAGGCACGACACTAGGCTTAAAGTTCTATTGTTCGAAACTATAAAGCATAAAAGCATAAAATAGGAAAAAAAAACAATTACTCCTGTCTAATGGAGATTGACATTTGATAAGTGTCAAAATGTAGTTATTTTGTATATATGTTTTGTGGCATATTATAGGGCTATTACAGGGCTTTGGGGCAGTTACATAATGGGAGGTGCAGAAAGTAAATGTCCTAAGTATCTATTACATCCCATTAGCAGATACATAATGATAAAAGGAACGTGCACGAAAAAATTATGCATCCTGGAAGCAGTTACCATAATACACACGAAACAAATTAATCGGGATAAAGAAATAAAGTCAGGAGAAGTTTGAAAAAAAAGAGTCAGTGAAAAAGATTGAGGTTAATGAAGTCCTAATTAAGTTAACCTGGTTATTGTGAAAATCGGGCGAATCAAAAACCCTAATTCTAATTGTTCTTTAATTAATAAAAGAAAAATAATTTAAATTAAATTAACCTAAATTAAACTAATTAAATTAATTTAAAAAATAGAAAAAATAAAGTTAATTATTTACTAATCCTAATTATTTAACTAATTATTAACCTAATTAATCTAAATAATTAATTAATTGTTAATTAATTAGTTAATTAAGAAAATAGGAAAATAATAAGAAAAATAGTTGGAAAGTTGGAAAAGAGGGAAAAAGAATGGGGGCCGCTAGGGATCGGACTCGGTCCCCCTAGGGTTTCGAAACCAACGCGCTGCCATCTGAGCCATCTATTCAAGTTGCCATGGAATCGTAACCATTAGATTATATATGTTCCTCGCGTTTCATTTTGAATTTTCAACACAAGTCACGTGTGGGCCCCAGTGTTGTGAACGAGCCAATCAAATGATGTAGAGTTGCCACGCACGCGGTCAAAGATTCCACGCCAGAGTCCTTCATCGGAGCTAGGAATTGAATTCTCTTCAAAATTTGCTTTGGTAGAAAAATTTCTAATAAAGTATGTGAAAGTCATGCCTGGTCAAGGTTCTGTTGACTTTTTTATTAGAAAACCCTAATTTAGAAACTTTGACTTTTGATCAAATCTTGAGTTTTCTTGATGAATCATGATCAACCCTTGATCAAATGATGAACGTAACTTCAAAATCTTGATGTTGACCAAAAATGATGAAGTTTGATTGTATGTTGACCACAACTGACTTTTTGTCCCATACAACTGATTTTCAACCATCTGAGCAATTGACTGAGCAAACTTGAGTTGTGAGGCTTAAAACATGGCAAGGTGATTCTTTTAAGCATATGAGGAGGCATGAAACTCACTTGAGACATTAGAAATCCATTTTAACTTGATAGAATCAAACCCTACTTGTGGGTTGATTGCTTAGGAGTGGGTTCATCTGGTCAACCCTTGAGAAATTCTTGAGTATGGAGATGTGAATTAACTTGAGAAATAAGAGGGTAAATATTGGGGTATAACATACATGAATCTATATAGAAATGATATACACTCATTCAATGATTTAGGATAAGCTCTTGTGAAGCATTACAACTACAACATGTACATGGCGCCCGATCGTGATCAACTAAGGGCAATGGTTCAGAAAGATAAGGAATCATTCAAAGAGTATGCTCAGTGATGGCGCGATCTTGGTGTGCAGGTTATACCTCCATTAAGTGAACAAGAAATGACCAAGGTTTTCCTTAATACTTTGGATCCTTTATATTACAGGAAGATGGTGAGCAGTGCACTTAATAATTTTGCTAAAATGGTAAGCATGGGAGTCCGTCTAGAAAAAGTTGTCTGAGAAGGACGATTGTCAAAGGAAGAAGGATCGAGTGGAGTTAAGAATCCATCCTTTGGATTCTCCAAAAATAAAGAAGATGTTATTGATGTTGTTCAAGAAAAGAGAACTAGGCTCCCTAGTAGACGTCCTCAGAACCAACAAGTTGTTGTTACCCCTGTTGTTGTTGTTGCTCCAACTACTATCCCTTATAACAAATCATCTCAGCAAGGGAAAGGCCCAAAGAAAGAACCGTTTGATCTAATTCTAATGAATTACGCGGAGTTGTACTTGGCTTTGATTCAGAGGCACTTGGTGCAACCAAGGGCTCCTCCAGCTGTTCCAAATCCCTTACCTTGGTACTACAAAGCTTATCAGACTTGTGCCTACCACCAAGGAGCTCCAGGGAATAGTATTGAGAATTGTTATCCATTAAAGTTAGAATTGCAAAAGATGGTCAGATCTGGTTTGTTGTCTTTTAAGGACATGGGTCATAATGTGCAAGGGAATTCGCTGCCCAAACATGGCAATGCCGTGAATATGATTGTTGGATAAATCAGGGTTATGATGTGAATTTTATTATTAGAGATCTTGTGAAGATGCATGTTGCTCTCTGTAAAGTTGGTTATTGCACTCATGATCATGCTGCTTGTAATGAGTGCAGTAATGATATTCTTGGTTGTGGTAAGATAAAGAGTGATCTTCAAGATATGATGCACAGAAACCTTATTCAGGTTATTAGGTTGAAGGATGAACCTGAGATTAAAGTGAATGTTGTTTATGGTCCTTATAGATAAGTCCAAATTCGTGATGTGAATGAGACGAATGCTAACTTGGTGAATTTGCATGTTGTGTACAATTTCATTGAAGGCCAAGAGGTGCACCAATATAGTGAATCCTTAATAATTCATTTAAATAATTAAATGACTTTCTGGGCGTTACACCCATTGCCTTTCCTTCTCTTATATATGGTATCATTCTCCAACAACAGCCGGGAGTTCTATCCACTTTTGATACTACCAACAAAAGAGGAGCTACTCTATCACTTTACCAGAAACTGTTTGCAGGGGAACATGTCACAGACATTGTTTCAACATCTGCAGGTGCTGAGAGCAAGACCTCGAGTAAGGGTGATGTTATTGCTGAGTTAACAGAGGCTTGTAACGAACTGGATAAAGTTATTCGTATCAGCTCAGCAAGAAAGATGAAATTTGAAGAAACCATCCAAGCTCTAAGGAAGGCTGCTGCTACAAGTGCTGCTGAGGAGGTGCAGGAAAAAGAGAGCAACTCTGAAAGTGAAAGAAAGAGTTCTTCTAAGGATGAATTAGGAAGTGAAGAAAATGGTGGATCTACTAATTCTGCAGATAACTGAGTATGCTGAAGCTGTGTTGATTGTGTTTCCTATGGCTCCTATTTTGGTTTTTTATTATCTTTTGTGTAATTTTGGCACTGATGTGCTTAACAATGAATGATCTGGTCTGTAATATTCCTAACATATAACTCTAGGTAACAATGAATGATAGTTTAATCTAGTATTTCATATTGTTATCTTCCATGAGTTAATTCTGGTGTTAGCTTTGGCATATTGTGGCTAAAAGGGGGAGTAATATGTGAGTTGTGAGCCTGACTGGACTGACTATGTGAATTGTGAGAATTGTGAGCCTGACTAACTAACTCTGAACATGTGATGCTGACTAATGGAGTGTTGAACTGGTGATGTTGAGGGGTAGCAGCTAACTGTGTGTTGATTGTGTGCATGATCTGGATGTATGATGTGGTGTGAGTAATGGAGTGTTTAACTGGTGATGTTTAAGGGTAGAAGCTAACTGTGTGTTGATTGTGTGCATGATCTAGATGTGTGATGTGGTGTGAGTAATGGAGTGCTGAACTGGTGATGTTGAGAGGGAGCAGCTAACTGTGTGCATGATCTAGATGTGTGATATGGTGTGACTGTGATGTTTTAACTGATGTTTGGACATTTAATTTTTTTCACTGTATCTTTGATGAACTGTGATTGTGACTATGTTGTTGCTCTAATATGCTGCTCTGATATGTATGTGTGTGAAGCTGACATCTATGTTTTTACTGATTTTGCTTGGTTGTTAATTATGATGCTGATATTAATCATATGGCGTATATACTCAAATAATGTTTTAGCCAAAATTTTCCAAAGGGGGAGTTTGTTAGTTCTGTAGATTGGCAACAATTTTGGTAAAATATTCTGCTCATGAAATTCCATGAAGAATAACTTAACTGATGAAGCAAAATGTATCAGCAGGTTTTATGAAGATGTCAAAGCAGATGTCCTAAATTTGTTATAGAACGGAACTAGTTTTTCAACTCAGAAACATTAGGAGTCAGTTTGTTTTAATTGTATGCTTGAAGTAAGCAAAGCCTTGTAACGCTCCACTGCAACATTATTGGATAGCTTTTATCCTACTTTCATGGAGAAAGTAAAGGACACATAAAAGACTACATGTGAAGAAATTCATGGGCCAACCCTAATCTTGTTGTTTGTATAAAAAGGAAAGCTAACCCTACTTGCAGAGTTAGCCACACTGAAGAAAGTTGATCATGCTGTGTTTAAGTTTTAAGTTTTAAGTCTTTGTTAATTGTTCCTTGTGAGCCACTCTAGTATTATTTAATACTTGAGGTGGACGTTAGTGGATTTGTAAGTTTTTAATCATCTATAAGCTTTGAAGCAATGATGGTTATGTGTCTTTGAAGTGTGTCTTCAAGTCTTTGTTATTGTCACTATCATTGTGTGTGATTGAGGGGGAGTGAGAGGAGTTTATCATATCTATGAGGTTTTTAGGTAGAAGGGTCATTGAATAGTGATTAAGTGAGGGGTGTAAACGGGGAAGTTTAACTCTAAATTAATACTGCTAATAGTGGGCTTCATCCTTGGCTTGGTAGCCTTCAGACATAGGTGTGATTGCACCAAACTGGGTGAACAATTTACTTGTGTCATTTTAATTTAGTACAATTAGTTTTTGTTGTTACTTGTTTAGAAAATATATATTAGTGTCGTGACATCACATTCGACATCTCATATCTGATACTAGAATTTCAATATCTATTATTGCATAAGAGATAAAACATAAAACAATTTTTCCTTCTTGCCTTTCACAAGATCAGAACTTATAATATATACTAGGGTTATTCTTACTAAATGGATCATGGGCCACTTAATTTAAAAGACAGGAACATAATAGATAGATCGGAAATACTAAAAACACTCCTAATTTGTGATAAATCTTCTAACCAAACAGTTTAATTCTATTCTCTAATGGGCCTCAGTGACTTCTTAAGTAAAGTAACGGTTAACTTTTAAAACTTATAAAAAGTATGAGAAATCATCTTGCCACCTCCCATTTGATACCTGCCATCCCCTCCCCATTTTGCATTATTCCCAAAATACCCTGAGACTATATTTACTCAAAAGTTTTACCTTTTGAAAAAAAATTGTGGCCAAAATCATTAAAAAGCAAATTTCCGGTACCAAAGAGCAAATTTTTGTTACCTCTTTTTGGCGCATACTGGAAATTCTTTGTTTTTTACAAATGTCTGGTATCCACTTATCGAAAATTTCAAAATTTCCGGTGCGATATACCAGAAATTTAAAAATCCGATAAATTTTAGGAAATTCATTACATGTACAAGAAATTTCACAAATTTCTGGTATAAAACCAATACCGGAAATTCCGAATTTCTGGTATGTACCGGAAATTTCTTTAAAATCTAACATTTCTGGCATCAGAGATAAAGTTTTATATATTTGTAGTCCTGAATCGGCAGCTTCAGCTTCTTCTACAGATTCTGTAGTACTTCATCACAGATATTGTATGTTTACTTGACTTCATACAATTTTTTTGCTTTTATACATTGATGAATTTGTCTAATTATACGTTTTTGTGATTGTCAGATTTTTGAATCACGAGAGGAGGTTCTAGAATGGGCACAGTCAATTGGAAAAACTCATGGTATTGTTGTTGTTACAATCCGATCCGATTCTGCTAATGGACTGCAAGGGAGGAATGATAAATTGATTATGGACTGTGATAGAGGAGGAAATTACAAAAAGAAAAATAAAGTTGTGGCCCTTCTGATGGCAATTATACTATGAAGTTTAGACGCCCATTTAGGATGAGATTTGTTCCAAGTGGTATTGGCTGGAAGGTGATGGTTACATGTGGGATGCACAATCATAGACTAAAAAAGGATTTGGTAGGTCATGACATATTGGGCCGTCTAAAAGAGGATGAAAGAAAGTTTGTGAATGACATGACGAAGTACAATATGGCACCAAGGTACATCGTTTTTGCTTTGAAAGACAAAGATCCAAAAAATCTCACGAGTATTACCCAGTTATATAAAGCTAGGTCAACATACAAAAAGGTGCAATGACAAAGAAATGCAAATGTTATTGAGGCTTATTCACCAAGAGAAATACATGTGTTGGTCTAGAAATAAGGAGAATTCAGATATTGTGGTTGATACCTTCTGGACACACCCTAACTCTGTCAAGTTGTTGAATATGTTTCCTCTGGTGTTGATTTTATGATTGCACGTACAAAACAAATAGGTAAGAATTTTAATTTTAATTTCTCTCATCTTAAACATATGTTGAGTGAGTTGGTTCTTTGAATCGTTTTAATCATGCATCTACGAATACCACTGCTTGAGATTGTTGGTGTTACATCAACAAAATTGACGTTTTTAGTTGCTTTTACATATTTGAAACATGAAAGGGAGGAGAAATTCACATGGCCACTACAAAAGATTAAAGTGTTGTTCTAATCTGAGAAGTTGCTACTAAATATCATGGTGACGGACCGGGAACTTGCATTAATGAATGTCATTGATTCTGTGTACCCAAATGCGTCTCATTTGTTGTGTACGTTTTATATTTTAAAAAACGTTAGCAAGAAATGTAAAGAGTATGTGAAATCAAAAAGACAAGAACATGTTATGGATCAATGGAACAACATGATGTATTTCAACTGCATTAGGATGGGGACAAGATGCATGTTTTGATGTTTGAAGGCAGTTGAATACTCAAATTCATCAACATGAAGATTTGTTTTCCAATTTGTTCTATGACATTGTCTCTTATGTTAAGAATTCATTAATCGTTAAACACTTGGGTGCTCGGGGTAAGGACAAATGGATGTCCATTCCATATATGGGTTACCCTATTACTTATAGATGTAGTGTTGTATTTGTTTCTCTTTCCATGAGACTTAGCACAATATTTTCCCACTTCTCATAGCTCCATCCCTGTACACAAGTCGTCATACAATCATTGATGTTGGTTTCGTCAACGATAATCATTGGGTTCTGATAAAATTGAAACGCGGTTGTCCACTGCCCCCGTCACTAAGCGTTGGAGGGAGAACCGTTCTGATGCTGCAAAAGGATGGGAATCAGCATATGTGAGTCAGTTCAGACATTGAGCAGAATTGTCTAGGGAATGATTGTAGTTTTTTTGTAATGCATCTATGTATGATATTTATTTTATTTATATATTGTGAAGGATCATTATTTTACCGTGTATTTTATACAAGTATAAGTTTAAAAAAAATGGGAAAAAATTAAGTCTCAGTATTATTGGAAATTTGGAATTTTCGATAATTTTTGGAACTGAAGTCACACCGGAAATTTGAAATATTTGGTATTTTTTCTGGTACAGGATATTTCAAATTTCAAATATATATTTTAACGGATTCTACATACCGTAAATTTAAAATATCCGATATTTTCTGGTACCGAATATTTTAAATTTTCAGTATACATTTTAACTGATTCTACATATCGGAAATTTGAAATATCTGGTACCAAAAATTTAAATTTCCAGTATGTAACATCAGGCACGGTAAATTGGTAAATCCAACAAAATTTATGATATTTTTATGAAATTTTCGATACGGTATCAAAAATTTCAAAATATTCAATATTTTACAGAGATAATTTTATAAAAACACCATACTTTGAGGATAGCGGGTACACTCTCTAGACACTATTATAAGTAATTTTTATTTTTTTTTAATACATTTGACTATCAATATATCTGATTTATATATATATATATAATTGCTAATAACAAGTGTCCGAAGAAGTGGTAAGATAAATCCTCGAAAAGTATATACACCAATATGCATTATCTAACGATTAAAGAAAATAAAGAGGTACGAAAAGTACAATACCAATAGCTAGTAATATTTAATAAACTACTGTTAATTATACAACTTTAATGATAGTTATCTTAGCTTGAATTTACTATCAAATACCAATAATTAGTAAATAAATGTTGCTATAATATATTTCAAAAAGCATAAAAGTAACTAACAAATTTTATTTAGAGACTAAATTAAGGTAAAAATGATGAGGTAGACACTAATTCCATATTATTATATCCTATATCCATATCTATATTTTGAGAGAATAGATTGAGTATTTATATTTACAATAAAACTATGTGGGTTATTTATTTTTGATTTGAGAATTAGCAAGACATAGGAAACAAGTCCTGTCACAATCTCCATCCCCAACTCATTCGAAGAGTTGTTCTGTTTACTTTAGTAATTGACTTAGCTGTTGATTGTTACCTTCCCACTCTCACAAGGGTCGCCACACAGCCACACGTAAGTGTCCACCACCAAATTGCTTAGTCCCCACCACCATTGAAATTGGACTCCCATCCTTAAGCAATGTCTCATGTAGCAATCTCTATGTATAGCAAGATGTGGGTGAGAAGAAAGACTCTCCTAAACATGTTTTATCAGGCTTGTTGTTTCCCAAATAATTTAACTTTTTTTTCCAGTTATCAACTGTCATTATTTGAGTTTTTTATTACCACTAGATTATTATTTTACTTATAACGCAAATTAGAAGAAATACTTTATATTCAATCATAATCGATTAATAATAACATCAAATATAAATAAATAAAAATATTTGATTTATAAGCGATGAGACTTAAATACATGATATCATAATGTTTAATTGACTATGTAGAAGGATGACAATCAGTCATGTCTGTTCTATTTAGATTTATCTCATAAAAGTCTACAATAAAATCGGATGAATGAGACAAATATAGTTGAGAGTGCTAGTTTAAAATTTTGATTTATATGGGAAAAAGTTGAGAGTGATGCGTGTGCGTTTACACTATATATTTTAAATATAAAAATGTAAAATTTTATGTTAATATTTATACATATAAAAAATCATTAAAAAAAAATAAAGCGGCGCGAACAAACATATTAGAACATACAAATCTAAATCTATCTCAAAAAGAAGTGCGAAGAATGATTCCTAAATTTATTTACGGATTAAGATCCCTTAACTTCATAGAAGAAAAGTTAGAGTGACTTTTAAAGCGTTATTTGTATGATATAAAAGAGAATATGGTGATATTGATTTAGGAGAAAAAATTAATGAAAAAAAAGTAAGTTAAGAGAGAAATAGAGAAAGAAAAAAAAAGGTTAGAAAATCCATGCTAGTTTTTTCACATTTCTAAGACTCTCAACTTTTCAATAGTTAGCATGGTAAGACTCTATGGTTAGGGAGATTGGAAGTGGAATCCAATATATACATTTATTGCTTTAATTTTTAATACCCAAATTTAATTTATTTCTTTTCTTTTAATAACAATAAATATTTATAAAAAAATGTGTGAAATTCGTTTCAATATTGCTATATAAATTAAGGCTCATTCCTTTAACTCTAGCATCCAAACTCTCACTCTCATTCTCTCTTCACCAACAATATAGGAATTACCAACCACATCAAACTACCACACCATGCAAGAAGATAAGAAAATGAAAGTGAAGAAAGGCTGGCTGGCAGTTCAAGTAGGTTTAGAGGAAGAAGAAGAAGGCGGTTCATCTTCTCAGAAATTCCTCATACCTATCTCTTATCTTTACCATCCACTTTTCAAGACTCTTCTTGACGAAGCTTACGATGTTTATGGCTACCACACCAATGGCCCTCTCAAACTTCCATGCTCTGTTGATGATTTTCTTCATCTTCGATGGCGAATCGAGAAAGAATCGAGTCATAGTCAACATAACGTTAACCATCATCAGCATCGTCTTCCTCATGCTCTTATTTTTCACTCTTGTTGATTCTAATTTTAGTTTTTTTTTTAATACTGGTGTGATTGAATAGGTTAGTTTTGTTTAGAATTTGATGATTCCACTCTGTAATTTTAACTATGAGAGGGAAAGTTGATAAAAAAATACTCTGCTTGGAGACAAATCTTCTTAAGCAGAGAAAACTTATGTGTCTAGTGTTGTAATTGTGTGTTTTGGATTCGAATTCAGCTATAAGAATTTACAGCTGAAAATATCAGATTTTACCTTTGTTGATTCGGTCAATTAAATTTTTTTATGTTTCTAATAGTCTCTGATATAATATTTCTGCACAACTACTAATTGAACCAGTTGAATTTTAATTGATACTAATACTTGCTTGGTGGAGAGCAATAGTTAATGGAATAAATATGAATGAATGGTGATGCTGTTGTGCCTATTATGTGGCGAGCAACTGGAATATAGTAGTGGAGAAATGAAGAGAGTAATAGTAGTGAGAGACAGCACATAGACTATACTGTCCAACGCTGCAACGGATCTCTAATGTTGCCTTGCTGCCTCCTCTTCCACTTTACACTCTCTATTTGTCTACCTGCTAAGCTGGCCATTCATTCTTTCTTTCTACTTTATGCCTACTTTCTAGTTTACACACTAGATAGTTGTATGGTGCAAAAGTGTGATAAGTGTTGCAATAGAGTAATTCATATTTGTTTGTGTCCATTGTAGGCAGTTAGAATGGCAAATAAACACTCTGAATAGATCTTGTTTGTATGTGTTATTTGATGTTTGGTTATTTCATAAAAGACAGAATTAGCTGCTAAGTGGATAGTAACTTGATTATCACAATGTAAAGTAGTAGGGAAGGTAGTAGACTTTTGAGCGAAATAATTTCACTCACAACTTGGGTCATTGATCTATTTTGTTTATAATAACAAGATTTATAATATTATTCATCTTAGTTATTGGTGCAAAATTTCACTGAAATCCTTTTCTTTTTTTTTATAACTGCCCTTTTGTATTTGGCATCAACTACAAACGAGGCATCAGATAGAAAAAACAAGTTATCAAGGTAAAGGTCCTTTGACATTTGCAGTGCCCAACGCAATGCTAAAGATTCTGCCACACAAGGAAACACCTGTAGGTATTCTCTTTTACTAGCAGCCACAACAATATCTTTGCAGATTCCATCAGGTAGTTTGTAATAGCTCATGACGTAATTAGGAATCGCTTGTGCAACTACTTTAATGAGAACCTCTTTCCCTGCTCTTGATAGAAAGTCTTCCTTCCAACGGTCAAGAACCAACACAAAAATCTCCTTCTCTGACCTTCCCGAATAATGGGAGACCAAGTATTTCCATGGTTGCACACGAGCATACCAAACCATTCCTTACCGTCGTGAGCGTCACTTCCACATACGGCTGAGCGATACCTCGATTTCTCTAATTAACTATCGACCAAGCGTCTTTGATATCTAGAAAGAACCCCTAGAATGTGGTACGCTTCCACCATATTGGCACGGGAAAAAAGCAAGTTGTCATCACCGAAAAACAAATGAGAAATAGTTGGGGCCTTCCTCCTAATTTTGATACTGTTGAGGTGCTTATCCTTGACTTTTCTCTTCAGCATTCCTGAAAGGACATCTGCATAGATAATAACCAAGTAAGGAGATAGAGGGTCTTCTTGATGGATAAAAAGTTCTACTAGGCTGGCCGATGATAAGGACTCGGTACGACACCGTAGAAATACACTCGTGGATGAGATTGAAGGCGTGAAAAACACAATAAAGAGGGGCTTGAATTGGGTTTTATCCTTTGAAAACTTTTGCCTTTAAATACAATCCCCTTAAATATGCTTTGCTTTGATGAATAATGAATGATAAGAAAGCAATAAATAACACAGTGTTTTTATCCTAATTCACTTGAAACATCAAGCTACTCTAGTCCACCCTTCCGATGTGATTTGTCTATCTCCATCGAGGACTTAATCCACTATAACCAAACTGATTACACTTGCACGGGCAACCGTCGGTGACTAACACCTGCAAACACCAACTGTGTGTGACTAACAACCTCTAAGACTAATTGTCCTAGACTTCTTGAGAAGTTGACTCAACTAATGTCTCAAGGAACAATCAAACAATAGTTTGATAACAAGTTTGTTTACAAGTAAATATGATTCTACCCAAGCTGATTATGTAAACAGATTTTTAGTACAAAATAACTTGAATGAATTTACAACTTTTTAAAAAGAATAAAGAATTTATGCGCAAAGAGTTTCCTCGTGAATTAGCAGTTGTTTCTTCAAGTCTTCAAGCTCTTATATAGTGTCATGCATGATGTAAGCATTGGAGGGTACATTTGGAATATGAGATTTGTGGCGACTTGAAAGAATGTGGGGGACAAGATCGTGTTCGCGGTAAAAAGTGACGAACGAGGGAATCGAATCGGAATTCGAATCTCCGACTCAAAACTATTTACTCTTTTGATTTTTTTTGTTTAAAAGATGTCGCGAGCACCAAGATTTATTGTTTTCAAACAAGAAAGAAGATGGAAAAGGGGAAAGCTGAAATACCCTAAATATGATATGCGGTGCGACTAGCGTGAACTAGGCCTTGACGCATTAAGAAGACCAGGATAAAAGGGTTGGTTATTGAAATTCCTGGTATTACAGACTCAGGATGTCGAATGAGATGTTAAGACATCTGATCTGACATTAAGTACTGCACAGGTAGAAGAGGCTGACCTTTATAATTTTGTACTACACGAGATAATTATCGATCATACGGAACAGTAACACCATCAAATTATCGAGTTACGATCTAATGAAGTTACGAGCGATTAAGGTTAATAAGAACAACAACGATGTCATGAATAATGTTATGACATCATACAAATAACCAATCAGATAAATAACACAGAATTGTTCACCGATTCGGTTCAACAAACCTACATCAGGGGCTACCAAGCCGAGGATAAAGTTCACTATTAGCGATCAATTCAAAGACCCTACACACACCCGTTGTGACCTTCTCACTTAATCACTACCCAATGATCCTTTTACCTAAGTCCTACTTAGATATGAGTTCCTACTCACTCCCCTCAATCACACCCGTGTGATTGCCTACCAGAACAAAGCGTTGAAGTTACACTTCAATTACACAACTTGATCTTGCTTAAAAGCTTGATCAAGTACAATACATACATCCTCTTACCTACGGGTTTCAAGGAGTATGGTGACCATCCCAGCCGGGTGGTTCACTACAACTAGCCCTAATTATCACATCTTTAATGCTCTTTGGCTTACATCCAACTAGGTTACAATGCTTTTATTTATAACCTTTTACCCAATTGGATTTGGGCCTTTTTATGACATAGCGACTTTAACAACTTTGCATAAAATAAGCGAAAACTTACGCTACAAGTTAGGTCTTCAATCTAGCTTTTCTCCTCATTCTTAGCCGATTGAATCTTCTAGGGCTCCACATATGCCTTCAATTTTGCGCTACTTATGCATTCTATTATGCGAATATTACGCATAATTCGAGAACAGGCATAACAGACTTGTGAGTTCGGTAGCATGATGTCTTATATGATGTCATGACATCTCTCGTGACATGTTGTTCGGATGTTGATTTAATTCAACAACATGTTTAGGCATTACAATAGGATTTTCAGGTTGTTCACTATCCTATTGTACATTACATTATTGTTGTTACTATTTGTTTTACAAGAAATGAGCCAATCCTAAACAAAGGCACTTACAATCTCCCCCTTTGGCAAATTTTGGCTAAAACAAATAAACCTCACTATTTAGTGATTACAACAATAAACAAAGCGATAAAAGTGTTCGGGATACCATTGTAGGATGTCTTGACATTGATCTTGACATCTTTATATGTAACCAACACTAACTATCCGAGACCTCACCTTTTCGAGGAGTTGATGCGGAGTTGATGCACATGAGGAAGAAGATGCATCACATTCCTTTGACCATGAACCAATTTTGGTTACGGTGGTGGAAAAAGAGGTCCGTGGGAGATAAACTATCCTTCGGGGCATCGAGAGAACCCTTAAGGAGTGTCGAATATCTCGTAACTCGAACACGAGTCTGGCTGTGTTCATAACTCGAATCCTGAGTCACAAATAAATTCACGATATTTGAATTTCTGAATTTGAGACAAACCTTTGTGATCACAATTTTGAGTAAACAACAGGGGACAACGGTACTCCTTTCTCCCCTTTTGGCCAAAAATTGACAAAGGAAACCCTCACAAAACCAAATCCAAAACAGTTTTCCCAGATCCATACAAACCCATGATGGTTGTGAGAGAAAAGAAAGTGTGACGGAGATTTTATAGGGAGATAGCGAGGATCGAAAGTTGGCAATTATAAATCTTGATCAAGGCAATTCTTGAATAAAATCGACCTTTGACCGACTTTTAAAGTGAAGATTTATTCCTTATGAAAGCAGAATACCAAATATAGCTCACGGATAGCCACAACCACGTGGTTAAGTTATTTTCCACGTATTCTTCTTGATTCCCTCAAGGGTGCAATGTCTTGTAATGTCATGACATTGGATAGACATTACCTTCTGATCTTCAACAACGGCGGTCTTCATCTTACTTCTCTCGATCGGATAAAGGAGAATACTTTAAACAACTAGTAGCAAGAGACTAGTAGTATTAAGCATGGACAACCATCATGCTTCCTAGAGTGTTGAGAGATCCAACACGATTGCTATACTCATTACTTTCTTCCTTTTCCGAAAAGAAGGAAGGAAATAATGAACAGAAGACTTCTAAGATGATCCACAAGACATCACAGACTAACTCAAACTAGAGCACATACCGAGAGAGTCTAATTTTCTTCCCGAATAAAGACACGAAACCAAGAGTAAGTCTAGGTCCCAAAAGAAATCGAAACACATATTCCAATGATTCGGAGACTTTCCACAAATTCGGGACAAACCACGGTTTGCTAAGTTACTACACAAGATTTAGATGCCACTTCTATCTCTTGTAGTAGAAGAAACCCTTACATATCTTTGAATAGATCGATTCATTAATCGATTTTCTTCTTCGATCTTCCTTTCACTAGCGGTTGTTAGTACTAGTGAAATCTTTACTATCTTGACATTTGTCGGACCATGTTGCTAATGATAAGATGAGTCTTCAAAATTGCTTCAAAAGATCAAAGCGCCACTTATGATACTTTCAAGGAGCTCGAGATTTTCTTCCTAAACTCAGACGGATAAGCTGGAACAATTATTCATCCACGATGTTGTGACATTATCAATGACTCGATTGTTCACATTTTCTTGATTTGTCAAGTTATCGGAAGAAAAATCGGCATATCCATGTCCTCTTACGAATTTTGATCTTGATTAAAGTCCAACAATTTTCTTGAGACATATACAAAGTCTCCCTTCAATGTATTTTGTCATCGGTGGAAAGCAACACCCATTGACTTCCTTTGTCATGGACAATCAAAACCATTGTGGAAGACAATATAACTAACCACTAGCTCGAGGTGATAACTCCAAGCACCACGAACTAGTCTTAAAATAACAAGGACATCTACGAAACATGTCCTTGCATTTCCTAAAATTTGACATGACTCTACGGATGGTTGAGAAGTCATGTAACCATAATCTGAAACCAACCTTCAATCTTCTTAGTGTGTTTAAAAACTTTACTAAGATTCGGACTTTCTAACAGAACGGAAGAATTCTCCTTTAATCAAAAAGTGATCAAATCATCATACGCACATTACATTTACTAGTAGTTGCGTCTTGGTAAATTCTTCAAACCAAACTAGTAGTTATGCATTGTTGAGCGAACTACTCTTAAACACAAGTAGAATCTTCTTATTCTAAACCAAAGATAGAAGCGCCCTTACGAATGAGGCGTTTGAATATTAAGATTTATAGTCCCAGTCTACGCCACGGACTATGAACAATAATGATGTTACAACATCATACGGGACATCGATACCAATCGGTTTGGGTTAGAGTCAACAACGAGGATTTATTTTCATCCATGCCTTTTATGTCCCCATATGAACAATATGATCTTTAACAAGATTCATCTTCAGCAATATTTACTCACCGGAATGCTCTAGAGAGAAATAAACTCTCCACCATCCTCTTGAGATACAGTGTTCAGAATACAGACTTGCATACATATTATACAAACACTTAGTCTCCCATCAAAGTATTTGTAGTTAACTTTTATGCAAAATTCTAATAAATACTTAGTCTCCCGTCAAAGTAGTCATTATTAGTCAGAATATACCACCTTCTCACACAAGGTAGGATAATTATTCTAACAACCTTCTGCTCCACACTTGAAGAACCAGCTGATCCTTACAAACTTTCTTTGCTGAAGAGACAAACTCATTTGAGATGATGTTGCAACATCAAATCTGACATTGATCTCGAACACATCAGCCTGACTTATACTATGGTTTTGGAGGAACATCCATAGTAATCCAAGCATAATTTCTTGTAGGGGATACAAGAGTACACCAGAGGCTGATCACCCTTTATGATCAGATCCACAACACCCATAAATACATGCAGCAACTATCATGTAGCACCTTCACCTTGTCTGCTTATTCTACCCTTGATCAAATAACTAGAGTTATTTGTAACACACTTCTGTAGGCAAGTGCAGACCCAACTGTTCTATTATGTGAGGACACCACATAGATGAGCTCAAGTAGGAAGAGGAACTTTTCATGAAAGAATTAGGAAACCATGATCTTTTGATAATAACTCCTCCTTGCTTCACACAAATAATAAGTTCATCCTAGTTGATTTGGATGACTTTCCAAAGTGCAGATACCAACCATTGGACATTGGTTGAAACAATTCCAGTGCTCACAATAATCCCTTGGATGATTTTTCATCAGATAAGGAGTTCCATGCTCATATAGACTTGATACGAGTTACCAAGTTTGAGAAAATGGCCTATATCCAGATGATGAGAACCATCACTAGTCAGATTGAGAAAAAAAAAGTTCTCAATACCAGGATGTCAAGACATTTTGTATGACATGTCTTCAAAGATCTTCGTGCTTCAGGTTAAGGACTCCCGAATATCTTTCGGATCTTCTTAGAGAGTTATGAGAATTCTCCTTTAAATGTTGCAGTTTATGAGATTGGTAAACATAATCTGTTCTAATCCTATCCTCCTTGGAAAACACAAAGATCATGAGAAATAAACTCAAGCATCTTATAGACCAGAGTAGGATTAATACCCTCTTCATGGACACATTGTTGAGCTCTTCACATTTGTTCAGGTCATAGTAAGCACTCTTTATTTGGAATTTGCCACGGGTTCCAAATTAAGAATCCTTAGTTTGCTTGCTACACAAGTTTGATTGTCACACTCTGTTACTTGTACTAGAAGAAACTTCATTATCAACCATGAGTATGTTCAATAAGTGCGGATCTCGGTAGGAAAAAAGCGGTGTCTTCAACGGTTGTGATGTTGAATCTTCATGTAGAACATCCTTTTCATTACAAATTTTATATCTCCGATTACGATTAGATAATCAACTCCCGTACTATTCGATCGAATTATCTACTCACACTAGATGATCTGGTGATTACTTCTTCACACTAACCAAGCATGTTTACTTGGTGAAGACACGAGATGATGTTCCAACAAGATAAGACATCATCCATCACATGAGGAAACATGGAAATCACAACTAACCTCGATTGTTCAAGTATCGGATCAAATAATCATAATGAATGGCTTCAAGAAAAATGTTCTATAGTCATGGACGAGTTCCACAATTACGGTTCCTTTGATCGAGACGGATCTCACGACAAAAGCTCATCTTGCTTTCACATAAAGGGATTGCGAAGATACCTTTATAAGTCCTTTTAAGTGCATTGAGCTTAGTTACTATACTCCATAAGCTTTGGTGAATTAAACACACAATGGAGTAGGTAACTTTGATGTGTCACGATCAACTAAAAGCAAGCGATGTCTCCTCTTCCGATTCGAGTAGGTTCTAAACATATGTACTCACACTACATGTGTTTAGCACCAATTTGTTCTTCAATGGAAGCGCATAATGTTCTAACATCCTTAAGAACATCGGTTCCATCTCCTTAAAACACATCATTCTTGATGATCTTCAGGTCTTCAAAACAACTTGCGGATGAATATGAGAATCATTGATCAATTGATACTCATCAACACTATTAATAAATGCCTTTATGAGTGGACTTGAGGAAATCTCAAGTATCTTTGACAATATTGATAGGTTGTAAAATCTGCTAAAAATTTTGTTGAGACAAAACAATAACCCTAGAGTTCTTCTTTCACTTTAGGGGTTGTATCAGAAGTTATGCAGCGGAATAGCCATACTTCAACAGAACTTGCACAATGCTTACTCCATATTGTAAGCATGACACATAAAGATTGAAAATAAATCAATCCTACAAATTGTTTGCTTCTTCACCAAGCAACATCCTAGACCCAACTCTGAATCCCTGTCATATAGAAGCTTTTTAAACACATAGGATACCTTATCAATATCTTCACTCCCGCATGAAGGTTCTGATAATTTTCTTCTCTGTGCTGGAAAAAAGTTGAACAATGCAATTCAAAATCTTCACTCCCGCATGAAGTCTTTGAATTTGTTCAAACACTTTCATCTTCTTTTAGCATAGCTGATCAGGTTGGTCTAGTTTTTCCCAAATTGGTCCATCCTCCACTTCTAGGGACCAATCAATATGAACACTACTTTGTTCAAACAATCTTCTACCTTGTACACAACCAGAAAGTTCCCCATGGATCTCATCCGAAGCAGACGGGATGCCCTCGATACCAATTGAAATTCTGGTATAGCGGACTCGGGATGTCGAATGAGATGTTAAGACATCCGATCGACATTAAGTCTTGCACGGTAGAAGAGGTGACCTTTATAATTTCATACTACACGGATAATTATAGATCATACGAACAGTAACACCATCAAATTATGCGAGTTACGATCTAATGAAGTTCGAGCGATTAAGGTTAATAAGAACAACACGATGTCATGAATAATGTTATGACATCATACAAATAACCAATGCGAGTAAATAACACAAATTGTTCACCGTTCGGTTCAACAAACCTACATATGGGGGCTACCAAGCAGGGATAAAGTTCACTATTAGCATTATCAATTCAAAGACCCTACACCAACACACCGTTGTGACCTTCTCACTTAATCACTACCCAATGATCCTTTTACCTAAGTTCTACTTAGATATGAGTTCCTACTCACTCCCCCTCAATCACACCCCGTGTGATTACTTACCACAGAACAAAATTGTCCAGAAGTTACACTTCAATTACACAACTTGATCTTGCTTAAAAGCTTCAATCAAGTACAATACATACATCCTCTTACCTACAGGTTTCAAGGAGTATGGTGACCATCCCACAGCCCGGGTGGTTCACTACAACTAGCCCTAATTATCACATCTTTAATGCTCTTTGGCTTACATCCAACTAGGTTACAATGCTTTTATTTATAACCTTTTACCCAACTGGATTTGGGCCTTTTTGTGACAGCATAGCAGCTTTAACAACCTGCATAAAATAAGCAGAAAACTTCTGCTACAAGTTAGGTCTTCAATCTAGCTTTTCTCCTCATTCTTAGCTTCTGATTGAATCTTCTAGGGCTCCACATATGCCTTCAATTTTGCGCTACTTATTATGCATTCTATTATGCAGAATATTCTGCATAATTTCAGGAACAGAACTGTAACAGACTTGACAGTTCAGTAGCATGATGTCTTATATGATGTCATGACATCTCTCGTGACATGTTGTTCCAGATGTTGATTTAATTCAACACAACATGTTTAGGCATTACAATAGGATTTTCAGGTTGTTCACTATCCTATTGTACATTACATTATTGTTGTTATTATTTGTTTTACAAGAAATGAGTCAATCCTAAACAAAGGCACTTACAGTTATATAAAGGGAATGTATTAGCACCCTATATATCTATAGTTTTCTATAGGAACTTTTTTATGCATTTTTTTGTATGTTTGTGTGTTTTTTTTGCTATGCTATTTCGGGAAAATTTCTCCTTTGGGATTTAAGAAAGGGTAGGTTAGGCAGGAACCTAAGTTTATTTATTATTATGCTCGCAAGGATCATTGGGATCCTCTGCATACATATCCCCTAATGGAAATCAGAGCATCTGTAGCTCAGATCTAAGGGAACTAGGGTTTGTTTGGTTTGAGGGAGAAAGAAGTATGCTCGCCAAGGGTGAGACCTTGTGCCTACGTATTCTCAAAAGGAGGTTGAGAAAGTCAGAGTAATCGTAGTTCCCACTTATGTGCTAGTGGAAGCAAAAATTAAGAGACAATGACAAATGTCATCTTAATGAAAAATGTATCTAATCTATTTCATCACATACATTTTTGAAAATTTGATTAAATCTTTCATTGTAAGCATTAGGTGTTTTGCTTGAGTGTACAAGCGTTACCACTTACAAGTTAAGAAAGATGTTTGAAAATTTTTTGAATCTTTCATTGTAAGCATTGGGCATTTTGCTTGAGTGTACAAGCGTTGCCACTTATAAGTTAAGAAAGATGTTTTGTTTGAAAAAGTGTTTGTTTTGAAAAATGTTTGAAAAATTGTTGATTTGTTTGTGATGCTATAGATGAGATACTTTTTCCATAGAGATGATACATGTCTAAATCTCTAGGAGAAATTGTTTTGTTATTGTTAGGGGAATGATTTTAAGAAGCTCGTGGGTCCTTGTATTGTAAGCCCAAGAGGAGGCTATCTGAGGGACATCGAGGGTCCTTGTATTGTGAGCCCAATAGGAGGTTATCTGAGGGACATCGAGGATCCTTGTATGAAGCCTACGAGGAGGCTATAAGGTATGGCTGGCTTGGATTTAAGAGTGATTTCACCGAGAAACCATACTCTTAGGGTTCTATCCTAGCGAAGGTGATTCTTTGTATTGGAATTCCAATAGGAAACTGTTAAAGATTTCCATATCTTTTTCTTGTATGATGCCCAAGAGAAGGCTAAACTCAACAAGTGAGTTCTTTTGTACGAAGCCCAAGGGTAGGATAGCTCAACAGGGGAGTTCTTTTGTATGAAGCTCAAGAGGAGGCTAACTCAATGAGGGAGTTCTTTTGTACGAAGCCCAAGAAGAGGCTATGGGGAACCTAGTTGTTATACTAGTTGTAATGACATAAGTAAACATGAACAAGTATATGAACAAGTATATATATGACAAAGTGTGTGTGTGCATTCATAGGAGTTTATGAAGAAAATATATAAACAAATGTATAAAACAAACAAATAAAAGCTAGTGTAACTTGAATATATACAAAGGAGTGTGTGAATGCAAATATATAAACAAGTGTTTAAAACAAGCGGATAAGCTAGTAAACTTGAATATATACAAGGGAGTGAGACTTACACCTTAAGAGAGACCCTCTGGTATAAGAGCAGTTTCATCGGGAATAATGCTCCTCTTAATATCAGTGAAATTGGTGTATAAACAAGCGGATAAAACTAGCAAGCGATACTAGTTATACTTGAATATTTGCAAAAAAACGTTGAATGTGTACAAGGAAATTGAATATGTACAAAAAGGGGTGGATGTTGACAAGGAAACTAAATGTGTACATAAAAGGGTTGGGACTTACAACGTAAGGGACGCCCATGATCAATTTGATTTTGAATTCGAAAGAATTTAGAGGAAAAAACCTAGTTTGGTTTGTATTTTCAAAGATTAATCGAATCGATCATGGAAAAGAGGTGTGTAAGTTTAAAATGTTTTTGAAAGGTTTGAAATGATTTTGAAAAGTGAAAGATATTCACAAAGGGTTTTGAAAAAGATTAGGTTTGGAAAATCGGAAAGAAAATATTTTTTTTGAAAAGTATTTAAAATACTTAAAAACGTCTATTTTAAACCTAATAAAAATATATCAAAAGAAAATATTTTTGGATTTTTTTCACATAATCATAAAATAGGTATATTAAATGACAAGTGTGCAAAAAATCATCTCAAAATGAGAATTTTTTATTGGTTTTTGAAAATGTTGAAGTTTGATAGAAAAGTGAAGAAAACAAGTGATAAAAAATTGTTTTGGTCTTGGAGAGGTTTGAACTCAGGACCTGAACTTGAAAGGTGAAAACAAATACCACTGGGTCACATGCGTGGCTTGTTATTTACACACTTCCAATTAATTATATATAGAAACAAGTTTGTGAAATCAGTTTGAAAATAGTTTGGAAATGGTTGAAAAGTGGAAAAATAAAAGGTCTCAGGGGGATTCGAACCCTGGACCTATGGCATGACAAAGATTTAAGAGCGCACTGGCTGCCACTGGGGTGGCTGTTTCATCCGGTCATAATACAACAACCATTAAATATAATATAAAACGAAAATTTGAATTTTTAAGAAAATTAGAAAACGTGCGCAACTTCATCTTCTTCTTCTTCCTCAAGCTTTGATTTTGTAACTTCTTCATTTCTCAATGAAATTGAAAGATGTAAAAATGAAAATTGCTCAATTTTTACCTAGGAACATGATGATTACCTTTAATTGCATTTATTTTAAGTGTAGGGTGACTAATTTTCACATGAACATGAAGAACCCTAATTTTGAAAATGATTGTGAAGTCGTGTTTGTGCAACAAATCAAACAATTGATTGAGGGTTTATGATCCTCATAGTTGCAGAAACATGATGGCATGACAAATTTTGAACTGGAATGCATAAATCATAGAATTCAAAGTTTGAGTTACTTACCTCTATGAGCAGAAATCAATTCTCAGTTAGAGTGTTTCCAGAAGTTGTTTGATGATTTGGATAACTTCCTTAGACTTCAAGGAACGTGTTGGAATGCTCAGCTTGCTTTGAAATGGTCTGGAACTTCCTACCCAAGTCCAACTGCAGCACAACTGGTTTGATGATGGAGATGATAATTCTATATTTACAGAGATGTTCTAAGGGTTTGGATTATCTCCATGGAGTGTACGGATGATGTTTGAAGTGATAATTTGGAAAGTGCACGAGTGGATTGAGAGATGGCAAGTTAAGGCTCAATTTGCAAGTTTATGGAGTTTGGAGTATGATTCTGAGTTTGGCTAGTTTTTGTGATGGCTTGATGATTCTAACAACTTCCTAAGGGTATTTGGAGAGTGTTTGAAGCCAGAGATTGCTCAGAAATTGCAAGGTTTGGAGATTTGTAAATTCTCACATTTTGGAACTTTGAAACTTGCCTTCTCTGTCTTAGCAGCCAATCTGTCCTTTTCAGCCTGGACTCTGACATCTTCTTTAGCTTTCAGCCTTGCCTCTTCTTCCTCTTTCCTCTTTGCAGCCTTAGTGGCATCCTGAAGAGCCTTTGCTTCTGCTTCCATTTACCTCTTAGCAATAAGCTGGAAAACATGAATTCTTTCAAGTTCGTATTCCCTTTGCTTGATAGGCTCCACAACAGAAATTCTGGAAGTGGCAAAGAAGTTGAAGATTCTCTCAACTTCAGTCTTCATCTAGAGCTCACAAGTTGCCCAAGAGGCATCCATATCCTTGTGTGAAGAGCTAGTCCTAGCCTCTTCATTGAGCTTGGCGATCTTCTTCTTTGCTCTTTCCCTGAATGAATTAAGGCATTCATTCAAAGTTTTGGGGCAGGGTTTCTCATAGATAACTAATGAAAGATTAGAAGGCGGATGTTCAGATGCATCAGTGATTTCCAAAAGCTCGGAAATCGAATCTGATTCTTCTAAAGGAATCTCAAGGATTCTTCCATACGCGCAGATTCATCTCTTTTTGAGGGAGAAGCAGAGTTATAACAGGTTATGCTTTGAACAGGGAGAGACAATTCTTTATTGAAGAAGGAAAAATGAAGATTGGAGAAACTACTCGGATATTCTGAGATATGGTTTTATGGCAGAGATGGTGTAATTAATGGGAAGGAAATGATTTTGGAAGAAGATGAGATATGAGTCACAATGGATTGGAATGATGTTAATGATATTGCAGTTTCAGTTGTTTGGTTAGTGACTTGATGATGTGGAATTTGAAAAGATGTAGAGACATTTGACATGGATGAGTTTAGAGAGATTGTAGTGGAAATGAATTTTGAAATTGATGTGGGCATGGTGAAGGGGTTTGACACAAAACTATT
This sequence comes from Vicia sativa, assembly GCA_021764765.1. Classification (NCBI taxonomy): domain Eukaryota; kingdom Viridiplantae; phylum Streptophyta; class Magnoliopsida; order Fabales; family Fabaceae; genus Vicia; species Vicia sativa. Next base: position 205,505,371 of record CM038794.1, read on the forward strand.
AGAAGGTAGAGGTGTTGGGGGTGGTAATGAAAATGATGGTGTTATAAAAGAAACAGAAGATGACACAAAACTATTGGAAGTACAGTATTTCTTGTTTTTCTGATGGAGTCCCTCAAATAGTTGAACAAGATTAGAGGAAGATTTATCTTTTTCTTGGTCAGCATATATTATAGCATAAACTTCTGATTTACATTGAAATAATCAGAGGAGCTTGATGGAGGCCTAGGGTTGATGCAGTTCAGGATGATCTTATGTCATGCCCTAAGGGGATTGTGGAGATCTTTACTCTTGTACTTTTTCTTTGTTTGTCAAAAATCTTTAAATAGAAGAGGATTGATGCAATTTCTAACAGACTTTCACAAAGATTATAGTCCATAGACTCTTTTCCCTTGGCGAAACTTCAAGTCCAGAAGAGTTGCAATATACTCTTCTGTGATAATGATCTTTTGTCCGAGAACATGGGAGACAATAAAGAAATCATCATTATCATCCATTCTCCAAAACTCTTTGACCAAATCTTCATAAATAGGGCCTTAAAGCTTGTTAAAGTATTTTTCCCATCCTTGAGCACTTAACTGATCTTGAATGTCACACTCATTTTCCTCCAGATTTTTGAAGTCAACCAACAATTCTTTTAGAACCAATAGTTCTTTGAACTCTATGTTGCAATGGGTTTAAAGAGACTTATTTGTGATGTGGTTTCCCTCGAACACTTTTAAAGAGGATGAAGATGATGGATGAGACATCAATGAGGATAATGGAGCAGAAGATGATTTAACCGCCGGAGAAGAAGTAGCAGGAGTTGTTACTATTGCTAACAATGAAGCCCTTATGGATGAGTTAGGATTAGAAGCTTGTTCGTATTCCTGAACAAACTTAACGGCCTCTAGTTGAGTAATAGTCATCATGACTATTTAGAGAGATGAGAAATAAAGATTTTTAGAAAGGGACTTTTGGTGGTTTTTGAAAGAAGAGGGATTTAGAATTTAGGGTTTTAAGAAAAGTAAGATGAGATGAATGAAAGAGTAAAATAAAAACTTATGACTATTTATAAATAAATTAAAAAAATAGGTTGAGAGAGAGAGAAAGAAAATCTTTTAATTATAATAAAAAATTGACACAATTTTGGGAGCAATTAATGACAGTAATCATGATAGATCAAATCTTCTGAATTAGCGCATTGTTTATTATCTAGCTTAGATTACCAAAAAGTTACACACATTAATCACTGCACTTTCTAAGAGATACGCTTGATATTCTCAAAAGTTGGAGAACCAAGAGGTTTCCCTCTGATCAAAGACACTTCTGACCGAAGTCTCTTCTGATGATTGAGATTTTAGAGCAAATAAAACAAAATAGAAAATAGAGAAATTACACTGTTGAATCTGAAGATTTTCTTTATGACTTTATAATGCACTATGGATTTAAGTTGCAAATCTTGGAACATAGATCTTCTTCCCATCAAGTATGGAAAGCATTCATTCTCCAGGAGCAATAATTGGTGTATCAGAGGCACTATCTAGAACATCTGCAACATAGAAAATATGATCCCTTGGTACCCATACTTTGGGTATTTTCTTGTTAATCTTTCCAGAGGTATTTTCACCTTTGGATTTTTGTGCAGTAGTATAATTGTATGAAATTCGTACATTATACTTTGGTTTAGAACCATCTTTCTGTGTCAGTGATTGTGATGCATTAGAATTTAATTCTTATGCTTTTGAACATTCTAATCTAGTGCTAGCAAGCACGAATTGTTCAAATAGAGGTATTAGCTTTAGACCCTCAGGCTCATCCATTGGTTTGGGTGGTCCAGAGTATCCTAAACCTCTACTTCTATTTCTACTAACTCCATAAATCATTGAATCCATTTTACTTCTATCTACGCTTTAAACAAGGAAGCATTGAAAGGCTTTATCATACCTCTCAGTTTCATCAGAGGCATATATTCTAGAAGTAATCTCTTCTTCTAATTTAGAAACCTTACTTTTAAGAGCAGCATTTGTTCTTTCTAACAAAAATATTTTTTCATTTAAAGTTAAAATGTTTGGATCACTCTTAGTAGAAGTTTCAGAGGCAGACACGAAGGTCTTTTTCAGATCTTTGTGCTTTCTTAGAAGAATCTGATACCTTTTCACGAGTTCAGCTAATCCTACTTCTAATTCAGAACGAGAAAGGGAAGAAAATACGTCAACATTGTCATCAGATTCTGACTCTTCATCAAGAAGCAGTTCATCTTCTGATACTGATCCGCTGGTGCTGGTTTCCATTACAAGAGCCACTTGAGCTTGTTCTTCATCAGAATTTTCTTCTTCGGAATCTGAGTCATCCCATGTTTCCATTAGACCTTTCTTAGCTTTGAAAACCTTCTTTGGTTTTTCTTTCTCTTCTGAGTTTAGGACAATCATTTTTGTAATGCCCAGGTTTATTGTATTCATAGCATATGACTTCCTCTTCTGAGTCTTTTTCGTTGGTCAGATGTACACTTTTGTTTGTATCTAGAGTTCCTTGATCCTCTGAACTTATTCTGTCTGCGTTTCCACAGTTTGTTTATCTTTCTAGTAATCAGAGACAGTTCATTTTCCTCTGAGTCTTCTTCAGATTCTTCTGATTCCTCCATTGCTTCATAAGCCTTTGTCTTTTTAGACTTAGACTTGAGAGCGACATATTTATTTTTCTTTTGGGGTTCATCTTGTTGAAGCTCAATCTCATGACTTCTAAAAGAACTAATAAGTTCTTCAAGACTTGTGTTGCTTAGATCCTTCGCCAGTTTTAAAGCTGTTACCATGGGTCTCCATTTGACAGGCAGACTTCTGATAATATTTTTGACATGATTAGCAGTAGTGTATCGTTTGTCCAGAACTCTAAGTCCTGTAACCAGCATCTGGAATCTTGAAAACATCGTTTCCACAAACTCATCTTCCTCCATTTTGAAGGCTTCATATTTCTGGATTAAGGCCAACGCCTTAGTTCCCTTAACTTGAGCATTTCCTTTGTGAGTCATCTGAAGAGAATCAAAGATGGACTTAGTGGTCTCTTTATCTGTGATCTTTTCGTACTTTGTATAAGATATTGCAATAAGAAGGATTGTTCTTGCTTTATGGTGGTTCTTGTATATCTTCTTCTGAGCATCTGTCAAGGATATCCCATAGATCTAGGTCATCAACTGGGTACGTGTAGCCATCAACTACGATATCCCATAGATCTAGGTCAAAACCAAGAAGATGAATTCTTATCCTATCTTTCCAGTAGTCAAATCTTTCTCCATCAAATATCGGATGCTTTGAACTATAAGAATCTCTTTCTTGATCAGAAGCAATAACAATTGCATTTCCATTTCGAACAGCCATTGTTGTTTTTCAGACACTAGATCAGTACTGAACACTGTTAGGTGCTTGATAAAAATCCAACATTTTTATCTCTTCAGAATCAGAGCTCTGATGCCAATTGAAGGCGTGAAAAACACAAGAAAGGGGGATTTGAATTGGGTTTTATCCTTTGAATTTTTTTTCCTTTAAATACAATCCCCTTGAATATGCTTTGCTTTGATTATAAATGAATGATAAGAAATCAATAAATAACACATTATTTTTATCCTAGTTCACTTGAAACATCAAGTTACTATAGTCCACCCTTTTGAGGTGATTTGCCTCTTTCCATCGAGGACTTAATCCACTATAACCAAAATGATTACACTTACACGGGAAACCTCCGGTGACTAACACCTTCACACACCAATTGTGTCTGACTAACAACCTCTAACACTAACTGTCCTAGACTTCTTGAGAAGCTGACCCAACTGGTCTCTCAAGGAACAGTCAAACAACAGTTTGATAACAAGTTTGTTTACAAGTAAATATGATTCTACACAAGCTGATTATGTAAACATATTTTTAGTACAAAATGAGTTGAATGAACTTACAACTTTTTAGTACACAAGCTGATTATGTATTCATAGAGTTTCCTCGTGAATTAGCAGTTGTTTCTTCAAGTCCTCAAGCTCTTATATAGTGCCATGCATGATGTAACCGTTTGAGGGTACATTTGGAATATGAGATTTGTGGCGCCTTAAAAGAACGTGAGGGAGAAGACCATACGTAGCGCTCGTCCTTCATGGTAGTGGAATGAAACATTTTGTTTGTACCATGTACTGTTGTACCACGTTAACGTTATCTTCTTTCCTTCTGCACTTCAGAGGGTTTTGCGAGCATGAGTTTAGAAGTGGAGAATCTAACTTCTGGTTAATCCAAACTTCAAGTCTTCAGATCTTCCTCTTCAAAAGCTTCAGCACTTGGTTTTGAAGAACCTTGTATCGTAACCAAAGGTTGAAATAACTTCAAGTCTTGGAATCTTCAAAACCACGTTCTTCAAAGTCTTCAGCCCTTGGTCTTGTAACCTTGTTTCATAACCTAACTTCAGAAGAACTTCAAGTCTTGGAATCTTCAGAATCACATTTTTCGGAGTCTCAGCACTTGCTCTTCATAACCCTTTATGTCATAACCTAAGTTCAGAAGAACTTAAAGTCTTTCTAATCTTTAGAGCCACGTCTTTAGAGTCTATAAGCATTTGGTCTTTAGAATCTTTTGTCTTATGAAACTTGAGTCTTCATCATCTTGACATAATTCACGCTTCTGTGTTTAGATCTTCTGAATGGTTTCTTCAGACGACGTATCAGAGTAACTTTAGATCCTTATGAAGATTTTCCTTGCCACTCGTTCAGCAGAACCTTTGTATCTTAGAAGCGGAACATATTCTCTTCTAATGTCTTGGCCTAGCCATTCATCAGAAGCAGAACCTGTTTGTTTATCTTAAAAATACAACAAACATTAGAGTAACAAAAATTGTTCACTCAAACATACTCTTTTTGATCATCAAAACTCAGAGACATAATTGCATAACCAAATCTTGTTCTAACAGAGATGAATCACATGATTAGGGAACCCCATATCTTTGAGAGTTCCAACAACAAAACTCCATTTAATTTTGTCGTACACCTTCGACATGTCTAGCTTAAAGGCCATCATGCCTTTATTTCCTCTATTTTTCTTCTTCAACCCATGTAAACATTCCATAATAATAAGTGTGTTATCAATTATAAATCTACCCTTGACAAATGCACTTTGGTCTTCATCAATTATATTCAGGGGCACCCTCTTCAACATGTTGGCCACCATATTTGTTACCATCTTCATAATTAAATTAAAAGACTTATTGGAGGGAAATCTTGTGGAGACCCTGTATTTTACCTCTTGGGGATTAAAGCGATTAGGATTTTTTTAGAGGCCTATAATCAACCTGGTTATTAAGGATTGAAAGCACCAATTGTGACACCTCCTAGCCCAGGATTCCCCCAACGCTTTTGGAAAAATATTATTGGCAGCCCATATGGGCCTGGTGATTTTGTAGGTGCATCTGCCACAGAGCCTCCTTAACTTCATTCGTTGTATAGGTTACCGCACACCACTCTTTGTGGTCATCAGAAATCTCCCCTCTAACGGTTTCACAAAATTGCGGTATCTCAGTGGGGTTTGAGGTAGCAAATAATTTTGAAACATAATCCAAAAGGATTTTCTCGCAATTTTTATCTCCCCTCCTCCAAACTCATTCCTTGTCTTTAAGTCTCTTTATAGTATTTGTTTTTCGCCTCTGGTCGACCTTACCATGAGAAAATCTTGTGTTGTGATTCCTATCTTTAAGCCAAATTTCTCTGCTCCGTTACCTCTACATGATCTCTTCAATTCTAAGGAGTTTGCTTAGTTTTTTCTCTAGAGCCATGTGCTTCCCAATGCTCTCCGGATCTGGCTGCCAATAAGTCTCATCTTTTAAAAGCTCTTCAAGCCTCTTAATTTCCTTCTTTACTGCTCACATGTGGTATTCTCTGAAGCTATTATGCAAGTGTTAGAGATTTAACAATTTTCTTGTGACGAGACCCCTTGAGCCATGCCAGCATCTCCTTACCATATCCTCACACCTAGGGTCATTTGACCAAGCCTCCTCGAACCTAAGCATGTGCTTCCTTCTAGTATTGTTTTTCATAGCATACGTTATATCAATGTGAATAGTCATATGATCACACCCATAACACATGAGGTGTGAAACCTTAGTGGTAAGAAAAGCCTCTAGAAAAGTAGAGTTGGTGAAGCCTTTTATCCAATCTACATTGGATGTTATCATTCTCCCCTCTCTCATTAGACCATATGAATGGATATCCCTTAAATCCCAAATCAGTCATGCCATGAACCTCTAGAGCTTGTCTACTCCATGAAAGTTAAGATTGAGTTCTCACAATCCCTTATTTTTTATCCTTATTGTGAATGATATCGTTGAAGTCCCCAAAGTAGATAAAATTCCCCTTGATGTTATATATTAAGTGCAAAATCATCTCACATATCTTCTTTTTGTCTGTTTCCTCGGGTTGCCATAAATACCAAGAAAATTACAGGCTCGGTCCTCCTCTTCTTCGTAAGAAGCACCTTTAATATTAATTAAAGATGAAGATATAACATAAACCTAGACAGATTTCTTCCACATCAACATGACTCCTCCTGCCCTATCCCTTCCACTCTCATCACAGCCAATCACCTCACATTTCTCAAACATGTTTTTCTTATGCACTCTTAAAGCCTCGTCTACCTTCAAACGTGTCTCCATAAGAAAACTCAAAGTGGGGTTTTCGATACGAATGAGCCTCAACAAGGCTTGAACTGCACGGGTTCCCCCCCCTAAACCCCTGTACTTCCAACTGGGGATCTTCGTTATTGTGGGAGGTGTTGGTTCTCTAACACCACCTCTGGTATATTTGTGTGCAAAAGTGGTGCTTCCCTAGTCTATTTTATTTTCTTCTCCCCTCCCCTAGGTCCATCAGTGAGCCTTTAGTAATCTGGACATCCACTAAATAAAATTTTCCTCATTCCAACTCCCTGATTATATTCTGGACTGCACTTGTATTTTTATTGCTTAATCTTGATCTTCTTATTTTTCTTGGTAGGGATCTCGACAAGTTTCACCAGGTTTGGTTTATCAGTCATAGATAAAGCCAGTGCCCCTAAAGATTCCACGACATCCTCCACATTCCCCGCCTCCTTAGGATTTTCTTTAGTATCCTTCATCTTCCCACTTGTTGTGCCTTCCATCATCCCCTCATGCACATGATCCACTTCAGTTTCATATAATTTATTTTTTTCACATCCACTTTGGTTGGATGAATAACTATAGAGACAATTACTACATGTCCATGAACTAGGCTTTTTCTCCCTTTGTTCTTCCCCCAATTTCGGGAGTGCAGACGCTCTCAACATGTGGTCGTACGAGAGTTCTTGCTCGTCTAAATCCTCTAAACCTTATTCATTAACATCTTTTAATGCCTCACAGTCTTTTTGTCGGTGGCCAATCATGCCACAAATATAAAAGAACGTAGGCAGTCATATATATTTGAAATGCACCCTCAAACTTCTCCTCGACTAGACTATAGTTCTCCTCTTTAAAGCCTTTTGTAAATCTATCGTAGCTTTAATCCTCTCGAACCTACCATTTCTGTAGGCTTATTTGGGACCTATATCAACAGATTCTCCCAGGATATTTCCTAGTTTTCTCACCATGGCCTTAGTTGTGATAACAAAAGGAATTTCAAAAACACGAACCTATAATATTCCAAAATGCATGTTAATGTATGAGGGCTGTTCCTCCCCTGAGATTCTCGCAAGAACAACCAACTCCCTATCAAAACTCCAAGGACCATTCTTCATCACATATTCCATATTTCTCTTCTTTGAGAACTTGAAAAGAAAAAGGTTTTGCTCAGTTCTTGGATCTCTACGGGATTCTTCAGCTTCCATGATGATATCATTGTACTCTTGAATGTTTCAACATTAAAATTGATCTTCGTTCAAAGCTTTCCAGCAATGAATCTCTGAAAAGTTTCCTTTGTGCTTGTTTCATCTAGCGCCGATTTGATTCCTTCTTCATCTTCCTTCGAGAAAGGGATATTATTCCACCATTTCATTCTCTCTCAAGATCATTGCCATTGCTAAGTTGTATGATCTATGATATGTGAAAGTTCAAATCTGTGAAATAGGGTGTGTATGGTTGGATTTGGTTGCATGCAATCCAAAAAGAAAGAAAGAAAGAAAGACGATTTTGGGGAAAAGGTGAAGAACTTAGAAAATCCAAAAGCATCATTAGGAAAGAGAACCATATATAACTGGGGAAACAGCCCTGTCATACCCTAAAATTTTCCCTCCTACTTCTCAAGACAATTCACAACTCAAAACTCAAGGATTACACAAGGGTTGACCAGACAAACCCTCTTCTAAGCAATCAATCCAAACTAGGGTTTTTCTCCTCTCAAGTCAGAATGAATTTCCAATGTTCCAAGTGGTCATCATATCTCATCTTATGTTTCAAAGGATCATCATGTCAAGTTTCAAGCTTTACAAGTCAAAACTACTCATCTAATTGCTCAGATGGTTGAAAATCAACTGTATTGGACAGAAACTCAATTGTGGTCAACATACAATCAAACTTCATAATTTTAGGTCAACACCAATATTTTGAAGTAACATTCATCATTTTATCAAGGGTTGATCGTGATTCCTCAAGAAAAGTCAAGATTTGATCAAAAGTCAAAGTTTCTAAATTAGGGTTTGTCAAACAAAAGTCAACAGAACTTTGACCAGGCATAACTTTCACATACTTTATCAGAAATTTTTCCACCAAAGATCATTTTTAAGGGAATTCAATTCTCTACAACTTAATGTCTCACAAGCTTTGGTCAAAAATGCTTCATTTGGAAGTTATGGATCAAAACATTATAGGTCCTTTCAAAAGTCAACAAAAAGTCATCTTTTTGCAAAGAAGTGTTCATGAACATGGAAAGTTAAATGAAGATGAAACCAAAAGGAACGTTTATGGGACATCTTGAGCTTTCTAAAAAGTCCAAGAACACCCTAAAATGTTGAAAGTTAATCAAAATACAAGTTGTGCAAGTTTGACATTTTTGAGGAGGTGCATGAAGAGAAATACTTGAAAAATTAACTTTTTTCTAAATGAGCCTAACTTTTATTTGTTCAAACTTGTTTCTTATCTGAATTAGAACCTCCAAGCCCAAGGCCACGCCTTTTATCTTTTATTTTTATTTATTTTGGATTTTTATTCATTTAAAATCAATTTAATTAAAATAAAAGATATAAAATCAAAACATTAAGTGAAAGGTTGATTTTTTATCATTCTTGAGGTCCAAGCAAGCCATACAAGCTGTCATTTTCGAAATTATTGAGATTGGCAAGAGCATTGATTGAAATTGATTCAAAAAAGGCAATATTTGGTTTCATTCCAAATCAAATGTTTTCTCATTGATTGGCATATAATTCCTTCATGATTCTTAACCTAATTCACTCTAGTATATATACACATTGATCCCAGATGCTACAAGGACGAAATTCTTGCCTCCAAGAACCCTTAAAAAGCTTCAAAAAACTGTGTGTTTCAAGCAACTTGCAGCCAAAGTTTTGCTTCGATCCAAGCCGTTCCAAGCCTTGCAACACGTTCCTGGTGACTCCCTGATCAATTCCAGCCATTCATCAAGCATCCAGACGTCCAGAATCACGAAATTCAATATCACGGTTTGCTCTTCAAAACTCAAAATCGATTTCATATATTCATGCATTTTCAATAAGATTTGATCATATATTTGTGTTTGTCTGACTATTTCGAAGCTATCTGGGTTGTTTAATTGAAGTTTAGATGCATGGATCATAACTTGCCATGGCTAGGGTTTAAAACCTTGAATTGGGATCCTTTGATTTAGCCAAAATTGGACAAAACTGAGGGCGTAGTTGTGTTCAGAGGATCAATTCCAATCGATCCATGGTCTCCTCATGAATTTATATTGTGAATTGCTTGATTTATGATTTTGCAGGTGCTGTAGTGACAGACAAAGTCGTCGCTATAGGCTTTAGCCACGAACCAGAACCGTGGGTAAAAGTCTGTGTTCAAAAGGAAGAAGAAGGCTTTTGCGCGTGTTTTCTCGTTTTAATTAAATTTCAAATTTTCATTTTCACTTATAATCTTTTTGTTTCGTTATACCAACACAATTGCAGGCTGGCTTGGTTGGTAAGGCAGTGCGCGTGTGAAGGAAAGGGCTTGGGTTCGATCCCTGGCTCTGTCCATTATTTTGTACACCTTTTCAAACTAACCTTGTTTTCCATTATTTTCATATTTCTTATTTTATTTAATTTCTTTTCAAAACATTTTTTTTAATACAATAAAAAATCACAAAAAAAATATTTCTTTTCATAATTAGGTTATAAAAACTCTAATTTAATTTTTTTTCATCAAAAAATATTATTTTTCACTCATATTTTATTTAATTATTAATTAATCGAAAATTAACTTTTAATCACTTTTTCCATATCAAATTAATCTAGAAAATTCCCAAAAAAATATTTTTCTCATTTAATAAGGTTTACTAACCCTAAATTTTTTTTTTCTAACTCAAATCTTTTCACTAACATTATTCTCTATTTTTTACAATTCAATCCTTCTCGCGGAATTATTTTTAATATTGTAACTGTTCACAGGTTGTAATAGCTAGGACTTTAATTTCTCGCATCTTTTTCCAATATTATGTAACTGCTCGTGGGATGTAATAGCTTAATTAGGATTTACTTTCCGAACTCCTATTATGTATCTGCCCCAAAGCCATGTAATAGTCTAGGGTTTACTTTCCGCACTTTACTTTCCGCAATTTACTTTCTGCACACATTTAACTACTAGCTAATTAGGGTTTTGCATGCCAAGACTAATTCAATAAACATAGATCACTTCTAACCCCAAGATAAAATATCTGAATACAACACACTCTTCACACATGCACCCACCTTAGGGTATCATCTCTTGTTGCCTTTCGAATACATGGTCATGTCCCTCGAACGTGGGAATATCTTAGCTAAGACGCTTACAAACATATCATCATAGTCCCTTCCATACCAAGATCATAGTCCCTCGATGACCCTCGATGTTGCCTGCGAATACATGATCTCGTCCCTCGATTGTTGCCTATGAAAAGTGATGATCGTCACTACGAATATGCTAAGGTATCCCTACATGTTGCCTTCAATGACCATACGATGACCCTTCGAATGTCCCTTTACATCCAACAGATAGAGTTACCTACCAACTAATGGTATGGATAGCGCTGCCCTAAAGGAAAGCAAAATAACATGGAAACGACCATTCTGAGTAGGTAATAGACTCTTAATTGCTTGCTCTATCAAATACTTTTTACACCTCACACTTACTTTCAAAAATCTTTTCAAACACTTTGTATACATTCCAGCGTGAATCATTACAAAGTCTTTCTAAGACAAAACATTTCCAAACACTTCATATACATTCTAGCGAGAATCATTACAAAGTCAAAGTGAAATGCCTTTTCAAAAACATCTTTTCAAATACACACACAGAAAGAAATTTATAAAGTGAGCTAAGCAATTAAGAGCCCGTAGATAACTACGGATGGAAAGGGTGCTAATACCTTCCCTTTTCATAACTGCCTCCCGTACTCAAAATCTAACGAAGGTATTTTCCTGCTCTTTTCGTCTTCCTTTAATTGGATAAAAGAAAATTCGGTGGCGACTCTTGCTATCCGCAAAATTTGCGATAAAATGAAAAACAAAAAAGTAAGTTCTCCTGCCGTATTACAAGCCCCCATACACCACGAGGTATGGGGAGAAAATGAACGTTAAGTTTTCTAGAGAGAGAATCTCTAGATTCTCTCTACAAACACGTGATTTTTTCAATAATTTATACTAATTTGTCATCTCCTCCCATTTAATTTGAGTGAAACCCTTTGGTACTAGTTTAGCTTTAAATTTCTCAATGGCTTTATGTTTGAGTTTTTATACCCATTTGCATCCTATGAATTTTTGTTGTGTCAAATAATCCATATGTCCCAAAATAATTGTTGCATATGATAAAAGTATTTGTCCCAAAATAATTGTTGCTTTTAATTTCCAATGCAATTCTAATCTTTATCTTTCAATTCTAACCCTCTAATTAATACTCTTAATTTATTATTCTATCACTCTGCATTGATGATAATTTGAATACATCAATAGTAAATAAAGATAGTTTAGTAAAAATAATATTCACTCTCTTTCATTTATCACATTTTTTAATCTATGTGAAATGCCCAACTATGACAATTGTTTGGGACAGAGGGAGTAGTATATTCATTCACTTCCCACATCAGATAGTAGAAAGAAAATACAATTTAAGTATTATTATAAATATGGAGAGTTAGTTTGAGTTTATTCAACCCAACAAAATGTAGCTTGTGTGTGCAATGAAATTTTGGTAATTATGTGTCATTTGAGAGTTTAGAATCACAACCTCTTGATATGCTTTTCAATTGAAAGTTTTATTATGTTCTGGACTTTCCGAATGGCTGTCAGGCAAGCCATCTCTTCGAGCCTAGTAGCGAGTTGAACAGACCAAAAGGTCTCCAAAGGGCATCATCTGCCTGCTCTGCACATGGCTAGAACTCGTCTGCTCAACGGATGTCGAGAAGATCAGACCAACTCTCCCCATCAAGGGCTATGCCCGTTATGTCCCCATCTGGTTGACATAACGGCTAGTTCCGAGCACTCTCGCTCGGTTTAACCAGGTTAATTTGAATAGTTATATCCATGGGTTCGCATATCTAGGCTTAAATATAGCAACCAATGAGAGCGCTCCTAAGATTCCTATATAAACCCTCACATCTTTGAGGGTAAGGGATCACTTTATTACACTCAAAACCATCCTCTTCCTTGAACATTTGTTTACTTTAGCATCGGAGTGCCTTGCAGGTACACCACCCCCTCCTCAACATCAACTTACTCGAAGGATCGTCAACTGTTCTGGCCGTCTCCAATTATGATCACTTGTTCAGTTCACATTATAAGATGTTGGTTCTAGACAATGAGAGACTGCTTCTAACTATGTTTTACTATTATGGGGGAATTTATCAACAATGTAAATATTATGTGATAAGATATTAAGGAATATTAATCAGTTCTCTCATAACTAGAGTAGCCAAAACTCCATTGAGGTGACTACCTGAGGTGTAACACCCCAATTCTATCCAACATTTATTTTAAAATCAGAGTGCCAAAAGTTTCAACAATATGAGACATTACATTCATAATTACAAAACCGTCATCATAAAAAGCATATCATAAAAGATACATAACACATTAATTCAAGGAATTTGTAATAATTATTTAACCTTCGAAAATACTTCATATTTATTCAAAACTACACAGCGGATTTATAATATTTCAAAACTCCAAACGAAATATAGCATCTTTTAGACAACTTAACTCAAGGAACAGATTCTCAAGTATTAACATCAACAATGCAACGAAAAACAATATAAAATCAAATATGCGTTCATCCCCCCCCCCCCCGAGTGCTACGTATCAGAGTGACGACGCCATAAGCAACTAAATTCTTTACTCCTCGTTCTGCACGTTACCAATATAAAGGTAACGGTCAAAAAAAGAAAGGGTGAGATATCTACCAATATAAACAGGTGTATGTTAAATAATATATTAGGATTAAATCATACAAAATTACCACATCACAAATAACACGTCACAATAAATTCCCAATCAACAACAACACAACACCACTTCATCGTTAGCAACAACATATAATTACTTCACAATTAACAACGACATGACTTCAAATGAGACTCAACAATGAAAATGCATGTGGTACCGGTGAAGAAAACTCCCTTCACTAATTGCCAGTTAACAGAGGCACAAGGCATAAGCCTTCTTCACAATTCCGCCAATACAGGCCTTCACAATGCAAATGAAAATGCGATGCCAACAACATGCAATAACAACATAATTTCACTTCACAAGGCATACACCTATATCACTATTATTACCAATAATCAGAGGTAATTATCGTCACTGAAAATATCCTGCAACTTCACATAATTCAACGTACAACAACATATTCATCGCTAATTATTCGCAAACAAATCAATAACACAATACCTCCACACAAATTCGACAAAATAAACAATCATAATCATCTACTAAAATATACAAATCATTCCGACCATTTTTAATTAATTTCGGACAACTAATTATATCGCCTAAATCACTAACTCGGTTAATTCGGTATTGCCTTTAAGTACTATTTTTATTATTTCCAGAATTATATTGCCATTTGCTAACTATACTACTAGTATCCATCTTCCTTGTATTTAATTTATACTGCAACTAGATTCCTTGTACTAGTGATTTCTACTACTAACTAACATTCTGCCATTATCTAATATTATTGTTGTTACTATATTTTATTCTTGCTGCTATTAGTTCTTAGCAGTACTGTTACTAAAACCAATTGCCTTTGCTAATAATAGTGGTATTCTTATTATTCCATCTGCTACTTCTTGCAGTATTATCATTTAATTACTAACACATTTAATTGGTTTAGGTAACATATTATAATTCACCAAACATGTACTACCTATTATCAAATGCCACATAAAATCACATAAAAGCTACACGATTTACACATACAGAAGGACAAGTGATGGTCCCACCCCCAGCCTGGGACGAACGTCCCTCCCATCTTCCACAAGGGAGGCGTCCGCCTCCACTTCTAACCACCTGGAGTGCGCCCGCCTCATCATTCCAGGGCCTCCTTCTCCATTCCTTGTCCCCAAACCCTGAGACGTCCGTCTCATTCCTCTGTTGGTGCAAGGGGCGCTCGCCTCACCCTATAGCCGCCGTCCCCAAAACTCATTCTTCAATCGATCAATATTACTCTAATTCTTTACACCACCAATGTTTCTATCCTCCGATTACCAGCAACAATCATAATTATAATAATCAACTATTTAATTCACATACGATCTACACAAACAAAGGTAATTTCATATAAAATCATCCCCACATACGATTTATCATAATCCCGTTTAGAAAGTTAGAACCCGGCCCCTTACCTTAGATTTGACGGTGGTTATAACTCCGATCGAGTTTCTATTTTCCGGTTCCGATTGTGCACTTCCGGTATCCTCTCCTAGCCCTTGTGCCTCCTCCTTCTTCAATTGGTTTTCTTTTCTCACGTACCAACCCTATTTTCTATTATTACTTCCTTTATATACTCCTTTATATTATACTCTTATTAATAATTAAATTAATTATTCTACTCTTTTAATAATTCCAACATTATTCTGTCATATATTCTATTTGGCCAATTAAATAATACTTCTCATTCTATTTCTCACATTATAATAAAACTCACTAATATTCTAGTTAATTAATTTCTACTCATAATAATAATTCTCCGACTAAACTGATTATTCATTTAATCCTCGTAAACCGATTTATAAATCCGTTAACGCCCCTTATAATTCTTTCGATAATTCCTTCTTGGACTAAATTCCAACAATTAATTCTTTAATACTTCATTTAAATAATTAAATGATTTTCCGGGTGTTACATGAGACATAATTTGACCCTCAACTAAAGTTGATAATTGAGTCTCTCCCCTTAACTAAGTCACCAAATATATGAACATTTATTTAAGAGGTCAATCAATATCCCAAATAACTAGTTGAGTGAGAGGTATAGGAAAGGAGTAACCTAGTCGAGAAAGCCCTTTCTCAGAAGTCACACATAAATATAAAATCATAATGAAACATAAGTTTTGAATGCATAAAACATGCACAATATTAATGTCACTAGTTAAGATTACAATAATTAATCAGGGGATAAATCCACGACCCCAACAAAGTAAAAAAGATGTCAAATATAAATATGAAAATCAATTACATGAATCATACATTACTAGAAATACTCTGATTTTTTGCGGATTTACTTGCGGATTTGAGCTAAAAATCTGCAAGAAACATGTTTCCTGCAGTTTTTCCTGCTGTTTAAGTTTTCCAGCTAAAATCTTTGTGGATAATAGGAAGTCTGCAGGTAAACTAGCAGGTATTATAATCCGCAAATAATTCTGCATGAAACATAATCCGCAATTAATTTATATCAAAATTTGAATAAAAAATTCCCATGGAATAATTTTATTTTTTTGACAAAATTTCCATGGAATAATTTAATGTGAGTACTCTTGCATTTGCATGACTCCCTTCCTATGCAATTTGCAACTTTTAATTACTAACTAATTCCCTATGGGAAGGCTAAGATAGCCATTGTGGGACTGGACCTCTTCAGCCCGAATCTAAGAAAATTGATGTGTGCACATCCAATATAAATTGAAAGATGGACATTTGACTTAAAACTCCAATTAATTACTTACACTAAGTTTGACAATCACTTATTCAAATATACAAGTCAACTCAGTTATCAAGTTGACATACACAAATAAAATCTTAAGGTGAAAAGCATATGTCCTACACAAATAATATCCCTCACGCCCACCTTATGCTTTGTGCAGCGTTTGCAGCGAGTATCCATCATTTGAATTATCAGTGGAAAAGCTAAAAGTTAGTAGATAAAAATCACACAACTTAATAGAAACATAAAATTGTTGAGGTGGAAACAAAATGACCTGCATGTGTTGTGGCTCGTCAGATTCATTCTTGGATATTTCACCAGCAGTCAAACCCTCTTAAAGTTCAAATATTCTGTAAATAACACAATCAACAACCAATTTTCAAAGTTACTAGTAAGAACTTGGAAATTTATCCAACATTTATCTGTACATTTTGAAATTTATCCTCTTCAAAAGCACAATCAATTTTATAAGAGTATATTCTGAAAAATTCTTCCCAAATAGTTTAAAACAATAATTAATTAATAAAACATTAATTAATTATAATATTTAAATTGAATAAATAGAGTACTAAGAGTATTTTAGTTGAAAGTGTTTTTAAGTTTTGAGACATTAAACTAAGGCTCGTTTGTTTGATTTAAAATATAAAAAAAGAGTTTTGTATTGTTACATAAATTTGTGCAAAAAAATTTCTATAAAATTTTTAAATGAAAATGTGATATGAAAAGTTATTTTTAAAATGTTATTTTAAGTATTTTATCATTTTATTGAAAAAAATTGAATATCAAAATGTGTTAAAAGGTTGACTGAGTTTACATTGTCATCCAATAAAAATTCATCATTTAACCATGTCAAATAATTTATTTAAAAATAATAATATGTATTCTCATTTAACATAGTTGTTATTTAAAAATATTTTTAATATAAATTTAAATTTTAAATTTATACAAATTGAGGAATTACATACCAAAATATATTTAAACTTTTAATTTTTACAAAAGTAGAAAAATATTTATTAGGCAAAACTATTTTTTTTTAATATCTCAATTATGCATTTATTATTTTATTATAATATAATAGACTTAGAAAATTTTATCTTGATTTGTTTTTTATTAGTTTAAAATTTAATTTTGACATTCTAGAACATAAAGAGAAAAAGGATGTTTTACGCTCAGCGTCAATTATTTTTACACCGTCAACAAAAAACATTTTAAATTATTTGTATCGTTTGATATTTTAAAATATTTGGATTTAATGTATGTGTAATACTTCCTCCAACCTTAAATATAAGCAACAACAAAAAAGAACACAATGGTCTTAATTATAAGCAAAAACAAATATTATTATTATTATGATATATATATATATATATATATATATATATATATATATATATATATATATATATATATATATATATATATATATATATATATATATATATATATATATATATATATATATATATATAGAGAGAGAGAGAGAGAGAGAGAGAGAGAGAGAGAGAGAGAGAGAGAGAGAGAGAGAGAGAGAGAGAGAGAGAGAGAGAGAGAGAGAGAGAGAGAGAGAGAGAGAGAGAGAGAGAGATTACACTTCAAAAGCGAATTAATAATTTTTAAAATCAATTGTTGGATTAAAACATACCATCATATAGCATATAGATCATACCTATAAAGTTTGAAAATTATTACCTATATTTTAATTTGGCTGATTACTTTATCTGCAAGTTAGGAAATTATTGTTTTAGCAAGATCTACTAAATAAAAGTACATTATTTATTTGTTATCTATATTTTTATTTATTAAAAATATTTTCACTTAATTTATCATCTATATTTGATTAAAAATATTAAAAAATGTGAAAGTATTACCAATATTTTAATTTGGTTGATTTAATTATTTGCAAGTTTTTAAATTTTTTATTTTTTCAATTTTTACCATTGTGTCTTTTTTTAATAAATTAATATTGTCATAATATTTTAATAATTATGGCTTCTATTGGGTATTGGAAAATTAAAATTTTAAATCTTATTATTATTTTAATGTGAAATTTCTTGTAAGAAAATACATATTTTTCTAATTGCTATACTGAAAAAAAATAAAATAATTAAATAAAACTTTCTAGTTTTCCAATAACAGGCCATGATTATTAAAATATTATAGCAGTACAATAATTTATTTAAATTTGTCAAAATGGTAAAATTTATGAAACTTAAGTTTTTTAAATATGCAAACAAATAAATCAACCAATTTAAAATATAGTTAATATTTTCACTTTTTCTATATTTTTAATCAAATATAAGTGAAAAATAAAATGAAAATATTTGTTTTATAAATAAATATTTTTTAGTAAATCAAAATATAGGTGATAAATTAATAATGTATTTTCATTTAAAATGATCACAATAGTAGAACTTCCAAAACAAAACAAAAAAAAAATCTAACTTGCATATGAACAAATAACAAAATTAAAATATAGAGACGTATTTCACAATCTTCAATATTTTTAATCAAGTGATAATATAGGAGATAAATCAATGATATTTTTTTGAAAGGTCACAATAATAGAACATGTATTATTAAAAAATTTCTAAACAATCATGGACAAAGACGGAGAAAAGCTACAACAGCCAATTGAATATGAATGGTGTCCGAAGTTTTGTGATAAATGTCAGAAGCTAGGCCATAATTGTGAACAAAATCGAGTCAAAAAACTCAACGGAAACCAAAGCCCCCTGATAAGAAAGTGAGAACTGCCTCTGCAACTGATAAACAGCTTGAGCCAAAACAAACAGTTGAAATCCATCAAAGTGGTAGCGCGAATGTGGAGCAATGTATTGTGACAGGCAAAGATGACTTACGAACTGAAGTGAGTAAGAGTGGCAAAGATAGAGGCAAAAGGATTGTTGATAACCTGTCAGGATCCCTAACTTGTGACAATGGTTTTGATGCCCTGTAGATTAGTGGTGTTCATATCCAAACCAACCCAATAAAAAACCGCAAACCAAACCTAACCAAACCGAAAACCGCAAAAAACCACAATTGGTTCGAATGATTTTGGACCAAAGAACCGAGCGGTTCGATTTGGTTTGCGGTTTTATATTCATAAACCGATCCAATCCTAACCAAACCGCGATATTTACAAACTTGTTTTTTTAAAAACATAACAAACAAACTAACATAGCCATAGGCCCAATTTTATGTCAAAGCCCAATAGTTATTTTTGCTAGGTAACGCGAATAGTGTGAGTTTGTGAGACCAGTAACGCGAAGAGGAACTAGGGCAAAGCAACGACGGAGATATTTGGCTCGAGGAAGAAGGGCGGAGAGTTCTGGCTTGAAGAAGAACGGCGGTGAAGAGATTTGGTTCAAGGAAGAAGGACGGAGAGTTCTGGCTTGAAGAAGAACGACGGTGAGATACGGAAATAAGTGAAATACGGAAATCAACCAGGTAACGACAACGTTATTGACTGTTATATCTTCAACAATTCGAAAATTGTTAGGTCTGAAAATTGTTGTTCTGAATTTCTGATACTTGTTGTTCTTCTGATAACTTCTGTTCTCATATCATATGTAAATTGGTGTTCTGATAACTTCTGTTCTGATATGTAAATTATTGTTCTGATAGGAAATGAATAGCAGTAAAAAGAATCTGATGAGCACTAAAGAGAAAATGTATAGATAAGATCACACTATCGAATTACTATGGCTAAGGATTTAAACAAAGAAGTACCACCTAAGAGCTTTGGTAACTTCTCACTATTAAATCTAACACACTAACTGTTTAGGATAATACACATGAATTGGTTGATTTCATTTAGGCAAACAATTCCTGCTAAAACTAAGCATTTCAATCTCACTTTGGCTAAACATTTCGCTAGCACGAGGACCACAAGGTTCATTACATGAAAAACTACAACTGCTTTAACTAAGGAAAAAGACAACAGCAGTGGAATAATTAATTGCAAATTAATTAGGTTACGAGCAATGATTTCTTTAAAAAAATATCCTTTTACACATTGACATGCCAACAATTCTATGTCAACACTATTTTCTTTTATAGAAAATATGCAACTATCATATTTTAAGGATTTTTTAGCCAGCTAATTCATTTCCAACTTAGTTACCATCTCTGCATCAACGGTTTAATACCAAAAAAGAGTGAAGTAAACAATAACAACTACCTGGATCGTGCCCCGGTTTTGGTGCTCTTAATTGTTTCCCCACCTTTCCCAATGATTAATCCTACCTGTATAATTTTTGTGATTCAAAGCTTCCTTAACATAAACCATGAATAATCTTAAACATAAATAGAAATTATCAATTTATCACCTTCTCATTTGGAACTTGAATCTGAACTTGATCAGATCTCACTATAGCCTGAGCTGGGGAGATGCCTCTAGCAACAAGTGCAGGGGAACCTCCAGAATCAGCCTGTGGAACTTGAATCCTAACTGTTGTTCTGTAAATTGTTGTTCTTATACATAACTTCTGTTCTGACTTCTGATAACTACTGTTCTGATATGTAAATCTGTAGATCATGTATGTTGAACTGCTGATATATAATTGTTGGCCTGATACATAATTGCCTGATATATAATTGTTGTTTTGATACATAATTGTTGGCCTTTGGTTTATGTTTTATTTTCATCTCCTTTTCTTAGATATGACTATTGCTAAAAAAGTCAATTATGTTACTGGATCTGATGCTTCCTTTTTCATGGCTGAAAATCAGGTAAAACAATGATAAATAAGTGTATTTGATGAAGTGGTTATATTTATCGTGTATGTATTATGTATTTTCAGTCTCAAAATAGGCCATTGATGCCTACAACAAACCTTCCCCAAACTATTGATTTAGACAAACAAGAAGGCGATAATGCTCAACAGAAAAAGAAAAGGAAAGTTGGAGAAGCGGATGATTCTAAAGCTGGCGATTCTAATGCTGGAGATTCAGGTAAACAAAAACCTTGTAGGCCTAAATCTTGGGTTTGGGATCATTTTACAAAAGATGAATCGGGTACTCGGGCTAAATGTAATTGGTGCACGAAATCTTATGCGGCTGATTCACATAAGAATGGAACCTCAAACTTAAATAACCATTTGATGCATCAATGTAAAAAAATTCCCAAACATGTTCTTGATCCTAGTCAAACCATTCTTAGCCTTCAAGAAGGATCTAAAGAAAATAGGAATGCACTTGTTGGTATCCATTTCAATGTTGAATTGTGTAGACAAGCCTTAGCTAGAATGATAATCGTGGATGAATTGCCTTTTTGTTTTGTTGAGAACGAAGGATTCCATCATTTTATGAGTGTTACACAACCTAGGTTCCCACTTCCAGGAAGGATTTTCATTGCTAGGGATTGTTTGAGTCTTTACGAGAGTGAGAAACATAAGTTAAGAAGTATGTTTACTAAAACAAATCAAAGTGTTTGTCTAACAACTGATGCTTGGACTTCTGTGCAAAATATTAATTATATGGTTCTTACCGCGCATTTCATTGACCAAGACTGAAAGTTGCATAAAAGGATTCTCAATTTTTGTCCAATAACTTCTCACAAAAGAGCGATAATTGGGAAAAAGATTGAAAAGTGTTTGGAGGATTGGATGATAGATAAGGTTTTCACCATCACAATTGATAATGTTGCTTCAAACGATGTTGCTATCGTGTACCTAAAAAATAGAATGGAGGATTGGAATTCACATCCATTAAAAGGGGAGTATTTACATATTAGATGTTGTGCTCGCATTCTTAACCTTGTTGTCAATGATGGGATGAAGATGAAGCACATGAATTCTTCACTTTCGAAAATTAGGAGTGCGGTTTGATATGTTCGTCAGTCACCTGGTCGTTTAGATAGGTTTAGGACATGTATTAAAGAAGTTACGATACAAGACAAGTCTACTGTGCAGTATGATTTTCCCACTACGTGGAACTCCACATACCTTATGCTTGAAAGTGCATTGAAGTTTCAAAAGGCCTTTAAGAGATTAGGTGAGAAATGTGTTGAGTATGCGATGTTGGAAGGTGGTGTCCCAAATAATGAGGATTGGGATAATGCCAAGTGTTTTGTGAAATTCTTGAAGTTGTTTTTTGAAATCACTACGAAGGTGTCAGGTTCTACTTATGTAACATCTTCTACTTGTTTCATGGAACATTGTACAATATTGGGGGCATTAAATACTTGGAAGGAATCTCATAAAGATGACCCATTACTTACAAATATGGCTAATGCTATGGATGATAAATATAGTAGTTATTAGGGAGAAGTCAAAAAGATGAATATGCTAGTCTTTATTGCTGTAATTTTTGATCCTCGGCGTAAGTTTCAATTTATTAGGTGGGGATTGGATAAGTTTTATGAGAAGGAAGTTGCTGATTATTTGTGTGATAAGGTGAAGAAAACATTAAACAAAATGTTTGAAAGTTATAGTCTTTTCTTAAGTAAAGACCAAGCTGAAAGTGTTGCACAAGAAATAGAGTTATCAGAAGTTGTTACATCTTCAGATCATATGGATGATCAATTTGAGAAGGACATGGATCAAGATTCAAATTCAAATAAAAACGAAGTGGATTTGTATCTAATGGAGACGAGGGAGAAGAAAAGTTCAGATTTTGACATCTTGAATTGGTGGAAGGTAAATTCCACCAAATACCCTACTCTTGGCTTAATAGCTAGAGATATATTGGCGATGCCAATATCTACTGTTGCTTCGAAGTCAACTTTTAGCACCGGAGGTAGAGTTCTTAGTTGTTATAGGAGCTCTCTTACACCCCACACCATTGAAGCTTTAATATGTCCACAAAATTGGTTAAGATCCTCTCCTTTGAAAGTGGATATTGAAGAGTACTTGGATGATTTGGAAAAACTCGAACAAGGTATATCTATGTTGTAAACTTTGTTTATAAGTCTATTTTATTCAATTAAGTTTGTTTTGTCTAACGTTTGGTAATTTATTTGATCATTTTTAGAAATGGCTCCAATCTCACAAGTAAATGAGGGACTTTCTGATATTGAATCCGATTAGAGACATGCTTGAAAAAAATGGTATGTTTTTACTTTATAATATTTATTTATTTGTATATTGCTTTATGTATTCTGTTGCAATGTATTTAGCAGACTTAATGTTAAAATGACTTAATCTTATAATTATTTGTAACTTGGTATTATTTTATAGTGGCAAAAGAAGCATGATAGTCATATTTATACTTTGTCAATGGCATCTGTCATACCCCAAAATTTGCCCTCTTACTTCTCAAGACATTTCACCTATCCATGCTCAAGGATTTCACAAGGGTTGACCAAACAAATCCTCTCCTAAGCAATCAATCTAAACTAGGGTTTTGCCATTCTCAAGTCAAGATGGACATCTAACACTTCAAGTGGTCATCATGCCTCATCATATGCTTCAAAGAATCTCCATGTCAAGTTTCGAGCCTTACAAGTCAAGTTTCCTCAGACAATTGCTCAGATGGTTGAAAATCAATTGTATTGGACCAAAAGTCAATTGTGGTCAACATACAGTCAAACTTCATAATTTTTGGTCAACGTCAAAATTTTGAAGTGATATTTATCATTTGATCAAGGGTTGATCATGATTCATCAAGAAAAGTCAAGAATTGATCAAAAGTCAAAGTTTCTAAATTGGGCTTTCTCAGACAAAAGTCAACAAAACTTTGACCAATCATAACTTTCACATACTTTGTCAAAAAAATTTCCACAACATCTCATTTTGAAGAGAATTCAATTCTCTACAACTTCATGTCTCACAAGCTTGAGCAGAAAATGCTTCATTTGGAAGATATGGATCAAAACATTATAGGTCCTTTTAAAAGTCTACAAAAAATCAACTTTTTGTAAAGTGTTCATGATCATGGAAACTCTAATGAAGATGAAACCAAAAAGGATGTTTAGAGGACATCTTGAGCTTTCTAAAAAGTCCAAGAACACCCAAAAATGTTAAAAATTGAGCAAGATACACCTTGCACAAGTTGAGCATTTTTGAGGAGGTGCACAAAGAGAAATACTTGACAAAACCAAAACTTTTGCAAATGGGCCTAACTTTTCTTGCTTCAAACATGTTCCTTAGCTGAATTGGAACCTCCAAGCCCAAGGCCACGAATTTATCTTTTATTTTTTTTATTTATTTTGGATTTTTAATCATTTAAAACCAATTTAATTAAAATAAAAGATAGAAAATCAAAAATTAATTGCAAGATGGATTTTCTCTCATTCTTGAGGTCCAAGCAAACCATTTAATCTGATTATTTTGAAATAATCATGATTGGTAATGAGATTTGATTGAAATTGGCCAAAAAAGGAAATATTTGGTTTGATTCCAAATCAAATAATTTCTCATTGATTGGTTTGATTTTCTCTCATAATTCTTGACCTAATTCGCTCTACTATAAATACATGATGCATCCACAAGCACAAGAGACGAAATTCAAGCCTCAAGAACCCTAGAAAAGTTTCAAGAAAACTTGTGAAAAAAGCAATTTCGGTTTTAACTTTGCAGGCCAATTCAAGGAGTTTTGAGGATTGAACAAGCATCCTCAAGGTCCCAGGAACCTATTCCAATCATCACCACGCATTGGAACGTCCAGAATCGATACATCCAAGTCACGGTTTGTGTCAAAAAAGCTTGAAATCGAATTCGTACATACAATCATATCTAACATGCTTTGATTGCTTTTTTATGTTTAGAATGCTATTTGCAATGTTTCTGGATGGTTTAATTCGTGTTTAGTTGCAGATTAAGGACGTTGCCATTGTTAGGGTTTGGGAACTCGAAATAGGGTATCTCAAAATAGGCAAAATTAGCCAAAACCAGTGGTACCATCACACTCAGGAGGCAAAACCGAATCGATCCATGTGTTCCTCATAAATTTATATTGCTTGTATGTGATTTTGAAAATCTGCAGGTGTTCTAGTAGATGAAGTCACTATAAACTATTACTACGAAAACCGTAGGTAAAAGCCTGTGGAAAAAAATTTCAAACGAGGAAAACGATGAAGCCTTGGCGCGGTTTTTGTTTGAATTGATTTTTAGAAAATTATTTCCTTTATAACGTTTTTGTTTCATATCACTAACACCAAATGCAGATTGGTCCAGTGGCAAGTAGTGCGCGCGTTCACCGAGAGGTCAGGGGTTCGATCCTTGGCTCCAGCAATATTTTTTTTATAACTTTGCAAAACTAACCTTTTTTCCATATTTTCATTTTTTTTTCTATTTTGATTTCTTTTCAAATAATTTTTTTAACACATCAAAAATCACCAAAAAAATATTTTCTTTTTGCATTTCGGTTAGAAAAATACTTATTTAACTTTTGACATAAAAAATAATATTTTTGCATGCATATTTTAATTAATTGTTAATTAACTATAAAATTGACTTTTAATTGCTTTTCTTTATTAAAATCAACCCAGAAAATTCCCCAAAAAATGTTTTATCATCTAATTAGGATTACTAACCTAAAAAAAATTTCCTAACTAAAAAATCTGTTTTTTACTAACACATTTTCTCTTATGTGAAATCCTTTTATTATGTATCTGCTTCTAGGTTGTAATAGTTAGGTTAATTTTCTCGCATTTCTTTTTCCATATTATGTAACTGCTCATGGGATGTAATAGCTTAATTAGGATTTACTTTCCGCACTCCAATATTATGTAACTGCCCCAAAGCCATGTAATAGCGTAGGATTTACTTTCCGCAATTTACTTTCTGCACCATATAAACTACTAGTAACTAGGCGTGTATGGCAAGATTAAAAAATGAACATAGATCACTTCTAATTCCAAGATAAAATATCTGAATTTGACACATTCTCTTCACACACGCACCCCCTAGAGTATTCTGTCTCGTTGCCTTTCGAACAAATGGTCAAGTCCCTCGAACGTAGAGGTATCTTAGCACAAGTTGCCTACAAACATATCATCATAGTCCCTTCGATACAAAGATCATAGTCCCTCGATGTTGCCTACGAATACATGATTTAGTCCCTCGACTGTTGCCTACGAAAAGTGATGATCATCCCTTCGAATGTGCTAGGATACTCCTACAAGTTGTCTTCTATGACCATAACGAATGTCCCTTCGAATGTCCCTCTACATCCAACGAATAGGGTTACCTACCAACTAATGGTATGGATAGCGCTATTCTAAAGGAAAGTAAAATAACACGGAAACGACCGTTCTGAGTAGGTAATAAGACTTTTAGTTGCTTGCTTTATCAAAACATTTTTTCACACCTCACACTTTTGCAAAGTTAAAACTTTTTTTTCAAAATGAAACATTTCCGAACACTTCGTATACATTCCAGCGTGAATCATTACGAAGTCAAAGCGAAATGTCTTTTCAAAACGTTTTCAAATACACACACAGAAAGCAAATTTTTAAAGATGATTGAAAGCAACTAAGAGCCCGTAGGTAACTACGGATGGAAAGGGTGCTAATACCTTCCCTTTTCACAACCTTCTCCCGTACTCAAAATCTAACGAAGGTATTTTCCTGTTCTTTTCACCTTCCCTTAATTAGATAAAAGAAAAGTCGGTGGCGACTCTTGCTATCCGCAACATTTGCGATCAAAAGTAAAACAATCCAAAGTCAGTTCTCCCACCGTATTACAGCAGCTCACTCCAAGAAGCAAGAAGAAACAAATTATTAGTGCTTTTGATAGTTTTAATGTCTTTTGTCTTAATTTAATTGTGCATTTGTGACAAACAGAAAGTTTTAGTTTATGTATTGATTTGATTGAATACTACATTGATGAGTAATTTATGTATTGAATACCATTTTCATGTTAACTATTTTGAATTTTGCATTTGATTGTTTACTACTATTTCAATTATTGTCAATTGTGCAAGAAGAAAAAGACAACATTACATATGAGTTTTGTTACAAAATTGAGTTGTCTCTTTGAGAATATATGAAATAGAATTGTAACAGTAGTGTTGTCACATAAATAATAATAAAAATTATTATACATAATTAAATTTGTTGTATGTAGTGTTGCCACATGAGTAATAATAAGAATTATTATACATAATAATAAAAAACTGAACCAATCGAACTAATCCAAACCTCATTGGTTTGGTTTGGTTTGGTTTTTTTTCTTTAGTCAACTGAACCAAACCGAACCGCATGATTTTTTCTCTTGCGGTTCGGATGACTTTTTTCTTAAAAACCACCCAAACCGCACCGCGAACACCCCTACTGTAGATATTGGATGATATGCTGGTACTGCAGAACACTGGTCAATGATAGTTTCTTGGAATATTATGGGGCTTAGTAAAGCTGGCAAGCTCAGGGAGATTAGCTCCCGTCTCCTAGAGCTTAATGTCAGTTTGAACATTCTCATTGAGACTAGAGTGAAGAGGACACATGCTGATTCTATTAGGAATAAACTAAAGCTTGGTGGTAATTATATTGATAACTACTAGCATCATGCCAATGGGTGGATTTGGCTCCAACGGAACCCAAATGTCTGGAGGTCAAGGTTAATTCCATTACAAGCCAAATGATTCATTGTGCAATTTATGATTTACAAGGAAATTTTTGTTATTGGTTAACTGCAATTTATGGGTTGAATAAACTTGAGCATATAAGGACGTTGTGGACCGACATTGACAAGCTGCAAACTCAAGGCCCTTGGATTCTCTTATGAGACTTCAATAATATCCTTAATTCCCAAGATAGAATTGGAGGAAATATTGTCACATAATCTGAGTTTAGAGACTTACAGACCATGATGGATAACCATGACCTTAGCGAGATGAATGGCAGTGGAGATTACTACACTTGGTGTAACAAACAGACAACTGGAACAATTTATTCCATAATTGACAAGCTTTTGGGAAACACTTCTTGGTTCCAGCAGAACTTGAATGCTAGTCTTAAAATCCTCCCCCCAGCGTTTCAGATCATTCCATGCTCCTTCTATCTACCAGCTCAAGCCAAAATAGCAGACATTGTAGGTTTCGTTTCCTCAACTGCTTGACTGAAGCCCCTGGTTATACTGAAATTGTCAACTCGAACTGGAATTTTCCTTTGACTGGTAATGCTAGTTTCATTCCTTGGCATAAACTAAAAAGGCGGAAAGTGGTTATGTACAAGTTGAATAAGCCGTTGGTGATGGCTAAGCAGAATGTTATCATGATGAGGAATAAGCTTTCCTTTGCTCAAAATTCCTTAGCTTATGATAAAATGAACCCTCAACTAATGCAGGAAGTTAAAAGATACTCTAATGATCTTATATATTGGAATGAGGTTGAAGAATCAATATTAAGACAAAGAGCAAAGATCACTTGGCTGAAAAAGGGGGATGGTAATAATTCTTACTTCCATGCTTATGTCAAGGGTAAGCAAAAAGCCAGAGCCTTGACCATGTTAAAGAAAGAGGATGGCTCCATCTTGACAACCCATGTTGACATAGAAAATAAGATTCTCACCTTCTACAGTACTCTGATGGGAAAAAAGACCCTGTGTTGAACTATATTGATATCGAGGCGATGCGTATGGGCCCCCAGCTTGACTGTGTTCAAAGAAATAACTTAATTGCTCCTATTTTTGAGAAGGAGATCCTGTCTACTCTAACAGGTATAGATGAACTTTCCTCTCCAGGTCTAGATGGCTATAATGCACAGTTTTTTTAAAATATAACTGGGACATAATTAAACGTGATTTGATAGCAGCTATTCAGGAATTCTTTGATCATGGTAAGCTCTATAAAGCCTTTAACTGCACGATTGTCTCCCTCATTCCAAAAAGAAACTCTGCTCGCTTCATCAAAGACTATCGTCTTATTTCAGTTTGCACAATGATCTACAAGATCATATCTAAACTCCTCACTAATATACTGGGTACCGTTATTGGCAGCATCACTAGTCCTACACAAGCATCTTTTATCCTGGGACAGCAAATTCACCATCATATTCTCTTGAAGTATGAGCTTATCAAAGGTTATAATCGAGTTGGTGGTCCTCTGAGGTGTGTGTTACAAATCGATATGCAAAAGGCCTATAATATGATAAGTTAGAATGCTTTACAAGCAATTCTGTCTGAGCTGAGGAGTCCATCCAAATTAATTTCTTAGATTATGCTGGCCTTATCCACCGTTTCTTACAGATTTAATATCAATGGCTCGCTCTCTCATCTTCTCGTTGCGAATAGAGGGATTCAACAAGGAGATCCTATCTCCCCATATCTGTTTGCCTTTGTCATGGAATATATGCATAGATGTTTATACAAAATGCAGCTCAATCCTAAATTTAATCACCATTCCAAATGTGAAAAGCTTCACCTTGTTAACCTTGTGTTTGCTGATGATATTCTCCTATTTTCAAGAGGATATTTGCATTCCATTTAGCTTATTCTCACTGCTTTCTCTAACTTTGCCCTCTCCACGAGAATGAAGCTTATTTCCAGTAAAAGGAAACATTGGCTCACTGGACCCTGTCACCAAAGCCTCCATTCTTAGCATGCCTATTTTCGTGAAGGATCTCTCCCTTTTCGTTATCTCGGGGTGCCGTTAATCAGTAAGAAATTGGGTATCTGTCATTACCTGAGGCTGATTGAGAAAATTGTGAGCAATATTCGCCATTGGTCCTCAAAACTCTTAAGCTATGTTGGGCAACTCAAGCTTATTAGGAGTATCTCTTTGGAAGTGGCGAACTATTGACTGTCTTGCTTCCCCTTCCTAAGGCAGTAATAAAACGCATCGAATCCATTTGTCGTGCCTACTTCTGGATGGGCCAAGACTCAAATAGCAGGAAGAGTCCGGTTGCATGAACTATAGTTACAAAGACAGTTAGGAGAGACGGTTTGGGTATTATTGATCTCACCATTTGGAATAAATGTATAATGTCGAAACTTCTATGGAATATTTGCAACAACCCTAAGAGCTTATGGGTGAAATGGGTTCATGGCTATTATCTGAAAAAGGAGAATATCATGGGGGTTAGTGTGAGAATAAATAACACTTGGATTATGCGGAAAATTCTGGAGCAACGTGATTATATCTCCTCTAACCATACTGTGTGGTATGATATGAGTAGAAAGAAGCGTTTTAGATGTCACTCGGTATACCTATCATGGATCAATAGCTCTGATTAGGGGTGTGCATGGTTGGTTATTTTTAAAAACCAAACCATATCCACATTTTAATCAAAACCGATTATAAAATTGGTTATTAATTCGGTTATGATTATATAACCGGTTTTTTTTACAAATCCGGTTTTAAACCAGTTATTTTTAAAAATTGGATAAAAATCGGTTTTAAACTGGTTATTTATAAATTTGGATAAAAACTATTTATAAAAACTATTTTCTACATCCCATAGCAACAAAGTATCACGTGCAAGTGTAGAGCGTGATATAAGATTGAATTTTGAGTTCAAGCCACTTACAAATTCATGGAAATTTCGATGCTCCATTTTTGTAAAAGGTAACTCCCAAGCTATAAACAACTTCACGAGCAAATACCGCAATCTCTCTTGATCAAACCTAGGAACTGAAGGGGAATAAATAGCATGATCTTCACCATTCATTGAGGGTGTAAGTGTTCTTTGCTTCTTGTTAACATCATTATTTGGGTTACTCTTACAACTCTTAGAATGTGCTGCCATCGAACTTGACCCATTATACTTGAGCTTCTTATCACAATAGTTGCATATAGCTATTTTTTCCGAGTTAGGATCTAGCTTAAAGTCGTTCCAAACATCAGATCGATTTTTACGACGTCTAGTTCCAGGTGGTAACATCGTAGTAGTGGTCTGGACAGATGGTGAGGGAGTAGAAAATAAATTTGTTGGCTCATATTCACCATCCATTTTGATATAAACTGTAAAATATAACACAACACGCATTAATAAACATTCAGAACCTCAGAACCAGTTTAAAAAGCATAAGAGAAGAGAAGAAAAAACAGAAAATGTCAAACAATTTCAAACTTGCTACAATATTTTGATATTGTGTGCAATGTTTTGATTAATGATGTATTTATGTTCTGTTTTAATCATTGCAGTGAGGGATAAGATTGCAGTTTTTTTGTTAGACACTTAACTATGGCTTCTGCAACATCAACATCTCTTTTGAAGTCATCTCTTGTTCTTGACAAGTCTGAATGGGTGAAGGGACAAACTCACTGTCAACCTTCTTTTGTATTTTGTATTTGTCTTAAGTTGAATTCTAGTGTTTTACTTGGATAAAGCATGTATACTATTAGGCTCTTAAAGTTAGGAACAAATTCTTATTTGGCTTCACCTCTAGAGTTGGTTGAATTTCATGTGGGTATCACGTGTAAGAACCATTACAAGATTTTAATTTAATGTTTTCACTTCCTTAATCCTTATTTAATAAATATAGATACTACCACTCTCCCCTCTAACACACCTATTCTACTTAAGTTTTTAACAAGTTTCTCACCTATAAACCGTTAATAACACATATGAATCTTGTTGAGACATTTCCACAAACAGCTTGTGTGTATATTAACACAACAGTACATTAACACAAAATAACTTAACCCATAAAGTGGATTAGAGAATTTACTTATAGTAAAGCAAATTTGAAGTGGAAT
This sequence comes from Vicia sativa, assembly GCA_021764765.1. Classification (NCBI taxonomy): domain Eukaryota; kingdom Viridiplantae; phylum Streptophyta; class Magnoliopsida; order Fabales; family Fabaceae; genus Vicia; species Vicia sativa. The sequence goes on from CM038794.1 coordinate 205,537,250, forward strand.
TTAGGATTAGAGTTCTTCACAAATTTGAGTTAAGCCATGAAACTGGAAAAAAATGGTAGAAGATAAGCATTTCATTAAGGAAAAAAGATGAGTAGTGATTAGGGAAAATGGGTCTACATGAAAACATGATGCAATGGAGAAGAAAATGTCTTCAGGTTCTTGAGGTTGAAGAAGGAGTGAGTCATTCGTTGAAATTTGACCGGGTGAATTTTGGGCTTTTGGATAATAATCGGTTTATAATCGGATCCAAAAATAAAATATGGATGGATATCCAACCATTTATAAAATATTCAGTTGAGAACCATTTTATAATATCCGGATATTTAAAATGGATTTGAATTCGGTTATGGATTTAGACGTAATAACCGAATATTTTGCACACCCCTAACTCTGATGCAAATTGGAGCTTCATCCTGTGCGCAACCCTGCGAGGCCAAAAGCTATGATAATTTTCTGGATGGCATGCCATTGGAAGCTTGCTACAAATGATATGCTCCTCAGATTTGGAATGCTGGACAATAGTACTTGCTGTCTTTGTCAATCTCAGGAAAATATTAACCATCTCTTTAAATGTCCTACCCCAAAGAATATTTGGTTGGATGTGTTGAATTGAGCTAATATTTTTCATGATCCCCCGTTGTGGATAGATGAGCTCGATTGGATTATCAAAAAAACTGCCAAGAAAGGTTGGAGGGATAGGCTGTTTAAACTCCTAGTTGTTGAAACAATTTATGGTATTTGGGAGCTTAAGAATAATATATGCTTTGGTAGTAATATAGATAGCATTCATGTCTTAAGAAATATTCTTGATAAAGTTGTCTATAGGGGGCTGGTTCCGTAAGGTGTTAAAACCTCACATAGCTAGATTGATGGTAGGATAGTCTGTCTTGCCTTGGTTGTTGGGTTGTCTTGTGGGCTGGATCTTTTGATCGCTTTGTATCTCTTTGATTTTTGATATAATATTCGTTTTTATTCCAAAAAGAAAAATTCTAAACAATAAATAATAATATAAGAAGTATTTAACAATACAAAAATGTAAAATTTATTTTTTTAGTAAATAATATCTGAAATTCCCTAACAATACAATAAACAATAATAACAAAAAATTGTCTATTTTAAACATGTATATTTTAAAAAACAGATAATATCAAAATTTCATAACAATAGAAAAATATAATTTTTTTTGTAATAGATATAAAAGATCAAGAGAGTTTTAAAATAAAGTATATGAGAGATCATAAATAAAATTAAAATTAATATATTAATAGTAAAATTAAATATCATATAAGAAAATAGTTTTGATAAGATTTTATTTTTATAAAAATTTTAAATATTAAACATAATAGTAAAGATTCTATAAAGTGTTTTTATATAAAATTATTAAATTTTAGAGATTAATTGTTATAATTTCTCACAAATTTTATTTAATTTAATTTTTGGTCTTGGAAATAATATTGAGATTTAAGGGAAATAATAATAGAGTTTTGCGAAATAAAGTGGAATCGCGAGCGAATCCAATTCACGAGAAAGATTATATTCGTTATCTCCCCCAATCATTTCCCTCTCTGAGCGCGCCGCTGCTTCTCTTGGTAAGTACTTTTCTCACAACAGATCCCATTCAATCACAAACCCTGCAACTTCCATATCTTCAATTTCCCCTCTTTGAAGCTTAATCAATTTCTGTTACTTTCTCTTACTTGCTCAGGTTTCGAAGCAACGATGGAGTTATCCGAAAGAGGTAATCAAATTCAATTCATTCCTGTAACTTTTATTATATCGAAGCAATTTTACACTGTTAGTTTTAAAGCGGTAAATTACTCATTTATCTCTTATGTCAGACCAATTGAAGGCTGCAGAGAAGCTGGAGTCGGAGAAATTAGCTAAGATCAATTTTAACCCTACGCGCATTGATGATTTAGATGCACTTCTTTGTGATACATATGATAAACAATGTCCAAAGCCAGTTCATTATGACAACAGGAGACATTTGATTCGCATCTTCAATACCATGGCACAGGAAATATATGGTAATCTTTTAATCCATCTTTTCTATAAATTTAACTATATTTTCATCTGAAATAGAAAAACAAAACCTCACTGTTTTAAAATTAAAATGACCTTTTACCTCTCCCTTTTTATCATCTCCTATTCATTTTACACTTATTGCTCCTTTTACTTCAATTTTAGCTCTATTTTTATGCCTTCCTTTCAGGCTACAGTAAGTCCTCTCCTGTTGTAGAAGAATATGGATCATTTGTAATGGACATTTTCAATGAAAAAAGTGATCTTGACTTGTCTATCAATTTCAGTAAAGATTCCATTGAAATTAGTCGGCAGAAGAAGATTGACACCCTTCGGAGGTTTAGCAAGAAACTACGCTCAATTCAAAGTAAGCTTATCATACTACCAGCTTTTACTATTGCCTTTTGCCAATGGAAAACTTCTGCTGTAAACATCACTTATTCTGGAGTTGTTTATCAAATCTCACGCGCTTTAATATGTTTGAGTTAACTGGGGTTCATAGGTAATAACATATTTGTTCTATATATACATTACATGAAGCATAATTATTCAAGAATATGAACTCAGAGCTTTATATTATTTGAGTTTGCTGCACAATTGATTATTATCATGGCTCTTTTATAAACTATTTATTTGTCTTTCTAATAATCTTTATCTTAGAATTGTGGATGGACTGTGATACCATATTCAAATTTAAGTTGGGCTTAACTCAACCTTACAAAACTTGATTGTCTCCACTTATAACATCATGTTCAGACCACATATTGTCCGATGTGAGACTCTTAACACTTTACCCAAGTGGAAAATGATCCATGTTGTACCATGATTGAATTGTGGCAAGGGTACTATGATTGAATTGCGGGGCTCTAAACACATATTGTCCTACATGTTGGAAAATTAGAAAAGTGTCCCAAAAAAATAGTTTTTTTTCTCTGTTTCGACACTCTTTGAATTATTGTCAGACACCCGTATGACACTCATATGACACGTGTTGGAATTGACACCCGTATGTCACTCATACAACACGTGTTGGACAATTTAGACAAATGTTTTAATTTTTTTCTTTCTTTCTTTGCTTTAACTCCTTATACTTATGTTGAACACATTTCAAACACATTTAAAAAGGTTAAAGATATGTCGAAGCAATGATGATCAATAACGGATAGGGGTGGGAATAGGCTAGGCCGGCCTACAGGGGTCTATGGCCTAGCCTATCTGAGGCCAGGCCAGACCAGACTTATTTGCTAAAAAGACCAGGCTTAGGCTTTTTTAAAAGCCTATTTAATTAAATAGGTCAGGCTTAGGCTATTAAAAAAGCCTTTGAAGTCTTATAGGTCAGCCTATATTTTTTTATATATATTAAAAATAATCTAAATAGTTTGGTCTATATATACATATATATATTAGAAAAAAGGTTAAATAGACTGACATATATATTAGAAAAATGTTCAATAGGTCGACCTATATATGCATATATAATATAGGTCGACCTATAAGACTTCTTAGGTAATACTTCATCCGTTTCAAAATGACTGTCGTTTAAGGTTGTTACACACAAATTAATAAATGCACATCATTTTGAAATTGAAGGAGTATGGATTTATTGAAAACCTCAATGAGAAAAAGGCTTTTAAATAGGCTTTCAGGCCAGACCAGGCTTTTAAAAAGGCCGGGCCTGACAAAAAAAATGAGCCTATAGTAGGCCTTAGGCCAGACCTAGATCTTGTAAGTTTATCGTAGGCCAGGCTCAGGCCTTATAAAGCCTAACCTATTTCCACCCCTAATAACGGATTAAATACATTAAATTTGATTAGAATATTTTTAACTCTTTTAATAGTAGATAGATGATTAAAGCTCTAATACCAACATATATATTGCGGTGTCGGTGTGTTATGTTTTTAACATTATCAGATGTTAGTGTCTGGGCCTGTTATTAAACATGGAGCATGTCCCCAGCGCCTTCTTCAAAAGATGTTTTCTCTTTTGTTCTCCAAAAAATAATTTTACTCTTTCTCAAATTTGCACCATCTGATTTTATGTTTTGTGGATACATAGTTGTCTACAAGTTCTATTTTGCAATGTGAGGAATCAAATTATTATTTACAACATGAAACTGGTTGGCTGTAGGAGAATATTTCTACTGAAAGTCACATAATAGTTAGTTTTTAAATAAGAAAGTTGTAGGACAACTTAGCTTTGATAAGTGCAAATGATTTTTAAATTGAAAAGAAATGTTTCTCTTATCTTTGTTATGCTCTCGTTAAAAAGATCCAGACATTGGAGTTGATTCATTTTTATTGTGCAATGTTGGTATGTTATGAATCTACAACTTTGAAGTTGATGTAGGAATTATAACATCATTGGCTATTGTGTTGCAGGAAATGGGCATGTTACTGCTTTAGAAGTTATCCTGTCTGCCAAAGTACCGATTATAAAAGTTACTGATAGTGGAACAGGTATTGAATGTGATTTATCAGTCGAAAATTGGGATGGCATTGCAAAATCCCATATTATCCGTGCAATTTCTGCAATAGATGAAAGGTTTCAAAAGCTATCTTTACTGGTAAATATGATGCCTTTGCTGTTTTGATGCCATTTCAATGAAGTTCAGCATCAATATCTTTACTTTGTTTTAAATGCTACTGCAGATAATTCTTTGGTGTGTTTGAGTAAATATTTTATTTAGGACCAATTTGAAGTGAGAAAAAGAAACATATGGAAAACCTCTAGTGATATTGAAATGGTGATAAATAATCAAATTGGATTGACAGTGGCAAATTGTGTATGAGTGAAAAAATAACACTGTTTCTAGTTTGAAGGTGAGTTGTTGAAAAATATTGAAGTCAAACCTTGTGACCAGTTTTGTCAGAAAGTTACCATAGAATTTGAATTAAAAAGATTTTTAGTGGATATCATTTCAACTTAATCTTACTTTTCTCATATCCTTCTTTGCTGGTGGCCTCATTTGTAACACGCGAGATCTACTTTCTCTTAAATGTCAAACCTACTGTTATGGATCCATTTTATTTTTTTGTATAAATGACTAATTTTTAGAAGTCATTTTGGTGCTTATGTATGCATATTGTAGATGAAATCATGGGCTAAGGCACATGATATCAACAGTTCCAGAGACGCCACTTTGAATTCTTTGTCGATTGTATCATTTGTTGCTTTTCATTTGCAGGTATTGAACATTTTAAATATTTGTTGATACACACACACACTCACACACATATTACGTTTATCAGGTCATGAACATTGCTTTTTAGATAAAAGTGGTCAGAATATCTTTGAAAAAAACATTTATTGGTGATTTTAGAAAGCAGCCATACATTTTTAAGGGTGAAAGATGAATCAGCTTAGAAACAAATTAATTTAACATTACTTACATATTTCCTAAATAGTACCCTGTGGTGCGTTGTCCATATGTTATTTCCTTTGCTGAGTTCTAATTCTTCATTTTCCATTTATTTCAATTACAGACTTGCGATCCTCCCATATTACCTCCATTCGCTACTTTACTTAAAGGTATAGTTTCTGCCAGTATTCAAGTTTTTGAATTGAATGTTTATGTAGAAAGAAAGAATATGAACAATCAATTAGATTCACTACAATGTGTATGAACATATACGTAGTACTAAATCCTAATAATATAATATTATAATATAACTCTTAATAGTTTAAACTGTTTAGGTTAGTTATCCTTGAATTTATATGAACATTCTTTATTATGATTGAAGATGAAGATGTTGCCACAAATATGTTAAAAAAAGATGTAGACTCAAATAAAATTGTGTTTATCTATTTCCCAGCAGCCAGTGCGGCCCACCTTTTGCCTGTTATTATCATCAGATTCCTCACCATTGCTCGCAGTTTACACATGCTGTAATCCTCTTTTTTGTTTTAATCAAGCACAGACCACAACAACTAGCATACCTATTTTGAACACCAATTTCATATTTAAGAACCTACATACAAGAGGACACCGTGATGATTGACTTCAAAAACGCTTCTTAGCCTCAAGATCTGCCTACAAATTGCTCAAAAACCAACCAAGCCAGATAGAAGAGATGGTCAAAGGTGACCCAACATTAAGTCTCAGTTTCTGATTTATTGCAAAATCTGAATTCTCTCCTATTATGCTCTCAAACAGAACTCTTGAGTGTCCCCCATTGGATGAAATATGAACTGAAAACATGTTTGCAAGTGGGAGGCATCCCTTGCCTTACAAGCCGTTTTTGAGTTTGACTTATGTCAAACCTAAATTTTACAAGAGTGTCAGTGTCTATCCAAGATCCGTTGAGCCACCCACTGCTGGGCTACTCGGATCACACTCTGGTCCTTTTGACATCTTTGCCAAGGAGGTGATACAATTGCATGGAATTCCTATATTAGTAATTAGTAGTAGAGAGTAGAGACCCAGTGTTATGTGTAATATCTGTTGGGAATTATTGAACTTATAAGGTACGAAGTGGAAAATTAACACAACTAACCATCTAGATAAAATGGCCAAATTGAGGTCACAGGTGGGTTACTTGAGACATATCTATGTTGCCTCTGTGCTAAATAACCTAAGGATTTGGTGTATTACTATACACGTGGCTGGCTGAATACTATGTAATACTAGTTTCAAATTAGAAGCTAATGGCATCCTGATTGGTTCCTAGATTGCAAGGTAGAGGAAATGGAACTATTTGTCCCTGAGATTTTATTAATGACATTGACAAATGAAAAGATACACAAAGGAACCTAATTCCCTCACTAGAGCATTTTCTAGTTCACCCGGCTCGGCAAGTGAATTCCTAACTCAAGGGAGGGGAGTGGCCCCTTTTTTTTAACCATAGGAGCAGCATGCAGATTTTAAGAATCCTATATGCTATTTCTAGTAACTAATTGCAGCTCCTAACTGACTATTCCCAGTAACTAACTGCAGCTAACTAGGATACTAATTAATTAACAGTCTTGCCCCTCTTACTGTAATACACTTGAAGGACTCTAGGAGAATTACTATGGGGCCTAATAATAGCCTCCACTCCTTGAATCACCTTGTCCTCAAGGTTTAAATCTGGATATTGTTGTTGAATGGTAGCTTTGTCCTCCCATGTCGACTCTTCATTAGCTTTACCTTGCCATTTATGAGGAGTTAAGGAATGGTGGAACCCTGGTTTTTTGTCTGCCTGCTATCTGGTTGTGAAGCGATTCCATCAGTTTGAAAATCAGGATGCATATCTGGAGTGACAGGATTACTCCCTACGACCTTCTTCAATAGTGAGACATGGAACACAGGGAGTTTGCGTGCTGAGGATGGAAGCTGTAACCTAAAAGCCCCGATCTATTTGAGGACCAATTTGGGCCAGAGTAACTAGGTGCCAATTTAGGATTAATCCTAGTAGGCATATTGCTTTCCTTGTGAGGCCTAATTTTCAAGTAAATCCAAATACCTTCCTTAATACGCGATTCTCTCCTATGTGAATTAGCATAATGTGTCATCTGATCACGAACCCTTTGTAGATAATACTTTTGTTGAACTAAGGTTTGGAAAGGAGTTTGATGTACAGCACTCTGAAAACTTGTGATGTACCAATACTCAGCCCAAACAGCGAAATCAGCCCATGTCTTAGGTTGCTTGGAGTAAAACCATCGTAAATATGTTTCTATGGTTCTATTTAGAACTTCAGTTGAAACACCTGTTTAGAGGTGATGGGCAGTGCTTTATTTCAATCATGTACCTTATTTAAAGAGCTCTTGACAAAAATGGTTTGGGAAAGTAGGATCCCTATCACCCACATATAAGGTCTCCAATGTTGGAAGGATAGAACCAATGCTATTAATTTTCTTTTCATATTACTGACTTAGAGAGAGAAGATTCTGGTAACCCTTTAAGACAAGACAGTGCCTATACATACATTTAATAGAGAAAAGTTGGGAGATATCAAGTGTAGCAAGGACAGGGTGCTGTTGTAACAGCACGCTGTAGTTGGTTAAAAGCCTATAATCTGTTCTGTCTCAAGAAATTATCTTTCTTTAATAAGTTAGTCAGAGGTTTAACAAATTTTACCATAATTACAGATGAATCTTTTGTAATATCCAGTGAGGCTAGAAATCCCCTGATAGCTTTAAGTGCTGTGGGAATAGGCCACTTGAGAACACAAATTTTTTGAGGGTGGACACACCTTTTGCTGAAATTAAATGACGCAGATAACCAACAGTTTGTTGACCAAAACTGTGTTTCTTCAAATTTGCCAAAACTGTGTTACCAATTGATAGGTTCCTTGATTGCAAGGTAGAGTCCCTGAGATTTTATTAATGACACAGGAAAAGATACAAAAAGGAATCTAATCCCCTCACTAGAGCATTCTAGTGCATACAATTCTGTGCTAATGAATTCCTAACTCAAAAGGGAGGGGAGTGACCCTATATATAACCATAGGACCAATATACATATTTGAATAATCCTAACTGACCATTCCTAGTAACTAACTTCTGTTCCTAACTCGCTATCCCTACTACCTAACTAACTTAGCAGCCTTGCTCCTCTTCGTATAAGATACTTGAAGGGCTTTAGGAGTTATTACAGGGTCTAACACACCCTTTTTGAAGTGGTTTATGAAAGGCCCTGGGTGAAGTATCAGCGGAAACATCCTAAATGATTTGAGTTTTGAACGTGTCATAGAGATGACAATATTAATGTTGATGAGTGGTTACTTACCGCAAGATAATATAATCATTTGGAATAGAGTTTTCAGATAGAGAGAATTGAGGCAGTCCCCGTTGTAGAGAATATGCCAAAATCTCTACTTAGCTTAGGTGGTTTGAACTTTTATTGAGAAGATTTATGGAAGCATCAAGAAGCAGATTAGGGTTTAGGGCACCAGAGTAGTTAATACCACCTAGTAGAAAATAACTTGTTATTTATGTTAGTATTAATTTTGATTAGTTTCTAGGATTGATTTTACAATTAATTTTGATATTTGTGTATAATTATGTGTTTCAGAGGGATCTGATCTGGAGTCTGTGACGAAGATTGTTAAAACTTATACCAACTATGGAAATCAAAACAAGGAGTCATTGGCCAAGCTTTTTGTTACTCTTTTAGTCAAGGTAATTTCAATGCTTTTCTACCTACTTAGAATTATATTTTTTTATTACATATTTTATACTATGATACTCCCTCTGTCCCAGAATACTTGTCACTTTATATTACCAACGCAATTTTATATTTAATCTTCCAATTGTACCCTCTAATAAATACTCTTAATTTATTGTTTTTTTCACTTAACATTAATGCTAATTTGAATACACTAATAGTTAACCAGGATAGTTTGGTATTGTTTCTTAATCTGTGTGAAATGTTAAATTGCAACAAATAATGCGACGGAGGGAGTAATATTTTTTTGGCATCCAAACTACTCGCACAAGTGCTGTTTCGTAGTCATGACTGTACAGTGTTTTAGGCACACATTCATGATTTTAAAATTTAATCTAAGCTTTTGTTTGTTTTGATAACACACCCTTTTTTGTGGTGATTGTTTTTCTGATATTTGGGAAGGGGCTGTTGATGTTCTAGAAGCCTCATGTCCAATCACTAACCTTGTGCTCTGTCTTCACATTATTGGTTTGAACAGTGACTTTTTTTATGGTGATTGCTGTTCTGATATTTGGGAAAGGGTTGTAGATGTTTTAGAAGTCCTCACATCCGATCACTAACTTGTGCTTTGTTTTCAACTTCCGTTTCTTTTGTGGCCTCTTTATGGTGTTTTTTTTTTTGGAAAAGGTTTTATTTTGTGGATTCATTATCTTGCTAAAGTATATTCAATCACTTGCTTTGTCTTCAACATCCCTTGCTTTTGTTGGACTGCTAATCTTGTGCTCTGTTTTCATCATACTTTGGCCCCCATGATTTCTGAGTTCTCATATCCATTATTGAGTATTTTTCTGATTTTGATTTTCTGTTTGGAAAAAGAAACCCGGTGTTGTTGTGAGAGACCCCCAAATATTCTTTGACCATCCCATTGCTCTTCAGCAGTGCCAATGTCTCAGTTCATAAACCTCTTCTCGTGTTTTGTTTTATCTATGTTTCAATGTTAGAAGATGACGAGTGAACGCTAGGTCATTTCTGGCCTCTGAACTACTTCGTCGGCGTGTGCTTCAATCAACTTTGACTTTCTTATATGCTCTTCTAGTTGAGTCATTGTGGTCTTTTTTCAGGCTTCTCTGTTTTCCCATTATTACACAATGTGAATGGTAGGCAGGTCTCTTGTTTTTGCCCAATAAAAAACAATTATTTTCTCTGTTATTATGCTCCATATGACCCTAATTGTAAGATTTCTTTTCTATATTTGCAGTCCCTTAATATTAGATCCTCTTCAAACATCAACATGCTTTAATGATTTACTTACAATAACACCTCTATTAGATTTACAATTGGAAAACCCAAATTTGTTTTCTCTATCATATTATATCAATAAATGTAAGGGTAATTATGTAAATCTAATATACATTTTATAATTATATTGCTGCAACCACTTTCTTAATATCAGTGAAATTTTTCAAGAGTCTTGTAATAAGGATAGAGGGAATACAATTTTCAAAAATTTGGTTACAAGGGACTTACTAGAGTACTACCTTTTAGTTGTCTTACTCTATCCATATTTGGATTATATATTGTTAATGTTATTGTTGAAAAATAGGAATAGGTTCAAGTTCAATCAGATCAATCTAAGTTTGAAAACCATGAGTTTATTGTCCCATCCGTCTCAGAAAAATCAGGTTAATGTGTCTCAGCCTCTGCTCTTCTGTGTATGTTTAATTTTTAGAAGTTTAATTTGCTCCCATGCTCTTTTAAAATTTTGGCTTTACCAAAGTGTCTTATTACATAGGTAGGAGTCTTCATGAGTAGGTTGGATTGGTGTCAAATCATATTTGGATTCTTTCCTTTTTTCAGTCCTTAAAAAGAAGGATAAAGTAATCTATGTAAAATTAAGCAAGGTTTTGAGTTTAGGATAAACTAAGCTTCTTCCTTATCACATATTTAGTTGAGTTCGTTTGGTTTGGTTTGATTTTTAAAAACTAGAATCATTTCAAACCAAGCCAAACCAAGCTAATGTGATTAAGTCTGAGCTTGTGTTTTTTAATTAAGCAAGATTCAGATATAGTTTAGTTGTGATCAATGATATGATAATCTTCATTGATGATCAAATCAATGCCATGTTTTTGGTATAAAATTTAATGCCAGGTTTAGAGTTTTGTTTTTAAGGTATTTAGTATGAAATATGTTGTTCATTTGGTAATTTTATTTCTAGTGCAGCTAGCATCAGTTGAAAATCTTTGGCAGAATGGATATTGTATGAGTCCCTATAAAGGGTCGTGGGTTTTAAAATCATGGAGATACTCAATGAGTGTAAGTAAATTCATGTCCACCATCCCTATTTTAATTTTAATTGGATTAATACCTGTTATATTGAGTTTATGTTGATTATAATCTTGAACAGATAGAGGATTTCACAGATCCATCAGAAAATGTTGCTAGAGCAGTTAGAGCTGAAGGATTTAAGGCGATCTACAAATGTATCCATAATTCCATTGACGATATTTCGTGGTTTTTAAATGGCGAGATCCAGGGAAGTGAATTAATGGACGATTTGTTTGGAAAACCTATGGTTTCATCTCCAGGAGTTGAGGTTACTTCTACTAGCAACATCAATGAAAGAAAGAATAACCCTCCTATTTTGCAAAATCCCCGCCCAACGAAAAAGAAAAAAATAAGCTTAGCTAAAAACCAGGGTTCTTCTACTAGCAAGATCACTGAAAATAAGAATACCCCTCCTACTAGCAGCATCGATGAAAATAAGAATATCCCTCCTTCTAGCAGCATCAATGAAAATAAGAATATCCCTCCTACTAGCAACATCATTGGAAATAAGAATAAACCTCCTACTTTGCAAAATCCTCGTCCAACGAAAAAGCAAAAGCGAAAATTGGGTAAAAATCAGGTTCGAGATTTTCACCAAACTGAACCTTGGAGCACAGGTCAGGTACATGTCCCACCTAGTAGTAATTTGCCCAATGGTGTTCCTACATTCACTCCCCCACCCCCTTACCAGTCTCAATATCAATCACCATTTGCTACTTATAGTTCAAATTTTGAGCATCACAGTTATGTTCCACGGAATGTTCCTCCTCCCTTTGGCTTAAACCCAGCTGTTTTCCAATTTTCTTATAATCCTTCCGTACAGTCTCACCATGTTTCGTCACAAATACAAGGGGGTTATGTTCCAACATTTCATCAGAATGCAGTTGCTTCAAATTCCAATCATGGTTCATTCCCACATTCCTCACTACAAGGAAGAGACTATGCCTCACTACACATAAGGGACTATGCCCCACCCCAAAGATGGGACTATGCCTCACCCCAAGGAAGGGACTATGCCTCACTACACATAAGGGACTATGCCCCACCCCAAAGATGGGACTATGCCTCACTACACAGAAGGGACCATGCCTCAATACAAAGGGACTATGACTTATATAATCACAGAAGTGGTTAATTTGATCTTATGGGGGTTGATTTTTACACATACATTTTTTTAAATTAACAATTGACAAATGACTTACATGTGAACAGCCAATACCCCTCTATACTCTCTCAATGCCCGTGACTGTCTTAAATTAAATCTCCTGGATTTGTATCTAGTGTAGATTGAAAATTGTTGTAAAACTGTTCTTTCGCTCTCGAAGCAGAACAGGAAATTTCCGTTCTTCTCAGTCACCCTCTTCTTTATTTGAGAAAGCAGTTCAGTTGATTGTAGATGGTGATGAAACTTTCTACTAGCTGTCTTTTATACTAGCTGTCTTTTATGAAGGATGGACCTGTTGAGTCCAAAGGTACAGTGTTTTATTGCTAGTATTTAAGGACTAAAATTTGCAATCAACAGCACAGGAATGGACGGGCAAGTCTGCAAACCATTTTGTTTACAACTTACTGTATGCAATAGTAAGTCATGTTGTAATTTTATTCGAAACCTAGAAAAATGTGCCTAGGATCTTTTGTCTTAATAGTTTATTAGTGTATTCAGTTATCATATTTTTTCTTAAAAGTTAGTTCTTTGAATTATAAGTCAACAATGTTGGAGTATACTCTGTTTTCCATCCCTGGTCAAATATTGTTCCCATCCAGGTAAATTTGACTTTTTTTCCTTCTTTTTTTTTACTTTTGCATTTAATTGTTTTTAATAAAAAATTAAATTTTTTGGTTGTTATTTCATAAACCTTGTTTTCGTTTCTAGGATATTTTGCAATTTAGGGAAATTCTCAATTCATCTTATGTATTATTTTTAAAAACTTTATTTCATCTCGTCTAGAAGGATGTTTTCAGAACATTTTAATGGAGCAATTCAATATTTTCAAGACTCAGTCTCTATCTCCCTTATTCTTGATTTTTTAGTTTAAAAAATCTCAACTTTCTAAGCTTTAAAACTCGATATTTATGCAAATCAAGTGTTAAGACTCTAGGTTTGAGGTCATTGATGTAATCACTCTTTCGTACATTCGGTACCTTCTCGAGATTGCACTTTGGAAGTTTCCTTTAAAACTATGAAATAAATATCGTAGATTTCTTAATCCACTCCATGGTCTTCTTATCTATCCTTTCTTATCCATCCTTGCGAAATTTCATTTTTATTTTTGAGAAATCGAAAATAAATTTTTGGTTAGCACCTGTATTATAAAAATCACGATAAAAAGGATTGGGTGTGAACCGGAAAAATATATTTTTGGTTTTAACTATGTGTAGTTTTTAAGACTGTAGTTGTTCATCAAGTATTGAGAAATTATTCTCAATTTAGTCTCATTATATACACCTATTCTATTGGTAAAATAAAACAATTTGATTTAACAAAATAAAATCAACGTATCAACAACAATTTATTAACACCATCATCACAAGCAACCAACTACGACAATTACTACAGAACTTAACAGTTACGAATCTACGCCTAAAATATTTTATTTACCAGTGCTATTTAATTACTATGCTTTACTTACTAAATCATTTAATCCATTCAACTAATTAATTTTTCGTTACAAAAGTACCTACTATATCCAACATACTCGACACAGTTCAAATACATCAACCAATCAAAAATAACCACAATCATTTACGAATCACTTCTACAAAATTTCAACTAATTTCGGTTAAACAATTATACCGATTAAAACTACTAATACTACTATTCGGTACTAATTTCATCGACCTTACTATTAATTTCACAGTTTCCATTTATTCAATTCTTTATTATTAAATCTCAACTGTTACTAAATTGTTCCTGTTATTTTCTCCTGCTACTTAACATATTTCTTCTTCTGCTAAAACTACTACCTCCTAATACTGTTATATTCTCTGCAACTAGTGTATTATAGTTGTTTGATTATACAACTTAAATTAGAAAATTTTACCACGTACCCCTACATTTATTCTCATACCCCTACAATTTTGACATCTGGACGAAATTGCCCTTGTATAAATACTAATTACCTATTTTTTTTCTTTCACTTTTACCATTTTACCTTCTGAAAAACGAGAGAGAAAGATAATTTTTTGACAAACCGGAGAACCCAGACAGCCTAAATCCGGTCTTCATTTTTCACTCCGGAATACTCAAGAGTAAGTTATCCGGTTCACGCGTTGTTGTATTTTTACAAACTGGATAACATGATTAGTGGGTTATCCGGTTTGTGTTTTTGAAAATTTTAACACTCCGGATAACATGGTTAGTGGGTTATCCGGTTTGTGTTTTACACTCCGGAAGTCACCTCCCAGGGTTATCCAGTTTGCTTTCATTCACCCCAGATAACCACTGCTTGGGTTATCCGGATTGTTGTTGCGTATTTTGTAAAATTTTCCGGTTTTTTAACTTCTTTTTTTTCCAGTGGTTCGCAGACGAGGAGCGGGTGACAATAATGTACGCAGAAGAATAGAGGAGCGACGACGTGTTCGTGAAGCAGAAAATGCGAGAGGACATCGCGCTGCGGGATCGGTGCATCCACCTTTTCCAGGAGGACCCATCGATACTTCTCTCCTTATCAGATATGATGGTCACGTTGCTCGTCATCTTTGGTTTGGTGAGGTAAGTTAATATTTATCATTTTATTTTGAATAATTGTTATTTGTTAAAATTTATATATTTTATAACATGTTTGGTATAAATAATTTTCAGGAGAGACATCCTAAAAAGGAGTTGAAGGTTGCTGCACATGGCAGCAAATTGATCGGTTGGGTTCCACATATGCTTCCTCCTATTATAGAGCAGTGGTTGGGGAATTTTGGTCTATCATCTCTTCAAAGAACCAGTTTGTCGAGGATTGACCAACATCTGGTATCGGCATTTGTTGAGTGATGGCATCCTGAAACATCGTCATTTCACATGCCATTTGGTGAAATGACCATTACTTTAGACGATGTTTCATGTCTTCTTCACGTGCCTATTAGGGGTGAGTTGGTTGACCCTGCATAAGGGTTTACTGATAACGACGCTATTAGATTAGCGATCGATCTTATGGGAGTTTCATTGGAGAAGATTGCTGAGGAGGTGCAATTTTGTAGAGGTCCTTATTACAGATTGGATTGGTTAAAGATTATTTTTAGCGTCGGTGGTGCCAGTTTGATTGTCTTTGCCGAGCATACATGATGTTGTTATTGGGTTGCACCATTCTGACTGATAAGACCTTTACTCTGGTGGAGGCAAAATATTTATCACTATTTAGGGATTTGGATGGATGTGGTAGATATTGTTGGGGAGCGGCGGCATTGGTTAATCTTTACCGCTATTTAGGTGATGCTTCCTTCTATTCCTACAAATAGTTGGGTGGATATGCCTCTATTATAGGTATATATATATATATATATATATATATATATATATATATATATATATATATATATATATTATTTTTTATCTTTAATTATTTATGAATTTTATTTATATTATGTGTAACAGTGCTGGATCCACGAGTATTTTCCCTCTATTGGGAAAAGAGGTTTATCTAGGATTTGCGGTGTAGGTAGTCCACTTCCGAGGGCGATGAAGTGGTGTTATAGGCAATCGACTACAAAGGTCGAGCAGCATAGGGAGCAGTTAGATGCATTGACACCTGATGATGTCATTTGGCGTCCTTTTGAGGATCACCGACACATATGTCCATTTGATGATATATGTCTATACAAGGGTGGTCTGAAATGGTATGGTATAGTAATGCTATATCTACCCGACAGATGTTTGCGTCAGTTTGGATACAAATAATACATACCCCACCATCCTCCTACTATTGAGTCTCTTGATGTGGACATAGACTGGTTAAGCTATGTTTAGGGGTTTTGGATGTTATTCGGGATGCAGTTTTTGCTGTTCGACCCTATTATGTATTTGATGAGTATATGGGTTGGTATTATATGGTGTCACATCCTCGATTGGTAGCACCGCCAGAAAATGAGGAGAGAGAGATCCCATTGCTGTGTGCCGAGGACAAGCGAGAGGTTAGCCTATATATCAGGTG
Source organism: Vicia sativa (assembly GCA_021764765.1). Taxonomy (NCBI): domain Eukaryota; kingdom Viridiplantae; phylum Streptophyta; class Magnoliopsida; order Fabales; family Fabaceae; genus Vicia; species Vicia sativa. The sequence continues at coordinate 205,553,822 of CM038794.1, forward strand.
AGCTTCATCGCTACTTGCAGCGTCACGGTGCAAATGAGGAGGACAATGAGTTTATTAAGATCTTTCGATCCTTACGTGTAGCTCAGGGAGGACCACTACCTAAGGGAGGGCCGATACCTTACCCATCTCCATGATTTGCCTTGTTTATTATTTTTAGACTTATTTTGTATTTTGTGACATGTATTATCCTACGATTTATGTATTTCTGTTAGACTTATCTATATTGCTTTGTGCACTCTTTTAATATTTCTACTTTCCACAATCCTAAATATAAAAATTAAAATAAATCTAAAAAATAGCATGAAAGATATATGTCAACTTAATCCAAAATCTAGCATGAAAGTCATATGTCAAATGAATATAAAACAAAACAAAGACATCTGAATCCAAAATCTAGCGTGAAATAAAAATGTCAAATAAATACAAAATAAAACTAAACATAACAATTATAGTTTAATAATACGTGGCTCTACTACAGGTGTAAGACGCTGTCAATGTTGTAGTCGTCCGCCAAATCCTATCATCCAAGAAGTCGCCTCTTTTGTGCGGAATTGTTTCCAAGCGATGTGGTGGGAAATCCTTCGTTCATGTTTACCGGTTATAAGTAATTGAACAAATAAGTTTATGCGTAATAAAACAAATAAGTAAAATAAGTATATATGTAACTTAAAAATAAGTATAAGCGTAACTTAAAAATAATTACACCAATGATTTCCATCTACAAATCCAATGCGTAAATGGACACATTAGGTGAATGTGAAGTCGTCATAGGAAAGAACGTTGGAGAAGGAAAACCCAAAGAGACAACAATGACATTATACCGATTAGCTATTACATAAGCCATTTCAGGTAATGTCATCCATTTCTCTAGTGGTCGAGGACCTAACTTTGATATCATCAACGAATCTCTCACTATCGAAAAACGAGGTCCAAATAACTTTTCATACAACTCTCTTCTAGGACCTTTAAGTTCATTATCCAAATCACGACGAACAATTGACCATCCATCCGATCCATAACCATGAAACAATGCAATGACTCTAAATCCATAATTTCCATCCTTCATCACATCAACAATGTCATCAATAAATGGTCTAATATGTGCTGGAAATTGTGTAATGTATTTACTACATGGTTTTTTCTCAGAGGTTTGGGATAACTGTGAACATACCCTCTTTGAAGACTTTTGTGAGTTCGAGTGCGCTCGATCAACATACTCGTGATATGAAGGATCACGATAAACATCATATCCCGCAGTCTCTTCCCATTCTTCTTCACTCCTCCTTGGTTTTTATTTTTTCAGGCGGTGCCAACATTTTTGATGTAGTGGGATAAGCAATTCCACACACCCTACTCTTTAATGCTCTTTTCCCAACAACATCTGTTGCCCTGTACTTTTTCCAAATTTTCTCAATTGCATGGGTCATGACCAACTCTGATCCATCATCTGCATCCACCTCTTGTTTGCCTTCCATACTTAACTTTCTCCAATGAATGTGACTAGCCTCAATTGGTATTGGATCACCACTCAGTGTATATCTCCCTAACTCACAAGCACAAGGTAACCCATACACTTTCTATGAGTACACCCGCACTTATGGATGTCTGTACAAACAATATCAACCCTCACCCACTCTTCAGCAATATGCCTCAAAGCAGCTCTAGATACAGATCCACGCAAATTTCCATAAAATGGGCTAGTGTGTGCATGTTCAACTTCATAAAAACTCTTCTGAAATGAAGCTCTAATGTTTCCCAATTGTATCTTAAGATTGCCATTCATAGCCTCCCAGCATTTGCACATATCACCTAAACTATTCTCCAACATTTGCTTCAATTTCCAATGTGCGGATTCAACCCTTTGAATAAATTAAAAAACAAGTAAGTCGATAATAAAATTAATATAAAAAAACATTGACTAAAATCAAGATATATTAACATATGCATACCTATTGGTCGTGGTGTTTCCCAAATGCAACACTTGATTAGTCCATGCTTCGACGAATCTATGTCTATGCGGAGACAACCATGTATCTTTCACATAATCAATAAATGTTGTAAAGTCAACACATGCATGCTCAAGTTGTTGCAACCGTTGTTGATACTCCACCTCATCACTAGCCCTTACAAGTTCATACCACATTTTCTCTATCGACTCCCGCATGTCATCCACAACATATTCCTTACACTTCGCTTTCACATTTTTGTTGATGTGAAATCGACAAAGCAAATTGGTTGTTTTGGAAAATACTGTTTCAATTGCTTTCATCAAGACAAGATCTCTATCAGTCAACACCACTTGTGGCCAAAAACCGTCCTTAGTAAATAACAGTTTCAACTTATCCAAAACCCAACAAAAATTTTCAGTCTGCTCTGATTCCATATATGCAAATGCAACAGCAAATGTCAACTCAGTGGATGTCACACTAACTATTTCAAACAGAGGTTGTCTACACTTATTTGTCTTGTATGTGCTATCCATAATCAACACAACAGGAAACATATTCAACAACTTCACTGATTCTGGATGAGCCCAGAAAATATCCCTCACAACTTCTGAATCATCTTTTTTCCTGCTCCAGTATACATAATCTGATTCCTCTACCAGCTTAAACAAATGTTGCATTTCTGTTCTAGGCCCCCTTATATCTTTCTGTATTTTACTCTTGTGCTTGTATATTTGCGTGATCCGAGTGACATTTTCTGGATCTCGCTCCTTCAATGACAAAAGTATGTGTCTTGGTGGAACATGACGTTTGTCAAATCAACAATATGTTGTTGTTGTTCTACATTAAGTCGACTTACAAACGAATGCCCTGCAAATGTATCAGGTAACCCATGATTGTGAACTCCACATTTTACATCAATCTTCCATCCGGAACCATCTTTTGACGGTGTGGATCTAATTTTGAACGGACAACCACTTTTCTTACTAGCACTCTGTGTTTCACTTTCTCCTTCTTTGTATTTTCCACCTTTATCACAACCAAATATTACTTTATCACTTCTTCCTCTCTTGCCTGTTTTGGTATCTGAACGTGTTATTATAACGGTCACTTTATTCCTGATTCCAATCTCCTTAACCCATCTTATTACCTCTTCTCTTGTGGCAAAACGTTGCGGTAAACGGATCGGTGGTATACGCATGTCGATTTTTATTGCATATCTGAGGAATAACACCTGTTAAAAAAAATAAAAAAAATAAAATAAAAAAAAAAAATGAACCGGATAACTGCACAACAAGTTACCCGGTTGGCAATATTATACAAACCGGAATACACAGATCAAGGTTATCCGGTTTGTTAATATTGTGAACCCGATAACTCAAGGCTGGATTTTCCGGGGAAAAATGCGTTCCGGATGTAGATATCCCATGTTATCTGGTTCCTGAAAAAATACATACCGGATGTAGCCATTTTGGGTTATCCGGTTTGTTAAATTTCTGCTCCTTCGGCTTTTCCGTACGCTCTCAGAAAAAAGTAAAAATAAATAAAAAATCCATATAAAAATAAAAAAAGTAATAAGGGTAAAATTGGAATATTAAAAAATGCGTAGGGGTATCGAAATAAGAGTAGGGGTATAGGGTAAAATTTTCCTTAAATTATGAATCTACTAAAATTCATAAGTCACCCATGCTTTGCACTACGTAGCAGTAAAGAGGAAGAAACAAAATACAAACCAGTGATCACGTTACACGCATGACAAAGAAAGGAAGAAAACAAAATTTGTGCCTGTGCACATGTGGTGCCGAAGAAACAAAATACAAACCAGTGATCACGTTACACGCATGACAAAGAAAGGAAGAAAAACAAAATTTGTGCCTGTGCACATGGGGTGCCGATCGCCACACCCTCTCTTATCATTACCCCTGCTGTTCGTCAGGACCCTCTTTCCACTATCATCATCTTCATCATGTGTCGAACGACACATGCCTTACATACCCTCCCTGCCGTTCGACAGGGCTTCCTAATGGGGCCACCATTTGTGTGCCCTTCGGCACATATTCCTCAAAGTAGTCTTCTTCTGCAGTTTTCGGCCAATGTTTCTAGATTTCTCCACCAATTCAATCACACTAAAATTCAACCAACACAAAACATATTTATAGCAACATAATTATTATAACATATCAACATAGATAATTTTCATCGGCTAATTCATCGACAACGATTATTTCCAATAACACCACAACCAAACACAACTAAGAGTAACAATTTCATACAAATTTAAGTTCATCGAACCAACACAACCACAATAATTAATCTATAACAAAACTCATACACCATAATCCCACATACAATTTATCATATGTCCGGTTATAGAGATTAAACTCCACCCTTACCTTGGATTGAAGGTCTCTATAATTTCTAGTCGAATTCTAATTTGACTTTTTGGTCTGCAATTCCTCTCCCGACGGTTAATTCTCCAAACCTTTGCTCCTCTTTTCTTTCTCCCACGTACAACCACCAATAATATTTCTAACTAGCCCTTATACTTCTCCTTTTATATCTCTTATTTTCTAAACCTAATTTCTTCTCTTATAATTAAATCCAACTTATAATAATAATATTATTATTATTCTATTTGGTATATTATTCACACACCAATTAAATCCAATTTAATTAAATATATAGTCCAATCAACTAATATTATTTCTAATATTAATTCTCCGATTAAACCGACTAAATTACGTAACTATCCACCTAACATCTCAAATCAACATATTAATCCAATTACGCCTTCAGAATAATACTGATACATCGACAATTCCAATAATTAAATCCTTAATTAATTTTAATTAATTAATTAATTTTAGGACATTATATGACACCTCTTATTTTTTAAATAGAGACGCCAATTCATTTGTCAAACACCTTTTCGTTTCAATTTTTTTGTTTTGTTTAAAATGAATTATTTTGAAAATATGGTTATCATGGAAATTTATTTGAAATAATTGGCTATTTGCATAAATTTTCTTTATATTAACCGTTCAGACAAGTTTTAAGAACATCGTTATTTTGAAACTGACAGTTGTTTATAAGACAACAGTAAATGATTAAAAAATAGAATAACTTTTTAATTTGTTTTTGTAACGGTTGTATAAGGTAGAAGGGAATGAAGTTGGTATCAACTCTTAATTCTAGAGCCAGAACTTAACAGGAAAGTAATGTCTCAGTGTTATGACTTATCAGCGCAGACATTTATTACGTACCTTCCCCTTATGAGGAAGATGTATGCATATCATACGATGGAATCCAAAGATATTTTAGCTTTGTCACTACAGAAGAATCACATCATCAGCTTTAATTTTAAAATTTCGAGTAATTTACTACATACTTGCACAAGGACACTAACTAGTCTAAACAGAATTGAATTACAGGACCACTGCAATGAATGTCCAAAATGCAATTTTCTTTTTTTTTTAAAAAAAAAGGTGTAGTAGTAGTATGGTAGTAGTAGAAGCTGATGCGAAAACACATGGTAATTGTCTTTTCTGACTGCTGTCATACAATTTAATCCTTCCCTACATCTTGCTAGTAACTATACAAACATAAAAATGAACTGCAAATAATGTTGCCCTACCACATCGCTAGGATTCCCTTTCCCATATGCATCATGCTTGATGGAAACAATGCACTCATCGCTTATTGCAAAATGAAAATATCCACACACACACTATCAATAAGAGAATAGGAATCTTTTTCAACTATGATGCTACAATTGCATCAAAACCTGTAGGGTGACAACTAAGATGATATATGCTTACATGACTGCAACATTAACTTTTCATGAAGAACATATCAAATGACGTAAGCATTTACCTTAATTCATAAGGGGAGTTCCATATTCAGTCTAGCCATAATTAATTAATAAATAAATAAATAAATAATTAACTAAATAACTAAATAAATAATAAATAAATAAATGGCTAAATTACATTTTTTGGTCCCCTATTTTATTTTTAAACACTTTTGGTCCCTATTCTCATTTTGGCTACAAAAAATGACTATGTTTCACTTTTTAAAATACGTGTTTTTCCTTCCTTGTAATTGTATAACAAGGAACTGATATTTTATTATATGCCATATATCTTAAAAAGTGACATATAAGCATTTTTTTTAGCCAAAGAAGGGATGAGGGACCAAAAGTGTTTAAAAACAAAATAGGGGGACGAAAATCGTGAAAACACTAAAATAGGAGGACCAAGACTATAATTTAACCTAAATAAATAGATAACTAACTAAATAACTAACACAAATAACTAAATAGATAAATAGATAACTAACTAACTAAATAAATAAATAAATAAATAAATAACATAAATAACTAAATAAATAAATAGATAACTAACTAAATAAATAACTAAATAACTAACATAAATAACTAAATAAATAGATAACTAACTAATTAAATAAATAAATAAATAAATAAATAGATAAATAGATAACTAACTAAATAAATAGATTAATAGATATATAAATAATTAAATAAATAAATAAATAAATAGATAATTAAATAAATAAATAAATAGATAAATAAATAGATAAATAAATAAATAGATAAATAAATAAAAGATAAATAGATAGATAAATAAATAGAAAGATAAATAAATAAATAAATAGATAAATAAATAGATATGTAAATAGATAGATAAATAAATAAATAAATAATTAAATAAATAAATAACTAAACAACTAAATAACTAAATAAATAACTAAATAAATAACTAAATAACTAACATAAATAACTAAATAAATAGATAACTAACAAAATAAATAAATAAATAAATAGATATATAAATAATTAAATAAATAGATAAATAGATAATTAAATAAATAAATAGATATATAGATAAATAGATAAATAAATAGATATATAAATAAATAAATAAATAAATAGATACATAAATACATAAATAAATAGATAAATAAATAGATATATAAATAAGTAAATAAATAGATAAATAAATAGATATATACATATATAAATAGATATATAAATAAATAGATATATACATATATAAATAAATATATAAATAAATAAATAAATAGATATATAAATAAATAAATAAATAGATATATAAATAAATAGATATATAAATAAATAGATAGATAAATAAATAAATAAATAGATATATACATATATAAATAAATATATAAATAAATAAATAAATATAAATAAATAAATAAATAGATATATAAATAAATAGATATATAAATAAATAAATTGATAAATAAATAGATAGATAAATAAATAATAAATAAATAAATAGATAAATAGATAGATATATAAATAGATAAATAAATAGATAAATAAATAGATAGATAAATAAATAAATAAATAAATAAATAGATATATAAATAAATAAATAAATAAATAGATATATAAATTAATAAATAAATAGATAAATAAATAAATAAATAGATATATAAATAAATAAATAAATAAATAAATAGATATATAAATAAATAAATAAATAGATATATAAATAAATAATTAAATAAATAAATAAATAAATAAATAAATAAGTAGATATATAAATAAATAGATAGATAAATAGATTTATAAATACATAAATAAATAGATATATAAATAAATAAATAACTAGATATATAAATAAATATATAAATAAATAAATAAATAGATATATAAATAAATAAATAAATAGATATATAAATAAATAGATATATAAATAAATAAATAAATAAATAAAGAGATATATAAATAAATAAATATATATATATATTCTTTTCTTTATAGCATTACTCGCATACACTTTTTATTAGAAGCATTTTTTCTTTACACAAGTTTTGTACATCTAGGAAGTTTTATTTGGTACATATTTGCGTTTTTGTTTTCCTGTGAAAAGAATGATAATAAAATACAACAACGGATAATATATATGCCTCTCCCTCACGTAAGTTATCTATAGATGATATACATAGAGAGTGTGTGAATTTCTTTTTTTTCTGATTTCGTTTTGTAAGTTACAGATAATTATGTATTCCCGGAGTAGCCAAACCTATGCATACTCAAGTATAGCACCTGTATGATTGAAACCACATGAAACTTGCAATGCTTTCACATCCTCTGCAAAGCAGACTCTTGAAGGATTTATACAATCCACGTCACTTCCATGACCCTGAGTTGAAATCATAAATTTCATTCATAGTGCAGAGCAAGGAATTGTATACTTTGCAAAATCAAAGGCAATAATAACCTAATCAAATTCATTTAGGTAATTTACCTGGCCCACTAATCAGACTCTCATAAGGAAATGTAAGTCTTAAATTAATATGAAGAAAGTTATTATGTATATGGGTGGGTGACTTGTTTGAAAACTGAGATTAATTCTAAAATGCCTTGCTGGTACTCTAAATACTTTTTTTGGCTCTCTTGTCAGAGGACTTGTCATAGAGTATTGCATCCCAACCATTGTGATAAATAACCTTCTTTTGATAAACATTTAAAAAAATACACTATATCATAAATAATAGGACAAGCAGAAGCATACCAATTGTCCACCTGAAGAATGTCCATCATCAGAGAAAGTTCCATTAGAACCTCCCCAACCCCATGTGAAGACTCTTCCCCCTGAAAGTCGATGAAAAAATTCAGTAAAAACTACAGCAATTAATTAGATGACTGCCTAATGGGCAAGTCTAAGAAGCAGTATAATTTGAATATATAGACCCGACTCTTCTGACATGTTCCTTGGCTGTCAGTAGAATCACTCATTGGCCGTATGTATAAGACAATTGAAAAATAGATGTTTTTATATAAAGAGATTGGAAATAAAAAAGGTGTCTTGATCCAAAGATATAGGAAGTGAACTGGATACAGGGCACAGGCACTTCAGCATTCCCAGTTTCAGAAAGGACTATAGGTATACATCATAATATTTCAAGTCTTTTAATGTGACTTCCACCAGCATGGTTGAATTTTATGGGGATTTTAAGTGTTACTGTTTCCTGGCAAATAATCACTCTCCTGTAACATAGTTAATTATGATTGATGCCAAGAAAGTTATTTTCTCATGCTGACCCGAGGAATGCAAATCTTTCTTTTTTGAGAAAGCACTTTTTTTATACTTCACTCTTTAATACCTTGTCATGAATGCACTCTTACTTTTAGCCTTTGAAATCAGTCCACCTTCTTTCACTCATTTACCTCAATTATTTTATAACACATCAAATTCCTTTTAGAAGCTAGCCTGCTTGACTATTTTACTACATATGACATGCAAGTTACATCTTACCAGCTCCAATACTGACATTTTGCTAAGTTCTTCATTATTCTCGTAAGTGAACCTTTCTTTTATCATGATGGCATTGAAAGGGATTCCTAGGCTTCACTTAATAACTCTAAAGCATCAAATCTATCAGATACATATTCAATACCGATATTCTAGTAATTTTTTATGATAAAAATGAGAAAAGAAAAGCATGTGCATGAATTTAACCAGAAAAAGTACTCAACGCCCAGCAGTAAGGTACTTCTATTTATATTTTATGCGAAGACAAGAACTTACCAGAAATGGCAGCTGTATGCTTCCAACCACAAGAAACCTGAACAACAGAAGACTCCAAGAATGGCCCTTGAACCTTTTCAGGAAGATGAATAGCATACGAGGACCTAAATATAAATGATTTGAAGAATCAGAACACTTAATAGCAGGAGATAAAAGGAAATGGAAATGTAGAAAATGAAAATGATAGAGTAACAAGTTCTAAGAATAAAAAAGATACCCTATGCCAAGGCAACCATTTTCATTTGAACCCCAAGTATAAAGCTCACCAAAATCTACACAAAAAACACTAAACGAATGAAGCAATAAACAAATTATCACAAATCAACACATGTTTAAGTTCAAAAGCTGATGATTACTTGTCAATACACAGGTATGATAGCCACCACAAGCAACCTCTTCAGCGTATGGAAGTTCCCTAATTAGTGATGGTTTTGTTGCATTGCTCATCTCCTTCAAGAGCTGAATATGTTGATTGAAGAAAATATTTGTCATTACAGTAGTAGCATAGAAGCGGTAAAAAAAATACTGATTGCACGTACCAATTTGTCAACCCCTTTCTCTCCAAATATAAACACAGAACCATTTTCTGCAAGAGTTGCATGAACGAAGAGCTAAGACCAAAGCTTAATTCAAAATGCAGACTACAAACAAGGTATGAAACCAGAAGTAGAAGAAAGAATTAAAGATGTGATGAAATTCAGTTACCATCAGTACAAGCCGAGGTCAGCATCCCAGCAGCTACATTTTTTACCTACAAATATTTCAAGAATGAAGCCAAAAAATGTGGTAAATAACAATTTTGGAGAAAATTTATCAACCTTATATATAAGAAACAAGGCAGTAAATTTAACAGCTCACCTTGATTCCTTCAAGATCCTTTATAAGCCTTGGGGTGTATTCACTGCATGATATCGAAATGTACATTATTATATATCCACATAAATCAAAAATATAAAAATAGTGGTGGTAGATTTCGAAAAGTACATTATTGTATATCGGTTGATACACTGAAAATTGAGGACCGATATCTGAGCTAAAGAGTCATACGGTTGAACCAAAACATGAAAATAGTGGTGATTCAACTAAGAAAGGTGTGTTTCTAAAAGATAGCTTTACTTAAAGGGTCTTGCACAAATGGATCAACCTACGAAAGTAGAGGATTTATTGGTTCAAGATTCAATCATATACTCCGAAAAGTTCTCATAACAGAGTGGAAATATAGGTTTGCATGATTAGTCATAGACAAATAATCGCTATCTAAGTCAACCAAAACATAGTTTTAACTAATCTACGAATACTTGAAAACCAGTAATCTAAATAGTCCTCGGTGGAACGATCATTTTTACTACATTGATATAACCATACGCTTGCGGATTTATCATGTTTACAGCCAACCAATTTGTCTCAAATGTTAACCTTGTATGAATAGATGAGATCTTCATAAGATGATACAAATGGAAACCACTATATAGGCAACTCGAAGGTCAATATGCTATACAATTTTTTATTCCAAATTGAACTATATCAAAGAGGGTGCTATAGTTTGGGCTTTACTCTGCAATAATGAAATATACAAGCTGTAATCTTAAAAACTCTCTAAACTTGAATGCGTGCAGGATAGCAGAAAAGGTTGGGAAATGGATGCTCACTTGATCTTGGAGAATTGAAGATAAAGCAAAACTGTTTTTTTTTATAATATGTTCCGAGAGTATGCTATAACAAAAAAACAACCAAGTCTTATGCCACTAAGTGGGGTCGGCTACAAATCATATAGAGTGAAGTGTAATGATAGAACTTCAATACAGATTAATGCCGCTAAAAATTGTAAGAGAAAACATAGGGGAAAAACCTGTAACTTTTGAAGAATCCTAGTATGCTTGACTCATGGCCATGACCAAGTCTACCAGACACTCCCATTCCCCAACTAAAGGCCTCTCCTCCATCTAGCAAAGATAGAAGCAAAAAATGGAGAACATAAAAAATACTTAGAGCACAACAGAAGGCACGCTTGCTTGCTACAAACAACTCGACCAAAAAAGTGGGATCAAACTCAAAGGGAGTGATATCATGAAGAGAATACACATTGTCAAATACCGTTGCATCCTAAAAGTTTAAGCAACAGGGTCCATGCATGGTAATTGGCTATAATTCATACACTTTATCATTACCAAGGCCCTCAAACAAAAGCTCTTTTAGCTTGAAGTGCTTAATCCTAGCATAGGCAGAACTTACATGTAGCACTAGCATGTAGATTTTTCACTGATTTAAGACTTGATGTATTCTTCGCGATTTTCTGTGAAGTTTTTTGTTTGTTTGACTAATACCGGAAGTCTAGTAATTGACCTGATTCCCTGTTTAATAGGGATTGGTGTTTCGTCTTTCATATCACATTGTACCTACCCATATCAAATACTGACAGTCTCTTCTATCTTTTTCAACTTGTAAATTTTAAATTGGGATGTATCATTCTTTAGTGTCGTTGTCTATGCTAGGTCCCTAAGTTTATACCCACCAACTTATATTTTGCGATTGTTTAGCCCAATCACCGTAAGCTTTTACATTTCTATAGAACTGTTCAGCAACCCAATCTAGCCAATGTTCTTTTACCATAGTAACAGGGCAATAAAATGGTTTTGATTCATAACATTACCAACATCACCATGAATCATACCAATGATGATTTCTCTTATCTCGTTAATTAGTTACACCAGTGTTGAATTCATTGTTACTTGTAATTGACACCAGCCACAATATTCTTTTCATGGCTGCAATTCTCATTGGCCTCAGTTTCAATTTGCAAGTATTTAAGTCCCAAATTTTTTTCGGTTTAAGGTTTCTAAAAGTAGTTTGATGAAAGCTTGGGCTTTGCCATGCTGGACTGGAAGCAAGAAGTTTCCAACAAGGCTGATTATGGTACCAGTCACCTTGTTATCTTTTCAGTTTTCGGTAATACTCATCTCTTCAGTATCTTTAACAAGCAAACTTATTTAACATTCCAACCCTATGTATGTTGTAGCTGAAAAGCTATATAAAGAATCAATATTTTAAACAACAAAATATTATAAAAGGGAAAAATAGATAAATTAATATCAGCAATCAATATGAAATAAACTTGCGATAACTTAATGCATACCACTAATAGCCACTGAGTGCTCAGAACCCAGAGCTGCCATTTTAATGGTGATTCCATCCAAGTAATCCACTTTAGTTGGCAAAGGAACTATGTTGGGAGCCCCTACATGTCAGCAAAACGACATTATACTCAAAGTATCTTCCACCAGCCAACCTTATCAGCTTTAGCAGCTCTAATTACTAAGAGTATCCACTTTTATAAAACATATAATATATCAGTTCAGGGAAAAAAAAAAAAGCTTTTCAACTTATTAAATGCCAAAACAAGGTCTAGTTTTTACTTTTTCCGAGTCCAAGCTGCCCGGCTGTATTCTTTCCCCACGTGTATAGTTCTCCATCCACTGCGAGAAAGAAAGGGAGAGAGAAAATTCTGTTTAAAAACAAGAAGGTAAAGAATGTACATGAATCCACCGCACAAAATGCACTAACAAATAATAATAACAGCTTTATAACGAATAAATAAAAAATAATAGCTATAAGCAGCCTCTAGTAACTAATTTATACTCCCTCTGTCTCAAAATAAATGTCTTTTTAGCCATAAAAATTTGTCTCAAAATAATAGTCATTTTACTTTCCCAATGCAACTTTTACCAACTTTACCCCTTACCTACACTCTTTTCAAAATATGACAATATATAACAACCAATAGTAGTTAAGGGTAATTTTGTAAAAATACTACCTTTATTGACTCAATCGTTACTTTTCTTAATTTGTGTGTAACAACCTTAAACGACTTTTATTTTGAGACTGAGGGAGTACATGTCAAAACAATATGAATCAATTGCCACATTCTGTATTAGCTCAAAACAAATTGAACTCAAGCCTCTACAAATTTTATTTCCTAGAATGTCCTTGTAAAGCAGATATTATAATCAATCATGAATAAAAATCTCGCACATTAAAAACTGTTATCAATAATCCAACTGCAAGATACTTATAATAAAACAGTAGAAATTGATGATTTCTTACACTGAAATGATGAATGGTTTTGATTTTGAACAATAGCTTCTTAGCAAACCTACTACTTGATAAAGATTAACGAAATGCAGTGTGTTCAAAAAAAGATTCCTTAACTGTGAAATATTTTATTTCCCTTTATCCTAAAAGAACTTGAGCTTTAACATATGTATTCGGAAGGAGAATATGCCAGCCAGCTTCAAATATAAGTTAGTTATTGAGGGTCAATTCTATTCTTATTGGGATGTCTGAAAAGTGAAAACAGTGGGCATAAAAAGTAAAAACAGACCTGTTATTGCACTCGAATGATTATAGCCAGCAGAAATATGCACGACTTTCTTCTCGTGACCAAAAACTTGAAGCGGTACCTGAAAAAACAGGGACATGTGAAGAAAATATCTAAAGTAAAAAAATGCTGACAATTAACCACTCGGGAAAATTAGAGCAAAAGAACAAAATAACGCAATTTCATCTGTTTATTTGACAGAAATTTGGGTTAAAAAGGCAAAGTAATCATACAACTGAATATTGTTTACTCTCCGATATACCAAGCTGTCCAAAATCGTTGAGACCAGTAGCATAAACACATCCATTGTCTGTGAAAGGAGGACAATTTGTAATGTAAGCCCTACTCGAACATTACGCAGACTCTTCAATAGTCATCAGACTCATCAACAATGTCAAAGACTGTAACATTGTAGACTCATCATCAATCAATTTAAGTCTCACAAAATTACACTACCACAAAGAATAATACACAAAATTTATCACACTTGATAGATACTATTTAAGAAAGATTCAGCTATCTAAACCCAGAGTTTTAAAAACAGTCCACGGCCACGACAAAACTGTATCCGCAGATGCCAATTAGCAATACCGATATCACTTTTTTTATGTTAAAGAACAAATTGTGATTAATTAACACTGCAACTGACTGCAATCAGTGTCAGACACATGTACTGACCGAAATCATCGCAAAAGCCTTTCCGCGCTCTAAACCTAAAATAGTACTAAATACATCATCAAGCGGTAAATGAATCATTTGATATCAACAAAAATAATAATAAAAACGGAAGAATAATGATTTGGATAATGGAAGAAGGAATGAACCTGTCAAGAAGAGCGTATGAGCACCGCCACAGGCAATGGCTTTAAGGTTTTGATCATGGAAGGAGGTGCAAATAGCAGGTTCCCATTGAGAATTCAAATCACCGAGACCTAACCTGCCGTAATCGCCGTTTCCCCAGAGCGCAGCGAACCTCTTCCCCGATTCAGCGGAGAATGAGCGCTTAAGAAACCCTAACCCTAAACCCGAAGTTGTGAATTTGAGTTTCGAAGATGAAAATCGGTGCCACATTTCGGGTTAGAAATGGAGAACGAAAAGAGACGAATGAGGTTGTTAGATTTGAAGGAGAATGAATCATAAAGCGAAACGAATTGAATTGGTTAAGTTAAATAGTAATAAATTGTTGAATATTGGAAGAGAAAGGGAAAATTTTCATGTAATGATCTTATGGCTATCGCTACTGCAACGTCTGCTATGTTGTTGTTCTGGTAAATGGCGGTTACTTCTGTCTAATGCGTGTCTAGACGCGCCTACTACACCTGCCTCAAATTTACTCCTATTTATCCCACTTCTCATTTTGTTTAACTTTTTTTTATTTTTTAAATTGCGTAAAAGAAGTAGTGTGATACCCGTGCATCGTATCGTTGATGTTTGTGCATTTTGTTCAATAATGATGTTATTTTTAAAATATAATCTTATTAAAAAACATGTATAAGGTTGATAAATTTAATAAATATTTTGTTATACATACATAAATATATTACACTAAAATGTAGAATATAATGATATAAAATATATTCCACTGTATGTTATATTAATTAAATATCAAGGAATACAATATTAATATCATAAAAATGGATAAATATTTGGACCTAATAATACTTTGATATATTATTATCCCAAAAGGCCCATATTTTATGCGGTCCAGTAACAAAATTCACAATGTTTAGAAAAGCAAGGTTCTCTAAGCTTTACCAACATTGTGTCTCAAAAGATTTGTATAGTTGAAGATGACAAAGTATGCAAATTGTTTATGATTTTGGTGTGTGACTTGTGATGTGAATTGGGAAGTGTTATTTATATTTGTTTTATGTTTAATGTATCATTTCTGGTGGTGGTTTGATTTCAGATGTGATGGTGGATTATGTGTAAAGAAAGAATGGGAAAAGGTTACCAAAGAAACTTTGGTGCAGTGTTGTTGTGAGGAGCAGGAAATTGTCGCATAATGGAAGAAGAATTGGGAATTTGCCAACTATGGGTAAATTTGATATTACATTTTATACGGTATTTGGTTTTAGATCATATGTTTTGCTGTTGGTTGAATTCAATCTATGTATTGTTTAATTATTGTGCAGGTCTGTTGTTTGTGAGAAGGAGTCTGGGTATGTTGGTTATGGAACAGGGAAGTTATGCTTTATTGATGAAGAAGTAGATGATGATTGTGAGTTAGGTTTTGTTGTAAATTTGGATGATGGAGCGAGGTAAGTTATTTTTAGGGGGTTAATTTGATGGTATGTATATGTTAAAGTAGTTGTTTTATGATTAATATGTTGAATGCAATGTTTCAAATGTTATAGTTGAAAGGAGAAATATTTTAAAAAGTGAATGCGTAGTTACAAAGTATAAGAATAATCGGAAGTTCTGTTTATGGACGAAGGACGTAAATCATTGGGATACAAATATTAGAAAAATGCTTGTAAGTTTACTATATTTTGAATGAAATTTTTTGATTCAATTTTTATATGTGGAATAGAATTTGCAGATGTAACAATAATGTAATGTGATTCATTTTCAATAATTTCCAAAAGAGATAATTAGGAGGTGTTTGAATATGGGACAGAGGCGCATTAAGTTGTGTGATGTCGAGACCGATAAAGTATATAATTGTGAACTTGTCATCTGTAAACAGGGATATTCGTTTGAAATGTACATCAAGAATGGATGGCGTGAATTTGTGAAGAACAAATGTTTACAAAATAGAGATAGGGTTCGATTTTGTATTTCTGAACATCCATCAAATAGTGTACATTCTGCAGTTGAAAGTGTTGATGTGATGGTGAATAAGTGATGAAGCATTCATATTTAGTTGTGTTGTTTAAGGCATGTAGGTTTTAAGTTTATGTTGTGGTTATTTCACCATTTTAAGTTATTTGTTTGGATTGTTTGTTTGATTTGGTTGTATGCATGAATATGGAACAAATATGATACTGAATCTTTATATAAGTCTTTTAGAGTTTGATAATTTTGGTTGAATGGTTTTATTAGTTTAATTTGGGCTTAGCTGAATATGAGAGATAAATGGATAAAAGGATAAAGTCGGTAGACATTAGTGATAATATATATTGGATATCACTTTTTGTTATATTGAGATTAGATTAGAAATAAATTTATAGTAATAATAATATATTGTTGATTCATGTATATATAATAATTAATAAATAAACTATATTAAATTTGAAGTATAACATAAAGTTTCATAGTGGTGTTAGTTTGTGTGTTAAGAGCTATAAAGTCATTATTATTGCATAGAAGATGTGGAGTTTAAAACGTATTGGAAAAGGAACAGATGTAATGGTGGCAACTGTTCAGCAGGGCTCTTTTATTATATTAAATTTAATAGAAATATATATGTTACGTGCCAATGATAAGTGCCAAAATTTAGTTATTTTGTATATATGTTTAGTGGCACTTATCGGTTCTTTTGTTGATATTCTTCGAATAAATCTCCCGCTTTTTGTATAAATGTGTACATAATAGAATAATTGATTTTTTGTGTAAATATTGTATCATTTGATAGTTTTTCATCTCTTTTATAGGTATTCATTCATAATTGGAGCATTGAGTAATAAAGTGTCGAAGACACGACTTCAAACACATGATTTTGAGCAATAAAAGAGAACACATAAAGCAAAGAATGAGTTTTCAAATATTTCAAATCATTAATTTGATTGATATTTATTCATGGTTAGATATAGCATTGAATAATATTTCCAACGCTTTAAACCGAACGCAATTCCGAGTTACGGTTCTCAAGTTATGGCAAAAACAAGATTCTGATTTTTTTCAGGACAGTGCAGACCACGCTGAGCGCGAAAATACCAGGCTACGCGCGCCCTGCGACTTCAGAATTATTTAAAAGGGGCTAAAAACACATTTTTAGGTCATGGATTGGGTATTTTTGAGTCCCAACACCATCAACATCATTTTTTTTATAGATTTGCTTGAAAAACAACATTGGAGCTTGCATTTGGATGATCCAGAGTCGAATCCCTCGTCGATTGGTGTTGACAAACGAAGAAATGTTTGGTTCCTCTTCTTCTCTTCTCTTCTATTTGTAATCTCTTTTGTTGGTTTTTTTATGTATATCAACTCTTACTCATGTATATTTGTTGCCCTTGGCGTTGTATAAAGCTTGCTTTACGAATCTGTGTTGGTGATTGTCTTAGGTTTTTACTCTATGTTAGAGATTTGAGTTTTACTAGAGATAGATTGCTTAGATTCTTTCCTAGGATGATTATCTGTTAGTTTCTGAATGCTAGAAATGGGTTTAGAGCTAACATTCACCATAGAGTATCTGATCTTAATGCCTCTGTGTCGGTGAAGTATGCCAGAGATGGGTATGGAGGTGACACAGTTGACTTCTGGTTGTCGAGGTATGCCAGAAATGGATATTGAGGTGATTCGGGAGGAATCTCAATTTGGGTTATAAATAGTTTAGATTGTGAGAGGTATGTGATGACACAGAGGAGTATCGTAGGCCGAGTATGACATGGGTGGTAGATTTAAGTCTATGACGGGTAGTGTGCATTCGTTCTGGACAAGCTGTCTATCCTTTATACTTTTTGTTCATTTACTTTCTTTCTTTTATTTTCATTTCTTTTAAAATCTCAAACTCGTTAACGGTAGAATTGTCGAACGACAAATCAATAACCAATCTCTGTGGACACGATACGATATAACTTAACCGGTATATATCACCCGATAAAAATAATACGAACTCTTTGCTTGTCGCTTTACCGTACCAACAGCCAAACACAAGTTTCCAAGGTTTTGTGGATTTAGAAAGGTTTTTGTGAAGTAGTATCTCCATCGGAAATGAGTTCTCAAATTTCTCCAATCGTACCATTGCAGAAGATGAGTAGTTCAACTGTAGAAGGAAGGTAAGCGATTTATTTATTGATTTTCATTGTTAATTTCATTTAATAGGTATTCAGGGTATAGCATTGTTTGATGCAGATTTTGCGAGGAGCATGAGATGGATGGTGTTATGCAGGAGAATCTGGAAGCATCTGTGAAGGATTGTGTAGTGGCAGGTAACACCATAGGTATCAACAACATGCATGCTATAACACCCTTCTAAATATCCCGCAAATATGTATTAAATTCAGAGTTAACATGTAATAAAAGGGCATCACAATTGATAAAAATAACATTTCATATACTGTCATGTTTTACCGAAGAACATAATTTAAATAATCATAAAAGTAACATGTTCTACACAGCAGAATTATTCTCAAAACTTGGATAATTCAAACCAAATAAATATCATAAGGTTAACACCTTAGTTCGCAAAAATAATTATCCAAAACAACCTCAAATAAATCAACAAAGTTTAATCATAACTCTAAACCAAACGTTCCCCAGTGTTACAAGACTAGAGCATGATACTGACACACGAATAACATAAAAGCATAGCTCTACAAGCCATCCTCGCCAACTCCTAAGCTGATATAGCCTCAATCTAAAATCATCAAAGTAAGAGTGAGAGTTCATCATAATTAAAATGCATTATAAATTCATCAAAACAACAGAATCTCATAAGTCATTATTCCACCTTATTCAGCATAATCAGATTTATTTCACAACTCAATTCATAACACACATCATGCACAACAACAAGATTATAACACTGGAAACCATCCTGTCATGTTATAATCCATACAAAATGTGATGCAAGACTTTATGCATGTGGTACCGACAGTGAACTAAATTCATATACTGTTCCATTTCAACTCGGACACAGCATTAACATCTATTCCATTCCAACTCGGACATAGATAAAACCTCACCGCCCATTCCAACTCGGCAACGGATATTGGCCAACTCACTAATTCCACACAATGAGAATTAGCTACCACCAATGTATATGCATGCACATCAACAACATGCAACATTCAACAACACATGATATCAACAACAACGATGAATATCACCAATAGCATAAACATGCAAGCAATTACTCATCAACCAGTAATATCATCATCAACACCAACACATAATAACCATCAATTATTATGAAAATCATAAAACAGCAAAAACATGCACATCAATCACAAAACATGATATCAACAACCATCATGAATAATTCACCAAAAACGTAACATGCCAGCATTTACTCATCAACCAGTAAAGCTATCATCAACACTCATATTCAAGCATCAACATGTACCCAATACGACAGTACAACATCAAACTAATTCCATACACCAAGTACACGAGGTATAAACAACCACAACATCGGAAAACCAACACTTCCCAATTTAAAACCAATTAATTATTATTTTCTCATTTTCATAAAATAGATTATTTAATTTAAAGAATAACGTCCAAAACAACGATTAAAAATGACTTACGACTTGAAAGATATGATTTTTTCAAAGTTTAATAATTTTTCAAAAAGTTACAGTGGTAACCAGTTCCTCCTGGGGAGTAACCAGTTCCCACTCTCATAGTGAAAACACGCCTCTGGATTTTGTATGGAGAACCCGATTCCTCCTATAGGGTGAACGGTTCCCAACATTTGTAAAAACACAACCCCCTGGAAAATGTACCAGGAACTCGGTTCCTCTCACACAAGAACCGGTTCCTGCGACGTCTGTAGCAGAAAACTTAGTTTTTTGACAGCATGTTGATTCCAACTCAATTCCAATCATCCAAATACGAACCAACACAATAATTATCATCAAAATCATCCAATACCCAGCAAAATCATGCAATGTAACATATTTCAACCATACGCAATGATCCTATAACATTGATTTACTCCAATTCGCATAATTTGGCAATTCAGGGTCAACACACACAAACCTAGAAAATCCTAAATTGGGATTCCTAACTACTCAATCCATTCTATTGATCCCAAAATCTATAAGGCATAATAACTAAGAGAAATCACCCCTTACGTGGGAAATTCTTGAACCCACTCTGGTTCTTCTCTTTCCCTCTGCCTCTTCTCTCTTCTCACGTACGATGAACTTTTTCCCAAAACTTCCAACTCTCTCTTCTCTTTTCTTTTTTCCTTATTATTCTACAATGATAATAATAATAAAATAAGGTTAGAGTCTTTTACTCCTCACACCCCCTCCTCTACTCTTTACACCAAAATCAACCTTCTCATTTTATTTAATTAATTCCAATAATCCCAAAAATACCAATAATTAAATTTCTAATTAAATAAATAATTAAAAATTCAAATTATTTAATAATCGAAATATTAGGGTGTTACACATGCGATTGTTGGTACAGTTGGAAATGGTTCTAACACAGTGATGTCGTCATACTCCGATAGTTCAAGGTTAGTTTGGAATTTTGCATTTTGTAGTTGTTTATGCTATGGATGTATGGTATGCAAAATAAATATGTGCGATTGTTGTTATAATTTCATTTGCTGTTGCGATATGCGATGTTCCCAGAGTTTCATGTTTCTATTTATGTTTTTATGGTTTTAAAGATGTTGTATAATTTTTATTTTTTGGGTGTTCATGTTGTTATGTCGACAGCAATGATGAAGGAGATGATGTGTATCACGAAGAAGGTGAGCAAGTTGATGTTAACACAACATGGTGCCTGTGGACGTTGTTAGTCGATAATCTGAAAACTTTACGGAGAAATGTACTTGTAAGTGTGTTAACAATATCGTGTTTAACATGTGGATTGAGTTTTGTTCTTATAGCATATTTGTTTGTTTAATTTGCTGATCATTGTTATTTATATATGCAGGAAATTCCACAGTGGGTGATAGGCAGATGTGGGTTATCTGGAATACGGGAGATTGAATTTGGGGATTCTGGAACAGGTGATTCTGGTGTGTGTAAGCTCCACTCAAAATCAACTCAAAATGACGTGGAAATTTTTTTATGTGAAGGTTGGTATGAAGTAGCTAAAGACAAGAGGCTGAGACATGGAGATGTGTTGGGTTTTAGTGTGATGTATCCTCCCAGCAGACGTATCATTGTGACGCGTCTCAATCGATAAATTATTGAAGTTGGTGGCACAATGTATCATTGTATGTTTCTGAAATTCAATGTGGTTTTTTGAGTTTTTCATTCGTATGTAAATCTCAGTTACAACTTAAAGCAATGATGTCAGTTTATGTTATGGTAGTTTAAGGGTTAGTGTAGTTAGGTCCAGGGAATTTGTTGTTTGGTTTAGTTTGTTTTGACTGATGTTGATCGGTGTTTAAGTGTCGGTTTAATATTAAATGGCTATCAATGGTTAATATGAAGTTCTTAATGCATATGAATTACAATGTCAAATGTTTGTTGTAAACATGAATGAATGGATAGAAATGTATTATGTTTTTTGTTGTATACTTCTGCCGTTGTGATGTTCATGAAAAAATCTACGAGAACATAGAATATGATTTCTGGTATTTTCATGCACAGCCTTGTAGTTTACATGGTTTATGATTGTAGTATAAGTGTTTAAAACCGGAATGGAAATTTTGATGTAATTGGATAAAATCACTTGAAGTTTGAAGTGTACAAATTGATTTATATTTTTGAAGGTTCACTCAGTATAAGTTTTGTTATTTTAATAAGTTGATTGCCAATTGGATTTGAAAGGTCATTGAAATTCATACAAGTAGTATGTGTCATACCATGATATAGGGGTTGATTAATCAACCTACCAGTGAATGTATTTTTATTATAAAGGTTAAGGCAAAGGACATTGAAACTTCAAATGTAGGTTGCATTGGTTTTCAATATGATACATTGAATTAAAGTGTAGTTGCAAGTTAAAAGTATTTTGAATGATTATTGAACTGGATTGGATTCTGTATGATTACTAAAATTATTAAGGCCCAAGGTTTAAAAAGTATAATATTATGGGTTACAAAAACAGTTGACATTAATATTTCATATGTGTCGAAAGGCCCAAATATCAGTAATGGCCCATTAAATGCCAACAGGGTGAATATGAATGAAAAGGTGGAGGGGGAAGGGTTTGTCATTTTTATACGTTACTTTAAAAGTGGATTAACAATATCTGCACAGTGTTGGAAGTTGTTTAAATCGATTCAGAGAAGGCATGCCGAAACTGTTGCCTAACGTAGAAAAGAGGTAATCTAATGTTCGAAGATTTATTTCTGCATGCAATGTTTAGGGCTTGTTTTTCTCCGAAGATCATACATTTTGTATTTTAAATCGTATATTTTTGTAGGATCATGGGGAACATGGATGCTGAATCAACATGGGATAGGTTTAACAGGGAGGTCCTTATTAATAGGGTGTTGGAGAAGACAGAATCTGATATAGAATGGGAGCATAATCATGAGGTGGCGACATTTGTTAGAGGTTGAAATCTGTGAGAAAGCCATGAGATTTGACAGTGTATTGGGGAGTGTTGGTCGTAGTTTAAGGGATGTGAAAGGTAAAGGTGTGTTGAAAGAAAGTGGTGTTGATGGTGTAAAGGAAGTAATTAGGAGGAAGAGTGGTCGTATAAGCAACAAATTAAAGGGTAAAGGCGTAGTTGGTAGAAGTTCTGCTAAAGTCGGAGTTCATAAGAGCTTGAAAAAGAGAAAATGTAGTGAGGTGGGTTGTTCCTCCAAGGTTGTTCACTTTGTCAAGACAGTTTGGCGGAATGTTCTTGTGAGTATTATAACATATGTTTTTTATGATGTGATTTGTTGCTTGTGTAAGTATATTAGGTTGTTTGCTAATAACATGTTGGTTGTTTGTGGATATAGATAGGACTCATTGTTTTTTTAAGTGTAGGGAATTTATGTGCTGCACTATATAATATAGAAAGTAGTTGTTGTAATTTCATTTTACTTTAATATGTTTCATGTTGTAGTTTATGAGGTTATTTATGGTATGTTATATGTTATATGTGCAGCAAATTTCGCAAGAAGTGATCTGTAACTGCCTGGATAAGTGTTATACCTATCTTGAGTTACGCGATGTTCATTCCAAAAAGATATACAATTGTGAACTACATTATGCTGATTTGCAATTCGTGAATTTCCTCGCAGGCATGCTGAGCCCGGTACACAGAGGTTGATGTTGGAGTGGGGAAAGGATCAATGTTTGGTTAAAGTTGACTGAAGTGAAGTAAAAATGGTTTAGGACTATGGTTTCGGTTTGATGTTTAAATATGTTTGTGTTTTGCAAGTTTATGTGTAATACTAAGTGGTTGTAGCATGAAAGGGTATTATTTTTTGGGTTTGGTTTTATGGACAAATAGTTTTATATTTTGATGTAATTTGTATCACAAACATGATAATAGCAGTATATATAAAATGTAGTTTATAAATTTATGCAACGCAAAGCCTGTGATGATTGCAGTTTATTAATACTACCTCTGTTCCTATATATAAGAGACAATTCAATTTTTAGATTCATTGAATAATCAATGTACCTAGTCTATAAATTGACCAAATACATTGATTATTCAATGAATTTAAAAAATGAATTGTCTCTTATATATAGGAACAGAGGTAGTATTAGTTTATAATGCAGTCTTAGTGGGATATTGGTGCATTTTATTTATTTGGATGCTCTGGTTATAATAATTGGGTTGTTATGTGTTACAAAATATTATTGTAATAATATAAATTAGAAATTAAGTATAAGAGGATACAATAAAAAAATGAAATAGAGTCTTAAATAAAAAGTGTTGTTGATATGTAAGTCATATAATTTAGAATTTACTAATATAAGTTAAATAAAATATAACACTAAAATGATTTTGGTGAAATTTTGAAGTACTGAAAGTGGAAATATTCAAAGAGGTGTAGACTGTAATTAAAAACAGGAAGTGTTAATTTTAAAATTATATTGTTTAAAGAACAAATAGGTAAATGTGATTAGTAATTTATTCATTTTTGTGGATCTGAAAGTAATTAAACCTACATTAGGGAGTGTACATTTATGGGCCATATGGTTCTTGTATAATTGATTTGTTTAAGAAGGCGTGACAATGGGCCGATGTGGTTTTCATAGGCTTAAGGCCCAGATGTAGAAAACGTTATTAGCAACGCAAATAAGGCAGAAAGGGTTTTGCGTTCCTTCGCAGTCTGTTTTGTTAAATTGTTGCAATAGTGTTCTCGCGTTTCATTGCACAATGACGAACAAGAGAGTTCATGGTAGTGTCCGTGGGAAAAACCACAAGTTTGTTCTTTGATATCTATGTATGTTTTTTTGTCTTGATGTCTGAGCGTTGTGATCGTTACCAAAAACTAATGTGTTTGTACATTCTGTTTATAGGGGAACATCGACAGATAGAGAAAAAGATTGGGAATGGAAGAGGTCTGTCAGAGTTACCCAGCTTACCAACGCCTTGGAGACGACTCGTTTGGAAGGATAATTATGAAGAATGCATAATGAAAGGCTTGAACGACAAAAAAGAAGGATCGGCCGGTAAGAAAGCTTCAGGTGGTAAATCTGGGTTGGTGATACGTGATGCAGATGCACACCATTGAGGTAAAAGATTCAAAGATTGGCGAACAGTAGCTGTCAAGGGTAAGGGAAAGGTCAAGGAGAAGGAACCAATAGAAGAAGTAATTGAAATTTCGTTCGACAGTGATATTGAACGACCAAGGTAAGATGGATTGCAAGATGTGACAATATCATATGATGGTGGAATGTATTAATTGTGACATCTTTTAAAGGTTCTCTGTGTTATGTTTCTAATTATGTTTAGCTATGTAAGTGTGATGTTTTGTATGATACAGGCGGTATAAACTCATATGCGGACCTCTGGAGGAAGAATTGTGGTCCAAGAAAGTAGAAGTGTCTGAAGTGTTTTGTGCTAATTTGTTGGTAGGTTTAAAATAAAACACATCACATAATAACCAATATTTTGCAGAAATTATTTAATATTGACGTAATGTTTAATTATGGAAGCAAATCCCATCACTGTGGTGAAGAACTGCTTTGCGAATTCGCTGAGAAACATATTGTTGTATGATGAGCAACTTGGAGTTCCCCATGATTGTGTTTTGAAGAAGAGAGATGGTGACAAACATGAAGAATACCTTGCCAAAGGAAGAAACCTAGAGGTAGGGGACACGGTATGGTTTTGCATTAGATATCCTCCAGTAGAAAAATTATTGTTCGTGTGGAACCTGCAGGGGTTACATTTCTTCTGATTAAATATGTATAGTGGTGGTGAAAACAAAGAGTTAGGAAGTAATTGATGTTGTTTTTTTGGATGTTAGTTTATCATGTTGAATGTTTAAATTAAGTTTCATGATTATCAAACATGTGGTTTTAAACAATTGTGAAACATTATAATATATATATATATATATATATATATATATATATATATATATATATATATATATATATATATATATATATATATATATATATATATATACATATATATTTGTAGTGTTAATTATATGAAATGGTTTTTAGTGTTAATTATATATTTGTAGTAATTAATTTTTCTCCTTAACAATATGATTGAGTATTGAACAATTTGTAACTGCTTTTAAGATTAATGCATTGCGGCGTTCACGAATTGAAATTAAACATGACTGTTATAATATGGCCAAAATGAATGGTCACATGCATATAATAAATCGGAGGACCATTCTAATTCATTAGGGTGGGACTATATTTCAATCTCGTTTATTTTCTATGATTGGAAGAAATGGAGAAGACATGATTTCTCATTCACTCCAGACAGATTGATTGTTTTTTTATGGGTAAAGTGTCTTCACAGGTATGTGCAGGAATATAATTTTGAAAAATAATTGATTATTGTTATTTTTATGGTTAAAATCATATTTTCTTGGCTGAATGAAAGTTTAACAATCCAAATTTGTAGATGTATGTTGAAATAGATCCTGAATTTACGTCAAACTACAGGGAAGAATTAAGTAAAACTTGGACAGTCATGAGTAATCAATATATGCACCATGATTTAATCTTTAATAAAACTATAGATCATCCTATGATAATAAGCGGGTGGCCGTTGTTGCAAGCATATTATGATCTACCATGTGATGTTGTTGTTGAGGTTGGTTATTATAACAACAACAATTTTGGTATCAACTGGTTTAAAGAATTGTCAACATGGGATGATTTGCCTCGCTTCCACAGCAGAAATATTTGGGATGGATCCATACATGCATTTGATGTTACGTTGACTCTGATTTCTGTAGCACTACCAAAATTAGTTAAGTTTTATTGATGTAATTTGTTTTTTAATAGTAATTGTGCATAGGAAAAAGAACTTTCCTAACAATTTGGATGTGTGTTTCAGAAGTTACAGGCTCATACTGCAGCGATACTGGGAAATTGTTTTAATGAGGGGCTTATTTTGTGTGGTGACAGCGGCATGTTGACAGCAATAGAATTGTTTAACATTGATGATCCGTGTAATACATAATTGGGACCTGGCTGGGATATTTTCTGTAAATGTCATACATTTGATGTCGGTGAACGCATTTTATGTAGAGTTGACGTTAAATTGCAAAGTGCTATATGTCATGTATACAAATTTCCTTTTTAAGACTTTGTTGTAGTTGTTGAACAAACTTTGGTTTTGTTCTACATTATGTAATAATGTTCAAATAAATAATCCAACAATGTT
Organism: Vicia sativa; assembly: GCA_021764765.1. NCBI lineage: Eukaryota > Viridiplantae > Streptophyta > Magnoliopsida > Fabales > Fabaceae > Vicia > Vicia sativa. Next base: position 205,581,334 of record CM038794.1, read on the forward strand.
GTCAAAATTTTGTGCTATGTGAGACTTGAAATAATATGGTAGTGCATATATCAAAACATCAATAATATTATATCTGGATATACAGTTGATTGTATCATTGTTGCATAAAAAATACATAATAGGTAGTATTAAAAAACCATTGAAACATATATGTCATTATTAGAGGAGCTTCAAAATAAATATACGAACTTATGGTCCCTCAACACCATATTAAGATGCCCCTTCTTTGCACCCGATGCAGGCTGTGAATAACCAATACTCTCAACCATACCAATGATGTCTTCAAAAACAAAAATTCGGGAATAGGAATAGGTTCAAAAGAGCACAGGTAAAAATTACAGTAATAAAAATATTAGAGAGAACACCATACCTATAAGCACATCCTTGTTAAAGTTGTCAGCAGTTATGTCGAAAAAATTCGTGAACACCAATGTCTTTGCAAGTATCTTAATCTTGTTATCATCCCCAACAGATGTACCGACCGTAAATTTCACCATAAACTTATGCGATGAAGGTCTGAAAGCTAAAATATTAGGCTGAACCTTAAAATTTGATACAATATAGGTATGGTCCAATGCCAATTTATCATCAAATTGAGAAGCATGTGCTACTGGGAAAACAACATGTATGTCCCCACCCTGTGCAACACAAATACATGGAAAACGTTAATCAACATCCAACAAAACAACCAAGAAAAAACACGATAATAATAAGAGAATTTCACCTCATTGTCAACCAAAATCATCTCAAAATGCTCCCTGTTGTTAGAGAAAACCTTCCATTTGTGATGACCCCGAACATACACCTTCCACAATTCCTTGTTGTCATCAATATCGCCGATTTTTGCCACATGTTTGGCCATAATGTGAACTCTGTTGAGTCAAGCAGCGAAAAATTGGACAATTGAGATACCAGGAGAAGCCAGAATGTGAAAGATGCATCGTTTGGTAGAGTTATAAATAATACATCTATGATTGAGAGTAGAGCGGTTGGAAAAAAAGGCATTCATGGCCTTCTATAATCGTGCAAGGAAGGTTTTGTGGAAGGGTGGAAAGTGCACCTTTTCCAGGCACACGTAAATTGGTTCTTCCAATTCTTGTAACTACCATCAGAATAGGGATTGTTAAGTGATGATGATGTGACACTCAATTTGAGTAATTCTCAATTCCTAGCATCCCAATTGGAAGTGTTTGGTGAAAATGATTGAGTTTTCTTATATGATAGATAAATATGTCTCGTAAATGTTTTAGCTTAATGTTCAAATATCTGAAAGACTATGACTCTACAACAAAGAAGAATCTTCTGGATGATTATCACTCCTCAATCAAAATTAATCCAGCAAGAAGAAAATAATCAAAAATCAAGAATTCAAAGACTTGAGAATCAGATAGGTTGCTCCCATAATATCTGATTTCAAGATACATCATCAGAAAAGCTTTTGATATCCTCATCAAAAAAGCTTTCAAACACAATGTCAAGACTTGTTATTTTAAATAGGTTGTTGTCGATCATTCTGAATATAAGAATCCATTGTGAAAGAATCTAAAATGAAACATCTCCTTAACACAATATTCATCTCTCAGATCAGAAAAGAAATATGCCTTCAAAGAGTAGTTCTAGATCAGAAGAAAAGCTTTGTGTTTCAGATAGGTTGTTGCCCATAATTCTAAAGACAAAATTTGGTTCTGACCACTCTGGTGTTCATGTACTACAATAACAAATTAGTTTATAAACTACTCATTAGTCAGCCATCAAAGCGAAGACACATGATTGATCTCTTCCAAGCTTATTACTTCACAATCAAAAGTAGATAATCAGAAGATAAAGACCAAGAAAGTTAGTCAAGAAGAATAGAGTACATAACAAAGTTATTGTTTGTACTATTCAAAAGTTGTTCTCCAACTATCGTATGATATCTACTGCAAACATTAGGTATAGGAAATTGACATTTTGTACTATTCAAAACCTCTCTTGAATATATCCATTTGGAAACAACCGTTGGAAGAAGAAAAGACTTTTATATCCTTACAATGACTATTTTCATTTGAAGGTTATATAATAAGACTAAAGCTTCAAATTCAAATTGACGAAGATATTGACAATGTCTGATTCCAATCAACGTTGTTGTTCTTAATAGAAAATATCTAACAATGTTGAAGAGCTGAAATGAAAAAGAAAAGAGTTGTTGATCATATCTTGCTTAATGAAGAAATAAGATGAAGATGAAGAATTCTATAATATGTTATTCAAACTATCAAATCATATACGTCTTGGCAAAATCATTAAGAATTAAGGAGTTATTTCTCATAGCTTGCTCAACAAAGAAGATGAAAAAGAAGAAACACTACAAGATTGTAATATATGTATATCAATGTAAATCAAGTGACTTGTTGCTCAAATTGTGTTATAGTTTATCACTTTTCGTGTAAATTTTTTGCACACAAAAGTTATTGCTCATAATCGTGTCAAACAACATGTACTTAAATTAGGAGTAATTTGCTTGTTAAGAAGCACTCATGTAATCTCCAGAAAAACAATTTGTTTAGAATTGGTGGTTCCTCAAGTGATATAGTGAAGATTAGAAAACTTGAGAATACGGGTGAATGCGGTCATCATGGGCAAAATCCTTTATAGGATACCATGTTGGTCGAATTCTAGGTGGATCAATGATTGTTATATCTTGTGGAGATCACTGATAATATTATCATTATTATGTTCCTTGAGAGACTCGGTTGAGTCAGAATTCTCAAGAAGGCATGGATTGCAGTTACAAAGGTGATGTGGGTGTTTAAGTTGAAACACAAAGCTGATGGTTCGATAGCAAGACATAACGCAAGATTAGTAGCTCGAGAGTTTCTTCAAAGAGAATGACTTGACTAGTTTGAAGTATTTTCTCCAATAGCAATATTAGAGACTGTTCGACTAGTAGTAGCATTGGCATGCAACCAAGGCTGATATACATTTCATTTAGATGTGAAATCAACATTTCTGAATGGTCCTTTAGAAGAAGAAGTTTATGTCACACAACCTCTTAGGTTTGTGATTCAGAAGGAAGCGAGTAAAAAGTATATAGGTTGCGCAAAGCGCTCTATGGTCTCGAGGAGGCACCTAGGGCATGGAACAAGAAGATCGACTCATATTTAGTCGAATTGGGATTTATCAAATGCAAATTAGAGTATGGTGTCTATGTTCAGGTGGTAGCACAAGATATAAAAATCATCTATTTATATGTTGATGACTTCCTAGTAACTGGAAATAGCTTGAAAAACTTGTCGAAGTTCAAAGAACTGATGAGGAAGGAATTTGAAATGTCGAATTTGGGAAAATTATCTTATTTCATAGGCATGGAATTTCAAATAACGAAGCAAGGTATGATGCTACATCAAAGGAAGTACGTCAAAGAGATACTCAAGAGATTCACAATGAATGATTCGAATCCTGCATCCTCACCTGTCAAACCAAATGTGAAGTTGGAGAAGAATGGAGAGGAAGAAAAAGTTGATGTAACTTTGTTCAAGCAAATTGTGGGATCTCTGAGGTATTTATGCAACAGTCGACTTGATATAGGTTTCGATGTCGGATTAGTAAGCAGATATATGAGTGAACCAAAAGTGTCACATATGAAGGCTGCATGAAGAATCCTAAGATATCTGAAGGGTTTGATAAACTGTGGAATACTATTTCGACGAAATTTTGAAGATGAAGAAGCAATAGTTAATTGTTTTTCAGATGCTAATTGGTGTGGAGATAAGGAAGGTCGAAGAAGCACAACTGGATATTTCTTTCAAGTATTTGGTGCCCCAATATCATGGTGTTTGAAGAAGCAACCTGTGGTGGCATTGTCATCTTGCGAAGCTGAATATATAGCAGGATCCTATGCTGCTTGCCAAGCAATTTGGATCAGATCAGTACCTTGAAGAAATGGTTGTCGAAGTGAAGAAACCGCTGGTGTTGCAAATCGACAACAAGTCAGCTATAAATCTGACGAAGAATCTAGTTCTGCATGGAAGAAGTAAACATATCGAAGCTAGGTTTCACTTCTTGAGGGAAAAGGTAAATCAAGGTGAACTTGAAGTTAGACATTGCTCAAGTGAAGCACAGTTGGCCGACATCTTCACCAAAGGATTGAAGATTTATAAATTCCTGAATTTGAGAAAGAAATTAGGAATAGTTCAGATTGACTATTTTTGAGGATGTTCGACAACTTGGATTATGAGGGTGTGTTGAAATATTAAATTAGATTTGTTAAAATATTATATTATATTACATTTGATTTAATATTTAAATATAATCCAAGTTGTGTAGACCTAAGTCCAATTAGGGTTGTATATAAATAGTCATAGTCTGTATCATTATTTGTACAATGTAATAATACAAATCCTTATTTCTTTATTCTCTCTATTCTCTCCCCACTAAAAGTGCCTCACGCACTAACAGAAATGCGTTGAAGTGATGAGAATGACTTGACTTGAGTGAGTTTGCAGAAGTATAAATGTTAGGGTTTGAAGTAGAGAGATTATAATTTGAGTATTTTGAAATGAATGAATATTGGGGGAAATTCTGTATTTTCTAAAATAATACGCAGACTTCGTAAGTTAACTTACGAATTCCCCAAATAAGGTGAATTCTAAATTCACTTACAAATTCACCTTATTTTTTTTTAAAATCGTGGATTATTTCGTAAGCGTACTTACGAATTCATTTTATTTGAGGAATTCGTAAGTTAACTTACAAAATTAAAAGGTATTTTTAATTTTTCACTAAGGATGGAAAGAAATCCACTAGGTAGGGGAAAAAAATTCCTAATTTTTATATGGGATTGTAACGGAAGAATATCTTGAATAGATTTGACTTATTTACTCAAATAGAATTAGAGCAATAAACTTAACATGATTTAATTTTCTAATGAAAATGTGAATCTCCAAATAGTGAATTTTTTTCCATTTTGCCATGTTTTGAAAAACAAAATACCCATATGCCATGAACCAAAAATAAAATACCAAACTGCCACGCTTTTTTTCTGGCCTTTCAATGGATCGTCCCATGGAGGGACGATTGGGCCCACCTTTGTTGCTTTCTGCACTGGTGCGTCCAAGGGAGGGACGACCGGGTGTAAGATTTTTTTTTTTTGGCTTTTTTTTTCTTTTCTGTTTATAAATTTGATTTTATATTAGTTTTTATAATTAAATTAATTTTTATATATATTAATTAATTGAATAATATTATTTTAATTTTAAAAAAAATTAAGAATATTTTTTTTAATGCATTTTAAATATATAATAAGTATATTTATTAGTAATAATATAATTTATTTATTATATTATTATCACGACACAGTTTGAAAATTTGATACGAAAATGCCACATATTGAAAAAAGTGTGTCAGATTCGTCCATCAAACGGACGAACTGAATAATATTTTAATATATAATTAACTGAATATTTGAAATTATATTTTTTTTTTTAAAATATTTTATTTATTATATTATTATTTCGATACAGTTTGAATTTTTTTTACGAAAATGCCACATATTAAAAAAAGTGTGTCAGGTTCGCCCATCCAACGGACGAACCGAATAATATTTTAATATATTTTTATTTGTTATAAAGAGGTCAAGCATGCTCATGTCTTACTCGCACTAAAATAACTATCTCGCCAAAGTATGTCCAACTTGAGACAAACACGCCCATCATCGTGGTCGAGGAACCACTTCCAACTTTTCCGCTCATGAAAAGAGATGCTTATGTGATTTATTTACCAATAAAGCCTCCGATGAAGATGTTCCTGTGGAACACGCAGACGTTGGAGCATTTGAAGAGGGAATTGAACCGTTGGTTAGATGGAGAGATTGCTGATGGTGAGAAGATCGTTAAAATTGAGAGGAAAGTTATGGTTGTCGGTCCAAATGGAGAAACTCCGCCTTTAAGACTTGTGCATACGACGCCGTGTCCTTATGATGATGCTAACACCGAGGATCCGATTGTGTTGATTGTTGTAATCGCGTAGATCAGTTGTGTTCTTGGTCGTTTTATCATTTTATTGTGTCAATTATTTGTTCTTAGGTTGTTGCTGTTTGTTGTTCTTGTTGTTTGTTGTCTGTTGAATTTGAAATCAAAGGAACCATTATAAAAACATGACATTACATTGGTTGATATTACATTGTTAAAATATTTATGAAAACACTAAATTAGACGGCCACCACATTCTGACATTTGCTACGATATGACCTACTTCACGGCATCCCACACAACCTCTTTTGTTTTTCACATTCATCCATTTCAGTTCTAATGCGAGTACTATTTGGGCGACCTTTCTTTTTTCCTTCGCATATTTTTGTCATGGCAGAGTGTAAGTCCTGTATATTGTGGCCAATTTTCCTCATGTGGTAGTCCAAGGAAGCTTTCCTGGTAGACTTTAAAAACATTAAGAATTGTGAACACCTCGGGTATGTACATTGTGTAGTCTTGTCGTATACTAGCACATGTTGCGATAGCATTGGAGCAGGGCAAGTGAAAAGCTTGAAATTTTCCACAATCACATACTCGCTTCCTAAGATCAACACTGAAAGTACCTAATGGTCGACCGTCGCGCCGATTTATTCTTTTGGCCACCATGAAATAGAATCTTCACTTCGAATTGCATGACATTATGATCGCTTGTTTAATAACTTCTTGTGCCAATCCTCGAGGTACGAGGTCGTATGGGTTTGACCAAGCCAACCTATGTCCACCGATGACCTAGTTTCCCAAACAAAGATCCCATTCGAAAGTATGTTGCTTTAACCAAAGCGTGATTGGAAGATTACGAGTTTCCTTAAGAACCGAGTTCAATGATTCTCGCAAGATTAGTTGTCATGTGTCCCCATCGTTGTCCACCGTCATATGCCTTGCCCATTTCTCTCGGGAATGTTGCTATCCACCTTATGGCATCCCTATTTGCTCTACGATTTCACCTCCGTAGTAATTAAATGATGCCTCCGTCAACGATATCCTGTTGTAACAATTGTCAAAAAATTTCCAAAATATTGAACTACAAGTAGTAAGTTTAATTGCATTCTTACCCATGTTGATAAATTTTTGTGAAGTTCGTTGTCCTTAATCTCACGCATGAAGTTCTCGCCACGTGTCTTATGCAAGACACATGTGTAGTTGGAGATTGTTGCCATCCATTTTCGTGGTTTTCATATGCACTATTGATTGATGCATGCCGCGATATAAGACACATGTTGGCTTGAGGTGTCACATGCCTTCTCAAATTCCTCAAGAAGAAACTCCAAGCATCCTTTGTCTCACCTTCAACTATTGTAAAAGCTATTGGAAAATGTTACCATTCCCATCTTGTGACCATCAACAAGGTGCCTCTATACTTCCCATACAACCATAACCATTAACGCACAATAGGCTTGCAATAAGCAAAACCTCTTATACAGGGTTGAAATGCCCAAAATAGCCTATGGAATATCCTTCTGTCACCCAACCGTGTTCCTTCATTTGAAATCGCAGGCAGTGTTTGCAAATCTATAACGGTACCTGGGAGGTAGGTTTTCATAACCAACAACCATTATGGAAGATCGTTGTAAGAGGTCTCCCAATTTCCATACAATGATTCTATGGCCTTTACCTTAGCAATCCACGCTTTCCTATATGATATTGTGTACCCAAATTTTTCAATAACATGAGCGATGATTACCTTGACTTTAAGTGAAGGGTCACTATTAACAAGTTCCCTTATGCTTTGACTTACAAGATTTGAAGTAAGTTGTCTGTGGTCCTGACCCATGGAACGCGTTGCACAAGTGTGTGGACCACGTAGCTTAGCAATCACCCATTTGGCGTTCTTCTTACGGACCGCAACTCTGCATTTGAATGGACATGTTTTGTCTTTACACTTTATTATGTACCTTGTATTATCAGATTTGTATGCCCAATAGTCAAGACAATTGATTATATGCCATTGTTGCACAAAAGCCATGCACACTTCCTTGTTTTCAAACTCCATTCCAAGCTCTAAGTTATCACCCATGTGATAGAGAGACAAGTTGCTAAAAATAGAAATTGGTTGTGCCTCCAAACATACATTTGTCATATGAACAGCTGGATTGTACAAATTCATCGGTGGCACGTCTGGAGTATGGGAAGGATTGACCTCATTGTCATCATCATCTCCAAATAGATCTTCATATTGTATCTCACCGAGTTCATCGTCACTATATTCACCAACCTCCTCATTTGCTATGAATGGTTCGTTGTTTTGTGTAAGTTCCTCATCAGTTGGTTGACTCATTCCATATTGGTGTTGCTGTGACTCTTGCATTTGGTCTGCCTCCACGGGAACAACATGAATGTAAGGTTCAATAGACTCAAGTTGACCAAAAAAAGGTGATACCAAACATCACCGACGTCGTCGTTGTCTTCTAGAGGCTTCATTACATAAAACACGCCCATCGCTCCATTAAATAGCGTATATAAATAATTCTCGCATCAACAATCGATTTTTGTTCTATTCGCTTTCAAATGAAGCAAATCGTAATTAACGTGGATCTTGAACCGTTTAATTGTTGTATTGACAAATGAGAAGCCAATATTAACATCATTGAAAATTTCACCATTGTAATGTGCAGTTACGATGACATTTCTCAGAGCCATTAAAATTTAGGGTGTCTAGGAAAATTGATTGTGTATGGAAAAATTGATAGTGTTTGAGAGGATAATTGATTGTGTATGGAAAAATTGATAGTGTTTGAGAGGATAATTGATTGTGTATGGAAAAATTGATAGTGGTAGAGAGGATAATTGTTTGTGTTTGAGCCAATGCATGCATATATAATAACACGTATTACCCATTGCTTGCATGCATCCGTGGAAGAAGAATGGAAAAAAAACGTGGGACCCAATCGTCCCATGCAGGGACGCACCACTGCCAACTTTACAGGCAATCGTCCAATTAAGGGACGCACCCCTGCCAGCTACAGTTACCAACTCTTCCTAGAGTGGGACGACCCTATGCGGTGAAAAGTCCGATCGTCCTAGGGTGGGACGATCCAAGAATATGCTGCATGCAAACTTAAACTCCCCATGCATCCTGCACACCACCTTCGTATTGTCCAATCCATCTGCAAAACATGTTATTACCCATTAGATTTTTGCATGCATCTGTAGAATTTTTTTCCTATAAAAACCCCCTCATTCCTATAAACAATCACACACTCATACACTCTTCAATATAATTCTCATTCACTCATACACTCTTTAAATTCAAGTTTTATTATTCTCTTAAGTATCTCAATGGAGCAATTGTTATGGATGGGTGATAAACATCGTGGAACATGTGACACCCCGATTTAATTCAAATATTAAATAAGTGAGAATTTAATTATTTAATTAATTAAAGTCTTAAGTATTAATTTTATTTGGATTAATTGGGTCATTAATAAAGAAAGGATTGGAGGTGTGCAGAGTAATTAGTGAGTATGAGGAGTAAATTACTCTACTTTACTAATTATTATTATTTGATTTTATTGGAATAAATAAAGGAACATTACAAGGAATATAAAAAGGAAAAGAAAGGAAAAATAGGTTTTTGGAGAAAAGTCATTTTACGAGAATTGGAGAAAGAAGAGAGAGGAAAAGCCGACGAGAGAAAATCAAGAATCATCGCGAGGTAAGGGGTGATTTCGGTTAATATGTTTTATGGGTTTTGGGAATCATAGGGATAATTGGGTATGTTAGGAAGTTTGAATTTTGATGACTATAAGTTATAGGAATAAACCCTATTTTGTGCTCTGTTGGAATTAGGATCATTAGTATGTTAAATAATTGATAGGGATGAATAAACCATGTTGTTTGATGTTATAATGGTGTGAAATGATGATGAAATGGTGTTCCTAATGTATCAAATCATATTAGTAAGTTTGGAAATGATAAAGGATACAAAATGTGTCAAAAGTTGCGTAAAATATCGTTATAGACGGGAACCGGTTCTGGGAGGAACCGAGTTCCTGTTAAATTGGCAAAATCGATATTTACACTGTGAACCGGTTCTCGATAGGTAGGAACGGTTCCCATTCAAAACCAGGAGCGAGTTTAAAACTTCCAGAACCGGTTCTCGATAGGTAGGAACCGGTTCCATGAGTATTTTTCTAAAATTTCTAAAACTTTAAAATTCATATTTTCTAAACCGAATCTGATTCGAGTGTCGCTTTCGTTATTTCTTAAATTTAAAATACTACCTTTGAAAAGAGAAAATATTATTTTGCTAAAATTATTTTAAAATAGTTGAGCTCCCGATTTTGAAAAGAGTGAGTAGTTAAGGATAATGGGGAACTATTATGAATGGTCTGAGTTACCGAATGAGATATTAATGTTTACAATGCTGTATTTTGATATTCATTTTGATTGAATGAGATGCATTGGTGAATTGACACGATGTGATTTATATTGATATCACGATCTGAGAATTAATGTTGCATGCTTTTATGATGCATGCATACGCATTTGTTGATTTGGTTCATTCCTATTGTGCGGAAGTGAACCGTTGAGCCAATAGACTTACCCGAGGTCGAGGTAGTGAGGCGGATTCTTGACCCAATAGCTATGGGCGAATCATGAATTTACACCGCTTTCCACATGTAGACGGAGCGGTGTGTGAACTCGATTCACGCTTTGGTACCACATGCAGAGTCCGCATTGCATATGGGATTGTAACATGCTAGGATGGTTTCCGTTGCAATTTCCATTGTTTGTTATATACATGTTCATTGCGTGAACTCGCCTTGTGAATTGATTATGATTTGTGCTTGGTTAATGAATTAATGTATCTGCTTATTCGCTGTATTCTAAAACGATAATGCATGTTATATTGAATTGAGATCTCACCTTACTCAACAATTTCGCATCCGGCGATTAGCCGCATGGAGTTGGTGAGGATAGCTCTAGCATTGAGTCAGTTAATTAGTCCGCGTGTCAGTGTCGTGCTCTGGTAGATGTAACACTGGGGAAACGGTTGTTTGAATCCTTTAAACGGATATTTTCTTAATAAGTTTGGAATTGTGTCTTGATTTAATATCCTGGAATTCCTTAATGTTTTGAATCATGTTTTAGTTTATTATCCTGGAATACTGTGAAGGATGTATTCAGAATTTTTGGTTATGTTACATTTCCGCTGTTAAACATAATCTTTTGCATTATTTACTTAATAAATCTTCTTCAGTGAAAGCATGACAGCTGTATTGATGATTTACATTATTTAAATTGTGACGCCTTCTAGATTATGATTAAATACTCTGATTATTATTTATAAAATGCGGGTAAATAGAAGGGGGTGTTACAATAGTGGTCTCAGAGCATAGTCGGTCTTGTCTTAGTGTCGTTATCCCTTTTAGTATGCGACTGTAAGTAACATCGCCGATATTGTGGCTGATGTAGATTGTTTTGTAATGTTACGTAACAATGGCCGGAAGAGGTAATGAAGGAATGATGATGCTATTGCCGAGGCTTGGGAATGTTAATGAGTACTCAGGGAATCGCAGGAGTCGCTATTGGTGCCGATGACAATTGGGGAATTTTCGAGGAATAATCCTCCATTGTTCAAGGGTGCACATGATCCCGAGGGTGCTCAAGTGGTTGAAGGAGATCGAGAGGATCTTCAGAGTGATTGATCAGGCCGAAGGTGAGATATGATACTCAAATGTTGGCAGAGGAAGTCGATGACGTGGGTTGCTACCAGATCGAATTGGAAGAAGATGGAATTGCATTGACTGGGTGTGTTCGAGAGCTTTTCTAAGAAGGTACTTTCCTGAAGATATTCGGGGAAAGAAAGAGATTGAGTTTCTGGAGCTCAAGCAAGGCAACAAGTCTGTGAGTGAGTATGCGACCAAGTTTACTGAGTTAGCAAAGTATTATGCTAATTATCCTAACGATGATGGGGAATTTTCCAAATGTATCAAGTTTGAGAATGGTTCATGTGATGAGATCAAGCAGGTATCGTATCGCATTAGAAGGTTTCCTGATTTGGTTGATTGTAGTAGGATTCTGGAAGAAGATCTTGCTATTACTAAGTCGAATGCTCAGAGTTATGCTGACCGTAAGGGTAAGAGACATATGAATCGTGGTAAGCCATATGATAGGAATAATCAAAAACCTGGAGGTTGGAAGAAGTGGGGAGACTCGTTCTTCCGGTTCTTCCGTAGTGTTACGTGTGGTGAATTGGGTCACCGAGCTCTTGAATGCAAGAATGATGCGAGGAAGTGCAACAATTGTGGAAGATTTGGTCATTTAGCCGAGTGTAGATCCGTATGATAACATGTTACAACTGTGGTGAAGAAGGACACTCGTCATAGGTACTAAACCAAAGAAAGAGCAAGTCGTGGGAAGGTGTTCGCTTTGTCGATCGATGTTAAGCTCGATGATCGGTTGATTAAAGGTACATGTTTTATTAATGGCATACCTTTAATAGCAATTATTGATACCGAGCGACACATTCTTTTATTTCTTTGATGTGCTAAGAGATTAAACCGAAATTTCTAATTTGGATGGAAGTATGGTTATTGACACTCCCGGGTTCTGACTACTCAGTATGTTTGTAGGAATTGTCCTATTGTTATTTTTGATAGAGGTTTCGTATGGATTTAGTGTGCCTACCTTTAGAACAACTTGATATTATCCTTGAATGAACGGTTGGTCTTCAACCGTGTTCATATCAATTGTTTTGAGAAGACGGTCTTATTTCCAAGAAGTTAAAGTGGAAGATGAGACTATGTCGCTAAGGATGAATTCACCGTTAGAGAGGTGTTGTGGTGTTTATGTTATATTCTTCGACGGAAGTGAAAGGAAAGGCTAAGAGTGGAGAATTACCTGTGGTTAATGAATTTCCAGAGGTGTTTCCGGAAGATGTTAGTGAGCTACCACCTGAGAGAGAAGTGGAGTTTGCTATAGATTTGATTCCTGGAACTAGTCCGGTGTCGATGGCGCCTTATCGCATGTCGGCATCTGAGTTGTCAGAGTTGAAGAAGCAATTAGAAGAGTTATTGGAAAAGAAGTTTATTCGGCCTAGTGTTTTGCCGTGGGGTGCGCCGATGTTGTTGGTTAAGAAGAAGGAAGGTACAATGAGACTGTGTGTTGATTACAGGCAGTTGAATAAAGTGACAATCAAGAATCGGTATCCGTTGCCGAGGATTGATGATTTGATGGATCAGTTGGTCGGAGCTTGTGTATTTAGTAAAATTGATCTAAGGTCTGGATATCATCAGATTCGTGTTAAGGCGGGAGATATTCAGAAGACTGCATTTAGAACGAGGTATGGGCATTATGAATATTCTGTTATGCCATTTGGAGTTACTAATGCACCTGGTGTGTTTATGGAGTATATGAACAGGATATTTCATCCGTATCTTGACAAGTTTGTGGTGGTATTTATTGACGACATTCTGATCTATTCAAAGAATGATGAGGAGCATGCAAAGCATCTTAGGATTGTATTGGAATTATTGAAGGAGAAGAAACATGAAGTTGTCTAAATGTGAGTTTGGTTAAGTGAGTTTTCTTGGTCATGTGATTTCCAAGAATGGTATTGCTTGATCCCACGAAAGTAGAAGCGGTATCTCGTGGGAAGCGCCAAGAATGCTTTGAGATTCGTAGTTTTCTTGGTCCCAGTTACTACAGGAAATTCATTGAGGGATTTTTGAAGTTAGCTTTACCATTGACTAAGTTGACGAGAAAAGGTCAAGCATTTGTTTGGGATATAGATTGTGAGAAAGGATTCCAAGAATTGAAGAGGAGGTTGACTAGTGCCCCGATTCTAATTTTGCCGAATCCCAAGAATCTTCGAGTGTATTGTGATGCGCCTTTGATGGGTTTAGGAGGTGTTTTGATGCAAGATAGGGGTTGTGGCTTATGCTTCAAGACAATTGAAGACTCATGAAAGGAATTACCCGACTCATGATTTAGAGTTGGCGTTGTTGTGTTTGTGTTGAAATTGTGGAGGCATTATCCGTATGGTTCACGATTTGAAGTGTTCAAAGGATCATAAGAGCTCAAGTATCTCTTTGATCAAGGAGTTGAATATGAGGCAGGAGATGGTTAGAATTTCGGATTATGATTTTGGTTTGAATTACCATCCCGTAAGGCAAACGTTGTGGCGTATGCGCGGTGAAGTCTTTGCAGATGTCAATGTTAATGGTTCGTGAATTGGAATTGGTAGAACAATTCAGAGACTTGAGTTTGGTCTGCGAAACTACTCAGAATAGTGTGAAATTGGGCATGTTGAAGCTGACTAGTGGTATCTTGGAAGAGATTCGAAATGGACAGAAATCTGATGTTGGTTTGGTGGATAAGCTGACATTGATTAACCAAGGTCAAGGAGGCGAGTTCCGAATTGACGAGAATGGCGTTATGAGACTTGGTGATAGAGTGTGTGTTCCGGATGTTGCTGAAATCAGAAAGAGTATCTTGGAAGAAGGACATCGAAGTGGGTTGAGTATTCATCCTGGCGCTACTAAGATGTATCATGATTTGAAGAAATTATTTTGGTGGCCTGGAATGAAAAAGGAAATTGTCGAGTTTGTGTACGCATGTTTGGTTTGTCAGAAATCAAAGATTGAACATCAGAAGCCGTCGGGATTGATGGAGCCGTTGTTTGTACCGGAATGGAAATGGGATGGTATTTCTATGGATTTCGTGTCTGGTTTGCCAAGGACAGCGAAGAACTGTGATGCTATTTGGGTCATTGTTGACCGATTGACAAAGTCTGCTCACTTTATTTCGATAAGAATGGATTACCCGATGGAGAGGTTGGCAGAATTGTATGTTGAGAAGATTGTAAGTTTGCATGGTATTCCGTCTAGCATTGTGTCGGATAGAGATCCAAGGTTTACTTCTAGATTCTGGACAGGATTGCAAGAAGCTTTGGGTACTAAGTTACGATTGAGTTCCGCATATCATCCACAGACAGATGCTCAGACGGAGAGGACGATTCAGTCGTTAGAAGATTTGTTGAGGTCTTGTGTGTTAGAGAAAGGTGGAGCTTGGGATAACTATTTGTCGTTGATAGAGTTTACCTACAACAATAGTTTTCATTCGAGCATCGGTATGGCTCCATTTGAGGCATTGTATGGTAGGAGATGTCGGACACCGTTGTGTTGGTACGAACGGAGAAAGTGCCGTGATGGCCGTAGATTGTTCAACAAACTTCAGAAAAGATCAAGATGATTCAGGAGAAGATGAGGACTTCTCAGAGTCATCAGAAAAGTTATCATGATAAGAGGAGGAAGGATCTTGAGTTTAATGAAGGAGACCACGTGTTCATGAGAGTTACTCCAATGACGGGTATTGGTCGAGCCTTGAAGTCAAAGAAGTTGAATCCGCACTTTATTGGTCCGCTTCATTACCAAGAGAGTTGGGAAAGTTGCTTATCGCACCGCCACCGCCACTTAATTTGCATGATGTTTTCCATGTATCTCGGTTGAGGAGGTACATCATGGATCCGTCTCATGAGATTCAAGTAGATGATGTTCAAAGAGATAATTTGACTATCAGCAAAGGCTGCAAGGATTGAGGATCGAAAAGTGAAGCAACCGCATGGTAAAGAGATAGCACGGTGAGAGTAGCTTGGGAGGACCCAAGGAAATGTAACTTGGGAGCCGGAGAGTCGATGAAGGACTCAGATCCCGAATCGCTCGCCTAAGGTATGTTTTGAGGACGAAAACTCTTTAGTGGGGAGAGTTGTGACACCCGATTTAATTCAAATATTAAATAAGTGAGAATTTAATTATTTAATTAATTAAAGTCTTAAGTATTAATTTTATTTGGATTAATTAGGTCATTAATAAAGAAAGGATTGAGTGTGCGAGTAATTAGTGAGTATGAGGAGTAAATTACTCTACTTTACTAATTATTATTATTTGATTTTATTGGAATAAATAAAGGAACATTACAAGGAATATAAAAAGGAAAAGAAAGGAAAAATAGGTTTTGGAGAAAAGTCATTTTACGAGAATGGAGAAAGAAGAGAAGAGAGGAAAAGCGACGCCGAGAGAAAATCAAGAATCATCGAGGTAAGGGTGATTTCGTTCGTTAATATGTTTTATGGGTTTTGGGAATCATAGGATAATTGGGTATGTTAGGAAGTTTGAATTTTGATGACTATAAGTTATAGGAATAAACCCTATTTTGTGCCTGTTGGAATTAGGATCATTAGTATGTTAAATAATTGATAGGATGAATAAACCATGTTGTTTGATGTTATAATGGTGTAAAATGATGATGAAATGGTGTTCCTAATGTATCAAATCGTATTAGTAAGTTTGGAAATGATAAAGGATACAAAATGTCAAAAGTTGCGAAAATATCAAGAGATGGGAACCGGCCTCGGGGAGGAACCGAGTTCCAGTGTTAAATTGGCAAAATCGAGATTTTACACTCAGAACCGTTCCTCAGATAGGTAGGAACCGGTTCCCATTCAAAACCAGGAGCGAGTTTGTAAACTTCCAGAACCGGTTCTCAGATAGGTAGGAACCGGTTCCATGAGTATTTTTCTAAAATTTCTAAAACTTTAAAATTCATATTTTCTAAACCGTAACTCCGATTCGAAAGCCGCCGTTATTTCTTAAATTTAAAATACTACCTTTTGAAAAGAGAAAAATATTATTTTGCTAAAATTATTTTAAAAATAGTTGAGCTCCCGATTTTTGAAAAGAGTGAGTAGTTAAGGATAATGGGGAACTATTATGAATGGTTTGAGTTACGAATGAGATATTAATGTTTACAATGTTGTATTTTGATATTCATTTTGATTGAATGAGATGCATTGGTGAATTGACACGATATGATTTATATTGATATCACGATCTGAGAATTAATGTTGCATGCTTTTATGATGCATGCATACGTATTTGTTGATTTGGTTCATTCCCATTGTGCGGAAGTGAACTGGTTGAGCCAATAGACTTACCCGGAGGTTGAGGTAGTGAGGCTGGATTCTTGACCCAATAGCTATGGGCAAATCATGAATTTACACTATCTTTCCACATGTAAACGGAGCGGTGTGTGAACTCGATTCACGTTTTGGTACCACATGCATAGAGTCTGCATTGCATATGGGATTGTAACATGCTAGGATGGTTTCCAGTGTTGCAATTTCCATTGTTTGTTATATACATGTTCATTGCGTGAACTGCCTTGTGAATTGATTATGATTTGTGCTTGGTTAATGGATTAATGTATCTGTTTATTCTGTTGTATTCTAAAAACGTATAATGCATGTTATATTGAATTGAGATCTCACCCTTACTCAACAATTTCAGATCCGAAGTGATTAGCTGCATTGGAGTTGGTGAGGATAGCTCTAGCATTGAGTCAGTTAATTAGTCCGCGTGTCAGTGTCGTGCTCTGGTAGATGTAACACTGGGGAAACGGTTGTTTGAATCCTTTAAACGGATATTTTCTTAATAAGTTTGGAATTGTGTCTTGATTTAATATCCTGGAATTCCTTAATGTTTTGAATCATGTTTTAGTTTATTATCCTGGAATACTGTGAAAGATGTATTCGGAATTTTTGGTTATGTTACATTTCCGCTATTAAACATAATCTTTTGCATTATTTACTTAATAAATCTTCTTCAGTGAAAGCATGACAGCTGTATTGATGATTTACATTATTTAAATTGTGACGCCTTCTAGATTATGATTAAATACTCTGATTATTATTTATAAAACGCGGGTAAATAAAAAGGGGTGTTACAGAACACCCGCCAACGTCGCCGAATACGTAAGTTTTTTAAATTATCTATGAGGTTTAAATTTATATATATCATTGTCTAGAGGTATTTTTTAGGTTTAAATTTATATATATCATTGTCTAGAAGTATTTTTTAGGTTTGAATTTATATATATCATTGTCTAGAGGTATTTTTTAACACTTTTTTTCAACAAGAACAAGGTCACACTAGGTTTAGACTTCATTCCCATTGTCTTGACGCACCTAGTGCTCGTATCCTCCCATATTTAAATCAAGCCGGATTTGCCGACGTTGCAAAAATCCACACAACTAAGGTGGACTCAAAGCTTGTTGTCGCTCTATTAGAACGATGGAGACGGAGACGACACGCTTCATTTTCCAACGGTGAATCTACCATCACTTTGGAAGATGTACGTATGTTATTTGGTCTTCGTATTGATGGCCAAGCTGTTAATGGTCCTACACAACTTGGGAGAAGTGTATATATGGAACACTTGGGTATCGAACCACCGACCGAAGATAGAGTAAAAAACCAAGTAAAAATAACATGGTTACAAGAGGTGTTAGCCTTTCTTAAAGATAGGGAAGCACCTACCGAAGAGGAAAACATCCTCCACGCTAAAATCTATATTTTACTTCTTATTTCTTGTTTTTTATTCCCTAGCAAAAGTCAAAATTTAATGCATTGTTGTTGGGTACAATTTGTTGGGAATTTAGAAACATGCAGCAATTATAGTGGGGCTCGCATGGTTGGCTAACTTGTATAGGTGTATGTGCAAAGCGTCCCACAAAGGAGTCAAAAGCATTGGTGGTTGCGTATCCTCATGAACATTTGGGCATTTTGGCATATACCGCTCATTGCTCCTATGACTACCCAAGTACCGAATATCCATACGCCACTAGGTAACTTTAAATTATATTTTCATAGTTTAATATACAAAATTCTATATGCATATGGATAATTTATGACATGTGTTTGTTTTGAAAATGCTAGGTTCGCTCAAAGAGGCATGGAAAAACAAATCCACGTAATTTTTACGTGGATATCGTAATCATTTTGATCACATGACTCTTCCGATGTAAGTCGATAACCACAAAATAATTATTTAGTTATATCTATTAGAACACTTAATTAATTTTTTTTTAATGTTTAAATGGCCACCCTGATATCCGAAGTTGTTCGTGCCGATAGGCATGTGTGGAGTGCCACGACCGATTATATGTCTTCACATTGTTGAGATGCATCAATCGATCGGGTTAAATTCATGTTTGATTTGAGCAAGATATCCATTCTCAACCAAGATGTCGATAACAACACGATACCGACATGCAAACTCATGGGTGTCCATTGAGTACCGTGAATGAACAAGAAAATCAAGAGTGGAACAATAGAAGAAACTGGTTTTGAATGGGAACCGTTTGAATGGAGAATTCATCCATACCAATGAATATTATAATTGGTTTAGTACTCCTTTGTGTTTCCTTCTCAACCACAATTTTAAACGACCTCACATTCGCCTCTTATCGAACCCAACAAACCACCCAACAAACCAACATGTATCAACATATTCCCCAAACAATGCCTCCACCTTTCCAACAACATTATTCACCTTTCCAACCACAAACAACACCATTCCAACAACAAACATTTCATCACACCCAAACCACACAACACAACTCATTCTATGCCACCTCTTCACAACAACCCTAAACCGCTTCAAAGACATCAACGCTCCAAACCACAAATCGACCAACCTACCAATACTCCAATCCTCAACCAAACTTCGATCACTCGCCTCAACAACATACCTTTACCCGTCCTCCTCTCAACCTAACTATGACTATCCATCCTCACAATTCCAACAACCAACCTACAACCCATCGTTTGAAAATGTATATCGTCCACCTTTTGAATCTAATGTTCCACTCTTAACCATACCGGTGCCTCAACACATCTCCAACTTCGATCTAACAGATGAGCAACTTTTGAGTATGTCGGATTTTGGTGTTGATGACATTGAACGCAGTAATGAAGAAGGTCCATCAAACCAAGAGGAAGAACATTTATCATCCGATAGTACTCCTCCAAGTGAAGATGATCCTCCAACAGAACCGCGTGGAAGAGGACGCCGCCAAAGATTCCCAACTAGATGCTACACGGGTTCACATGTTTATCAACCACCAAGAAGATAGTAAATGTGAACTATGTAATGCATTTTGATTAAATAAATAAAATTTTATTATTGTTTCGATGTTATTATTTAAATATTTAATTATATTATTACAAATAAATATAATTAATACAAATTTAAAATATAATAAAAACAAATTATTCTTAATTCTTTTATTATTTTAAAATAATATTAATCAACTAAAATAATAATAATCAATTACAATTATAATAATCAATTTAATAATTTCATATTTAAAATAAAAAAATAAAAAAAATATTAAATAATAATTTAAAATTCATAAAATTAAATAAAATAATAATAATCAATTTTATAAAATCAAATTTATAAACAAAAAGAAAAAAAAAAGAAAAAAAAAAAATATCAACACCCGGTCGTCCCTCCGTTGGACGCACCGGTGTAGAAAGTAACAAAGGTGGGCCCAATCGTCCCTCCATGGGACGATCCATTGAAAGGCCAGAAAAAAGCGTGGCAGTTTGATATTTTATTTTGGGTTCATGACATATATGAGTATTTTGTTTTTCAAAAGATGGCAAAATGGAAAAAAATTCCCAAATAGTATCCTATGAAGTTTGAATCTCAACTCAAAACTGAAAGAGATAAACATATTTAGCGTTCTAAGAAAAAGTTGTACAACGAGCATCTGGTACAATTAGTAGCAGTAACTAATACACTCTAAAGCTGATTTCTTTTGGTGTGAAGCCTCTAAAGGTGATTTATATTCATCGAGACATGGATTTGGTTGATTGCACTTCACAAGTCAACAGTTTCCTTTGCTGGGGACCAGAGATCGAAGCTTAGGTTCTAGGGTCTTGTTGATTGTATAAACAAGTCATATGACGATATGACTTTTTTTTATTGACTATGCTCTGTCATTTTAATTCCCCATGTACGGTATACTTTCAAAAAATCATCACCATAAAAAGTGTAAATCCATCATAAATTAACATTAATTGGTAGTTATACACTGGTAATAATATTGACCAATTTGTAAGAAAAATGATGTAAAATTATTTATTTAAAATGAGAAAGTGAAAGTGTGAGATTGATTATTGAGAGAGAGATGGGAGCGTGTGTGTGCATGTATGTACTGTACAGAAGAAATTGAAAGTAGGGATTGGAAAAGGCTAAAAATAATAAGGTAATGATGATAGAATCACATTAAAAAAAAGGTGAGTGAGTGAGTAACTCCTTTTGTCTTGTTCTCTGTGTTTGACTAGTAGGCAACTTGTGTAACAGGTAACAGGTCGGTTTTTTCACCGGCATTTACAGGTCATTCAATCGCATTGGAAATCAAAATTAATTTTTCCAATGAATACAAGAGTTTGGAAAGTGTTTACTGTAATTTAAACATGTTATTAAAAAAAATCAAATGTAACAGTTGTATACAAACCATTTAATAAAAATATTAAACTTTCCTTCTTGTTTTCTTCAAAAATTTAAAGTCTTTAAAAAAATCAATAATTACTAAGATAATTAATTTGATTTAGACACTATAAAAATTACTCCTTCCATTCTTTTTTTAATTGTCATATTTGTCAAAAAAAAATTATTTATATTTAATTGTCACTTTATAGATATAAATTCAATTATACCTTACTTTTACTTTTTTAATTGACACATTAATTGATAGAGATTTTGACAAGTGTGATAATTAAAAAGGAACGGAAAAAGTACTAGTTAATATTATTTTAAAATAACAAGTTTTTTTTTAATTGTGATTTTAAGGTAAATAAGATGAGTAAATAATAAATATATTTTTTTATCAAATAAATTATCTCTATTTTTATAGTTTTATTAACTATTTAATATCTCGTACACTTATATTGCAGTTTCAAAAATTTATTTGAAATTTTGACAAAATAAATTGATACTAAACATTTGAAAGAAAATTCTTCTAAAAGCCACGATTAAAAAGTTGAGAAAGTAATATTATAAAATAATTAATGTTAAAATGTAAAAAAAAATTTATCACTCCCTCTTCCTCTCATCCTGTTTTAATAAAATAATATTTTTTAAATATATTAAATAACTAATGTACCAACAAAATTCATAAACCAAATAAGTTATCTATTTAATAAATTTAAAAAAAAACTTATAAATTACAAAGTAATCCCTTGTGATAGTAGTAGACATAGATGGAGGGGCCTCTCCTAAATCTCAGTTACACTAGTGAGTCAGATGTTTTGTTTTGGTGAGTGTTTAGTAAAGGAAAGTAACATGTGTTGGGAAGTGTAAGTAAGATAATTTATTTATCTTTCTTTGACCTAAGGAAGTAGTGAAAAATAAAAACAACAGTGCTTTAAAAAATAGAAAAAAAAATGTAAGACTTCATGTCAACCAACTAAAATTTACGAGTTACAAAGATAAAAGAAAACATTGGGGTTTTTAGAGAGAAAAATGAAAATGAAAAAGGGAAATAGATTTTACAAAGGTAATTTTGGGGGACAGGCTGGCATGCACATATCTGAAGGCGTTAAGTGAGATAAATTGGATTAGTGAGAGTCAGTGCTGTGCTGTGCTGTGCGGCTGTGGCTATATATAAGAAGCTATATCCGGTTAGGGTTTATTGTGAGTGTAGTGAGTGAGAGAGAGAGAGAGCATAAACGGCAGATTATTGTTTGGTTGTTGAGGGGAATGTTGGCTGGCTCGAGGCTTTTCATACTTGATCCATTTCATCATCATCATGATTATGCCTTTTCATTCTTGATGATGATCTATATATGATTAAGACTTCGGACCAGGCTTCATTCCCCTCAAATTGAACCACTCTTCATCACACCACCATAATTAAAGCTACTCGCCTCCGCAAAGGTTAGGCTGAGAGGAATGCTGGCTGGCTCGAGGCTCCGATGATGATATCGTCAGATCTGATCTGATCATAACTAACCGTTTCTCGGACCAGGCTTCATTCCTTTCGTCCAGCTTTTGCTTCTCAAATTTCATTCTCATCTCTGGTAACACTGTTTCACAACATTTGTATTACATTTTTGTATTAGTGATCATTTTGCAGAAATGAAACAAAGGATCTAAGGAATAGCTGATGCTGATGAACATGGAGAATGAAGGAATCAAAAGACACAGATAGACGACAAAGACCAAAGCGCCACCAACCCAACCCTCTCTAGTTTTCTGCATTATAATCTAATTTAAGATTAATTAACTACTCCTATAACATTGACAGACCAG
Source organism: Vicia sativa (assembly GCA_021764765.1). Classification (NCBI taxonomy): domain Eukaryota; kingdom Viridiplantae; phylum Streptophyta; class Magnoliopsida; order Fabales; family Fabaceae; genus Vicia; species Vicia sativa. The sequence continues at coordinate 205,604,445 of CM038794.1, forward strand.
AAAATATTAAATAATATAATTATAGTTGTAATATTTTATTATTATTATTATTATACGGTAGAGGTTCATCTAAATATTCAAATGTTGTTTTAGTTTCTCGTGTATACATAAGAAAGGTGAAAGCATGTACAGTGAAAACCTAATGGATGTGAAATTCTTTCTCTCTTTATCTGCAGGTGCCGTGTTACCCTCACTCTTTTTACCTATGCCTTTCAAACTATTACATTACATCCCTTTTCCCTCTCTTCTCTATTTGTCCTTTCACTTTCTTTTTTAATCAACCCCTTTTCATAGATAAAAATTTATTATAGGGAAGGCAACCCCCCTCATTTCACTGAGATTATTAATTAAAAACCATATCATTTTCATCAATCTGTCTCTCTGATTGAACGAAAATACGTAGTACTTGTCCTACAGGTAAATTAACAGTTGCCAAGTTAATATTTCTACCATACAATTAACGTAAAAAGTAAAGTTTCAGTCCTAGATTCTTTTACTTTTTATAATCATTCAAATAAAATCTCACTCTTGCGACTATTTTCAACTTAAAACTCTTTTTCAAGAGATTTAAGTTTGAGTTTTTAAATTTAATTTTAATATATTGTATATGATGTGAGAGGCTAAAAAGTAGAGATAGCTAGGTTTTGAAACGTAACTGTTGAATTTATTGAGTTTTGTAGTGTAGTGAAAAATAATGGCAGTGATGACATGAGTATTAATTAAAAGACATGCACTCGGTTCTGAAGCATCTGTGATGGTGTACTGCATGAAACAAGGAGGGAAGAAAGGGGGATATTTTTGAAGATGATGAATAAATTATATAGATACATATGCTGGAACAGTTAACGAAAATTAACAGGAGAAGTTAGCTATGGATTCTGTATGCATGTGTCACAATATCTAGAGAATAAGATATGTTTTGAAATGTTTCCATTATGATGAGGAAGAGCTTCTGGTTTCCACTAGTACAGTATTGTACGTGTGTGTATGTGTTTTAGTGTAAAGTATTTATGGAGGTTAAAAAGTAGTTGAAAAAAGAGAAACCATGAATGGAAAGAAAAAGCTTGGAAGAGGTTAAAATGAAAATGAAAAAGGAGAGAGTGAAAGAGAAAAGAGAAAGAGAGTGGTAATATTAAATGACGACTATCTGACAAATGTTGGGAAATGAAATAGGGAGAGACAGAGGTGGCACAGTTTCGGGGAACGTTTCATAGCAAAAGTTGGTCTCTTAATTTTAGGGAAACAATATTGCGTACCTTTATGGTTCACAGTTTCGTTTCATCATCAATTTATTATTATCACTTCAACTGTTTCTTTCTCCGTTTCTTCTGTTTCCTAGTGTGCCAAAGAATTTTTCCTTCCCCAATCTACACCTTCACTATTTTTTTACTCCCGTACAAGGAGGACTTCTGCACTTTACACCCAAAATAGAAGAGTATCTAATCAACCTTATGTCATACTAGATCTTACTTTCTCACTTTTTTTAATTAATATTAATGTCTGAGTTGTTAAGGATTACTACAATCTAACTAGAGCCCTAAGATATACAAAATGCATGTTTGGTAGTATAACATGTTTGAGCTAAGTTAGACAAAATCATGGTGAGATTGAGATGTTGAAGTTAAAAACTAGAGCTGTTTGCATAATCACGTTGATTAATCATAATTTTACGCAAATCAAAGACTTTTAAAAACTAAATAACGCTAATAATATAGAACAAATCTCAAACAAAACATAATAAAAATGAGTAGACAATTGATACAAGATGTACCTAAACCTACAACGTAGAAGCTAAACAAATACAAATAGAAGAGAAGAAAAAGCTACAAAGTAAAGAAAAACAAATAAGTTCAACTCTAGAAAAACCGCCCTCTAAAAACTACACTTCAAATTAGAGTTCTAACCAACTGTACCATCAACACTAGATCCCCAACTGTACCATCAACACTAGATCAAAGATCATAAAAAAGAAGAAGGAAAGATACACACACCCACACTTTCAATTTGGCCAAAATCTCAATCTACTGTTGATTAATCTAAAGGATATAAGGCATTTTGTGAAAGTGCAAGAGTTCTCCACTGATATATCCAAAAACCGTTTACAAGCTAAACAAATACTTCACTCCTCCACTTCTTTTACAAAAGAGAAAATTATTGTTAGAATATGTGTATAATTCATGTTAGATATTGATCGAAATAGCTTGACTGTTTCGAATAAGATAGTATTCGAATAAGGTAGTGATCGAATAGCTTGGCTGTTCGATATGTTGCCCTTTAGTACGAAGTTTCGAATGAGTTGGACTTTAGACATTGGGCTTGAGTTTAGTTTAGTTTACACTTTTAGGCCCAGAAAATGTGTATATAAAAGGAGCATTTCCTTATATGCACCACATGCTTTTTTTCAATCAAAATACAATTTCCATTCTGTCAGTAACACACATTTTTATTCTCCTCTCCTCTTAAACTTCTTCTTCTTCTTCATCACAATCATATTTTCTTTCATCCTCTGTTCCAACAAATTGGTATCGAGCTCTGGCATGATTCAAGGAGAATCAAATGGCAAACGAACAACAACGCCGACAGATTCCAAGAATCTACCGCTTTCAAAGGAGAAAACTACCAAATGGGTTGCACAAATGAAGGTTATTTTCGATTTCAAGATGTTGTTGAAATCTTGAATGAAGGTGTATCGGAGTGGAAGCAAATGCGACGGAAGCCCGAAAGTCGATAAAGATCGAGGAAGAAAGACGCAAAGCTTTGTTCTTAATTCATCGGTGTAGATTCGATGTTTTGAGAAGATAATGAAGAAGAATCAGAAAAGAAGCATGGGACAAGTTAAAGAACTTGTATGGCGGAGGAGAAAATTCAAGAAGGTGAAGTTGCAGACCGAGAAAGCAATACGAATTGATGCACATGAAGGATGATGAATCGATTTGATACTTCTCAAAGATCGTGACATTGACGAATCAAATGAAAGCATGGCGAAACCATCACGCACTGCAGAAAATAGAAAAGGTATTAAGATCCTTAACAGCAGATTTTGACTATATTGTTGTCACAATTGAAGAAGCAAAGACTCTTTCTGAGATGAAGTTAGAAGAACTTCAAGCTTCATTAGAGGCTCATGAGATGAGACTGAAGCAAAGAAACTCAGAAAGAGAGAAGGTAGCTGAACAAGCATTGCAATCAAGATTCAGCAAGAAAGCTGAAAAATCAAAGTTTCGAAAGCATCTTGCAGGTGATGAGAAGTCAAGCAAGAATGCTGATTCGAGAAAAGGTATGGGCAACAAGTATTCTGGGAAGAAAGTTGACAAGAAAGATAAGCAATGCTACAATTGTCAAGATTTTGGTCACTTTGCTCGAGACTGTCGAAGAAAGAAAGTAGAAAGGGCGAAAGAAAGTGATGAAGCTCAATATGCACGTGCAGGAGACAGTGATTCAGATGATGTGCTGATGATGGTTAATTCTTAATCGAATTCAGAGAAAACCAACATGTGGTATCTGGATTCAGGATGCAGCAATCATATGACTGGCAACAAACATTGGTTCACCAAACTAGATGAGTCAGTAAAAAGGGTGATAAAATTTGCTGATGGAAGACACATCGATTCTGCTGGCAAAGGAGATATTTCGATTGCCAGAAAGGATGGTGGAAAAGCTACTATCACTGAGGTATTGTATGTACCCTCTATGACAAGTAACTTGATAAGTGTAGGTCAATTGCTTGCAAAAGGATTCAGGATGAAACTCGAAAGGAATGAGATGAAAGTCTATGTATGGATGAGTCGATCATGAAAGCGCCATTGGCGTAAAACAAGACGCTCAAAGTAAAACTCAACACATCGATCACAAATGTCTTGCTTCGATGATGTAAGAAGACAAGAATTGGCTATGGCACCGTATGGACATCTAAACTTCAAGTTTATGCATGCTCAATCGTAAGAAGATGGTGGTTGGTTTGCCTTATGTGAAGGAACCAAAGTGTGTGAGGAATGTCAGAAGCTAAGGTGCAAGGAAGGCATTCAAACATGACTTGCCCATGAAATCCAAACGCAAGTTCGAGCTAGTTCACTCGACAGTGTGGACCATTCAAGTAAAATCAAATGGAGGCAACAGTATTTTCACGCTTATTGATGAATTCACCAGCATATATGGATTTACATCATTGAAAGAAAAGTGAAGTATTCACATTCAAGAAGTTCAAATTGCACCGAAGGCAAAGTGGCGCAAATTGAAGAAGTTGAGAACCGACGGTGGTGGTGAATACTCACTGAATTTGCCAAATCAGAATGGGAAGGTATAGAGCATGAAGTTATTGCACCCTATACACCTCAACACAATGGCATAGCGAGAGGAAAAAAAAGTATACCGAACATGACAAGAAGTATGTTGAAAGCTAAAGAAATGCCTAAAAGATTTTTAACAATCGACAAGATACATTCTCAACAGTGTCCAACAAAAGGATAGTTGAAAACACCTCACGAGGCTTGGACCGATCGGCCAAGTGTAAGTCACTTCGAGTTTTTGATCAATGTTTCGCATGTACCGAACAATTGAGAAGAAAACTAGATGATCAGTGAAGCTATGGTTCTTATAGTTATCATTCGACCGTGCGTATGTCGTATTCACCAATCAAGATAAACTAATAATCGCAGAGATGTTCGAATCGACGAAAGCAAAGGTCGATGGAGTCAAGTTCAACACGTGAATCGACACCATTATAACGTGTTCAAGAAGATCCACAAGATGAGTCCTCGAATAGTCGGTAAACAAGGTAACACTTCAACTAGTCGAAATGAAGAACCACCGAGCAAAGTGAAAGAAGGTCGACAAGAACAAGAACCGAATCAACTAGGCTAGCTGGTATGAAAGATTCTCGATCAAGTGATTGATGATGATGGTGATCTAGTTGAAGAAGTTATGATGATGGCAAGCGTAACCAATCGATTTGAATGAAGCAATGGGTAATTCAATCGTGCGCAGCCATGAAAGAAGAACTCAGAGCCATTGAAAGGAACAAGACTTGGGAGCTTGTCGAAAGAACGAATAAGAAGCCAATTGATGTAAAGTGGATATACAAGGTGAAACGAAGGCCAAATGGAGAAATTGCTAAGTACAAAGCAAGGCTGGTGGCTAGAGGCTTTCTAAGCTGTGAATAGACTTGACGAAGTATATGCACCGGTTGCTAGGCTTGAAACAATTCGAATAGTTGTTTCGACAGCAGCATATAGGGGATGGAAGATGCATCAACTAGATGTAAAGTCAGCATTCCTGAATGGACCATTAGAAGAAGAAGTCTACGTCACTCAACCACCGTGATTCACGCAAAGGACAAGAGTCAAGGTACAGACACGGAAGGCTCTCTATGGTTTAAAACAAGCTCCTCGAGCTTGGAATAAAAGAATAGATAGTTTTCTAATCGCGTGGTTCACAAAGTGTGTCTCTCGAACATGGAGTGTATGTGAAAGATGTCGATGGTGTCACGAATCATTTTATGCCTCTATGTAGATGACTTCATCGACATCGAGATGAAGAAGTCGAGATAGCAAAAGTCAAGTCAAAGCTAATGCAAGAATTCAAATGTCGATCTAGGTAATCTCTCATATTTTCTAGGAATGGAATTCAAAATATCAAGAAGGAGTATTCTGATCAAACCAAGTATGCTCAAGACATTCAAAAGGTTCAACATGAGCAATCAGAAGAAGTCACACTCCACTAGAGACAGAGCAAGTCAAGAAAGAATCAAATGATAAGTTTGTAAATTGACATTGTACAAATGATCATTGATCCTGAGATATCTTTGCAATACAAGGCCTGATATTTGCCAAAGTGTGGGGTTGTTGAGCAGATTTATGGAGAAACCTCAAGAGTGTCATCTCAATGCAGTAAAGAGGGTGTTGAGATACATAAAAGGAACCATCAATCATGGGGTGTTACTGCCAAAGAAGTCAAGAGCAACACAAGCATCAAGTTCATGGATATACTGATTCGGACTTCAGTGGAGATCAAGATGAAAAGAAAAGCACTGCAGGCTACATATTCATGATCGAAGGTGCTCCAATCTCCTGGAGCTCGAAGAAACAAAGCATTGTGGCTTTGTCATCATGTGAAGCAGAATATGTAGTCGCATCATATGCGCATGTCAAGCAAGATGGATCGAAATGTTACTTGAAGAACTCAAGATAATGAAGCCAAAGAATATAAAGTTATTTGTTGACAACAAATCAAGAATTAACTTGGCTAATCATCCAAAGGTGTCATGGTCGGAGCAAACACATTGAAAGGAGGTATCATTTTCGAGAGATCAAGTGAACAAAGGAAGATCAAAATAAAGTATCGCAAGATGTAAGTTCAACTAGCTGACATATTCACTAAACCTCTGAAGAAAAACAGATTCGAAGAGCTGAAAGGGAGCATCGGGATGAGAAGTCTCGAGAACATGAATTAAGGGGGTGTGTTAGAATATGTGTATAATTCATGTTAGATATTGATCGAAATAGCTTGACTGTTTCGAATAAGATAGTATTCGAATAAGGTAGTGATCGAACAGCTTGGCTGTTCGATATGTTGCCCTTTAGTACGAAGTTTCGAATGAGTTGGACTTTAGACATTGGGCTTGAGTTTAGTTTAGTTTACACTTTTAGGCCCAGAAAATGTGTATATAAAAGGAGCATTTCCTTATATGCACCACATGCTTTTTTTCAATCAAAATACAATTTCCATTCTGTCAGTAACACACATTTTTATTCTCCTCTCCTCTTAAACTTCTTCTTCTTCTTCATCACAATCATATTTTCTTTCATCCTCTGTTCCAACAATTATTATACTTAGAAAGAACTATTTGTCACTCTAACCAACTCAAAAATCTTTATCAGATATTGTTAACTAAGTCACAACTCACAAACAAATGAGATGCCGACTCGACTCAAACACCACAAAAATAAAAACATGATTGTTGGAACAAATGGAATAATTACGTAGAGAGAGACTATTAAGTGAGTTTATTGCGTAAAAATATACAACTTTATATTGAATTACGTCATGCGTAATTTATAAGCAACCAAAGCCCAAAGCTAAAACATACAAATTATATTTCGACTTTCACAGACATTTATATGTTGTATTTGACTTAGTTTCAGTCAATTATTCGGTAATAATCCATCAAATCGGTAACATGTTTGTGTGTCTTTTATCGTTTTTCTTTTAAGTATTTCATATTTTGCAATTTGTATGCTTGCATTGCATTAGTTTGAATTTCATGACAATGAAGGTGCGTTTGATGTCTTCGTTTTGTAGTGTTGGTGTTTTCAGGTGCAAGAGAATTGTCCAAGGTACTAGTGTGAGTTGGTGTCACATGACATGGCCTGTGTCAAGAGTGGATGGGAGCAAGAAAAGATGAGCTTCAGTATAGCTGACACGGGTGCCCGTTGTAACACGTTGGAAGAACTAACTTAGTTAGAAAGGAAAACAATCAGGTTCGCCAGCAGTGAGCAGCAGCGAAGAAGAGTCCGCTTAGCGAGAAAAAAATGCGCTTAGTGAAACAGGGCGGTCAGAATAAGATATTTTTGAAAAACTTCAAGCTGAAGAAAGCAACTTCGCTAAGCGAGCCGTATTTCGCTTAGTGAACTTTGACGATAACAAGTTGATAAGTTGATTTGAAAACTTAGCACATAAGAAAGGATTTCGCTTAGCGAAGTATAGTTCGCTCATCGAACTCAGGCGGCCAGAACTGCTATAAATAGAGCAGAACTCAGTTCAGTTAGGACATTCCAATTTTTATCACTTGTACTATCATAAAATATCATTTGTAATAGCAGTAAAATAGAGTTTGAGGAGATTGTAAGGAGAAGAAGGTGGATTCACATCAAGAGTCGGGAAATCGCCATTGATGTCGTTTCAACTTAATTCTCCATTTGTGCTTCAAGCTACCATGAGTAGCTAAATCCCTCTCTTGTTGGGATTGGTCATAGTTCACTGAATCAGTATGTATTTACTTTGGTCATGAAATTATATATAAGTTATGTTTGAATCATTATCGTTGTTATCTTTTCTTTACCGTTTATTCAATGGATTAAATCAATATTGACAAATATGGTTCTAATCTCGATCCAAGATAACAACTATTAAATTCTAGCTACTAGACATAGAGTTAGGTTTAATATTCACAAGTATCGAATCTTAATGCTACCATATCATTTAATAGATTGAGAAATCGTCGATTGAACCATAAGGTAAGAAATCACATCAAAGTTTAGACATAAGCTTTGTTTGTGTGTGATATGCGATGATCTTGAAACATTCATAGGTTATGTATAACTGATCTAAGTTTTGCATATCTAATCGGTAAATGAAAAACAAATCCCAACAAGTCTATTTCTCTGAATTTATCTTTTGTTATTTACGTAATTTACTTTTTGTAACTTCAAATCAAACAAACTTGAAACTCATGCTTAGAAATATAGAAATCGTTGAACGATTTTGATATCGCTCCAATCCCTGTAGATACGATAAAACAAATACTTCATTTGATAATACACAACTATCAAGGTGCAGAAAAGTAAACTATCTAAGATATTACTTCCCATGAGCAGATACATGATAATGAGAAAATAAAGTGCGAGGAAACTAAATCTACGCTATTACAAAAAACAACTTTGAAAGCTATACATTGATTTCTAGAATTTAAATAAAAATAAAAATCAAGTATAAATAAATAAGAGAAAAATGTTTTAATAAGTGGAAAAGAATTCTAAACCCTAATTCTCAAGATAAAAATATTTTTGATGTTTTTGTGGTAGATTTTAATTAACAAAAATCAAATTAAGGTTAATTAACCATTAATTAAACAAATAATTTAAATAAAAAGAGAATTAAATATTTTTTTGTGTCAAAAATTCAATAAACATTTTTAAAACCTAAATATAAAAAGAAAATATTTTTAGCGTATTTTGTGATAGTTGAAAAAAATTTTTTTGAAAAGAATTAAAATAAAAGAAATTAATTAAAAGAAAAACAACTTAGAAAAGATGCATGAAAATAGATTAGAAAAAATAGAGGTTCTCCCAAGAACTTTGGGTGACAAACGCGCCTGCCCTACCATTTGAGCTATGCTGCTTAGTTGTCACTGAATGAAAAAGAAATATTATATAGAAAAATGAAATTTGAAAATTATTTGAAATAAAACGCGCGTCGTGCACTGTTCACCATTGTCCCCAATTTTTGAATTTTTCTGGGACCTTTACCGACGGTCAATTCGTAGGTAAAGCTTTTACCTACGGTTTTATCCGTAACTATAGACCCTTCAAAAATCAAAATTCAACAAATCGAAATATAAATTCCAACTAAGGGCATGGATCGACTGGAAATCTACCCCTGAATCCAATGGTGCCCTTAGTTTTGGCCAATTTTTCCTCTAACCTACTATCCCCAAATCAAAAGCTCGAACCCTAGCCATGGTGATTCACGATACCTGCACTTGAACTCAAATTAAATTGCCCAGGAAGCTTGCAAACATCATTCTAAACATAATTATACAATCGAAACATGTTTATGATGCATAAATTTGGAGATTCGATTTTGAGAAAAAATGTGCAAACCGTGATGTGCAAGATCGTGTTTCAGGGTGTTTTGATGCCTTGTAATTAGGCATGGCAAATAAACCCGCCCATCCCCCGCCCAAATTAGCGGAGAAAACCCTTAACGGGCGAAGGGTAAAACCTGCTTTTTATTGTGCGGATGCGGGGGCGGGTGATGGTAATATCCGCCCCGCACCCGCACCCGCCAACTAAATTTATTTTATTTTATTTGTTTTTAATAGTTTTATTACTTATTTACATTTTTTATACTTTTTAATGTTATAATATTATGTTTATCAGAATTATTATTTATTTTTTTGAAATTAAAATTTAAATAAAACTATCAAACTTGAAAAATACTTTTAAAATAATTAAGTATTTAGTTTAATTATTTATTTTTAACTTTATTGAAAAAAAATATAAATTTAAAAATAAAATAAAAATTTTATTCGGGCGGGTGCGGGTAAACCCGTTTCTTGTTGGGGGTCGTGGCGGGTGAACAAATTTTAGCCCCGAACGGTGCGGTGCAAAGGGTCTGTTCGAGGCGGTGCGGGTCTGTGTGTGCTTAAACCTACCCCCGACCCGCCCCGTTGCCATCCCTACTTGTAATGATCTGGAATGCTTCAGGGATGATCAAAAAATGTAGTTTGAGGCTTTGTTTGGTCTGAATCGAGCAAAAACCTGGCCTGCCACTTTCTTCGTCTCCACGATTTTTCAAGCTTTGTGTAGGGTTCTTGAGGCTTCAAAAATTCATCCCAAGTATCTGGAATCCTTGTACATATATAGGAGACTCAATTAGGTTAAAAGTTATGCAAGGAATATATTGCATTGATGAAGAAAATATTTGATTTGGAAATCAAATGAAATCTTTCCAAAATTGCTCAATTTCATGTCAATCTCTTCTTGCACGATTTTTCCAGCTTTCATAGACTTCCTTGGTCCTCGAGATACTTACATCCAAGGCCTTGGACACATACTTTTTGTTTTTGTATTTTATTTTAATTAAATTTGAATTTTAATGAATTAATTCAAAAATAAATAAAATAAATAACAAGAGGGCGTGATGTTGGGCTTAGAGGTCATGGATAATGTTAGAAACAAGTTTAGATCATGGAAACATAGGCCCATTTGGAAAATTTTCAAGATTGATCAATATTTCCTTCATGCACTTCTTCAAAATTTCCAAACTTGCTTAAACCATATATTGCTCAATTTTTATCATTTGAGAGTGATCTTGGACTTTTTAGAAATCTTAAGATGACCTTTAAAAGATATATTTGGTTTCATCTTGATTGAAACTTCCATGTTCATGTACACTTCTTTGGAAAAAGATGACTTTTTGTTAACTTTTAAAAGGACCTATAATGTCTTGACCCATATCTCTCAAATGAAGCATTTTTGGGAAAACCTTATGAGACACAAAGTTGTAGAGAATTGGATTCCATTTAAAATGAGATTTTATGGAGAAATTTCTGATGAAGTATGTGAAATTTATGTTTGGTCAAAGTTCTGTTGACTTTCCCTTAAGAAACCCTAATTTAGAAACTTTTGACTTTTAATCAATTATTAAATTTTCTTGATGAATCATGATCAAACCTTGATAAAATGATGAATGTGACCTCATAATCATGATGTGGATAAAAAATTATGACGTTTGATTGTATGTTGACCATAGTTGACTTTATGTCCAATACAACTGATTTTCATTCATCTGAGCAATTGACTGAACAAACTTGGGCTATGAGGCTTGGAACTTGACATGGTGATGCTTTTAGGCCTATGAGGATACATCATATTCACTTGAGCCATTAGAAACCATATTTGTCTTGAGAGAAACAAAACCCTAGTTGTGAGTTGATTGCTTAGGAGAGGGTTTGTCTGATGAACCCTTGACTAGTTCTTGAGTATGGAGATGCATCTTGAACTTGAAATGGGAGGGAAAATTTTGGGGTATAACACCCGTGTTGGCTGACACGTCCCGTGTCAGCATGTCTAATACTTTGGAATTTTTGGATAAATTGACAGATGGCCAACACGGGTGCCCGTGTCACCTAAAATGGCCCGTGTTGGGAGGCACAAGAAGATTTCTTATTTTTCTTACTTTTAGTAGTTTTGGAGCATTAAAGGAATCTTGGACCTTTTGCATTGCTGAAATGAGGACCTAATACTATTTAGACCTATTTTTGAGAAGAAAGAAAGGACTTTTGGAATGATTGAAGAATTGCACGATACATGATTGGAAGTTTCAAGAGTTTTGGAGACGGAGAATCCTTCATGTGCGATAACAATTGAAGATCCACACATCCAAACTTTTTGTAATTTTTAACTCTATGTTTGTTATTGTTGTTCTTTTTTAATTTTATGAGAGGCTAAACCTCCCAGTGTTATGGGGTGTCCCTGATTTTTCATGATAACAATATTGATCTCTTTGTTTTATCAACACAATAATTCTTTTTCATCAATTTAATTATTTCAGATTATAATATTGTTTTCCCCTATCAGACCAGTGGGGTTTACTTTTCTTAACACAGTAGAGCTAGACAAATGTGCAAAGATTTTCTAAAATAATTATATTGTAGAAAATTTCACCTAGGTAGGTGTAGCACCTCGAAAAATTACATTCGATACAATGAAGTCACCATCGAGTATTTATTTGTTCCAAAAAGAACGGGAAAACATCGAGTAAAACCCACAAGCAAAAGATAAGATGGTCTATGAGACCAAGAGATGGGTACGGGAGTCGGTTATGCAAGGGGAAGGTATTAGCGCCTCTCACATCCATCGTACTCGATGGGAACCATTTAGTTCGTGTGTGTGTTTGTGTGTTTAAAGAATTGCAAACTTCTAAGTTAAGGAGAAAGAGGAAATATTTTTATTTTAGGTTTTTAAACTCGCCAAAGACAGCACATCTTGTGCCTACGTACTCCCTCGTGCAACGGGAAAGACAGAGTTTTGTAGTTCCTCTAGAAAAGAATAGAAGTTTGTTGGTTGATTTTATTTTGAAGAAAAAGATTTTTGACATCGCACAAGGGCGAAAAGACAAGTTTGATGAGTTGAGGTTGTTTTTATTTGGGAGACGAGCATCGAACCATAAGCGTTTATCGGATAATGATCCAAGTACTCGGATGAAGGGGACAAAATCATCATGATCATCTTTTTCTACCCAAAAAGTTTTATTAAGAAAAAGTGAGGCGAAACCAGGTTCGCTTGATTATATTTACTTAAAGAAGCCAAGCGTACAATCAAGGGTCGAAAAAGGACTGACGACCTTACGCTTGGTAAGGAGGGGATAAAACATTTTATTATGAAAATATTTTTTTAAAAAGAAACTTGATGTTGGATCGATGTTTAAAGATTTTGATTATGAAAGTGTTTTGGCGTTTGGTTTACGAACCAAGAGAAATTGAACCGGGTTATGATTAACCAAGTATATGGACTTGATTAATATCGTGAGAATAGGTGCTCCTACTCCCAACCATGAAACCTTGTGCATGGATAATTGGTATATAGACCAATATTTATTCGGGTTATGGTTAATCGATGCAAACTACGACTTCGATTAACCTTGTGATAATGACCATGCTCATTCTCAACTATGAGACCCTTTTGGAATTTGACATATGAGTCAAATGGAGAACATAAAAATTGATTAGGTCAAGTGTGTGAGTGTACAATTGTGAATAAACCATACAAACATACAAGAGACGAGTAAGTGATTAAATCACACAATACATGTCCAAATCCTTAAATAATTATTAGAATAAATATTTTTTATTTGATAAAAATTAATTAATAATTTAATCAATAATTATCAAATAAAAAATTTCTTAAAACTAATAATTATTTAATACACCAACACAATTTAATTGCATAGTTAAATAAATGAAATAATTAAAAAGGTAGAGTTTTTAGAAATACTGGACCTGTGTATGCAGCAATCTGGGGGTGTGAGAAGCAGAAAAGTCCAAGTCCAATAGAACTCAGTGCTGGATCTAGTGAGGCAAGACCAAGAAAGGTGCACGGTGGATCGCACGTTCTGAGGGTCTGATTCAGATCTTTTGAGATTTGATGGTGATGATGATAGCGCATATGATAATACTGTGGGGGATAGGGCATCAGAAAGCACACTGGTTGTCATCGTCCATCGGTGACACCTGTTACCTGAAACATAAAGAAAAAAACAACGGAAGAGAAAACGTTTATTTCTTAATTATTATTACAATTATTATAATTAAAAACTCCTTCTTCTCTTATCTCTCTCGCACGCCTTCCATCACCATTATTATGTGGGTCTCTTTATCTTTCTGACTAACTTCCCTTTGTACGCCGCTTACATGTGTCTTTATAACTCTTTGCCTTCTTTCTCGCCATCGTTGTATGCTTCTTTGGAACTCTCTCTCTCTCTCTCTCTCTCTCTCTCTCTCTCTATCTATCTATCTATCTATCTATTTCTCTATCTATCTATCTATCTATCAATCTATCTATCTATCTATCTATCTATCTATCTATCTATCTATCTATCTATCTATCTATCTCTATCTCGCAAGGATCGCTCATATTGTATGATCCCTAGAAGTGGAGGATGGACCTATGTGTGGGGAACTAGACCAACCTGACCAGAACATGTACCTTCTTGAAGAAAGAAGATAAAGATGTTGGAACAAGAAAGTTAAATTCAAGGACTTCATGCGGGAGTGAAGATTTTGGATTGAATTGTTCAGCCTATATTCAGCACAAAGATGAGAAATGACAAAACCTTTATGCGGGAGTGAAGACATTGATAAGGTAACTCTTGTGCCTATATGTTTCCATATGGTTAGGATATTGGTTGGGTCTAGTTTATTGCTTGAAGAAGAAGCAAGCATATTGTAGGGTTGATTCATTCTCAATCCTTATGTGCCATGCTTAGAATTAAAGTGTGGAGTAAGCATTGTGTAAGTTCTGTTGAAATACGGTTATTTTCCGCTGCATAGCCTCTGATGCAACCCCTATAATGAAAGAAGGATCCTAGGGTTATTTTTATCAACAGAATATTTTGGAATATTATTACAACTACATTAAAAGTGTCAAAGATACTTGAGATCCTCTCAAGTCCACTCATAAAGGCATGTATTAATCGAGTTGATGAGTGTCAATTGATCAATGATTTTCATATGCATCTGCAAATTGTTTGAAGATGTTGAAGACCATCAAGAATGATATGTTGCAAGGAGATATAATAGATGTTCTATAGGATGTTAGAACATTATTACTGGTATGCAGCTAACAGTTGAAGAACAAATGTTATGGGTGCTAAACAAATGTACTGTGAGTACATATGTTTGGAACCTGCTCCTGATCTGGAAGAGGAGACATCTGCTTATCAATTGATCAGGACACAATCAACAGGTTTCTATACTCCAGATGTCAGTTTATTTCTAACCTAAGCTTATGGGAGTATGAAAGTAAAAGATCAATGCAAGTAAGAAGACTCATAAAGGTACTTCCTTCAGTCCCTTTGTGTGATATCAAGATGAGCTTATATCTGGTACACCCTTCTCATCAAAGGAACCAGATATGTGGAGATTTATTCATGACCATAGAACAGATTTTGGAACTGAATATTGTGTCTCAATCATAGTGAAATATGATCATGAATGTTGACTGCCCTAAACATTGTCCTGGAAGGGTATTGTCAATAAGAATCAAGGAAGTCAGATTGTAGCGAAGAATATGAATATTTCTGTGTCATGCCATAATCAAGTTTGTTCCAGAAACCTAGCTGAGGGAATCTCTGCTATAGGTACAGACTATGGCATCCATCATCTCAAAATCAGAATGAAAGTCTGAAGAAAATCTTATTGAGACGTGCCTCATATTATTCCTTGATGTGTAAATTGTGTGGATTGAAAGTTGGTAGTTGTTGTGATTCTTATGTCCCCCAAGTATTATGAATAAGGTGTTATGGATGTTACCCCCAGAACCATAATGGATGATGTTATATCAGATGTCAAAACATGATCTTAAAGTCTTCAGTTATTAAAAGTTGTATTATTGCCAAGAAATAAATATAAGAGTGAAGATGGAATCAGTCAGAATGATCTAGTGTGAGTAGTTAATTCTGACTGACTAACTAGTAGGTACTTTGACGGGAGACTAAGTACTTGTTAGATGTGCAGCCTGAATTCAAAATTCATATATTCTGTCGGGAGCAGAGTATTTGTATTAAGAATTCATGGCCTTGTGTGAACTGGATGTCAATATTAAAATTCACTGTTATCTTCACAAGTTAAGGATATGCGGCAATGTTATCTGGTGATTATTTGAAGAGTTGATTCATTTAAGGAGATGCATACAGATGCTGACAAATATCTTAATGGGAACTCGATATTTATGTTAACTGTATGGAAATATGAATTAAGAAGAGAAGAAGGATGTGATGAATAAAAGAGAATATTCTATATGAAGACGTAACATCACAACTATTGAAGACACTAGAGATTGAAGAAGGAGATAAGGTTCAGACATATCTTTTGAATACATATAATTAGTTATACATATGATTAACTATGAGGTTACTTCTATTACACGTAACAGAGTGTGGCAATCTGAATCTTGTGTAGCAAGAAAACTAAGGATTCCTAATTTGGAAACTATGGCAAATTCCAGATAAAGAATGCTTCTAGTATTGTGAGGACCAAAATCAAATATGTCTTTATTTTGTGTATCTCAGGTGGAGTAAGGGGTATTGAGATCAACAAAGACAGTGTAATTCTACTTCTAATCATATGGGAAGTCCTTTAAAGACTAATCTTTTCAACCCAGAAGAACAATATCGAACAAGAAGTCAGGACATATCTCAAGACATGTTTTATCCTTAAAGACCAGCAAGGATAGTCCTTAAACTTTTCATCTAAGACGTGTATTGATGGTGTGTATCACGTGTTCTGACTTGGTGCATGTTTTGGAAATTGTTAGTTCCAAAATAAATAGGTTGTATTAAAGGCATTCATTGCCTTCAGCCAGTGCATAAATTCACCTAATGCGGTTCTAATTGATGTAGCGTTTCTTGACCAAAACAATTGTTATAGTCTAGGTACGTTATTTTAGTTGCTCAGGTATTTAGAGTGTCTTTTTGTTTCTTTTTCTTCCCTTCACTTTTTGTTATGTCTTCGTTTGTTTTACTCTCATGTCCTTCGTTCAGATATGGGTAAGTTTAGAGTCTGTGAAGGTTATGTTTGTCAACTTGTGGCAAACATAGGGAAAAAGGGTAGTGTTCAGACGTAGTTAAGTTTGAGGTCAATCTTTGCAACAGTTTTTGCAAAGATATTGAATAGGATGTCTTATTCTGAGTTTGTTGGTTCTTGCATTTTCTGCAAGTATTTTTGTTCTATGTATTGTTTTTGAGTTATGAACACAAATTGTGTCTTGTGTTCTGAGTTATCCAATATAGAGGTCTGGTTCTCTATGTCTGTAAATGGATAGTTCACGTGTTTGTTTCTGTTAGGGAGTTTCCTCTCGTGCTCCAAAAGAGGATGTTGTGTCAGTCTGTGTTGTAGCATAGTTCTCACTTTGAGGGGGAGTATTTAGAATCTTCTTCCTCATATGCATCATGGCCTCAATATTTCTCCTTCTTTGTGACTATGGTGCCTATGATGTTATGGTTCCTGTGCTATAGTGAGTTCTCCTTCTATAAGCTTTTGTCTTATTATGGCTAAAAAGGGGGGAAATGGTTATGTTATGCTATCTCTGAAGAAAAACTTTTAAGGGAGAAAAACTTTATGTGATATGTGGGATTCTTAAAAGAGAGAGAACATTAGAGTTGGACCTGCCAGAAAGATGTCCTAGTATGATGTTTCAACATCATAAAAGAAGACTGAAGATTGCCACTTGTAAAGTTTGAAATATCATAAACAGTGACTACTGAAGACTTATAAATTGTTGTTTCTTGATTAAATTGTTTAAACCCTTGTATATTTTATTATGCTTCTGTAATACAAAGGTTATGTAAATTAGTTTTAGCCAAAATAAGCCAAAGGGGGAGATTGTTGATTCTTTATTTTTAGGATTGGCTTTATGTTTGATAAAACTAATTTAGCAACAATAGGTTAAATAGGATTTATAACTTGTAAGGAGGAAGTAGGTTGAAGTTCTATTTATAACCTTGTGAGAATGACCATGCTCATTCATAACTTGTAAGGAATTGTTTTCCAGTACATGCAATTCATCCTAGGGATTTCATTATCTTAAGCAAATATTTTCATGTCAAATGCTTTCACAAGAAAGAGAACTTTATGAAATAGATCTACACTTGAAATGATATAAGGTGGTAGATGTAGAGAGTTTCTTGTGGATTGATGTGTTGAAAATATCTTAAGCTTTGTTACTTTATGAATGCAGGGCATGGATTCGTTGTTGTAGCTGAGTAACTAAACCCCTCGGTTATTTTTTAAAACTAAGAGGAAAGGTGTTCTTTTTAAATTAAAAATTAAAATAAAAAAGACTCGTAGCTGCATATCGCTAGGGGGAGATTGTTGCATTTCCTTATCATATGCAGGAGAGCATCCCCAATACGTTTATTTGTTATTTTTCTTATTACTTTTGTTTATTATCATCTATTAAGTCTCTCATGATTGTACATCTTTTGAATCAAGTTTGAAATTGATTAGTTATTAATTTAGCAGGCATAAAACAATTGTTATGTTTGAATTAGAACAAGATGCTTCTAGTCAATTGCATGAGTTTGTGGAATAAAAACTATATGTGTTTGATTAAAGTTAGGTGAAAATAAAAATCTCAAAGTTCCTTTTTAAATCATTAAACATTTAGGCTTTGAGTTTTCGATTTGAATCAATAAAATTACACACTCATTTTGATTTAGGGGTGAACAAAAGTTTTAAGAAACAATTTGATTCAAAACAGGTTTTGTACATGATTCGAATCAAGCAATTTTTCAGTCACCTCTATTCTATTTGATTCGAATCACACTTTGCACATTATTCAAATCACATAGTTTTTTTAGCATTTTTCTTAAGGGCCTTGAGCAATTGTTTCGAAACACGACTTGTACATGATTCAAATCACTGGGTCTTTGAATCAAATCAAACATTGTACTTAATTCAAAGAAAATGAAAATTGGTCAAAAATAAAAATTTCTTTTTTCCATTTACTTACTCATTTGATTTAATCCATGCATTGTTCTTGATTCGAAACTAACCAACTTTTACCACACATTTTTATGCTTAAACTCGAGAACATATAAAATCTTTTGTCAACACTTTTTTGTGTGAAGAATTTCATATTCATTTATGATTTTATGTGAAATCAACTTTCTATCACTTTAAAAAGTTCAAAGCTCTTGTATTATAATTTCTTTCATCTTCAACCTTGGTTTTTGTTTTCAGATCTTGATCATTAAGACATCTATGATTGATTGGAGGAGACGTACCGTTCTTGGAGATTTGTTAAATATTTTCAGGTTCTTGCAATTGAGGAGTTGTCATGACAAATTCCAGTGTGAAAAGAAAGAGGTTCTTCTCTCCATATTTCCTTAGTACTAACTAGGTATGGAATTCTATGGATAAGGAGGAGTTATTCTTAGATCTTTGGACAATTCACCGTTCAAGGAATCGGTAGGATCAAAGGGTTGTTTGCTACAGACAAAGACTTAGAGCAGAATTGGTGATATTGAAAGATTCAAAATTGTTGATCGATTAAAGATTGCGTAGAAGAGTTTGGCTTGAATATGTATATAAGTCAAGATCCAAAATTGAAATTTTATTTTTCTTCAGCATTATTTTGGATAAGTGATTGTATGAACTCCTTTAATATTTGTCAAAATAATGTAATTATGCAGGTTCCGATGAGAAAGCATTGAAGAGTGCACGTAGACTCATACAAAGATGACGTAGTTGAAGCACTATAAGTTTTAATGTCATCTCTCTACCTTTTACTCTTGCATTTACATTTTGTAGTATATTACAGGCCTAGGTTTTTCATTTCATATAGTAGTTTAGCGTTTATTGCATTGATAACTATTTGTGGCTTAAGATTAAGTCTTGTTGGAATTGGGACCTAATTGAGTTTTAGTGGTTATTAAAATCTAAGAAAGTTGTTGAGTTTAGAATTCGCAAATTAAATTATTGTATAATCATTTCTCATGAATTATGCTAGCGGTATCGATTGAATACCTATTGTATCATCATTAATTAAATTTGTGATATTTGTATATTTAATAAGTGTTTACGTGAGTCAATTTCTATTCAAGTATAATTCACTTTATTTCGCTCTACAATTCTTTCGTGTGCATACTCTAAAAAACCTCCA
Source organism: Vicia sativa (assembly GCA_021764765.1). Classification (NCBI taxonomy): domain Eukaryota; kingdom Viridiplantae; phylum Streptophyta; class Magnoliopsida; order Fabales; family Fabaceae; genus Vicia; species Vicia sativa. The sequence goes on from CM038794.1 coordinate 205,624,325, forward strand.
ATATTTTGTTTTTGAAGAATCTATTGGTTTTATTTTTAAAATTTTATTCACCCCCTCTAGACTATTTTCTTATAACACATTCTCACCCAACAATTGGCATCAAGAGTTGGTCTTTTAAACAAGTCTAATCGACTCCATAAGTTTTGAGAACATGGAGAACGATGACGATCCAAAGGGAGCGTACAATAGAGCACTGATTTTTAAAGGTGAAAATTATACTGATTGGAAATCAATAATGAACATAAACTTGTTATCAATTGACAAAAATATGTGGTGTGTTATCACCGAGGGACCTTTTATTCCTATGGGTGAAGATGGAATTTTAAAACACCCAAAATAATGTAATGATGATGATTAAACCCAAAAGGTCTCATATGATTTGAAAGCGAGAAACATATTTATCTTTGCTTTAATTACAAAACTATTCTATGATATATCACATCATACAAGTGCCAAAGTTATATAGGAAGCTCTCCAAACACTCTATGAGAGAACAGATAACATCAAGGATTCTAAAATCAATATGTATACAGATGAGTTTGAATTGTTTCATATAGAACCAAAGAATTCATGAATTCCATGCAAACTAGATTCCTCCATTTAATCAATAAATTAAGAAACTTGGGTAAAATCTATTCCAACAAAGAGTGCGCTAACAAGATATTTAAATCTATGTGAATATAATGGTAACCAAAGTTTACCACTATAAAAGAATCATATAATCTCGATACTTTGGATATCACAGAGTTTTTTGGAAAGTTAGTCGAGCATGAATATGAACTCAAATGACCCATATATAGCGAAGTAAAGTCGAAAAATAAAGAGAACGTAAAAGAAGAGAAACTATATCTTTCTTTGAAGTATTCGTAATCAAAAGCTAGTAAATCAAAGTAATAAAATGATGATTCAGACGAAGAAGCTCCTAAGAAAGAGGAGATGGACTTATTTTTCAAACACTATAATAGATACCTCAAGAGAAACAAGCCCAAACATTCTGACAAAGGCTTGATACATTTCATAAATACGCACTCACTCAAAAAGTATTACAAGAAAAAGGATGATCATGTTACGTGTTATGATTGTGGTAAATTGGTACACTATAGAACTACATGCCCAAGTCTCACCAAATATCATAAAAAGAAAGATAAGGAGGTCTACAAGACGAAAGGAAAGAATTCCAAAGGTCGTAGAGCCTATATAGCATGGGAAGAAGAGGATGAGAGCTCATCCTTGGATTCTTGCTCAAGTTCAGATGATAAGTGTGTCAACCTATGTTTGATGTCATATAAGAAGGGGAAACGTGAAAGGTATACAACTCTTGTAGCAAACTATCGCAAGATTTTAATGACATGTATGTGGATTCTATAAACAACTTCAAGAATATTTCCCTCCAAAAAGAATTATGACACTTGATCATGAGATAAATAATCCTAATCATGCTTTAGATTATCTTAAAGACGTGCATACATCTATGAGGTTATAATGTTTATGATACTTTAGTTGAAAAGATGGAAAAGTATAATGTGTTGAATGTCTAATTTTAAAACTTGAAATTATAAATCTCAAAGGACAATTAACTCATGTTACTTCACTATCTTGTTCTTGTTCCAGTTCTTCTAGTGATAGAGGGAGGATTTTCATTTAAAAAACCTTGTGTCACTAGGAGAAATAGAAAAAGCATTTCATTTAAAGAGGTTTTTCCTTATTATGGTGATAAGGGGAATGATAGGCCTCTATACCACATTAGGAAATTTCAAGTTACAAATGATAAAATGGCATGGATTCCAAAATATACCTTAATTGACCCAAAATTACCCATAAGTTTAGGACCTAAATTTCCTATTTGATTGTCACAAGAAATTCTTGGATCCGCAAAAATATTATGGTTTCTAGATAGAGGATGTTCAAGATATATTATGGGAGATGCTACCGTGCTCATCAAGTTCGGTGAGAAGGAAAATAGTCACATCATGTATAGGGACAACACAAGAGGTAAAATACTACCGTAATGCATTGTGCTAAACCCCTTCACAATCACCATTGAAATTGTGCTTTTAGTTAAAAGGCATAAACACAATGTTCTTAGCGTTAGACAATTATGCGATAAAGGGTACACTGTTATTTTTTAAACACTTAGTTGTTTAATTGAGCATAAGGAAAGTAAAGACGGTGTATTTAAGGGTTATGAGATTGATAACATCTATATGCTTGATTTAGATGATGTGTCGATGTATGGAACTAAATGTTTAGTATTCAAGGGTGAAGATTATTAGTTATGGCATAGACGCTTAAATCACGTGCATTTTGACTTGTTAAATAAAATAGCATCCAAGAATCTAGTGATTGTTCTTCCTAAAATGAAATTTTTTACAGACAAATTATGTGATGCTTGCCAAATGAGAAATAAAACAAGAGTGTCTTTTAAATCAAAAAGGGTTGTTTCGCCATTAAAACCTCTCAAGCTTCTCCATCTAGACTTGTTTGTCCCTTTGTGAACAAGAAGTTTAGGAGGAAATTATTACGGGTTTGTAATTGTTGATGACTACTCTAGATTCACTTGGATGTTATTTTTAGCCCAAAAGGATAACACTTTTGAAGCTTTTGTTAATTTTTCTAAACTTGTACAAAATATTTTTAGTTTGAAAATCATCACTCTCCGTAGTGATCATGGTGGTGAATTTGTTAAGCATCAATTTCAAAAAAATTGTACCAAAAATGGGATTGCTCATAACTTTTCATGCCCGAGGACTTCACAACAGAGTGATGTTATTGAGCGTAAGAATCATGTTTTAGAAGAATTAGCTTAAACCATGATAAGTGAAATTTGCTACCTAAGTACTTTTGGGAGGATGTGATTAATACGCGTGAGATGTCTTAAACATGGTGATCATTCGACCCATCCTAGAGAAGACACCCCATTAGATAAGGAAGAAAACCATACCTTTGAGGGTTAAGGAAACACAGGAAATGGGGTTTCAATTGGGTTTCAAGAAATTAATTTGTGACTCAAAACACAGAACAAAGAACTTATAATATAAATAATGAACACAATATTTTTATCCTGGTTTGATGTTAACGAAACTACCTCTAGTCCACCCGCCAAGGTGATTTCTCCTTCTCACAAGGACTTAATCCACTATAACCAAACTAATAACAACCACAAAGACCTACTAACAATGTCTTCTTGACACTTTTGACTATAACCTAGTCTCTCAAGGAATAAACAACTTACAAGTTGTGATACAAAAGGTGTGTTTACAAAGATGTTTCTGTGAAAGTAGATTACACAAATTGAAATAAAATGATTAACACATAAGTGTTTTTAAGCAAGCATATGAACAAAATTTCTTTTCTTTACAACTTTTCTCACAAATATGAAATATTTCTCTTGGCAAAAGTTCGCGTGAATTTTTTTTGTAAAACTTCTTCTTTCCATTCTTCCTCGGGCTTCTTATATAGGAATAGAAATATTCGTTGGAGGGTAGAATGAGAATTCCAAAATTCCAGTTGAATTCTTGCATAACAGTCAGTGAGAGTGGAAGACAACATTGTACCATAGTATTGTCCTTGTGCCACAAAATCAAAATAGTGAGGGAATATTTGATCTTGTGCCATGTATTATTCACTCACGAAAAACCATTTTGATCTTATCTTCTAATCTTCAGAGGCTTCAGAATGTGTGTTGATGAAACATGCTTAGAAGGATCAAAAGTAGAAAGAGGGTCTTTAGAACCTGGTCTTCAGAACCACGTCTTCAAAGTCTTTAGAACTTGTTCTTCAGAATCTCAGAACTTGAGAGAGTAAAATCTTCAGATATTTATATCTTTAGAAGCTCTTCCATCAAAGTCATAGTGAGAAACTTTTAATACAAATGTTCTTCGGAACCGTTTTTAAGAAGCGTTACAGTACTTGAATAGATCTTGGTAAAATGCACATTTGCATCTTTCCTGAATCATAGTTTGTTGAATTCATGATGATTTCACTCACCACTTCTTCAGAGTCAGGACCTATTAACAAAAGCTACACACTAGACAAAACTATTAGGGTTCAAAGTTGTTCTCTAAGAAACAATATATTATTATCATCTAAACTTATAAAGGCCAGATGTAGAACCAAATCTTGTCCTTACAACATTTCTTATTTTCACGTTTTCGGTTGCAAATGCTTTATTTTATGTAACGGAAAGGACAATCTTGATAAATTTGATTTTAAGTCTGATAAAGCGATATTCTTAGGGTACTCATCTACGAATAAGGTTGAACTACTTCTGTAGAAGAATTTATTCATGTTACATTTGATGAGTCCCCACCCTAAAAGACGAGGAAAGGTATTTATGCATATGTTTCAGATGTGATAATAGAAAAACTGATCAACGATGAAAGTTCCAAAGAGGATCAAAATCCTTCAACAAAGGATGAAGATATTAATGAAGATAAAGAGGAAAGCTTACATGAGGATAAAAAACAAGAGACCTCGAACCATTTGCCTCAAGATTGGACAATGACAAAGATTATCTGTTAGATCACATTCTGTGAGATATCAAAAGAAGCGTAAGTACTAGATCACAAGTTAATAATTTCTATAACTACTCTGCCTTCATTTATCATATTAAACCTAAATTGATATATGATGCCTTACTTGACGAGGGGAAGTTACTTGTTATGCAAGAAGAACTTTTACAATTTAAACGTAATGACATTTAGGACCTTATTATGCCTCCAGTTGATAAAATTAGGTCTAGGAGTGCTACAACAGTAGCGGCTCCCTGGTTTTTATACCATAAACATTGGCGGTTTCACCTATGCGTATGTCAACTTATTTCAAGTGTAAATGCAGTATCATGAGTTCGTTTAGGGTGCAGTCAGTTGCATTGGAAAAAAAGTTTAATGATATTTTCAACTGGAGTTTTTTTTTATTTTCTCATAAGTATATAATTTGTTGCGCCATTTTGAATTCAGGCGACACATTCTTCCTGATGTGAGTAAGTGTTCTTGTTGTTTGGTTAAACTGAACTAATTGGTGTATTAAGTGCTAAAGTAAAAGTCGTATTCTTGAAATAGTCTCTTTAAGCTTTCTGGAACGTATTTATTTGCTTGATTTTGACTCTGTTTGATATTTTAAATTATTTTTCGAATGTGATGTACTGTCATGTTATTATATAAGTGATGTGTTGATATCCTACCTTGCAATATATGCCTTTGATTATTAATTATGATTTCTCACCCCTTCTGTTTGAGTGTTGTCTTTACATGGGCATTGTGCAGATACCCAAGAGTATAGATGTTGTTATGAGTGGGAGTGGAAGCTAGTTCCTGAAAGTATTTCTTTTAGTTTTTTGTTTAGTTCTGGGTATGCTCTGATATGTAACACTGGGGAGCAACTTTCTTTATTTTATGTTGATATTTATGAGAGATCTTGTATGATATCATATTTTTATGTTTTTGTGTGATAAACATTTGGAGAGACTTACGAGTCTATTCTTTTAACTATAATATAAAGTTTTATTATGAGATTTAAATTGTTGTGTATTTTAATTATGATTTTGTTGTCGTGATATCAGATGAGTTGGATGCCGTGTAAACATCTCAAATATAGGTAAGAGGAATTGATGTTATGTAAACATCCTAAGGGAAAATATGTGCATTAAAATATTGTGTTGCATGTTTATTTAAATTGAGTGTTATATGATTAACATGTATGTGTGTTTCGAGATGTGTAACATCTTTTGAAAAAAAGTTGTGAGAAATCTATGATTTAATTACAATTATGCGTTTGAGAAAATATGGTGTTATAAACGTCATCGCTCTCATAAGTTGAAAAAGATCACGTCTCGAGGTTGCATGAGTAGAAGCACTATTATCATATCACGTCACTGGTTGAGATGCTTGAACGGGAGATGTCTATGAAGCTTGTGTAGGAGCTGGTTGGAATGCTTGTGTAGGACATCATATCCCATAAATACACATTTCAAAATCAGACATCATATCACATAAATGTTTAAAGAAATTTGTTTAAAGCAATTTACCTGACAAGCCACATGTTTGTGTATGAACTTGTTTTCTCAACCTTTTTCATAATGTTAGACAACACTTCAACATCTGTCAATTTTTTGAAACCTCATCCTGTTTGTAGCCCATCTCTCCATCATGTATATCCTAGTTTCTTCCACCATGGTTATCAATGTCTTGGCCCTAGATTCCAGGATGACACTATTAAATGTTTTTGACATATTATTGAGAACAACATCACATTTGTTATCAGTCTTGAAGTATGATCTGCTCCAAAATCTTGGAGGGGTGTTCATCATGTGTTTGTATGCTTCTCCATTGAGCTCTTTCGTTACTTTCATCTCTCTTTCCCAAGCTTGGTAGTAAGTTGACTTGGCAGCTTTCCATATGATTTCTTTTGGTTTTTTTCTTGGATACATATTTCTGAAGTTATTGTAGAGATGCCTAACACAAAATATTTGTTTAACTCTAGGCAACAGTTCTTCCATTGCAGGAAATAACCCTTACGTCATCGAATTATTAACATGATAAATTGTAACATGAAATACTTATTAATTCATAATTAAAAATAGAGTCAAACCTTTTGTTGATCAGAAATAAAAGTATTTGTGAGACACTCTTCTCTTCCACCAAGATCATCAATAAGCAGCTCTAAGAACCATGTCCAGTTATCCTTGTTTTCACTTTCCACCACTACATATGTTATTGGTAGCATTTGATCATTGGGATCTCTGTCTATGGCTGCAAGGATTTGACCTCCACAAAGGCTTTTCAAAAAAATATTCTTCAAGTCTAATGAAATGTCTGCTTAACCTGAAATGTAATTTCTGAACATCACCACCTTCTCGTGCAGGTTGGACATTCACTTTTACAGTTGATCCTAGGTTAGCTCTTAATAACTCATGTGCATAGTCATATATCTTTGCGTAATCCCCTAGGAATTATCCACCAACCATGTCTCTGGATGCAAACCTAGCCCTTATAGCCTTGGTTTTATTTACCCCCATATTCCACTTCTTTTGTACCTTTCCCTTAATGTACTTAATTTTCATTCTAGGGTTGGTTTTAAGTGAATTCTACAACTTCTTGCTCAGCCACTTAGTCTTCAACAACTCCACATTATATTCTCTACTGCAACTATGAGTGTCTATGACCTTTCTTAGTTGTCAAGAATCCTCAATAGATAATTTAGCACAATAACATTCTCATTCACATCCTCCCTTACACCTAACCCTAATCATAATCTTGTCATTTTTAATGAACTTTAAATTTGTCAGATTAGATTGTGCAAGAGGTAATTGTTTCCTTAAAATCTTCTGCTGAACTAAAATAGGTTCCCACATCCCATTTGTAATTGAACATATCCTTTTGAAGCTTGAAAATTGGATACTTCTTTCTCCTAAGTCTACTGTTATCATCACTATCACATTCACTTCCTAGATCATCACTTTCATTATCACTTCCTTTGTTATCTTCTTTGTTTGCTTCTCACTTTTCTTTACTTTTTTTTTGCTTTTTACTTGAACATCATCAACTTCATAGTCAATTAGGTTACCATCTTCCTCTTCCAATTCAGTATCATACTCATCAGAGTCATCATTAAATACTATCTCCATTGCACTATCATAATTGAAGTTGTTATCATCAGAAATATCATCATCATCGGCCATCCTTACAGCATCATCAACCTCACCAGCCCTATATCCAATGTCATCATTTTCAACCTCACCAACCTTTGGCCCATTATCACCAGTTCCTATTGCATAAACATCATCTCCCTTACATTTTTCATCCTATCATCATCTTCCCTTACATCTTTCATCCTAACATCATCTTCCGTAACATCATCCATACTAACATCATCTCCCCTTACATCAGTTTCCTTCAACATCTCCTCAAGCACAACTTTTGTCTCATCAACTATCTCATTAAGGGGTATCTCATCTAACACAACTTCAGTCTCATCAGTATAATCGGGCTGTGACAACGTGTGTTGAATAAAGACTTCAACACTAAGATGAACTCTATATAGATCAACAATCCCTAATCCCCCTTGTCATCAACCAACAGATTCATCACAGCAGTAGGATCCATATAATATATATTTTCCACGTCTGCATAACCTAGCTCCTTAATAGCACCTATCAATTCAAAATAGCTCCACTTATCAACATCTGCTCTCAAATCGACAATCTCACCTCTTTCATACACACTCAAGTCCTCCATAACAAATTCACCATTGTGGTGAATTGTAATGTTCAGATATTTATCCTTTTCAGACTATGCCCTAAATAGACACGAAGAGCATAGATTTCAACAAAAAAAACTACGAAAATTATAATTTTGCAGAAGCTTACCTATGATGAGTTGTGTTGTGGTCGCTTTCACCTTCAAGAACGAAATATGCCGTTGCTTCGCTCACGGCTTCTTCGTAGAATAAAACTACCAACAATGGTCGCGCTAGGGTTACCTTAAAGTGGTAGAGATGTGTTATGATACTTTAATACGTTCACTTTTCTATTTTAGTATTAAGATACTTTAATTTAATCCACCTGAGAAGAAATTTAAACATGTGTAATGCCACATAAGCGCTACCATTGACTTTGACTAACGGTACATACGACAAGGACAAACGTAGTCCTTTTAGAACAATTAAATGACCACTTTAAAACTTTTTAAAGATAAAGGATCAGAACGGACTCCGGCAGTTAATAAGCGAATTTTCCCCATCAAGTGTTTTGGTATAGGAAATAAAATGAGGTTTTGTTTTCAAGAGCTATCTTATTCAAAAAAAAGTGCCCTTTTACTCAATTGTTGTGTTTCAATTTCAATTTCAACAGCAAATCTACTCAATCGAAACCGTAACACCAAAATTCAGGTTTGAACTATGATAAAGATGATGCTTCTTGTATAAATAAGGTGACGAACTTTGCTCTCTTGGTATATTCTATAAGGTTATTGTTACATGAAGAAAAAAATCCCATCCGTGAACACCACACAACAGTGCCCATTCAAACACATAAATTAATAGGAAGAAAAAGCACTTATCTTCTGCTTATTTGTAACCAAAAAGTAGTGTAAGAAGATATGATTATTGTTGAACAAAGAACATAAACATTCTGAAGATGAAAATAGACACTAGCGCACCGTTCCAAAATAAGACTACTGCAGATGATGCTCGAACAAAGATGCCATCTCAATCTGTACCACAACAAACAACACAAAACATAGATTCAGTTAAACTGTTTAGCCAAGCAAAACTGATGAAACTCTCAGGAAAATGATCATGCATAGAGTGCAACTTAGAAGCTCATTTATTCAAGTTATAACTAATACAATGTGCATTTCCCTCCTTATATCACCTACAAACTGATAACTACTGCAAACTGCCATAACCAAAGTCGCTACGAGTCCTACGACTTCTTCGTGTTTGTTAATTAACAGAAAAGTAGTATGATAAGCTGTTACTAATATCTTAAATTAAAAGAAACGAGCTGTAAATGATATATAAAGAAATCTCCCGTTGAGCAACAATCAGAGATTGCATAGACACACCAATAACTGGTAAGATGAGGGTGGGAAACAGAAACTGAAAAGGACAGTGACACCAGGTAAGTGCAGATCAGCATTTCTCATTAGGGTCTATATACCATATTGTGAAAGAAAAAACAAGAATTGTTTGAGAGGATCCTTGAGTTTCATTTACCCACAAGAGAATACTATACAATGAAGGAAAATTGTCATAATTCCTGTAAATACTCTATTCACAATAAAACTCTGAAGTTTGCATTTCAACCATTTTTGAACTGAGTACAAATTAGAAGGAAGTCAAGGAACCATCTTTGTATTTAACAGCTTAAGGTTTAGGGGTAATTGGCTCATGACTCATGGCATGATCATAGAGCCTCTATAACTAAAAAGTTAGGATTGCAATCTTTCTCATCTCCATTCTTTCATATACAACAACAACTACCAAGACTTATCCGACTAGGTGGGTTCAGCTACATGGATCAACTCGCACCATAATGTTCTACTAAGAACCATACTTCTATCAAGTTTAATTCAGCTCAGAATAGGATAAACAACAACATTATGTTTAAACATTATGTTTAAGCACAAATGGCTCTTTCACGTGAGAGCATATTATAGATGTAATGAAGTTATTTATGACCAGGCTTCTGAAATGATTGGTTTGTGACATGTACAAAAAGATGGGAGGATAAGACATCTTCCAACAAGAAAACTACAATTAAAGCATATAAATTTTAGAAAGCTCCATTTACATTATTGGATATTGTATAATAAATAACTGTGATATCAATTTGTTAACTTACAGCAGTCAATGCAGCCTCAGCACCCTTATTCCCAGATTTTCCACCAGCACGATTTATAGCCTGCAGATAGGCAAAAAAGAAAGAAAAAGGTATGATTTAATGATAATGCTCATAAAAATTCAAAAATTTCATAACAAATGCTATAGCATAGGTTTACCTGGTCCATGTTGTCACATGTTAGGACTCCAAATATGCATGGAACACCTGCAAAGTCATCTCAAAATTTAAGTAATTTTTTATGTTTACGGCAACAAATTAAAAAAACAGATACTGGTAAATAAATGTTATCTTGTCATGCCGCAACTAGAATAGAGGAAATAAAAGGTTTGGTATTTATTTGGCGAAGACTGCTCTTAAGTTTAACTTAAATGGGTGTATAGTTTTACTTTGATAAAACGATGATTCACAAAATTATAATCCTTAGAATTCAAAAGCTTCTTCTCGACCTTGGTGTATAGTCTTACTTCGATAAAACAACGACTCACAAAATTATAATCCTTAAAATTCAAAAGCTTCTTCTCGACCTTGGTGCTAATCTAGATTCTATTTGCATTTCCTAGGAAACAGACAGCTGCTAAATACTCAAGTCAAGCGCGATTTGTTGGTATCTAGAGACTATCATTGACAACACACATAATACAGACCTGAGTTTAGACCAGCTGAAAGCACTCCAGATGCTGCTGAATTAGCAACTGCATCGTAGTGAGTTGTATCTCCCCGTATCTGTTAACAATAAATGTTGGCCACAAGAGACACAAATTAAGTTAACATAAATACAGAAGATTCGTAATCATTCGCTTTACAAATTCTACAGAAGAATTTGATCTATTTGTCAGGACTTATCATACCACAGCTCCTATGCATATGATCGCATGATATTTGCCTGATTTACCGAGTCTTGTTGCAACAGCACCAATTTCAAAACAACCTGGAACCCACACAACCTACGGGATAAAAGAAATCAAAAAATTCTGTGAGTAGTCATTGCAAAAGAAAGTGAGGCTAGCATTCAGACCAAAGTAAAACTGTCACTATTCATATATCTTGTGAGTGATAACAATGCTACGACGACAACAACAACAACAACAACCAAGCATTATCTCACTAAGTGGGGTCAGCTATATGGATCAAATTTCACCATAATGTTTTATGATGACATGACACACCAAGTAAACACAAATGAAACATGAAGAGCATCGTGTATAAAGAAAGGAGATAGTAAATGTTATACATTTTTAGTTTAAATTCAAACTATCAGTCACCTTATGCAAAAAGGTCAGTGGAAGCAACAACTTCAGCTAGTTGGCTATCGGTTATAGTGTCTGTTAGTTTGAAATTCCCATAGTTAGCTTAAACCAGTTAGATGGTTAGTTTCTGCCGCATGACACATAGCAATGTACTCCTTGTTACATTAGTATTTTTCTCTATAATCTATATAGATGTACTTCAGTAATTTCTGGAATGAACGAATGACATTTTTCTATTCATGCAGTGTTCATAGAAGCAACTGTGAAGTGATGCATATTTATGAGAGCAGGGGAAAATGTAAAGCCATGCAGAGTTTTGTTTTACGTCATACTTCAATAAGACTTATAAGCAAGGCAACGAAGGCCTTGATGCTTCAAGAACAGAAAAAGGAGTAAAGGATACAAAGAGTAGAACTTTTGTAAAGACATCAACTCCACGTAATACTAGCCCAATACAAAAGTAATATCATATGTAATAAGTCATATTCCAATAACTTATAAGACAGATCACTTACATCGATGTCTTCATCTTGAACTGAATAATTCTTGAAAGTACCCAAAGCTCCCTCCAAGAGTGGCCTGGTGATTATTTCATTAAACCGTGCAACAACCTAAAAGAAAAGCGTTTAGAAACCAGCATAGACAGATGAAACAATAAGAAACTTCATGATTATAATCCATTTTAAATGGAAAAAAAATGCAAAATCTTGAAGCAGAATATGATAACTTCCTCATGGTAGAGACTTATGCTGTTTCACTACTACATATTACCGCATTTGTTGCCCGTAATAGCTTACTAAACAGGTGCTTAACTAAGCTATTTAACTAAACACGTTCTCTGTGTATTCTAGTTGAAATTTAAAAAGCGATGAAATAATATTCGACTAACAAAGGCAAGACTTTGTCAAAGGCATTGCATGAAACAATTTATCATTAATTTCATGGAACATTACCACAGCAAAACGGAGTCCTTGAGTTCTGGTAACAGATCCCGTGAGATGCCTCACAGCAGCTGTCTGTGCAAAAGACGGTCGACCCTTGCTCTGAACACATGGCTTAACATCTAAAGCTATAAAAGGAAAGCAATGAATAGTTCAGTAACTAAAACAGCTTCGATGCAAGAAAAGAAAATTACCACAAGGACGAACCTCGCAGAGAAAGCAAAAAGGAACTCTTGGGAGTTTCACGAAGACGCAAGACGTTAATACTACCCGAACAACGATCTTGGCCATCATGATTGAGGAATCCAAGGTGAGGCTTAAGTGCAGGAAGGAAACAATCGGTGGAAAGAAATGAAGCCATTCTAATATGATGATGAGATAGCACCACACACCGTCTATAGAAGCTAAGAACATAAAATCAACAAAATAAACATCTTCTTTAAGATTACATTCATATTAGTACATAATTATAGCCTTAAACCCAAAAAATTATAAATCTCAAACCATGAGATAAAACCTTAATCTGAACATAACAGTTAAAATTAACCATAATAAAAGTATTTAAGCTGCAATTCTAATCCCAAACCCTGAAATGTGAGCTTAGATAATATAATTATAATTGAAAACAGAGGTTTAGCAGAAAAAAATAAACTTAAGTTCAATGATGCAATGTGTGAAATTAAAAGTAAAAACAAAAAGAAAAACAATAAAGTTATGGAAATCGGAAACTGAAAAATCACCGGAAATGGAGTCGACGGTGAAGACGGAGATGCAGATTCAAATGTCGGCGTTTGACTTTAGAGGAAAGAGTAATCCTGTTATCAGAGATGAACCGATACAAAAGCGGTTTCAAACTTATTTCTCGAAATTATAGACCGGTTTATTGAAAACAATCTGGTTCGGTTCATGAATGCTGAATCTGGAAATGATTTGGTTAACCATTCTATGTAGGGCCTACAATAAACTTTATCTTTTAAAAACTCTGGTCTGTTTTAAAACCTACTTAAGTAAATCTATTTAATTTCTATTTAAAAATTTATTTTTAATTAAATATTTTTTATTAATAGTTATTTAATTTTAATATATTGTATGATTAATATATTTTTATAATAGCTCAAAGTATTTTTAAAAATAAAATCATATTATTCTTATATATATACACCATTATATATTTTTCTATAATAGCACAATAAAGAGAAGTTTGAGATACATTGTAAGATAAAATCATATTGCTTTTATATAGTTATTTACGTAATTTTATTAATTGACCATTGAGAGTAATAGTCTTTCTTTGAAGAATAATTTGTTCGTGTTAGTTGTCGAGAAAAAATAGTATTTACATTCTTACTTCTATTTAGTGCAATATTTTTTAGCCTCTTTCTACCTTTCACTCTAGTTTAGATTTTTCGTTGGCTTTCATTTGGTGTAGTCGAGCTCTTTCAAAAGCAGTGGTCTTTCTTAACAAATTATCCAAGATAAGATTTTGACTAGAGAGAATCTTTGTATTTGGCAGGTTATTTTAGATCCCGCTAGTCTTTTTTGTGGGTTATGTGACGGGCCTTTAAAGTCGATCTCCCACTTGTTTTCCACTTGATATATCTCTGCAAACTTATGGTATAAGATTTTTTGGTGATTAGAGAATGTAGTTGTCTTACTAGATGATATTATATCTTTGTTTGAGATGTTTCCATCCTTATGGGATTCAACTAGGATCAGATTCTCTTGAGTTGGCATTCAATGGTGTGGATTTTAAGGAAATCTACGAATAATTTTATCTTTACAAGATCACTGATTGACGAGGAGGCCTTGGAAGATAAGTGTATCCCGCTTGCCTATAAATGGTTTTGCACTCGTTGAGAGTACAAATATATGACAATCCTAGTGATTAAGAGTTGTTAGAGGCTTCAAGGTTGTTATGGTATTGAGAGATGACTCAAGTGAGATGAGAAACTAATATATGTGTGTATTTTTTGTGCTATCCTCCTTCCCTGTTATGGTATGGGGATATTTACAATAATCTTAACAATCATTCTAATAATGAGTAGATATTTCTCTAAAATCCAGGGAACATGGTTAAGTCCCAAGATCCCCTACGTAATGCTTGTTTAACCCGGTACACACTTTACACGTGATGGCATGTTATTTATAGAGGCACCAAGGTCCCAGGTTGTTAGACGATAGGACATATCTAGAAGGGGTTGAATAGATCCTTTATAAGAAATTGCGTTTTTTAAAATTGTTTTAGAGATGGTGTGAAAACTCCCGGAATCAATAATCGTCTAAACGATCTACTATTGGAAAGACCAGATATGCGAAACTGAATGGGGTACTTATGATGAGAAATGAATCAAACAATTAATTATTCAATAATCACTCAAACAATCTCCATAAGTACTTACTACTTCTAATGGATTGTTTAAGATACAACTTGACAGTGTCACAAATTTGTGTGTTAGTCACTTTGTCAAACATTTGGCGTGCTATAACACAATAAGTTCAGTTTTACTTAATTGTAGTGATGAGTTTTCCTTAATAACAATCAAAATGATTGTTAAGATTATAGAAGCAAAGTTTGATTCACTACAATCACATTAAAATTAATTGAACAATTGATATCACATAAATTATGACTAACAACCATAAAAGGTTAAGGAAAGAGAAACAACACATGTTTGTTAAGGCAGTTCCCCTTGTTGTCCTCGCGTAGGGTACGTCTACCTCCAATTCTAGAATCTAGAATTGAGATATATGATATTAAGTTGCAAAATGTTACAAGAGAAGCAATAGTCTTCAATACACACAAACCAATTGTAGATGATAAAACTATTCTCTTATATTTCCTTGGTTTGAGCCAAACCAAATCTCAAACTCTTCGAACAAACCTCTGGTTACCGCTACTTGATTGCACAAACTCTTCATCCTATAAATCATTCACTCATATGATTTTTATCACAAGACGTTTGACCCCAAATCTTTCTTCACAATCCTCCAGTTACCGTTACTTGATTGAGCAAACCTACAGTTTCCCAATCCTCTCACTCGGCTAAATTCGTTGAAGCAAAGACTTGTGCAAAACCCCCTCACCAAACATAATCTTGGAGGAAAAAACCCTAATGGTTTTATTTAAGAAAAATCCCACAATTGCTCAACCCAAATCTGAATGGAATCTTCAATTTTGATCAACAAAAATTGTTATGTGTAGTGTTAATTTTTGCAATGAAAGGATGAAGATGAAGAGCTCAATGTGTATATCTTTCACTTTTTCTTGTTAACCACTCAAAATGAAGAAAGCAAATATTTATATGTGTGTGCCAAATACCCAAGATAAGAAAACATAGCAAAATATTGGTGACTTTTAGTGAGCGGTCGACTCACCTAGTAGCATAGGTCGACGCAACACATCCTGAAGGTGGTGGAACTCGTTTTTGAAAGATAGTGCGTCGATCGCAACATGGCATACGTTGATGCGTCAGAAGAAATGTTTGACTCCTAATTTGAGTCATCCAAAAGGGTCAACGAGATATATCCCGAGCTTGGTTCAAAAGTTGAGTCGACCGAATATATGTACGAGTTGACGCATCCAGGAAAATTCTCCAAAAAATTTTGTTTTTCAAGGATGTTCGGGCCAAGATTTTTGCTACCAAGTTTGTTAAATGTCCAACACGGCTCATAGGCGAAAGTAGAGAGAGATAAGGTTTAGACATCATTAGAACACAAATCAATGTACCTTCCCCTCTCACGGGCGACATATTCTAAAGAGGGGTGCCCTATCCAAAAGATGGGTGTTTGATCTAATGAAAGGGAAACTTAGGAATGGTGGTGGGTTAAGTGTATACCTTCACTTCATTCCCAAGGTCTCTACCAATTACATTACACGGTCCCTCAAGCATGAGGGTTCATAGAGGCCGAAGTATTTAACCTCAAACTTATTTAAAGGCCTCCTACATAAGGCTAGTTGAACCTTTATGTGAACCTTTCGAACGAGGTTTAGTTGAATCTCTCATGCGATACTTAGTTGAATCTTCTTGATGACACTTAGTTAAGTCCCTCACGCGAGACTTATATGATTCTTTCTGACAAGACTTAGTTAAGTCCCTTAGGGGAAACTTAGTTAGGCCCCTCAGACAAGGCTTAGTCGAGTCTTTCTGACGAGACTTAGTTGAATCTTTCTAACCAGACTTAGTTAAGTCCCTCAGGCTAAACTTAGTTGAGCTCCTCAGGCAATAAATATTTGAGCTCTTCATGCAATAAATAGTTGGGCACCTCAGGCAAGACTTTTAATTGAACCCCTCAAGCGATAACGTGAGTTAAGTCCCTCAAGCGAGACATTAATCTGAGTACTTAGAGGGTGATTCTCTCAAGCATTTCTATAGGTAAGCTCAATTGTTTGTATTTAGCACGTTATTTGTATTCTCTCTTTGTAAGATATTTTGTAATCCCTCATTTTAGAGGCAAGCTCACGTATTTGGCTTGTTTACGAAAATTATAGTATGGTGTCCTTTCTATTACTCACAACATCAGCATTCAGTGAGCAACCTATTAAGGCGTCAAACATTCTTCCATAATGGTCCATCAATGTATTCACCTTGTAGGGCGACAAGGATTCTTTAGTAAAGGTCCAACATTTGTATTATATTCATATCGTGGGATAATAAGGATCTTTCAATTAAGGTCTTATATATTTAATCACCTAGTGAGGTGGAAAGGATCATTCAATGAAGATCCAACATATTTAACCACCTCGTGGGGTGACAAGGATCCTTCAATAAATGTCTTACATATTTAATCACCTTGTAGGGTGGCAAGGGTCACTACAAGAAAATTTATCAATACCCAGGGTCAAAAGTCATTGGTAACAAGAGAAAGTCATGGGTAAAGGCAAATTACCAAGGGCTTACCAACGACTACGGGACCCTCAATAATTCAGCCCTTGGTAACTTCTATTGATGGTTACATAAACCCACGATATTACCCACGGCTAAACCGTTAATAATTTGCAGATAGCAGGTGATTAAACATTAAATTTTTTGTCTTATATTATCCACAACTAAGCTGTCAGTAAATTTATACAGGGTCGAGCCTTAGATAAGTTACTCAACTTTTGGTATAACTTTATTGACGATTAAGTTGTTTGTAGTATTTTTATAAAAAAATTTAATACCAATATTAGATCGTTAGATCTATTTTTTCATATATATATATATATATATATATATATATATATATATATATATATATATATATATATATATATATATATATATATATATATATATATTCCTTTGAAGACAATAATGGTAATAAATTACTAACACTACTTATTTATGAATATTTTTTCATAATAATCTATAAATCAACAAAGATTTTTTTTTTATCATGGACATAATTATATATAACCATTGATCTTTTATGAAATATGTAACATCTAAATCAAACTAAAACTCAAACCTTAATATAAATCAAATCTAGAAAAAAACTTCCAATTCAACAAGTTTTGATACAAACAAGCTCAAACAAAACATAAAACAAGTTCCAGCAAAATATAATGTGATTGTCAAAGTAATCTCATGAGTAAAAGTAAAGCATAACATAATTATGTGCTGCCAATAAAGTCATCATCAATGATAGAGTCATCATCATCTCCATAGTCTAAATGACAACAACGTTTGTTACCCTTGATAGAAGCAACACTTTCAACTAATTCCTTAAATTGTCTCTCTAAGTCTTGTGTGCGTTTAGCTGCCTTGCGACATTCCTTTTGAGCAACTCGAGCATCTTCCTCTACAACATTTGCTTTATCTTCAATTGTTGCTATTCGTGCAACAATCTCAGCAGAAACTTGACCTCTATATGGAGATACATGTGATTGTTGGGTTAAAGACGGAACAATTGACTTGTAATGCTTTGACATGTCACCAACACCATAGAGATGTCCTCTAGTCTTTCCACTAGCAACTTCATCCTAAAAATTTAGTCGAGTTGTAGAATTAACTTCCTTGGGGCCATTGTTTGATGCCTCTCCTACTTGAGAGGCATGTTTTAACTTTTCTTAAAATGTTTGCGGCTAAAACAAAATATAAAAATTATATACATTACAATATTTTCACATCAAATTAAAAACAAAACTTATTAATTACACTTACATATGTATTCTTTGATATGTCGTCCACCCATGAGGAGTCCTTCTTTGTTGTATGAGTCCTTAAGAAGACCTCATCTAATATGGGATCTCTACCTAACTCTCGACGCTTATACATAATAAAAAATGGATGTCAAATGTTAGGAAAAAATAAATTATGAGTTAAAGTATAAGGAATCAAGTGTTTAACATGAATGACATACCATTCGTATGACGTGCTCATTTGTGGATATGGAGCCACCCGTATGGACAGATCCACCCTTATCAAATGCCTAATTTTGCTTTCTTGGAAGCTTTGGCCTTATACTCGGGTGCTTCCCATTTAATTTTGAGCCCTTTCCAAGCACCATATCCTATCCAAGATGGGCGTTCTTGCTTCTTCCTTGCCTCCATCAGAATCTCTAAGATACGCTTTGAGCCATTGCTCTTAAAGATAGTCTTGAGCTCACACTCGTCCTCAGGCCGCCAAGTAACTTTTTTATACAATATTTTAATAACTGAAAGATTAAGATGCAATTTTAAAATTCAATCTGCTATGTGTTAGAAGTTATGAAGATAATGTCATGTTTGGGTTTCAAAGTTCACTTTGTCTTAGTATTATGAGTGGTTACGAGACTACAAAATTATTACCTACGAGCAAATAATTTATAATTAAACTACTTAGACTTAAAAGAAAAGACATCCCTTATTTTATCACACAATGATCTCTGCTCTATTAGTTCGAGCTAAATAATCTTCCAAAAATCAGCATTCATGATTCTTTCTTAAGTTACATTTTATTCAAATTCAAGAAAGTCTAAAATCAAATAAGACCACTTGTCTTTATAAAAATACCTGGCTAACTATGATATCCATTATAATACACATTAACAAGAAGATAACTTTAACAACATTCATCCTGTTTTTCATTTCAGACCCTATTTTAGATAATTCTATTTTTTTTAAATCTTTTATCCTATTTCTATATCATCTGGTACTGATACAAGTTGCATCATATAAACTAAAATAGAGCTAAATTATGCTACACGTGTTCTAATATATGCACGGGTTCTAAAACATGTAATGATACATTTTTTTAAATATTTAATATATGCAGGAATACAAATAAACTAAGAAGATGATTCTCAAGAACTTCCCTGCTTAAGCTCAAAGTTTAATGAATGAAGCCTTGTGGTATCCTTGTGTTGTAAGTAACAGTGAGGCTATCTCATATGACGAGTGAAGCCAAAGAATGTTGGGAAAGAGGATTCCTTGATGTAGCCAATGATTTGATGATTTATCAAATAACCTTGATAAGGGACAAACCCAAAACATTATCCTTGTATCTCTGTTGAAATAAACCCTGCAAAATAATGAAATCCTAGTGCACAAGTGAAGCCTTAGATCTATGACCATTGATCTAAGTACCAAGTTTTATTGTTAGTGAATTCATACAATGCTAGATGACCTAATGGAGGGTAGTGCATATGATGCATAAGCCATAATAAAGTGAAAGAGTAGGACAAATTTGAGATATGCCAGAAAGAAGTCAAGACTACCTTATGAACGAAGACATTAAAGAGAAAGAATAATAATTCTCGTATGTCACAATAAGATGCTTTCCTTTTAGGACTGTTTGGTTGTTATTTATGTTATATTAAGTATACAATATTGTTCTAGTTGACACATTATTTTTTATAATTTTTTGGTTAATTTTTTTATGTCATGTTATGTTATTGTATATGTTTGTGTATATAAGGGTCTTATAAACATAAAATGCACGACTATCAAACATAAATTCATATTCTATAATTTGAATTCATGTTGTTTTTTTTTCCTCATATGGTCCAAGTTCTATATTCAAACCAAGATGAGATGTGTCATTTTAATTTGGAGTCTATAATCTAAATACATGATTATGGGGTTTTGCATGGTTCAAAATCTATATTCTTAAATATGTCAATCCATTGATTTCTATTATATGGTCTAAATGACACTGACATTTCTTACTTATAGCAAGACATAATAAGCTCTAACTTAATTGCAATTTACTCTAATAAAGAGGATATTCCTCATTTTTTTTTGGATAATTTCAAATGCTACATTGTTTGATTTGAAAAACCAACTAGATTGTCATTTCAATCACCGCGAAACAAAAAAGTGGCTAATATTGAGTTTTGTTTTCATTGAAACAACTATGATGGATATGTTTAATTCATCAACTTGCAACTTCAAAATAAAGATGATGTGAAAACTTTATTCTTGATATTTGGTGAGTATAGAATTTGTTTGATAAAAATAGTGGTTGACTGATAAATTAGTTGATAGCTTATAGCTTATAGCTTATAGCTGATGACTGGTAGCTTATAGCTTATAGCTGGTGGTTGAGGCTGATGATTCATAAGCTAATTGAAGTATTTAGTAATATTAGCGGTTCAACTAACTTATAAATGTAAAATGACATAAAAAATATTTAATATATAACTATTTTATTTTAAATTAAAATAAATTATTGAGGATAAAAGTGGATTTTTGTTAAAATATAAGGATAAAAAAGGAAGAAAAAACAATAAGCTATAAACAATAAGCTAAAACGCTATTTAAAATAACGTCTAAAAAATAAACTATAAGCTAATAAAATAAGCTACAAGTTCGTGATCAAAAGACCGTTATCAAACTGGTCTAAAATATCATAATTTTATAAGCTATAAGCTCAAAAATCTGTCTGACTTTATAGTATAAAAAAATCTATTAACTTATATGCTAATTTGGTTAAATTCTTTCGTGCTATGTGTTCAAACTTGATTCATCTAGGAATACTTGATAAAATAATGAATTACATGTTCAATCCCAATAATAAATCAACTAGTTGGTCTGATCTATAGTCTTATTTGTGTTTAATTGATACTTTTAATTATTTTCAATATATTATTGGACATGTACCATATGATTGAATTTTTTTTATACAACAAAGTGTTTATATTTATTGCGTTTGTCTCCTAAATTCATCAATTTTAGATTCTAAATTCTAATAACTTAAGAAAAATATTTTGATTTTTTTCTTCAAAACAATGGGTTTATGGTAACCAAGCTCGAGGGGTAATTATTGAAAATAATACAAGTAATGTAAGGAAATAGTC
Organism: Vicia sativa; assembly: GCA_021764765.1. NCBI lineage: Eukaryota > Viridiplantae > Streptophyta > Magnoliopsida > Fabales > Fabaceae > Vicia > Vicia sativa. Next base: position 205,646,113 of record CM038794.1, read on the forward strand.
TCACATTTGATAGAAATATGGTGACTTGAGCATTTATAAGGGAAAGAACACATTCAACTATTACCTTAAGATTTTAGGTGGATAAGTGGTGTGTCTCTCACAAAGGTGTTTTATTCAAACGGAAAGTCCCAAAAATAAGAATGTTCCTCCCTCGATCTTCCCCCGATTGTAGAGTAATATGAAGAAATAGTCTCATTTTAGATAGAAATTTGGTGACTTGAGCATTTATATGTGAGATAGAAATGTGGTGACTTGAACATTTATAAGTCGGAGAACCCACTCACCTAGTTTTAGGTGGACAAATGGCGTGTTTCCCACAAAGATCTATATTACATAGAAATGTGGTGACTTGAGCATCTATAAGTGGGAGAACTCACTCACGACAATCGCAATCAAATTATATTGGAAAAAATGAGTGTTTTTGGTTCGATTAAAAAATCATAAGCCATAAAAACTTGCTCTCGCCAAACCGCTACTAAGGTTGTCTGCCACCACTGTTTCTCTCGCCACTGTCATTCTTAGGTTATGATTTTTTTATTTGTGTTCAAGTTCTCTTCGATATTTTTCTTCTTCAACGAATTTTCTTCTAATCTTGTTACAAAATAGTTTTTATGTGTGTTTGATGTGTGAAATATGTTAATTATGTGTATTGAAACTTTTTGTTTTATTATTGTCATTTATTTGTTAAGTTTTTAAATCTCTTCCCAACCTTTTCATACCAAATACCAACTTTTATATTTGATGATGAACTTATTTCATGACGTATGAAAATTATGTCAATACTTCATATGGATGAAGGACAACTTATAAATTGTTTGAAAAATATAATATAAATACATTATTTAAAAAAAATAATACCATAAAATATATATAAAAAAACATGACAAATAATACATCGATAAGTTTAATATTTATAAAAAAAATATTAAAAACTGATCATCCATACAAAACTAAAACAAATCAAACAGACTAATTTAATTTGATTTCATTTTAAAATATTAAAGACCAAACTAAATCAAACCAAATCAATAAATAGACAAATTATTAACCAAAAATCGGTCTAAAACGAACCAATTACACCCTAAACCAAGCCCTAAGATTGTTTTCACAATTATCACAACCAAACCTTCATCTTCAAAACGATGCGTTTAAACTCGCATACCGCAGAAGCATAGAGTCTATACACTCTACAGAGTCACAGCACATGGTATGCGAAGCATCGTCTTCCTCGATTCCATAGGGTTTGCAGACTTCAATTCGTCACTCTCCACGCGTGTCAGATCCAGTTATTCTTGTTTCTGAAAATACATTTTTTCCATTTCATCAACTATATTTAACTCAAGATCGCAATTCCTCGCCAATTCTCGAAATCAAAGGAAAATTTTCGTTTTGATCGACACGATTCGATTTCCCATTCCTCGATCGCTTCCAAGTGTCATTAGAAGGTTTGATTTCCGTTATTTGAGTTTAGATCTGTTTTCAAATTTTCAGTTTTCTCAATTGTATATACATTTGTGATTTGTAGGTGCAGTTGGTGGGGTCTTGAAGATGGCAACCACCGCTTGTTTCATCATTGTTAGCAGAAATGATATTCCTATATATGAAGCTGAAGTTGGAGTTGCTGCTAAAGTAAGATCATTTCATTTTAAATCTTTTTTGGGATGAAAATGCTATGGGGAATTGGATTTTATTACATTATAATTGTGCTTACAACTTTTTATGGTTATTGTATGGTATTGAAACAATAAATAAGTGTCATTTCACATAAATGGATGTCAACCCATCCATTTTGGATAATCCTATTAAAAACTATTACTACATTTATAGACCTAGGAGGTGACTCCACATTGCTATGCATGACCCTTTGAACTCTGTGTAAAAGATACCGTAAAGGATATATAAGTATGCTGATTTTCGGAACATGCTTTCTCATGTTTGGCTTATTTGCTAGAAGCGGTTTTGAGAGTTGTTTGTCGCCTTGTCTCACAACAAAGCCTGAAGTCCTCAATCCCACATGTGGACAAACTCGAATCAAATCCAAACATACATGACTCCCCCTATACATTCGTACACCATTATATCTGCTGGCCTGAGTGTCAATATTTTCTCTTGTGGGTTGGTAATGAAGTTCACGGGTGCTTCTTACTTCACAATACTTTTGCCGCCCACCTAAATATATCAACAAGGACATTTAAACAAAGTTATGCCGACATTTGAAGTCTGAAAGTTCCTTATAGTTATAATTTGTTCACTTGATTCTAAAAGACCAGGCTTCTCTAAAGTAAGCAACTAAAGTGGGTGACGATAAACAAATCAATAGTTTATATCATATGCTTGTGTATAACAAATCATAGTTGGTTAAAATACCAACCATTGATTTATAATTTTACCCATTATTCACTCTAGAGGAGTCAATTCACATCTAAATGTTTATCTTTATCTTGTGTAACCTTGTTTTTGTGTGGCTTAGATGATAAATTATCTTGTCTTCTTCACCAAATTTACATCATTTTGCATTCTATTGCCACGGTATGACAGAGGGAGGACGCAGCTCAGCTGCATCAATTTATCCTACATGCTGCTCTCGATGTTGTCCAGGACCTTGCGTGGACTACTAGTGCTATGTGAGTTGCATATTCAATTGATATGTGATCCTAGCTCAAATTCAAATTTAAAATTGTGGCCTTATAATCATCTCTTTATGCCTATTGTTTTTGTTTCAACAGCTTCTTATTCCCTAGCAATCTCTATGCAGGTACTTGAAATCGGTAGATAGGTTTAATGAACTTGTGGTGTCTGTGTACGTCACAGCTGGTCATATCCTTTATCATAGACAAATAATTTACATCCATAAATATTATATGATTTTCCATTTTTTGTATCTCAATACCCACTTTAAGAATCATTTAATTTAATTTGCTTCTTTAATGGGATGATTATTCTACTGTCCTCTGATCCTTACTTCTCCGTCCTTCACGTGAATGGGAAGAAAAGCAAAGAGCAAGAGTGGACAATGATCAAACCTTAAATCCACATACTTCTTTATGCATTTTAGTTTTTTGTGATAATTTCCTTGACCTATCATACATACCCGATTAATGTTGCTTCATGATTCGCGTAATGATGATGGCATTAAGAGCTTCTTCCAAGAGGTGCACGAGCTTTACATAAAGGTAGTCTTGCCTTTTCTTTCACTCTATGACATGTTTTGTTAACTCCCAATGTGTCTTTTTCTTATTCTACAATAGAATGCTTCTCTTGAAATGGGATCATGATTCATGGTAAAGTTCATGCTTACCAATTCTTGAAGTATGCTTTACAAATGTTATAATAGCTGCCGGAATATTATTTTCTGGTTTTGTGAATGTAAATGAACCATGTACATGTTCCCGTCTTATTAGTAATTATAATTTCAGTGTTTCACGATAGCATGCATGCCTATTTTCCTAGCATATACCTGCTACATTATTTAGAGTAGAATGACAATGTTCTTTTTTTGAACTTTTTAGGAAACTTTAGAATTCTAATCTGCTAAATTATTTTTTATAATTCTAATCTGTTTTATAATGACAAAAGTTTCCCCGAATTCTAATCTGTTTTGCATTATAGGATTCTTCCTTTGGGAATAGGAAGAGCTTAAATAATTTCTCAAGGGTTACTGTCTCTTTAATTTACTTCCGTTTTCAACTACTTTTTTTTCTCTCGTTTCCTATGAGGTTATGACTGGAAATACAAGTATCAGTAAATAAGTTGAATTTTCTGATTGTTCTCTTGATTTGCGATGATAAACATGTAGATAGTAGATACTTGAAATATTTGAAAACTTACTCTGCTTGATGAACTATGAAATATTGGGCTGGTGATAGATAAGTAACCGTTCTTGTATGTTTGGCAAATTGCAGACTCTTCTTAATCCTCTATACTTGCCTGGCTCCCGAATCACATCATCGCATTTTGATACGAAAGTCCGTGCCCTTGCAAGAAAGTATTTGTAGAAACTACCAGTCCGCTCTTGATGATCTGTGGTTGACAAGTTGATTGTTCTAAAACGTTGAGGCCCTACCCCTTTATCCCGACCTTGTTAGTTCTTGATTAATAGTTTTGGAAAACTTTTTTTCTCCTATTGATTTGATAGCAAGGGTAGATTTCCCGATGTCTATAGTATTGTGTACTCCGGTTGTTAGCAGAAGGCCGTGTTAGGAAGGTTATATGTTGCCAAAAGTTGTTCCATTGCTAGTGCCACAATATGTAATACGTACTGATCTTGTTCTATGATCAACTATTTGATTTTCAGTGGCAAAGAATTATTGTTTCCCCCTTTGTACTTCAAAATTTTGACAGTAAGCTAACTCTATTCATTTTTTGTTTTGGATGGTTTGCTTTTATTCATAACACACGAGGAAAAGGCACTCAAAATTTATATTGAAGGACTGCTTGGAAGGGTTCGGAGGACTTACATAAAATTTTATTATGAAAATTAAAAATACACTAGTAATGAAAAACACTCTTTTATTAGGTAATAAAAATACACTGTTTTTGGAAGCCTTCACGGTCTCCTTCAAACTCCAAAACAAAAGTTTTGGTAGATACTTCAAACTCCAAAACAAAAGTTTTGTTAGGTATATCTGAAAGCTATCTTTTGAACACACTCTCATCAATTAACAATTGTTTGTTTTGTTTTCTTAGAATGTGAAAATATTTTTAAGTTACATGGTTCATATATTTGAGATAAACATGGAAACGAACATAAACTTTATTCTTAAAAACAATCAATAAGGTGGTATTTTAAATGGGGATGGTGGTTAGTATAAAAGAGAGAGAAAAAAAATATTTTTATTTCTTAATTAAAATATATGATTGGTTCTTTCTAATAGAACAGTCTCATTTGCGGTACCAACTGGTGTCTATGATTGAAAGATGAAATGTATGACCATAAAAGTGAAAAATAAAGTTGATGATTAATTAATATTATAGTAAAAAACAACCAAACATGTTAGGGTAGTACCTCCAATAAAATACCCTATTTTCGTGTATCCATTGTGTGAACTAGTCGGAGACCCGTGCTCCCGCACGGGTGAATTTTTTGATGGTGTTATATTGAGTAAATTAATTATAACAAAAAAGTATATAGATTAAAATGATGATGTTGTATATGGTATAAAATAAGTAAATTAAATTTACGAAATGAAAATAAAATAAATGTTATAAAAATGTCAATTAATTAAGACTAACAATAGTAAAAAGTATAATGTGATATTACAAAATAAACTACATAAATGTTTAGGCACTTTCTATAGGTTAGATGAAAAATAATAAATAAAAACCAAACAACGTAATTAATGGTAAAAAACCATAATGTGATATTACAGAGTCAAGTCAATAATTGTTTAGGCCTTTGTAATGGGTAGATGCAAAATAACAAATACAATTCAAACAGCGGTAGAAACATTCACCACATTGAAAAGTATTCTAATCAACCTCTAAAATCATGAATTCCGTGGGAGCACCTGAAAATTAAATAAACCATGTAAGTAGGATGATTAAGAAAGAAATGCAAGGTTAAGTTTCATCAAAATAGAACCATTCAAGTATAAAAGTCTAACCTATTAAATATTTTGGAAGACTTCTTTGAACACAACATTAGTGGTAGTAACCATGGCCTCTTTTTCTTTGTCATGAATAAGAATCCTAAGACCCTTTTTAGATTTAACCCTTGAGATAGCGACATACAATTGACCATGGCTAAAGACTTCTCTTGGTAAATACAACCCGACATGGTCTACTGATTGGCCTTGTGATTTGTTAATTGTCATAGCAAACGAAACTATTATTGAAAATTGGCGTCTAACCAACTTAAATGGTCATGGTGATTCCGAAGGTGATAGAGACATTCTTGGAATATATATGATGTTACCTATATTCTTCCCAGAAATTTTGGCTTCAATGACATGATTGGCAAGCCTGGTAACGGTGAGTCGGGTTCCATTGCACAATCCTTCAGATAGGTCCAGGTTACGCAATAGCATGATAGTAGCACCCACTTTCAACTTGATAGAATGATTTGGCAATCCAGAAATTTTGAGAGCATTTAGAAACTCAGTCGTAACATGCTCATATGCATCAACGTTTGTAGCATCAGATTTGTCTATGGAATCACTGCTAAAGTATTCTTTAACCTCTCCTACAAATATAATAGAATTTATTTAATCACCAAACATGTATATAAGAGCAAGATGAAACAATTACTATACATATCATACCAACATGTTTACTTTAAAAGATTACGATAATTGAATAAGTTAAAGTTTATCATTAATACATGGAAGAATGTTTGTGATGTATTGGTTGATATCATCAACGACTTCAATTGTAGAAGCTAAAATTGCACGACTTTGAAGATAAGAGGCGTCAAGATATTCATGATTCAAATTAGGGTATGTATCCTCTACTACTGCTTTAATAGGATCATCAAAATTCGCAATTAAAAACTCATTAGGAATAGAAATATCAGCATAACCATCATTCGGTTCACACATGGTGCCATCTCCAATTTTTAAGATCCACTCAGAAAATGCCCTAATGTCTTCAGTTGTTGATGTAGGTTCACCATTTTGCAAACGCAAGTTCTTTGTAAGCTTTAGGACTTTACAATGATCCCAAATATATGAGGCATTGATAGTTGCATGGGTAATATCAGACCTAGTACCTCTTGGTACCACAGGGAGAATTTGCCTGAAGTCACCACCAAAAACAACAACTTTACCTCCAAATATCTTGTCTACACCATTAGTTGAATCACTCATAATATCTTTTAATGATTTGTCAAGTGCCTCAATGCAAAACCTGTTAGCCATAGGAGCCTCATCCCAAATGATAAGACTGGTCATCTTTAGTAGCTCAACAACATCATCCTTTTTATTTATATTGCAAATAGATGTATCTAAAGTAGGAACTAGAATCTTAAATCTAGAGTGAGTTGTTCTCCCACCAGGTAAGAACAAACTTGCAATCCCACTGGAAGCCACCAGCAAGACAATTTTTTTCCTAGACCTAAGGGTTGTTGATAAAGTGTTCCACATAAAAGTCTTCCCAGTCCCACCGTATCCATATAAAAAAAACACCCCCGCCTTTCTGCTTATCTACAGCATCCATGATTTCTTCAAAAATGGATCGCTGTTCATCTACATTCCATAAAATAGAAAACAAAACAAAACAGTTATAATAGCATAATATATATATGTTGAATTTACATTTTGTAAATATCATGTTAAATTTATTAATAAAAGTGAAATTGCATAAAAAATAAACAACAATGTATTTACCTGTAAGAGAGGAGTATAACCCAATAAAAATTTGTTGTTGAGCAACCGAATCATATTGACGCTCATCATAAATTAGCCTATTTCCTAGAAAGGAAACAACATAATTTTTTGGATACGGCTTTGGCTTGTAGTCATGCAAACTTTTGTTGTTATTTTGTAGAAGTGTTTCAATAGCAACCAAAGTCAACTGTTTCAGCTCCTCCTCATGTAACGTCAAATCTAATAAATATTTAGAAATCATTGGTGTTATTTCAAAATGTATTATAATACAAAAACAATAATAAAAACTATTGTTACCTTCGTTTCTTGCCAACATCCTTTGTTCATAAAGTATACCATCAGACAAATACTTTCATGTTTTTCTCATTTGCGGTACCAACTGGTGTCTATGATTGAAAGATGAAATGTATGACCATAAAAGTGAAAATAGGAATATGAAGAGTTTATTTCAAATATTTGTTATTCTAGTTTATTTGAAATAGGAATATGAAGAGTTTATTTCTTACATAGTTTATTTTATTTAGTTAACTTATGTTTGCATTTTATTTTTTACAATTTTGATCAAACATATTTTTTTAAAGGATTGCAGATGAAATGATATATCAAATCACATAATATCAAAAAAACGTATTGAATAGAAAGAAAAAAAAAAGTAAAGAAGAAAAGATAAAAATAATATTTAAGACATGAAGTAACCATCCTCAATTTAAAAATATTATATTACAATTACAATTAATTTAAAAATATTGTATATTTAATTTTTAAGAAGTAGTATGTGATAATGTTAAATTGAGATTTCTTTATGGATTTAGATAAAATAGTTATAATTATTTATGATATTACTTTCTTTATTTGCAAAATGGTATAAAATCTTTATTATGTGTTGATAATAAAAATCTCTAAAAAGTTAAATATTAATAATCATAAAAGTATATAATTTTATTATTAATATACTAGTTCGAAAGTAATAGTAACCATGATTAAGAAAGAGTGTGGAAGAAAATAGGTTTTTATTTAGAGGTAAGGTTAAGTGATTGTGTTTGTAAAAAAAGGTTAGATAACTGTATCCGTCAAAAAGAAATTAGGTAATTGAGTGGTTATGTGTGTGTTTCCTCCATGTTAGTATATTAGCCTCATTCACACAATGGATACACGAAAATAGGGTATTTTATTGGAGGTACTACCCAAACATGTTTGGTTGTACTTTACTACAGTATTAATTAATCATCAACTTTATTTTTCACTTTTATGGTCATACATTTCATCTTTCAATCATAGACACCAGTTGGTACCGCAAATGAGAAAAACATGAAAGTATTTGTCTGATGGTATACTTTATGAACAAAGGATGTTGGCAAGAAACGAAGGTAACAATAGTTTTTATTATTGTTTTTGTATTATAATACATTTTGAAATAACACAAATGATTTCTAAATATTTATTAGATTTGACGTTACATGAGGAGGAGCTGAAACAGTTGACGTTACATGAGGAGGAGCTGAAACAGTTGACTTTGGTTGCTGAGCTACTAAAGATGACCAGTCTTATCATTTGGGATGAGGCTCCTATGGCTAACAAGTTTTGCATTGAGGCACTTGACAAATCATTAAAAGATATTATGAGTGATTCAACTAATGGTGTAGACAAGATATTTGGAGGTAAAGTTGTTGTTTTTGGTGGTGACTTCAGGCAAATTCTCCTTGTGGTACCAAGAGGTACTAGGTCTGATATTATCCATGCAACTATCAATGCCTCATATATTTGGGATCATTATAAAGTCCTAAAGCTTACAAAGAACTTGCGTTTGCAAAATGGTGAACCTACATCAACAACTGAAGACATTAGGGCATTTTCCAGTGGGATTGCAAGTTTGTTGTTACCTGGTGGGAGAACAGCTCACTCTAGATTTAAGATTCTAGTTCCTACTTTAGATACATCTATTTGCAATATAAATAAAAAGGATGATGTTGCTAAGCTACTAAAGATGACCAGTCTTATCATTTGGGATGAGGCTCCTATGGCTAACAGGTTTTGCATTGAGGCACTTGACAAATCATTAAAAAGATATTATGAGTGATTCAACTAATGGTGTAGACAAGATATTTGGAGGTAAAGTTGTTGTTTTTGGTGGTGACTTCAGGCAAATTCTCCCTGTGGTACCAAGAGGTACTAGGTCTGATATTATCCATGCAACTATCAATGCCTCATATATTTGGGATCATTGTAAAGTCCTAAAGCTTACAAAGAACTTGCGTTTGCAAAATGGTGAACCTACATCAACAACTGAAGACATTAGGGCATTTTCTGAGTGGATCTTAAAAATTGGAGATGGCACCATGTGTGAACCGAATGATGGTTATGCTGATATTTCTATTCCTGATGAGTTTTTAATTGCGAATTTTGATGATCCTATTAAAGCAGTAGTAGAGGATACATACCCTAATTTGAATCATGAATATCTTGACGCCTCTTATCTTCAAAGTCGTGCAATTTTAGCTTCTACAATTGAAGTCGTTGATGATATCAACCAATACATCACAAACATTCTTCCATGTATTAATGATAAACTTTAACTTATTCAATTATCGTAATCTTTTAAAGTAAACATGTTGGTATGATATGTATAGTAATTGTTTCATCTTGCTCTTATATACATGTTTGGTGATTAAATAAATTCTATTATATTTGTAGGAGAGGTTAAAGAATACTTTAGCAGTGATTCCATAGACAAATCTGATGCTACAAACGTTGATGCATATGAGCATGTTACGACTGAGTTTCTAAATGCTCTCAAAATTTCTGGATTGCCAAATCATTCTATCAAGTTGAAAGTGGGTGCTACTATCATGCTATTGCGTAACCTGGACCTATCTGAAGGATTGTGCAATGGAACCCGACTCACCGTTACCAGGCTTGCCAATCATGTCATTGAAGCCAAAATTTCTGGGAAGAATATAGGTAACATCATATATATTCCAAGAATGTCTCTATCACCTTCGGAATCACCATGACCATTTAAGTTGGTTAGACGCCAATTTTCAATAATAGTTTCGTTTGCTATGACAATTAACAAATCACAAGGCCAATCAGTAGACCATGTCGGGTTGTATTTACCAAGAGAAGTCTTTAGCCATGGTCAATTGTATGTCGCTATCTCAAGGGTTAAATCTAAAAAGGGTCTTAGGATTCTTATTCATGACAAAGAAAAAGAGGCCATGGTTACTACCACTAATGTTGTGTTCAAAGAAGTCTTCCAAAATATTTAATAGGTTAGACTTTTATATTTGAATGGTTCTATTTTGATGAAACTTAACCTTGCATTTCTTTCTTAATCATCCTACTTACATGGTTTATTCAATTTTCAGGTGCTCCCACGGAATTCATGATTTTAGAGGTTGGTTAGAATAGTTTTCAATGTGGTGAATGTTTCTACCGCTGTTTGAATTGTATTTGTTATTTTGCATCTACCCATTACAAAGGCCTAAACAATTATTGACTTGACTCTGTAATATCACATTATGGTTTTTTACCATTAATTACGTTGTTTGATTTTTATTTATTATTTTTCATCTAACCTATAGAAAGTGCCTAAACATTTATGTAGTTTACTTTGTAATATCACATTATACTTTTTACTATTGTTAGTCTTAATTAATTGACATTTCTATAACATTTATTTTATTTTCATTTCGTAAATTTAATTTACTTATTTTATACCATATACAACATCATCATTTTAATCTATATACTTATTTGTTATAATTAATTTACTCAATACAACACCAAAAAATCTCCGACTAGTTCACACAATGGATACACGAAAATAGGGTATTTTATTGGAGGAACTACCCTAACATGTTTGCATGTTTTTTACTACAATATTAATTAATCATCAACTTTATTTTTCACTTTTATGGTCATACATTTCATCTTTCAATCATAGACACCAGTTGGTACCGCAAATAAAGATTTACAACTATTTCTATGTAAGTTTTTCTCCACATATCTTCCCAATCATTACACTTTTTACATGATCAATTTTTTAAACTCTCGCTCAAGATTTTATGTGTTTGATAACGTAAATTAATCTATATTTGATATCATTAACTATATAATCATCCTAAATTATAGATAATATACATTTGTATCCATTCCAATTGATTCACAATCTTGTTTTTTTTTTTTTTTGCATTGAGGAACTTTTCCGAAATATATCATCTAGATCATTTTAAACTTCTTATGGATGTTAACTTTCAGACCTAAGAAATAGTTGATTGAATTTTGTTCATTTTCAATATTGTAGGTATGATGCACACTGATGTTGTCAACTCAACTAATGCATCAAATATTGGTGTGTCGGAAGTTCTCCAACCTAATTTGTATATGTTGATGTTAGAAAAGAACTTAACATAGAATAATAATTTATGTTACGTGATTGTATGCTTAAATGAGTTTGTGTGAAAAAAAGACCAAATCAAGGGCGAAGACGGAAAAACGACAAAGTCTACACAAACATTATAACTCATAATTGAAGCGTGGAATGTTATAATCAATTCTCCTATAGAGGAGTCATGTGTTTATTCTGTCACTCAATTCAGAAATGTATTCTCAAAATATCTAGATTCTTTGAAAATATATTGAAACTACAATATTAGACAAGGTGAAGAGAAAAATGTTTGTGCATCGACTTATGATCATGTTAGACACTTTAACAACATCACAACAAAGTTAAATCCATGGCCAACCCAAAATGAACAAAAAGACAAAATTTTATTCAATAGTGATGGTTGGTGTCAACTTTTAACTACACTGTATGCAGTTAGTTACCTTGTGTAGTAATAATTTTTATGTCTTTTTCTTAAAATTAAGATTTAATTCAAAATGGTGGAGCAAGGAATCGAACAAGTATTCTAAACGTCACCCAAACGCACATATAACACTATGATAGATTGCAATAGTTTTTTTTATTTTCACATATTTTATTTATATAATATTTAAATTAATATTTTTAATAAAATCATCCTTTAATTTGAGGCCTCTATTTTTTTGAAGCCTTGTGTGGTAGGTCTTTTTGCACCCCGCAGGACCGGCCCTAATTAAATCTAATCATTATAGACTTGAGAAATGGTTTGAAGATAGTAAGGATGATTTTTACAAGAGTTGGAAAACAATGAAAAATATGATTGTAATGAGATACAAACATCCTTTGGCAAAAGTATTACATTACTAGAACATAAATTCAAGGATCGAAATTTGTATTCAAGGTTGAGTAATAATATATTTCTTGTGGGGATGAATTTTATTTATCATGAAGTTGTGTGAGCAAGGAATACTGGTCCTGGTAGCTCCAAATATGGTTGCACACTTAAAAAAAACATACAATTTTCACATAGGAAAACAAAGAGGAAAAGACTTTAGTATGATAATGATCACTTGATCAATGCACAAAATAGCCTATCCAAAAATCAATGACATGAAACCCTTTGAGAAACGGGTAAAACTTAAGAGTGCTCCAAAGAGTGTCAAAATAACTCCGAGTGATAATTATACCAAGTGGTCACCATCAATCTTTGAGCATGTCGAGTCATTTTACCCGGATTCTGCTCTTTCACAGTCCAAAGTATGCACTTATCCATCATAATCTTATTTAAGTTCTACTTACAGGTATACACCCCTCTCCGCCCCTCTTCAGCATCTCTCTATTTCTGGTTAATAAGATTACGGCAATGAAAGGCATTAGACCAATATTCTAAACTCTTGTTATCAAATTGACATTTTATTTTTTTACCATGTATTATTTATTTCAAAATGTTGATATTTGTAACTCTTAGATGAGTTGCACAATTGGAGATCCTATTTGCTCTCTTTCACATCTTCTTTTAGAGTTTTACAAACATGATGATCACAGAAAAGCACAGAAAATTGGAATCTATACACTGTGAATGAGACTACTGAAAAGTAGTCTTTTGAAAATACGTTTCTTATAGTATAAAACTTTACTACAAGTACTCTTTTGAAAGTGTTATGAACACAAACAACAGTTGGTATTCAAAATTTATAATTATTGTTATACTACTGATAACCAACAAAAGTAGGATTCCTATACAATGTTGTCCGGAAGCATTATTCCGAAAGAGGTGTTTTGAGAATTTCGGAACAACCCCAACCATATAAAGAGTCTATCATGTGCTTGCACAATTGTCTTTAATAATTAAATGAATTTGAATGCTATAAGAAGTTTGATACAAATAACAAATTGCAGATATCCCAATATGAGCTGAGGAATATGAAATTCGATATAAATATATAGAATAATATCGTGACATTTGATTATTGCATGCCACGGGAAATGGTTACTGGGTGAACTTACATCAGAGGCTGAAGAGTATGGCGACTAGAGGAGCTTCACATCATTCGCCTATTCAGTGTGTAGCAAATATTCGATTTACCATAGAACTCAGAATTTATGCAATTATGACTGGCATGTTCTGATTCCAAACTGGCAAATGTATCACTATTTGGCGCGCTTTAAGTAGACCAATAAAGTAATGCTTGTTAGAACAACTGCGCCTGCAAAAATACCAGAGCGGACAGATACTACATTGGTTTTCTGTTTGGTGGTTGTACCAGAGTTGGGTTGTTTCTCTTTGGTAGAATCAGCAAACTTCAAATTCAACTTTAGAACCTAAAATACAAAGATTGCTACAATCAGTTTGGTACATCATAGCAAACTCACAGAAGAAAAAATCACCAAATGAAAAGACTAGTAAAACAGACATGTTTACCTTCAGTCCTGCAGATCTAGCATAGCTGACAGCAGCAGCAAGATCGTTATTAGTTGAAATAATAATTTTATCTCCTTCATCGTCTTCATACTAGAAAGGGAGAAAAATAGGTATCATGTCAAATTAAACTCATACAGCAAAACAAACCAAAAATGCAGATAAAATTGAACTAGAATAAAACACACCAATAGTGTAGGGCGTTCTCCATCATTAACAGGACCAATTCTTTGCGTAATAGCTGATAGAAGCTCATCTTGATTTTCAGAACCTACGAAAATTGCAGAGGCATATACTTGTAAGTTCTTATACGTATAAAAAAGTGTAGGAAAAAGGGAAAGATTGGGAGGCCTAGGTTTTATTCACACGATGTTAGCGGCGACTGATATTTTAGATATAGCAAAGTTTGTCACAAGATGTAACTCACCACAGTTGAAACGATGCACTTGACCATTGAGATCCTCGAATTTAAAAGTAAATGAATGTCCAAAACCTGCAGACTGGTATGTAGACTTCGTGGTATCTGCCCCGTCCAAAGTCAGTTGTCCAGAGACTTCACTGCAATAAAACATATTTAAATATTTACAGAACAGAACAAAACATATATAAACATTTCCACCAAAAAAACATATATAAACAACATCTGTGCTACCAAATTACCTGTTAGTGTCGTAGTCTTCAGGTGGTTCAAGAGAAAAAGCTGAGTCCCAAAATTTTTGCATAATTGTGCCTGCCACATCATTAACATTTCCAGAGGAGCTACTTTCGACCTGCAAAGTACATAGTGACAAAGGTAAATAGTTCTTATCATACAAGATCATACTCCATTGTTATATAAGGTGAGTTATCTCAAATATTATATTTACCAGAGAAATTGCAGCATGAGATATCTGCAAAACATCCACACAAGCAACAACACTTCCATCTGCGAAACAAATAATATTCAGCACATAAATGTAAGAAATTATGAAAGCAATTGAGAAGGCAAAATTTACCTTTGTCTACCACAGGAAGATGTAAGAACTTTCCATCATGCATCATATGCAGAGCATCAATAATCGTTGTCTCTGGTGTTGCACATTGTGGGTTTGGAGTCATTATCTAACAAAGAAGAAAAATCAAATCAATTCTAAATACTTTCCAACAATGTTACATCAGCAAATAAAACAATAACAACCTTTTCCACTAAGGTCGACTCTGGGGAAAGATGTAGAGCCATGACACGCAAAAGAATGTCTTTTGAACTGCATAACAGATCCAAAGAACAATATATAAGTCAAAATAAAAAAAATTCTAAAGTGCATTTTATATTATCAAAACGTGTGTTTCATATGTATCGATCAAGAAGATTTCTGATCTAAAAAACACGCTGTCATGTATGTTATTCTATAAAAGAGAGAATAAAGCCTCAAAAAGAAATTTTACGTCAATATCCCCTGAACTTTTCCTTCTGTTACAATCACAGATGAACTGACATGCAACTCTTGCATCCTTTTTGCAGCTTCATGGACATGATCTGATGCTGATGCAATAGCAACCCTGAAAATACATAAAGCTACATAATTTTAAAAACTGTTATAGAAAGCATCCTTAGGCAATTCATCAAAACACAAGAAAATATGATGTGAAAATTACTTTGTATTTTCACCAAGTATAGTTGACAAGGAAGGCTTGAACATGCGCTCCCTCAATGTATCAATGAAAGCATTTGGAGCTGACAAAAGTAGTAGCAGTTGGAACAAATATTCAACATCATTACAAAATGAAGGAAAATGTAGAAATTTTCAATACTTTCAAGTACTTCTATGAGAAGAAGCCGTGAGCGTTAGGCTACAAATCTTACATGAATGCAGTAAAAAGTTTTAAAAGTTAATTGGTACTTTTTCAGTCGCAAATTACACCCAAAGACTGAAGTTTGTTTGCTCCATCCACCTCTTTTGAGTTACACAGTTTACATTTTTCTTTTATCTTCTTAACATTTATATGATGGACCCAAGATAATTAAACCATAAAACTTATAGATACAAACAATAAACTCAATCACGACTGTTATAAACATATACAGTCATATCACATGCAAGTAGAAGCAATTCATAAATCATAAGCTCATGCACAAGCAGTACCAAATTGGTAAGATATGCATAGAGGTGACTGTTGAGCAATCTATATTACTACCTCGCTGATGGTCCGGCCCCTCAACTGCAGCAGCAGCAACGGCACTCCCTTGCTGACAAGCCTTCTCCACCCTAGCTATGGCATCATAAAGACATTTGGTGATATCCAATATGGCAATGACTTCACCGTTTTCCACAACAGGGAGGTGCCTGAATTTACCTATAATCAGTTAAGAAAAAAAATCAAATTGTATCAATAAATTATTCAATTCAAGGATCGCTAACTAGTTAAAAAAGCAGAAAAGGTAAAAAGAATAAAAAACAAGCAGAAATAATGATAAGATGGGATCCTATTACAGAACAGTTGGTTACTTTTTGAATTCGTGTTGGTAAATAGTGTTTACATGGATATCAGTTAATTCAGTTCAAGGCAACAAAGTTGTCTGCCAACTCTAAGGCCCCAAGTTACTAGTTCAAGCTAAATTTCCATATTTAGCCTCCACAATATTTTGTTCCAAACACAAACAAATTGGAATGCAAGGACATGTACATATCGGGGCTCCAGAAGAAACAAAAAAGCCCAATTGCAAATAATCTCCATTCCAGGATCTAAACCGTGTGAAGGAAAAGAAACAACAACAACGACAACAATTAAGCCTTATTCCACCAAGTGGGGTCGGTTACATGGATCAACTTTCACCATTATGTTTTATCTAGGACCAAGCTACTATCCAAATTGTTAATCTTGGGATCTTAATAACTTCACTTATTGTTTTTTTAGGTCTTCCTCTACCTCTATCTGTTTGGCTCATCTCCATCTGATCTACTTTCTCCTTACCATAGGTTTTCTCTCTACATACCCAAACCACCTAAATCTAATTTCCACCAAGAGAAAAGTACAAAAACAAATTCAATGTAACTACTATAAACCAATTGTCTATCATCATTCTCACAACAAGTCGCGATCCTTTTATCATGTACGATTCATATAATCATCTCGAATAGTAACAACAATATAGATATAAACAGCTCATTACAAGAGAATATATTTCCATATACATATATACTAGCCGGTATCCAAAAATGTAGACTTCAATATCCTGACATGGCAGAAACACTACTGAAATCAATGTCCAAAACCACTTATAAGCTCAAACGAGAACGGTAGAATCCAAAACTCGAGACTTATATGTTAATTTGAGAAACTAATGTCGAAACCAATACTAACAAACTAACCCTGGATCATCTTCTGAAGAGCATCAATGGCAAGTGTATCGGACGTAACAAAAACAGGATTCCTTGTCATTACTTTGGACACAGCAGTCTCATCAGGTAACAAGCCCTCAGCAACAACTCTAGTAGCAACATCCTAACCACAAACGTCAGAAATCAACAACATTGAACATCTCATTTTATAAAACATCAACAGAAATATAGAAACAAACCTTATCAGTAAGAATCCCAGAAAGCAAAGCACTGGAATCAGTCAACAAAACAGCATCGACACGGCGAGCCGCCATTCGTCTACATGCATCAGAAACCGATGTCCCATCGGGAATTGTTAGAGCCTTAGACAATTTCACCTTCTTCACCGTTCTCTCTGCTCCATCACCCCTAACAAAACAACAACAATAACAAATCAAATTATGTTTTTCAATTCCATAATTAGAATGAACGGTGAATATAGATTTGAACATGAACGTGCATGGAACATACGGGTGTGAAGAAGGTGAGGAAGGTTTGGCGTTTCCATTTTCAGCATGGAAAGATTTCTTGGAAGGACGTTTTGTTGTCTTCTTCATTCTGTAATCTCTTTGGCGCGCTCAATGTATGAATCTGTATTATTATACTTTACAAATTGAATATACTAATACCCTATTTCATGTCGAATCAAAATTCACAACAATACATTATTAGGGTTCTGTTTGATTTCAAAAATTAAAATATAATTTATTTGCTTTCTTTTGTTTTTTTCAACCTTTCAAAGGTTGTTTAATTAAATGGTGTAAATGATTTTGGTAATTGATAAAGTGTATAAATGTCAGGTTTCTGAATGGATGAGATTAATCAACCATTGAGTGGGTATTAATGGACGTTTAAGTGTGGTTTTTTCTTTTTTATAAATAAATTAAACGCTTCGGATTTCAGAATGGTAACAACTGAAGTGAAGTGCGACATGGAAAATTTGTAATTCTGTTTTATCTTTAATTTTTGTTGTTTTGTTTTGTTTGCCGTGTGGTGTGGGTGTAGCCATGTCATGGGGACTCCGACCAAAAACTATGTTAACAGACACTATAAGTTAGTGATTATTTTATGAAATTTTTTAATGCATCCTAAGTGTTTTTCAGATATCAATATAAATTTTCAAATATGTTTCTAAGAATCAAAAATGTAAATTTGGTGCTCTCTTTATTATATGAAAATTATATATAAATCGGAAGTATAATTACAGTTCTCAAATCGATGTTGTATTTTCGATTACACTTTAAATGAATTGAATAGTTACACCCTGAGAAGCGATACCCTACTACGTTGATACGAACCGGAAATACAACACAATACCTCCAAAAAAAACCATTGTTCTAAAATACTCACTTGTTTCAAAATTTATCAGTTTATAGTAACAGATATGGAAATCATAAGGCCTTATTGGAATCAACCAAGGAGAATCATCAATTGTAAGTTGTTTTTGAGCATTATTGAGTTTTTCTGATTTTACATACAAATTGTGTTTTAGGATAGTAAAATGTAATTTTTTTAGTTCTTACAATATTTGAAGTCAATACAGAAGTGTTAGCCATGTCTTTTTGACGATCAATACTTGTTTTTTTCGCATTGGGGGTCTACTTCACCATTGACGAACCTATTAAGTTGCAGGTTATAACAGAAGTGTATTTCCGGTTTTGTTCCTGACTAAAACCGTAAAATATACTTCTGGTTATGCATTAGACAATTTTTTCCTATTTTTTGTACGAGACTGTTATTGTTTAATACTTGTTTCGTTTATTCTACAAGTATTATGACTGAGAGATCATCTAGATTGCAAAACATGAGACTTTCACATCATGCTTATGTGCATAGGAAAAGGATTGGGGCTTTTCAGGCTCCTAGACAGGTTATGTCGGATGTGCCCATTGTTGATGGTGTTTCTACTTCCACTCCGTCGAATAGCAAGCGAGAGTCTCATGTCCATCAATCTTCGCCTCCTTCCTCCCGCCGACGTATGTCTTCACCGCATGTATCCTGACCAGGAGAGACATCTGATTCCCACCCACAGACTGCACCATATTTAGTCCATACCTCTCCACCTCCTTCCTCCCACAGACGCCATATGGTCTTTGAGATAGGAAAAACTTATTTTTCCCAACCTACACCTTATCCCTCCCAACCTACACCTGTTCCCACCCAACTTATATCGGTTCCCACCTAGTAGACACCAGAGGGAAGAGGCCGCCCAGTCTGCACCGACGGCCTATCCACAACCTCCATTAGAGGCGCCTCATGGTTTTGGAGGAGGACCTTCTGATTTTTCGTTACTGTCATTGTATCCGGACCATGTTTCCATATATTTATGGGACGAAGAGGTAAATATTTCATTTAACAACTGTTACGCATTGTGTTTATTTTTTTGCTAGGTATTATGTTCATTTAAGTCTTGAGTGTTTATCTATGTATGCAGGAACACGATCTACTCAAGATAATTAACCATGCTAGGAAGATCATTCGCTTGGTACCACCCGCCGAGCCATGGTTCCAGAAGCTGATGCACTTCACTGGGCTGCCTGATTTGGTCTCATGTGGATATACTACAATTAATCATGGTATGTTTAAGCTTTTGTTCAGAGATGTCATCACGAGACATCGTCATTCCACCTACCACATGGTGATATGACAATCACACTAGACATGTCGTGTGTTTGTTGCACCTTTCGATTAGATGGATGTTTTTAGATCATGAGAGGTGCACTAAAGAGGAGGCGCATAATATGTTGGTGGAGTACTTAGGAGTTACTCCATAGGGTGTTATGGCTGAGATCGATAAAACTCGTGGGTTTCATGTCAGGTTTAGCTACTTGCAGTAGGTGTTCACAACTGAGCTAGAGCGTGCACAATAGGCTGCTGGTGATGATCAACAGGTAGCCCAGCACAGAGCACGTGCTATGAAGGAATATCTTTTATATCTGGTTGGCACACAGATTTTTATGAACACTGGTGCCACATACACTGATATCATGTACCTTCGGTTCTTTGACAATTTTTAGCGGATCACTGAGTAGAACTAGGGGCAGTTTATTTGGTGTATTTGTACCATAAGTTGTTCGAAGGGATTAAGTGGAATACAAAGCAGATGACTGACAACATCACACTTTTGACGGTAACATTTATTATTCTTATGCTATTTTTGTCTTGTTATGTAAATTACGTTAATGTCGTTACTTACTAATGACGGTAACATTCCAGGCATAGATCCTACAACACTTCCCTCATATACCCGAATGATCACTTGAGCCTATATATACTAAGGTTCAACCACATGCAATTTCATTTGACCCACTCCAGGGAACCAGGCAACAAAGCCATTTAGGGTGTATATATACCGCCTAACCTATGAGGATATATGTAGGGATGATAGGCAGACCCAAACTGACCGGAAAAGTAGCAAGTGTACTATTTTTACCGATGTAGTAATAATGGGATTTACCCCAAATATCGATCTCAAGGACTGCGTAGGAAATACCGAGTTGAATATGTAATTCAATTGAACAAAATAATGTAGTTGAGATTGGTTTGTGATTAAATTCTAAAATTTAACAATTAACAGAAAGTAGAAATTGACGCTTTCAAATAGTTAATAATATGCTAGGGTGAGTGTATGATTTGCCCATTCCTGACATTGACTCTTTGATTTTCTCAA
Organism: Vicia sativa; assembly: GCA_021764765.1. Taxonomy (NCBI): domain Eukaryota; kingdom Viridiplantae; phylum Streptophyta; class Magnoliopsida; order Fabales; family Fabaceae; genus Vicia; species Vicia sativa. The sequence continues at coordinate 205,667,246 of CM038794.1, forward strand.
CAAGTTCATTAAGGCAATTACAAGTTCTTAAGATTATTTTCCCTAAATCCTTAGAGAAAAACCTTTACCAGCTACCCTAATTCTAATGTCCATTAAGAATTAGTGAAGAAAGTAAGCATTTTATTATCAAGAATTTGTTTGGCTATCACAGGATATCCTTAGTCCTAGGTGAAATCTGCTAAAACATGTTCGTTTTGAAAACCTTAACACGACTGTCCAGTTCTAATGTGTTAAGAAAAGTTAATTGTATTGGTCCGATAGAGTAAAACAATATTATAAACAAAGCTCGCAAATTGACATTAATAAACCTTAACATTGATAAAACAAAGAGATCAATATTCTTGGTTGACAAATCAGGGACACCCCCTAGCATTGAGAGGTTAAACCTCTCATAATATTCGTACAGAAAACAACAATAAGAATTAAGATAAACATTACAATAGAATTGTGATTGGTTGATTCTCAATTGCTTCAACGCATGAAAGAGTCTTCTTCTCCAACTCTCCTGGAATGCTCCAGCTCTCTTTATCGTGTAATTTTTTGATATCCAAAATTCCCCTTCTAGGTCTTCCATTGGCCTCAAGTAATGAAAATTTCTCTATTATCCTTTGTCAAAAGTCCAAAATGCCCTTTCGGATCTCAAAATAATAAACAGAAATAGAACCAAAATTCTTCACCCCACAAGCCAACACGGTCCGTGTAAGGTGACACAGGTGACCTTGTTGGCCTTTCTCAAAAACTCCCAAAATCATTGGCTTTAGGCGTCTTGACACGGGCCGTGTCAGTTGACACGAGTTCCCGTGTTGAGTATCTGGTTTTTGCTCTTGCATCCTCTAATTCTCCTAACATAGCCCATGTCAGGTGACACGGGTAGCCGTGTTAGGCATGTTATAGCTTGCTAAAACTTTTGCTTACGCATCTCGTTCCTTGACTTTTCTCATCCTGAATCCTTCGGAGCTTTTACCTGAACCTGAAACCATAAGAATACCCTAGAGAAGCATAAAATTAGGAAAATATTAGCAAATAACCAACTCACAAAGAAAATGCGGAAAAAACTAGAAAAGCACGAAATAACTCAAACCAAATGAAAATATGACACACAATAGTGCAGAATACCTGAATCATGACCAAATAAGTGACACAAAATTGATAAAAATGGTGACCGATCACAACCCCAAACTTAGCCAGTTGGTTGTCCTCAAACAATGTCAATAACAATTAGAATCAGACACCCCAAACTTCAACTTACCACAATACCACTGAGATCTTTCGCAACCCACAATTACTTTTCCTCCAGACTTTGTTTGCTTTTCCCGAATCATATGTTCTATCACACTTCCACATTGAGAGACCACTTCACCTGTCAACTTTTTGCACTTTCTCACCAATTCTCTCTGGGTTAAAGTGTTTCACTCATAAAACAGCGTATGCAAAATGAATCCTTAAGTTTGAATAAATTCTACACACATTACACAACAAATTTCACATACTTTGGAGGTCTTCGGGTTGTATTGGGGCTTAGGTACGGTGGGATAAACAAACAAAAATGGATATACGAAGGGTTTTGGCAAAGCATTCATGTTGTCTATCTCATCTCTGTGTTTCTCTCTTATATCTCTATAACGGGGCTTTGTGCACTCTCTTCTTTCCAGACTCTTTATTCTACTCAATTGTTGCCTTGAGTGTTTTCGCGTTCGATGAGTCTCTTTGTCCTGGGAAAGTTTTCCTTTCATAAATTTCCTTTCTTTTTCTCTCTTTTTTTTCGAGACATAGTTTTCCTTTTTCTTCCTTTTTTTATTTTTTTTCACTTGCCCGTATCATATTTGGTGCATTATCCCAAACTTAGAGATTTTCACAAATTCAAGATCTACAACACTTAGCCGAGGGAAATATGAATTATTTGGCCATGGGTTACAGATGTGGTTATAACAAATAAAAGGGATACAAGCTCAAATGGTTTAACTACGGATGAAAATTACAATGTGATGGATGGAAAGGCTCAGGGGGAAATGAAACAACGTGTCTTTGGTGTGTGTCATTATGTAGTGCTATGCAAGTAGAACGCACGCAAATTTAGAATGATAAAGATATACCTATTTGAACTCTCATGATGTTAATTTGTGTTTGGGTTTTGAGTTCCTCACAATGTTGGGTAAATTTGACAGATTCCATAGCCACTTTCCGTTTACTACAATATCACACTTGATCCAGGTATGCTAGATTCCTCTGTTGGTCAGCTCTTATTGGTTGTGTCCAATCACTCATTCGGTGGCATCACTTTCGGGGGTTGCTTCCAACAATCACAATACGGGGAGTGATTTTTCATCCACTAACACCAATTCTTATCACCTACCTGACTGACACATCATCCTTCACTACTTGACTCAACATAATTCAAATACATAACAGAAAACAAAACTCAAAATATCAAATTCAACACAAAATGAAATTCTAAAAAAAAAACAAACACAAAAGCAACAAAACAAACACAAAAGCACATAACAACGAAAGAGTGTCCCCCACATGAACCAAACATTGTCCACAATGTTTAAGAACAAAGTAGTGAATGGGAAACTTACAACGCTCATGGCGAAGGTGGTGGACGATGAGGAGGATTAGGTAATTGCAGCATCAACTGTCGCATCATAAAGTGCACATGATCCACAAGAACTCCTTGTCGGGCTAGTTCATTCCCTTGTCAGGTTTGTTCTTCCCCTTCCCTGGATTGCTCAGTACGAAAGTCTCCCAACTCCCTCTGCACCCAAGTCTATTGATCTGGAGTAAAAGTAGAGGACCAGACACCCTTGAGAGGAGGAGGCAGTGGTACAAATTTCTCTTGCATTGGCTCGTCCTCGTTCATATTATCACCTGCAAAAACATTGTCAATCATCTTGACCGCCTTCTTGATCAAGGTCGGCAACCTCATACAACCAATTATTAGGGTTAGAAATAGAAATTTTCTTAGCATTAGGTAAAGCTATAATGCACCTGCTATGAATCACCAACCCATAATAATCCCGAAATGCAGTGATTATACCTTGTTGCGTCAGGGAAGCCATGTCAATCTTCGATCTACCCTATATTGGAGCTTCCTCCACTAACAACCGTCCATAATCAAAGTAATCAGAAATTTGGGTAATCATACCCACTATCGAAATATCGCATGAATCAACCCTACCTACCCTTCACAAATAATCAGCCGCTAAGGCAACCAAGTTCACAGACTCCTGATGTGTCACGCAAGACAAGATAAATAACTCCTTTTGAGTTGCTACACCATTAATGTCACCCGACCAAATAAAGAACACGCCAACCCTTTTTGAGCGTATTTGAAGTAGGGGTTTTGAATCCCTGACGCTTTGGCACCCTTTGCAACATAGGCAGTATGGCCTGTAATTGTCGTCCAAAATTTGGCTGCGTGAAATGTGTCTGGGACAACACCGAGACCAATTGCTGGAAGCTTAAGAATGCCCCCAACTTTGACATTGGAAACTCATGATCATTATTGAAAATCCTAAATGTTATAGTGCCATAAAATTCCTTGGAGTAACCAACCCACTTTTTAATTGCTTAAATTCAATGGTGCTTAAACATTCAAGAGTGATGTGCTCGAATGTCGGGGCTCCAAATTGCATAAATTCTAGCATCCCTATAGCGTGAAACATTCAGTAGATTTCCTCTTTTAAACCTAACTCTCCTAAGGTTGTGTCACAAATATACCTACATGGCGTCATCTTATGCCTCAAAAGGGTTGTATACCTCCGCTCATGAGTCAGAGTGTCAAACATAATATCGTGAGCATTTAGAGTCTGGCTGGGCCTTTTATGAGCACGAGATGACTCGCCCACCATTTGCTTCATTGTAACAGCCCTCTTTGGTGCCATTGTTATACGTGCACAACTTCGAGACAAGAAACAAAAAATGAGAGATTAGATAAAACGGAGACCGTTGTAACACCCTTCTAAAATACCCCGCGTATATTATAATTAGATCAGAGATAACATGTAAAAATAAGGGTATCACCATTTATTTAAAAAGAAAGCCTCATACAATTGTCATGCTTCACTGAAGAACTTTATTAAAATAATCCAAATTCAATAACATGTTCTACACAACGGAAAATACCAACAAAACCAGAATAAAATTCAATTCATAATTATTCCCAAAATTAATCAAAGAACAATAGAGTATAAATAAAACTCTCAACCAAATGTTCCCCAGTGTTACAACTATCAGAGCATGACACTGACACGCGGATAAATAAATGCATAGCTCAAAAGTCATCCTCACCAGCTCCTAAGCGGCTAATACTTCAATCTGAAATCATTAAAGTAAGGGTGAGATTTCATCAACAATTAAAATGCATTATACGTTTCTAAAAACAATAAAATAGTTTAATACATTATTTCACCCTCATTAGCATAATCAGATTCAGTCTACAATCACAATTCATACAGTTCAATATGCACAATAATAACAACAACAAGATTATAACACTGGAAACCATCTTATCATTTTATAATCCATATGCAATGCAAGACTCTATGCATGTGGTACCAATCGTGAACTAAATTCGCACCCTGTTCCATTTACACCTCAGACACAACGTTACTCATCGATTCGCCCATACACCACTGGGACACGAATCCAGCCTCACCACCACTAGACCACTGGGTACGGGTATTGGCTCTGCAAGTCCAATTCCACACAATGGGAATTAACCACACCATAATGCATATGCATGCACATCAAAAGCATGCAACATTCAAATAACGGAATATGATATCACAACATCATTCCATACAAAATAAAGAATTTTAAAGTTGAATGGTATGTTCACCATTCTCGGGGAAGAAGGCCCAATTTTAGTGGACACCAAAACAAGAACAAGCCTTCACACAATTTAAGCGCACTTTTTCCAATCCCATAATAGTTTTGAGACCAATGACCAAGGAGTCCATATTTATACCCATGGATCTCTTAGTAGAAATAGTCATTGTATTCCTCGTGAGAGAAGTAGACACCGACCAAAGCCCATAATTTCCATCTATAATGCATTAATATGTCCTAAAACTTGTTATGATAAGATTGATAAGATTTCTCCCGCTTTGTTGGTAGCTTAAAGGAAAGTAAGATGCTACCATGTAGCTCACTCAATATTGGCTATTAATGATCAACCATTGAATAAATTATTTTCTAGGCTAAACTTAGCAAGGAAAATGGTGAAATGGTCCATAGATATATCAAAGTTTCACATCTCATTTGAACCCATGAAAACCCTTAAAGTCAAGGTATTTGTTGATATAATTACAAAACTAACTCTATCCATAATAGAGCCATGAACAAAGTAAAACATCTTTATTTATGAATCATTAAATAGAAATGAGTGTGAATTCGAACTCATCCTCGAGAGCAATGAGAGGGTAGTAGTAGAAGTCTCTCTCTCTCTCTCTCTCTCTCTATATATATATATATATATATATATATATATATATATATATATATATATATATATATATATATATATATATATATATATATATATATATATATATATATATATATATAATAATAATCCTAAGACACCAAGCTTCAAGAAAGTCCTCCTTTAAGAACATACTCTTTTACGACCAAAGTTTCTTGGGCCTTGTTGAGAGCATTCACCTTGTCATTAAGGTCTTACATACTTTGTTGAGGGATCTCTCCTTACTATTTTGAACATTACGAGTCTTTTTGAGAGAATTTTCCTTTTTAGTTAAAGCCTTCCAGGCCTTGATAACAGGAACCTCTTTTTCATCAATATATTTGCATGGTTTAATTGCAACATCCTTAAGAGTGTCCACCTTTATCTTTAACTCATAAGGGGCTTCAAACCTCTTAGCATGCTCTTCATACTTGACAAAATATCAAAATATTCTTAGTTGGATTTCTTGGCAACATCAAGTTCTTCCTTTAGCTTAATATCCCTCTTAAGGACCTTTTCCTTATCTACATTGGACTTCTTCATCTGCTTCTTCAGTGCACCCTTCTTATCACAAAGATTATCCAAGGAAATGTACAACCATTTCTTGATAACCAATTCCAGTTAACTTGGCCAAGGACTCAAAGTCATTATTGAAGAACGACATGTTGGAAATCCTTGTTGGTCTTGGAAGATTTGTTTCTAAAGGAAATTGGAAACTGAAAAAAGGTTAAACTAGTAGGAATTAACACTGAGGAAGAATGATTATAATTGTTATTTTCCATGACTAACTTATATGGGATAGGATTCCCTTTCTTCATCTTCCTAGAATACCCCTATTTATATGTTACTTTCCCTATTCTTGTTGTAAATGTCACGTGGTGCCTTTGAATTATTTCCCTTAGCGTGTGAGGAAATGATGAATTCTCGATAACTATAACAATAATGTCGAAGTAATAAAAAGATTTAATCCACATGGGACTTCTATTTAATAAGACAATAATTGTGTAATGTTTAGAAAATACTAATTGAGTTTTTTCTTAGAGTTTTAATGCAAAAAAAGAATAAAAGTTTGCTCTGACAATAATACGAAAGTAGTTATATTTTGTATATAATTCCCTATTTCTCTACTATTGATTACGATGTATTTCATAATTGATTTTGTTAATATAATTCTATGGTGAATTAACAAAACTTCTATACCCAATCCTTGGGTGTACAACTCACTAATTTATTTTGAGTTTCATATTTCTACTCCCCTTGCGTAAGCAAGATTAGGAAATGCAATAGAACGTTAATTCCTAATCCACTACTCGAGGTCTCTTTTCCATATTCAACCGATGTAAGTACAACAATTTCCTTAGATCTAATGTATAGACTAATGGCCAGTATTCCCTATACGTCCAAAATCATATTAAAAGAGTATCTCACATTAAAACATTAAGAACAAGGTGCAATTGAATAAAATTATAACTCGAATTAATTATGCAATAACAAATCAAAAACATGTCCCAACAATATTAAAATAGGTCTATTGAACAAAACCTAACCTATGAGAAAATTTGCTACTCATATTGAAAATTTTAGTACCAAATAAAAATAGAGGTTTGCATAAGAGATCCCTTGAAGATCAGGCCTACAATGGCTTAAAATATGCTCCAAATATGTCTTTTGGTGTTGTAAGTCGTCACTTGCAGTGTAAAATCACATAACCCTCAAAAAGTACCAAAAATTCATTTTTAAAATCCTTCAGAAGTTATACGATCGCGTCAGAAAAGTGCCAAGAAAAATGCCCATCGCGCGTGATAACCTGCAGCGCATCTGTGGTGCAACTTACCCAAGTTCATCTCACACATGATGGCGTGCGATAGTGGCGTGATTATTCCAATGGGTGACACACACTTGCTCCCTTTTTCAGCCAAATTTCCCCAAGTCTCTATTTCTTCATACTTGGTCATTTTTTCTTTGTTATTTGGATATTCTTCATCAAATTAAGTGATCTTCGGATCTTTTTACTCCTTTTCTCTGACAGAATATATGCAATGATCGAGTGTCATCATAAACTAAAATTAAATATATTGCTTTCCCACAAGTAGCTCACTTGCAACTGGACATCTCAATCATAAAAACAAATTGCAATAATAACGAATGAACATCACCACTTGTGTTACCTAATCATCATTTCAGTTCCCAACTTCAATCGAGCAAATTTGGAAAAGTTCTTCCCACAAAACAAGTACTCCACATGTTTCTTAGCTCACTAATTTTTCAATCGAATTGATGGAGTAATCACACAATCAATATACAAAAGTATTTTATCATAAGTTTGTAAAATTTCTAATAAAATCAATTAAAGTCATCTAAACACACACTTTTGGAGGTCTTTTAAGGTTGTAATGGGACGTATGTCAGAGTAGGATACTTTAGGATATTAGGCTTAAATCTTTGGATTTACATACATAGTTTTACTTATTTTATGATATTCCTTTTTATTATCAACTCTTTCTTAATCAATTTGGCAATAGAGATTAACATTTTATGGTTCTAAACATTGTTTTTCTCATTTTTCTGAAGAAGTTGCTTTGACTTCTTGATTTTTCTCATTTTTTATTTTTGACCAAAATATCTAGTATCTAAACCACAAATTTAAACTTTGCTCACTTCCAAGAGCAACCCCAAACTTATTCTTTTGCATATGACCAAGGAACTAAATTTTCTATATAACTCCGAAGAGAGGGTGAAAATATTTAATCTTTCAAGTCAATTGGCTAATGATTGTGACTATGTCACTAAAAGAAAAAAGGCTTAGGATAACAGTGGCTAACAAACGATATAAACATGATATACGAGTTAGTTTGAAAATACTCAGATTTTACCACAAACAAATGCCTCAGTGTGTATTTATCAAACCAATAGATTAAATAAAAAACAATACAAAGTTTAAAATATAGCAATTGTACGAATACTTTCACAAGAAGGAAAAGTAAATAATAAAATATTTGGCTCAAACCTTACTAGTTGAGGTATTTGGAGAGTGAGTATTAGTTAGTTAGTTGTTCATTTCTTCCTCCACTCTCAATCCGCAAGAAGCTTTCTAGAAGATCGATCACCTTTGTTTTTTTATGATGCTAATGGTTTCATCTGTTCATTGCTAAAATTACAATTTTGTAAATCTGAAAGAAACATCAGCAACAAACTTATTCATTAAAGACAAACATGAATTTATTGGTATAAAGGGGAACTTGTATTGTAGCTAATACTTTAGATTGTCTTGTTGGACGTAAAAGAGAATTGCAGAAATTACTACAAATTCAGAAAACTCCAAATTAGCATGTCAATGGAGCGGAAAAAATCTTGCATATTTTGCACGATGTTGTTGAAGTCTTGGTTCTGTTTGGTCCATTATGCCCTCGTCTGATTAATGATGATGCTCCAGAAGATAGAATACGCTTTGAACCCATTTCCTGAAACAACAACAACACTAGAAAGTGCAAAGAGATTAGAAAAAAAACATAATAGGATTAGAACAAGTTTTTAGTATCTCTTTCTTCTTTCAATCTCTTTCTCTAGCCTTTGCCCTACTGCTCCTAAATATGACGTGCTGCAAAACAAAAACGATTAACGAAAATCACATGAAATTTTTAAAATTGCAAATTAAATAAAAATCTATCTGATTGTTTGCCTCCAATTAAGCACTTCTTTAAGGTCCTAAGCTCGACCTTTCAAATTTTTGTTAGGATTTTTTCTTCTTCTTTTGTTTACTAGGAATTTTAACACTTTTAGGAATTGGAGGTTTTTCTTCCATATTCTCTATAGCTTGATAGTATCAAACAAGACATAGATTTCATCCAATATTTTATCTATTTTTAATTTTTTTATCATCCTTGTTGTTAGAATTAGGGATATTCTTTTGTTGAATATCTTGTTGTCGGATATTTACTTCTAGATAAATTATTGAATTTGCAGCTTTATCCAAAACTACTTAATCTTCATCTTGCATACTTGTTTCACACATGCTTCTTTTATTCTTGCTTCAATTTTGTATTAGGTGTTGTGCACTTTTCTTCTTCTTTCTCTTTTTCAACTCCTCCTTCGTTGACTACCTCACATTCTTGTTTGGATTCTCTTTCAATTTCCTTAGCTAATTTTGGACTATAAAATTTTTCCCATCGAACTACCCAATAGAGTTCAGCTTTAATGAAAATTGGTTAGATATTTGACCAAGTTACATATCTAAGTTCTCGAAGGATACTTTATGTCCTTTTGCAAGGTTTCTTGCTTCCTGTTGATTTTCTGAAAATTATTTTGAGTAATGTTTATGAATTGGGTCAAGGTTTATTCAAGTTGAGATGATGAATCCTCCTCTTGTGAATACCCAGTGTAGACACATGGTTCTGATTCAGAATAATTTCTCACATTTTGCATCATGAGAGTTTTTACTGCAAGTTGCTTTGTATAGGCTTCGAACTTTACTAAAGTAGCAAATATTACGTCTTGCACGATCATCTTAACCTTGCATACAAACAAAAAGAAAAAGACCATAATAGCATTGGACTATATAAAAAAAATTAACCAAAAATAAAACTAAAAATAGAAATAATAGGTAGTAAAATTTAAGAAGAGACAAAAATAGCTAATTACAAATGAAACAAAAACAAAAAATAATAAATTAATCACATTGCACAAGCGTCGCCTTGTTGAAATTATCAACCGTCACCGACAATGACGCCGAAAATCTGATGACTTCTTAATAAGTGTATCAATAATGTCGAAGTAATAAAAATATTGAATTCACTTGGACTTCTATTTAACAAGACAATATTTGTGCAATATTTAGAAAATACTAAATAGAGGGATTTTTCTAGTTTTAATGCGAAAAAGAATAAAAGTTATTCTAACAATAATACGAAAATGCTTAGGTTTTGTATAGAATCCCCCATTTATCTATCGCTGATGTTCGATGTATTGCATAACTTATATTGTTGCTATAATTCCAGGGCAAATTAACAAAACTGCTATACCCAACCACTTGATGTATAACTCACTAATATATACTCAGAGTTTCCTATTCCTAGCCCACCAACGTAAGAAAGATTAGATAATACAATAAAACATTAATTCCTAAGCCATTACTTGAGGTCTTTTATCCATATTCAATCGGCGTAAGCACAACAATTGTCCTAGGTCCAACACATAGACTAACGACCAATATTCCATATGCGCCTAAAATCATATTAAAAGAGTATCTCACATAAAAAGCACTAAGAACAATCTGCAAATCAAACACATGTCCCAACAAATCAAACATATGTCCCAACAATATTAAAATTGGTTCATCAAACAAAACCTAGCCTATGATAAAATTAGCTATTTATAATTAAAATTACAATATGAAATAAAAAAAAGGTTTGCATAATAGGCCACTTAAAAAATTGGCTTCAAATGCACTCTAAATATGCCTTCTGGTGTTGTAAATCATCACTTGCAGCGTAAAAAATTGCAGAACCATAAAAGAGAGCTGAAAACCCTTTTTAAAAGCCTTTAGGAGCTGTCGGGCCGCGTTAGAAGAGTGCCCAGAAAAGGCCGATTGTGCATGTGATAACATGCATCGCGCGCGTGTTAACCTACATCGTGCATGTGCGGTGCAAGTTACCCAGGTTCATCACACACACAATGGTGGCGTGATTATTCTAGTGGCTAACACATGTTTGCTCATTTTTCAGCCAATTTTTCGCAAGTCTCTACTTCGTTCATACTTGGTCATTTTTGCTTCGTTCTTTGGCTATTCTTCATCAAGTTAAGTGATTTTTGGCTTATTTTTCTCCATTTCTCTGACAAAATATATGCAACGATCGAGTATCATAAAGGAACCACCTTGACCTTCATGGCCTTTGTAGATGATGGGCCATATTTATTTGTGGCCATAACATCATCCTCCATGAAATTAGCTTTTTTCGCTGAGACTTTAACCTCCACAGAAACGTTCCCCCCCTCACAGGGATGTGTAGCGCCTTGAAATTTTTTCAAATAAATGAAATCGCCTTCGATATTTATTTATTCCATCAAAGAGGAAAGGGAAAATGTTGAATAAAACCCACGAGAGTAAAGAAATGGTCATCGCAACCAAATTGAGGATTCAAAAGTCAGTTATGCAAGGGGAAAATATTAGCACCCCTCACATCCATCGTACTCGATGTAGCTTATTTAGTTAATCATAACTCGATGCAATCAAAAGCCAATTCCCAAAGACGACGCTATTGTTCTATTGCGGAATTAGAGTAGATGTTAATTGATGGCACATGACTCTGAAATCGGGGATGTTGATCTTCGGTACGGTAGCTCGGGGTGGACTTGCAAGATTAACCTTCCAATGCTCAAGTCAGTTACAGAGTCCAAAATGAGTATAGTAAAAAGTGTAGATCAGAAAAGTTTACCTTGCATTTCGCGTATGTTGGCTATATATGTTGGATCACCTTGATGAGCTATGCATGATTGGACGTTTGTATTGGACCTTTGGCTAGTCTAAAACAAACTTCTACTTGCAAAGTTCCACCTCAATTTCATACTGACTTAAGCAATAAAATATCTACTTTAGAAGCCTTTTTACCGTGGTCATCTTCAACCTAACATTGATTATCGGTTCCGGTACAAATAAAACTTAATTCAATTTCATCTCATTCCACTCGATTAAAAAAAAACTAAATAATTATGTAACATAATAATAGTAAATAATTAGTAACATCCAAGCATCCGATTGATCGCGCGAAACAACACAACCTGCAACAAACAATGCAAATCAGTACTCCAATCCAATACAATAATAAATACTACCTCCAACAGCAACAAAAACAAAAACAAATGGAACAAGGTAACATATTTAATGACAATATCAAACTAACAGAACCAATGAGCGGGAACAACGCGCCTTATGTTTAAAACAAAGTAAGTTATTATCCTACGCGCACCTTCAACTAGAGACTTTTTCTTTGTGTCTGTTTTCAGACCCAAATCCACAAACGGTCCTACCTACGTTCCCTAATCTGTCTCTCTTTCAATCATATCCTCAACCCATCATGTTCCTTCCACCCATGCACCTGCTGTTTTTCTGTTTCTCACATTCCTTCAATTGTTTCCTTCTTCTTCACTCCATCTTTTTTCTTTCTTTTACAAGATTCAATATGCTTTCTTTTTTTTTTTCTTTTTTTTTTATCTCTTATCTTTACTCTCCAATTCAACGTGACGTGAAATTGGGGAGACTCTGAGTCACAGTTTTGAGTGTAAAGAAATAGACACGTAGTGACTCTGATCCCTTTCACTTCACATAAACGTTCAAATCCAGGTAGATATCATTGGATTGGAAAGTGAATTCTAAGCAAATTTTCAACCAACTTCTTCTTTTACTAACACTGAACTATAAATATCTTTTTTTATAGTTTTTTTATTAACCCCATATGGTCTTTTTTCAGGTTAAGGTTTTTTTTTGGGTTGTGCTGGTGTTGTTTTGACTGAAATATAGATGGAACGAAGGAGTTGGGTATGGCACAGTAAAAGTTCTGGTGAAACTGAGAGTTCTGAATCAATGTCATCTCATTCTGAAAGATTATTTGATGATCAGGTACCGCTTTTTTCGCTATCATCATACTTTTTTAACTGTTATTGTGTTTTACCATATTTGTGTCTATCCTAGGTAGTTGCTGTGGGTGTTTGGGGTATTGAATTCTGTTCTGTCCTCTTTTGAAGTTTTTGACATTTGTATAGGTATATGCTACTCGAACTGCACCAACTCCGGAAGGAGTGTCCAAGGCTGCGTCAAATGAAGAGGTTGTTACTGATGTGCGTACTCTAACAGAAAAATTGTCTGCTGCTTTATTAGATGTTAGCTCCAAAGAAGATTTGATAAAGCAAAATGCTAAAGTCGCTGAAGAAGCTGTCTCAGGTATACTAGTATGTTGTTTACCCATTGTGAAATTCGCGTTGATTTGGCAAACAGGTTTGTCCTGCGCGAAAGCCGTTGAGGCATTGCAATTGACTTTGTCAATTGTTGTTTTTTGGTCTGATTGTTGTATTTGTTCAAGTTCTGTCTCCGTCATGGTTTATCGAACAATGAGTACCTAAAATTATCTAAACATTGCTTATTTAGGTTGGGAGAAGGCTGAAAATGAAGTATTGGCTTTAAAACAAGAACTTGACACTGCAAAACAAAAGAATGTTGTTCTTGAAGACCGAGTTAGTCATCTTAATGGGGAACTAAAGGATTGTATGAGGCAGCTCCGACAAGCTCGAGAAGAGCAAGATCAAAAGATCCATGAAGCTGTTGCAAATAACTCTTGTTATCAGGAATCCAAAAGACCTGATATTGAGTGGAAAGTTGCTGAGCTTGAGGCTCAACTTCAAGCAGCTAAAGAAAGTGCTGCTACAACAGTTAATTGTGGTCTAATGCAGAGGCTTGAGGATGTGGAGAGGGAGAATTCATGTCTTAGAATTGAACTGCAATCTCGACTCGAGGAACTAGAATTCAAAACCATTGAAAGGGATTTGAGCACCCAATCTGCCGAAACAGCAAGCAAGCAACATTTGGAGAGTTTAAAGAAGGTGGTTAAGCTTGACACTGAATGCCGGAGACTGAATGCCATGGCTCGGAAAACATTATCTGCCAACGACTACAAATCTTTGACTCACTCTTCAGTTTGTGCAGAGTCTTTCACAGATAGCATGTCAGATAGTGGAGAGAGGCTAGTTGAAAGTGATGTTTCCAAATTTGGAGGCTGGGAGATAAATGAAGGTGAAAACACCACTGCACAAAATCTTATAGGCCTTTCAACTCAGAATGATCTGATGGATGATTTCCTCGAAATGGAAAGGCTTGCGGCATTGCCAGATACAGAAAGTGTAAGCAGTTTCCTTGTCATAGGTAATGGAACAGACAAAATGATTGCTGAAATGGAAGCATTGGGTCAAAAGAATTCTACATTGGAAAAGAAGATGGTGAAAATGGAGGCAGATAAACTTGAGCTAGAGGTGGACTTTAACGAATGCCAAAAACAGCTGGAGCTATTACAAAATCGGGTAAAGGAAGCAGAGTTGGAGGTAATGGAGCTTCAAACTAAGTTAGATCTTGCGAATAAATCAAATAAAGAAGCATATGATGAACTAAAAGCAGCCCGATCAAAAAATGAAAAAGCTGAATCAAAACTTAGAGCAGCTCAAACTGAGGCAGAAGAATTGATCTCAAAAATCTGTTCACTGGAGGAAGAGATTGAGAAAGAGCAGGCTTTTTCGGCTGAGAATTTCGCCAAGTGTGAAAAGTTGGAAGATGAGCTTTCGAGAATGAAGCAAGAAACTCAACTCCAGCAAGACACTGAAATACTGCATAGGGAAGGTGTTGATAGCAAGTTAATGTTCAATCAGGTAAAGCTTTGGAACTCACAACGCGAACTCTCTAACTTAATACATAGATTAAATGTACTGCAGTGTACAGTACAGCTTAAAATGAATAGCCAACAACCTCGCTCTCGTAGTTGTGATTTGTGATTTTCATGATGCACCAAACTACGTTTTAGATTAAATTTTAACATGTGATTTTCATTTTGCACTAACTATTTTATATCTGATCTTAATCTTGTCATCATTTGATGTAGGAGAAGGAATTAGAATTGGCTGCTAGTAGATTTTCCGAGTGCCGGAAAACCATTGAATCTCTGGCAGACAAGTTGAAGTCCCTTGCAAAATTAGAAGACTTCCTACTTGATTCAGAGGACACTATGGAGTTAACTAGTGAAGTTACACCACCAGGTCCCAAAAATAGCAGTGAGCAGTTGGAATTACTTAATAGTGATTTGAGTTTGCCAGATTCGCTAAATCCATCAATTAGCTTTGGAAAAAGCCACTTTAGTTTTGGTATGTTCTATCCTACAAGTGCTTGAGCAGAACAGGAAGTCATTGAAAAGGAGTAAGAGAAAAAATAAAGTGAACTGTAAATATGCTTTATAAGCATTCAAACATGTATAAATCAAAACTTAGGTGTACAGATATATATCTAAATAAGCACTGCTTAATAAATTAAAATCGTCATATTTTTCCCAGGAAGGAGTATGAATTATGCAGCATATTGTATAAGAAGGCATATGCATTCATTAGTAATATTGAGTACCAAGTTTAATTTTAACACTGATGGAATTGAATAAGAACGGCGAAAAACCGAAATTGCCATCAAAGGCATCAAGTTTTATAATAACAATAATAATAATACTAATGGATGAAATCCAATCCACCAAAGGGAAAGAAGAAAAGAAAAAGGACTCTAAGGCTTTCCTTTAGCTGGAAGCAATATGCTAGCTACTGCTACTGTTCTTCCTTTTTATCTTCTTAGCATATCATGGTAATACTCTGGCTTTCTGTAATCTGACTTGCAGATGGCCTGATATCACAAAAGTATCAAATCTTGTAATATAAAGACTTATAAAGTATGCAACTTAAACACCTTTATCTTTATAAATTTTTTTAGTTTATAACCGATACTGCTCAAGTAGTTTTTCTACAATGAAAGAAATGTTTACCTGCATTGCAAATGCTAAGTGGATTAGTGTTGCTTCAGACCAAGGTCTTCCGATAAACTGAAGGCCGATTGGCAAACCCAATTTATCATATCCAACCTGTGATGTATGAAGCACACATATAGACATGATATCATATAAAAAAAACCTATAAAGTCTTGTATAAATAAAATAGCACAGTTTAAGTCTATAATGTAAGCATGTAACTAAGTAAGAGAGAATGTAGCACTACCGGAACAGTAACAGCAGGAAGTCCTAGGAAGTTTCCTGCTATGGAATAACGAACAAGCGCAGCTGAAATAATGGAAAACAGTTAAAATTAATTGATACTAGCAATTAATAACTTCAAAAAATAACTATCAGAATAAGTTTCACGTATACCTCCATTGACATAGTCAAGTTCACCGGTCTTCAAGGCATCATCTTGAATCGGATATGCTGTCACGCTGTTATAAATATATCATAAACATGTAATTGCATAATCAAGAAAAAAAATTACGAGGTTAAAGTAAACCATTCTGTGAAATTTGATAGATCAGGACGAACGAACCCCGTTGTTGGTGAGACAATGACATCTGCTTCGGCAAATATTTTCTTGTGAAACTGCAGTTGGCGATTCCTGTTCACATTTGAAGAACATTTAAATGATCCGTAAACACTGAAACACAGGCATTGAAACACCTTGTTTCACTCACCTAATTTTTTGAGCTTTAATGTACTCTATGCCGCTGAAAGCACCATAGATGCTTTGTGCTACCCTTACATCCCATCCTAATTCTGCAAAATTCCTTAGGTAGTAATGAAGTGATGTCAGAAATTGTACTCTTTCGATCTAGAGAGCAATAAGGAGTAAACTAAAGAGTTTATAATTATCACATACTTTGCTTTATAAGAATCAAGCGCAGTAGAACACTCCGATCCAATTGTTATATAATGAGCCAGGCGCATCATTTCAATATCTGGTATGGTGACATCTATAATCTTGTATGTTTGAAGAAAAAGAATACCAAGTTAGCAAGTAATAGCTCTTCTGTTTCTCAATTTTGGATTCGGTAATTGTTTTAGAAGTGATTCGGTAAATGTATAACAGATTTTTTATATTGTTCAGTACCTTCCAATTATAATGATCTTGAAGCTTTAGCAAAGCTAGAGAGCAGCATACTCTAACATCATTACTGCAATCATCAAACCACTATTGATGGAAGTAGTGGTTAAACAACATAAGTGATGTTAGAACAACCTACTTTTGTAATTCACAAGAATGATAACACATGTTTATATCTGGAAATTAGGCGTCAAACCTTTCCGTATTTCGCCAACCTGATGGACGATATGGACTTCGTCAAGCTTAGCCTTGGAAGATTTATCTTGGTCTGAAGTATTACAAAAAGGTTTAAGAAAGTTCAAAGATTATAAAAAGTGAATATCTAATCAGAATCGTGATAAAGTATCAAAATCTTTAATTTGGGAAACAAGTCGTTACCGATATGCTGGAGGGCTGATGTGATGGAATTTCGCCACTGAGAGCTGCATAGCTAAAAACAGTGGAATAGAAGATGCTGTAAAACCAATCTTATAACTTATTTGAAGATGAAATATAACAGAAAAGATTACTAACACAATCAGTGCATCCTCGACAGTGCTTGCTAGTATTCCAACCATTCCAACTGTCCAGTTTATAGGAAGAACTCTGGATATAGCAGAAGAACATTCTTGTAAATGATTATTACAAATTTCCTAGTATTTAAACACGATGCCATAGAAATGAGTACCAACCCGTCATGTGGTATACGTGAGAAAGTTGGTTTCAGACCAACAACACCACAAAGAGCAGCAGGCATCCTTACAGATCCTGAACAGGTGCAAACATCATGAAAGACCAGATTAATCATCATTCATTCTAACTATGACTATAATCAAGAAATTTAAATCAAATACCTCCTCCATCAACACCAAGAGCAACAGGGCACAGTCCCGCTGACACCAAAGAAGCAGATCCACCAGAAGAGCCTCCAGCAATCTTTTCGCAATCATATGGATTTCTAGTTGGCCTATAAAGGAATCAATAAAAAGATGTGTCTGAGTAAATCCACTATTATTTAACTCAAAGGCACCAAAATATGTAACATAATATGAAAGAGTGTAACATATGGTAATAGTGGTACTATTCTTACCCGTAGTGTGGGTTTATCCCACTAGCTCCAGACCCAAGTTCATGCATATTGGATTTCCCAACAAGTATGGCACCACATTGCCTTAAACGCTTAACACAGCAAGCATCGTCTTTACAAGGCCTTTCCTTATGCAGCCACCTTGTACCTCCTTGAACACACAATTTTAAGGAATTATGAAATCAGCCACTTAATCATTTGAATAGATGATCCTGAGAAAAACAATAAAACAGTACAATGCCTTACCTGTTGTTGGATAGGGTAAACAATCTATCTCGTCCTTTATTGCAACAGGTACCCCGTCTAGCACCGAAATTGGTTCCCCTGCAAAAGTATTATTGCATCAGCTTAATATCTGAACTTTGTTGAGTACAAATAACATGGACTCATAAACGAGGAGTAAAGATAATGATCCGGATTCTCGGTTGTAAGAGAAGCACACATTCACATGCAGTAAACTGTCTTGCAACTTGAGATGTTACGAAGTACCTCTTTGATACCGAAGAGTTGATTCAGTTGCCTGTCTTAGTATATCATCAACATTGTAGTCAATAAAGAATCCCATTTGAAATGGTGGTTTTACAGATTCATCAATAGCAGCAACAAATCTTTCAGCAACCTGTGTAAATTAAATTTAAAAAACTAATGAATGAAAAATTACATCAGAACAATGAACCAAATTTCAACCACTAGAAAAATGTAGGACCACGAGAATCTCTATACCACAAGAATCAAACCATAAATTTATGCATGCATGCATGCTAGCTTTTCATGAGTGAACCATGTAATAGGAACAATGTAAGACGAAATACCAATCGCGGTGTTATATCGCCTGATCTGTAAGCTTTGGAATAATCCATTATTGTCCAGCGAGAGAAAGAAGGTTTTCTTTCTAGAGATACAGGCAAACAATCTATTGCATGTTGAACTTTTTCAGGCGAAGATAAAGAAGAATCTATGCATTTCACTTCTTTTTCTTCAATGTCTGCAATTATGAACTCAAATCAATCATCTATACTTCTACAATCGCCACATTAGGCCAAAATTCCACAACTAAATAACTAATCTCTCTCAAACCTTCAAATTGATGTAATGGAACATACAGAGGCGACTCTTCAAATTCTGCATTTGAAACAAGCTGCATAAACAAGACAAACACTTGTTATATGTTGTAAAATGTTATGTATTCATGAACCAGTTACATGCATACCTCATGAATAAGATTGTTTCCTTTCAAAATGTACAATATCATGGTTCCAAGTAATGGAAACTCCAATAAATATGTAAAAACCTTGACTAAAATTCCTGTCATACGAGGAGCTGCATGCAATTGAGAAAATCATCAGCATTTTGTTGACATGCATGAGCATCAATGAAGACATTGAAAGACACTAAACTACAACAGAATAAGATAACCAAAAAGGTATATAAATGAATGAGAATGAATATAGAACCTTTGACATTTGCTTGAAGGTAGAACTCAGTGCTGTAAGGGGTCAAGTCAACATCATTTGCAGGCGGGTAAAGAACAGACTTACGTTTGAAGAAATTCATTATGTTGTTGGTATTTGGAAAGTGAGACAGGAAAAGGAAGAAGAGAA
The DNA here is from genome assembly GCA_021764765.1 of Vicia sativa. Classification (NCBI taxonomy): domain Eukaryota; kingdom Viridiplantae; phylum Streptophyta; class Magnoliopsida; order Fabales; family Fabaceae; genus Vicia; species Vicia sativa. The sequence goes on from CM038794.1 coordinate 205,687,032, forward strand.
CAAGATTTGGCGGAGAATGCAAGAGTAACTAGAAATGAAGTGAAGAGAGAGGAATTTATAGTGAGAGTACAGAGATGGAGCAAGTGTTGTGTGTAGAGTAGAAAACTGGTAAGAAAGAATTAATAGCGGTTATTTAACACATCACGCTTCTGACATTTTGAAACGGTGTTATGATTATTACAATTCACACAAGTCAGAAGCTGACTTGCAATGCTAGAGGCAGTAGTTAGGTAATGCACTAATGCTGTTGAGGTAAGAGGTTACAAATAGTCAAATACTTATATAAAACATAAATTGTTTGTTTTGCTTTTACTTAACTTATTATTTGTCATTTAATGTAATGTAATGCACACATCTTCATAAATTCTTAATATTACATTATTTATTTAGTATGGAATCAGAAATATATTTTTGATTTTCACCCAAAAATTTTAAAATATGGTGCATATCGAAAATATATTTCTGGTTCCACTCAAATATTTCAGAAAATGGTGCGTACCGAAAATAAATTTCTGATTTTGTGAAGGGCATTTTGGAGTTTTCATAGGGTGCGCCTCACCCTTATGGGGTGAATTAAGAAATTCACATGTTTTTGTTTGGTTAAGTAGTTTAATGACCGAAGTTCTTATTAAAAATAAATAAGTGAGATTTGAACTAATATCTTTGTATATGATGTCTTACACAATTGTCAACTGAACTAGTTGTCTTAGAAATATCTAATGAAGTACTAGTAGTAAAATAAGTTATGGTGTGGTGGAGCAATATTTCGATATAGCAGAGAGAGGTTGATCTACAAGATTAACACTTCAACGCTCAAGTCAGTAAAATTAACATGAGAATGAAAATGAATTGAATACTTAAGATAGCACGATCTGATATTTTTATATTATGGCTAGTTAAAATCGTCCACATGTAATTCAACGCCTTGTATGGGTTGTCATGCAATTAAATTTCAACAATGAGAGATGTGAAGGAGGGTGTAATTGTGTATCCTTAGAGACGAGGGAGGATCCACATATCATATGCGTCTTTCTCTTTAATGCTTTCTATTGTGTCTTCTCCGTGGGCCTTGCGAACCGCCCATAACAGTTGCCCTGAGCATTTGTTCCTGCGTAGAGCGAGGTTTTATCGAGTTCATCTTCAGTTCAATCTATGGTGGAAGAAAACATAAGAGTCTTGATGGGACATTGATGTATTTGGGGAGAGGTGCATTAAATGTCTCCCTTGTGATTAGTAATGTTTCATAGGTATGTCACAACATGCGTCCCTACGTCTGACGGTAATGATTTCTTATAGTACTAGGATATTTGAGTGCTCTTGAACAACATGCGATGAAATCTTGATTATTGGTGGTGCGGTTCCCGTTTCCCAACATTGAGGATCGTATGGTTCATCTTCCTTGGGAGATATATAAAGAGTTCTAGAGTTACCATGTTCCCATTTTCGCCATTTGTGAAACTTTAAAATATCTTCTCCTATGCCTTCAACCTCCTATATCTTTGAAAATATCATCATCTTAGCCAGTAATTCGTGTTTATGTCACCTCTTTTGACAGAACATACCATGTGTGGGTCTTTTAGTTCATATTTTCAAGGTAACATTTGAGTTTGAACTTTTTCTTATTTCCATACTCGCTTAATTTTATTAGGATTTATATAGAGTTATGGGTTTTCAATCGTTTCTGTTTTGTATTTCGATGAATTCTTTTGCTATAGATCACTATGTTGTGATGCAATATTTATCTTTGTGTGGATCCTATGTTTTACTTATGAACTATTCTTCACTGGTCCTCAAACGGCTAGGGGCTTATCGACCAACTATTTATGAGGAGGATTACATGTATTTTTTGGGAAAGGATGGGGCTCTTTGTCAAGAGGAGTTGGCTAAACTAGCGTAACATACTCGAAGGACGTAGACTATCTTGACCTTTGGTGCTACTTGGAAGGGAAATGTTTTCTTGCATGAACATCTTCGAAAGGCGAAAGAAGTGCTCCACGAATGTGTCAATGCTATTATCATCGAGAGAGATTGGTGAAGGTTTAGAACACACTTAGAATGGGGGTGAATAAGTTTTTCCTCTTTTTAATTCTCTTTTACGTAACAAAAATCTAAAACACAATTATTTTTATCCTGGTTCGTTTGAAACTCAAACTACTCCAGTCCACCCACCAAGGTGATGTGGCCTCTCTCAACGAGGACTTAATTCACTATAATCAAAACTGATTACAACTGCACAACCAACTGTTGTGACTAACGATACAATGCACAAGCCAACTGCAAGTGACTAACACCTCTAAGACTCTCTAGTCCTAGCCCTCTTGAGAAATATGACCCAACTGGTCTCTCAAGGAACAATTACAAAAGTAACTTCTAACAGTGTATTAGTTTGCTTCTAAAAAGCTTTATCACAACTGTGATGTTTTACACTTTGTTTAAGCTCAATACAAAAATGATAAACTCAAATTATTTCTTTGCTTGATTTTTGTTCAGCGTAAGTTTTCTAATGATAGCACGTTAGTTTTTCTTTGAATGCTTAAACTTATATATGAAGGCTTAGAAAACACTTAGAAGGGGGGGTTGAATAAGTTTTTCCCTTTTAAATTTTTCTTTTACTTAACAACACACTAAACACACAAGGATTTTTATCCTGGTTCATTTGAAACTCAAACTACTCCAGTCCACCCGTCAAGGTGATTTCGCCTCTCTCAACGAGGACTTAATCCACTATAATCAAAAGATTACAATTGCACAACCAACTGTTATGACTAACAACAATGCACAAGCCAACTGCAAGTGACTAACACCTCTAAGACTAAACTAGTCCTAGCCCTCTTGAGAAATATTACCCAAATGTTCTCTCAAGGAACAATTACACAAGAACTTCTAGACAAAGAGTATATAATTGCTTCTAAAAAGCTTTATCACAAAAGTGATTTTTACACAAGGTATTTTAGCTCAAGAACTTAGAAATAAACTTAACAAAATAATGATATTGATTTTGCCAGCATAAGTTCTCTCAGAATGAATTGTTTTTGCTTCTTTGAATGTTGCACTATATATAGAGCTTCTAGAAATTTTTCCGTTGCAATGTTTACGTGTCTTGGTTACTAGAAAGCGTAATTAAGCATGTTTAATTTCACGTGCTTTATTTTCTCCAAGTGCCTAGAAATTTGAACCACTCGAGTACTTCAGCCATCTTAGCTTAGTAAGGCAACGTTACTATAACAGACTTTGTCTTAGAAGATGACGTACTGATACTTCATGATCTTCTGTAAGCCTTGTTCAAAACATCTTCTAATCAGAACATTCTTTGGTGCTTCTAGCAGAGGTTGCGCTTAGCATGCTTCCTTCAGAAGTTGCTTTCAGCGTGCGTGGCCAGAAGTTCCATTCTTCATTAGAACTTCTAATACTTATTTGCTCAGCATAATTTTGATATTTCTATATTCTTGAATGCTTGAGTCAGAACTCTTATCTAAAATGAAAACAGTATACATCAGAGTACCATATCTATTATACAAAATTTATTTCACTTGTTATCATCAAAACTCTAAGATATGATTAGAACCAAACTATGTTTTAACAATCTCCCCCTTTTTTATGATGACAAAAACATTAGATTTTGATCCAAAAAAATTGTATATATGAAAAACATATCTCTCCCTGAGATTAATAATTAAGGAAAAAACTAAGTATAGTAGAACTTCCCTGAGATGTTCTTTCAAAACTTTCAGAGATCCTTTTTCTTCAGAGTTTCCTTTTCATTTCAGAGCTTGAATCATCAGAGTTTGAGGCTTTAGAAATGAGTTTGTATTTGCAACATCTTCTTTCAAAGCTTGTGTAAACCTGTATACTTTAGAAGAAAAACTGTAAACTTGTATATTTATTGTTAGAAATGTTTGACATTTTTGTTCTAGTAACATTTTATAATTAATCAGATCAAAATCTCAATTTTCTCCCCCTTTTTGTCATAATTAAAAATGCATAAGTTAAAAAACATTGTAAAGCAAACCAAAATACTTATAACATTAATTGAAAGTACGGTGACAAAGGTTTGACAAAATAACAAAACACTTAGAAAAAATGATGCATAGAAGATTGTGTGAAAGCAAAAGGTCTAGGTGGGACGAGAAACTAGTGAGAGCAGAAGGTTGTTGATTTCGGTTGAGGATTCCTCTTGTTTCTGCATCCAAGTCTTAATTTCCTTATTCGTATCATCTTATTTATCTTGACGTTCACTCACTGATTTATTTTCCTTCTTCAACTCCTTCAAAGTTTCTAGAACAACAAAAGTTGAATCAACATCCTCAATAGAAACAGCCCTAGAAGTAGAGCCAGCAAATTTGGGACAGAAGGTGCTAGAGAAAAGTGTATCAAGATCAACCATTAGAGTCATCACTTTCTTCCTTGGTTCTTTGGGACGAAAAATCATAGGTCTATACAGAACTAAAGCTCTAGAGTTTGGATCAACAACTTCTAATTCAGAGTATTCATCATCAAAAAATATCCATGTAGTCAGCCGGTGGTTGCCACAGAGCATTGTCAAGCTGTAAAAATGGCTTCTCATTCCAAATACTATAGGCTGCCTTCTTCAAACCATTCAGACACTCAAAAAATTTCTCATAAACATGAGAGTAACACATCTCTTTGAGTTTAAGGGATTCAACATTGAATCTCCTTCTGAAGGTTCTCCATAAATCAGCTGATTTAGAGGGGCTCAGATTGTTGGCATAGTCATCCTTCAACAGTTCTAGCCAACTCAACATTTCTGTTTCAAACTTCTGCAAAAGTACACTAACATTTATATGCACATGTTTGGAAACAGTTTTCTTTATGGTGAGAGAGTTGAGATCAACTGTGGTTCTTAGAAATTCTGGGGAGTCAGGAATTTATGGATAGGGAAGTTTTGGAGTGGGAACAAGTGTAGGTTCAGTAGTTTCTGGGGAGTTAGGATGTGGAAGTTCTATGGTGATGATGGTTTGTTCTGTTGAGGGAGTAGGTGGAAGTTCTGTTGGAATGGTGTTGTGTTCTGGTGAGGGAGTTTTTGAAAAGAGAGAAGAAGAGGCAGAAATGAATATAAGGCTCTTCAGAGTGAAAAGAGAGAGGAGTATTTTGAAAATACATTTATAGCAGAAAATGCATGCAAGTGAAACGTTTAAAAATCAATTAAAAATTTTATAAAAAAAATATTAAAAAACAAGTTAATCATCATGCGCATTTAAGTAGCGTCTGACAATTAGAGGGATTTCTTGAGATTTGATTATATATCAAGAGTTACCTAGGAGCATTATGTCAATAGCTAGCACGCGTGTGAGTAACCTATAAGAAACTATGAACACATGTTCAATCTTCTAGGTTAAAAGCGTAACAACTATTTGATATTGTGAACTTCTGAACCATACGTGTAGTGAAATATTAGAAAGTATTTCAGAACTTCTATGTATGACTTCTAATTGAACTTCTCTTCTAACTTCTAAAGAGATGTTAATTAGAATGATAAAAAATAGAACTTCTGACTATATTGAAAGTAAACAAAAAATTTCATTCAGGGCATACTTCCATACTTATATTTTTCAAAATGTATTTAAATCTATCTTCAGAAAGAGATTTAGTGAAAATATCAGCCCATTGATGGTCTGTATCTACAAAGTTTAAACTCATAATTCCTTTCTGAATATAGTCCCTTATGAAATGATGTTTTATTTCAATATGTTTTGCCTTAGAGTGTAAAATTGGATTTTTAAAAAGGCAAATTGCAGAAGTGTTATCACAGAAGATAAGGATCTTACACTCATACAGATGATAGTCTTCTAGTTGACTCTTCATCTAGAGCATCTGAGTGCTATATCCAGCAGCAAATACATATTTTGCTTTAGTGGTTGAAAGTGCTATGGTGGCTTTCTTCTTGTTGTACCATGAGATCAGATTTTCACCAAGGAATTGACAACTCCCAGAGGTGCTTTTTCGTTCTAATCTATCTCTAGCAAAGTCAGCATCACAATAACCTACTAATTGAAAGTATTTGGATTTTCTGTAACACATTCCAACATTAGTAGTACCTTCCAGACACCTTAGAATTCTCTTAACAACAGTTGAGTGAGATTCTCTGGGATCTTATTGGAATCTTGCACATAAACAAACACTGAACAGAATATTTGGCCGATGCAGTTAGATAAAGAAGAGATTCAATCATACCTCTGTAGAGTTTCTGATCTACCTTCTTACTTACCTCATCTTTTCCCAAATTGCATGTAGGATGCATTGGGGTCTTTGCTTCCTTACTTTCTGATAGTTGAAATTTCTTCAGAAGTTCTTTGACATACTTAGTTTGATGTATGAAAGTACCTTCTGAACATTGATTGATTTGAATTCCCATAAATAATTTCAATTCTCCCATCATGCTCATCTCAAATTCTGCCTGCATAGACTCAGCAAATTCTCTTCCAAGAGAGACATTAGAAGTTCCAAAGATAATATTATCTACATAAATTTGACAGATAAGAATATCATTTTTAAATGTCTTTCTGAATAAAGTTGTGTCCACTTTTCCTCTGGGGAAATTCTTTTTTAAGAGAAAATTGCTCAAACGCTCATACCAAGCTCTAGGAGCTTGGTTCAACCCATATAAATATTTTTTGAGTTTAAAAACATGTTCTGGAAATTTTGAATCCTCAAAACCAGGAGGTTGACGGACATAAACTTCTTCTTCTATATAGCCATTTAAAAATGCACTTTTGACATCCATTTGATATAAAGTAATATTATTTTGAACAACAAAAGAGATTAATAATCTGATAGACTCTAACCTGGAGATTGGAGCAAAGGTTTCATTATAATCAATACCTTCTTGTTGACTATACCCTTGTGCTATCAGTCGTGCCTTGTTTCTGACAACTTCTCCTTGCTCATTTGTTTGTTTCTGAAGACCCACTTTGTTCCAATAATATTAAATCCTTTAGGCTTTGGAACAAGATCCTACACATTATTTCTTGTAAATTGATTCAGTTTTTCTTGCATGGCAATAATTCAATCATTGTCTTGAAGAGCTTCATCTATAGAAGTTGGTTCAATCATTGAAACCAGACCAAACAGTGATTCCTCATTATTCCTTAGAGCAGACCTTGTTCTGATAGGATCATCTTTCTTTCCAATAATGACATCTTATGGATGTGCTGATGTGATTCTTGAAAGTCTTCTTTGTGAGGGTTCTTCAGAGATTCTTAAGTTATCCAGAACTTCTTCAACAACTGGAACTTCTGAGTTGTCCTTCTGTTCTGTCCCTTTAGAGTTTGGTAAATGAACTTCTGTACCTGCAGAATTTTCAATTTGCTTTGGCTTTTGTTGGCCAAGCTTATCATCAAATTTTACGTTGATTGATTCTTCAACAATCAGAGTTCAGGAAGAAGTTGGAACAGTCCGAATTGATGCGATACAAAATTAGGTTGATAAGCCAATATACAGACATGGCTTCTTACAGGTGTGATCCTAGAAATTATGATCCTAGGATTTAGAAAAGCACACCATATGTCTCGAACTTCTGCTTCTTTGATAGCCTTTTTGATGGGCATAGTGAACTAGCGTGGACCGCGACTTCGATTGGCAAATGGAGCCATTGAAGGAAGAAACTTGTGCCTCTTAGAAAATATCATCAGGTAGTTGGTAAAACAGGTTTTGAAAACCTCTCTATCATCATTGGGAGTGAGTTTTAATAGCCTAATACCCTCAATGTTTCTATTAGCAATATTAGGTTCTTCTTCGTTAACTATATCAAAAGTTGGAAGGGAAGATTCAAAAGTGGCATTCAGCTAGAGTTGAAGGAGCTAGAATGGTCCAGCAAGAAGCAAGTTTATACAAGTTTCATAAGTCTTTAATTTGCACACTGCATAGCCTAAACTCTCATATAGGCTAACTAGCAACAACTCACTTAAATATACTCTTCGACCATGATGGAGTTGGTTCGCTAGAGTAATGAATCTACTAGAATCTTGTAGAAATTTGCTACAGAAGACATATTTTGACAACCATAGTGCTAGAAATGCCATATGTTCTACTTCAGATACCTCCTCTCTAGCAGTGTGGTAAAAGTTTATGTATTTTGAAAAGCCAGCATGTTTGACATCGAAATTAATGATGTTTTCTTTGTCTTCATTAGGGTCGAACGTTTCCCCAATAGGGGAAAGTCCAATAACTGCAGCAACATTGAAAAAGATCGGGGTTATCATCCCACAAGGGAGATGAAAAGTATTATATGTGTTATCCCAGAAGTATAGGGATGCTAGTAGTAAGGGTTGGCTGTAGCTGAACCCTAATTTCGACATTTGAATTAAACTAAGGATACCTAAATCTTCCCACTCTTGAGAATTTTTGTTTTCCATTTTCGAAAGCCAGTTTTGGTATAATTGGTCCGATGAAGGACATGATCGAAAGGGTTTAAAGTTTTCAGTAACATAATCCATTTTGAAAGCTTCTCACTTAGTTTCAGAAGAATCTTCTTCAGAAGATTTATCTTTTGGGGTTCTTAGAAGTTTTTACAATAAAGTCATTATCTTTTTTCTTCACAGGACCTGATGTATTAATTATGGGTTTTGTTTCATAGTAAACAGGAAAAAAATCCCCTCGTCTGTTCTAAACGTTCTGTAGAGATCAAAGGACCCATAGTGCCTATATTCCTATCAGAAACAGAAGCAAGAATAATTACCTTGGAAGCATATATTGCTTTTTATTCTGGAGAGAGTTTAGGAGTAGTAACGAATTCCTGATTCTCAAAAGTCACGATCTTGCTCACAAGATTCTGATTGGAATAGAGCCTTTGAGTTTCCCAGATTTCTTGAGATGAGATGATGTTTGTGTGTGAGAGGAAGACATTGTTGAGAAATCTGTGAGTTTTTGCTGAGGACATAAAAGTGGGTTTTTTAAGGATTGTTTGAAGGTTGAAGGAGATGAAAGTGTTGGTTTATGAAACTGAGTTGCTTTTATAAGGGTTTTGGTGGTTTAAAAAATATATTTGACCTTTGGAATTAAAGGATACGTGTAGCTTCGTTGGTGGAGAGGAAAAGAGGTGTTTTTTTTTTAAATCTTGGGAACTAACGTTTTAGTGGTCATGATTAGAAATAACTGCTAAACTTGCACGTTTGGAAAGCATTGTGAAAAGACATTTTTACAGAAAAGTGTTTGATGGCTATGATGTCATACACAGTAAAGTCATCATGAGTTAGGTTTATCAAAATCACATGTATGATTTAAAAATGGGTATTTCTCTATATATCGAAATACACATTTTTGAGGGGCAATTTGTTAGCCGGTGATTTCGATGAGCCATTTGGTTCAGAATAATGGGCCTCATGTTGTTTGGGTTTTTTATTCGAATAAGAAAAATAGGGTCCATGTGTTATATTTCTTTTGAAAAGGAAAAGCTTCAAATTCTTTGTTCCGTTATAAGTTTGAAAATTCAAAATGAAGGATTGAGTAGGTACATCGAAGAGATTTCGAATTCAAATGAAAAGATTTGAATTGATTAAGTCCGTTGAAGATTCGAAATTCAAATACGAGGCACCATTATGTTGAAGGACGCGTGGAAGCCAACGATTTTAGGAGACATGCAATCTTCGAACGTGGCACCTTTTTAGAGTAGGTCCGTTAGGGTCGAAATAGTATAAATAGGAGTCTTATGTGTTAGGATTTCGTGTGTTCAATATTGTAAAAAAAACTTATATACTCAAATTACCAAGTGTTAAGGGAAACGAGTTGCAGAAACATGTACGTATAGAAACACCATTGTTATTTTCACAGTTTAAATTAAAAGTCCTTTATCTCTAAAGTTATTTCATTTTCAATCATTTCGTTTTAAAGTTATTTCTTTATATTTCAGTCAAGTTTATACTTTTCCATAAATCTTTATCTTTTTACTAAGTCTTTTACATTTTGTTTACGAATCATTTACTTTTCAATTTAAAGTCTTTTCACTCGAAGTTACTCATAAATCCATTCTTTACTTTATCAATGTCTTTAAAGTTTCAATTTGTATTATGTTATTATTTTTTTCGAAGTCTATATAGTCTGTAATAGAATGTTTATTTCAAATTCTTAAGATTCATGTCTTAGATAGAAAGTGGAGTATGAACATTAAGTCTAATTCAAACATCAAACACTTAGACACATGTCCTAGGATCAATCTAGTTGATCCTGTAAGTTACCAAAATCATTAATTTGGAAGACTAGCGGTTGTTTACTAGAAATCACTGTAAACACAAGGATATAAATCTAAACTTCTTGAGGTCTAAGCAACTCATGGAAAGCTGGCAATTTCGAAATTTACTTGATTGACAAGAGATTGGCATGATTGAAGATCAAAAATGGAAATATTAGGTGTTAATTTTCAATTAAATATATCAACATCAATGCAAGATATTTCTACACTTTTGTTGACCTAATTATGTGGCTCTATAAATATACCATGCATTCAGACCTTGAGGAGAAGGATTTTGCAGCCAAATAACTAGGGTTTGAGCTTCAAAAAATCCAAGCAAACTTGAACCATCGAATTCTTATTTGCAGCCAGTTTCAAGCACTTTCAAACATCAATTCTTGTTCATGAGGTATCAAAGATTAAGTCCAGGCCAAGAGCCAAGTCCAATCATGCCTGAAACGTGCATATCATGAACTCCATTTGCATCATATTTATGAACTTCGGATTTTAATTTCCATTGAGTTTTAATTTGAACTAACCATGCTAATGTGTTCCTGAGATGTCATAGAACAGGATTGAGCAATCGCATGAGATTTATAACGCTTAAATCATGAGATACCATTGTTAGGGTATCGAGCTCAAGAAGCTTTGTATCCATGGCTACAGGCCGTTTTAGACCAAGATAACCAAACAATTGAGTTTGTAAGGTTCCAAATATGCGACCTGGGCTTTTGGTTTTCTTTCTTTGATTGATTTTGTAGGTTTTTGATTTTAGGTTGATCGGAGAAGACAACCGGACCACTGTCTGTGGTGGTGCTGACCCAGGTCAAGGGTTTTCCCTGCACGCACGACCTCATGCTACGATCTGATTGGCTTGCACAGTGAAAATTGGGGCCACGGTTGATTTACGTTGAAATTCAAATGGAAACGTTTGATACACTTATAATCCAACGATTGTGATTCAATGACAACTTGATCAGACAACTCAGATGGAAAGGTGTTAGTTTGGTAACCATGGGGGACTGAGTCTGATCCCTGGCGTCCCCCAGCCTTTTTCCAACCCTTTTTCATCTTTTCTTTTCATATTTTTCTAACCATTTTCCCTTTATTTTCTAATTAACGTTTATTTATTAATCATTTAGTTAATTAGGTTAAATAATTAGCTTAATTAGGTTAATTTAATTAATTTAAATTAAATTTCTTTTATTAATTAAAAACAAATAGAATTAGAGTTTCCAATTCACCCGATTTTCACATAGTAATTAGGTTAACTTAATTAGGATTTAATTAACCTCGAACTCTTATTTTTAATGACTTTTTTCCAACTTCTCTCGACTTTATTTCTTTATCCTGACTAATTCCTTTTCGCGCATATTATTGTAACTGCTTCCTGGATGTATAATTTCTCGCGCGTGTTTCTTTTACTATTATGTATCAACTCACGAGATGTAATAGTTAATTAGGACTTTACTTTCCACATTTACTTTCTTCACCTCCTATGAATCTGTCCCAAAGCCATGTAATAACGTAGGACTTTATCTTTCTGCAGTTTTACTTTTCGCGCTCTTATAAATTGTATATACACTGCTTAGATGTACGACTAATAGGATTGTATGGCAAGACATAAAATCAAACTTAGATCACCATAATCTCCCAAATAACATATCTGAATCAATACACTTTTCACACTTGCACCCCTTAGGGTATCCTCTCTTGTTGCCTTACGAATAAAAATGTTCATATCCCTCGAACGTAGGGGTACCATTAGCGAAAGTCCCTCAGTTAAATCATCACAAAGATCATATTTCCTCGATGATCCTCGATGTTGCCTACGAATATATGATCTCGTCCATCGATTGTTGCCTACGAGTAAGTGATGATCGTTCCTTCGAATTGCTAAGGTATCCTTACAATGTTGCCTTCAATGACCATATGATAACCCTACGCTTGTCCCTTCACATCCCACGAATAGAGTTACCTACCAACTAATGGTATGAATAGCACTATCCTAAAGGAGAAGGAAAATAACAAGAACGACCTTTCTGAGTAGGTAATAAAACTCTTAATTGCTTGCTCTAATCCAATCAAAAAATGCTTTTCACACCTCACAGCCTCTTCAAAAATACTTTCAAACAAACATTTTGTATACATTCATACTATAATCATTACAAAGTTACATTTTTCAAATAAAATATTTTCAAACACTTCATATACATTCTTGAGGACTGATACAATAATTATTACAAATTCAAAGCAAAATACTTTTCAAATCACACACACAGAAAGCAAGTTTTCAAAAAAAGTGAGCTAAGCAATTAAGAGCCTGTAGATAACTACAGATGGAAAGGGTGTTAATACCTTCCCTTTTCATAATTACCTCCTGTACTCTGAATCGATAAAAGGTTTTTCTTGTTCTTTTCACCTTTCCTTTATTAGATAAAATAAAAGTCAGTGGAGACTCTTGCTATCCGCAATATTTACAATAAAATGCAAAACAAACAAGTCAGTTCTCGCACCGTGTTATAGAACTGGCGACTCTGTTGGGGAAAATACCCAAAGAGAGGTTACCTTAGGGAGATGTATGCCATTACATAATCTGTAAAAAGTGGAGACAATATTTAATAGGATGGCACTTTCGTATATATACAGACCATAAGAATTTATAGAACTTATTGGTGCGAACAATACAAACCCCATAGTAGCAAAAATGGGCTACTAAGTTACAGGGATTTCAATTCGATAATTAATACAAACCTGGAAAGATAAATCAAGTGGCTGACGCACTCAGTAGAATCCAACTTGAGGATGAGGCTTGTTGTTTCTCGTTCTAGTCCCATGTTCCCCTCATACTATAGCAGTTGAAAACATATAATCTGTTAGACCCAAAAGGAAAATCCCTCATCAACCAATTGCTAATGGATCCACATAAACACCACAACTTTCAGCAAAATGAGGGAATTGACTACTTCAAAGATTAAATTTATTTACCTGATATTCCAGATTTGAGAGTAAACATTATCATCGAATACCATTACACTCCTTTAAGCGGCCATTCCAGTCTTTAACCAACTCTTTCTCGCATGGCTTCTTCTTTCCTTCGGCCTAGTATATACAAAGGCACAAAATAGTTTATCAGGTCATGCACCACTTGTCAAGAAAACAAGTACATGCCGAAAAATAAACAAGGGCTGCTACAACCTTTACCAACACCAACTCAAGTGTGGAAAGACTTAAGCATGGATATCATTACTCATCTACCAAATTCTCATGGCCACACAGTGATCTGGGTTGTGTGTGACAGGTTGACGAAGTTCTCCCACTTCATTGCTCTTCCAACCCAATTCTCAACTAAAATTCTTGCCCTCCATTTTTCAGTAGAGATCTGCAGGTTACTCGGTGTTCCTCAGTCCATTGTTTTTGACAGAGATCCTATGTTCCTTAGCACTTTCTGGAAGGAGTTGTATCACGCACAAGGAACAACTCTGAAATATAGTTCAGCTTACCACCCTGAAATAGATGGACAAACAGAAGTAGTTAATCGTTGTCTGGTGTCGACGCTAATCGAAAAATTTCGATTACAAAGAAACAATGAAGTCGCCACCTAACTTTATTTATTCCTAAAGAGGAAAGGGAAAATATAGATAAAACCCATGAAATGAAATGTGAAAAGGAATGGTCTTTGAGACCAAGAGATGCGGGTTCAAAAGTTGGTTATGCAAGGGGAAGGTATTAACACTCCTCACATCTATTGTACTCGATGGGACCCATTTAGTTCTAAGTGTGTTTGTGTGTTTAAAAAGTAAATTTGCAATCTTCTAGTTATTATGCGATAAAAGAGAAATGAAAAGAGAAACATGTTTTAATTTTTTGAAAGTTTGCTCACCAAGATGTTAGAATCTCGTGCCTACGTATTCCCCAATTGTGATGGGAAAGTCAGAGCTTACGTAGTTTTCGGTTGTGAGAACATTTGATTAGTTGATTTTATTTATGAAAATAGGAGCTTAATCGTACGTGGACGATAGGACATCACTAGTGCAATTCGCGTGTGAGCGAAAGAAGATCGCGTGTGAGCGATATGAGTTTGAAAAAAGGACTTGCTCGTCGGCAATGTTTGATGAGTTTGAATTGATTTTTATTGTGGACGACAAGTACCGAAATATTAGGCTATCATCTAACGATTCAAATACTAGAAATTGGCGAGCAAGTTCAACCAATCATCTCTCATCCAAAATCTTTATTATGAAAACGATGAAGTGAAACGAGGTTCACGTTATTAGGTGTGAATAAAAGTATTTAAGTCATTAGGCTATCATCTAACAACCCAAATACTTTAAATTCAATTAAACCGTTGGGCTATCATCCAACAATTTAATCGAATGTCACTCTAACTATTTTTTGTCATGGATAGAAGTTTTTAGCTTATTAGGCTATCATCTAACAATCTAAAAAACTTCAACTTTGTTTAAACCATTAGGCTATCATCTAACAATTTAGACAAACCTCATCCAAGTTTTCTTATGAAAACAATTTTGAAAATAACTCAACATTGGATCGAGGTTTGAAAATTTATTATAAAAGTGGTGAATGATGAGAAGATGCGATTTGGGCTATGATTAACCAAGAAATCTTGATTAATCTCGAGAGAATAGACAAATTTCTACTCCCTACCATGAGGCCCTTATTGAATGAAAACTTGGTATATGGACCAAGGCGTGAGAATGAAAACGAACAATTGTGATAATTATATAAAAGCATGAAATAAAGCGAGTAAGTGAATTAAAATTCCGTACAAGATGGCCATATGTATGCTCCTACAAAGTGGGACTAGATTGGCACTAGTATTCTAAACAACCGATTGGAACAATCGATCGGATAGTTGTCGCTGTAGGAAAGCCCAAGACCAAACTATGAATGTGTGGGAGTGTGCACTGTGTATGTTTACCTGTTCATTGATGAGGAGCCCAAGAGGAGGCTATGTGTTCTAATTGAATGGCATAAGTGTAATTAAGAGATAATTAAAACACACAAGGAAATAAAATCCTAAGCTATTACAAACCATACGGGGATAGGGATACAAGTTTATGAATGGGGATGTATCAAATCGAGAAGTGCGATAAAACTCTAAATAAACAGACAATACAACCCAATAGAACTGATTAAATAATTAATTAAGTTGAATCCTCCCATTTAATAAAATAATTAACGAAATAATTAATTAAATTAAATGTTAACTTTCAAACCAATTAAATATTTAAACAAAAATGGCACTTCATAAATCTATTTGATAGAACAAGTATTTAACAAAACAATATATAAAATATATCAAAAAATAAATAGGAAATGGGCCGGAAAATGAAGCCATCAGGGGGTGCTGAATTACAAATAGGGCCCAAGCCCACTAAGCTGGTCGTTGGAATCTGGTATGGGAAGCTCTAGGGGGTGTAGAGTGAGGAGGCGTTTCAGAACGTCGGATCTAATTAGATAAAAATCTGATGGTGATGATGATGGACGGGTGAGAATCGAATGGATAACGCAACATGGGTGCATGGTACGATTGGAGGGACACCTACATGGGATCCAAAGAACAATCAAACAGAAGGTGACACTTGTCACCGCTGGGTTAGCCATTGATCCAATACTTAATTAAAAAACTTAATTAGAAATTAAAATCATAATTTTACTCCTCTCATCTTATTATCTCGACTCTCTCTCGTTCTTTTAACAACAAATAAAATTAAAAAAAATAGAAAAAAGAAACATAAGATTTGGAGCGGTGGTAATGATGAACTCCAAGGCGGCTTGCATGATTGTTCACGGTGGTGCTCATGAAGATGACAGCGGCGAATATGAATATCCACAGCGGAGGACGACGGCGATGATGAATCTTGTCCCGATTTCAGATTTTTTCATATAATCTTCTTCATCTTGCTTCTCTGACCATGAATCTTGTGTTGATTTCTGCAGAAACTCCATGATTCGTCGTAGATCTTGAAAGGGAAAAGTGAAACCCTAAGTCTCCAAAGATGACAATCGGTGATTATGATGACGATGTAGCTTCTGTGATGCCAAAAACGAGATTTTTGAGGCGTGGTTGGGAGTTCGACGGCGACAGACGGTGGCTTACGGGCGCAACTCCGGTGAGATTCTTCTGACTCGTGGTTTCTTCTTTTCCTCTTCGTCTTTTTCAATTTTGAAGGGTTTAGATGTTAGGAAAATGATGATAAGATGATTTAGGGTTTATGATTGTTATGATGGTTTTGTTATTCTTACTGTTTTGTTTATGTTTCTGGGAATGGTGATGATTTTTTCTGTGATTCACTGTGAATGGGTTTGGATTTGGCTTTATGTTTGGTGAACAACGACTTTTTCTGTGTTATTTTCAGTGTTTGGTTTTTTTCTGAAAGGTTCTGCAAATTTGGGGAAGGTGATGATGAAACGTTAAGGTTTTTGGGTTTATTCTGTTTGCTGTGGCTAGGGTTTCTGCTATTTGAACAGTCCTCCCCTCTTTTTCTGTGCCAATGATTGGATTTATACTGTTGATAATTAGGGTTGTCCTTAGTTGCCGGACTTGGTCATTTGTTAACAGGCTGTGTAGTTCTGTATTGGGCTGAAATTTTGTGATTCTGAAATATTTTTGGGCTGGCAATGTTACTTATGATTTTCTGTACTTTTTATTGGCCTGCTGGATTTGTCATTTTTCTGCTATGATGTCACACTGAAATATACTTGCTGCTTTTTACTTTTCTCACCTCCTCTGTGAACCGAAATTATTTGTGATTTGCAGTAGAGGCGATAGGCCAATGAGGGATGAAATTGATTTTGAATGAGGCCTTGAATATTTACCCATGATACGAAAATCTTGAACCTGATTCTTACCTCTAACCCCTAATGATGAATTCAAAAGAAAATCGAAGCTTTTGTTTGACAATTCTTGTTATCTAACTTTTAATGTTGATTGCTTTAACCAAATCTTTTCTTTTCTTGTTCCATGAGTTGCAAGGGGTCAAGAAATTCAAGGAAGCCAAGGTGGTCTTGAAGCTTGGAGAGATTGAGGCAAATGCTTCATGTAACACTGTGGGAGAACTAACTTCTTTGTTGTGTTTTATCGCAAATGTTGCGGATAGCAAGAGTCGCCACCGACTTTTCTTTTATCCTATTAAGGAAAGGCATTTCGCTCTAACTTCGTAATTATTCACGCTGGAATGTATACGAAGTGTTTGGAAATGTTTTATTTTTGGAAAAGAATTTGTAATGATTCACGCTGAAATGTATACAAAGCGCTTGAAAACGTTTTTTGAAAGTGTGAGGTGTACAAAGTGTTTTGATTGAGCAAGCAAAAGAGACTTATTTTTACCCACTCAGAACGGTCGTTTCCGTGTTATTTTTCTTTCCTTTAGAATAAGGCTATCCATACCATTGGTTGATAGGTAACCTTATTCGTTGGATGTAAAAGGGACATTCGAAGGGACATTCGATGGTCATAGAAAGCAACTTATGAGGATATCTTAGCATATCCGTAGGGATGATCATCACTTTTCGTAGGCAACAATCGAGGGACTAGATCATGTATTCGTAGGCAACATCGAGGGTCATCGAGGAACTATGATCTTTAATTCGAAGGGACTATGATGATATGTTTGTAGGCAACTGTGCTAAGATATCCCCACGTTCGAGGCACATGACCATTATATTCGTAAGGCAACAAGAGATGATACCCTAAGGGGGGTGCATGTGTGAAATATGTGTCGTATTCAGATATTTTATCTTGTATTAGTGATCTAGGTTGATTTTTATCTTGTATACATGCCTAGTTACTAGCAGTTTAATAGGTGCGGAAAATAAATTGCGGAAATGTAAAGTGCGGAAAAGTAAATCCTACGCTATTACATGGCTTTGGGGCAGATACATAATATAGAAGTGCAGAAAGTAAAGGCAGAAATATAAAGTGCAGAGAGTAAATCCTACACTATTACATGATAAAGAAATTGCAACCTATACAACCTTTCTAGAATTTAAATGCAAAAGAAATAAATTGAAGAAAAATGGTCTAAGTGAATACCTAAATCCTAATTGCAAAAGGAAAATATCTTTAGTATTTTTGAAGGTTGATTTTAATGTAAAAATCATAATTCTAATTGATTTTAATTAGAAAAAAACTTAATTTAAATTAAATGATTAACCTAAATTAAACTAATTAAATTAATTAACTAATTCAGAAAAAACTTATTTGTGAAGTTAATCCTAATTAAGCTAATTGTTTAACCTAATTACTAATTAATTAATTAATTGAAAGTTTCCGTTAGAGGGATGAGAGTTTCCGTTAGAGGTTCTGACAAAAATTGGCACAGAAGCTAGTCCTTTTGTGAATGGCGCGCCTTGGACATCCAGAAGCTGGAGCTTCTGGAAGGGATCCTTATGAGGGTGTCCAGAAGCTGGGGTGTTATACCCCAAAATTTTCCCTCCTACTTCTCTACACATTTCACATATCCATGCTCAAGGATTTCACAAGGATTGACCAGACAAATCCTCTCCTAAGCAATTAACCCAAACTAGGATTTTGGCCATTCTCAAATCAAGGTGGGTTTCTAACACTACAAGTGGTCATCATGACTCATCATATGTTTCAAAGAATCTCCATGTCAAGTTTCAAGCCTTATAAGTCAAGTTTCCTCAGACAATTGCTCAGATAGTTGAATATCAATTGTATTGGACAAAAAGTCAACTGTGGTCAACATATAGTCAAACTTCATAATTTTTGGTCAACATCAATATTTTGAAGTAATATTCATCAGTTTATCAAGGGTTGATCATGATTCATCAAGAAAAGTCAAGAATTGATCAAAAGTCAAAGTTTCTAAATTGGGCTTTCTTAGACAAAAGTCAACAGAACTTTGACCAGACATAACTTTCACATACTTTATCAGAAATTTTTCCACCATAGCTCATTTTGAATATACTTCAATTCTCTACAATTTCATGTCTCACAAGCTTGGGCAGAAAATGCTTCATTTGGAAGTTATGGATCAAAACATTACAGGTCCTTTTTAAAAGTCAACAAAAAGTCAATTTTTTGTAAAGAAGTGTTCATGAGCATGGAAACTCCAATGAAGATGAAACCAAAGAGTCTATTTATAGGACATCTTAAGCTTTCTAAAAAGTCCCGGAACACCCAAAAATGTTAAAAATTGAGCAAGTTACACAAAGAGAAATACTTGACATATAATTTTTGCAAATGGGTCTAACTTTTCTTGATTCAAACATGTTCCTTAGCTGAATTGGAACCTCCAAGCCCAAGGACACAAATTTATCTTTTATTTTCTATTTATTTTGGATTTTTAATCATTTAAAAGCTAATTTAATTAAAATAAAAGATAGAAAATCAAAAATTAATTGGAAGGTGGATTTTCTCTCATTCTTGAGGTCCAAGCAAGCCATACAAGTTGTCAATTTCGAAATTGCATTGATTGGAAAAGGAATTGAATGAGATTTGATCAAAAAAGGCAATATTTGGTTTCATTCCAAATCAAATATTTTCTCATTGATTGAAATATAATTTCTTCATAATTCTTGACCTAATTCACTCTACTATAAGTACATGATACATCCACAAGCACAAGGGACGAAATTCTTGCCTCCAAGAACCCTAAAAAAGCTTCAAAAATCCGTGGCATTCAAGCAATTGGAAGTCCTAGTTCCAGTCCAATTCAAAGGATTCCAAGCATTCCAACACGTTCCAGGAGGTTCTCTGATCCATTCCAGATACTCACAAGTCAACAAAGCATCCAGAAACACGAAATTGCATGTCACGGTTTGCTCTCCATATTTTAAAATCGATTTCAATGATTCATGCACTTTTAATGTGATTTGATTATATATTCGTGTTCCTGATGCTATTTCGAAGCTTTCTGTATGGTTCGATTTAAGTTTGAGTGCAGGTACAGGTTTTCACCATTGTTAGGGTTTATGGATTCAGATTAGGGCTTTCTGATGTAGGCAAAATCAGACCAAACTAGGAACATATTTGTGATCAGGAGCTTGATTGCAATCGAACCATGGCTTTACCTTTAATTTCTATTGTGTTTTCTGGATTTTTGAAATTGCAGATGTTATAGTGACGAACGAAGCCGTCGCTATATGTTTTAGCTACGAACAAAATTCGTAGGTAAAACCCTGGACATTTGAACGAAGAAGATTAAGGTTGCGCGCGTTTTCTATTTTAAATTAATTTTCAAAAAGTTATTTCCCTTATATTATTTTTATTCCATGTTACTAACACCAATGACAGGTAGCCTGGATGGTAGCGCGTTTTGCCAATGAACTCAGGGTCAGGGGTTCGAACCCCAACACCCCCAAACTTATTTTTTATCACTTTGCCATCTAACCTTTTTCTTATTTTCTTCATATTTTCCTTTTAATTTAATTCCTTTTCAAATAATTTTCTAATGCATCAAAAATCACCAAAAAGTATTTTCTTTTTGCCTTTAGGATAGAAAAATATTTATTTAATTTTTGACATAAAAATTAATATTTTTGCATGCATATTTTAATTAATTGTTAATTAACCATAAAATTAACTTTTAATTACTTTTCTTTACTAAAACCAATCCAGAAAATTCCCAAAAAATTGATTTATCATCTAATTAGGATTACTAACCTAAAAACTTTTTCCTAACTCAAAAATCTTTTTTTACTAACATATTTTCTCTTATGCGAAATTCTTTTCTTTTTATGATTATTATGTATCTGCTTCCAGGTTGTAATAGTTAGGATTAATTTTCTCCCATTTCTTTTTTCCAATATTATGTAACTGCTCATGGGATGTAATAGTTTAATTAGGATTTACTTTCCGCACTCCTACATTATGTAACTGCCCCAAAGCCATGTAATAGCGTAGGATTTACTTTCTGCACTTTACTTTCCGCACTTTACTTTCCGCACTTTACTTTCCGCAATTTACTTTCCGCACCCATATAAACTGCTAGTAACTAGGCGTGTATGGCAAGATAAAAATGAGCGTAGATCACTTCTAATTCCAAGATAATATATCTGAATCTAACACACTCTCTTCACACATGCACCCCCTAGAGTATTTTCTCTCGTTGCCTTTCGAACAAATGGTCAAGTCCCTCGAACGTAGAGGTATCCTAGCACCGTTGCCTACGAAATATATCATCATAGTCCCTTCGATACAAAGATCATAGTCCTTCGACGTGGCCTAAAAATACATGATCTCGTCCCTCGATTGTTGCCTACGAAAAGTGATGATTGTCCCTTCGAATGTGCTAGGATACTCCTACAAGTTGCCTTCTATGACCATCCGGTGTCCATTCGAATGTCACTCTTACATCCAACGAATAGAGTTACCTACCAACTAATGGCATGGATAACACTATTCTAAAGGAAAGTAAAATAACACGGAAATGAACGTTCTGAGTAGGTAATAAGACTTTTAGTTGCTTGCTCTGTCAAAATACTTTTCACACCTCACACTTTTGTCAAAGTTAAAACACTTTTCAAAAACGAAACATTTCCAAACACTTCATATATATTCCAGCGTGAATCATTACGAAGTCAAAGCGAAATGCCTTTTTATAACATTTTTCACACACACAGAAAGCAAATTTTAAAGTGAGCTAAAGCAACTAAGAGCCCCTAGATAACTACGGATGAAAAGGGGTGCTAATACCTTCCCTTTTCATAACCTTCTCCCTTACTCAGAATCTAGCGAAGGTCTTTTCCTGTTCTTTTCACCTTCCTTTAATTGGAGAAAAGAAAAGTCGGTGGCGACTCTTGCTATCTGCAACATTTGCGATCAAAAGCAAAACAAATTCCAAAGTCAGTTCTCCCACCGTATTACATAGGGCTTCTGGAGGTGAAACTTCTGAAAGGGTCCAAAAGCTGGAGCTTCTGCATTTGGGGGTCCAGAAGCTGGAGCTTCTGGAGATTCTTCATTTGGGAGTCCAGAAGTTGGAGCTTCTGGAGATTCTGCATCTGGGGGTCTAGAAGCTGGAGCTTCTGCATCTGGGGGTCCAGAAGCTGGAGCTTCTGGAGATTCTGCATATGGGGTCCAAAAGTTGGAGCTTCTGGAGATTCTGCATCTGGGGGTCCAGAAGCTGGAGCTTCTAGAGATTCTGCTGCTGGGGACGTCCAGAAGGTGGAGCTTCTTGAGGATCTGGTGTTGGGGACATCTAGAAGCTGGAGCTTCTGGAGATGATACTTCTGAAAACTTTGAGACCTGTGTTAATTACAAAAAATTGGAAAGAGCAGTAAAAGGTGAGGTTCGAACCCACAACTTTAGGTAGAGAGAGACATAGCACGCGCAAGGTAGACCGCCGGGGCGGTGATACATCCATTCATATTGCTATAATCATAAGTATGTATGTGTGGCTTGTTCTTGAGTCAGAGGCGTCGGAGCAAGGCTCCGGTCATCTTCTCCGACCATCTGGAAATTAGATCCTGCAAAATAAACAACATGAATGCAAATAGAGGACCCTAGCCCCCTAATTCGAACCCCAGGAATCCAATGGTGGTGTTTTTACAGCCTGGAAGTCCCTGTATCGGTGGGTTCGAAGCTCACAGCTTCTTATGCCCTAATAATGGCATCACAAGATCTAAGCCCTAAAGCTCACATGTAACACGTTGTACCTGTTCTAAATGATATCCTGAGATCATACAAACAAACAAAAACAATTAGTAATGCATGGATTGAGAGAAACAATTTTGAGACATTTACCAAATCGGAGAGGCTTGGAAAGCTTGATCTAGAGTGCTTTAGCTTTGTGTAATGATGTGAATCGATCCCTGGGAACTTCAGGAACACGAATGGATGGCTGGAATGGCTTGAAACTGCCTTGAAATTAAAACACGATTTTGCAAGTTTGTGAAAAAATTTGAGAGATTTCTATTTGTAAGAGGCTAGAAATCCGTGTAAGAGGCTAAAAAATCGTCCTTTTGTCTTGTGAAGATGTTAAGTATATATAGAGGAGTGGAAATAGGTCAAGACTTTAAGAGAAAATATTTTCTTTAAATGGAGAATATTTGATTGGAAATTTGTATGAAATCTTTCCAAATTTGGCTCAATCTTTCCCTTAATATTCCTGCACAAAATTGACAACTCTTCTGGGCTTCCTTGATCCTCAAGACATGTATAAATCAAGCCCACCTTGTATTAATAATCATTCTTGTATTTTATTTAATTAAATTTGAATTTAAGTCATTCAATTCAAAAATAAATAAATAAAAAAGACAAGAGGCTTGGCATGAGGTATAGAAGTCATGGATAATCTTATAATCAAGTTTGGATCATAAAATCTTAGGCCCATTTAAAAAATATTTGCTTTTGCTAGGTATTTTTCTTTATGCACCTCCTCAAAAATGCTCAACTTGCACAACTCGTATCTTGCTCAATTTTTAACATTTTTGGGTGTTCTTGAACTTTTTAGAAAGCTTAAGATGTCTTCTAAACAGCCCTTTTGGTTTCATATTCATTTAAGTTTCCATTCTCATGAACACTTCTTTTCAAAAAGATGACTTTTGTTGACTTTTTAAAAGGACATATAACGTTTTTATCCATAACTTCCAAATGAAGCATTTCTAGCCCAAGCTTGTGAGACATGAAGTTGTATAGAATTAAATTCTCTTCAAAATGAGCTTTGATGGAAAAATTTCTGATAAAGTATGTAAAAGTTATGCCTGGTCAAAGTTCTGTTGACTTTTGTCTAAAAAACCGTAATTTAGAAACTTTGACTTTTGATCAAATCTTGACTTTTTCTTGATGAGTCATGATCAACCCTTGATCAAATGATGAATATCACTTCAAAATATTGATGTTGACCAAAAATTATGAAGTTTGACTGTATATTGACCATAGTTGACTTTTTGTCCAATACAACTGATTTTCTACCATCTGAGCAATTGGATGAGCAATTTTGACTTGTAAGGCTTGAAATTTGACATGGTGATCCCTTGAAGCATATGATAAGGTATGGTGACTACTTAAAGTATTAGGAATCCATCTTGACTTGAGAGTAGAAAAACTCAGGTATGGAGACGAGAATTATCTTGAGAAGCAGGAGGGCAAATTTTGGGGTATGACACACTTGAGAATCGAAGCTTGAAGATGGAGCATAGTCATGATAACTTCCTTGTATTTAAGAAATTTTGTATAATTAGGAAACTTGAATTGTAATTCAAGATTATGATTGAATTTTGTAATAATATTCGAAAACTTTGGTGAACTTGTAAATTTCCAACTTTTGAAATATTCTTGTAGCAAAAATTTATAATTTGAATGAAAACAAACTTGGTTTGAACATTCCTTGATCCTTGAATTGTAACATGAAAAACCACAAACCTTAAATTTGGATACTACTTGCATAATGATAAGTCTTGGGATGTTCTTTGAATTTAACGTGGAATTGTAGTTGTGAATATTGTACAATTTTTGAGTTGTTATTATGTAAGAAGAATGAAGACAAATCTTTTTGTATTTTTCTTATAAGTCAAGAGCAAATAAAAGATCACTTAATTAAAGTAAAACTAAAAATACAATAATAATTTAAGATAATTAAATAATGAAAAAGAAACTACTAATTTCAACAACAAAAAATGTAAATGTGAATACAAAATTTTGACGTAAAAATCGACAAATACAAATTTAATTATAAAAATGCAAAGATCGAACGCGAATTCGAGAAAATAATGCAAAATATGATATGCACATGTAAAATGTATGATTATTTTTTAAAAAAACTTTTATTCTGGATGCAAATGTAAATGAATTGGATAAAAATGATAGATGAAAAATTGTGGCGAAATTTAGGGTGTGACATCTGGAAACATATTTGAGATGTTATACTAGTGATAACCCAAATAAGTGGTTCAACTACTTACACTTTGCATAATTTTGGTTCAATTCGAGCCACCACTCCTCCATCAAAATGTCCCCTTTTGAAGCTTTGTATGGTCGCACTCCTTCTTCTTTTCCTTCCTACACTGCGGGATCTACCACCATTCCGTCTCTTGACATATCTCTGCAAAATAGAGAGGAGATCTTATGGACTTTACAACATAATTTAGCACGAAGCAAAAAGAAAATGGAAGCTTAGAGTAATAAACAGAGAACACCTTGTACCTTTATCATAGGGGATCGCGTCTTGTTAAAACTTCAGCCCTACCACCAAACGTCTGTTAATCGTCACTCCTCTCAAAATCTTGCCAATGTCATTTTAGCCCTTTTCTGATCAACCGCAAAATTGGCATTGTCGCCTATGAACTAGAACTTCCAACTTCCTCCCGAATCCACTCGGTGATACACGTCTCTTAACTTCGTCCCTTTTACGAGAAGGACTCCGTCCAGCCTTGTCCATCGATTCCGCCTGAGTTCGAACCACCGTCTGAGAAAGAAGGTCGCCCAAAAAACATCGTTAAGGATACTCTGATTGATATCTCACGGCCACAAGATGAAGCACGGGGAAGAAAAAGTGTTTTTATGAGACAATTAGAAGACGAGAGAGAAAGAAGAAATGTTACAAGATTGAGACATGCAAATAAGGACAGAGGTACAAGTGATTTTCAACCGTGTAACTCTACTACTTTAAGTTCCAAGTCTGAACAAGAATCTTACAACAGACCTCAAGTGAATGAATCTCCACCGTTTGTTACCCCACCAACTAATATTGTCACTTTTCCTCCCTTGGATTCCACTATCCCTCCACGTGCTTTCCCAAGTTCCCACTAGTACGCTTCCTCATGTTTTTGTGGGAAGTGACAACACTTTAAGGCCAGTTGTTTCCCATGCACACACTAGGCTTCCCAAGGGATTCCCACATGTCCCACACCTTTCTCCACACCTTCCATCTATTTCCAACTCCTCTCATTCCATTATTCAAGCTTCCAAAGACCATGTTGCTTCTGGGCCTACAAATTATGTTTCCAAACCCATCCTTGACGACAAGGAAGATTTTGACCCGGTGAATAGTGATAGAAGGCCCACACGGATTAGAGCCAAGCCCAAGCACCTACAAGACTATGTTCTTAATTAAATAAATTGTTAGGTTGTTATGTTTTTTTAGTTTATCTTGTTTTGGGATGAGCCCATATATTAGGTCCATTAGGGTTATTTGATTTGTATTTAAGCTATTTTGATCTTGTGGAGAAGGTAGAGAATGAACATAAATTTATTTCTTAATTTATTTTTGTTGCAAGTTAGTTTTGTTTATGTCCTTTAGTAGAACCCTAGATCTTAAATTAAATAGTTGTTGAATCCTATCTATCATTGAGTTGGTTATTTGTCACTCTGAAGTTATAAAACTTATGATATATGGAAGAGTTAAGTTCACTACATCACTTGTATTTTAGCCAAAGATACTTTGGAATTTCTCAAGATGTCACACCAAAATGTGCAACGTCAAATAATTGAAAAAGTTCTAGAACCTGTTCTACGTTTTTGTTTGGGTTCAATGCAAGATCAATGTCCTGCTGGATAGAAAGGTATATATATTGATTTTCTTTGGTGTCCTTTAACAAAGTGAATCTATTATCTTTGAAGTCTTCAAAGGTTCTTATATACTCCTTGAGTGAGAACAAGGTATGTTTATGAGTTATTCTATTGGGAGAAGTATTTTCAGTGATGAGTAACTTTAGGATCAAAATTAATGACATGTTCATTGAAAAGGATTTAAACCAGATGTTGGAACGTCATCTCAGGATTTTGACACTCCAAAGATTGTGTAAGATTCTAAAGGGCTATAAGGCACTAAATAAGGAAGCTCTCAAGAAAGCATTTTAAAAGGGAGTTCATCATTTGGAGTTTGTTTTGGTCTGTGATCATCCGGTGTTTCAGAAATGAAATATTGAATGATTATGAGTCTTAGAGTAAAGAGCTTTTGGCCAAATCTGAAGAAGTTTGTATTATTGGAGGATATTCTAGTCATCTTGATTAAAATTAATTGAATCCAAGTATATCTCTAAGATTAGGAACATTGTTGAAGGAATATGAGTTTTCAATTGGGTTAATTACTAAAATAATGCAATGTTAAATGAAATGTTATGACATTGTAGTGCAAAATTCTACTACTATCAAACCACACAAATTTTATTCTACTTGTACAACAAAGTCATTGATTATGTCATCATTATGTCAAGGATCTTGATACATAAAATATTCGTAATCCCAAGCTTGGTTTGGCTAAGGAGGTTTGGTAAGGATTTTGTCATAACTTGAGGTGAAAGTCATTTTGAGTATACGATGGGTATTCTTTCTAGAAGGGCACTGGGGGAGAAATTTTGGTAGTAGTGTTTTGGCCGGTGTTGCCAACTATATTCCTTCTCGGGTTGTGTGCAAATTCAGAAAAGGGGCGTTTTCCATGACATGGAAAATGTCATTTCAAATGTTGCAGCATTGTCAACAGTCAAAGTTTTGAAAAGAGAAAAGATTGAACAAGGAAATGTCTCTCTCCTTTTATGAGTGGTACACATCATAAATAAATCACCTTCTACTTTCCTCATGGTTGACAACCCTTTTTATTCTAGATATATAAATCTTTGAATAAAAATATTCAACAATTCATAAGATAATTCTTAAATACAAAAATCTTCATTAGAAATCCATCTTCCAGTCAAACCATAAATAGAAAACTCATACAGTTGTTCTTGAGATCATTAGTGAATTCTGCTCCACAAATATCCAATGTCATCACACTCATGATAATTCTTTGACATTGATTGATCTATGCATGAGTTCCATCTTTTTTTATCATCAAAAATATGTTGAAGTCAGTACAAATGTTCTAAACATTTGGTCTAGAAACCCTACTCAAACTCTTCAACACCTGATTGGATTTTCTTCCAAGGAATACAACAATAAAAAGAAACCATTCATTAGAGACCAAAGTATAGTTTCCTAAAAGATGCTCTTCTTTTACTTCAATAGCTTGTCACTTTCATGTCAAACTTCTTCATTAGAAACCTGAGAAAACTTATTCTTGATCATCTTCACATTTGAACACTTTTCTTAAAAACACACTTATATGATCAAGAAAGAAGAAGTCAAGATATCACACCATAATGTGCAACATCAGACAGTTGCAAAAGCTCTAGAACATGTTATATGCTTTTTTTTGGTTCAATGCAAGATGAGTGTCCCGGTGGATAAAATTGTGTGTGTATATATATATATATATATATATATATATATATATATATATATATATATATATATATATATATATATATATATATATATATATATATATATATTGATTTTCTTTGGTGTCCTTTAACAAAGTGAATCTATTATCTTTGAAGTCTTCAAAGGTTCTTATCTACTCCTTGAGTTATATTCTATTGGGAGAAGTATTTTTAGTGATGAGTAACTTTAGGATCAAAATCAGTGGTGTGTTCATTGAGAAGGATATTGATGTTAAATCAGACGTTGGAACATCATCTTAGGAAAGAAGAAGTCAAGATGTCACCCCAGAATGTCAAAATGAACATTCATGGTTTTCATCATTTGAGAACATATCAAGCATTTTTAACCAACAAGTAGCATGCACTAAGGAAAAGTCTTACTTTTAAGGAAAAATTGAAATGATATTACCTCACTCTTGATGGAACGGAAGTTGCACTCACATGATGTAAAATAAATAAAAAAAAGGTTAGAGTAAAATTATAAAAGTGCAAGCAATATAATAAAGAAAGTAACATTGGAGACATGAATAATCATCAATTCCTCATGTATGTTGAATTTGTTGCCATGGTAGTGTCAATTTACTTTGTGTTATCCATACTGAATTATTTCAGTAACCCGAGACAATACTTTGATTGACACACAATTTGTTCCTTCCTTGAGTTGCTTTATTTGGAATCCAAGAAAGTAATTCAACTCTCCCATGAGACTCATTTCAAACTCTCCATGCATAATCTTATAGAACTCTTTGACACTTTACATGTTAGTAGAACCAAATACGATATAATGTCAAATGTATTATGTTTGATATTTAATGAAGCTAAACATGCTTATGTACACATAATTGTTTAAAAAATAAAATACATGAAAATATAGTATGATGAGATAATTATAAGTATATAAATTGATAACACACCATGATTATCATTTAGGAATTATTTGCAAATGAATACTAATAACATATATATCATACACTGAGTATGTCATATACTTAGAAAAAATAAACAAGTAAAAGATATAACTTACTAACAACGTGAAATTTGAGTTGATACTACCTCACCGTACAACATGACGGAGGATGAACTTGCATTTCAAAAGGAACTCTCAAAAGAAAGTTAAACCAAATGTAAAGTATGCCACAAAGACTTTAGAAAATCGTGATCTAACCAATTTTTACTATGACAAAGTACCCAAAAGTATAACTTGAGATAAAGCCAATAAGGTCATTGACTTTATGATCATTCATTTTGATTGAACTTTCATCTTTATCCTTTTCATGTTAGTTATCTTACTCCTCCCCGTGTTTCACCGATTCAGGTTTATTAATTTCTTCTTCGCCGATATTGAGTATGTTTCTTGAAGATATACCTACATCATGAAATGAAATACCTTTTTCAAGTATTCTCGGATACAACATCAAAAGTAATTTATGCATCTTTTACCAATAAAACAAAACTTGTTGTTGCTTTCTATATCACAAAATCCATCTTTTTGCCATATATACAATATGATTAGAATATGTTCACATGCCTTGAGCCACCATAAATGAAAATCCATATTCTATTCATAGAGTCAAGACAATGTTCTTACTAAAATAACAAGACAAGCTAGGTATCCAATCTTCTTTGGGTCTTCGAGGTTAGTGAAATATTGATTGCATTTGGGAAAGCCTTTCATACAACCATAGTGGCAATTCAAATCTTCACATCACTAAAATCACTATCGTAGACGTAAGTTCTTCCTCATGTTCTTCAAACTTACCAAACAATGTAGTGAGATCAAGTGATGTAAGACCATTGGCTTCCTTGGTCGCAGTGACCTTCGATTGCCAGTTCCTAGTAAGACATCTCAAAACTTTGTTAGTAGCAATTGCATTAGAACTAGACTTACCAAGTGCGTTCAAACCATTAATGAGATTTAATGAATTTTTATGATCATCATTATTCTATAGTGCTTTCAGCTTAGGTGTGACAACGTCATTGACATCGAATTGAGTAATAGCTTCACACATTCCATTGTCATATGAATTAATATGAATGTGCATACAAGTTTTCCAAAGACTATTATTTTCTTTCGGGGAAAAATTGGGATTATTTGAGAATCCCTTTTAGGTTCGTATGCCATTTTCTAATAAGAGTTTCAAAATACATAATCAATCGGATCTTTGATACCACTTGTTAGACTACGACGACTTATTTAGAGGAGAGTGAATATATCTGTAACGCCCCGAATTTAATTAATTATTTAATTAAATTATTAAAGGAATATTTGTTGGAATTTGTTGAAGTTGGACATTATCGGCGTAAATTGGGTTAATATGTTGTTTGGACGGGTAAGTTGATAGTCGAGTAATTGGTCGGTTTAATCGGAGAAATAAGATTATTATATCGGACTATTTATTTAATTAAGTTGGTTTGGTTGTTGCGTGGTAAATAACAAAGTGTGGGTGTTGTATAGTAGGCCCATTAAGAGTTTATGAGAAGATATTATTATTTGGTTTATTAGATTAAGAAGAAAAAAAAGCATTAGAAAAGAAAATATAGGTTTTGGTTGCGGTACGTGGAAAGAAAAAGAATAAGGGTTTGAAAAAGGAAGAAAAAGTCACAGAGGCACAAGGGTTTGGAGCAATAGCAGCCGATGCGAGGAGTTGATGTGAAATTGCGAGGAGTTGCTGTGAAATTGCGAGGAGATGAATCAAAGAGACAAAAGTTGAAAACTACGGCGAAGCAGATTCAATCAGGAAATTCGAGCTACCGTCAATTCTAAGGTAAGGGTGGGGTTCGAATTATATAACTGTGAATATGATGATTTATATGTGGGATTGAGGTTTTATGAGTTTAAACCGTGATATGTTGATTTATGGTATTTTGATTATGAATACTGGTTGCTGTTGGTGAATTTGTGTTGAACAAAATTCTGTGTATTGTTGTCTGCTCTGGAATTTAATAGTAGCATAATGTATAAATGTGTTGGATTATTGTATGGTGTTTTGAATCGAAACTAGAAATAATAATAGAAATCTGTGTGAAAACGATGAACAAGTGAAGAAGAATTTGGGACGGGACCTTAAGTTTTGAATGACGGACACCCTGTCTTAAGAAAGAAGAAGAAATTAATATATATATATATATATATATATATTTGTTGGATTTTGTTGTTCTGATTCTGGAAGGTTGTGACTAATTATTGTCAGGGGCGGATCCACGGTAGCATGAGCGGGTGCAGCTGCACACCCTGTAATTTTAAACTTAGCACCAGTATCCCTATATTTTTATATTTTGACCACCCTGAACTTTTTAATTTGCACCTTAGACCCAATACTCCCAAAACCTAAATTTCTCCTCATAATTTAATTTTTCAATTCTCTCTCTACTTCTCTCACTAAGCCTAGTTATCTAAGTTCCTTCCACACCACATCACTGCTAACGGCGAGGAATGACCATACCACCGTCAATCTTGGTATTTTCCTTCTATTCTCATGTATTAACCTCCTTCCGCAACTACAAGATTGCAACCGTGCACCATACTTGCTCACTCTAACTTGCTATTTTGTGTTCTTCTTTGTGATTTTTGGTCTAATCACTCTAACATTGAAGCTATTAAGGTTAGATATCTTGATTTTAATGTTTGTTAATTTAGTTTTTTTTTTAATTAGAAATTAGGATATGATAATTTTGTTGTTAAATTAAAACTCTATTAATTTTGAAATTAAAAATTAACAATGTTAAGTTAAGAGTAGCAGAAAAAATTTCTTGAAGAAGGATTGTGTCCTTTTGTCTTTTCATTGTGTGTATGCCACTATATTGTGTATTTGTTGTGTGGTTTGATCTTTGATGTAGTGATTTGTTTAATTTACTCCTAAATCTGTCTAATGCTTTTTGTTATTTTTAATTTATTCTTTTTGTTGTGTGATTATAAGTCAATTTCTGTCAAATCTGCGTCATAGTTTAGTTCAAAACTGGCTGATTTAGTGTAAAGGTTTAGAAGTGCTTGTTGCAGACTATCTTAGAAAATTGAAACAACTTTTCATCAAACTTTTAAACTTTTTTTTATAGATAAAGCTAATAGACTTTTGATTTATATACTTTTTATAGATAAAACTAATAGACTTTTGATTTATATACTTTTTTATTGATAAAGCCAATAGACTTTTGATTTATATACTTTTTATAGATAAAGTCAATAGACTCTTGATTTATATACTTTTATAGATAAAACCAATAGACTTTTGATTTATATACTTTTTATAGATAAAGCCAATAGACTTTTGATTTAAGCCAATAGACTTTTGATTTATATACTTTTTATTGATAAAGTCAATAGACTTTTGATTTATATACTTTTTATAGATAAAGCCAATAGACTTTTGATTTGTATACTTTTTATAGATAAAACCAATAGACTTTTGATTTATATACTTTTTATAGACAAAGTCAATAGACTTTTGATTTATATACTTTTTTATAGATAAAGCCAATAGACTCAATAGGCTTTTGATTTATATACTTTTTTATAGATAAAACCAATAGACTCAATAGACTTTTGATTTATATACTTTTTATAGATAAAGCCAATAGACTCAATAGACTTTTGATTTATACAGTGTATCTCTTTAGCATATTGCATAAGCTAGCTTGAAGGAAAGCTTTTTCTTTTTATATCAACGAAAACAATAAGACATGTTTATGAATGAATAAATTGAATATTGGTTTTGTATATACTATGCTGTAATAATATTTAGCATTCAAATTGTTTTGGTCCAGCAACAACAAGTATTCTTTTACTTTCTAAGTTGTTTCCGATTTGAAACAACGGTATGTGT
Organism: Vicia sativa; assembly: GCA_021764765.1. Classification (NCBI taxonomy): domain Eukaryota; kingdom Viridiplantae; phylum Streptophyta; class Magnoliopsida; order Fabales; family Fabaceae; genus Vicia; species Vicia sativa. Next base: position 205,720,224 of record CM038794.1, read on the forward strand.
CTCTTTTGGTGTTTTAATTTGATGCATTTTATTAAAAAATCTATATAAAAAATATCATAAAATGTGAACCAACCATGTTTTTTTTATCGAACCAGTTTGCTAAAATATACAAAGATAATATTAGACTTATTGTCTACAACTTTTATCCATATTTAACTTATGTTTTTGGTATTGTTAATGATTTCTATAACTTTTTTTTTTGTTTGTTATAGGAGATTATGGAGAAGTTTTTTAAGAGAAAATTACCATCAAATGAACAAGAATCTAGTTCACAATAACATGTTCAATTTAATTTGAAAGATTTATAATCATATTTTGGAAAGCAACTTAAAATGTCAGCATATTATCTTAATAATCAAGAGATAATTCGCAGAACATATATACAAAAAGGACCTTGCCAACCTACTCAACATAATTTTCCTCAAAAAAAAAATTGGAAACTCATTGAGAAGATTTTGTCCTTCTTGGTTTAATGAATTTGAAAATTGGTTAGAGTATAATATAAAAAAGGATGCGGCATTTTGTTTATGTTATCTTTTTCGACCCGATTTCGGAAAACAATCTGGTGGTGATACATTTGTAACTGATGGATTCACTAATTGGAATAAGAAAGATAGACTATCATCACATGTTGGAGGTCCAAGTAGTGCTCATAATATCGCTTGGAAGAAATGTCAAGATTTGATGAATCAAAATCAATATATTGAAGTTGCGATATGTAAACAATCTGAAAATGTTCGTGACCTATATAGATGGCGGTTAACAGCTTCCATTGATTGTATTTGTTACCTATTAAAGCAGGGATTGGCTTTTCGTGGTCATAATGAATCAATAGAATCGGGGAATCAAGGTAACTTCTTAGAAATGCTTAGATGGTATGCTAAGAGGGAAAAAAAAGTAAGATAAGTTGTATTGGAAAATGCTCTTGAAAATCAAAAAATGATTTCTCCATCAATTCAAAGGGATATTGTTAAGGCTGCCTCTTTAGAAACCACCAAAGTTATATTGGTTGATCTCGGAGATGAATTATTCGCCACTCTTGTTGATGAATCCTGTGACATATCTAATAAGGAACAAATGACTGTTGCTTTACGTTACGTTAACAAAAATGGAATTATTATTGAATGTTTTTTGGGAATTGTTCATGTTAAAAGTACAACAACAATAACTTTGAAAGTGACCGTTGAAGAGTTGTTTTGCAAACATGGTCTTACTACTTCAAGAATTCGTGACAAGGTTATGATGGTGCTAGTAACATGCAAGGGGAATTTGGTGGTCTAAAAAGTTTGATCTTAAGTGAAAATTCATCTGCATATTATGTACATTGTTTTGCCCATCAATTGCAACTTACATTAGTTGTTATTGCCAAAGATCATCTTCAAGTTTGTGGTATTTTTAACTTAGTGTCTACTTTAATAAATGTTGTTGGGGGATCTTGCAAACGACAAGATATGCTTTGTGAAAGACAAATAGAGAATATTAGGGAAGCATTGGGAAAAGGAGAAATTGCTAGTGGGCAAGGTCTAAATCAAGAAACTAATCTCAAACGAGTTGCTGATACTCGATGGAGTTCTCATTTTGCTACTTTGACCAATTTGATATTGATGTATGATTCTATAATGGATGTTCTTGACATTTTGAAAAAAGATTCAACATTGCTAAGAGACCAAAAGGCTGAAGCAAATGGTCTCATACTTTTGATGAATAATTTTGATTTTGCACTAACATTACATTTAATGAAAAATATCTTGTGTATTTCAAATGAATTGTCACATGCATTGCAAAGAAAAGATCAAGACATCGTTAATGCTATGAAATTGGTTAACATCACAAAGCAGCGATTGCAAGCTTTAAGAGATGATGGATGGAAGGAAATCTTTGTTGGATGAGGCAAACTTATTTTGTAATATGCATGACATTCACATTCCAAACATGAATGATATATACTTTTCAGGAAGATAAAGGCGTGGAAGTAATGTTGAGTCTGTCACAATAGAGAAACATTATCGCATTTAATTATTTTATACCGTCGTGGACATGCAACTTCAAGAACTTAACAATCAATTTAATGAGACAATTAGTCGGTTGCTCATTTGCATGGCTTGTTTGAATCCAACAAATTTGTTCTCTTCTTTTGACAGGGAAAAACTGGTTGAGTTTGCAAAGTTCTATCCACGAGATTTTTGTCAAACTAGTTTGGTGTTGCTTGATCGCGACTTTATCGTCTATATTAATCGGGAGACTGCAAGTATACAACCCTATCGCGTAGTTTTAAAAGATATCGAACCTAAGGGACTATAAATCGAACTAACGTAACCTAAACTACTATGTAAAGCTATAGCTATCGAATAAAAAATTGGGGGAATTTTTGGGTAATTAAACTTAATTCTAATTGAAATAATAATATGCGAATATCGGTATGTACTTCATTAATCCTAGAGAATCCGGCTTTCCACTGACTTATTTTCTCAAAATGATAATAATCCTTTTTCAGCAAAATATATTTATTTAAAAATCTTATCTCAAACTTTCGCTCTGTTGAATCGGATTATAATTTTAAACTCTAATGTATGCTCTCGCTATCCCATTGATTTTAAAATTACTTTTTGAAAATAAATAAAGTTTAATCGGTTTTAAAACGCTGTCACAGTCTTTAAAAACAATACCTAGTATCTACTATCTGATTTTAAACCTCAAACTTTCGTTCTATTGGTTTCTAATCTTAGTCCAGTTTATTAACCTCAAACTTTCGCTCTGTTGGTTTCTAAGCCTTTTTTAACAAATTAAATTAGATAACTAAATCAGAAAAAGTGTTTATTTTATAAAATATAATTAAGCCAGTTTGTTCCGGATCCTTTCAGATTAACTTGTTACATATCGATATTTAAATAATTTAGCCAGACATATTCATACAAACAGACATGAATAAATTAAAGATTTTAACATTCATAAATAATTTCATGGCAATATAAATAAATCTCATGCAAATAATTAATTAAATAAATTAAGACAATGTAAATAAGAAACCTGAAATAAATAACTGCTGGAATTAATTCTTGATGCTTGAAATAACTCGTACAATATCTTGGTTCTTCAACGGAAATTAAAACAATTTGCTCGAAAGGAAACTAGCTAGAAATCTAAGAACAATACTCGAAAATTAATGCTGGAATTCGAATTACAAAGGAAATAATATTGCTGGAAAGTAAACTTTGAAACTGTAAAAAGAAAGTTGGAAAACGGAGGAACCCTTCTATGATTCGTAGATGCCTTTTTATAGTAGTAGAAAGTAACTCCTTTTTCCTATATTTTCGTCCCACTTAAACGAAAATATCTCACTTCACGAGACGTGCGTCCCGTGATTTTCTCATTCCAACTGACCAATATTGAGACGGGCTTCTCAACACTTTCCTTTAGGGCCACGTGGCAAGGAGGCGGGCGCCTCAAGTATAGTAGGGGGTTGAGACGTGCGTCTCACTCCTGTTCTGGGCTAGGGCTTGCTTGCTTCGCTTGCTTGGGCATGGTTGCTGATTATAGTAATCCTTTAATCCATCACTTTGCTTTGCACACCCATTTTTCTTCATTTCTTGCACATTAATTAAATAATTCTCTCAAATATCTTCACTTTGCTCAATTTGTCCAATAAAAATAAAATACCTGAAACAATAAAAATACCAACGTAATATAGAAATAAAATGAAATGATTAATTAAAAATGCTAACATTATTTATGAAAATTAAATCAAATATACTATATAAAATTGCGTTATCAAACTCCCCTATACTTGAACCATTACTTGTCCTCAAGCAAAAAGTAAAATGAAAATCTCTGAAGCTCAGTCAAAACGCAAATATAAGAACATACATTACTTTGTACTAGGTTGCGAGTTGATTTTTTGTCGGAAAGTTTAAGTCGAACTTAAACACCAAAGTTACCGTAGAAACACTAGACAACCCTATTTATGCAGACCAATTTAAGTCATGTCATTATAGCTCAACCTAATACTTTGTTTTATTTCACCCGTTTTCATTCTAGTGCAATCACGTTAAGCCCTTTACCTTACACGCACATAGTGGAGTAACCGGTTAGTGAATTTGATCTTAGTAAAGCCTAGGAGTTCGGTAATTAAATATTTGGTACTCCTTTTCCAATTAAAATTGCGGGGATTGAACCGTGCCTACCAAGTTCAGCACCAGGGACCACTGAACCAATTTATAATGGATTATTTTGCATAAAGTTTATAGTTTCTGCGACTGTTGGATTAAATGATCTGGTAAGGATCATCTAACTTAGTAGGTGCATCTACAGATAAAAGCAATTTCTTGAAAATATTTGATCAATCACTTATATTCATCGGTTCTCCACGTAGTTTGTGTTTACGGCGGTGCCGACTGCTTAATAAACTACTCGGGGCTATTTAAAACTAAGTTTTAAAGGTTTTGGTATAATAAGTACTTAAATCAATCTAACACATTGGGGGTTTTAAAGTGTTAGGACGATAACAATTTTGCTAAGTTTTTCTCGAATTCTTGTTTATAATAGGCAACCTTAATACTAGTTGAATATGTTGATAAATGCGTTTTAATTTATTTTTCGTTATGGCTCAAGAAATAGGAAGAATTCGAATAAGCACTAAATTTTGCATATAAGGATTAAAATTTTCATAAACACGTATTTTATTGAATTAAAATTTGCAATACAGGGAAGGAAATAAAAGGATAATACTACAAAGAGAGCAAAGGAAAAAGAAATGAACAAGGAAATGATCCGACTCCCCTATACTTAAAAGGAGCAATGTCCTCAATGCGATAAATACGAAGGAGAATCAGACTGAAAGATGGTGATCACTCGTTGCTTGGAGAATTTGGAGCTCTAGTTCTTCTACCTCTAGTACGAGGTCTTTGATGCCTGTCGGAATCAGAATCATTGAGATGAAGAGCATCCGTGATGCGAGCAGTTAAAGATTCGAAATTACGGTCATTGCGGAAAGCATACTCCTGATGTTCACATCTTAACTCTTGTTGGTGGCGTTGTAAATCTTGTACGAGACGTAAAGTCTCATCTTGGTTTTGTTGCATGGCGTGGAACAGGAGATCTTGACGATTCATATGAGCTTGCATAGCCGCGTAATTAGCATCTGGATTTTCTGGTTGTTGTGCGGCAGGAGCATCAAGAGCAAAACGCCAATTAGCGCGGACTCGAACATCGATTTGATTAGGACAGGGTAACACAACACCGGGTATTTGACGACGGTTTATCATTAATGTAAACCGGCCATCTTGTCGAGGAGATATTATGTGAGAATCACGACAATAGATTACATCAAGCAGATTTGCTGGCATCATATATTGGGTTAAAGACAACAGCTCGGCGGAAAGACCTAAAGCATATGCTAGAGAAGTGATGATGCCACCAAAAACGAATGGGTTTGTACCTGCTGCGTTGACGCATGTATGTATGTGGCTGAGCAAGAAAGGCGCGGCATTGACAGCAAGACCATTGAGAGCACAGAAAATGATAAACAATTCATTTTGGTTGACCTTGTGATTGTTGGTCCTACCAAAAATAGTGTTAGCAAGTATACGGTGAAAGTATCTCAATGCAGGATTGTGGCTGTGGGAAGCATAGAGATCGCGCCAACTTTCCGTGGTTTGACCGGTTAGATCATTCCATAGAGAGAAGCCGACTTGATCCCAAGAAAGATCGCTGTCATTGTCGAATGGTTTGTAATGAACATGCTCGCCGCGAGTGAAAAGTAAAAGCTCGGCGACCCTTTCTTGATCAAGAGAATACAATTGGTTGAACATGCGGAAGTTAGCAGTGCCGGTTGTGTAGGGATCGTCGGTAGGTGTCGTGTATGAGAAAGAACTAAGGAATTCAAGCATGAGTGGTTCATAGGTTGGGTATGGGTTTGTGCAGAGACTGAGTAAACCGGTATTTGTAAGCAAGAAGACAATGCTATATGTCATTCCTAAGGTGTCTAAACTATTGGAATCGACATATTTCGTAGGGACGACCGAACGGGTATAGAATTTGAGATATTTGGCGTGTTGTTGGCCATCGTCGCTATCGCGGAAAATGATATTGGAAAGGTCGGGTGGTGGTTGGTCTGGTTTAACTTGTCGTTGGTTGTTTCGTGGAGCCATAGGGAAGAATGGATTGAATAAGAAAAATGGTAGAAAGGGAATGAGGATGAGTATTTATAGTGAAATGAAATTTATGAGTGATAAATTATAATAATTTGATGTTGGGAATTGAGGAGGGAAAATTTGAATGGGAATTAATGATGGGAAGTGGAAAGAATATTATTTTGAAAGAAGAGTAAAGAGTGTTTGAATGGAATTGAATTGTGATGAATGGAAAAACGAAACTGACGAGACAAGTTAATGACCAGGAGACCAGAAAAGCTCTGCACGAGGCAAGCATGCTTGAGGCGACCGTCCTGACCAAAGAGACCACGCGTGAGGCGTGCGTCTCGAAAAACATATTTTGACTGGCATGAGGCGACCGTCTCGAAAAGATGAGAAGACTGGGAGGCGGGCGTCCCGAAATTGCATGGCTGGGAACAGTTGGAGGCGTGCGTCTCCAGCCTGCGTGTTGGACTGAGGCGTGCGTCTCATGTTGCTTGTGAAACATGCACAGCACGCGTGGGAATATTGGTCAGAGCACGCAAGGAACGGACAGATAGAATCACACATGCAGACTATAAATGCAGTACACGGATTACACAGGGAGCAAAACTAGCAATTATAACAACAATAATAATAATGCAATTAAAGAAGAAAAATGCAACAGTAATAATATTTTTGATATAATATAAAGAACTACAACATTATAATAATAATAAACAGGGATTGCATTATATGGAAAAGGAGAGTGCTTACAATTTAAGGATCAAATATTCGGAAAGCAAAACAGAATAAAAATAACACAACGGAAACATTGCAAATCCTAACTGAAATAAACAAAACTAAACTAAATAAATTAAAATAACTACTTAAAATCTAGCCACTAGATGGTCCTGCTTTAGGAGCAGAGGAAGAATGAAAATAAGCGAAAACTTCTTGAAATTGCGCTGAAACAGTATCCATAAAACCAAAGAAGTCAGCTCGCAGACTAGTCAAATCACCCCTCAAAGCCTGATGTTCCACCTGAAGAGCGTGGATGGTAGTAGCATAATTAAGAGGAGGAGCCTGATGCATAACGGTGTCTGGTGCAACAGAGTGAGCGGTGGAAGCATGCTGAGGAGGATCTATGTCATAATAACCGGGAGGAGCAGTGGGATCTTCCTCGGAATCCTCTAAAACTTCATAATCTTGCGGAGTCTCAGGAGTGTTGGGTTGAGCAGGATGCTGATCAAGACCATATGGCCAATTGGCTCTGTTATGCACACTCGTAGCAGGATTAGGCAATGTAAACAGATGCATAACTTGGTTATTAATCAACAGGGTAAACTGAGTCGGGTCAAGATCACCAATCATACCAGTGTTGAAACAAAACTCGATGGTCATGCAAGTAACACCAGTAAAAGCATTCAGATTCCTAAAAGGTTGTCTTAGTCCAACAACATTTGCAATCATAGTAACGAGGCCTCCCATCCGAATGGGTGCATGATTAGTATCAACAAGATCCACGAAGGTACGCAGCATAAAAGTGACCGCATTAACCGGGCGGTTCTGCGAAGCACAAAACATGATAAAAAGCTCATCTCTAGAAACAGTAGTGACATTCTGGGGCTTTCCAAAAATGGTGTGGGCCAGAATCTTGTGGAAATACCTGAAGGCCGGGTTATGGATGTTCTCTGATACAAAGTCCTCAGGCTCAGGGTTAAGGATTCCAGAAATAGATCCCCAAAAATAATCAAGCTCTCTAAAGCCAAGATATTCCTCCTGAGTTTCATGATACACTCCTATGCCATTAGGAAATCCTAGAAGCTCACCCAATTCCTTGTGATTAAACTTGAAATTAATACCAAAAAGTCTGAAAAGGATAAGTCCACGGCGTTGAGCTAACCCGTGAGTAGGAATGTAAGTCAGAGAGCTGAGGAACTCCAAAGTGAGGTTCCAATAAGTAGCATAGCAAGTCATAAGGCGCGAATTATCCCATCCGATTTGATTCAGCAGAAAAAGCACACTATCCCGAATACCAAGAGCAGTCATAGTACCATAATGAGGGTAGATAGTAGGAAACATCTCACGCCTGGATAAAACTCCATATTTGGTGTTCTGATTTCTTCCTCTGAAACTGACTGGCATGTTATCAACTCGAGACATAGTGGAAAGAGAATAAGCAGCTAGAAGAATCCTGAAGAGAAGAAAAATAAAGAAGATCAGCATTGGCCAAATGCCGATAAGAAGAAAGACATAGAATAGAAATAAATAAGACAGAGAATAGAAATATAATGAAAAGAAAATAGATAAAGAAAAGAAATATATTTTTTATGTTTTTTTTTTAAAATAGAATAAAGAAGAAATGAAACAAAATAAAAAGAAAGAAATATAAAAACGGTGGGTTGTCTCCCACAAAGCGCTTTGTTTTATGTCGTAAGCTCGACAAATAAAACTAAAGAGTTAGTCTTTTAATCGAGCATGTGGCTCGTCTAGATTTATCGTTTGAGAATTTTCCTCGATTTCGGTAAGATGGTAATGTTTTAGACGCTGCCCGTTTACTACAAACGGTTCAATCGAAGGTCCCTTAATTTCTATTGCACCACTTGGATAAACTAGAGTAATTTCGAAAGGTCCTGACCACCTAGATCGTAATTTTCCAGGAAATAATTTTAATCTTGAGTTAAATAGTAAGACAATATCACCTATGTTAAAATTCTTCCTAGATATACGCTTATCATGCCATTTCTTCGTGCGCTCTTTGTAAATCCTAGCATTTTCGTACGCATCCTGTCTAAGTTCTTCTAATTTATTTATATCAAGGATACGCTTCTCACCAGCGGCAGTATAACTTAAGTTCAGATTCTTAATGGCCCAATAAGCCTTGTGTTCTAATTCAACCGGAAGGTGGCACGACTTACCATAAATAAGTTTGAAAGGAGTAGTACCGATGGGAGTTTTATAGGCAGTTCTATATGTCCATAAAGCTTCATGAAGTTTAAAGGACCAATCCTTTCTGGATGTAGCGACAGTCTTTTCAAGGATTTGTTTTATCTCGCGGTTTGAAACTTCGACTTGTCCTCTAGTTTGAGGATGGTAAGGTGTAGCTACGCGGTGTCAAACTCCATATTTCCCTAATAGTTTTTCAAAGATTTTGGAAATTAAATGAGAGCCACCGTCGCTTATAACTAGTCGGGGTACACCGAACCTAGGAAAGATTATGTTCTTGAAAAGCTTAAGTACTACTCGGGTTTCGTTTGTTGGAGAAGCTATAGCTTCGATCCATTTTGAGACATAATCCACATCCACGAGTATATACTTATTACCGGAAGAAGATGGAAAGGGTCCCATAAAGTCTATTCCCCGCACATCAAAGATTTCGACTTCTGGAATGCCTTTTTGTGGCATTTTGTCACGTCTAGATATATTACCGGTGCGTTGACACCTGTCACATTTTAAGATGGTGGCATGTACATCTTTCCATAAATTAGGCCAATAGAGGCCGGATTGTAAGATTTTTGCACATGTTTTGGATGTACTAGCATGTCCTCCGTAAGGTGCAGAATGACAATGTGTTATAATGTTTTCGATCTCTTCTTCTGGCACACATCGGCGGAAAATTCCATCGGGACCTCTCTTGAAAAGTAAAGGTTCATCCCAATAATATTGTTTAAGATCATGGAAGAATTTCTTCTTCTGTTGATAAGTAAGTTCAGGTGGTAGAACGCCTGCAGCGAGGTAATTTACGAAATCAGCATACCAAGGCACAGAGGAGATGGCTAAGGTGGTTTCCATGAGTTTATCAGGTTTTGTGTCTTCCAAGTGGGCAATCAGTTTATCCTATTGGAATTCATCATCGATTGACACTTGTTCATGTTTAAGATTTTCTAGTCTAGAAAGATGATCTGCTACCACATTTTCAGTTCCTTTCTTATCTTTGATTTCTAAATCAAACTCTTGCAGCAGTAGTATCCATCTCAGGAGTCTAGGTTTAGCGTCCTTTTTGGTTAGGAGATATCTAATAGCAGCATGATCAGTGTAGATGATTATTTTGGATCCTACTAAATAGGAACGGAACTTATCTAGTGCGAAGATCACTGCTAATAATTCTTTCTCGGTTGTAGCATAATTCATCTGCGCTTCGTCTAAGGTTCTGCTTGCATAATATATGACGTGGAGTCTTTTATCCTTTCGTTGTCCTAAAACAGCTCCTACGGCGTAGTCACTCGCGTCACACATTATTTTGAAAGGTTCATTCCAATCTGGAGTTTGCATAATAGGCGCATAAATTAATGCTTTCTTTAATGTTTGAAACGCTTCTAAACATTTTTCGTCGAAGATGAATTCAACGTCTTTCATTAATAGCTCAGTTAGGGGTTTAGTTATCTTAGAGAAATCTTTAATGAATCGTCGATAAAAACCGGCGTGTCCTAAAAAACTTCGAATTTCTCTAACAGATTTTGGAGGTTGAAGGTTCTCAATAACTTCGATTTTAGCAGAATCGACTTCAATTCCTCTTTTGGATATAATGTGTCCTAATACAATTCCTTCTTGTACCATAAAATGGCATTTCTCCCAATTAAGCACTAGATTAACCTTCACACAATGTTCCAATACCCTTTCTAAATTTTCTAAACATTCTTCGAAACTTTGTCCACAAACGGAAAAATCGTCCATGAAGACTTCCATAATATTGTCTAGAAAATAAGCAAATATTGCCATCATGCATCTTTGAAAAGTCGCAGGAGCATTGCATAAACCAAATGGCATTCGTCTATAGGCAAAGGTTCCAAAAGGGCACGTGAAAGTTGTTTTCTCTTGGTCATCAGGATGAATAGGTATCTGAAAGAAACCTGAGTAACCGTCCAAGAAACAGAAGTGGGAATGTCTAGCTAAACGTTCCAACATCTGATCTATAAATGGTAAAGGGAAATGATCTTTTCTGGTGGCTTTGTTAAGTTTTCGATAATCAATGCACATTCTCCATCCAGATTCAACTCGTTTAGTTATTATTTCTCCTTTCTCATTTTCGACTACTGTGACACCTCCTTTCTTAGGTACAACATGCATAGGGCTAACCCATTTGCTATCAGATATAGGATATATGATTCCTGCTTCTAAAAATTTCATAACTTCCTTTTTCACTACCTCACTCATAATCGGGTTTAGTCTCCTCTGGTGTTCTCTTGAAGTTTTACAATCTTCTTCTAACATAATGCGATGCATACATATAGAGGGACTTATTCCTTTAAGATCAGTGATATTATACCCTAAGGCTGTTGGATATTTTCTCAGAATTTGTAAAAGTTTTTCAGTTTCGGTTTCTTCAAGTTCTGCATTGACTATCACTGGTCATTCGAGTTCAGAATCTAGGAATTCATACCTTAGATTTTTAGGAAGTTTTTTAAGTTCTAGGGATGGTTTCCTTAAACATTGTGTAGGATCTGGCGCTATAGCTAAGCATTCACTTAAATTACTATTCAGATTTTCATCGAGATTGTCTTTATTTTCAAGTTCAGCTTCTTTTCTACACTCATTGATGATATCCATGAAGTAACAAGTATCTTCAATTGCAGGTGCTTTCAGGAATTGAGAGAGGATAAATTCGATTTTCTCTTCGCCTACTTCAAAAGTAAGTTTTCCTCTTTTTACGTCTATAATTGCACCGGTTGTGGCTAAGAAAGGCCTTCCAAGAATGATTGGAGTAACTTCGTCCTCCCTTATGTCCATGATAATGAAATCAGTTGGTATGTAGAATTGGCCTATGCGTACAGGAACATTCTCAAGAACTCCTGCGGGATATTTAATTGACCTATCTGCTAATTGAACAGACATTTTGGTTGGTCTTAGTTCTCCCATGTCAAGTTTCTTACATATGGATAGCGGCATCACACTTATACTGGCTCCTAGATCACATAAAGCTTTGTCTATGACAAATTTACCAATTACACATGGAATAGAGAAACTTCCAGGATCTTTGAGTTTAGGAGGCATTGTGTCTTGAATTATTGCGCTACATTCAGCAGTAAGCATGACAGTTTCATTATCCTCTAGCTTTTTCTTATTGGATAGAATTTCTTTAAGGAATTTAGCATAGGAGGGCATTTGAGTTATAGCTTCGGTAAAAGGAATTGTAACATTAAGTTGCTTCAGAAGATCCACGAATTTCTTAAATTGACCCACATTCTTAGTTTTAGCTAACCTTTGAGGGTAAGGAATATGAGGCTTATAAGGTGGTGGGGGTACATAAGGTTCGTCCTTTTGTGTGGTATCTTCATTATTATCCTTCTGATTTCCCTTTTCTGGTTTATCTTTAGTTTCAGATTGTGTAACAGAACAGAATTTTGTTGCATATCTGGGCTATTGTTTCTGGGATCTACAGGTCCATCATACTCTGTTCCGCTTCTTAAGATTACAACATTTGCATGTCCTTTGGGATTAGGTCGAGGCTGTCTATGAAATGAGCCAGCAGGAGCAACAGAAGCTGCTTGTTGTTGAGCTACTTGAGAGATTTGTGTTTCTAACATTTTATTATGTGTAGCTAAAGCGTCAAGCTTGTTAGATAATTGCTTAATCTGCTCATTAATGTGTATATTCTGATTTTGAACATCTTTATTAGTTTGGGATTGAGTATTATTAGTTTGGGATTGAGTAGCAATGAAGTGCTCTATCATGATTTCCAAATTAGACTTCCTAGGAGCATTTGATGTGTTAGGACCATTATTAGGATGATTTGGAATAGCTTTAGGATAACCAGGTGGTGTAGCAGGAGATTGTCCAGGTGCGTATAACGCATTGTTATTCTTGTATGAAAAGTTAGGATGATTCTTCCAGCCAGGGTTATATGTGTTGGCTGTAAGGATTATCCTGTACGTAATTTGCTTGTTCAACTGGAACTCCTGTTAGAAGTGGGCATTCTGGAGCAAGATGTGATTGAAGACCACATAAATCGCAAGTTTGAGCAATTGCAGCTACAGTAGCTGCGGGAGCAGTGGTAAGATTCTCAAGCTTTTGAGTGAGAGCTTCCACTTTAGCGTTGACTTGATCCAGACTATTCACTTCAACCATGGCACCTTTTGTTTGAGATTTTTCTACGCTCACTCTCTCCGTACCCCACTGATAATGGTTCTGAGTCATGCTTTCGATAAGTTGTCTTGCTTCAGTATATAGTTTATTCATCAGTGCGCCACCAGCTGCAGCGTCTATAGTCAATCTCGTATTGTACAAGAGACCATTATAGAACGTGTGAATAATCAGCCATTCTTCTAAACCATGATGAGGACAAAGTCTAAGCATGTCTTTATAGCGTTCCCAAGCTTCGAAGAGTGATTCATTGTCTTTTTGTCTGAAACCATTGATATTGGCTCTGAGCATAGCAGTTTTACTTGGAGGAAAATATCAAGCCAAGAAGACTTTCTTCAACTCATCCCATGTGGTGATTGAGTTAGAAGGAAGAGATTGGAGCCATGCGCGAGCTCTGTCTCTTAGAGAAAAAGGAAATAGGCGCAATTGTATCGCCTAGGGATTTACACCATTCGCTTTCACAGTGTCTGCGTACTGCACAAACACTGACAGATGAAGGTTCGGGTCGTCAGTAGGAGCTCCAGAAAACTGGTTCTGCTGAATGGCGGAAAGAAGCGAAGGTTTCAGCTCGAAATCGTTTCGAGCGATAGCAGGAGCAGCAATACTATTGTGAGGCTCCGCTTGAGAAGGAACAGCGTAATCCTTAAGAGGACGAGGAGCAGGAGGAGGTGGTGGTTCAGCCATCTTCTTAAGTTCTTCAATGTCTGGAAGTTTGGTCGAAGGAAGATTGTTGAGTTCACAATACTCTTGATTTCATCTTCTTAATCTAAGATAACGCTCGATATCGTATATAGTTATATGCAAAGGACCGCCTTGAGAGCGAGTATTTGGCATACACAGAGGGAAAAGAAATAGTTGCTATAGTCTATACTTTGTAATAAAATCACGATATCAACTTAAATAGTCCCCGGCAACGGCGCCAAAAACTTGATCGCGACTTTATCGTCTATATTAATCGGGAGACTGCAAGTATACAACCCTATCGCGTAGTTTTAAAAGATATCGAACCTAAGGGACTATAAATCGAACTAACGTAACCTAAACTACTATGTAAAGCTATAGCTATCGAATAAAAAATTGGGGGAATTTTTGGGTAATTAAACTTAATTCTAATTGAAATAATAATATGCGAATATCGGTATGTACTTCATTAATCCTAGAGAATCCGGCTTTCCACTGAATTATTTTCTCAAAATGATAATAATCCTTTTTCAGCAAAAAGTATTTATTTAAAAATCTTATCTCAAACTTTCGCTCTGTTGAATCGGATTATAATTTTAAACTCTAATATATGCTCTCGCTATCCCATTGATTTTAAATTTACTTTTTGAAAATAAATAAAGTTTAATCGGTTTTAAAATGCTGTCGCAGTCTTTAAAAACAATACCTAGTATCTACTATCTGATTTTAAACCTCAAACTTTCGCTCTATTGGTTTCTAATCTTAGTCTAGTTTATTAACCTCAAACTTTCGCTCTGTTGGTTTCTAAGCCTTTTTTAACAAATTAAATTAGATAACTAAATCAGAAAAAGTGTTTATTTTATAAAATATAATTAAGCCAGTTTGTTCCGGATCCTTTCAGATTAACTTGTTACATACCGATATTTAAATAATTTAGCCAGACATATTCATACAAACAGACATGAATAAATTAAAGATTTTAACATTCATAAATAATTTCATGGCAATATAAATAAATCTCATGCAAATAATTAATTAAATAAATTAAGACAATGTAAATAAGAAACCTGAAATAAATAACTGCTGGAATTAATTCTTGATGCTTGAAATAACTCGTACAATATCTTGGTTCTTCAACGGAAATTAAAACAATTTGCTCGAAAGGAAACTAGCTAGAAATCTAAGAACAATACTCGAAAGTTAATGCTGGAATTCGAATTACAAAGGAAATAATATTGCTGGAAAGTAAACTTTGAAACTGTAAAAAGAAAGGAAAACGGAGAAACCCTTCTATGATTCGTAGATGCCTTTTTATAGTAGTAGAAAGTAACTCCTTTTTCCTATATTTTCGTCCCACTTAAACGAAAATATCTCACTTCACGAGACGTGCGTCCCGTGATTTTCTCATTCCAACTGACCAATATTGAGACGGGCTTCTCAACACTTTCCTTTAGGGCCACGTGGAAGGAGGCGGGCGTCTCCCACTAAAGAAGGGATCCGAGGCGGGCGCCTCAAGTATAGTAGGAGGTTGAGACGTGCGTCTCACTCCTGTTCTGGGCAAGGGCTTGCTTGCTTCGCTTGCTTGGGCCTGGTTGCTGATTATAGTAATCCTTTAATCCATCACTTTGCTTTGCACACCCCTTTTTCTTCATTTCCTGCACATTAATTAAATAATTCTCTCAAATATCTTCACTTTGCTCAATTTGTCCAATAAAAATAAAATACCTGAAACAATAAAAATACCAACGTAATATAGAAATAAAATGAAATAAATAATTAAAAATGCTAACATTATTTATGAAAATTAAATCAAATATACTATATAAAATTGCGTTATCATTGCTTCATAATCAACTTGAGACTTATATCATGGATATGTGCAGCAGTATTGAATTTGAATCTTTGAAAGGAATTGGTCATTGTTTTGGATAGCCCGAGCACATTCGAGCAATGGGTCTGTCCCTATGGTACTGCACAAACGCGCATTAGTGCTCCTCGCGAGTGTTCCCGCTATAACGCGTTCGACATATGTCGAACTGAGCAAAGCCTGCAACCATTGCGCCGAACGTCCGTCTTGAGCTAAGTGCCCGACACAACGGTAAGTAGCGGTCGTGACTACCCGACTTTGACCTAGTCAGACCGGATGGCTATATTTGTGGACCCGTATATTTCGGCCCATATTCAGTAGCCAACGAGAATCATCCTATGACATTATATAAACCCTCATATCTTTGGGGGAAAGGTATCTTTTTTCTTACACTCTAACCACTCAAATACTTTCTACCTATCCTTTCGATCATTTGCTTACTTTAGCATCGGATTGCCTTGCAGGTACACCACCCCCCTCTTCATCAACTTGCTCGGAAGATTGTCAACTGCTCGGCGGTCTCCAATTCTGATCGATAGTTCAGATCAGTGGCGTCGTCTGTGAATTTCTTCCCCATCTTCATAGAAAACATCTTCAAAGATCAAAGATAACTTTCAACCTCAAAAGATGGTCGAACCTAACGATCATTCTCTTCCCAGCCATCCTATCATTTCACCAGTTAAGAAAACAGATAGGACATTTTCCTCTGCTCATCACGAGGACACCAACAGGGATGGTAGAACTGCATCCCCAAATCCTGAAGGTGCAGTTGATCAAGACTTCTTGGACGATCCAAAATCCAAGAATCCATTCACTGACCCCATCAGATTTTAACCAATAGTCCTGCCGCCCATCAACACGGATCTGTCATTAGCCGTTATCCTATCAGCCCTCAGTCAGACCAATAATCTCCTCCTTCAGCAGGGCCAGCGCATCGAGACTCTTGAAAGAAACCGCCCCTCATCTCCACCTCAGAGATCTGGGGCTGTCATCTCCTGATGCCCTTCACCGAAGAGGATAGCCCGAAGGAAAGATCACTTTGATCGTCAGAATAAGAGGGGTCATTCCCCTCCTCACGAGAATCGGAAGTCGCCAACCCACAAAAGAACAAAGAACGAGCCTCATCGCTCCTGCGATCGCTCGTCATCTCCAAGATCAAAAGAGGAAAGAAAATCCTCCCCCTCCCACAAGAGACGCAACCGCTTTTTCTCCCCATCTCTTGACCGGAGTGATGACGATGAACACCACGGTCCGCTATGTCGGGCCATCATGGATATTCCCATCCCCTCGGGGCTAGAGAAGCCCCCTCGCCTAGGCTAGTATGTCGGTACCACCGATCTCGACGAGCATATCGAAAACATCGATGCTCTGTTCGACTACACGGGAGTCCGTGGGGCCATAAAGTACTGCCTTTTCCCCCCACAACGTTAAGAAAAAGAGACATGGCATGGTACAAGAGCCTGCCCGAGGGGACCATCACATCCTGGAAACATCTGGGAAAGTTGTTCTCCAGACATTTCACCGCCTCTCAGCGGCATCCCAATACGAGGAGAAAGAAGCTGCGAACTCCGCTCGCGATACCCGACATCGGGAAAACGCCCGGAGCGCCAAGAATGAAGAGCCCTCGACATCTCGTCGGAGAGGGGAACGTAGGCGAGAAGAAAAACCTCGCGAATCCAGGGACAACAAAGGGCCGGTGGGTCGATCAACGACTACACCCCCTCACCACTTCTAGGGAGCGCATCCTCACGGACTGCGCGAACTCCAAATTCAAACAGGGCGGGGTGCGCTTTCCCCGTCAGACCCCAGCCAAACTGGGCATGGACAAAAGCAAATATTATCGATTCCACCGGAGTCACGGTCATGTGACCGAAGACTGCATCCATCTCAAGGATGCGATCGAGATTTTGATCAGAGAAGGACATCTCAAACAATACAAAAAGAAAGAATCTGCAAAGGAAGAAGCACCTTCCTCCAGCAAGGTCGAAGAAGAAAAGCCAACTGAGAATTCCTTCATGCCGGTAGCCTTGAGTATAACCAGACCTGAAGACTTCTTCTTCTACGACATAGACGTCCTCCCAACCTATTTTGCCGCCCATAGCCCTTGGGAATCCTTTCCAACGGCCATGGTCATTTCCGGTAGGGGCTTTACCAAGAATACCATCGGATCAATTAAAAGAAGATTCGACGACCTCGTCCAGACGAGCTCCGATCTGGGCGCCACCCTGGATAAAAACCAAGGTTAATCCAATCCGCTTACGTTCTACAAGGAAGAACTACCAGGGGGCGCCCCCAATTCCAACATTCCCCTGTTGGTACGCGACCGGATGGCCAATTTTGACGTAAGACGCATACTTGTCGACCAAGGGAGTTCATCGGACATCATGTACACCCAATTATTCAAGACCTTGCAGCTGAACGAGACCCACCTGACTCCCTACCTTGGCTCAGACCTACAAGATTTCAATGGTTCGACCGCTAAGCCATGGGGTTATGTCGAGCTGGTCGTTACTTTTGGGTCCGGTGAAACGGGGAGGTCGATCAAAATAAAGTTTTTGGTCGTTGATTGCCCTTCCATGTACCAGTGTATCTTTGGTCGACCCACTCTCGCCGAGTTGGTAGTCGTGCCTTCTACCGATCACTTAAAGATGAAATACTACACCGCCAGCAGAAAAGTGGCAACGCTACATGGAGACATTCAGGTGGCCAGAAGATGTTTCGAGGCCTCAACGAAGGGCCTGGACTCCATCAACCTCCTCCCACTGACCAAAGGTAAATTCGCCCTTCCAGAAAGTTCTCATAAACCAGAACCTCTCCCTCGAGTCGATGCTATCGACCTCGATAGTCGTCTCGAGCCAGAGGATCTGGCTGAAAGAAGAAGAAAGGGAAAGGCTTTAATGATCGAAGAAGAGCAGTCTGACGGCGAGACTTCTAGTGCTCCTTCAAATCAACTTATGCGCCTAATCCCGGACGAGGAGTTCGAACTTGTCCTTCTGGGCAACAATCCCAACAAAGGCGTAAAGATCGGTGCGGACCTCCCGGAGATAGCCCCCGAACAACTCAAAGCATGCCTCAAGGAAAATGCCGACCTCTTCGCTTGGAGCACCGCTGAAATCCCCGGACTCGACCCCGAGGTCTCCTGCCATCATCTCGCTATTGATCTAGCCCTTAAGGCAGTAGCACAGCGTAGGCGAAAGCAGTCCCCGGAAAAAACCGAGGCTGCCGAGCAAGCTGTTAGAGACCTCCTAGAGGTAAATTTTGTAATGGAAGCCCAATACACTACATGGCTACCCAACCCTGTATTAGTTAAGAAAAGTAATGGAAAATGGAGAATGTGCATTAATTATTCTGATCTTAAGAAGGCATGTCCTAAGGACGCCTACCCCTGCCCAACATCGACAAACTCGTCGACAATTTAGCTGGTTTTAAATTATTATCGTTTATGGACGCCTATTCTGGCTACAATCAAATTCCCATGGCAAAAACAGATAAAATCTGTACGGCCTTCATGACCGAATCGAGAAATTATCATTACAACGTGATGCCTTTCGGTCTGAAAAACCTAGGCGCAACGTACCAACGAATGATGAACGAGGTTTTCAAAGGAGAAATCAGGGATATGCTCGAAGTATATATGGACGATATGATTGTAAAATCCCAGGAGGAAGTCGATCATGCCCAACACCTCAGAAAAGTCTTCGATCGAGCCAGAAGCGTAAAGATGAGGTTCAAACCAGAAAAATGCACCTTCGAAGTGAGAGCTGGAAAGTTCCTCGATTTTTACCTTACCGAGTGAGGGATCGAAGCTAACCCCGACAAATGTCGAGCATTCTCATAATTCTCCACACCAAAATCGAAGAAGTCAATCCAAATTCTTAACAGGATGTTAACCTCTCTAGCCCGATTCGTTGCGAAATCAGCCCAACACGCACTTCCCTTCTTCAAACTTTTGAGAAAGGAGGTCGTCTTCGAATGGACGGGGGAATGCGAGCGAGCCCTAAACCACCTGAAGCTAACACTGTCGCAACTCGTGTTGTCACGACCAAGCAAGGAAGAAACATTATACTTATATATGGCCGTGACCACCAAGTTCTTCAGCGTCGCGCTCGTCCGAGAGGACAAGAAGGGCAAAAGCCCATCTACTTCACGAGCAAAGCCTTACAGGGTACAGAACTAAGATACCAGCAAATCGAGAAAATTGTCCTCGCGTTAGTCTGCGACGCCAGAAGACTCTGATACTACTTTTTAGCCCATACCGTGATCTCCGAACAGATCAACCCATCAAGCAACTCCTTGGTCGACCAGACATGGTCGGAAGAATGCTTAAATGGTTGTTGAAACTGTCCTAATTCGACATCAATTACAAAAGCAAGAAGGCCCTAAAAGCGAAAGTCCTAGCAGACTTCGTGGCCGAAATGACGTTCCCAACACCTCGTGAAGGGAACGACCGCTGGACCATTTATGTCGATGGTGCCTTTAGTTCATCGGGGAGCGGGGCATGGATAATTCTGGAAAACGAGGAAGGAATCTTTATTGAGGTTTCCCTCACCCTCTCTTTTCCTACGTCAAACAATCAGGCGGAATACGAAGCTTTCCTCGCCAGTCTTCGGCTAGCCGGGGATATGGGAGCCAAAGAAATCAAAATTCTAACAGATTCACAACTTGTAGCCTCTCAAGTTCGAGGAGAATATCAAGTAAAGAACGACCAGCTAGCCGAATACTGGACCCTCGTCCAGGATCATCTAAAGAAATTCACTTCAGCAGACATATGACACATTCCTCGGGAGCATAATGCTCGCGCCGATGTTTTATCCAAACTCGCCAGTACGCGGACCAAAGGAGGAAACAAATCGGTAATCCAGGAAATACTCCCCCGACCAAGCATAAACAAAGGTCACTCAGGCCACAACATCTTGACCATCTAGGAAAGGACTTCGTGGATGACCCTTGTCTATAAATATCTGGTCGAAGGAATTATCCCCGACGACCTTAAAGAAGCGACCGTCATCAGACGAAGTGCATGCTCATACGTCATTCTCGAAGATAAACTTTACAGGAGAGAATTATCTATCCCCCTCGTCAAATGTGTCGAAGAAACCAGAGTACCACATATACTCAAGGAAATACACAAAGGCATAGGTGCCCAACATCTAGGAGGCAAATCACTTGCCCGAAAGGCTCTTCGAGCGGGCTACTATTGGCCGACCATGCAGAACGACGCCAAGGAGCACGTCAGGAAATGTGATAAATGTCAACGACATGGACATATGCATATGGCCCCTCCAAACGAACTCAAATCCCTATCATCCCCGTGGCCATTCCCTTGGTGGGGACTCGATATCCTCGGACCCTTCGTTCTAGGGGCCTACCAGAACAAATACTTAATAGTGGGCATTGACTACTTCACCAAATGGATAGAGATCGAGGCATTGGCCAAAATCATCGCCCAAAACATCTTGTGCTTCTACAAGAAGAACATCCTAGCCCGATTCGGCATCCCATAAGCCATCGTTACCGATAATGGGACGCAATTTACGGAAAAAAACTTCCAAGACTTTGTGATCCGTCTGGGAACCGTACAACACTTCGCTTCGGTCGAGCATCCTCAGACGAACGGTCAGGCCGAATCAGCCAACAGGGTCATATTACGCGGGCTAAGGAGAAGGTTGGACGAATCAAAAAAGCAGTGGGTCGAGGAGTTACACAACGTGCTATGGGCCTATCGGACGACACCCCAATCATCCACTAGGGAAACACTTTTTCGGCTCGCATATGGGACCGAAGCTGTCATCCCAGTTGAGTTGACCGAACCATCGCGGAGGGTCGAATCTCCCCTCGACATGGAGATGAACGATCAATCCTTGAGGGAAGAGCTCGACCTAGTCGAGGAAATACGAACAGGGGCCGCCCTTAAAGAAGCCCTACTCAAACAAAGGATAACCCTCTGATACGATGCAAGGGTCATTCCCCGAGAATTCGATGTTGGAAATGTAGTCCTTAAGCGAAATATGAAAAATCCCGCCGAGGGGAAGCTCGAAACAAATTGGGAAGGCCCCTACCGAGTCCGTGCTAAAACAGGGACGGGAGCCTACTACCTGGAAAATGTACAAGGTGAACACCTCACTCGATCATGGAATGCTGAGAAACTTAAACAATACTACAGTTGAAGGGATCGACACATCTCGAGGAACTATCTTCCCACGACCACAACTCAACACCACACGCTCGCCCTAGTACCAACGTTGTGTGGATACACAACATATTCAAGGCCGCTAGGTCCGTATAATGGACCAGGCCCTAGCCTCGGCACGGGGGACTCAAACGAGCTCCGTCGTCTAAGTACCTCGCCCGATAGAACACCCAGCTCGCGATGTGGCGTTTGACCTCGGGCTTTCAATCAAAACCTGAGTTACAGACCAAGCCCGACAAATAGCTAGCCCATTTTGACGAGTATCCCCACAGTCAAAAATCCGTACACAAACAAACAAGCGTTCCTTCCAAAAATATACTTGCAGAAGTAAAACAAAAATGCTCATAATAAGATACGGTCACAAAGGACCAGAATTGTCATGGAGTTAAAATGGGGACTCCACTCCCTTACAAAAATCGGTTAAAATACGATCAACATCGGTCGATAAAATATTACATAAGTGGGCATCGCCCAAACAACTCAAAATAAATAAGAATCAAATTCCCTCGGCTGGTTGACCAGAAGTGTTTCCAATAATCGGTTGCGGGGGAGTCTCGTCGGCAACCATGTCGTCCATCAGGAAGTCAGGCTTTCTTATCACGCCTCCGTAAAAAAAAGTAATGAACCCCCATTCCATCCATCTTTAATTCCACCCCGGGGTTCAAAGCGCGAACCTGCGACACAACATTATCGAAACTGGCCGTAGAGGCGACCACGACGTCATCATAAGCCTGATGGATCTGGCTTATGAACTCTGCTCGGGTCTTGACATCGAAGAACTCCACGGGCTCATCTTCGCCAGGGGTCATCTCCTTTTGCAGCCGATCCAGCTCCTTCTTGGCTTCACAAGCATCATACCCTAGCCCATAGGTTTGCTAACCGTCACATCACTTACTTCAAGGCCACATAAGCAAAGCGATACAAATTCTAAACTCTCTGCTTCCTCGAGGTCCCTTCGTTTCCTCAAAGCATAACAACTTCAAGTCTTCTTTCGACATCAAGTCGTCACGTTTACGAGCAAACGCAGCGGCTTGGGGGGTTACTGTTCTGGATAGCCCGAGCGCATTCGAGCAAGGGGTTTGTCCCTATGGTACTGCACAAACGCGCATTAGTGCTCCCCATGAGTGTTCCCGCTATAACACGCCCGACATATGTCGAACTGAGCAAAGCCTGCAACCATCGCGCCGAACACCCGTCTTGAGCTAAGTGTCCGGTACAACGGTAAGTAGCAGTTGTGACTGCCCAACTTTGACCTAGTCAGACCGGATGGCTATATTTGTGGACCCGTATATTTCGGCCCATATTCAGTAGCTAATGAGAATCATCCTATGGCATTATATAAACCCTCATATCTTTGGGGGAAAAGGTATTTTTTTCTTACACTCTAACCACTCAAATACTTTCTACCTATCCTTTCGATCATTTGCTTACTTTAGCATCGGAGTGCCTTGCAGGTACACCACCCCCCTCTTCATCAACTTGCTCGGAATATTGTCAACTGCTCGGCGGTCTCCAGTTCTGATCGATAGTTCAGATCAATGACACTATGGGCTTTCTCTACCAACGTTATTTTTTATTTATGCTTTAACGCGGTGTCCATGATTGTGGTTCTTTTCACTGCTTCTAAACATACCTGTTGAACCAGTAGGCTTTCATCTTTAAGCGCTGCATACTGAAATCGTTCATTCCAGTGAACTTTTCATTTTCGTACTTTGTTGACGATATCTTCTTCATGCTCACTGCACCAATTTGTTGTGAAAAAAATGATGTCAAGAACAAAGTATAACATATTTCTTTGAGGCAAGAAACCCACAAGGTAGGAATCAGAAAAACAAGGTGAACACAAGAAATAAGTTATTAACTATTATTATTTACTATCTCTTATGAACAAAATTACAAGTGTTACAAAATAACAAATAACCTCTCTCATCCTAAATTACAATTTACAGTGTGCAATGATGAGAGACTAGTATGCTATTTGTAGTAAAACTAACTCACTAAATTAATGGGATTTTACACACAAACCCATTAAAAGTTAACTTAGGGAGCAAACTAACTTAAACAATTGGACATAACAAATAGGCCCAATTTGACATGCTAATAAACATAACATTTCGACTTACTTTGACGACATGATTGAACCTTGTCAAACCAATAAACTTTTCATGCCGACATCTCAACACTAGAGTTTCGACCCAATAGTTTCCACACCCGTGTTAGCGGTTTGGTTGGAAGTTAGCCACAAACTTTATTTTTCCTTATATAAGGGAATTCGAGAGTTCAACCTACTAAAATCTCTTAAGTTTATTGAATACTCTCAAGATCAATTCTTAGGGATATGACTAAGTCATTTTTTACTTAACCTCTATAAGTAATGGTATCTTCTCTATTTTAAACTTTTTATTTCCGAATTTTATATTATGAAAATCTTCTTTTCGCTGCATAACTCTAGAAACTTTCTAAAAATATTTTCAAACTCTGATTCTAATTCTCAAAGTTTTTCAAATCCAAATTTTTCTAAAACACACAACATCCCTCTCTTGTGAGCGGAGTCACATGTCCAATAATGGTTTTCAACCTCCTTTTAGTCATTCACGATTCAACCATATTCCTAGATAGGCGGTGGTGGCATCACGCTAAGGATGGCTTTTTTCAACTACCTTGGCTTATTCATCCCTTCTTGAGATTGATTTTTCATAGTGATCTTCCACTCTATCTTGTGACTTGGTTCTTACTTTTATTTTGGGTAGTTAAGCTCATTCTATAGTGGTTAAGTTCTCTTTGGAGATTTCCTCAAGATAAGGTCCTTACTAAAGAGAACTTGCTTAAACGTAAATACTAGTGAATTAGGATGATGGTTTTTGTCCTATGTGTGGGGGCGCTCGAGTCGGTCTTTCATCAGTTTATGACATATGTGATGAAGAAGTATGTCTTGTACATAGTTTTAGATGGGTGGAGTGATGTTTAATTTAACCTTGGGATCTTTTGTGTCTCTTTTCAAGTGTTTATTCCACCGGGAGGAATGCATAGAACCTGAGGTGGTTTTTTTTACGATATAGCACTCGATTGTGTGGTTGTTATGGAAATTTCATAATGATATCGTATTTACATGTTTGTTTTATACTGTGAATGGTGTAGAAGAAAAAAAATTACTTGAAAATTATATCTTAGTAAGTATGTGACTAACACATATATTTTCTCAGCTTGATGTGAGACCTTATTGTTTAATTTGAGTCATTAACAGGATGAGAATCTTTCACCTTGCGTAAAGTATTATTGATTTTTCTGGAGATTTATGTTTTATTGAAGGTGATTCCTTTAGGTTGAGATCTATTTTTTTTTTTTGCAATATTTTTTGTTTTGATTATTTTTATGTTTGTACGGATCATATCTTGCGTGAAGTATTTATTACTTTTGTATTTTTTTTGTTTTTGTTGTTTATCTTTCTTTTATTATTGTTAACCACCTTGACCCGATACATTTTGTTTTCATTTTCGTTCCGCCTCTGTATTTAGTTGCCTCTTATATCTAGTTAGAGTTAATAAAAGAAACGTCTAAATTTTCAATTTTAATTGTTTTAACTGGAGAAATTTTTTCAAAAGTGAATTTTTCAAGTCTCCCAAAAAAATTTATGAAGGATTATCCTAAAATTTTACTTTTCATAATATATATAGCAAGAGTTAAGAGTGTCCCGGGTTCAGTTTATACCAATTTTAAGATGAAAATTCATTTGATTTAAAGATAAAATTACTTCTAATTGGGTTCAATTTTGAATTTGATTAAAACAATCCGATTCAATTTCAAGCGATTTTAATTTAGATCTATTTTTATATATTCAAATTATAAATTATATATTTTTTATTAAGATTAAAACATATTAATATACGATTGATTTGAACATATAAAATTAATATTAAAAAATAAAAAACGATCGATTATAATTGAAACAAATAAAATAATAAAATTAAATAGATTATGTTAAATTAATAAATAGTTTTAAAAAATAAGTATCATCAAATTTATAAATAAATAATTGATACATCATCATCAATTTTTTTTAATCATTTTGGTGATATTGTATTTTGGCCAACTCACAAAATAAGACTCTGTTTGATAAAATTAGTTGATAGTTGGTAGCTGATAGTTGACGGTTGGTAGTTGGTAATTGATAATTTATAGTTGGTAATTGATAGCTGATAAATTAACATAAGTGTTTGGTAAATTAGTTGTTTAATTAACTGATAGATACAAAATGTCTCTTTAATTAATAAATATTATATTATATTTTTGTTAAAATAATAAGGGTATAAACATAAGAAAAAGTCACAAACTAAAGCTCAAAAGCTACTTCAAATAGTTTTTGAAGAAAAAAAACTAAAAACTAGTGAAAAAGTTACAACCTAAAAACTAAATTGAGTTGTCAAACATAATTTTTTCATTAATATAAGCTGAAAAGCTAAAAGCTCTTTTTTTTTTTTACGAAACATAACGTAAGTTCTCCTTTATATTTTTTAAACATTTTTAAACAACTTTGGTATCTCATGTGCATTTTTCGTTCAAAAAATTATATTGTCTACTATTTTTTAGAAACGTGACATATTATTATTGGTTTTGCATAAGAAAGATCAATCACATTTTTTATGGTGTTTTATTCTTTCAGTCGTCTTCTTCGATCATGTTCCTTGTCTTCTTTTTCTCTCGGTTTGTTCATTCGACTTCTTCGTTCATCGAAAAATACTCTCCATATTCTCTCTCGTTAAGAAAGTATGTCACGTATATATAAAAAATGACACATCGGTATTTTTTAGACGAAAAATAAATATGAGGCCAAAATTATTTAAAAAATAAATAGGGGACTAATTTCGTAAATTAATAAAATAAGGGAACCAAAAATATAATTTAATCAATAATAGATAAATACAACATATCATATTAATAAAAAATAAATATGTATTAAAATATATACACGTAGTTCAGTTTGATGTAAATCGATTTTAACATATCAATTCAAGATCCGATTCGAACGTTTTTTATAAAGTGACAAAACACATTCAATAATGTTCCTTTTTATGATTTTTGGTTTTTTTATTGGTTTGTAATTTAAAAAACGTTTTTTTTTAATGTAATTCAATAAGAGTGATTTACAAAACCTCCATCAAACTTTTTGAATTATTTCAATACTTCGATTTTTACATTCTAAGACATTCCAAAAAGTTTCTCTTAAAACTAAAATATAAAAAATAAACAAATAGATTACATAATTTCACACACTAGTTGAAGATAAAACTGATTCACTTAAATTAGTCTATCGTAAATTGGAATAGCAAGATTTTCAAAAAAAATATATAGAATGCGCAACTCTTTCGAAAATATTCAAATTTTTATCTTCTTAGAATATACTAAAACTGTTTGGAGATTGTGACTGAATAGAGAATTTCTCGTTTTCTGTATGGCAAAAGGGTCACAGGACCAAGAAGATATAAATACATTTTTAATGATACTATTATAGTAGTACCACTCAACTACTCTCTGAGTTAATGCAATTTACTACCCGACTTGTCTCCACATTTATAGCGGATTATTAGCGGTCCAGTGCAAAAGTGTTGCTTTCACATGAACTGGGTTTTTTTTTTACTTGCATGCAACAGTGGAAGAAAACATGAAATTCTGGGGAATATTACTGGAAGGATTGACGGTGGTGCTCTACGGCCAAGCATGGCTGTTAGAGTCATTTATTAAGGGTCCTGTGTGGGGGAGTGTGATGTTGCTTATCAACAACACTTTAATGTCCAATTTAGATCATTTTACTGTAGTTGGGTAGGTTTAGAATTACTATTTTCGAAAAACTGTGTATCACAATGAATACTAGCTACACAATCTCAATAATACTATTTTTCTGTTTATAATTAAATGTAGTTTTGTCACTTTTATAAAGTACTACCGTACTATTGTATAATTTTGTGTGATTGTTTTTTATAAAGTGTTTGTTTTATAAAATATAAGTGTGGAAGACATTTTTAGTGAAGAGAGAAAGAAAAAATAATAAAGGAAATAAGGATTCTATTATTTACTTAAAATTTTATTGTAGATATATACTATGAGTATTTATATATAAATTTAATCTAATATTTCAACATATCCAACATAATTCGAGTTGTAGGACATATGTTAATCATAGTCGATCTGAAGCATTCTTAATTTTTTTTAATTTTTTTTAAAGAATATGTTGATCTTCAATCCTTTGGTGAAGATGTCGGTCAATTGTGCTTCACTTAAGCAATGTCTAATTTCAAATTCATGTCGATTTACCTTTTCTCTCAAGTGAAACCTAGTTTCGATATGTTTACTTCTTCCATGCAAAACTGGATTCTTCGTCATATTTATAGTCGACTTATTGTCGATTTACAACGCTAGAGGTTTCTTCACTTCGACATTCATTTCTTCAAGTACTGGTCTGATCCAAATTGCTTGACAAGCAGCATAAAATCCTACTATATATTCATCTTCGCACGATGGCAATGCCAGCCATTGGTTGCTTCTTCGAACACCATGAGATTGAGGCACCAAATATTTGAAAAAAATATTCAATTGTGCTTATTCGATCTTCCTTATCTTCACACCAATCAGCATCTGAAAAACAATTAACTGTAGCTTATTTGCTTTCAGAATCTCGTCAAAATGTAATTCCAAGATTTGTTGTTCCTTTTAAGCATCTCAAAATTCTTTTTGCAGCCTTCATGTGCGACACTTTTGGTTCACCCATGAATCTGCTCACTAATTCGAATGCGAAACCTATATCAAGTCGACTGTTGCACACATACCTCAGAGATCCTACAATTTGCTTGAACAAAGTTACATCAACTTTGTCTTCCTCTCCATTCTTCTCCAACTTCACATTTGGTTCGACATGTGGATGCAGGATTCAAATCTCTTGAGTATCTCTTTGACATACTTTCTTTGATATAACACCATACCTTCACATTGAAAGTTTCCTAATCATGTTATATTCTAGAGAATGAATAACATGGTATTTGTAAAAATTACAAGTTTGCTAATCATTTTATGTTTTAGAAAGTGATAACCAAGTACCTTGCAAAGTACTAACTTCAATCACTATCATTACCACACAATTACATTGTTGACACAATCAAACTTGAGCAATCACAACATGCTTCTTCAAGTCATTAGCCCAATATTTAAAGACAAACAACAAAGAAAAATGTGAATAATAATAATAATATACAAAATTTACACATGTTGGGACTTGGGGTGCCTCTCAACAAGCCATCATTTTACATCGTTAGTTAGATGCCTTTATGCATGCCCATTCCTCCAAGTTGTTTCTTTTCACGACTATTCCTAACCAAACACATTAATAAACGTGAAGGAAAACGAACATATATACAATATTCACAAGTATATAAAACATGCACAAATTCACAAGTAGGGTAAACATATACAAGTATCAATATAAACAAGTATCTATGTATACATTATAAACATTATGTGCAAAGCTCAAAAACCAAGAAACTATTACAATGTGATTCAATATCAAAACACAAATCCCTGACAACGATGCCATTTTTTCGAACGGGAGTAAAGCAGAAAGAGCAAAAGAAAGGAAATATTTTTTTGGAAAATTTCATCGTCTCCACAAGGATTAGTGCGAGGGAAAGAATGTCGTTCAACAATTTTTGCGTCTTTGAGCTTGGGTTAAAATGGTTTAATGTACAAGGTGCGAAAAGTAAAATTATTAACAGAAAATAAATACATTATTTGGATATAAGAAAACTCTCAGGATGGAATTTTATATACCCGTCAAATACTTAAACTTATTACTCAATTGCTAATTTACTCGTCAATACCATCATGTATCTCTCACATCAGTGTCCATTTCTAAAACACCTACGGGATACACCACAACAAGATTTATGTCTAACGCAAAGTTGCGATAACAACCGTATTGTCTCGTCAGTGATGTCTCCCTGAACTAAACAACACATAAACATTAAGAACATATACCCAAAATGATTATTAAGCCTAAATCTATCTCTAGAGTCTAGAACATAGCAAATATTAATCTAAGAACAAAATTTGAGGAGTTTATGTCTAAAGCAAATCAAATCCTAGGACAAAACAAAAACAAGAATAAACATCAACATTGATTTGTAGAAGAGGTTTTATACAATACCATGAGCAATTAATATATATACAAAATGAGTAGACTTACAAACAAAATCAAACAGATAGAGAACTACATAAAGAAGAATCAAACATCTTACAAGTTGTCAACTCTGATTGATAAGAAATCTGATTTCGTATAATCCAAATGCAAGCTCTTTTATTGTTTCACATCTTCTCTCTACAAAAGAATGACTGTGGTGAATTGGGATAAAAAACTACCCAAAACACTCCCTAAAATTATGTTCTAAAACTATAAATACAAAATTTGTGTCAAATAAATTCGCCCGACGCTCAAATCACTCGCCCGACAAATTGTCACTTTATTTCCATAACAGCATGCGCAAAACACATAATAGGCAAAAAGATATACTTACGCCCAGCGAAAGTCTCACCCAACGAACATCTTGCGAGCCCAAGTCAGTAGCTACTGAATTTTGATATTTCCTTCTCGCCCCTGCCTCGCGTCACGCTCACCCGACGAACAGTCTGCTTCCTGGCTCGCCTGACAAATTCTCCAAGACAAATCTTATTTATTATCTTGCTCTCTTTACTTTGAGTCTTGTCCTTTATTACCCAATGTTTCAAACATAAATAAATACCTTCAAAAAATGAATAAAACAATCAAACAATACAATATTTACATAAAAAGATAATTATATACAGTATGTACAAATATACACAATATCTACAAATTCACACATAAATTAAAATAAAATAGTCTATAAATACCATAAAACTATATACAAAAATAATTATAATTTAACATTTATCACTCTTTCTAAGAAATCTCGGGATAATCCTATAACAGTAGATTTCCCTTGCCTCGTGATATTTGAAAACAAATGGTTAATTTCATTATTATCTTGTCTCAACAATCTTGTAATAATTACATTTGTTACTTTCATCCAAATGTTGGATAGACAAAATTCTTATTGCCCATATAGAAACCTATCATGGGAATAATATAACTTGGAAGCATACCAAATAATGTTAGAAACCTATCATAGGAATAATATAACTTGGAAGCATACCAAATAATGTTACGTCCAATGCTAATATTTGAGGCCAAAGATAGGAATAATTCAATTATGGCCAATACTTGAAACACAAATTCTTTTGGTAAATTTATTGATGACATCACACCTAAGGATACAAATATATCCTAGACATTAATGGGAGTAATTACTCCTATAACAATATTAGAAATAATATAATTTGTTGTTGAACTCCTTAGAATTTTCATTAACGAAGTGGCAATTATATCACCAGAACCATACTGTCTTGATATATCAAGGGTGACAAAATAGATTGATTAGATGAATATGAATTAGATGATTAATTGATGAATAAAAATAATTCATTACAATTCACTAAAATTTTCTTAAATACCAAATTCATACATTAAAAATAAAATTCATCTATTACCAACATTTTAATTGATACATATCCACCCATCTAAAATATATTTGTTTTTTCAATTATTTTTTTATTTTTTAGGAAAATAATTTATTTTTGGATTTATAAAAAAAATGTAATTTCAGTTTTTTTTGAGAAAAAAATAAATTTTTTCAGTTTCTTTTTTTTATTTTCCAAAAAAAATATTCCTGTTTTCTTTTTCAAAAATAAATTTCCTTTTTTTTCAGGAAAAAAAATTGTTTTTTTTCTGAAAATATAAGTTTTTTTCAGTTTCTTTATTTTTCAGATTTTTTTCTCAAAAAAAAGTGTTTCGGTTTTTTTCCGACAAATATACATTTTAATGAATTTTGTATATAAAATGATCAAAATAAAAAATAAACTAACGTATTTGATTATTAAAATGGATGAACTTGATCAATACGTTAGTTTATTTTTTATTTGATAGATGCATTGAATAAATCTTTTAATAGATAAATTGGATGAATTTTGTCTTAATAAATTTAATTGTCACCCTTCCATAATACACGGATAGTTATGTTTATTAAGATAATTTCGAGGACTACCAACTTTACCGATTCTTAACCATATACAAATCATGTGCTCAAAAAAAAAAAACAAAAGTGCTCAAAAAAAAAAAAACCATATACAAATCATATCTTCAAAGTGTGCAATTTACACCCATTTAAGTGTATAAGCTACTCAGTTAAATGTGCTAAAAAGGAAAACTACTCAATTAAATTACGCTGAGTGTGTTAATTTATTAGTGTTGAATTTTATTTTAACACGAATCTATTAACAACATAAATAAATAAATAAAAATGAATTTTTAGTGTGAGATTCTTACACAAGTTAAAAAGTAACATATAATATATGTATTGCACATGCAAGCAATTTAAGAATGAAGCGAGTTTGCATTTCATTTTTATGTAAAAGATTATTTTATGAACACATATAAAATAAATGGATGACACTAGATAATCTACGATAACAATCCAACTTTTATCAGTATTAATAAATTATGTTCATTATCTTATATAATGATTATAACAAAAATTACACATCTCTCTCCTCGCAAATCATACAATAAATCTATTTTCAGTGATAAATATTTGTTTGTTATATAATCGGTATATTTTATTTCACATTTTCATCTTCTTTTTAACATATTTTTTCTTTTATTTTTTCAAGATTTACACAGATTTAGAGACACGAAGAGGGGAACTGGTCTAAAAACATCAATAACAATATTTATGAATTTTTGTTGTTCAGGTTCATAAATTTTTGTTCTTCAGATTTAAGATTTGCATGTCGAAGTTTTAAAAATATTTTATTTTTAATGTTTTTTGTTTTTACCACGGTGCTTCGTTTTAAGATTCGTTGAATAAAGACTGATGCAAAATGATACCAGAAAATAAATGATAAAGTTTTTGGTGTTTATGAATAAACTATCGCACATTTTTCTTTTCTATTTTTCTTTTTTCAGGTTGCAGATCTATACAAACACAACACTGAATTTAAAGGTATGTTTAAACGTTTTTGTCTTTTTAGGTTGTTAATCTATATGAATTCAAAAATTAACTTAAAAACAAAATTAAAAGTGTACGTTTGACCATAAAAGTTTTCTCCTTTTTATTTTCTTAACATTTTTTTACTTTTTTTATTTGTTAAGGTTGTAGATCTTCTTTACATTTTTTTATTTCTTTTATTCATTTTCAAAGATTTATTGATTAGTTGAAGAGGATGTTGAAGATATGAAATTTGTTTTTGGATAAAAGTTGGTTGGATGATTTTCTTTTTGCAAGATCTCTGAAAGAAAGAAGGAATATTCAAAGACAACTGACATAGTTGAAGATGTCGAAGAGGGTCTGTATTTTTTCTAGATAAATTATTTTTTTGTAATTTCATAGTTTTTTTTTATATTTGAAGATAAGACAGATCTTCAAAGGTTTCTAGGTAAAACTAAGAAATGTGAAGAAAAAAAACAAAAAAATATTTTTAAAAAAAGTGTTATTAATACTTCGATATTGTTTAAAAAAAATAGATTAAAATTTATAAAGGTTAAATTACAGTTTTGGTCCCCCTATTTTGGTGTTTTCACGATTTAAGTCCCTTTATTTTATTTTTAAACACTTTTGGTCCCTCATCCCCACTTTGCCTCCAAAAAAATCTACGTGTCATTTGTTATTAACAGGTGGCATGCAATTATTTTACAGGTCATATTTTTAATAAAAAATTTCAAATTAAAGAATACTCCTTCTTCCTCAACGTTGTTCTTTCCTTCTTCCTCAGAAATTTCTCGTTTTCTCACTCCTTCTTCTTCCCTTTCCTCACTCGTTCCTAAATTGATACTAGGAAGATTTACGATTTCAGGTTTGTATCATCAGAAATTCCCTTTCCTCACTCCTTCTTCCCTTTCCTCACTCGTTCCTAATTTTTCGAAAGCCCTAATTTTCACTGTTTGTTGCATTTGATTTCACAGACATACATGTCTTTATTTACGTCTAAGGAGGATGAGAAGTTTCGTTGCAGGTATGTAGTGATTTTATCTAGTTATGTATTTGAGATGTTGAAGTTTAGTAAAGCGTTGATCTGAGATGTTGCAGTGTTTTTGATACTTAATAGGCCAGCGGATATAACTAAAGTTAGGTTAAGGATTAATCATGGGGGTACTTTGTTCATTATCCTTGCAAAGTATATGTTAATGGAAAGGTAGAAGAACTGGAATTGGAATTTGATGTGGACTTCATGTGTTACATGGACTTTATGAAGGTTGTCAAGGAGTTGGGTTATGTAAGAATCAAGAGCATGTGGTATCATCACCCGAAATTATCACTTGCGCATGGGATGAGACCTCTCAACAATGATGCAGATGTTCTGAAATTCGGCGAAGATATGAAAGAATACGATTTAGGTAATATCTATGTTGAACATGTCATAGATGAACTAGAAGTTCTAACAGAAAAAAGTATAAAGAGTATGCAGAACCTGTACAAACCCTAATTGAGATCGAATCGGATGATGAAGCACATATGGCTAACAAGGAAGAAAGAATGCAAACGAGAGGGAAAAAGTAATTGTGGAAGAGTTGGAAGAAGAGAATGCAGAAGAGAGGGAAGAAGTAAATGTGGAAGAGAGGGAAGAAGTGACTCTAGAAGAGAGGGAAGAGGTAAACGAAGAAGATATGGAAGAGGTAAATGAGGAAGACAGTGAAAAAGTAATTGAGAATTAGAGAGAAGAAGTGAATATGGAAGACAGAGACCAAGTAATTGAGGATGAGAGAGAATAAGTGGTAATGGAAGGGAGGGAAAAAGTAATTGAGGATGGGATGGAAGAAGTGAATATGGAAGATAGAGAGCAAGCAATTGAGGATGACATGTAAGAAGTGAATATGGAAGATACAGAAGAAGTTATTGAGGATGAGAGTGAGGAAGATGAAGATTATGTGCAAGAGGAAGATGAAGATTTGGGGATAGTGAATTTGATGACTTAGTTGAAGAGGATTGAGACTGGATACATGAGGTACCAATCCACACATTTACGCAAGAAAATAACGATGCAACCCAAGTATATGCAAGCCAAGAACCAATCAAAGCAACTGATTTTGAAGAAGCATATAATGTAGACTCAGATGTCCTTGATACTTCCCCAGGAAATGAAGATGATGGTGAAGAATTTAATTATCCCAAGTTTAAAATTTTGGATTATGGTGATCAAGTAAAATTTGATCTTGGGATGAGATTTTCCTCAAAGGGTCTTATTAGAGATGTAGTAAAGTCATTTGCAATGGAAAAGATTAAAAACTTACATATCAAGAAAAATGATAGCAAACGAGTTGTTGTAAGGTGTGACATGAATTGTCCATTTTACATGAGATTTAGTAAACGGGTAGGGAATGAATATTGACAGTTGGTGAGCTTTACTGATGACCATACTTGTCACAGGACTGCTAAGAATAGGCAAGCTACAACAGAATGCCTTACGAAGAAGTTCATACCACTACTGAGACATACTCCTGAAATGAGGCCCAAGGGTTTGATTGAATAGGCACTTGAAAAATGGGGTGTGAAATTGTCATTAGCTCAAGCATATAGGGCCAAAAATAGAGCATTAGAACTACTACAAGATGCTATGGCTGAGCAATACATGTATTTGAGAAGTTATGGTGAGGAGCTAATAAGGTCTAATCCCAATTCTACAGTGATCATTAAATGTGGTTTGTCTAAACAAGGACCTGTTTTTGAGAGAATATATGTATGCCTGGAGGCGTGTAAAGCTGCATTCGCATACACTTGTAGGCCTTTGATTGGTCTTGATGCTTGTTTCTTGAAGGGTGAGTATGGTGGTCAGTTAATTGCAGTAGTGGGAAAAGATGGAAATGATCAAACTTATCTGATTGCTTATGCTGTGGTAGAATCCGAGACAAGAGACTCGTGGAAATGGTTCCTTGATCTATTATTAGAGGATCTAAATAGCATTTTACCAAGATCATATGGTTTCATTTCAGACCAACAGAAGGTGATTTCATATATTTTTTTCCTTTACATATTTACTTACATATTATGGTATACAATATTAACATTATTATGTTTTGATAGGGCCTGGTACTGACTATTGCTGATTTGGGACCGAATGTTGAACACAGGTTGTGCGTTCGACATCTGTATGGAAATTGGAAGAAGAAGTATCCTGGGGAAGTCCTGAAAGAATTGTTTTGGGAAGCGACTAGGGCAACTATAGTTCTAGATTAGGAAAAAGCCATGTTAAAAATTAAAGTTAAACATGAACATGCTTGGAAAGACATAAAGGACATTCCACCATCCATGTGGACTAGGTCTGCATATCAAACTGATAGTCACTATGATTTATAGGTTAATAATATGTGTGAGTCGTTCAACAACGCTATCTTGGAGTATAGGGACAAGCCCATCATAAATTTACTAGAAGGTTTAAAGCACTACATTACCACAAGGATAGTGAAGCAAAAGAATCTCATGAGTCGATTCAGAGGCTCAATTTGTCCCAAGGTGGAACAAACAATTGAAAGGCTAAAGAGGGAATCTGGCGG
The DNA here is from genome assembly GCA_021764765.1 of Vicia sativa. Taxonomy (NCBI): domain Eukaryota; kingdom Viridiplantae; phylum Streptophyta; class Magnoliopsida; order Fabales; family Fabaceae; genus Vicia; species Vicia sativa. The sequence goes on from CM038794.1 coordinate 205,756,817, forward strand.
TTGGGCACCAACATGGCATGGAGATGATGCACTAAATATCTTTAGTGTGTCCAATGGTCAAGACACTTTCGAGGTGAACTTGCAAAAATTTCATTGCGCTTGTCATAAATGGGCCCTGAGTGGCATTCCGTGTGTGCATATTGTTGCTTGTATTTTACACAACAAGGCTGACATATTCCCTTTTGTGTCTAAATATTATAGTTAATTTATGCAATAGTTAAGTTACTGCATATTGTATGCATACTGGTAACTTACAGTTAAGCTACTGCATATTATGCAGGAAATCAAGCTTCGTGGCTACTTACTCTTATATAGTGTTGTCATCCAATGGCCCCAAACTTTGACCTGTAAGTAATGGAGAAATGATTAATCCACCGATTATGAGAAGGGCACCGGGTAGACCCAAAAAGAAAAGAAACAGGGCTAATGATGAACCAACTTCCAACAAAGTACTACCAAGACTTTTGACCACTGTCAAATGTAAAAAATGTGGCACTTTAGGACATAACTCAAGGACTTGCAAAGGGAAAACATCGACATATCGAAAATTACAAAAAGGTAATAACAAGGCAAAGAATCAAGGGAAGATAAAGGAATCACCAACTGTGTTGACATAATGCTCACAAGCTCCACAAACACAAGAATGAAAAACTATACCTTTTTTTGGTTGAATCCATATTTTGTGAAATAGATCACATGTAATAATTGTGAATCCATATTCTGTTTATGTGTAATGGATTCAATATATGTTTTGCTAGTTTGCACTTAGTTTATATTTATGTGTAATGCTTTGTTAGTCTTTTGTTATGTGAACTTAATGTTAAAGCCATAACCAAACTGAATGTGTAATGAATTCAATTATATGTGGAATGTTCATGTCATATTTTGTCTATGTATACATAACCAAATTATATACATAACTAGATTCATGTCATATTCTGTTTATCCAGATTTTGTTATATATACATAACCAAATCATGACAGTATATGTTATATGACAGTATATGTTATATAGCCAAAATATATATTCAACATAACCAAATTATATGAACTAAATGACCAAATTATATGAACTGAAAATTATTCAACATAGACTGCATAACCAAATTATATTATATATTCAACATTCTCTGATTACCAAATTACATCATAGTTTGAACATTACATCAAAACCTCAATGATTACAACATCAAAATCATTACATAAAATAATTCAACAACATCCCTCCAAAATTATTATAATTAGTGACATCCTCCCTTTAAGTTTCTTGTAAGCAATATGACAATCAAAATCCAAGAAAAAACCAGGAACATAACCAAATTTTTTATCTTCCTTTGGAGTTCCTCACCAATTTTCTTAGCTACGTCGTCCTTATGCTTCAAATCATCAACCTTCGTCAATAGTGAGTTTATGACTTCCTATGAACAGTCTGGAAATTGCTCATCATACCACTCAAAGAAGGAACATCCTTTTCGTCCATGTATCTGAACAAACATAAATTGTGGTTTCAATGTATGAAATTAAGCATAATTTAAGACCTAAAAATTAGGGTTTTCTCGATTACCTTGTATAACCCACATCCATAGAACCTACGCCCTGGATTTTGAGGTGTTCACGCAGTAGCCACTGGTGATTCTAAGCCACAGTAACAGACCATCTTTCTCCTCCTAGAATGAGACGAAGAACTTGATACTTGAAAAGATTGAGAACCCATAAAAGAATGATTGGAGCTCACAAATGAAACAAAGTCTGAAATTTGAACGAAATAGAAAGAGATTCTGGAAATTGAAGGAAAGAACGAAAGGGAAGAAGAAGGAGTGAGGAAACGAGAAATTTTTTAGGAAGAAGGGAAGAACAACGTTGAGGAAGAAGGAGTATTATTTAATTTGAAATTTTTTATTCAAAATATGACCTGTAAAATAATTGCACGCCACCTGTTAATAACAAATAACACATAGACTTTTTTGGAGTCAAAGTAGTGACGAGGGACCAAAAATGTTTAAAAATAAAATAGAGAGACCTAAATCGTGAAAACACCAAAATAGGAGGAAACCAAAGTTTAATTTAGCCTTTATAAAAACTACATTTAAAATAATAATTTACAATTTTCACATTAGAGAATGACCATATAAATTGTCATTATTATTTAAAGGTAACGTGAATATGTGAATATTTGTCCTTGGGACATATGTTAAGAGCTAAATAAAGTAATATTATCTTGAAAATTGTGTATTGAATTATATATATATATATATATATATATATATATATATATATATATATATATATATATATATATATATATATATATATATATATATATATATATATATATATATATATATATATATATATATATATATATATATATATATATAATTAATTTTATTTTTTCAACATAAATTTTTTAATTGTAATTTTTCTTAACATGAATCTTTAAGGTACGTGTTATTATTACCATTATTTAAATACTGATATAATTTTGTAAATAAAAATTTATGATCATTGTTATTCAAATACAATTAATAGGTACATTACTTTTTACAACGATACTTGGTGTTTTTAGTGCATTTTCTCTTTGAAGTTGAAACCAATATGTATATTCATTTTTTTATCTCTTTATTTAATGCAATGTAGGGGGGGAAATATTTTATTAATTTTAAATAATAATGAAAAATCTTGATATATGTGTATCTTAAGTAGTTTGAGTAAAACATAACCACTATATATTGTATAGTCATAGCATGATTATTTAGTGGAGAAGATTTTCTAATATATAATTAGAACCTGATTTTGTAGAATCATTAATGTCCCTTTTCCATACCCCTCTATTCTACCCACTACTATGTGTTAAAAAAAATTATATATTCGAAAGGTTCTACCGTGTATTAAAAAAAATTATATACTCGAAAGATTCTAGCTCCAATTAAGTGACTAGCTAAATTACCATACCAACACACTAAAAGCTGTGAGGTACTAGCTAAATTCATTGCACCGCAACATTTTTTTATATAAACCAGAACAATTTATAAAGTTTATAATGAATCATTAAGCTATGTCTATGTTTGGTTCAATGTTTTAACTCATACAATTGATTCTAAGGTTGTTCTTAAATAAATAAAAAATTTAGTGCATATTTAGTACAATTATTTATTTAATACAATGCAAAGGAAAAAATATAAATGATTTTATTAATTTTAAAACAATAATGAGAAGTGTATCTGTGTGCTTAAAGAAAATTGTGGTGAAATATAACTATAGTAAAACAGCTGAGACAGAGTTGATTGACAGAATAAACTACTAACTAATTGATTAGAATAGATACGATACAGAAAGAAAAAGAAAGTGATTGACACAGTAAACTACTAAATTATCTACAATACACCTTACAAAAAAATAAAACTTATCTTAAAAAATTAGATCCCACACGCCATATTTTTTTCATGGTGTGAAATACACATTTTCATTGTAATTATAGGATTATGTGAGTTGTCATTGACTCGAGATTCTTTGTAATCATCTTTTAAAATTTTTAAAATAAAATTCTACTAATTAAAAGAATTTTTTATTTAAAATTTAATGACATTTTTAATCTATTACACTTCTTTATTTATTGAATTAATCAATTTATTATTTCAAAATTATTTAGTAATATTAATTGTTCTTATTCTTAAAATTGAATGCATATACCAAAATTAAAATTTTTTCACGGTCAAATAAAATCAAATTACTCAACAATAACGTTAACAATTTTTAAAAAAAGAATTTCGAATATGATAATTATGAGGACTTTTTTCTACATATTCAAAATGATTGATATATCATTATCTATGTATTTATTTAATTTAAATCTAAATTTGTCACGACCACAGTCTTAAACATAACCGTAACTCTAAACCCAATGTAGCATAGGTAGAAACCTTAAATCTTATTTGACATCATATCAAAATTTTAAATTTATAATAAAATTATAATAATATAATCAACTTCTACTATTAAAATAATAATAATAATATAATATTATTATCTACCACTATTAAAAATAATAATAATAATAAATAATAATATAATAACATACCATTATTGAAAAAGATATAATATTATATTCAACTATTCTTAAAAATAGTAAATATTCTTGGACACAACTCTAACCATAAATTCAATGTGACATATGAAAGAAATCTTATGTGGGAGCATATCAAATTTTGAATTTATAATAATAATAATAACATAATCAACTTCCTCTATTAAAATAATAATAATAATATCATCTACCACTATTAAAAATAAGAATAATAAAAAATAATATAATAAAATACCTCTATTAAAAAATATATAATATTAATATATTATATTCAACTATCCTATATATATATATATATATATATATATATATATATATATATATATATATATATATATATATATATATATATATATATATATATATATATATATATATATATATATATATATATATATATATATATATTACATTTTATTTAATTTACATTATTTTTGTTATATTATTTTTTTTGACAAATTATATTAGTTATAAATAAAAATATTTTATAATATTAATATACTAAAAATATATTTAGTAACATATAAAGAATTAAATATTTTAATGGTATTGAAAACAAAGATAAAATAAAAATAAAAAATTCTTTAAATTTAATCCTACTATATATAGATATTATTATTAACAATGAAAATATTTTTTCATATTCACTTTACTCTTTATTAAATTAATATATTAAAATATATTAAGTGTAAAAAATAACGGTTCTTACTCCTTGTAATTTATAAAAGAATTAAATTAAGTTTTATTATATAAAAAGTAATAGTTTTGAAATTCTGGTGCAACAGACTCAGATGTCCTATAAGGATGTCGAGACATCTGATCTGACATCAATACTAAAATAGACAAGATAGAAGTAATAGAAACAACAGTGCAGGAAACATAAAGAATACAACAAAATTGTTAACCCAGTTCGGTTCAAACCAACCTACATCTGGGGGCTACCAAGTGAGAAAGAAGACTCCACTATCAGTAGTATTATTTTATGTAAACAACCTCTAATTTACATATAAACAACCTCCGGTTTACCTAATCACTACCCAACTACCCAATGAAACCTTTATCTTATAAGACCATCTAAGACAAGAGAACCTCTGCTCACTCCCTAGTGATACCTAATTGTTGCAAACCCCTACAACAATAACAACTTATTTGAAGAACACCTCTTCAAATAACAAAACAGTCAAACTCGTGACACACATATACTTGGAATTACTTCAAAGCTTCTTCCAAGAACACAACTCAACTCATTGCTTCACAACTTCTGAGTGAGTAACAACAACCTCTTGTCTACGGGCTTTGAGGTACAAATCAGTGACCATCCCACAATCCGGGTGGTTCACACACATGGCTAACCCTAATGATTACATCTTTTTATATTTGGCTAACTTCTAAAACTAGGGTACAACGTCCTTATTTATAACATATTACCCAACTGGATTTGGGCCTTCAAACAACAAAATATAGTTGTAATAAACTGCAGAAACAAACTCTGCATAAAACAAAAGCATAAAACTTCTACTACAATCAAGGTCCTCAATCTGATTTTTCTCTTCAACTTCTGATTGAATCTTCTAGATCTCCACACATGCCTTCAATTACACGCCACATATGATGCATAATATTTCCAAAATATTCTGCATAACTTAAAAATAGAATTGTAACAAACTTAACAGTTCAGTAGCGTGATGTCTGATGTCTGATATCACGACATCTTCTTTGACATGTTATTCCAGATGTTAATTTTACTCAACACAACATGTTCAGGCATTCCAATAGTATTTACAAGTTCTTAAATATCCTATTCAATAATACATTGTTGATGCTATTATTTGTTTTATTAAAATTAAGCCAATTCTCAAAATTAAGGAACTTGCAATCTCCCCCTTTGACAAATTTTGGCTAAAACAAATAAATACAATTACATCAAAGCAACAACAATAATTTACATTAAAAAATTAACAATTAAAATAGTCTTCAGCAACTTCATGTCTTGGGAGCAGGGGAGCAAACTTCAGAGGGATCTACAACAGTGTTTTTAGAGTCTGCACTGCTGGCCTGTCAGTTGAAGACAATGTCTCAACATCCAGTTCAACATCTTCTCGTGTTTTTGAATCTCTCCATTGAACCTGACCAGGGTAAATAGAGGGAAAGTACTGGTGCACACGAGGAAGAAGATAACTTCCACTTCCCCTTAAGGTAGGAACCAATTCTCGTCACTGGGAGTGGTAAAAGAGGACTATGGAAGATAAATTACCTATCAAGTAGGAACCACTACTCAACTTGTAGCATAAGAGGAAACTAAAGGAGTATTTCGAAATTCTCCCAGGTAACTCAGAACACAAGTCACAATTGTGTTCAAAACTCATATCACAAGTCACAAAAGAAATTCCAGGCTGGAGCCTATTGAAAAATTTAATAAGGTTTTTTCTGTGACTTATTTTGTGACATAGAATCATCCTCTCTTGGTTTACTTTCTATGTGACATTATCTCTCTCCCACTTTTTAGCTAAAATTTGACAACCCTCACCAAACCAGATCCAGGCACAGTTTGTCCAAACTCTAACAAAACTCATGATAACTCTTGAAGGTTTACTTGTGATTTTGAAGGTAGCGAAGATCTCTTATAAATAGAGCAACCGTTTCTTAGGAATTAACAGTAGATTAATTGTTAGTCAAGGTGCGTTAATTTAGGCTGAGAATCTGTCACATGTGTAACACGGTGGGAGAACGGACTTGTTTGTTTTGTGTTTTATCGCAAATGTTGTGAATAATAAGAGTCGCCACCGACTTTTCTTTTATCTAATAAAGGAAAGGTGAAAAGATAAGGAAATACCTTTTATTGATTTTGAGTACGAGAGATAATTATGAAAAAGGAATGTGTTAGCACCATTTCCATTCGTAGTTATCTACGGGCTCTTAATTGCTTAGCTCACTTTTGAAAATTTGTTTTCTGTGTTTGTGTGATTTGAAAAGTATTTTGAAAAGTATTTCGCTTTGACTTCGTAATGATTCTTGTATCAATCCTCAAGAATGTATACGAAGTGTTCGGAAACATTTCGTTTGGAAAATGTTTAACTTTGTAATGATTCTCATTGGAATGTATACAAAGTGTTTGAAAATATTTTTGAAAAGAGTGTGAGGTGTGACACCCCGATTTAATTAAAATATTAAATAAGTGGGAATTTAATTATTTATTTAATTAAAGTCTTAAGTATTTATAATAATGGATTAATTGGATTAATTAAAGAGAAGAAGAGATGGAGGTGTGAGGTGTAATTAAGGGTGTGAGGAGTAAATTACTCTACTCTTTCTAATTACCATTTATTTTATTTTATTGGAATAAATAAAGGAACATTAAAAGGAATATAAAAAGGAAAAGAAAGAAAAATAGGTTTTTTTGGAGAAAAAGCTATTATACGTAGAATTGGAGAAGAGAAGAGAGGAAAAGCTGACGCCGAGAGAAATCGAAGATCATCGCGAGGTAAGGGGTGATTTCGTTCGGTTAATATGTTTTATGGGTTTTGGGAATCAACCGGGTAGTCGGTATGTTAGGAAATTGATCATAGGTTTATAGAATGAAATCTTATTTTGTGTCGGTGTTTGGAATTAGGATCATCTAGTGTGTTGAATGAATAATAAGGATGAATAAACCATGTTGTTTGATGTTAAAATGGTGTGAAATGATCATGTTTTGGTGTTCCTAATGTCCCAATTCGTACTTGAAAGTTTGGAGATGATAATGGGTGCAAAATGCTGTCAAAAGTTGTAGAAAATGATGTTATAGGACGTGGGAACCGGTTCCCTGTGGGGAGGAACCGAGTTCCCAGTGTTAAATAACGGGATTTTTCAGAACCGGTTCTGTATAGGTAGGAACCGGTTCCCATACAAAACCAGGGCGAGTATTTTCTAAAATTTCTAAAACTTTAAAATTCATATTTTTAAACCGTAACTCGATTTGAGTGCCGTTTTGTTATTTCTTAAATTTAAAATACTACCTTTTGAAAAGATAAAATGTTATTTTGCTAAAATTATTTTAAAAATAGTCGAACTTCCGATTTTGAAAAGTATGGATTAATTAAGGATAATGGGAGTTAATATGAATGGCACGAGTTATCGATCGAGGACTAATGTTTACAATGTTGTGTTGATTATTCATTGTGATTGAATGTGATACATTGGTGATTGGCAATAAGTGAATTATGTTGAGATCGTAATCTATGAATTGGTTTAGATTGTTTGACAAGTTGAATGGAGATTGACGTTCATGTGATGTTTCTTTCCTTGTGGTTTATTCATGATTGTATTGGTATCATGTGTTATTGTTATTATAATCTGGTGATAGTCTTACTGATTAAAGAGTAAGCGTTTGGCATGTCTATGCTTTGTGATAATTTAATTTATGATTATGTTGTTATCATGTGATAGATTGGTATTGGTATTTATGTGGAATTATGTTGTTATCATATTCCGTTGAATTGATGTGCATGCTTTTATGATGCATGCATGAGCATTTGTTAAATTGGTTCATTCCCATTGTGCGGAAGCCGGCGAGCCAATAGACTTACACAGTGCGAGGTAGTGAGGCTAGATTCTTGACCCGGTGGTTATGGGCGAATCAGAGATTGGATTCTTGACTCAGTGTTCTGGGAGAATCATAGATATACACTGTCTTTCCACATGTAAACGGAGCGGTGGGTGAACTCGGTTCACGTTTTGGTACCACATGCATAGAGTCGCATTGCATATGGGATTGTAACATGCTAGGATGGATTCGTGTTGCAATTTCCATTGTTTGTTATATACATGTTCATTGTGTGAAGCGCCTTGTGAATTGATTATGATTTGTGTTGGTTAATGGATTAACGTATCGAATATTCATTGCATTTAAAACGTATAATGCATATTATATTGAATTGAAATCTCACCCTTACTTTAACAATTTCGGATCCGGTGATTAGTGCTTGAGTTGGTGAGGATAACTCTAGAGTCGAGTCGTTAATTAGTCCGCGTGTCGTCGTACTACGGTAGATGTAACTGGGAAACGGTTGTTTGAATCCTTTAATGGATATTTTTAATGGTTTTGAATCATGTTTGATGTTATGTGGAATAATTATGGATGTTGTATTCGAATCCGTTATGTTTCATTTCATTGTTAAACATAACCTTAAGTATGTTTCATTTAATGAATTTTCTTGATGAAAGCATTTTGAATTATATTAAAAATTGTGATGCCTTTTGATATGGGTTATATACTCTGATTATTATTTATAAAATCGCGGGTAATTAGAAGGGGTGTTACAATAGTGGTATCAGAGCATAGTCGGTCGTTGTGACCAGTGTCTTAATGTCATTATCCCTTTGTACGCGACAAGTGTGTACAACACTGTCGGTACTTGTTACTTTTCTGATTGATTATTGCAAGAGTAGTGTGGAACTAAGTGGGGGAGAAGAAATGCTTCCCGGATATGTTCAGATTGTAAGTCATTGGTACGAGTGGTTAGAGCTGTTGGAATCGTTTGGACCATGAGTCATAGTTGGAAGTGCAAAAAGGTGAGTACGATTCTGAGAACAGAAAGTGTTGGTATTGATGATTTATACTTCAGTATGATTATCGGATGTCTATTGACAAATTGAGGACTTGATCACCCTTAATCTCTTGTTGATAGTAGACGGAATCGTATTGGATGGTATACAATTGTCTTACTATCTAAATGGGGCATAAAGTGATGAATATGAATGAAGTGTGGTAGAAGCTTGTGAACCATATGAGTAGACGAAGACTCTAATAAGGATAATGAATTAAGATGGATGATCAGAGTTATGTAGTTGTTAATGATGGTGTGGTGTTTATGTCGTATTCTTCGACAGAAGTGAAAGGAAAATCTACGAGTGATGAATTACCGGTAGTGAAGAATTGTTTTGAGATTGTTCCGAGTAAGTTGGATTGCCAGTGGTGGATGAAATTCCAGAGGTGTTCCGGAAGGTGTTAGTGAGTTACCACTTGAGAGAGAGGTGGAGTTTGCTATAGATTTAATTCCTGGAACTAGTCCGATGTCGATGGCGCCGTATCGCATGTCGGCATCTGAGTTGTCTGAGTTGAAGAAACAGTGGGAAGAGTTACTAGAGAAGAAGTTATTCGTCCTAGTGTTTCGCCGTGGGGTGTGTCGGTGTTGTTAGCTAAGAAGAAGGAAGGTACGATGAGATTGTGTGTTGACTACAGGCAATTGAATAAAGTGACGATCAAGAATCGATATCCATTGCCAAGGATTGATGATTTGATGGATCAGTTAGTTGGAGCTTGTGTATTTAGTAAAATTGTTCTGAGGTCTGGATATCATCAGATTCGTGTTAAGGCGGAGGATATTCAGAAGACTGTATTTAGGACGGGGGTATGGATAATGGTGTCCCAGTTAGGTGTGAGTTCTAATGTCCCCTGGAAATAATAGCGACTCATCGTTTGAGCAAGATGTTGGATTAGCTTGAGGCTATTCTTGGGTTGAATGTTTGAAGTTAAACCAAGTGATTATGAATCGTTTTGATGAGTCGATGCATATTCTTGGCCTAGAAGATATTTGGTAATTAAGAAGGATGACTCTTAGAAGATGAAGTTGGTGTGGTTGGAATGTTGCAACACTTCCGGTTGATCGTGAAGTTGTCAGTGTGAGTTACCTCTTTGTGTTCTTGAAAAGATTAATTGTGTCAGTGTCAATGGTTGATATAAAGTATGCAATGATATGAATTGGTTATTGGGATTGTAACTTGACGCAATTAATCATGGTGAATGATGTGTGTTGCGGTATGTTGAAGTTAGAATCTCAAATTTTGCATTCTATGATGTTTTGGGATTTTTCACTCTCACAAGGTGAGAAATCGATTACCTATCACAGGGAATTGATTTCCTGAAGCTGACAGCATTTTTCGAAAACTTGTAAAATCCATAATTTGAATTTTGGATGTCCGATTTGAGTTCGTTTGAAGTGTTGGAAAGATAATGTGATAAACTTTGTTTTAAAAATGGTTCCAGCACCTGTAAGTAATTTATTTATCGTGTAGTGATGTTTGAGGAGAGTCGGAGTTGTTGTTAATGTCGTTCTTGATACAAAAACTTATTTTTATGACACCGAACAAGACGTCAACTTTAGATATAAAAAATTGAAAGAAGCTATTGGAAGATGCTCAGAGAAATAGATTTGTAAAACCAAGTGTATTATTTTGGGATTCTGATTGTGAGAAAGGATTCCAAGAGTTGAAGGGGAGGTTGACTAGTGCTTCGATTCTAATTTTCCGAATCCGTCAGAATCGTTCGTGGTGTATTGTGATGCGTCACTGATGGAATTAGGCGGTGTTTTGAGGCAAGATAGGCAGGGTGTGGCTTATGCTTCAAGACAGTTTGGTTCGTGAATTGGATTTAGTGGAACAATTCAGAGACTTGATCTTGGTATGTGAGACTACTTCGAATAGTGTGAAATTGGGCATGTTGGTGACTAGTGGTATTTTGGAAGAGATTCGAAATGGACGTAATCGATGTTGGTTTAATGGATAGTGACATTGATTAACCAAGGTCAAGGAGGTGAGTTCGAATTGATGAGAATGGAGTTATGAGTTGTGGTGATGTGTGTTCGGATGTTCTTGAGATCGGAAAGAGTATCTTGGAAGAAGGACATCGAAATAGATTGAGTATTCATCCCGGTGCTACTAAGATGTACCATGATTTGAAGAAATTATTTCGTGGCCGGAATAAAAAGGAAATTGCCGAGTTTGTGTATGCGTGTTTGGTTTGTCGGGAATCAAAGATTGAACATCGAAACGGGATTGATGGAACCGTTGTTTGTTCGGAATGGAAATGGGATGGCATTTCTATGGATTTCGTGGTTCTTGAGGAAAACTAAGAATTGTGATTCTATTTGGGTTATTGTCGACCGATTGACAAAGTCTGCTCACTTTATTCCGATAAGAATGGTTATCCGATAGAGAGGTTGGCAGAATTGTATGTTGAGAAGGTTGTGAGTTTGCATGGTATTCCGTCTAGCATCGTGTCAGATAGAGATCTGAGATTCACGTCTAAGTTCTGGACAGGATTGCAGGAAGCTCTGGGTACTAAGTTACGATTGAGTTCCGCGTATCATCCGCAGACAGATGGTCAGGCGGAGAGGACAATTCAGTCGTTAGAAGATTTGTTGAGGGCTTGTGTGTTGGAGAAAGGTGGAGCTTGGGATAGCTATTTGCCGTTGATAGAGTTTACCCACAACAATAGTTTTCATTCGAGCATTGGTATGGCTCCGTTCGAGGCATTGCACGGTAGGAGGTGTAAGACGCCGTTGTGTTGGTACGAATCTAGAGAAAGTGTTGTGATTGGACCGGAGATTGTTCAACAAACTTCGGAAAAGATTAAGATGATTCAGGAGAAGATGAGAGCTTCTCAGAGTCGTCAGAAAAGTTATCATGATAAGAGGAGGAAACATCTTGAGTTTAGTGAAGGAGATCATGTGTTCATGCGAGTTACTCCGATAATTGGTATTGGTCGAGCTTTGAAGTCAAAGAAGTTGACTCCGCGTTTTATCGGTCCGTTTCAGATTACCAAGAGAGTTGGGAAAGTTGCTTATCAAATTACTTTACCGCCTTCACTTGCGAATTTGCATGATGTTTTCCATGTGTCTCAGTTGAGGAGGTACATTGCGGATCCATCTCATGAGATTCAAGTGGATGATGTTCAGGTACGGGATAATTTGACTGTTGAAGCAGTACCTGGGCGAATTGAGGATCGGAAAGTGAAGCAATTGCGAGGTAAAGAGATAGCACTGGTACGAGTAGCTTGGGGAGGACCAGCTGAAGGAAATGTCACTTGGGAACTGGAGAGTCAGATGAAGGACTCGTATCCCGAACTTTTCGTCTAAGGTATGTTTTCGAGGACGAAAACTCTTTTAGTGGGGGAGAGTTGTGACACCCCGATTTAATTAAAATATTAAATAAGTGGGAATTTAATTATTTATTTAATTAAAGTCTTAAGTATTTATAATAATGGATTAATTGGATTAATTAAAGAGAAGAAGAGATGGAGGTGTGAGGTGTAATTAAGGGTGTGAGGAGTAAATTACTCTACTCTTTCTAATTACCATTTATTTTATTTTATTGGAATAAATAAAGGAACATTAAAAGGAATATAAAAAGGAAAAGAAAGAAAAATAGGTTTTTTTGGAGAAAAAGCTATTATACGTAGAATTGGAGAAGAGAAGAGAGGAAAAGCTGACGCCGAGAGAAATCGAAGATCATCGCGAGGTAAGGGGTGATTTCGTTCGGTTAATATGTTTTATGGGTTTTGGGAATCAACCGGGTAGTCAGTATGTTAGGAAATTGATCATAGGTTTATAGAATGAAATCTTATTTTGTGTCGGTGTTTGGAATTAGGATCATCTAGTGTGTTGAATGAATAATAAGGATGAATAAACCATGTTGTTTGATGTTAAAATGGTGTGAAATGATCATGTTTTGGTGTTCCTAATGTCCCAATTCGTACTTGAAAGTTTGGAGATGATAATGGGTGCAAAATGCTGTCAAAAGTTGCAGAAAATGATGTTATAGGACGTGGGAACCGGTTCCCTGTGGGGAGGAACCGAGTTCCCAGTGTTAAATTGGCCAAAACTGGGATTTTTACACTCAGGAACCGGTTCCTGTATAGGTAGGAACCGGGGTTCCCATACAAAAACCAGGGAGCGAGTATTTTTCTAAAATTTCTAAAACTTTAAAAATTCATATTTTTTAAACCGTAACTCCGATTTGAGTGCCGTTTTCGGCGTTATTTCTTAAATTTAAAATACTACCTTTTGAAAAGATAAAAATGTTATTTTGCTAAAATTATTTTAAAAATAGTCGAACTTCCGATTTTGAAAAGTATGGATTAATTAAGGATAATGGGGAGTTAATATGAATGGCCTGAGTTATCGGTCGAGGACTAATGTTTACAATGTTGTGTTGATTATTCATTGTGATTGAATGTGATACATTGGTGATTGGCAATAAGTGAATTATGTTGAGATCGTAATCTATGAATTGGTTTAGATTGTTTGACAAGTTGAATGGAGATTGACGTTCATGTGATGTTTCTTTCCCTTTGTGGTTTATTCATGATTGTATTGGTATCATGTGTTATTGTTATTATAATACTGGTGATAGTCTTACTGATTAAAGAGTAAGCGTTTGGCATGTCTATGCTTTGTGATAATTTAATTTATGATTATGTTGTTATCATGTGATAGATTGGTATTGGTATTTATGTGGAATTATGTTGTTATCATATTCCGTTGAATTGATGTGCATGCTTTTATGATGCATGCATGAGCATTTGTTAAATTGGTTCATTCCCATTGTGCGGAAGCGAACTGGCAGAGCCAATAGACTTACCTGGTGCAGAGGTAGTGAGGCTAGATTCTTGACCCGGTGGTTATGGGCGAATCAGAGATTGGATTCTTGACTCAGTGTTCTGGGAGAATCATAGATATACACTGTCTTTCCACATGTAAACGGAGCGGTGGGTGAACTCGGTTCACGTTTTGGTACCACATGCATAGAGTCTGCATTGCATATGGGATTGTAACATGCTAGGATGGATTCTAGTGTTGCAATTTCCATTGTTTGTTATATACATGTTCATTGTGTGAACTGCCTTGTGAATTGATTATAATTTGTGTTGGTTAATGGATTAACGTATCCGAATATTCTGTTGCATTTTAAAAACGTATAATGCATATTATATTGAATTGAAATCTCACCCTTACTTTAACAATTTCAGATCCGAAGTGATTAGCTGCTTGGAGTTGGTGAGGATAGCTCTAGAGTCGAGTCAGTTAATTAGTCCGCGTGTCAGTGTCGTGCTCTGGTAGATGTAACACTGGGGAAACGGTTGTTTGAATCCTTTAATGGATATTTTTAATGGTTTTGAATCATGTTTGATGTTATGTCCTGGAATAATTATGGATGTTGTATTCGGGAATCCGTTATGTTTCATTTCCGCTGTTAAACATAACCTTAAGTATGTTTCATTTAATGAATTTTCTTCAGTGAAAGCATGACAACTGTTTTGAATTATATTAAAAATGGTGATGCCTCTTGATATGGGTTATATACTCTGATTATTATTTATAAAATCGCGGGTAATTAGAAGGGGTGTTACATGAGGTGTGAAAAGTATTTTGATTGGAGCAAGCAACAAAGTCTTATTACCTACTCAGAATTGTCATTTCTTGTTATTTTCCTTCTCTTTTAGGATAAGGCTATCCATACCCTTAGTTGGTAGGTAACTTTATCCGTTGGATGTGAAGGGACAATCGTAGGGTCATCGTATGGTCATTGAAGGTAACATGTAAGGATACCTTTAGCAATTCGAAGGGACGATCATCACTTGTTTGTAGGTAACAATCGAGGGACGAGATCATATATTCATAGGCAACATCGAGGGTCATCGAGGAACTACGATCTTTGTGATGATTTTTGAATCGAGGGACTTTGCTAATGGTATCCCTACGTTCGAGGGACATGGCCATTGTTTATCCATAAGGCAACAAGAAAGGATACCCTAAGGAAGTGCAAGTGTGATAGAGTGTGTTTGATTCAGATATTTATCTTGATTATTAGAGTGATCTAACGGTTGATTTTAGATCTTGTCATGCAAACCCTAATTAGCATACATCTAAGCAGTTATATACAATTTATAATAGTGCGGAAAGTAAGAGCAGAAAATAAACCTACGCTGTTACAATACTTTGGGGCAGTTACATAATAGAGGTGCGGAAAGTAAATGCAGAAAGTAAATCTACACTATTACAAAAAACCTTTGCGACCTATACAATGATTTCTAGAATTTAAATGCGAAATAATAGAATAAATAAAAGAAAATGTTAGTAAAAAAGGTTTTAAGATTAGTAAAAATGTTTTTAGGGTTAGTGAACCTATTTTAAAGAAAGAAAAATATTTTTGGTATTTTTGGATTGATTTTAATTTAGAAAACCTAATTCTAAGTTAATTTGGATTTAATTAAGAAAATAATTTTAAATGAAATGAAAAATAAAATATTTTTGTGTCTAAAATTAATTAAACATTTTATTAACCTAAATCTAAAATTAAAATATTTTTTAGGTTTTTTTTTATATTAATGAAATTAATTTGTGAAAAGAAATTAAAAATAAGTTAAAAATTAAAAGAAAAATAGAAAATATGAAGGAGATTAGTGTTAAAAAATAGGGAATGATCCCTCCAGGGCTTGAACTCGTGACCTTGAGGTCAAAGGTTCAAAAGTTGGCCACTTGCTTGTGTTGTCCATATGCTGCCTCCAAAACAAAATAAGTGAAACCTGTGTAAAATCAGAAAATATGAAAAATTTGAGCAAAAGGCAAGGATCGAACCCACGTCCTTAGAGAGGAAGAGACTTAGCGCGCGCATGTTAAACCACTGGGGTGGTGATACATCCATTAATATATGCATAATCATAAATATATAAGGGAAATTAAGTTCATGATTTCTGATTTTTAAACAAACACGTGTGTGGGACCCAGGTTTTTTAAAATTTGCCAATTGAAACGAGCCACACACGCCTTGCCCTAGTCTTTGCCAGTCAAAGGATGTCAGGGACGTCGGAGTTAACTTTGGTCGTCTTCTCTAATCACCATCAACATCAAACTTGTAAAATAACCATATAAATACAAAAAGAGGACCCTACCCCCTAATTCGAGGGCTGCAAATTCAATGGTGGCATTGGTTTGGCCTGAAGTGTTTGGAAACAGGGATACATAAGCTTCAGTTTATTATGCCCTAGCAGTGGCAAGTCACAATTTGGCCACTGAATATTGCAAACGATGGATCAAACCTGCTCTAAGGAACCTCAGGAAAAGATTAGTATAGTTAGTTTCAATCAAAACACAATAAAAAGCATAATGCGATTAACATAAAAAGATGCAAAACTGAGTTCATGCATGGTACGATTCAAAGTGTTTTGGCCATAGATAATGATCCATTCTTACCCTAGTATACCTCAGGAGCACGATGGAATGCTTGGAAGCCTTTGAAAGAGGCTGCAACTAGGGTTTCGAAAGTGCAAGTTTGCTTTGAGATTTTGGAACAAAACCTTAGTCTATTGGCTGCATGAATCCGTGTTCTTTTGGTCTGACTATCTTGTGTATATATAAGGCAAGAGATTAGGTCAAGAATTAAGTGAAAAATATATTGCATTCAATAAAAGATATTTGATTGAAGTTTTTGAATCAAATCTTTCTTTTTCTTGTTCAATCTTCCTCTACTGCTTTCCATGCGTTTTTGCCAGCTTGTATGAGCTATCTTGGACCTCAAGTCATACAAATAATAAGCCCAACACGCCATGTCTTTATTTTTGTATTTTATTTTATTTAAAATTGAATTTTAATGAAATAATTCAACAATAAATTAAATAAATGATGCAAGGGTGTGTAGATAGACTTAGAGGTCATGGACCATCTTGGGAACAAGTTTGGATCACAAGAACTTGGGCCCATTTGGAAAAAAATTGAATTTGCTTAGCATTTCTCTTCATGTACTTTTTCAAATTTCCCAAACTTGCACAAGTTGTATTTTGCTCAATTTTCAACATTTTGAAATGTTCTTGGACTTTTTAGAAATATTAAAATGTCCTCTAAACACTCCTTTTGATTTCATCTTCATTGAAGTTTCCATGCTCATGTACACTTCTTTTGAATAATAATAGCAATTCTCCTATTATTATTCCTATCATACTTCCCCCACACCACATTACACCATAAATCTCCTGTATTTTGGAGATTCCAAGCTAATTTTGACAAACAAGCTTTATTCATCGTCTCCAAATTACGCAGCCCTAAACCACCGTAAGCCTTTGGAGAAGTAACCACATCCCAGCTAACCGCATGATGTTTTCTACTACTGTTGTTGTCTCCCCAAATAAATTGGCGCTGGATTTTTTGAACAGCGGCAAGACAACTTTTCGGAACGACAGTTGTCATCATGGAATAAAGAGGAAGGGCTTCAATGACACTTTTGGCAAGAGTGACACTCCCTGCAAAAGCAAGATGTTTGCCTTTCCAAGCTGCAAGTTTCGCACCGACTTGATCGATGATGAATTGATAATCCTCCTTCTTTGCTACTCTCCCAATTTGAGGTGCACCCAAGTATTTTCCAAGGCTAGATGTTTCAACAAAAATAGACAAATGCACAAGCTCCCTTCACAACCTTCTACTAACATTTTTCGAAAAATATATCCTTGTTGTTTCCTGGTTCACTTGCTGACTAGACATATTACAAAATTGTTCCAAGGTAGCTGTGACACACTGTATCTGATCCACTATGGCTTCTCCAAAAAGCAATAAGTCATTTGTAAACATTAGATGCGACACTCCAATCCCATGTTTACCAATCTTTATAGGCTTTCATTCCCCTTCATCAACAACTTGGGAAATACGATGCGAGAGTTTATCAACACATAAAACAAATAGATATGGCGATACGGGGTTTTCCTGTTGAATTCCTCTACCAGGGCGAAAATACTCTGATGGAGTACCGTTCCATTTAATATTCGTCTCAATAGTTGTTACCCCATGCATAATAATATCAATCATTTTCCTCGGTAATCGAATTTCTTCTAAGTTTTTTCCAATGAAATCACAGCTTAACTTGTCATAAGCTTTCCACAGATCAACTTTGATCGCAAAATAACCTTTTTTTTTTTTCTTCATATTCCACATACTGTGAGTAATCCCCTGGGCCACAACTATATTTTCATGAATGCTACGACCAGGTACAAAACCAGATTGGAACGGTGAGACAAGTTTCAGAATGCTCTGCTTGAGTTTCTCAACAATAACTTTACTTACCAACTTATATATGACATTACACAAAGAGATTGGCCTAAAATGATTGACTTGTTCAGGCTGATCATTTTTTGGGATGAGACAAATGTCTGTCTGATTAACCTCCACCACTTTATTTGGAGAGTCCCAAGCTTCTTTCACAAAACTACACACGCTACTACCAACCGTGCTCCAAGAATTCTAAAAAAATCCCACAGGAAAGCCGTATGGACCAGGAGCTTTCCAAGGACTCATAATAAAGACAACATGTTTTATTTCATCATCAGTAACATTTGCTGCAAGCTTGTCCAACTCATCCCGACCAAGAGAAGGAAACATGTATTTTGTCTGCAACCAAAATCTGCCTGTATCTTGAGGCTTGAATAAATTCTTGTAGTGTTCAATCACTACAAGAAAAGTCATTATTTGCCAGGGGAATTAGCCAGGGGTTAAACCCCAAACAAAAAAAACAACGTTGCTTGGGGGAAAATCCCCTTGCAAAATGAAAATTTCATTACAAAAAAATAAAAAACAATTATGTGGGGTATCTCCTCGCAAATAAGCAAGATGTAATTTTTGAATTTTAAAATTTTAAATTGCGAGGGGCTACCCCTGGGAAATAAAAAGACTGCCAAAAAGTCAGGTAATTTGTGAGGGGACACCCCTAGGAAATAACATCAGGTAATTTGTGAGGGGATACCCCACGCAGTGTGCAGACTTTATGTCTACTCACGCAGTGTGCAGACTGCGCGTGCAGGCTACAATAATCAATGTTATTATTTCCGAGGGGACACCCCTAGCTAAAGATGCTTTTTCCATTTCCGAGGGAATGCCCCTCGCCAATTGCAACAACATTATTTGGCCCACGGTTTCAGATTTGCATTAAAACCTGTTATTATAATCAATAATAACATACAATATTCATATCCTCTTTCTCTCTTTCTCAAATATTCATTCTCTTTCTCTCTTTCTCAAGTCACAATTTTAATTTCTCTCTTCTTCTTCCACAGCTTTCTTCATTGTTACAAAGCTCCATTTTTATTCATCTTTTTCAATCAATAATAATTTTTAAGGTAAAATTATAAATTATTTTTGGTATACGTATGTCTAATTTATTTTATGTTTATTATTAATTTATTTTCTGTTTATTATATGTCTAACTATTTTATAATTTTCTTTTATTTTCAAGGATTTATTCACAATTTAAATTGTTTTCGTTTTTCTTTAACTAGTGTAATTTTTATTATTATCTCCAATCAACTAGTGTAATTTTTCTTTAAAGGTACACAATTTAAATTGTTTTCGTTTTTCTGAAATAAATGTTTAAGTTTGATATATACTTATTTTGTAATGTTAGGTTAAAAAAATATAAACAGAAAAACGAAATTATATATATAAATATAGTTACTGTAAAAATTAATTGTTTTTTGATTTTTAATTTATGTGTAAATATATTAATTACTTTTAAAAACAGTGTGTAACTTTTTAAAAAATAGGATGTAATAATATTAATTATTTTAAATAAATAGTATATTAATTTATAGTATATATATTGTATTAAAACAGTAAAAACAGAAAAAAATAGTAAAAAAGGAAAATATATATATATTTTAGAAAAATATAAAAATATAAAAATTCAAAATTATTATATATATATATATATATATATATATATATATATATATATATATATATATATATATATATATATATATATATATATATATATATATATATATATATATATATATATATATATATTAACTGTAAAAGTTTAATTTTTGTGATTTTTAATTTATGTGTAAATATATTTATTATTTTTAAAAATGATAGGACTAAACATAAAAAGTATACTTATAAAAATTATACTTCTAAAAGTTATAAATTTTTATATAAAAAGTATATATACTTATTACTATTTTTGTCAAATTTATTTTATTTTAATTATACTTATTTTATATATACTTATTTTATTTTTATATAAAAAGTTATACTTCTATTATTATTATTTATTTTAATTTTGGTCAAATTTAAATTTCTTTTTTGAAAATTATTCTGCAATTTGCCAGGGGATAAACTCTTGTGTAGACATGTTGCATTTTGTCACGGGCTAAACCCTTGGCAAAAACCTGACGTATTGTAGACATGTCTGTATACCTAGCCTGCACCACTATGGTGTGCAATTGACGAGGGGATAATCCCCTGAGTAAATAGCGAAGTGACTAGCCCCTCGCAAATTGTTTTGCGACCCCCTATTTTGCTAGGGGAGCTGTCCCCTCACAATTTACATATTTGTGAGGGGGAAATTCATCAATTATGATATTTTATTATTTGTTGTTAATAATGTAAAGATGTATTATAGCAGACACAAATATTAAATTTTTTGTTTTATATTAATAATGAAAATTTTACAAATTTTATTATTATTTATAAAGTTTATATAGATTTAAGATATGAATGATATTTTTTTAGAGAGTTTGTAACAAGTGGTAGTTCAATCATACTATTACTATTTTTTAATTTTATTTTGATTTATTTACTTTGGTCAAGATTAATTTTATAAATCATTAATTATTTATTAATAACAAATAATATGTTAAGATAGAGTAGTATATTTTTGACAAGTTTATATATAAAATACACGAAAAGAAAAAAAAAAAGTTTGGACCAAAAAAACAAAAGTAAAGGTACTTTACTTATTGCAGAGCAGTTAACCGATTGGTCCAATCCATTTCAAACTCTCAAGTTTCTCATTCGTGCTTCCTTGCATCGAGCTCGCGATCCAAATCATGGGTGACGGCAACCGCTCCAACAGCAACAAACCAGAGTGGCTTCAGCAGTACGATCTGATCGGAAAGATCGGAGAAGGAACCTACGGTCTCGTCTTCCTCGCTCGAATCAAGTCCGCCACCAACCGCGGCAAATCCATCGCCATCAAGAAATTCAAGCAATCTAAAGACGGCGACGGCGTCTCTCCCACCGCCATTCGTGAAATCATGGTATCATACTTTTTCCTTTTTTTCTTGTTGTAATTGCAGTTGATGAAGAGCTTTGAACCTAACTAGTTGAAATTACTGGATAGTTAGTTAGTACTGATGCAATTTTTCAATGTAGCGGATGTTTTCGATTGTTTTGATTATTTGGATTGGTTTTGAGTAATTTTTGAATTGATGTTGCAGTTGCTGAGGGAGATTACTCATGAAAATGTTGTGAAGCTTGTGAATGTTCACATCAATCATACAGACATGTCTCTCTATCTAGCCTTTGATTATGCTGAACATGACCTTTATGTGAGTAGACGACACATTTCACTTGAAATTGTCATTTTGTTTTGCAATTTATCACTGTTTCCTTCTGAAAGTTTTTAGTTTCCGAGTCTCTTGATTTTAAAGGTTATTTTCATTTTGGTGTTGTAAACTTTAAGGATGGGCTGTTCTTACGCCTTTGTTTGTGCAATTGTTACTTCAGTGTCTTAAAAAGTTGTGTGAATTTCTATGGGAAGAAACATATGTAGGTAGCAAGGAATTGTTTCTTGTAGTTAGTTGAGTGTAACGATTGCAATCTTGAATGGCAGGAAATAATAAGACATCATAGAGATAAGGTCAACCAAGCTATTAACCAGTACACTGTTAAATCGATACTATGGCAGTTGCTCAATGGACTGAACTATCTGCACAGGTTAGTCTATTCTTTATGAAGTTGAAGATGGTTCCGTTTTATTTTTTTTCTGTGTTGATTTATTGTATTATTATATTTTCCCTTCAGTAATTGGATAATACATCGAGATTTGAAGCCGTCGAATATATTGGTATGAGTTTTGCCACCTTATCATGATATGATTAACTATTATGCACCCAGAAGTAGACATTTGAGTTCAAATTTATTTGTCCGTCGTTTATCTGTGCACTCATTTTTCTAACGAGCTCTCTACAAAAAGGTTATGGGTGATGGGGAGGAACATGGAGTTGTTAAAGTTGCTGACTTTGGGCTTGCAAGGATATATCAAGCACCTCTGAAGCCATTATCTGAAAATGGGGTATGAGTACACATTTTTCATTTTATTAGAGAAATCTTCATGTATATTCTCTGCATGATTCTTCTATTTTTAATATTTGAAGACTTGAAATCTATCTATGCATATAATACCTGCAGTAGGACTACATTAAATGCTTGTGCACTATCCCAGCTTTCTGCTGTAAGCTGTCTGAGTGATGGATATTGTTATTTGTTTCAAGTTTAACTTGTTGAACTGTTGAGCCTTCCGTCAAAACTTCATGTGTTTTGATTCTCTATGTGTTTGCCGTTGGGTCTATTGTCATCTTTAACTTCAATTAGCTGTGCACTTGTACCACATTTTACCTTTTGATATGTTTGATCGATTAGATTCCTGATTTATAAAATACTGACATGCAGGTTGTCGTAACCATTTGGTATCGTGCTCCTGAGTTGCTTCTTGGAGCAAAACATTACACCAGTGCTGTTGGTATCCTTTAACTTTAGGGGGTGTGTGTGTGTCAAGAGTTACTCTCTCTTTTCTCCTCCATCTCTGTGTGTTGTGTGTCAAGATTTACTGTGTAAAAAATTATGATAACTTTGGAGTTACACTTGTGTGATGTTATGATTGTTATCGATCCGTCAAGGGTATTTCTCCATTCTTTTAACCTGTGTTGTACTTTTTTTATTACATCGGTGTTTTTGCTATCCTTAGTATGATTTGAGGTTGATGCCTGAATAAGTTACGGCTTTGATGAATGAATCTGACACAGCAATATTTAGAGCATACACAAAAGGTTGACCTGGTATGATGGGCTTTTGATGACTGTGATTTTTTTAGTGGATGTAATTAATGTTGGGGACTTTGGTACACATAATTGAAAGATAGACTTATCAATTGTGTGTAATAAATAACTCTGCCCGAAATCTGTTTGATCTCATTCTTGTAGTGGTTCAGTTATTTTTCCTTAAAGAGACATTTAGATACGTGGGCTGTGGGATGCATTTTTGCTGAGTTGTTGACCTTGAAGCCACTGTTTCAAGGTGCAGAAGTCAAAGCTACACCAAATCCTTTCCAGGTACTTGATGCTAAAACTTGTATTCTTTTTATTCTACAGTTGAGTATTATTATAGATATAGTATCATTGTCGGATTCTAAATAATCATTGTTCCGCTTGTGCAGCTTGATCAACTTGACAAGATATTCAAGGTTTTAGGTAATTTATTTGCTTACTGTTTTCCTTTCTCCCTGTTGGGGGATGTTTATTCTCTTGATGATATCCCAAACCCACATCCTGGACATTGTTACTGTGTTAGGCCATCCCACCTCTGAAAAATGGCCTTCCTTACAACATCTTCCCCATTGGCAACAGGATACACAACATATACAAGGACACAAATAGTAAGATCATTAATTGCTGTGTAATTCAAATATATGCAGGATAGACCTATTTTAATAGTGTTGAGTCATTTGTTTTCTCTTTTACTTGCTTGTTTTTTATAGCTGATATACATATATTTTTTTCTTCGTGAAACTAATGGACCTGTTCTGCTTCTTGCAAACAGTGACAATGCTAATCTCTATAGTGTTGTACACCTATCTCCAAAAAGTCCTGCATATGACCTTTTGTCAAAGATGCTTGAGTAAGTATTTCCTTCCATGCTTTTAAGTTTTTGTTGGCCTCTATACAAATGATGCATTTCCTTTTTCATTTGATTTCTAAATGAAGCTAAATTGAACATGATGAAAAGCTACCCCCTTATGTGCTAGTCATTAAGTGTTACCTCCATAATACTGTGATAGCGTGGTTAAATAAGCCTCAATATTTTGTTGCCTTATCAAGGTGGTAATGGGTTTGTGTTTTTTGTTACTAATGTTTTCTAACTTTAGCATCATCTTCATCATAATCATTATCATCATCACTTATGGTTGTACTTGTTCCTGTTAATCTTATAGTTTCGGTTCAGATGTTAATCTGTCTCAAACTTTCCCTACCTCTTTCTATACTGTGAATAGCGTCACTTTTGTGGCTAATCGTGGTGCAGTTATGGTGCCCCACTGCAAAACATTTTGCAGGTGCGGTTATTGCAACCCCAAATTGCGTTGGAATTGCGCCGACTTTGTCATGTTGCAGCCGCCCCAGGGACTTTTGTTTCTTATGGCCAAAAAAATATTTGATGTAGAGAAAAGAATAAAAACAATGAAGAGGAAGGAAATCTAGTCAAAGAAGAAGAAAGGACGAAAGAAGGATGCAAAGATGAGGGATCTAAGAAATAAATGAAGAAAGCAGAAGAAATGCGGCGCCTTGGCAGTCTGTTCTATGCAGGGATACAAAATCCTTGAGAGCTAGGGTTAGATTAGAATGGGCTAGGTCTAGTACCACTTTAAAGTAATAAAAAATGTGAAAGTAAACAAGATAGAATTCATACCCGAGGCAAAGCAGCTCTAGAAGTCTGCAAACCTACTGACCCCCTTATTCTGTAACCGAGTGCGGTTCTCTCTATCACGTTTGCTTCTTCTCTTTTGCAGGCCTCATGATAGCCTCATCTAGAAGAATATTGCCACCGGGCATTTTTAGGATTCCTATCTGATTTGGCATACCATGCCATCATAGAATGACATATTCATTTAATTTTTATTGCTAAAGATTGCTAGTGGGAGTTGTGATTCTATGTCATTCCCATTATAGTCATTTTAGTAAACCAAATGCCCCTATTTCAGTTTTGTTGCATTTGGCATTCAACCTGTAAGAATTTCATCTAGTATTTGTTGATATGTGGATTTGATGCATGACTTTCTTTTTTAACGAAAATTTTCTGTATTTTTTGCCCTCTAATATTATAGCTTGTTTACGTATGTTCAGATATGATCCTAAAAGGCGTATAACAGCAGCACAAGCTTTGGAGCATGAGTAAGAACTCCTTTTGTTTTATTTTTTTGTATTCTTGCATGAAATTTACATATCTAGTGATTAAAAGGATGATTTAACTAGAGATGGAACTAGTGAAGGGCAAGCATGGGCATAACCACCGCTGCTTAGAACATAAATATGATTTTGTGCTTAATCTGTTTATTGTTTAATCAATTTTATTTTATATTAATAGTGTTTTTGTTGGCCAATCATAAAACTGATATTATGTGACATTCAAGTGCAGTAAAATTTAGTTAAGAATGTATTGAGAAAGGTATTTTTATACTATACCTATTAATGTTATATTAATTATGTGTTGAGAAAAATATTCTCATACCTTATAATGTTAGTATATTATTAATAAATAGTATTTATATGCTCATATTGATGATTACACAATTTAAAAAGTTACTAAAATTATTCAAACCACATACAATGTGTTAAAATATATACTTTTCATGTGTATAAGTGTATTTATTTAATACTTATCATTAAATATCTTTTGGCCACCGCTTTGGTTAAATTTTGAATCCGTTCTCTGGATTTAACTTATATCTGTTTATGGTTGTTCTGCCTATAGAAATATGACTAGATACAACATATTTTCCTTCCATTTTTTATATTCTTGATATGGCATACTATTGAAGATTTTCTGGACCTGATGTAGTTGCCTTCTTATTGTTGTATTTAACATAATCCTGATTGAAAATTTCGAAAATTATTGAGGATGAACAACTATATTGTTGTAGTCATCCTTAAACTAACTCCAGAAGCTTTCCCTAAAATATTTTATTTACACAAAAAAGAAGTTATCCCTACTGCCGCTGGATTAAATTTTTTTGGGTGAATTTATAATATGTTTCACTTAGATTTTAGTCATGTTAGAAAAGTAATATAAAAACTATTTACGTTTCTTTGCTCAACAGTTTAGGCTTTTGGGGTAGTTGGTTCATAGAGTGCCATCGGACTCTTGTTGGCCAAGGGTCTAGAGGTCAATCCTTTTCAATCCCGTTATTCTAATAAAAAAATTGGATTTAAGCACAGGGTAAGTGGGTATGAAATTTTTTCGCATTTCAAGCCCAAAGAGCTTTCTGTGAGTGGACATGGTAGAAACATAATATACCCAATAGCTCAAGCTTCTTAGATGGTTGGTTCATGACAAGTTTGAAAAATAGAAAAAGGCTGCCATTTATATTGTTTTCGAGAATTATGACAAACTTCTATAGGACCGTTCGTGCACATAATGTCCATTTCTGCACATAATGTCAATGCTGCAACTGTTTCTTGTCAGTTCAGTGAGTATAGTGGCCTGGTTACCTGACTCCAATTTTTTTTAAGAGTGTTATCGAATATTTCATGTTATGTTTTTATACAAGTGGTCTTACTGTTTGTTTCATAATTGCTTGTGGTTTGTCTTTCTCATTTTGAGTGTTAAAAAAATGATTTATTCTGTAGAGATTTTATGTATATCAGAAGAAGTTTTTCATTCGAGTACAATTATTTAAAATACATTTTATTTGAATAGGTAGTTATAATTTCGGTTTGTCTTAGAAGCTACTAAAAAATAATCAAAACTAAGATTTTGAGATTCTGATTTTTTTTCTTTTCAAAAGCTGAAAGCAAATTCACAAAAAACTTTAGAAGCATTTTTTATCCAATATAAAGTTATTTTTTACCAAAAAACTCTGAACAAACAGCCTTTTCAACATATATATCCTTGAAGAGCTTCCATATATTGCTGGTCACTGGTTTTAGTGGTAATTCAGATTTGATGTCCTCATATTCAACGAGTTTATAAATTGGTTGTTGCTTTTGTAAAACTTTTTTTCATTAAAGACCATGTACTATGAGTTTTGATGGAAATACTCCTTGTTAGATATGTTATATCTTTGTTGGGTATGTAACTAGTTCCCTTTTATCTTTCAGCTATTATATATTCAACATGTTTTACTTTGTTTTTCCAGGTATTTCAAAATGGAACCACAGCCTGGGCGGAAGTAAGGCCTTTCTTCCTTCCTCCTTTGCTATTTGCTTTGGTCTTTTCGCCTTTTCTCCATTTTATTGCATAAAGCCTTTTCCCAGAATGATTGGTTACTGTTAAGAGTCCCATATCGGATATTATATGGCCTAAACATGTCTTTATAAGTGGGGGCAATCCTCATTCTACAAGCCGGTTTTGTAGGGTTGAGTTAGGCCCAACCACATTTCTTAATAGTTACTTTTCATTTCGCTGAAAATTTCTTTGCAAGATTTATAAATTTATAAATAAATATTCATTATTTCTCCTCTTCCCGCTCTATGTATAGTAAAGCAGCTGTGTTCATTAAGCATGTATTCCAAAATCGTTTATTGTCTCTGATTAAACATATTTGTTAAATCAATGCCCAGTGCACTTGTACCATGCCAACCTGGAGAGCCATTTGTGAATTATCCCACACGTCCAGTGGACACAACGACAGATTTTGAAGGGACAACTAACATGCAGCAATCACAGCCGGTAAACTCCTATAGAAATATATCATTATACTCTGAACTTTTCTAGGCTCGAGTTATCATGTACCCATTTTTATAAGTGTTGTAGATATAAAGTTTTCATTGAGTAGGGTGTATCAGAACTCGTGGACATGATTCAACTGTTCCTGAATCGTCTTTTAGTGGAAAATAGTCATATATTGTAAAAGAGTAATACTCTCAGTTCAGCTACTGACCGGAATTAGTTAGTATTTATTTTATTAATCTGGCAGTGCAGTACTACATGAATCTTTACTTTTTGCAAAATATTATTATAGATTTGAAATTAGAGAGAGCAATAAGCGGCTATTAGACAATGTTAGCTCTGTTGTCAATTCCAGATAGTGGAGCAGTGAGGAGCGGCCAACCCTAAAAATGGAGCCGAGCGGATCGGGCGCTATTTCATATATTTAGGAATTATTATACAATTAATACTAATAAACACAGTTGCTGAAAAATGAAATAAATTACTTAAAATTCATGACGTATTCATAGTTAGAAGGAAAAGCCTCAATTTTAAGCAAAACATACTTGTCAATAATACCAATAAAATTCAAGAGAACAAACAAGTTATAAGCATTATGAAAATCTCAAAACTCATTTCCTTCAAAACAAGTTAAGCATTATCAAAACCCAAATAAAAGTTTAAGCATTATGAAAATCTAATTCTTCATCATCATTTCCTTCGCTACTAGACATGTAGGCTTCTGTCTTCCCCGATATATTATGGATCAAGATCTTCATTATCTTTTGGTACTACCATTTTCGTTGCCTTTGGCGTCGAACTAGATGAGTATCGTGCAACTTTCTTTCTTTGTGGCTTAGAGCATTGGTTTAATTCCAATTTAAATAGCCATGCTGACCTCTTAAGAAAAAACTACTGCTTATATGGTGGAGATGTGGGGAGTATATGAAGGTATGAGCTTGACTAGGAGGAAAGGTATTTCAAAGTTAATAGCAGGGAGTGTATGAAGGTTTGAGCGTGGCTAGGAGAAAAGGTATTTTGAAGTTGATAGTGCAAGTGGATTTGGAGTCATTGTCGGTAGTATCGATGGTGTGGCAATACCGGGGGTTCTATGGGATGGACTATCATGCGTAAGATTAGACATTTGCCTATCCTAGATTGGAATGTTCGTTTCATGAATATTTATAAGCACGAAAATAGATGTGTTGATGTGTTGATGTGTTGTCCAACATGAAATGTGTTTGAGAAGTGGATTTTCTAGATTTCCAAATGCCTCCTCTTTGGTGTCTCAGATGTTAGCTCATGATTTTCGGGGTGTTTCGTTACCTCAGCTTGTAGTGTTGTAGTTTTCTTTTCCTTTTTGGACTTTGGCCCCATTGGGTTCCAAAAAATTAATAAATTCACAACATAAATTTATATTAATAACTTATTATTGATTAAATAAAGGAAGACTTATTAGTTGATTTAATATATATCATTTTTGGGTGTACAAGCTATGCGTAAAAAACTAAAAATAACGAGTTATTACCTAATATTTGGATTCTTTCGCGTTTAAAGGTGAATTATTACCTTATTCCCAAAAAAGAAATGAATGATTGCCTAAATATTACGCATATTTAGTACAAGTTATATGGAAAATATTAATTGCGATACGATTTTCTTAAATCAAATACGTGTATTGCATATATGAGTTAAAAGCAACATTAGAGTAATCGACAAACAGATGGCGCAGTGGCAGAAGTTGCACTGTTGCAGATTATTAATGCGAGTTCGATCCTTGATCAGACCACTTACATCTAATATGACCTTATACCCAAAAAAGAGATGAATGATGACCTAAATATCACGCATATATAGTACAAGTTATGTGGCAAGTATTAATTGAAATCTGATTTTCTTAAATCAAATACCTATATTGGATATATGAATTAAAAGCAACATTAGAGTAATCGACGGACAGATGGTGCAGTGGCAGAAGTTGCATTGATGAAGATTAGTAATGTAGGTTCGATCCTTGATCAGTTCATCTAATCACTTGCTTATTTTCACTAAATGGACTGCATCAGTTCCTGCTTGTTTACACGAGTTTGACTGGCTTAACCAAAATTTGACTGGTTCAAATACATGCGCGGTCTAAATCAAATATAGCAACCCGATCAGCCATAGGTCTGATTTTCGGTTAGACCTGTCCAATTGACTGGTCTGTTCCGATGTTATAATACTGGGATGAATTACCTAGGCTGCCCCAAGTTTAACGGCTCTTTCCTTAGAGGTTATGAATATTTTCAATGGTTTTGTTATACTATGACTTGATAACATAACCCAGTAGCTTCTATTGATGAAAAGTTTTGATTCCTACTGAAGTTTAAGTCCTTTTAATTTGCTTGCTTGTGTTTCTTGTAAGTAAAGGTTTATATTGGCATACTTGGACACGAGCAAGCACATGCATGCCTAGCCTAAACATTTCCACCTAATGCCTCTGATTGCGTATAACTTTTCAGGTTTCGTCTGGAGCTGCTATTGCTGGAAACATGCCTGGTGGTCATGTATCAAATAGACCTGTCCCTCGACCAATGAATGTTGGCATGCAAAGAATGCATCAGCTGCAAGCTTATAACCTCCCATCCCAACCAGGGATGGGTAGTGGAATTAATCCTGCTGGCATCCCAATGCAACGCGGTGTTCCGCAACAGGCCCATCAGCAGCAACAGGTTTATTGTTTATTGGGAAAAGGAGGATATTATTACCATGTTGTCCTTTTTCATGGTTGATGTAATATGTTACCAACTGTTTTATTTTGTTTTTTGACAGATGAGGAGAAAAGACCAAATGGGAATGCCAGGGTACCCTCCGCAGCAGAAACCAAGACGAATGTAAGGTAAATAACATTGTTCCACCACATAATAGTGGCAACGGTGGCGGCCGTGGTAGATGTACTATGTCATAGAGAAACTTGACATTTCTTAAAACTGGAAGAATTTCTTTTATGGGCATTATTAGGAATATTAATAATTTCTCATGTTTTGTCCAGTAGTTTTAATGGGCAATTAGGATTCATGAGAGTTCTATATGGAATTTTGAATTAAATTTATCGGAGATTCTTATAAAGTATTTGAGAAACTACATATTGATATTGCGCATAACCCGGTTCACCTCTTTAATAGTCGATTCTGATGTTTGGGTTATGGCCAACATCATGTTGTGTATCTTATTGAGAATTATGAAGGTAATCAAAATTGGACCTGCTTGTTAGACCAATTGAACCAAAATCAGATCTGCATATAAATCCAATCAGGACTGAAAACCGCCTAGAAAAAAATCTGATTTGCAAATCGAGAACCAATATAAAACCCGTCAAAACCAGCTGTCAACTGGTTTGTTGCAGTTCATAAACGCACATCTGAGAAATATTATTTGGCTCAATTTTGAATTTTATATTTGACTCGCATTATGTTGTTAAATAGCTGCTATACCGCCATAGTGTCGCTGAATTTGAACAAATTGCTATTGTTCTGCAATACGCAATTAGGGCAAAATGTTTTCAAATAGCTGATAGTGGCACTATAGAATTAGTACATAGTGGAATTTTAACAATCAGCTATTTTTCACTATCCGCAATTTGCAACACTAATGCCGTTTGCTGTAAATTTTGTAGCTGAGTTTGACCACAGGCATACAACAAGCCTGTTTTAGGTGTCATTACCGTTTCTCTTATTTCAACTCTAGCTTTTTACCTTTAATTTTCAATATAAACTGTTCATGAATTAGATTAGTAGGATCTCTCGTGTTGATTTAAACATGAAGAAATAATGTGGAGAATATATGACCCTTGAAATATATAGGATAGAAGGGTTTAAGAATTTGAAAAACAAAGGGAAAGAATGTGGGGTTAAAGGTGGAGATTTAAAATACTGGAGAAAATAAGTGAGGAAGAAAAAGAGAATTCTAATTCTCTTAAATTTGGATGTTTATGAATAGGTATGACAACATGGTGGGTCAGGGGTGGGTTTTGTTTTGTCTCCCCCACCCTCGGCAGGGATCAGTTTCTTCTTCCATGCACTCGTTTCGATTAAAATTGGTTCCTCCCGCCTTCACCAGTTATCAATCCCGGCGGATAGCGGCGCTATCCTGGGATGGAGGCCGGCTGCTATAAACTCGCACGTGTGGAACAATCGCGAGCCGCGAAGCGGAGCGGTTTTCTGATCCAACCTGCTTTGTGTGTTTTGTTGCGAAACCCCCAAAATACCTTTTTTTTTTGTCATTTGCCCTTGATTCCATTTCCTCTCCCTCTATCATGTTCAACTCTGTACTTCTACTCCTCTCGCGCGTTCGGTTGTGTAGTTCTTCTCTCTTGCCTTTGCTTCCATTCTAAGGGAAAGCCATTGCCGCCATCTTCGTACCTTTCTTCTTTTTCCACCATTCTTCTTTTCTTCTTCATGTATTCTTCCTCTATTCTTCTTTTCTTCTTCTTGCTGTATAAATAATCTAAATCTTTTATCTAAATCAATATATTCCTGTTTTATTGTTAGTATCTCTGTTTCTTTAAATTAATGCTAGGTTGCTTTGTTTGAAGAAGAATAGTCCGAATCCTAATTCTTGATATAATAGTACTGTTTGAATTTTGAGATGTGATGTTTTGATTAAATTTAAGATTTCTTGATGTTGAATCGATTAAGAGTTTTTGATTAAGGTTTGTGTTTTGATAGTTTGATTTATGAATCTTGTATGGGTTTTGTTGTATTATTGAGTTATTTGTTTGATTTATATTTGTAGTTGTTATTTATATAATTTGTTTAAATATGATTAAATAGCGGTCATCCCGTTACCGCTATCCCATTTTTGGAGTCAGCCGCTCCGCTTTGCTATCTTGGATTGATTACTCTTGTATGTGTATATAAAACAATATTTCTTAATAATAGTTCTTGGAATGTTGCCTGACAGATATTAACATTCACACCCGTTCTCGACTTTGATTATATTGTTAAAATTTATATAAAAAAGTAATATCTTTAGATATAGAAAATTATATTTAAATATTACCAGTCCTTCTTGGTTAAATTTTGGTCAAACATTTGAATCTTAAATCGGTACACCGGTTCATTGTAGTTTGGTTCATTGTCTAGTCTGACTTTAATTAGTTTGATATTTATCTTCTTCAGTTGCACTTTGTGTCATCAATGTTCAACCATTTTGAATACATGTACTAGTAGTGTTGGACGAGTCTTCTATATTTGCAATAATTCTGAAGATATCAAGTGAAGATAGATTTAATGGAAGATATTCTGAAGATATCGTAGTGTTTAGGTTTTGATGGAAGAGATCAAGTGAAGATAGATTCGAAGACAATAGTGGCAAACTTGAGTTCATTCAGGACAATTCATAAGTCATAACCTTGTGGACTTGACTTTTTCTAACTGTATTGGGCACATGAAGCTGGATGCTACAACATGAAGTATTTTCCTGGAACACCAATGGAACCAATGGAGCCATTGAAGGGGGAATAAACAGGGGAAATGGTTGAGCTACTGGTGAGACATGTATATTTATATATAGTTTGTACAATTTTCTTGTATTCTCACAGCTGTTACTCAAGGTGAAAAATTGTTAGGGATTGTATAGTTTTTCGTCAAAATTGAATCAACTCAAACTTTATTGTACTTGATGTATATTATTGCCTCAATTTATTGAAGGAAATTATATAATTGTCTTTTCCATTTTGAATCTGTTGTGCTCATTAGCATTATCCGCTTTCTGCCAGAGGTAGAACATATACATACCAATAGCAACATTCTAGCATAAATACTACTAGGGGCACTTTCTCTTTCTTTGCTCTCTTCTTTTTGCGTTAGATTTTAGATTTTTATTTTGGGTTAAATAAGTTTTTGGTCTCTTTAAAATTTCTAAATTTCGGTTTTAGTCCCTCAAATATTTTCCTTCAAGTTTTGGTCCCTGCAATATTTTCCGTCTGAGGAATTGATCTCCACGTTAAAAATCATTAATGACTGCTGAGCTGACATGACAGGTGGATAAATTTTATTATTTCATATTAAATGAGATGGTATTGGTGACATAATCTCAATTGTTTCATCTAGTACTATGTGAGAACAAAATCTAAATTAAAACCCAATGTCTCGTGAACCCTAATTCCTTTCCCTTTCTCCATTCATTCTTGTGGTCTCTTGAAAAAAATGTTCTTCTCTGTTTTTGAAAGGCAAAAGCTACTGGTGGAGCATCTTGTTATCTGTATCTCAGCCATCTAATCTGCCATGGCCGCAATCTTTATCTCTTTAAAATCGTTTATCGGAGAGGCTTAGAGACATATCTTCCAAAAGCTAAACATTGATTTTTGTAGTTGATATTCGTAGACCAACTATATCGTGTCCATATAGGTTCTATTCGTTTGAATGTTGTGCAGAACTGTCGAACAATTGGTTTATGTCTCTAAGCAAGTCCCTATTGATGCTGTTTTTCAAAAGGATGAGATGATTGATATCATTGGAGTGACCAAAGGTAAAGGTTATGAAGGTGCGGTTACTCGTTGGGGTGTGACCCATCTTCCTCGGAAGACACACAGAGGTCTAAGGAAGGTTGCTTGTATTGGAGCCTGGCACCCTGCTCGTGTTTCTTTCACAGTTACTAGGGCTGGTCAGAATGGATACCATCAACGTACTGAGTTGAACAAGAAGATCTACAAGGTTGGCAAGGCGATCAAGAGTCACACACCGCCATCACAATTTGGTAGGTATTGTAGTAGATGAACGAATATTGATCTTTAGGAAAGGTCAAAGCCTCAAAGGTTTTGAATTGTGGTAATTGCAATTGTAATTCTCTTTATCAGCTTCTGCAATATTTAATTAATCATGTTTTATGTATGTTTTGGTTTACAAGATTGAGAAGGATATTACTCGAATGGGTGGATTTCCTCATTATGATATAGTGAAGCATGACTATCTTATGGTGAAGGGAGGCTGTGTTGGACCAAAGAAGCGAGTTATGACTCTTCGTCAGTCACTTCTCAAGCAGACTTCTCGACTGGCTCTTGAAGAGATCAAGCTGAAGTTCATTGACACCTCTTCCAAGTTTGGACATGTGGTTCACGCTGAACAATTGAGTTTATGCCACCTAATACCATCTCATTTAAAATGAAATAATAAAATTTACCCACTTGTCATGTCAGCTCAGCAGCCGTTAATAATTTTTAATGTGGGGGACCAATTCCTCAGACGGAAAATATTGCAGGAACCAAAATTTGAAGAAAAATATTTGAGGGACTAAAACCGAAATTTGGAAATTTTAGAGGGATCAAAAACTTATTTAACCCTTTTATTTTTGACTATTTCAACCATTGTCTCCATACTAGAGGTGTGCGAGGAGAGACAATTGACATGAAATATTGAAAAATGTCATTTATATGCTTAAATATGTCAATTTCAACGAGTGCTCATATTAGAGGTGTTTGATGGTTCTTCTGAGACACAACACATAGTCATTTTCTTCGTTAATCTCAGGATCTCCTCTATAGTGCGGTTGAGCCATTTAGAGTCTCTCTTGACTGTATGGTACTAGATGACGTTTGCTTCTTCCCATATAAGGGTCATAGCCAGACATGTCCATTTGACGTCATCTCCTTATACTATAGGTGTCTCTCCTTATACTATAGGCGTCTGACACATGAGTCATCTCTTATGTTTCCTTATTTTCTAGAGCAAACGATGTGCTAGTTTGACTACTTGCAGATAATTGCGAGACCTCCATGTGAGACTATTCCTCCCGGTGTCCGCTGTAGAGATCTTGGTGCTATACTGGATGATTTCGAGAGTTACTTGGTGGATGATTTCGAGAGTCATTTGGTACTAGAGGTGTATCCTCGAGAGCTTGCTCTTGTATAATGGGCTTATGTCGAGGATTACATGACATAGTTCTATAGGGTGTTACACCCTATCATGAAACTAGACGCTCCTGGAAGATCACCTTGGCCAGTTAACCTGGAGGTACTTGAGGTTCAGGTTGAGCAGAACGAGAGCATGACAAGGGTTTGTTGGCATGTTGCGGAGATGGGTATATGAGCCATAGAGACATGAATCTTTAAGGATGAAACTCCTTAGTTGGCTCTTGTGGGGACCATGGTTATCGAGTTATAGAATATTGTGTAGTACAAGCAGTGGAGGAGGCATGGAATTAGACATACTCAGTAGTTAGTTTGTGTTTGAATGTATTACTTTTTTGTATTTTCGGACAAATGTTATGTATGGTGATGACTTTTTGAATTAATTTATGACTTTTTATTTCCATTAACTTTAATATAAATTTATCTTACTTGAGTAATTTACTCTGATTTTACTATAATATAAGTTGGCCTAAAATAATACAATGTTAATGTTAAAACAATAGTGTAGCTCATTAATGTTTCAGAGGAATTTTTAGAGATATATTTTTGAATTAAATTGTAATTACCACACTTTCAACACCCTTTAAAGACTCAAGAAATATTTTTGAAATGCATCTTCAAACACACCCAAATAGTATATGAAGATGCATCTCCGAACTATATTTTTTATTAATTTATGGTGAACATTTGAATAATGCATTTTGGCGTAATTTTGATACATTCAAAGATTCATATCTGGACGCATGAAGAATAATTTTAGCTTTTCAAAGATGTGGTTTGTTGGAAGAATATTGAGAATTTTTCTTGTCACCCCCTAACTTATACCTGGCACCCCTAAAGATTTTTATTCCCACTCCAAGAATTTTTACAAAGAGATTTCCGGACCAAATATCTGGAAGAACATGCGAAAATTCTGGTATACCGAAATTTACTAAGTTTTCGGTATGAACTAAATTTCCGACAGCATATTTAAAAAATAAGGTATACCGGTAATTTAGTAATTTCCGGTATTGTCCAAATTTGCGAAAGTATTTTTATAAAATCCGGTATACCAGATTTTACCACGTATCCAGTATACCAGAAATTTCGCGTATACCTAAAATTTTCGGCATGTATACATATTTTGTTTTTTTCAACGGTTGAGATTTTGCCGATACTTTTGGAGGATCCAGATTGCACCGACACTTATGTGTGGTCTAGAACGTATAACTATTTGTATAAATAAGGATTTTAGGGTTATTGAGTAACACATCTCAACAACATGTCTCTTTCTCAATATCTAATTAAGGCAGAAGTGTATTACAACGGTCGCAAACCTGTTGTTGAATTCAAGCTCCTAAATGGATTTGAGTCATTTGCCACCTTGAAGGAAACATTGATCGGTTTGCTGCATGATTTCGAGAACAGAAGGGTGACAAAGATCGATTTTCGGGAGGATTATATTGGTACATATGGTTGGGTGAAATACAACTTAATTGAGCTGAAGAATGATGAAGATGTGAAGGCCATGTGAAAATCATTTCGTCGTAGGATAATCAAAGGTCCGATCAAGTTGGACGCGGAGATCCGAAGATCTGTTGACGACATAATGAAGTGTCTAAAGCGTTTAGATGAATATGAATATGGTAGTTCCTAGGTTTTCATGTATCAGATTATTGTTTATGTTTGTTGTTTATCATCTGATGTTTGTTAACTTATTCGAGTTTTTTATTTGTGTTATTTTGTTTTCTTTATGTAATCGAAAGAAAAGGTACTAGGCAGAAAATATTGTGCAATAAACTAGAAGTCTTTTTGTCACAACATACACATAATAATACAATAATAAAAATAAAAATCTACATACGCCCTCCACGGGCAATGTCGGCCAACATAGCTAACCCCTGATAAACATCACAATTGAGGTTGACCAGCCCCATGATGTTATCTAATGTAACTGTGATGAGCTGTAGGCGGGTATCCTGGTCACCTGCGAGAGAAGGAGGTGGTGGTGGTGGTGGATGTAACACCCCAATTCTACCCCGGTAATTATTATGAAAATCAGAGTTATAAAAATTCTTTTCAACAAACAATTGGAGTATTACAATTCAACTAAAACAACAACACGCTAACACAGATACATAACACCTAAACTCGGATGAAATGAAACAACATGAATCAACTTTATTAATATTAAGCAGCGGAACTACATTAATCAACTTGGATGCCATAGCATATTTTCAACTTAAAACGATTTAAAGTCAACAATTACTTTTCATATATCAACATAGTTATTCAACAACAAAATCAAAATAGCAAAACAACTAGCGTTCATCCCCCCAAGTGTTACGTATCAGAGCGACAACCTGACTCGAACTAACAACAACTAAACCTTTGTTCTTCATTACCTGCACGTTACCCACGTAGAGACAACATCATAACAGAAGGGGTGAGATATCTAACAATCTAATAAATCGTATGATAAATAATATATTAGAATTCAGATAAGGTAAATCAATGCTTCAGTAATTATTCATACAACCAACAAACAACTAAATAATAACAAGAAGACATTTTATTTAATCAACGTAACAACTTAAATCAACACAACCTAATAAAAACATCAACTTATAACAACTTATAACCACAACAACTTATAACAACGGAAACTTATAGCAACAACAGCTTATAACAACAACAACTCACAACAATAACAACTTATAGCAACAACAACTTACAACAACATCACAATGACAATCAACAAATAAAGAATAATACCAACAACTTTAACACGCGACTCAATATGTGACTCAACTATGCAAATGCATGTGGTACCATTTGGAGCAGAACTCCCAACTTAAAATCATGCCAGGTTATCGAGGCATTCAACAAGGCATAAGCCTTCAACGTAGTGCCATCAAGGCCAAGGCATAAGCCTTCAACTTTCAACGTGGTGCCAATCCAGGCCAACTTAATCATGCAATGTATGTCATGCGACCTCAACTTCAACAACAAATACACAACGATGCAACAACAACAACAACAACATACAACAACAACTAGATCAACACTGGTCATTCGACCTACAACTCAAGCATGTCCATAAATTAGAACAATTCAACTTATTCAACATTGACCATAGGCCTACATCTTTATCAACTGCAAAACAACTTATCAACATTGGTCATACGACCTACAACTTCATCAACGTATCAACAACAATAATAGTTTATCAATAGAATTAATACGAGCAAACAACAACCAATTTCATCACAATCTACAACTTCGCAATTTATTAACAACATCAATACCAACAAACAATAATAATTACTACACCATTTACAACTTCGCAATTTATTAACAACATCAATACCAACAAACAATAATAAGTACTACACCATTTACAACTTCGCAATTTATTAACAACATCAATACCACCAAACAACAACAACAATTCAACGGAAACAACACGACACAATTTATCACCTGCAATTATATAACTTATTCTATACTCTTAACTCATAAAAATGTCATAATAATATATAATTATAACTTGACATAATTCACAATAAATTATAAATCACTCTACCACGATCCCTACAATTCTAAAATAACTCTAAGGTGCTCAAAATTTCTCTACCGACAACTCTTGTATGTAAAATAATATTTATGAAAATAATTGGTTAATGGTCTGACTTAAGTAATAGTAAAACAACTCTAAAGGGTTAAATACCTTTACCTAATTCTACGGCTTATTAGGTTTAATTTTAAACAACTCGAAAACAATGCTGACAACTCTAGACATGTCAGAATCACCCAAAACCATTAAAGTATGACTCTTAATAACTCAAAACAACTCTGATAATTTTATTGACAATTCTAACAACTCTATTGACAACTTTAATCGTCTCTTACTCAAAACTCTTAATTTATCATATTAATAATACTAAAACTATTATAATTATAAAAGCTAATAGTTAAATAGCTAATATTATTCTCATAAACAAAACTTTATGTTATCAATATATTAAAATTGTAAATTAACAATTCTAAGGTTAGACTTTATCAAACATTAACCAATCAAATAAACTAATGCTACAATGTATGAAACATTAACTTAGATTTTACTTACTCTAATATCATCGTAACGTGATACCCTCAATTATCTACCCAATTGTGATGTCTACCAAAACAATTAAATTAATGAAAAGTTACGATACCATGCATATAAATATATTTGATAAAGTTTCAGTACATATGTGGATAAACATGGTTATACACTACACATATATAAATATTACAACGAAATAATATATACATATTCAACCTACAAAATCAATTTAGCAACTTAAAACTCAAGACAAATTTCATCATATTCAAGAATAATTTCAACACCGACATCAAATAATTTCTCACCAAATAGAACAATCATAAATACATAGTAAAATTCTCCATTATCCTAATTTCCATATACTACTCATCATACAACTCATTAGAAAGTCAGAACCCCACCCTTACCTTAGATTTGACGGTGGTTATAACTCCGATCGAATTCCTATTTTCAGTTCGATAGTGCACTTCGGTATTCTCTCCTAGCCCTTATGCCTCCACTTTCTCTTTGTTTTTCCTTTTCTCCCGTAAACCCTATTTTCTCTTATTTCCTTCCTTTAAATACTCCTTAATATTATACTCTATTATTAATTAATTAATTATTCTACTCCTTTAATAATTCAAATATTATTCTATCATTTATTTTATTGACCAATTAAAATTAAATAATATTTCTCATTTTATTTCTCACATTATAATAAAACTCACTAAATATTTTAGTCAATTAATTTCTACTCATAATATTAATTCTCCGACTAAACTGGTTATTCATTTAATCCTATTTTCTTTCTCCCACATACAACCTTTTCCCAAAAATCTTCACTAAACCCTTCTAATTCTCCTTATTTTACTAGGTTACTCAATTTATATAGTAGCTTCTAATAAAATTGGTTTATTAAATAATTCTCTCCATAAATACTAATTTATCTTCATAATAAATATATACTACATTTAATTCATTAATTCCAAATAATAGAATAATCTTAATATTATTTTTATTCTAACTATTTTTACCCGATTATTATATTAACGATTCCACCTACGATTTACTTAATTACTAAATAAATCGGAACATACTTCATAACCTTAAATTAAATTACTTATTTAATTACGTGTTACAGTGGATCAGAAGAATCTCTGGCCAGGACATCGAAACCCGACACGGTCTGGTCAATCACCAACGCCAGTCGGAAGACGGCGTTCACCCTGTGTCTCTGAGGCTTGCGCCTCATCAGTTGCTCGAGCCACGACCTCTGCTCGATCAGTAGTTCTGTCGGAAATAGAATCGTCTCTGCCTCTAGTCCTTACTGCAAACAAAGTTAAAAATCATGATAAACTTAAATAATTTTGAAAAAAAAAAGAAAATACCGAAAATTTCAAAATTTCAGGTATTTTAAGCGTACGGGAAATTTCAAAATTTCCAATAAAACAACATCCGATGAAGATACCAGAAATTTAAAATTTCCTGTGCGAAAATACCAGATATTTCATAATTTACGATAGGCAGTACCGAAAATTATGAAATACCAGAAATTTGAAGAAATATATCATAAATCTTACTTGTTGTTGTGAACTTTTCGGTATCACAACCGAATTTCCGGTATCGTCAGAAATTTTTCAAAATCCCGATGTACCATAAATTTGAAGAATGGAAGTTGCTTGGGCAAAATTGAAAATTATCTTTTCATAGCATTGGGGGTGTCAGATATAAGTTAAGGGATGACAAAAAAAATTCTCAAGAATATTCCCCATTTGAATTGACTTTTTTTTCATCCCTATCCAAAATTGCTCAATTCAGGTGTTAGCTGGTAATTTCGATGAGACTACTTTGCTAAAGAAGTGCTTAATAATTAGATAGATGTTCATTCGAATATGGTCCAAAGATGAATAATTTGGCTGATCAGCAAGGAGTTTCGAATGAGAGACAATTGCTTGAAGAGTTAGAATTGTTACTTTGGAAATATTTCGATTTTGATTGGAGATTAGCTAGTAAGGACTTCGATTTCGAATATCTTGTGTTATTATAAAGATTCGATTTAAAGGGTTGAGGCGCGGTCCAACGAAGAGATTTCTGAATTCAAATCGAAAGACTTAAATTTACTGAGTCCGTTCCAAGAATTCGAAATTCAGATGAAAGACGTCATTCTTAGAAGACGCGTGGAAGCCACTGATTGTAAGAGGCATGCATGCTTCGAACGTGGCATGATTCTAGAGTAGGACCGTTAGGGTTGAAGTAGTATAAATAGGTGTTCTAATGTTAGAATTTGGTGTGCTCATTTTGTACTAGAAAATCTTATATACTCAAACTACCGATTGATTCAGGAAAAAAAGTTGCATATACCATGTACGTATAGAACACCATCATTATGCTTTTTGCAGTTTAAATTCAAGTTATTTACATTCATCTTGTCTTTACAATTTTCATTCGTCTAAGTCTTTTCGTTTTCCTTTACATTTCGATCAAACATTTACTTTTCCAGAAACTTTTACTTTCTTGTTAAAGTCTTTTACAGTTTATCCACTTTACTTTACAAAGTCTTACGTTTAACTTTCAAACCCTTTTTCTCAAATCGAAGTCAGTCTTTAGTTTAAACATTATCTTGTCAGTATATTTCTTTACATAAGAGATTATTACCAAACAAATTCATAAGATTACTTTAAGATTCTTGTATTATACATTGAAGATATAAATCTATAAAGTAACAAATATGACCATGAAGCTTAACTCAAACATAATTAATTATAACACATGTCAATTCTGCAAATAACCAAAACCAGTAATTTGGAAGACTAACGGTTGTTTGCGAGAAATCACCGTAAACACCAGGTAACTAAAAAAAGATATGTTAGAGCTGAGGAATTTGTTTGTCTATTCTATACTTTAATTTTTTTAACTTAAAAGAAGAGTACTGAAGTGAATATTTTGTCTAGCATTTCCAAAAATAACAAAAGAATTATTTTCATTATTTTTAAAAGTATATTCTTCATTGCTAGCATTTATCTTCTCTCCATCAAAATAATTCAGTCTTTCCTCTTGTTATTAACAATTTAAAATGAATACATATTCTACAAAATAAAAAACAAACGACTATTTTACAAAGGAAAGGAATTATAAACTTGCATTTCTTTCAAAACCAAAGGGATGAAGATGTTCAAGATCAGGAAGTTTAAATTGCACCCCTGCAATCTCCTCAAAAGAGTTGGAGAATTGTTGATTATCATCTTCTAGATATACATTGATACAAGAACACAAAAAGTGGCACCAGGATCACTTCCAGTTCTACTCTGCTTCTGCATAGATGTTACACCTCAAATCTACATGACACAGAACACTCCTAATTTGTTGGTAATAACTTATAACCTCTTTCAAATTCAACAGCCTAAATTTGATATGAATTATTAGGAGCTTTATAGTACTTCAGGTTAGCAACCAATGTGAGTATGTGACCCACCAAATGCAACCTAACATAAACTGCTGTCGTGAAAACTTTATAGCTCTTCAGGTTAGCTGCCTTTTCAGCTTCACTTCCTTTCACCAGCCTCTTTAGCCAAACAAACCATGTGCTTTCAAAGCAAAATCCGCACGAATCAAAGGATTTTATCATTTCCCTTCTCTGTAAAACCGGCACATTATATTGAAGTCGTGTTTGTATGGTGTTGGGCTGACAAATATTACTAATCGATTCCTTCTATTTTCTCAAATTATTACCAATGTTGTGTCTTGTGTCTGTCTCAAGAGACTTCTCCATAAAAAATTCTTCACCATCTTATCAACAATACATACCAGAGATGATATGGTTAAGAGATTGTTTGAATCACTTCGGCACCTCCATTAATATACAAAAGTCTAGCTCAGAAAATATCATTTCAATAATCATTGAACCAGATCAACCACATATTGCAAGATCAAAGCAGATGCTATATTTCTTGTCATCATCTAAAACCTCCCCCCTCAAATTGAAACATAATCAATACCAACAACTGCCAAATAACAGTTTAATATTGTCAAAACTACATTTGATTGTAGTTCTATACAAAATCAAGGATTGCACAGTACAAATGTTACCGCAATCACAATTTAAAACCCTAATAACGCATTGAATGAAACAGAAAGTGATGAAAAGTGAAAACACTTACCAGATTCATGCTAAACAGAATATGTCACCAGTCATCAACAAAATATACTGCAAAATCCTCAAAGGAGCATTTTCAAAATCCAA
This sequence comes from Vicia sativa, assembly GCA_021764765.1. Lineage (NCBI taxonomy): Eukaryota > Viridiplantae > Streptophyta > Magnoliopsida > Fabales > Fabaceae > Vicia > Vicia sativa. The sequence continues at coordinate 205,801,319 of CM038794.1, forward strand.
ATACGGCAATCTCACCTCCCTCACTCTGCATGCCCCATCCCGTCCTCCAATCCGACCCACACAAACCCGGTTCACATCCACCTTCCTGAAAAGATAAACAACACCACCGCCGCGCAAATCCCCGGAACCATTTTGCTTCGTCTTGAAAAAGGTCCAACCTTTCCCAGCAAGAATCCGACAAAACCCATCCATCGTACCAACCCGATTACCAGTAACCCGACAACATAACGAAACAGAAGAACAATCCCAGTTACTGACATCACCGCCGCCGCACGACCCAACAGCGTCCGAATCTCCATCAGAGTTAAAAAGAACAACCTTGAAGGCGCGTGGGAATAGCGTGACGAAATACCGAAGGTGGGTCAGTGGCGCTGTATCAAAAGAAGGAAAAGGAATAGGAACAGCGTCATTGAGAAGAGAACAAGAAGCTGAAGAGACAGAAAAGGTAGATGTAGACGGCGTTGAAGGAGAAGAAGAAGATGTTGATGGTGTAGAAGACGAGATGGAGAAGATGATGTGAGAAAGTGATGGTGTTGGATGTAAATCCATTCCTAAATCTCTTGCAATGGTGGCAAGCCTATATGTGTTTGTTATGATTTCTTTGGTTGGGAGAAACAAAAGACCATGTCTTTTTTTGAATCTTGTTCTTCTTCGGGTTCTTGTTGTTTTCTCATTGGGTTGTTCTTGTTGTTCATTGTGACTGTGATGGTGATTTTGGTTGAGAAAGTGAGAGTTGTTGTTGATGGATATGGATTCACCTAAGATGAGAGAGCGAACCAGCTTTAGTGGAAGCATCTTTTTCTTAGGTTCTTTGCTTTGTGTGTGTCCTTTGCATTGCATACAAGATATGTTTGTTTATCATGTTTGGTCGTTTTCCTTTTCTTTTTTTTCATTTCTTTGACTCTAGTGGTGAAGTAACCTTTTGAATCTATATGTTTTTTTTTAGTAAACAACAAAAAAAATATGGTCCCTTAGTTAGGCTATGTATCAATTTAGACCTTGATGTTCAAAAGGTTCAAATTGATTACTCTATATATTTTTGTGTCTAAATTTCTTGGTAAATGATGTTTTTTACAATCATGATAGGGGAGGATGTTTTTCATAGAATAATAATTGTGTTGGCTTACAAAATGGAAGCAAACATTGGATTGTGAAATTTGATTCACATTCACTTTCTTTTATTCAATTGATCCTTGAAATATCTTATACCGATTGAATAACTTGGGTGAGTGTTAGATGAGTGTACTTCAAGGATCATGATTCCCTGCGGTTAGGGGAGCCTAAATTCACATTGTCAGCTAAATTTAAGCCATTGGAAAAATATCCTATGATTGTAAATCAAAACAAAATTTCATGATATAAACATTTCAATTTTTTTAAGGGCTGAGATCATTTCAAGAGTCACTTCTGACTGCAGAAAATCTTTTTCCGTACTTCAATTCATACATATTTGTAATTATTGTGCTAATTAACATGTTGAATGTGAATATCTAGTTAGGCAAACAATTTTTTTAGATATTGTAACTTTTGTCTTGTATATGATGTGTCTTTGTCAAAACAATAGTGATCTTTCTTAATATTTCGTCGGTCATTTGTGGTTTAAATTGATGTAATGTCGCTATTGCTAACAAGATTTTTCCTATTTTTTGTTGTGTCCTCTTGTAATATTATGTCGATGCAAAATCTTCAAATGCTTTATCACAAAATCCTTCTATTTTAACTTTATAGCTTTCCATCTATTTTATATATTGGTAGCGCAATACTTTGCTTTTTTATGCAAGCAAGAATACTTGCGTAATGAAAAAGATGAAATATGTAACTAAGTTATTAATTATTGAATTGATTGAAATTGAATTTATACATTCTTGATCAAGTAACCAACTCACAACTCTACTAACTAATTAAGTTAGTTAGTTGTTAAAGCCATTAAACACAAACACTAAACAACCTAGGACACAAATGATCATGGATTAGCATTTAACACACTCTTGCTAATCGATAAATTTAAATATGCATCAATCTTATTTGTTCTCTTAAGAACACAAACCTATCAATCTTTAATGTCTTTGTAAATCCATCATCTAGTTGTAACTCAGTTGAACTGTATGAAACTTCAAACATTTTATTCATGACTTGGTCTCTTATGAAATGGAACCTAGTCTCTGTTTCTCCTGTGTGAAATTGGATTCTTGAAAAAATTTATCACTCTTGTTGTAAATCGTAAGTTTAAATGGTTTTTGCACTTCACATTGCATCTCAACATGTTATTTTGATACTATGCCTTACATGATGAAAAAGTTGTGACATGTTATTTCTTTGTACACAAAGAAATTGCAACATAGTCATATTTGAAAACATAATTTGAGGTGCTACTTCTATCACTTTTGCCACCACACTAATAAGAATCTAAGTAACTTATCAATCATACCTTCTTCTCTTTCATTCATGAACTTGTTGATCATATTTATTGTATAACATATGTCAAGTTTGCTATTGCATAAGTACCTCAATGATCCCACAATCTGCTTGTAAAATGTCACTTCTACATTCTCTTTATCATAACATTCGTCAAGTTTTGCTTTTGTCTCATATGAGTTTGTAATTGTATTGCAATCATTCATTACAAATCTGTCTAACTCATTGACACACTTTAGTTTATGCATGATCATATCTTCTTTGACTTTCAAATATCCACGTGAAGAAAGTATGAGGGATTACCAAACTCATTCATCTCATGCAGAGCCTTCATTTTGTCTTTTAAATTCTCAATCTCAAATGAATGACTGCAAGTGAGGGGCATACCTTCCACATACAAGTATCTCATCACGATGCTTAAATTGTGAAACTTTGCACATATATATCATATTCAGTTGTGCATTTTTTGAATCCTACCTGGATAAAATATTGGCCAAATCTCTTGATATAGGTTCTAAATGCTTGCTTCAAACTATAAATGACTTTGTCCTGCTTATAAAACATGTGTTTCTTGCGTTTTACTGCAGATCCAATGGTTATGGACCATTTTGGAATACAGAGTTTACATCAAAGTAGTAGAGAGATTGATTTATGATACTAGTTATAGCCACATACCAAGTCTTGACACAAAAAGAAACACCTCATTATAGTTTATACTATACTTCTGCATGAAACATCTAACTATTAGTCTTGCCTTATGCCTTTAAATTGCACCATTTGGGCTCATCTTCGTCTTGGAGATCTACTTCACATCAATAGTTTTCTTTATCTCAGTTAAATAAACTTATCCCCATGTGTGATTCTTCTCAATTGATTGAGTTATTCTAGCATGGTCTTTCTTCAGACATTACTCTTCATCCCATCATCATGGTTGCTTGGCTTAACATCAACTAAGAAAGAATTATGTATAAGCTCACCTTCATCAGTGACTGCATTATCAAGTAGTAGTTCACAATGTGCAAGTCTACTAGGATTTGTCTTGTTCTCTTTGGCCTCACATGTGTCTGAGTCTACATTGGTCTATCAACTTTGGTGTCTTTCACATTAATCTCTTCATTTGAACCTTGACTTTCAATAAATTCTTCAAAAACATGACTAATATCACTTTCTTTCTATGGTGTGTGTCACATCTATGCCTCAAATTCATTGAAAACCACATGTGTTGATGTGAACCCTTTTTCCACACGATTGTATAACTTATAGGCTTATGTGGAATGACATACAATGAATATCATACTTTCACTTTTTCATCCCATTTACTTCTTCTCTGATCATGTATGTGCTTGAAAGATAAGGATCCAGACACTTTGAGGTGCTACATACTTAGATTTTTTCCACCCAAAACTTATTTAAGCACTTTCATCTTCAACTTATTAAGGGAGCATTTGTTTAGTATATAGGTGGATTTAACTTCTTTGTGGGGAAGGACATGCAAACCAGAATTGTGTATTCAAAGTTGAGAGTGTTGAAGCATAATATGTCAACTTTCAAAAGAATAATCCTTACTCCAATGCCTACAATCCTGGTTGGAAGGATCATCCGAATTTCAAATGGAGCAATAATCAAGCCTTGAATGTTAATCAAGGAGTTCAGTAGGTTCCCTATTGAGGAAACATTGTCAAATTTAATGAAAGAAACTCAAGCAAACTTTGAACATGTCAACAAATCTCAGGATAACATGTTTAAAACTCAACAAGCTATGGCACATAATCATATGATTATGAACAAGAATAATAAAGCATCTATAAAGAATTTGGAGATGCAAATCGGTCAATTGTCTTAACAAATGGCAACATAAACTAGTTCGAGTGGGGGATTTATTGGTAGCACCGTGGATAACCCGACAAATGAAACATGAAAATAAGGAATCAAGGGAAGTCGATAAAAAGAGGAAAAAGAAGTGGTAGTTGAAAGGGAAGTTGAGAAACATACTGAGGGAGAAAAAAGTGATGATGAAGTTAAATGATACATCCTTGATAATAACTCAAGGAACAAAGTTTGAATGATAAGAACTCACCCTTCATAAGAACCAAGGAAACATTTTTGAATGAACCAAATCCTGAGCTACCTGATTACATTATACCACCATACCTGATTTTGAAGATGACTCCTAAGAAAGAGATAGAAGCGAATCAGTTCAAAAAGTTGATGGATATGTTGAAGAAAATACAAGTCAATATTCCTTTTTGTGAAGCCCTCGAGCAAATGCGTGTTTATGTCATGCACTTTGTGATTTAGGAGCTAGCATCAATCCGATGCCACTGTCGGTGATGAGAAAGTTAAACTGTGGTGAAACAAAACCTACTCAGATGTTCCATTGCAGTCGTGATGCATCTTAATGTCATACCAATCTTGAAACAAACATATTCTTAGTAAAAATAGTTTCTACTTAACTTTCTTTCTTTAACTTCTTATATTCATTTTATTTTATTTTCTTTTAATTATTTGTTAAACACTAATTTTCTCCTACTAACTTCCACTATTTCATTTTTTGATATTGTTATAATTATAAATATTAGAAAAAAATGATAGCCAGGTAAATGATCCACTAACTCCATTAGTTATGCAAACATAATTATTAACATTTAATTTGTTTTATAATAACTCTCATTTCTATTCTAAATTATTCTTTTAAAACCTCCCACACGCTTTACTCTTCATGATTTCCATTTCATAATCCCCATCCCCTTTCTATCATTCCCTTTATAAATAATCAATCCTGATTATGCTATTTCATCTCAATCACATTGAATCTCATATATAATTTCCTTATTATGATGTTTTATTTCATCTCAATCACAATATTTACGTTTCATTATGTTTATTAATATTATTTGTTAATTTTTGATTTTTTTCAATGCATTACAAAATATATATTTTCTTTTATTTGGTGTTTTTTATTTTTTAAACTTATATTTTAAACATAAATCTATTAATTTTTAGTGATGTGTAAATCAAGTTTGAGAAGTATAATACTTAAATTATTTTTTAAGTATAATATTTATTAAATGTAATTCAATAAAATTTATCCGTGCACACAATTACTAATAAAAAAAGTAATATTTTATAAAAAAAACTTCTCCTCAAAACTTATCTCCATTCATTAATAACTCTCAATAATAATAATAATAATAATAATAATAATAATAATAATAATAATAATAATAATAATAATAATAATAATAATAATAATAATAATAATAATTATTATTAGTATTATTATTATTATTATTATTATTATTATTATTATTATTATTTATAGCATTAATAAATTATAAATAAAAATGGAATAACCCCATTAATCCATTATTTTATAAAACCTTAATTCATATTTATTGCAACTTCTAATTTTTTAAAGTTGTTTTCTGTCTTCACTTATTCATATTAATTTTCTTTATACAAGAGCTCTCATTTTAAAGTTCTCCTATATTTATTAATGTTTGTTAATTTTTGATTTTTTGATTTTTTTTGTAAGATATTAATTTTTAAGCATTACAAAATGTTTTTTAGAATTTTTTTTATTATGTATTAGGTTTTGTTTGTCAAGTTATATTTTGAGTTTATAGTTTATTAGCTTATAAGTTCTTATGACAATAAAAGACTTGTTTGGTAATAATCTTTTCATCACGAATTTATAACTTATTTTACTAGCTTATAACTTACTTTACATATGCTATTTAAATAGCATTTTAGTTTATAACTTATCATTTTTTCTTCTATTATTATCCATATAAATTTTAATTATTTTAAATATATATCTAATTATTAATTAAAAAATATATTTTTATTTCATTTTACATTTATCAGATAGTTAAACTGCTAATTTTAACTAAACTTTAATTATCTTATTAACTATCAGTCACAATCATAAAAGCTAGCAATCATCAACTATCAATCATAAACAATAAGTTATCAACTAACTTATCACCCATTAATTTTACCAAACATAACCTTAGATTGTGAAAGATAAAGAGCTAGAAAATGTGTTATAATATTATTTTTAATTTATTTTGACTATTAACTTTTATAATATATTAATTTCTTTTAATTTTATTGACATTTATTAATTTTTAATTATTTGTTTGTAGGATTTTGAAATTCTTCTAATTTTATTAATGTTTGTTATATCTTAATTTATTTTCAAATAAAAAATTTGAATCATTATGAAATATATTTTTTGTTGAAATAAGATTGTGGAAGAAGAAAGATTAGAAGATTAATTTTATCAATGTTAAGGAAAATATGAGTTCTCTGCTAGGGCATGAAAAAACCCTAGGTTCTGAAACGTCATGACTGAGGAGGATGAAGACTTGCTGGTCCGTAGTACAAGAGAGCGAATGAGAACGAGAATGGAGAACAACCAACGGTGGGGATAGTGGTGGACAACGTCCTGTATGGGAAGCTGCATGAACCAGTGGGAGAGGAAGCAAAGCAACTGAACAAGTCAAATAAGGATATGGTTTTAGGGGTGGAAGGAGGTGAACTGGAGGAGGGGGATGATGCACAATGCTATAATAGTGATAGTGAAGGGGATGTTGTTGTCAAAGGGATGGATGAAGCTATTAGAGTGGAAGAGCAAAGAGTTGGAGGTTATGATTGTCCACTGTTTATCTTGTCCAAGGCAGAAGAGAAGAGAATTCAGAAGCCATGGAAGAAGGGTTTGATTGTAAAGCTGTTGGGAAGAGCATAGGGTATAAGGCGTTGGAGACGAGGTTGAAACAAATGTGTGTGAAGAAGGGAATTTTAAACATTATCGATCTAAGTAATGATTATTATCTCGTTACTTTCTCACATAATCAAGATCATAAGGCTGCTTTGATGAATGGGCCTTGGTTTGTTTATGATCATTATCTGACGGTTAAAGAACGGTGCCCTAACTTCCATCCATAAAAGCGATATCATTACAAGTGTTGTAGTGTGGGTGAGGATAGCTGAATTACCAATAGAGTGTTATGATAAGGGTGTCTTATTTCATATTGGTAATAAAATTGGGAAGACAGTTAAGGTGGACAAGAATACGATTATGCATGAGAGGGGGAAGTATGCTAGGATATGGGTGGAAGTTGATCTTACTAAGGAATTATTGGCAAACTTTATGATAAAGGATCGCCAATATAATGTTGAATATGAAGCGTTGCATCTGTTGTGCACTAGTTGTGGCAGATTTGGCCACTACGTTGAAGGGTGCCCTGATAAGAAGAAGGTTGTGCAGAATGTGTTGGTTGGAATGCCGGATCGTGATCAGAATGAGCATGGTGTTGCAGATGAGCCTGCAAGTAATGGGCCTTGGCGGGTTGTCCAAAAGCACAGGAAACCACGGCAGGCTAAGGACACTGCTTATAGGAATGAGGTTGGGAATAGCAAGGACCAGGCAGACGCAGGGGTGGAACATAATAAAATGCAAGGTTCTCAGTTGCTGTGTTAGTGCAAGATAAAGAGAAAGAAGGCCCCGTTGCTGGACCAGTCGAGCAAGCACAGGAGGTAACAGTAGAAGAAGTCACAACTGACATTCTTCAGAATAACCATGCTGTTATATTTGTGCAAAAGGCTGATACTAGGAGTGGGAAACGGATAGAAGGTTCTACTGGTGGGTCGAGTAATTGCAAAGCAGCTGGATAAGGATGGCACACATAATAGGGCACAAGATGCTTACACAAGTAATTCCTCACATGGGAAGTTTACTGGTAGTGGTAAGAGGAATGTACAGGAGAAAGTTAAGAAGAGTGTCAGCTTAGGGGCCCGCACAACATGTAGCTTTAAAGGGAAATTACTAGGTAAAACAAATGGGACTACCACTATAGAGGATGGCAAGGGAGCAACAGAAACGAGCAAATTGGCTGCAACTTTTAAACATCAGTTCAAGCTAGGCAAACGTCGTGATCAAGAGTTGCCAAAAATGCAACATGGTGTGGGTCAACCGCTCTTTACTGGTCCGATACTAGAGCCAGTTCAACAGAAGACTGTGAAGCAATCCAAACCGCCAGACCCTGCAGTCAATAGGCATGCTTCACGGTTGGAAACATATTGTGGGGAGACAGAAGGAGAAATGGAGGGCTGTGCAGAGTGTCAGGAAGAAGTAGGTGAGAAAGATCCTGTCCTGGCTCATTCGCCATGGAGGTGGTTCCGGAGACTCCCGATGGGGAGTTACATTGAATTTTTCCTTTGGTTCCATACCAACATGTCAGTTCCGATGAATGTACAAAAAGTATATTAGTTTGGAGTTGTCGTGGAGCGGCGAATAAGAGTTTTTACCGGTATTGTAACAAATATGTGGTAAAATGGAAACCGTTGATGCTGGTTATTTTGGAAACGAGATTCCTGCCTGTTAGATTGCAGAAACCTCTTAAACGTTTAGGGTATGATGGATTTCTTGTTGCTGATAATGTGGGGTATGCGGGTGGCATAATTGTTGTTTAGAGGAAGGATAGTATTGATGTGGAGTTAATATCTAAACAACTCCAGTATGTTCATTTGAAGGTGAAGATGCCAGGTTGTCATACTTGGCTGTTAGCTGCTGTCTATGCCAGCCCGACTGAGAGTGTTAGGAGTTTATTGTGGGATGACTTGTGCACTATAGCTCATAATACGAATGACGCCTGGGTGGTAGCAGCGACTTTAATGATATTATGTGTGGTGACGAGAAGAAAGGTAGAGCCCCGACGAGTCTTTGTCTGTGTGGGAAGTTTCGTGACCGCATCAAAGAGTGTAATCTTATTGCTGCATGATTTGTTGGTGCGAAGTATACGTGGCGGGGGCCTGTGTTCCATGGAGGCCGGCGAATCTGGGGGAGATTTGATAGAGCTCTCATTAATGAGAGATGGAGGATTATGTTCCCCGATGGATATGTTAGATTATTGCCAAGATTGAGCTGTTCCGATCACCATCCCTTGTTACTGAGCCCGAGCCCGTTTGATGGATCGCATGCTAATAATTAAAGATTGTTTCGGTTTGAAAGTGTGTGGCTATTGGAGGATAGTTATTTTGACATGTTGAGCAAGGGACGCACAAATGTATCGCTATAAAGAATTGGAAGTTCACTACTTTTGATCAAATCCGGAACCTTCAAAAATAATTAATGGCCAGAATAGGGGGAATTCAAAAGAGGATGCAGAATGGAGGAAATGTTCGGGGCCTGGTTTATCTTGAGTAGAGGCTGCAGGCGGAGCTTGACTTGATTTTGCACAAGGAAGAAATGATGTGGCTTCAGAGGGCTAGGACGAAATGGCTGCGGGATGGTGACAGGAATACCAGTTATTACCATGCCAAAGCTATTACGAGACGGCGACGAAATAATGTGCTTATGCTACGTGGAGAGAACGGAGAATGGATGGATGACGCTAGCAAGATACAAACTCTGGCCAACACGTTTTACCAACACCTTTTCACGTTGGATCAGCATGTTGATAGGCGGTTAATGTGTGACGTTTCCTTTCCAAGTTTGTCCCAGAAGAATTTGGAACAGTTACGGGCCCCAATTGAGAATGATGAGATTAGAAGAGCGGTTTTTAAAATGCATCCGTGGAAAGCCCCAGGTCCGGATGGTTTCCGTTTCTACCTGAAGTCTTGGTATATAGTTCAAGCTACAGTTTGTGATTTTGTTAAACAAGTTTGGCGGAATCCTATAATTCTGAAACAAGTGAGCCAAACAAATATTTGTCTTATATCGAAAGTACCGCATCCAAAATTTATCAGTCAATTCAGGCCAATTTCTATATGTAATTCTATATATAAGATTGTGAGTAAGGTGTAGGTAGGAAGATTGAAAGATTTCATTCCCTTGATTATATCTCCATATAAAACGGGTTTTGTGTCGGGAAGAAATATCCACGAGAATATTATTATAGCGCAGGAGATGGTGCATTCTATGCTTAAGGCGAAAGAGAAAAAGAGTTATTTTGTTATAAAGGTGGATCTGACCAAAGCTTACAATAGATTAAATTGGAGTTTTATCCGTGAGGTGCTTAATGATATTAGGATACCGGCTATAATGCGGAATGTCATTATGCAGGCTAATTATTCTGTTGAAACAAATGTTAAGTGGAATGGTGCTCAAGGGGAGTTCTTTTGTCCTTAGAGAGGAATCCGCCAAGGTGATCCAATTTCTCCTTACCTATTTGTTATGTGCATGGGTAAGTTGTCTCATTTAATTTGTCACAAAGTGAATGGAGGTAATTGGAGAGCCATTAGGGCCAGTAAAACTGGTCTGTTTATTTTCCATCTCATGTTTGTAGATGATCTGTTATTATTTGGAGAGGCGACGAAGGATCAAATTAAGTGTGTTATGAGTACTTTAGATGCGTTTTGCAATGCATCGGGCCAACAAATTAGTAATGAGAAGACTAGTATTATTTTTTTCTCCTAATACACGTAGGAGTGACAAAGAGGCTATTCTTCGGTTATCTGGTTTTCGTGAAACCAATACTCTTGGAAAATATTTGGGTGTGCCTATTATAGGAAAAGCCCCGAAGAAAAAGGATTTTGAATATGTGATTAATCAAGTTAAGGCTAAACTGGCAAAGTGGAAGGCAAATCAGCTTTCTTTGGCTGGAAGGATAACTTTGGCTAAGAGTGTTCTAGAAGCAATTCCTATATATCCAATGATGTCAGCGATGTTACCTAAAGCCTGTATAGAGGAGATTCATAAAATTCAGCGAAAACTTATATGGGGTGAATTGGATAATAATCGTAAGTATCATGCGGTTGGGTGGGAGCAGGTTACACAGGCGACAAGTATTGGTGGATTGGGTTTTAGTAGATTACAAGTAATGAATAAGGCTTGTATTTTTAGGTTGGTACATGGCATGCACACTGGTAATCAAGAATTATGGTGTCAGGTGTTGCGGGGTAAATATAAATGTGGTTGGATATTAATTTGGTGTCTGCTAGGCCTATAGATTCTCATTTATGGCGGAGTATGGTCAAGTTGTGGCCCATGTTCCAAGATCATAGTAAGTGGATTGGCAAAGATGGTAAGACCATATATTTATGCCATGATGTTTGGATAAAGGAAGGATTTCGGCTAAAAGATTGTCAACTTCAAATTCCAGCATCTGTTCAGAATGTAAAGCTGACACAGGTTGCTATTGATGGTCGGTGGAATTGGCCGTTGCTTATTGATTGGATTCCTGGAAATATCTTAGTAGACATTGGTGCTATTCTTGCTCCTAAAGACGTGTTTAGCTCTGATGTCAAGGTTTCTTTAGCTGATGACACGTGACGGTTTTCTATTGCTCGTATGCATTATAGTTTATGTCCGGCTCCGATTGAAGCGGTTGGCAAGGAGTGGAAGCGCCTTTGGAAGATAAAAGTCCCGGAGAGGGTGCGAGTGTTTTTGTGGATTGTTCAACATGAGAGATTGCTAACTAATGACAGAAAGCAATTAAAAGTTAATTTTCGATTAATTAACAATTAAATAAAATAAAGATGAAAAATAATACTTTTTTAATGTCAAAAGTTAATTTAAAGTTTTTCTAACCTAATTATGAAAAGAAATATTTTTTTGGTGATTTTTTAGTGTATATAAAAAAAATGTTTGAAAGAAAATTAAATAAAATAGAAAATATGAAAATAAATGAAAAAAAGGTTAGTCTTGGAAAAGAAGCAAAAAGAATTGGGGTAGTCAAGGATCGAACCCCTATCCCAATGGTCACCAGCGAGTTACCTTACCACTGGACTAAGCTTGCAAACGTGTTAATAGCATGAAACAAAAATATTATAAAGGAAATATTTTTTTGAAAATAGTTCAAAACGGAAAACGCGCCAAACCTTCATCTTCTTTGAATTTTCCAGGGCTTTTAGCTACGGTTTTCATCCATTGCTATAGCCTTTACCTACAGATCGTCTATAGCTATAGGACCTGCAACTTTGAAAAATTAAATATAGGTAATATAAATTTATGGTGAGGACATGGTTCGAATGGAATTGACCCTCTGAACACGATGATGTCCTTAGTTTGGTCAAATTATGCATATTTTGAGAAACATTAATTCGAGCTCGTGAACCCTAACCATGGCAACTTCTTGTACCTGTACTGAAACTTAAATCAAGCTATACAGAAAGCTTAGAAACTTCATTAGAAACACAAATATGCAATCAAAAGATGTTAAATATGAGTGTATGTACGAAACTGATTTCAAGTTTCTTGAAGCAAACCGTGAATTGGATGTCGTGATTCTGGACGTGTTGATGCTTGGTGAATGGCTAGGACGGTTCAGAGGACTCCTAGGAGCACGTTGCAATGCTTAGAATGCCTTCAATTGGAGCAAAACTGTGGCTGGTAGTTGCTTGAAAGTCACGGTTTTTTGAGAGTTTTTCTAAGGTTCTTGGCTGCAAAAAATTCTCCCATAGGATTTAGAAACCTTCTGAATATATAGAGGATGGACCTAGGTTAAGAATTGATGAGAAAATATATCTCATTCAATGAGAAAATATTTGATTTTTCAATCTTTTCAATTTGCATCAAATGTTTCCAATCTTGTACCAATCTCATACCAATCATGTATTTTTGAAATTTTGGCCATTCAATGAGTATCTTGGACCTCAAGAATGTCAAATATTCAGCCTTGCATTGATTGATTTAGTTTTGGTATTTTATTTTAATTAAATTGACTTTAAATGAATAAAAAATCAAAATAAATAAAATAAAAAGCTCAAGGGCTTGGCATTGGTCTTGGAGGTTCTAATTGAGATTAGGAACAAGCTTGAACCAAGAAAAGTTAGGCCCATTTAGAAAAAAAATTGATTTTCTCTAGTATTTCTCTTCATGCACCTCCTCAAAAATGCCTAACTTGCACAACTTGTATCTTGCTTAATTTTCAATATTTTTGGGTGTTCTTGGACATTTTAGAAAGCTCAAGATGTCCTATAAACAACACTTTTGGTTTCATCTTCATTGAAGTTTCCATTTTCATGAACACTTCTTTGCAAAAAGATGACTTTTTGTTGACTTTTAAAAGGATTTGTAATGTTTTGATCCATAACTTCCAAATGAAGCATTTCTAGTCAAAGCTTGTGAGACATGAAGTTGTATAGAATTTAATTTCCTTTAAAATGAGCTTTGGTGGAAAAAAATTCTGATAAAGTATGTGAAAGTTATGCCTGTTCAAAGTTCTGTTGACTTTTGTCTAAAAAACCATAATTTAGAAACTTTGACTTTTGATCAAATCTTGACTTTCCTTGAGGAATCATGATCAACCCTTGATCAAATGATGAATGTTACTTCAAAATATTGATGTTTACCAAAAATATGAAGTTTGACTGTATGTTGACCACAATTGACTTTTTTTCCAATACAGTTGATTTTCAACCATCTGAGCAATTGGATGAGCAAATTTGACTTGTAAGGCTTGAAACTTGACATGGTGATCCCTTGAAGCATATGATGAGGTATGATGACCACTTAGAGCACTGGATATCCATCTTGACTTGAGAGAAGCAAAACCCTAGTTTGGATTGATTGCTTAGGAGGGGGTTGTCTAGTCAACCCTTGTGAAATCCTTGAGTATGGAGTTGTGAATTGTCTTGAGAAGTAGGAGGTAAAATTTTGGGGTATGATTCCCTGTCTTCTACACACACATATTTCACGATATCACCTTGTAGATTATATTGATCGAGCTACTGTTGATTATTGTTTTGTTGATGGCAGCTTACTCGAAGTTTTCTGGAGTATTTTTAGCTCGCAGTGCTCTTCGGATTTATTATCCGTTTGGTACTAGCCATCCCTTGTTTACTGTTTTATCTTACAACTTTCCTAGATGTCATGAGAATTAGGAGTTTATCGCTTTCTTTGTTATGTTTAGGATATGAACGTTGGGCTCAAAGTCGCTGTTTAAAGACCTGTAGCAGGCATTTATCGCTAATTGTGTTTGTGTTTGATTGTTTTGGTTGATGGCTAATATGTCACTCGATTTAGAACCGAAATCAAACTACTTTAGCCCTTTGCATGTTCCCCTTAGGATTTTATTACTTTATGTTGATGGCTAATGTGTCACTTAGTTTAGAACCGAGAGCAAACGACTTTAACCCTTTGTATGTTCCCCTTAGGATTTTATTGCTTTATGTTGATGGCTAATGTGTCACTTAGTTTAGAACCGAGAGCAAACGACTTTAACCCTTTGCATGTTCCCCTTAGGATTTTATTGCTTTATGTTGATGGCTAATGTGTCACTCAGTTTAGAACTGAGAGCAAACGAATTTAGCCATTTTCATGTTCCCCTTAGGATGTTATTACTTTATGTTGATGGCTAATGTGTCACTCGGTTTAGAACCGAGAGCAAACGACTTTAGCCTTTTGCATGTTCCCCTTAGGATTTTATTGCTTTATGTTGATGGCTAATGTGTCACTCGGTTTAGAACCGAGAGCAAACGACTTTGGCCCCTTTGCATGCTCCCCATAGGATTTGTGTGTTGCTTGTGTGCTTCTGCCAAAACACTTGTTTGCTTCATCCCTTTTGTCATCTTCGACTCTGCCTTAGGTAGCGATTCAAGATGGACATAGATTTAGGTTGTAAACCTTTTCCATTCCCTTTTGTCGTCTTCGACTCTACCTTAGGTAGCGATTTGAGAGATGGACATAGATTTAGGTTGTAAGCCTTTGCCATGTTCCCTTTTGATTCTCTCGACTTTATCTTAGGTAGCGATTCGAGTTAGCCCTTAGGTCGCAATCCATGTATGATAACATTAGGGATAAAACTAGTTAGTTTCCCTTATCTTCTGGTTTCTTTTGCATCCTTGCATGTAATAAAACTAAAACTTGCTTTCTTTTCCTTTTGAAAACTAAAACACTTAATAATGGTTCAAAACTCTTTTCTTAATGGTAAAGCAACCAACTAAGACAAACCCTTTTTCGACTACGGACTTTCTTTTTGTGTTTAAAACTCTTTTTCATAAGTAAAAAATACAAAACCCACCAAAACGTGTGGGCCGAACTACAGAGCTCTGACTTTCCCATTGCACGAGGAAATACGTAGGCATCTTGTCACGGGGCTCGATCGAGCAAAGCTTTGCAAATACTTTCTTCTTTTCCCCGTGTTTTCTCTATTTTCCTTTCCTTCACATGCATTCTCTTTTAGCATACAGATATAACGATTAAGCAGTAAATAGATATAAACACACCCATTAGATAGAAAATAGAAGTGGATACCGTAGAGTACCACGGGCGCACAGAGTGCTAATATCTTCCCCTCGCGTAATAGACTCTCTTACCCTATCTCTCGGTCGCAAGACCGTGTCTTATCCCTTTCAGGTTTTCTCGATATGTTTACCTTTCTCCTTTTGCGAGATAAAAAACGTTCGATGGTGACTTAATTAATATAGTTATCGGATGATGTTTAGCCGGTTGTTTCACCCGTTGATAAAATCGGAAACAAAATTCCGATTTACAATCGAAAATATACCTCCGGTACCGTTTTTTGCATTTTGAAGGGTGAAACCACATTTAATCTATTTTGTGCAAAATATAATGCGAACCAAAAATGTATTTTCGATTTTTCAAAAGACAATTTTCAAATTGTATAAGGTACCCTTTTCCATATAGGGTGGGGTGAGATAAGAAAATTTTTTTTTTTTTTATCAAATAGATACTCAATGTGATATATACTTAAATTATTTTTTTAAATATATACCTTTAGTATTTTTATGCGTAGGATGGTTCATAAGGGAGGAAGGAAAGAATAAGAACCCCGCGCAAGGCATGCATGAGAAGAAATCCCACTTCTAATTATCCAAGCAATGCTTTTACGGACACACATCTTGATTTAAAAACCCTTGCTATTTCTTTCATGCATTTCATCAAACACATAACGCACGCACGTACCCACAACATAGACTCAGTTTTCGTGCTCCAAATTGTGAAACGATGAAATCAGAGAAATTGGGTTTCTTTCTTGTTCTACTCTTGTTGACTTCATCCACTTGTTTAGCTTGGTTCGGTAGTAGTAGTAAACACAAAACTTCAACTGCAAATGAACAATACTCATCCTCATCATCGTCGTCGTCGTCTTCTTTCTTGAACCGTTTTCGTTCTGGCTCATCGGTTGTGTTCCCGGTTCACGGAAACGTTTACCCTGTTGGGTATGTAAAAAGAACCTTTTTTTAAATATTTTTACATTCTCTCTGTTTGTTGTTTTCCTTCAGTTTCACTTTATGCCTTTCTTTCTCCGCTGTTGCTTTCTCCATGTTTTCTTTGTCTCATTCATACATAAAAGCATGTATCAAGATATGTAGCACACGCTTCAAATTAAAGACATTCAATTTTATTGTTTTATTAATACAATTCATTCTTACTTTTTACATTTGCAGATTTTATAATGTTACTCTCAACATTGGCCATCCACCAAGGCCATATTTTCTTGATATTGACACGGGTAGCGACCTAACATGGCTTCAATGTGATGCGCCTTGCTCCCGTTGCTCTCAGGTATTCTCACTCGCTTTACTAATTGCCAAATACTAACGAAACAATGACACTGACACTGACATGCTGATAAAGTTTGAGAAAATAAAATAAATGAATGTAATCACATGTTTCAATGCGGGGCCCTAAATATAGTTTCAATCAAAATTGTCGGTACTACATAGCTAAATTGATATATTTATGTAGAATTTGTTTGATAAAAAACTCGCATCGTAATTACTCTTCAATGATTGTTGCTTATTTTTCAGACGCCCCATCCACTTTACCGGCCTAGCAATGACTTAGTCCCCTGCAGACATGCCCTCTGTGCATCCGTGCATCAGACGGAGAACTATGACTGTGAAGTTCAGCATCAGTGTGACTATGAAGTTGAGTATGCAGATTATTACTCGTCCCTTGGTGTACTTGTCAATGATGTCTATGTTCTCAACTTTACAAATGGAGTCCAACTTAAAGTTCGTATGGGACTTGGGTTAGTAACTCTTTCGCACCATTAGCTAGTTTTAATGCTTAATGTTAAGAAATGTGGTTGGGCCTAACTCAATTCTACAAAATCGGTTTGTAGGGTGGGGATTGTCCCCACTTATAACGACATGTTTAGGCCATATATTGTCCATGTGAGACTCTTAAAACAACCCCCTCACGTCCAGGATTGGACATCTCTAGCGAGGAAATATATAGTGGGTGGCCCGATAGCGGAGACAATAATAGGTGGCTTACCAAATCTTAAACGAGACTCTGATACCATGTTGAGAAACGTGGTTGGGCCTAACTCAACCCTACAAGCCGGTTTTGTTGGGATGAGTCAGACCCAACCATATTTCTTGACACTTAACAACCTCAAACCACTTTATTACTTTATATTATTGTTTGGATATGGCATAAGTGATATCATAGAAGTGCTTAACAGGCCATCTATGTATGTTCTATCCAATTTAATCCTTTCTGCAAGAAGTGTTTCAGAAAAACACAAATGTTTCATGATGATTATACCATACACAACTTTTTATTAAGAGGTAAAGATCCTGCTATCTAATACAATTCTTTTTGGTTACTTTCGCTAGATGTGGATATGATCAGATTTTTCCAGAATCTTCCTACCACCCTGTAGATGGTATGCTTGGCCTTGGCAGGGGAAAATCTAGCTTGGTATCACAGCTGAGTAGTCAGGGTCTGGTGAGAAATGTGGTTGGACACTGTTTGAGTACACAAGGAGGCGGATACATCTTCTTTGGAGATGTTTATGATTCGTCTCGATTGACTTGGACTCCAATGTCATCAAATGATCAGTACGTCGATCTTCACAAGTCAGATCCACATTTTATACACTTCACATTTATGTAATGGTATTCATTTTTCTGTTTGTTAATTTGTGAATTTTCTCAGCAAACATTACTCAGCAGGGCCAGCTGAACTCGTTTTTGGAGGGAAGAAGACCGGGTGTGGAAATCTTTTAGCTGTTTTTGACACTGGGAGTTCTTACACTTACTTCAACTCTAACACTTATCAAGCACTAATTTCATGGGTCAGTTGAAAGCTATTTTCATTACATCTTCCAATTTCAAGCATTTCAAAATATGCATAAGCCATTACCACAACAATGTCAATATTTGAATTGTTTATAAAATAAAAATAAAGGTTATTTATTTCTTCAATAATACGAGAAAATCCGACACATTGTTTAACATGGGTCTTTCATTTGATTGTCATATGTAGTTGGCAAAAGAATTAGCTGGAAAGCCAATACAAGAAGCACCTGAAGACCGAACTCTCCCTCTATGTTGGTCTGGAAAAAGACCTTTTAGAAGTGTATATGACGTCAAAAAATACTTCAAACCTATTGCGTTTAATTTCCCAGGCTGTGGAAGAACAAAAGCCCAATTTGAAATTCCTCCTGAAGCATACTTGATCATATCAGTGAGTCAAGTCCCAACTAATCAATTTCTTCAAGAATTAAGATTTACTTTTATATCGCTAGAACTTCACAAGTAACTGATACCTTTGATTTTTGAATTTTGAATGCTGATAAATTGTTCTTTCAGAACATGGGAAATGTTTGCTTGGGCATTCTAAACGGCTCTGAAGTAGGAATGGAGGATCTGAACCTAATCGGAGGTAGGAATCGTGTTACTTTCTCTTTTCTTTCGATGCTCGCTCTTGTTAATCGCTTTCATCAATTGTACTGCTTTTGTCCACTATTTTCAGCTTTATCTTTTTCACCAAACTATGCATTATTAAAAAGCCCTTTTTTTATGCAGACATGTCCATGCTAGACAAAGTGATGGTATTTGACAATGAGAAGCAGTTGATTGGTTGGGCCCCAACAGATTGTAACCGAGTTCCAAAATCCAGAGATATCAGCATTTGAAAAGATACCTCGCCGGCAGAGAATAAGAATAGGATATATGGTTGTATCAAATGAATGTTGATATCCTCATAAAGATATCCATGTGAATAGTATATTGGTCTTGTATAGAGGTCTTCACCGAGTTTTAGCGTTTAAAGTGCAATTCCAACTGATCACAACTGAATATGATCAGTAGTACAGCATATCAGGAAAGTTTGAGAATTTAATTTGGAAAGGGGATTTGATACAAATATCAGATGCATTTGTTGATTCTATAATTGAGTGATAGATTTCATACAATGATATCTCAGCTGCTAGCAAACAAATTTACAAAACCACTTGCTAGGCTGCTATATCTCCAGCTGTTATGAATATAACTATATAACAATCATGTACACCAGAAAGAAACAAAATACAAAGTTTAAAATATCAGTTTATTCAAACAGCCTAATTCAGTCATAAAATACTAGCATACTGTTTTTTTTTTCTCAACAAACAATGTCTTCTGTTCTCATCAGTATATTATAGGAACCTCAAATTGTGAACATTTGTTAGACAGAGTAACATCATCAACTTTATTATATTTACATGACAATTCTTTGAGCAGCAGCAATTTTTATGTAGTATTATTTCATTGGAAGCTGTTTTGTGTTCTGACTTGGTATTTTAATGCATGTCTTTTTCTTAGAACATTGTGAGCATATAATAGTTTAATATAAAGCAGCATTCCATCTCTTTGAATTGAAAAGTATATTACAAATATATGAAAAAATGCTTTCATACCAGCAACAATACAAGAATTTTCTACAGGACCATTTTGATTTGGATCTACACCTACTGGAGATAAGATAACCCTGCTGCTTTTTCTTAATTACACCCTGTAGAACTTATCTCCTAATACAGTTTTTCCTTTTTGTGCAAAACTAGGTCCTATCTAATCCAATCCAAATGGTCCATGTCAACCAAAATCACAATTCTCTGATCTCTATAGAACAGAGAATAAGAATAATTATCCATAGTGGTCCACATACAGTAGTTAATTAGGTGTAATTGCATTAATTAACAACGACTTTTCCTGCTAAAAAATAAATTAAATTAGGCAACCCCCCAATACCAAAAGAATCATTTTGTCAAAACAGAATCAAAATGGCTTTTGTTGGTACATGAACATATCCTGTAACGGCGAAAGCTGGTTGATTTGGTACTGGTCATTGGTCCCAAAAGGGTCATCCTCATACTCAAATGAAAGGCTATTATCCAAGTAATTGAACTCAAAACCAAACGCGTCATCCAGCTGTATCCCAAGTTCATTCCATTTTGGCTCACTCTGCACCTCTCTGTCACACGTGACATCCGGCGAAACCACGTGCCCGGAGCTGCTCGAGTCCGTATGCAGCTTTGGAACCGAATCCGATGTGTCCATGTACATTTGGTAATTCACCAACTTCTGAATTTCTGGCTTTCTCTCATGTTCTTCTTCATGCTCAAAGTAACTATGAATCTCTGGTGTGTTGCTATTGCCAGTGTTGAATTTCTCAATCTTTCCTTTCTTGTTGTAAATTCTACACAACACCCAATCATCAAGCTGCAAATCAAAAACCAAACTAAAATCAGATAAATTTTTCTATCAAGCATTAACACAAACACTTAAACATCACCAACAATAATTTGAAAAATAAATCAAACTACTTGGACACTAAACATACCCTCAGATTGTTTTTCTTTCCGGCAGATCTATCAACGTTGGCAAGACGATATTCATGCATAATCCAATTAGTTTTCACTCCTTTTGGGGCTTTACCAGCATAAAAAACCAGTGCCTTTTTTATCCCCATTGGCTTTACTTTCCCAATTGGTTTATCAGCTCCAGTAGCCTTCCAGTAACCACTTCCAGCAGCCCGGTTAGGCCGGGAGCCGTTCGGGTACTTTCTATCCCTCGGAGAGAAGAAGTACCATTCTTTCTCACTGTGATAACCCATTTCTGCATACATAAGAAAAATAATTGTCATTCATATGCAATTAGAAAGAAAAGTAACAAAAAAAGTGATAAGTGAAAAAATGAAGTACCAGGAAGCTGCCATGGATCAAACTTATACAAATCAACTTCTTTAACAACAGGAACAGAAATTGATTGTCCAGCACATTTTCTACACAAGTAATGATTCACCAATTCTTCATCAGTTGGATGAAATCTGAAACCAGGAGGTAATTCCAATTCTCCTTGCATTCGCGTTTCTGAAGGCTTCTTCAAACGTTGACTCTGCTGTTGATAATTATTGTTGTTGATGATTCTCGTTATTGTTGTTCTTGACGATGATTCTTGTTCTTGTTGATGATGATTGATTATTGTTGTTGTTGTGTTATGTTGTGTTTTGTGAAATGAGAGTTGCAATGAGACAGAGTCAATGGTTTGGTTTTATTTTATAGGAGCGTGAGAGAAAGTGATGAGTGAATTTAGACACGTGCGTATGCCGAGGTGGAGGTCGTATCTATGTGTTGAAAATACATAAATAATGTTGGTGATATTTTCAGCTGACCGCAGCCACTACGTGGAAGTGTTTGAGTGGTGGTATGCACGTGTGACTGTTCAGCGTTTTTAGTGATTCTGTCATTGCTTACGTTAGTTTTGTGAGCCGTACAGTTGTTTTTTTAAATGTCGGCTTGAATAGTTATTGGTCATGTTGGTCATGTCGATCAGACCAATCATGTGGTTCTGTTCTTGTGCTTCGTGTTCAAAATTTGTGAATGTTTTTTACGTTACAACTGAAATTAATATTTAAATATTTTTTAAATTTATGAATTCAATTTTTTAAGTATATATTTTTTTAAAATTATATTTTCTTTAATCTATGTCTTAAGAGCATATGTTTGTATGATTCTAAAAAAATATAAAAACTATTTTGATAGTAAAATATTTTTACACTTAATCAATGACAATTATGTATCTTATTAAATTATATTAAAATTTTTAAATTTTTAAAATGATATCATATAATAATTGATCTGAACTGTTGATCAAAACTGGAGACAGTCGGGCTGTTGATGATCTTTCGAGCAAGTTGATGAGGAGAATAGGGTGGTGCACCTGCAAGGCACTCTGATGCTAAAGTAAGCAAATGTTCGAATGAGAAGATGAAAAGTATTTAGGGTTTAGAATGTAAAAAAGTGATACTTTGTCCTCAAAGATATGAGGGTTTATATAATGACATGGGAAGATTCTCATTGACTGCTATATTTGGATCAAGATATGCGGATCCACAAATATAGTCGTCCGGGCTGACTAGTTCAAGACCGAACATATTTGCTTGTAACTAGTCGTTTATGTCTGACACATGAGGCATAACGGGCACAGTTAACGGTAAGTAGGGTCGTGGTTTGGCTCGACACATGTCGAGCGTAGCACACCTAAAACGTACGAATAGGCATCATGACGATGTTGTCAGGCCGAACCGGTTGCTGCGGTTAAGGGAAGAATGACTCGCCCGAATGCTTTCTGGCGGTCCAGAAACAATAATATATTCTTATTAGATGATGGGAACATACATATCCATAAAGCCCTAATAATAAAATCAATTTGTCATAAATATAAATTTCCTCCATTTCAAAATTAACATGGTTTTAAAGAGTAAGGGTCCTATCAATTTTTAAAGAAAGGAAAGTATTATCATAATTTTAATATAAATATATAATATATTTGTACACACTTATATATTAAAACTATAATAATGCATGTTATACGCTTTTGGAATATTGTTTTTCATGTTATTTTTTCAATTATTATTGGGTGTTCATAGTGATTCAAATGTATGTTATACGCTTTTGGAATTTAATTGGACGATACAACTTAAAAATAAGAATTTTTGAAAAGCACGAATTGATTTTATTGTGACAGTAATTGGTTACAGGTTTTGGCATAATCGGTTACAGTAGGCCAACTATGTTCTATTTTTAGTGTTTGTTGCATGCGTAACTAGTTACGGGATTTTGCATAATCAGTTACGAACCCGTGTTTTAGATTATTTTTTTGCTTATTTTTAAGTTGTTTTTGATCTCAACTGTTTTGTTTAGCTTGAATAAATAGTATCAGTTTTGTAATGTGAATAATAATGAAACATTATCTTCTCACCCTCAATTACTCTCTCTCACTCTAATTCTCTTATTTTCCCAATATATCTTCTCCACAAGCACAAAACCTCCATTGATCCAATTGAATACTCTAACATTTGGCATTAAGAGCTTTGGTTCTGATCCATAATTCTCTGTGCAAAAATGACTATCGTCTCCAACGATCGAGTCCCCACTAATCTTCCAACCCTTGATTCAAAGAATTACGACAAATGGTGCAAGAAAATGAAGGTGTTGATTGGCTATTGTCGCACCCCAAAATTTCCCCTTTGTTTTACCTCATTGTTTCGTTGCTTGCTCTAGTCATAAGACGTCCATTCATTGTGGTTTCAAAGGAAAGTTGGTTTCGTTACTAATTCAATTTTGATTCAAACTGTCATGCAAGAGGTTTTGAATTATTTGGTTCAAAAGGATCTGTTTGGGAATTATTTGCCCGAAGGGAATTATTTGTTTTTTGGAATTTTAATTCAAAAATAATTATTTATTTTTTGAATTTTAATTTTAAAGGGAATACTTTGTTTTTTGTGGGATTTAAGTCCAATGGAGGGAACGATGTGTTCTTGGGTTTTGAATTTATTTGTAGCGGAGAAACATTGGTTGCAAAGAGTTTTGTTTCATAACGGGTATGTTACTTGTTTCATTCATATATCAATGAGTATTAAATCTAAGGATGTTATTCAAATTGGTATTTTATTGCTTTTCGCAAGAAGAGTTTGGAATTGTAAGTTTGAATTTGAAACATTTGTTTTATCAATTCGATATTACAAAATATTCTAAGTTTTTACAAAAAAAGTACAAAAGTGTCCTAATCCTATTCTAATGCTACGAGTTTCTAAAGCTTGTTCGAGAGAATTATTGTCTTCCTCCGAGCCATCCTTCACATCCGAGTGCTCCTCTTCATCTCCACGCCATGCCATTCGATTCATTGCTCATGAAAACAAGAAAAAAGAACATAGTTAGCAATTACAAAACATGAATAAAAATTCATACGAGAATCAAAAGAGTTATTCTTTTTCGGACTCATCATGAGGGTTGTGTTAGGGAATCAGGTTTGTAAGGTTAATTGTTTCAAGCGACCACAGCCTCAGAACCGAAGTTCCTTCATCGGCCACTACCTCTATTGCAAATCACAACAACTTTTGTTGTTGGTTCACAAAGGGAGGTGAGGTGGAAAATCAGATAACACATCATATTTTTCCAAAGAAAATCAGCCCAACAGTTTGTCAAAATAGTTCCAAAAATTCAGTTCAGCCCAAAATATAAAGTCAACATGTTCAATAGGCAGCAAGCAGAACAGATCAGCAAAACCAGAAACAACATTTTACCCACAAATACTTGGTTATCAGCGGTGTCGGGAATTCAGCAGTGTCGGGAATTCAGTTGATAAACCAATACATCAACCAGTATATTCACGCACCCATGCATCCATTCATTCGTCCATCCATGCCATATCACGGTACATTCATGCATGAACCTTTGCCAGAATCTAGAATCTGTTCAGAGTATGTTGAATGCGGGCGCCAAAGTTTTTCTCAGATAACAATCTAGCTTTTCTCCCCAGTGCCAGGTGAATGCTTGGGTGGAAGATAAATCAGCAGTGGGGTCAACTCTCAAGTTAAGTCTCGTCCCCAGAGAAGTGATCGATCATCCCTAGTGAATTCTTGTGACAACAGGATTGTTCAAATTGGATTCCCCCGTGATGTCTTCCTTCTCTCAACAGTATCAGGAAATCATATACTATTTGCATTAGAGCAAAAAAATCATGTCATGCATATCATACTCATGCATTAGCTTCGGCTATTTCTTTTGCAGGACTTTTAAGCTGAAATTATAGATATCCTCGTAAGGATCAAATTGAAGGATTCGTTCTCAGACGACATAATTATCCCCTTTTCTGCAGCACAAGTGATATACTCGTATGGATCTTGATAACTGGTGGTTTCCCCAATCGAGATTTCTTCCCCAGCGAAACAGTTGTCTCTTTCAGATGGACTCTAACGTCAGCAAAATTATCAACCGGGAATTCCCAGTGAATTTTCCACACGATTTTCTTACGAAGTTTCCCCAGCGAAACTTAATTTACTCCCAAGTGAGTCTCCTTCAGAAAGGATTACTACAACATTATTATTGGTGTTTTCAAGATTTCTTTCAAACAAGAATCTTCTCAGCAAATTCTATTGGCGGTGACTTCTGTAATTCTTGTTCTCTGAGCTGTTCTCAAAAAACTACATTGAACTTCTGGTGTGTTTATTTCTCCAGTAAGTCATCAACTACTCAACAAATAAATGTCCACCAGGTAGGATGTTTATTCAATCTCAGGATATTTTCTCCAACTCAGAAGTTGATCCACATATCCACTTGCTACAACGCATTGTCTATACAATACCAGCAAATCGAAGCTCATTACCCTAGAAGTTTTTAAGTCACAGGTGCTGAACTTAATTCTTCTATCACCGGTAAAGCTATCTGCATACAAATTGAAGATTTTGTCAACTCAGAAGTTGTTCAACATGTCTGTACATGTTCAGTAAGATCTCATCAGCAGAAACGTCGGAAACAAGATTTACCGACTTTATAAACATTTATATCGCACCAGTGTGCTAGATATTGATTTGTTTATCCCTAGAGAAGTGTATTCTCGAGTGTGCTACTGAATTTGTTCTGCTGGTAACTTGGAAGTTACATGGTCAAGACATTCAGCATGTCATGGCTCCTCGCACCTTCGTGCACCAACAATTCTGATATTGTTCTAGCCATTCATTTTCGTTAAAGTTTGCGGGTATTCTTTAACTCTTTGAGATCTTCAGACAGTTTCTCAATTTTCATTGTCGTCAAGATCTGCGGGTATTCCTTAACTTTTCGGGATTTTCTAACAAATTCTCGATTTCATCGAATCTTTAATTTATCTTTATTTCTTTTCGCTTGAGAAGTTCGGTTTTCTTCTCATAGCATTTTTGTAAGACATCCTGTGATGGCTCAATTTATTATTTTTCTTGTTGCTTGAGGAGTTCGGTTTTCTTCTCATAACATTTCTGTTAAAACTTACTGTTAAACTCATATCGGTTACTCGGTTATCCCCAGTTGTTGAGATCTTCTGATATTTCTCATTCGGTACTGCTGTTCTGATGTTGCTTAAAAATGTATTCTCATCAGGCGTCCTTTCTTTGGCTCTGTGGTCGAGGTATCTTATCCGCTTTTATGGCATTTGTTTCCCGCATAGGGCAAATTTTCGGGGTTCTCTGGTATTCAATCCTCTTCCACCTTAACCGTTCGAAAGCCGTCAATCTTTCTCACTTACCAGGTTTAAGATGATTGAATAGGGGCAACTGTCGCACCCCAAAATTTCCCCTTTGTTTTACCTCATTGTTTCGTTGCTTGCTCTAGTCATAAGACGTCCATTCATTATGGTTTTAAAGGAAAGTTGGTTTCGTTACTGATTCAATTTTGATTCAAACTGTCATGCAAGAGGTTTTGAATTATTTGGTTCAAAAGGATCTGTTTGGGAATTATTTGCCCGAAGGGAATTATTTGTTTTTTGGAATTTTAATTCAAAAATAATTATTTATTTTTTGAATTTTAATTTTAAAGGGAATACTTTGTTTTTTGTGGGATTTAAGTCCAATGGAGGGAAGGATGTGTTCTTGGGTTTTGAATTTATTTGTAACGGAGAAACATTGGTTGCAAAGAGTTTTGTTTCATAACGGGTATGTTACTTGTTTCATTCATATATCAATGAGTATTAAATCTAAGGATGTTATTCAAATTGGTATTTTATTGCTTTTCGCAAGAAGAGTTTGGAATTGTAAGTTTGAATTTGAAACATTTGTTTTATCAATTCGATATTACAAAATATTCTAATTGTTTACAAAAAAAGTACAAAAGTGTCCTAATCCTATTCTAATGCTACGAGTTTCTAAAGCTTGTTGGAGAGAATTATTGTCTTCCTCCGAGCCATCCTTCACATTCGAATGCTCCTCTTCATCTCCACGCCATGCCATTCGACCGTTGTCGTCGTTCATGAAAAACAAGAAAAAAGAACATAGTTAGCAATTACAAAACATGAATAAAAATTCATACGAGAATCAAAAGAGTTATTCTTTTTCGGACTCATCATGAGGGTTGTGTTAGGGAATCAGGTTTGTAAGGTTAATTGTTTCAAGCGACCACAGCCTCAGAACCGAAGTTCCTTCATCGGCCACTACCTCTATTGCAAATCACAACAACTTTTGTTGTTGGTTCACAAAGGGAGGTGAGGTGGAAAATCAGATAACACATCATATTTTCCCAAAGAAAATCAGCCCAATAGTTTGTCAAAATAGTTCCAAAAATTCAGTTCAGCCCAAAATATAAAGTCAACATGTTCAATAGGCAGCAAGCAGAACAGATCAGCAAAACCAGAAACAACATTTTACCCACAAATACTTGGTTATCAGCATAAGGTGAAAGATTTTCACCCAAACAGCCAGCATATAGTGACAGAGAAAGCAGACAGCAGACCAAAAATGGGAGTTATATGGCAGATTACATGACAGGCAGCATAGCTGAAAGAGGAAAAGTAGTAATAACTACAAGCAACTACAGATGCCACGGAGTATGTTTCCAAGGAAGGACAGATGGGAATTGCACAGAGGTAATAAAAATAACAACGTTAAGCAAGGAAAACCAAGGCAGAGGTCTATTCTAATTAATCAGAAAAATGGCATAGGAAATCAGAGGATAACCAAATATACAAGCATAGCATCTGTTCTTTACAGAGGACCAAGACCATATAGCATCTGTTCTGGATACACAAAAGAGAGAACCAAGCATAACATCTGTGTCTGTGTGCTAATACTAAGCAAGCAGAGTAAAAAGCTACAACAGAAAAAGATACCAAAAACCAAGACCAACCTAGCACCTGTTCTTAAAAACACTCAAGAAACCAAGCCAAATATAGAAAATATAGCATCTGTTCTTAACAAAAACACCCAAAAACACCCAAGACCAAGATCAAATGGCATCTGTTCTTTAAATAAACCTTCAAAAAAACCAGAAAGAAAAGCAAGTACAACATCTGTTCTACAATCAACAACCACAAGCCAACAAAACCAAAGCATCGTTCAAACACAGGAATGACCAACACCCAGAACAACCGAAAAACCTAGCTTATTCATCATTTTCCCCAACACACCCTTCAGAAAAAAGTTGTTTCAGAAACCAGTTCCTGATAAAGCGAGAGAAGAGAGAAGAAGTTTCGGAACGGTCTCACCCGGAAGCGACGAAGGAGGCCGAATCCAACATCTAGGGTTCCAACCCCCCCCCCTTCAGGTTCCAAGAATCTGGTAAGCATCTGCAAAGGAAACATCATCAGGTATTAAAAAGCGTTAGAAAACCCCGAAAGAGCGCAAGAAATAAGCCAACAGAACACATAATCGAGGGGTTAGGGTTTCTCTCAGAGAGTGTTTAAGAGAGGGAAGTAAGGGTTTCAGTTTGAAACCGTCGAGTGAGGGTTCCCATGAAGGAATCATGTGAGAGAGAGACGAATTTCTGGGTAAAACAGCGAGAGAGATGAGGATTGCCGTTCCATTCGCGTAAGAGAAGGAGAGGGTTTGGGACTTTCTAAGCGATGTATCGCGTCTGAGAGGAAGACAGATGAATGTTTGTTTTTTTTCTTTTTTCATTTATTTTGTTTTGTTTAATAGGATTAGGATTAGTATAGTTTAATTATTAGTTAATATTTTCTTAATCAATAAAATAATTAATATACTTCTTAAAAATATATAAAACTAATAATAGATAATAATATTAGTTAATTAGACCATTTTTGCTTGGTGGTGACATTTGTCACCATCTCTAGTAGGAAATTTTTTAGCATTTTTCTTTCCCTTTTATTTGTACTTTTTTCATATTCGTGATATATCCGTACCATCTCGCTTCCCGTTTGCCTCGAGTATTTGACTTTTCTGCTCAACGACGCATCACCCTTTGATACTCCGTACGGGATTTTCTGAAGGCTCATTGGGCCCTTTATTTGGGCTCAAGAGTATCATCTCTGGATTTCTTTTTGCACCGCCCAGACTCGCTTCATACAGGCTATTTCTACACCTTCACCTTTTTCAATTAATTTATTCTTACGTAAATAATATTTTTGTGCGATGTACTAAGTAATAATTAGCTCTGATAGTTTCTATTTGATGATTTATCGATTAAATTATTAGTCGATCCTTTCATCAAACAGAAAAAATCGTTTCTAATAATTATTTAAATTTCCGATTGTATTGTGTGATGATTATCTGTTTGTTCAGCATTTATTCACCATTGTACACTTCGCACACAACTAAAAATGTAAAATTAATCTGATTCTGTCTCGATTGGCTCATATGTCGATTTCTTAAAGGGTCTCATAGTTGGGGATGGGCATGGCCATCCTCACGAAATTGATTAAAGCCCTTATTGCTTTAATCGATCATAACCCGAAAATAACATTGGTCTATATACCAATTTCTATGCACCAGGGTCTCATGGTTGGGGATAGGAGCACCTATCCTCACGAGGTTGATTAAGTCCATATACTTAATTAACCGTAACCCGACTCCATTTCTCACGCAACACATCGAGTTCTAAGACGTTTTCATAATTAAATTACAAACCTCGATCCAACGTCGAGTGCATTTTCAAATTTCTTTCATAATAAAACTCAAGTACTTAAACCGTTGAATGCTAGTCCAATTGTTTAAACACTTGTAAAAAATGAACTTCGAATCTTTAAGTCGTTGGATGCTAGTCCAATTATTTAAAGATTCTTAATAACGTGAACTTTGTTTCACCCCACTCTTTCATAAGAAAAACTTTTGGGATGATAGACGACTCGTTGGGCGTTGAGCTCATCTTGTTTCTAGTATTTGAATCGTAGGATGCTAGTCCTATTGTTCGGTACTTTTCACCCACTTAAAATCAATTCAACTCACTCAAAAAATCCTTTTCTCGCTCATACGCGATTATCAAAACTCTTTTCTGACAAAGAGAGTGCAATATCCATTTCAAATATGAACGAGGACTTAAGCTATTCAAACAAACTAAACAAGTCCAAGTTCAAGCATTTGAAATGTCTAACGCACGATTTTTCTTATAAAATCAATACAACAAACTTAAAACCTTTTTGAGAGGAACTACGGAGTTTTGACTTTCCCATTGCACAAGGGAATACGTAGGCACACGGTTTCGAAACCGTGCCAAACTCAAAATAATAATAAACAAATTCCTTTTCTTTTATCTTTTGATTATAACTTAGCAATAAACACACACACAAACACTTAGAACTAAATGGGTCCCATCGAGTACGATGGATGTAAGGGGTGCTAATACCTTCCCCTTACATAACCGACTCCCGATTCCATATTTTTGGTCGTAGACCGCCTCATCCGCTTCTATGGGGTTTTATCTATATTTTCCCGTTCTTTTTAGAACAAATAAAATTAGGTGGCGATTTCACTAGTTTTCAAAATTTAAATGTTTTTTGAAAATCAATTTGCTTCAGCTATCAATATACATTCCATAAACTAAATGTAATCTCTTAAGCATTGGCCAATTAATTCATAAAAATTACATAATTCGCATGGAAAATAAGATTTTACTTGTTTTGGATGCAAACAGAGTTTTGGTCCTTAAAGTACCTATGAATGCCAATAGGAATTTCAAGATAGAGTTTGAAATTCATGGAGCATAGGTGTCTTGCTATAGAGGCATGTCAAAGTGAGTGGTTATGGCACTACTGTCTTGGACATCTCAATTTTAAAGACCTTGATGCGTTACAAAGGAACTATATGGTAACCAGGTTGCCATCAATCAAAATTCCAGCTGAGATTTTTGAAGAGTGTATGCAAGGCAATCAACAAAAGAACAAGTTCAACAAGGATGCAAGACCTATGACCAAGCATCACCCCATATTGTGTACTCCGATGTGTGTGGTCCAATGCAAGTTTATTTGCATGGTGGCCATATGTATTTTATCACTTTATCGATTATTTTAGTAGAAAGTTATGAACATATCTAATCAAGAGAAAGTATGAGGTATTTTATCTGTTTAAGAAGTTTAAGTCCATGGTTGAGCGACAAAGCGGTCACAAACTCAAAATTCTAAAAACGGATGGTGGAGGTGAGTATATTTCAAATGATTTTGAGAAATATTATGATGAAGAAGGGATAGTTAATAAGGTTTTTCCACACTATACACCATGTTGTACCCCAAAATTTTCCCTCTCATTCTTAAGGTCAATAGGTTCAAGATACATCTCCATGCTCAAGATTGACCATACCAACCCTCTCCTAATAAATGGATCTCCAATTAAGATTTTATTTTCCTCAAGGTAAAAATGGTGTCTAATACTTATTCATGTGTATCAAAATATCTCCATGCCAAGTTTTAATCCTCACAACACAAATTTGCTCAGTCAATTGCTCAGATGGTTGAAAATCAATTATATTGGACAAAAAGTCAATTATGGTCAACATACAGTCAAACTTCATCATTTTTTGTCAGCATCAAGATTTTGAAGTTATATTCATCATTTGATCAATGTTTGATCATGATTCATCAAGAAAACTCAAGATTTAATCAAAAGTCAAAAGTTACTAAATTAGGGTTTCTTAAGGAGAAGTCAACATAACTTTGACCAGGCATAACTTTCACATACTTCATCAAAAATTCCTCAACCAAAGCTCATTTTGAAAGAAATTCCATTCTATACAAATTTGTCTCTTATAGGTTTTTCCCAAAACATGCTTCATTTGAGAGATATGGGTCAAGAAATTATAGGTCCTCTCAAAAGTCAACAAAAGTCACCATTTCTCAAAGAAGTGTACATGAACATGGAAGCTTAAATGTAGATGAAACCAAAGATAGCTTTTAGAGGGAATCTTAAGCTTTCTAAAAAGTCCAAGATCATCCTCAAATGTCAAGAATTGAGCAAGATATGTTTGGTGCAAGTTTGGAAATTTTGAGAAAGTGCATAAAGAAAATATTAAGCAATCTTGGAAATTTTCCAAATGGGCCTATATTTTTATGTTTGAAACGTGTTTATAACATTTTTAAGAATTTCTAAGCCCATCCAATGCGCCAATTTAATATTTATTTTATTTATTTTTTATTTTATTCATTTAAAGTCAAATTAAATTAAAATAAAATACAAGATGGTATATGATGCGTGCAAGGCCATGGATTTAAGTGTCTTGAGGATCAAACAAGTCCAAGATAGCTGGCAAAAACGCACAAGGGATGATTGAAAGAAGATTTGGCCAAATTTGGAAGTTTTGAATTTGATTTTTCAATCAAATATTTTTACATTGAACGCAATATTTTCCTCTGAAATACTTGACCTAATTCACTCCACACACACACACACATATATATATATATATATATATATATATATATATATATATATATATATATATATATATATATATATATATATATATATATATATATATATATATATATATATATATATATATATATATATATATATATATATATATATATATATAAAAGGACAAAATTTGGACTTGAAACCCTAGGGAAAATTCTTAAAATTTTCAAAGTTTAGGGATAACTCAAACATCATTCTTCAGCCACTTTCAATCAATTCCAAGCATCAACTCACCTTCATATGGTTCCCAGGAGTCGATCCAAGCACTCACACGACCTCAAAGCATCTCAAAATCATCCTCCAAAGTTGCACCGGTTTGGTATTGTTCTTCGATTTCAAACTCTTGATTCATGCAATATAAATTGTTTTTGTGCATTCATACATGTTCATGATGTCATTTATAGCCGATTTGATGCACTGGTTTTAAGGTTTGATGCAGGAATAGGAAAACACCATTGTTAGGGCACCAAGCTTATGAAGCTTCGAATCTCACAATACGGCGTTGACGATAACGTGGCAGAAGGGAGGCATGTGACTGGACCATTTGAAATACAGGAAATGTGAAAAGAACAGGAAAGACATTTGATAGATTCTGAGTACGGGAGGTAATTATGAAGAGGGAAGTTATTAGCATCCTTTCCATCCATAGTTATCTATGGGCTCTTAATTGCTTTAGCTCACTTTTTTGAAAACTTGCTTTGTGTGTGTATGATTTGAAAAGAAGTATTTTGCTTTGACTTCGTAATGATTCTTGTATCAGTCCTCAAGAATGTATACAAAGTGTTTGAAAATATTTCGAAAGTTTAACTTTGTAATGATTCTCGTATGAATGTATACAAAATGTTTTTGAAAGTAATTTTGAAAAGAGTGTGAGGTGTGAAAAGTATTTGTGTTGATTTGAGCAAGCAATTTAGAGTCTTATTACCTACTCAGAAAGGTCGTTCTTGTTATTTTCCTTCTCCTTTAGGACAACACTATCTATACCATTAGTTGGTAGGTAACTCTATCTATTGGATGTGAAGGGACGGACATAGGGTCATCTTATGGTCATTGAAGGCAACATGTAAGGATACCTTAGCAATTCAAAGGCACAATCATCACTTATTCGTAGGCAACAACTGAGGGACGAGATCATATATTCGTAGGCAACATCGAGGGTCATTGAGGGACTATGATCTTTGTGATGATTTTGAATCGAGGGGCTTTTTCTAATGGTACCCCTACGTTCGAGAGAAATGACCATTTTATTTGTAAGGCAACAAGAGAGGATACCCTAAGGGTATAAGTGTGCAAAGTGATTCAATTCAGGTATGTTAATCTTGAATTAGGTTATCTATGTTCATTGATTAGTCTTTCCATAAAATCTTATTAGCCATACATCTAAGCAGTTTATAAGAGTTGTAAAAATAGGATTTGGTCCCTGGAGGAGTTGAACTCGTAACCCGAAGGTCACGGGTCCAAAACTGGACCACTACGCCATATGCTTGTGATATCTAAACCACACTTCCAATTGTATGTATGTGCAAACCTGTAAAAATAAGAAAATATGAAAAAAGTGGCAAAAGGCAGGTTCGAACCCACGACCTGATAGAGTGAGAGGACTAACGCGAGTATTATTAACCACTGGGGTGGTGATACATCCATTAACTTGAACATATTCATAAATATATAAGTGAAATTATTTTCTTAAAGTCAAACCAAACAAAAGCCAAACGCGTTGGGGCCCAGGGGTTTTGAATCGTCTAATCAAATCAAGCCATGCATGCTCCCCTGAGTCAAACAAAAGTCAGAGGTGCCAGAGAAGGATTTTGGTCACCTTCTCCGATTGACTCGAACATCAAACCTGCGAAAATTAATCGAAACAAAAACAAAAATAACCCAGATTCATTAATTAAGGAATTATGAATCTAATGGTGTGGTTAGTTTGTCCTGAAATGGCCTGAATCTAGGGTTTCGAAGCTCATCAGCTTGTATGCCCTAACAACGGTGAAACTCGAATCTGGCATTAAACCTTGTAAACAATGGTTCTAAACAATCACAAACATCAGTATGAACATGTATATATGAATCGAAACCGTTTAAATAGCATGAATTGAAAGTTTGAGCTTCGAAACTTTTACCAAACCGGTGCAACTTCATGAGGATGATTATGGGCATGGTTTTGCTTGCCTAAGGACTTGAACCAGTTGCTGGAAAGCTCACGAGGAATAATCGATCCTTAGAAATGAATGAAAACGGATAGAGGATTGCTTATGGTCATGCCCTATAACTTTGAACTTTTTGAAAGTTTAGGGTTTGTGTAAGAGAGCAGCAATTCGTGTCTTTCTCATCTGGCCTTGTTGTGCTTTTATATAGGGACAATTTAGGTCAAGAAATATGGAGAAAATATCTTGCCTTCATGAGGAAAATATTTGATTTATAATTTGCATGGAAACTTGATTTTTTTTCCTCAATCATGTCCAATCTTGTTCATTCGTTTTTTCTAGCTTGCCATGCATGACTTACTTGGACCTCCAGATATCTAAATAACAAACCCACACGCCTTGGCCTCTTTCCATGCATTTTATTTTATTTAAAATTGAATTTTAATGATTTAATTCAAAAAAATAAGAATAAATAAAAGGAGGGCATGTAATTGAGTTTATAGATCATGGGACATGTTAGAAATAAGTTCAGATTATGAAAACCAAGGCCCACTTAGAAGAAATTCAAAATTGATCAATGTTTTTTTCATGCACTTCTTCAAAATTTCCAATTTTTCTCAAGCCATAACTTGCTCAATTTTTATCATTTGAGAGTGTTCTTGGACTTTTTAGAAATCTTAAGATGTCCTCTAAATTATCCTTTTGGTTTCATCTTCATTGAAGCTTCCATGTTCATGTACACGTCGTTGGAAAAGATGATTTTTGTTGACTTTTAGAAGGACCTATAATGTCTTGAACCATATCTTTCAAATGAAGCATTTTTGGGCAAAGCTTGTGAGGCACAAAGTTGTAGAGAATTAAATTACCTTTAAAATGAGATTTTGTGGAAAAATTTCTGATGAAGTGTGTGAAAGTTATGCTTGGTCAAAGTTCTGTTGACTTTTTATCAAAAAACCCTAATTTAGAAACTTTTGACTTTTGATCATT
Organism: Vicia sativa; assembly: GCA_021764765.1. Classification (NCBI taxonomy): domain Eukaryota; kingdom Viridiplantae; phylum Streptophyta; class Magnoliopsida; order Fabales; family Fabaceae; genus Vicia; species Vicia sativa. Next base: position 205,837,217 of record CM038794.1, read on the forward strand.
CTTTGAATTTTCTTGATGAATCATGATCAACCCTTGATCAAATGATGAATATTACCTCAAAATCTTGGTGTTGACCAGAAATGATGAATTTTGACTTCATGTTGACCACAATTGACTTTTTGTCCATTACAACTGATTTTCAACTATCTGAGCAGTTGACTGAGCAAACTCAGGTTATGAGGCTTGAAACTTGACATGGTGATACTTTGAAACATATGAGGAGGCATGATGTTCACTTGAGGCATTAGAGCTCAACTTTGACTTTAGTGAAACAAAGTCTTAGTTATGGGTTAATTGACTAGGAGAGGGTTTGTCTGATCAACCCTTGAGGAATTCTTGAGTATGGAGATGTATCTTGACCTCAAAAAATAGGAGGGAAAAATTTGGGGTATAACAGTTTCCCCTATTAAATCTTCTTATAACTGAAGGGTTAGATTAGTATGTGTGTCTTTCGTGACCTGAAGGTAGAAGATGATTGAACACTTGAGTACCTTGAAATTTGCACTCGCTGGTGTATGGAATGAGACCGTCGACTGATGATGTACTAGAATGGGTTTACAGATGCCATTTGGAGAAGATGATGTTGAGGAGTGAGTCGTATGTTAGACTCCATGGTAGCTTTCTTGAAAGGGGAAATGCGTCCCATGACCATATTTGAATGAGATCATTAGTATGCATTGATTTTTAACCAGATATGCAGTAATTTGTAAGTGGAGAGATGATAATGTGTAGTCGGAGATGGGCTTAAAGATTCCATCCGGAGATACTGATGATAGGAGAGTCAGAATAAACCTTCTTCTTGGTTTTATCTGAGATAGGTATTCGTTAGGACGTCGATAGTTTCCCCGTCTTGTTTCGGGTATTAATCCGTAGCCTGTTTTTTGCTAGTACACCCGTCTAATTTCGGGACTTCATACCGTTGGACTGTGTAGATTAGTCACCCCATCTTGTTTCGGGAATTGATCTACAAGTTGCTTTTTTTGGTACACCCGTCTAGTCTCGGGCCTTCATACTGTTATGATCGTACAGATAGTTTTCCCGTCTTGTTTCAGGTATTAATCTTTGACCTTCTACTTGGAAGTTTGTAAATATTTTTCGCCTGTTTGAGAATTTAACTTGAAAGAATAAGGTTAGTTTTATGCACATTATGATGTATTCCAATATGTAATGATGCTCTCGAAATAAACGAGAATGATGTATTCACATGTTATGATTTTTTTTAATGATGTATGAATATAGATGTTGTGGTATTTCAAAATGTATCCATCTTTGAAGAAGATGGGAATGCTCTGCTGGGGATCTTCGATTTCTGCTTGGGAATGGAAAAATATGGTTGTTGGAGACCCAGGGATAAGAGAGATGTGGATTCCTTTAATGCACTATCTGACCAAGTTTCGAGTCTGAATATTGATGTTGTTGGAGAATGATAATCCATGTGTGATACTCAGCTAGGGATGAATGTCTTGTGTATTGCGTTGAAGAAATAACCCCTACTAGGGAATGATGTGGTTTTGAATAACCTATTACTGCTCAGAGACTGACATAATAAGTTGATTGATGATTTGTTACTGCTCGGGGACCAATGTAACAAAGTTGACGTTCACTACGCGGGGATTGATGTGACGATGTAGATGATTTATGCTCGTGTACCAATGTAACAAAGTTGACGTTCATTGCGCGGGGACTGACATGACAATATAGATGATCATCGATCGGGGACTAACATGATGAGTTGAGATGATCACTGCTCGGGGACTAACATGATGAGTTGAGATGATCACTACTCGGGGACTGGTGTGATGAGTTGAGATGATCACTGTGCGGGAACTGACATGATGAGTTAAGAATGTAGATAATCACTGCTCGGGGACTAACGTGATTAGTTGTATACGATCACTGCTCGAGGAATAACGTGATGAGTTGAGAGTGTAGATAATCATTGCTCAGGGACTAACGTGATGAGTTGTAGATGATCACTGCTCAGGGACTAACGTGATGTATTAAGAATCTGCTACTGCTCGGGGGCTGATGTAGCAACGACATGTGTAGAGATTGTAAGTAAACCCTCTTAATGCATGTGAGATGGTGGTATAGTATTCTTGAAGATGTGATAACTTTGTGGGTTGTGTGGGGGTATTTCTGTGATGCTGACTCTGTGGGGATATGTTGGTGACTTGGGTTGTCATCTCAATTCCTAGAGCTTGTAGTAATTTTTGTTTCTCTTTGCTTTTCGTGTATTTGTAAACATATATTTATTGTCAGATGCATATAATCATTCAACGAAATCATTAGACTTATGCAAACAAAACAGATAAAAGTAAAAACTTTGAATTTAGAAGAGGAATTTTATTGATTTTGAAAAGTGGACCTATAGACAGGCAGTTTGTATATAAAGAGACAAATATCCTAGTAAGAGGAAATCGTCGAAATCATTTGAAAAAGTAGTAAGAGCTATGTGGAAATAATCCCATCGAGTTTCAACTCTACTATTGCTCATATATTTTTGAATATCTCATCTCCTTGTTGCCAGAAAAAGGTGATTGGATTGATCTGTACCTTTCAAACTTGAAGTTGATATTAGTGTAGTTTGTAAGTGGATGATCCGTCGAGACATAGTCATACGCTTTAATCCCTAACTTTTCCCTAGACTTCCCTTTCGGGTTTTTAGTCTACCGGGATACCTTTTTTGCCCAAGCCGCCTTTGCAGGTTTTCAACTTGCCGGGTGTACATTTTTTATATATGTGTCCCTAAATTTTGGCCAAACCCTTTTGGTTTGTCGGGACGCCCTTATTTTTTCCTAGGCCAATCGACCTAGCGGGTCTCGTTTATGTGTAGTATTTTTTAACTATGCCTGCGTTCACAGGGTGCGGGAGGTCTTCTCTATCCATAGTGCTCAGTATCATGGCTCCGCTAGAAAATATTGTCTTGGCTACAAATGGTCCCTCATAGGTGGGAGTCTATTTTCCCCTGGGATCACCTTGTGGTAGGATGATGCACTTGACTATTAGATCGTCCACTTGGTACACTCGATGTTTGAATTTCTTATTGAAGGCTCTGACCATTCATTTATGATATATCTGCCCATGGAAGATGGATGCAAGTCGTTTCTCATCGATCAAGTTTATCTGATCAAGCCGAGTCTGGACTCATTCGTTTTCGTCTAACTCTACGTCTCTTAACACTCTAAGTGAAGGAACCTGAACCTCGATGGGTAGAACCACTTCCATACCATATATGAGAGAGAATGGGGTTTCCTCCGTAGATGTTCGTACTTAAGTGCAATAACCATGACAATCAAATGGAAACATCTCATGCCAATCCTTATACGTCATTGACTTTTTGTCCAATACAACTGATTTTCAACCATCTGAGCAGTTAACTGAGCAAACTCAGGTTATGAGGCTTGAAACTTGACATGGTGATACTTTGAAACATATGAGGAGGCGTGATGTTCACTTGAGGCATTAGAACTCAACTTTGACTTGAGAGAAACAAAGTCCTAGTTATGGGTTAATTGCTTAGGAGAGGGTTTGTCTGATCAACCCTTGAGGAATTCTTGAGTATGGAGATGTATCTTGACCTCAAAAAATAGGAGGAAAATTTTTGGGGTATAACACCATATTTCATTTTCTTAAATCTATGATGTCTTTGAAGTTGACATAATCTAGTCGAGAGTGCCATATCCATTCATCCCTACTAGCTGCAGACGCAAGACACTTGTGCTCCATTACATTAAGTTCAATCTTGAAGGTTCTATTTTAAGACATGAGAGCCTTTAAGATTAAACTTCAATTTATGTCGGTGACTCTCATCATCTTGTCTTTCACCGACACTTTATAATTTTTTCGACTAACTCCCATATGCTGAGCAAATTTCTCTTCATGCCTCGCATGTACAACACATTAGAATTTTTTTTACGTCTTTCCATTTTTCCTCATAATCAGAACATCTTCAATACCTTCAGCTGCTAGATTATTGTCATTTGAAAATTTCACCATGTTCTTCATTGAGGGATTTCTGTTGACAAACCAATCTTTTCTTCTAGACATGTGTGATGAGCAATCCTGAATCCAAGTACCATTGTTCCTTGAATCTCTTTTCATCTCTTGTTGTGAGTATCAACATCATTTCTTCTCCATGCTTTGCAAATGTTGCATCACTTTTTTTATTCTTTCGTTTTTCTAGACAATCACTAGAATAATGACTATACTTCTGAAAAATTGAAACACCGAATGTGACTCTTGTCAGGTTTTTGAACACCACTTCTTCCTCTACCTCCAACACCACTTCTTTGGTTTCCTTGGTATGGGGATCTTCTCTGATTCGACACAATTCCTTCTTTCTAGTCTCCTCCACCAGTCTAATTGTTGTAGCTTCCTCTACCTTGGTTGTCGAAACACTTTCCTTTGCCTTTCTTTTCTTTTGCTGACTACTTCTACAATGCCACATCACTCTCCGGCTTGCCTGCAACTCTTTCAACCATTCTTTATTCTTGAGATTCAAGCGTCCCTTGAAGTTCTTCCTTTATCAATTTAGACAAATCTTTCGAATCTTTTATGGCTACCACCACTTGGTCGAACTTTGGAGCCAAAGATCTCAAGATCTTTGCAACAACTGATCTTGTTGTTAAAGTTTCTCCACATACTTTCTTTTGATTCACTAGTTTTATAACCCTAGTGAAGAAATCAGTTGTGCTTTCGCTTTCTTCCATCTGAAGCAATTTGTACGTTCTTTTGTGAGTTTGTAACCTCACCTTTTTTACTTTTTTTGCACCTCTAAAAGACATTTTCAGAACTTCCCAAGCTTCTTTCGCATGTTCTACATCACACTCTTTTTCGAAATTATCTGGACTTAGACATTGATGAATTATAAAGAGACCTTTATAATTCTTTTTCTTCAATTCTTTGTGTGCAACTTCTTGTTCATCCGTCACATCATCTTCAAGCAGTTCTAATCCCTCTTTCACAAAATCCCAAAGATCATGACAACAGAACACAACTTTCATCGACTTGCACCAATTCTGATAGTTATCAATTTTTAGAATTGAAATACTTTCTGGAAAATGCACATTCGAATTATTCACTGCCATCATGATTTTTTTCCTTTAATCGCTTAATCGGAGCTCTAGATACCAGATGTTGGAAATCCACCAAAATATATGAAGATTTTCTATCAATCTTGATGAACAAGATTGTTATCAATACACAATAACAATGAAATAGAGAATTAGGGTTTGAACAAAATAAGGAGATGATGATTTTCTGTAGAGTTTCTTTCTGTCCACGAACTGTGAAAAATCTTATTCACTTGCAAGTGTAAATTTTATGAATACTCAATTTGAGTTGATTACAAAAATAAGAGTCTCCTTCTATTTATAATTGAGCTAACTTGTTGTCTAAGTTATAACTCAAATCTATAAAAGCCCAAAATACAATTTAGACCTAAGTCAAACTCCGATGTGAAATAAACTGCTTCGACACTTCGACAACTAACACAACTCAAAAAATCATTCGACACACTTCGACACAAATTAAGTATTGACTCGCCCTTATTCTATCGAACAACATACTACTTCGACACAAAAGATTATAATCTCAACAAATAACTTCATTGAAACACTACTCTTTGATTTTAATTTATATAATTGGATAACATGTCCAATTATCAAGTATTATTGAGTCTTGGATCTCAAAAAATCTGAAGAAAAAAATTAACTTTCTCATAATTTAAAATTGTTGTCTATCGATCTCGGTCAATATAATATTTAAGTTTAAATGAAAACAATAATTTTAGTCAAATATTCATTTTAAAATTTCAACAAAATTTACAATGTCATCACAATTTTGCTAAATTCATAGGAGTGTGTTTAAACAAATATATACTAAATATAGCATCGTTCAACCGTGATTGAAGTCAGTCAAATTATTTGGTGCTCACGTACGCAAACCAGCGTCATTGTCTACGTCTTGCTTTGTGGTTTCAGTTCATCTGTAACCCACCAAACCCCTCTTGCACCATTTCCAATTTCTTGTGATACAAGAAATTGAACAACAGGTAGAATAATAAGAATAGTAAGTAATAGTCTTAAACCCATGTTTCTTGTTTAGCATTATCTTATAGCAATACTAATTTTTTATTTATAAATATTTTAGAGTTTGGTTGAATATTAGTATTATTTTATTGGCATTGTCACATCAACGAATTGAATATTCAGGTCGCGATTGTTTGTTAACGTGAAAAATCAATATCTACTCCCATTGGCAATTTATAAGGTACATTAATTTATATCCCCTCCCAATTGATTTCATTTAATATGTTTGGAATGAAATTATTTAAAGAAAAAAACTAGTCTTCTCGGGATAATTAAGAATCGCTAACTTTGGGTTATTGAAAATGACATAATCCGAATATTATGCTTATCAATCCATCACATGTTTTATGTGGAGGTTTGATCAAGGTATGAGTTTTGTACTAAACATATATATACACTAATACACATTTTATAATATATACAATTAATAAATACAGGGCCAAATAAATTCGAAGTCCCAATTTAATTTAAAAAATGAGACTAAATTAAAATATTATAATAATTAAAAATGTTGTCTTAAAAATATAATTATGTATTAAACAAAAGTACAAAAATATAGATTTAATTATAATTAACTTTTTATTTTTAGTTAGTCTCGTTTTTTTAATATACTGTTTTTTTTATCATAGCATTTTTTATATATTGAATTTTTATTATAATATTTTTTATCTTTATAAATAAATAAAATTGAACTTCTCAATATTTAGGTTCTTGTGTTGTAGAGTTTATTTCTCTTTCACAAAAGACCGACGATAAATAAATATATAGTATATTCTATTCTGTACCAAAACAAATATATCATATATAAATAAACTTATATGAAATAGTCCGGGCTAGACTTAATAATAAATACTCATGAATATAAGTATTAATATTTTACTATCATTAAATATGATATCTCGTATGTGTTCATGTTTGTACGGATATCCTCTATAAATATATTTGTGACTTTTGAGATACTAAAAAATATTTATAAATATCTATAAATACTATTCTTTAAATATTTTAAAATATATAATTAGTTCAGTTTTTATCCTTTTCAAAAGAAAAAAATTAATTTTAAGTTTAACATATATTAATAATAACAAAAATATTATTTTATTTCATCCTTTATCAAATAATTATAATAAATTAAAGTAAATAATAATAATTTCATATTTAATAAAATAATAATAACAATTATTCTTACCATGCTTGCTTATGAGCTTATAAAAGGATATATGTAAAAGGTGAAACTCCTAGGTGCATGATACAACTGGACTTGCAGAAAACTTATGACATGGTTGATTGTGGACACGATGCTTGATATGGTTAAGAGGTTTTTCGGTTCTACATGATTGGTGATTAATTCTAGAAAATGTAAATTTTATTTTGGAGGAATCGATTGAAACCAAGCTTTGAAATGAAGATAGCTACTAGTTTTGAAGAATGACAATTTTCTGTTAGAAATTTAGGAGTCTCTCTTACTAGCAAAAAGCTCACCATTAATCACTACTTACCTCTTATTGATAAGATTGTGTGCATGACCAGACATTGGACATCCATATTACTCAGTTATGCTACTCATATCCAGTTGGTCAAAAGGATTTCATTTGTAATAGCTCAGTATTAAATGTTTTGCTTTGTTCTCTGAACAACCTCAAACTATTGCTAGTGTCGAAAACTATCTTTAAATCTTCTAATTGCCATTATCGAAGAGATTTCTTGTCGAATCTTATGGTATGGTGTCGAAATATAATTAGCTATTTATACTTAGCTTATGTTTTTATCTCACATCTCCACTCTTATCAAACATAGTCAATAAAAAATATCAGGCTAACAATACCATTTTAATTCTTAATAAAATACGAAATTGTAGGAGTTGAGAATCAAAACTCAAACTCTGAACTACATTTTATGTCGATTTACATAAAAATTAAGGAATGAGATTTAATTTTATAAAAATTAAATGGTGCATTCCATCCATTTGACCTCAGTTTTGTTGAGAATCAAGTGTGAGGAAGAAATCCCACATTGGTTAGAAAAGGAAAGAATCAACACTTTATAAGTAGGAGAACCTACACACATATTACCTTAAGGTTTTAGGTGAGTATGTGGCGTGTCTCTCACAAAAGTGTGTCCCAAAGTAACTGCCCCCTCCTCAGAATTTACCCCAACAGTGGTATCATGAGCCTATGGTTTCGAGATAGGGACCGACTAACTTGTATCGAAACACTTCCCACAGGCGGTGAGTATAACGTGTTCCATTGGAGAGTGCCAACGGTGGTACAAGTGTATGTGAAAGAGAAAGCTTTCACATGAGGGAGAGCATTGTGACTCACACTTGAGGGAGAATGTTGAGAATCAAGTGTGAGGAAGAAGTCCCACATTGGTTAGAAAAGGAAAGAATGAACACTTTATAAGTGGGAGAACCCACACACCTATTACCTTAAGGTTTTAGGTGAGTATGTGGTGTGTCTCTCACAAAAAGTGTGTCCTAAAGTAAATGCCTCCTCCTCAGAATTTCCCCCTAACAAGTTTTTAACTGGTTGAGGTGAAAGATTTGTCGTGAAATGTATTACTGGTAGTAGTTTCCTACTTGGATACGTACACTGATTCACGAATGTGGCAATAGCGGTAGGAAGCACGAGCGAAGGGCTGGAATATCGAGTGTTCAATAAGGTCCTAAGACCGAATTGCATATTTTGAGAAAAACTAGAGCTCTAGGGGTTTGTATTTTAAGTGATCAACTAATTAAGGAATAAATTTATATGAACTAGGGAGATGAGCTCTTAGTTGAGGATAGCGAGAAAAATCAAGGATTCAAAAATGTCAACTATAACAAAGATCCACAAAGGGACATTAATCGTCGAGGGGACGACAAATGGCGATGATTCTGGGAAAGGGCTTCATTCTAAACTCCTTTAAAAATTTCAAGGAAGAAGATCAAGCAGAAACGCACCAACACTGATTTAAAATAACGAGGAATCATGAACCCTTACCTGATCAAATAATATCTAAAGAAAGACAGGTCTAAGTATTGCCTTTTTATCAAGAGTCACGATTGCAATACAAATAATTGCTTTTAGTTGAATGATATGTTTAAAAGTATATTAAGAAAGGTTGTGGGTTTGAATACACCAAGAAAAATGGAAGAGGAGATAGTCGAGAAAGGAGAAGAGATTCTATAGCCCATGAGGAGCCGTCAAGACAAAACCGATCTACTAGAAAAATTTACAATTCCTTAAAAAAGTCACTAAAATTGTGACATCATAGCATGAAGGAGAGAGAAAAGAAAAACATCAATAATAAAAAAAAAAAATCAAAATTAACATGTGAAAGCGTTGTCTTAATTTTAAAAATGTACAAATAAATATGTCAAATTTTTTATAAAAATTTTAAATATATGTATGTTTTTTAATTAAAAAGATTGAATTTAATTCCTTCAAAATATGTCTACGTTTCGGACCTCTGATCTTCTCTATGGAAAAAAAAATTGTCTATGTCTTTTGTTATCATAAAAAATATTTTAAATTAGACTATAATTTTTTTACATAATTAAAATATGTTTTTTAAAAATATTTGATAATATAGGGAATGTATTAAAGGATCTCCCTTAAGATATTAATTTTTCAGATAATTTTTAATTAATTTATGTTAACTCGTAAAAGAAGTATTTTTTGAAATCTAAAGAAAAATAGAAACTGCTAGTACATAAGAAGACAAAATATAGTTTGACCGACGTAGTGGGTGACTCAGCCGATATGCTTTGGATAAGAAGTTTGGTCTAACGTTGGAAGTTACATGGATGTTACCTTCCAAAAGATTTATCTCGACAAGTAGGGACACTCATTATTTATGGCTGCCCAACATATTCCATTCTATGGATTTGGATTCAGAATTTCTTAATTCCTCCAGTCAAATTGCTGTCTTTTTCTTTTCTACTTGTCCAAGCTTATAACGAATATTCACTCTCCTTTTGAAATCCTTGGACTAGTACTACTATTTTATGTGTATTTTTCTTATTCACAATGTCAAGTAGAATACTTTTAAAACGATGAAGTATTTGTGATATTTCTTTTACAAAATACTGTTATATATATATATATATATATATATATATATATATATATATATATATTGATGGTGTTTGCGTTTTTATTGATGTATAAGTTTTCTTGTGGATTGATGTGTTGACAATATTTTAAATGTTGTTATTTTATGAATGTATGACATAGATGAGTTTTAGGTTATTTTATAAATGTATAGTTTTCAATTTCTAAATAAATCAAGGGCTCAAAGTTATTTATTTTTAATTAAAAAATAAAATAAAATAGGAAATTATCCTTCGGTTATTAACAAAATCTAAAAAATACATCATTTAATTTACAAACAAAAAATAATTGCACCACTTTTCTACTCGATTTTGGCATTTAACTGTCGGGTTAAATAAGATTGATTTATTATATCTAATGTGGAGTGTTTATTTTATCTTAATTAAATATATAACTTCTCAAAATTGGTTAGAAAAATAATTATATAAACAATTGTGTTATATATGAAGAACAACTTACTGTAATTAATGATTTTCTAGTATTCTCTAACTCATCACTCATCCCACTTAGAGGGATTTTAACAACAAAAATCATGAGATAAATGATGAGTCGCAGAATGCTAGAAAAATATCAATCATTGTAAGATATGTACAACACAAATTTTCATATTATTGTTTTCAAAATCAATTTAATAGGTTATATGTTCGGTTGTATCCTAATTTTTGACATAAGATCCCACCTCACGTGCATCACTGCATCTCTAACAAAATACAAAAAATAGCTTATGCTTGCTCCTTGTGTCAAGCAGGTTTTGAATCAAGAAAACTTCATCAATACAAGTCTTGATCAATTAGGGTTTTGATTGAAGAAAATGAATTATTGACTTTTGGCTCAGTGACACTTCGTCCGTACAAGATCTTAGACAACGTTTTTTTTGGCTTTAGGCAGCGCTTTAAAGCGCTATAGGTTTTTTTTAATGCGCCTAAAATGGTTTTAAGTACTTGGGTGCAGGCACTTTTAAGTCAAAAGCGCTGCCTAAGGAGGCCCTTATGCAGCGCTTTTTTAGGCAACAAAGTTTACTTTATGTAGCCCTTTTGAAAAAAAGCGCTTCCTAAGGGCCACCTTAGGCAACACTTTCTTAGTCAAAAGCGTTGTCTAAGGTGGCCCTTAGGCAGCGCTTTTTTTAGTCAAAAAACTACATATTGTTTATTTTAGGCAGCGCTTTTTTATATATTTGATGTATTTTTTCTGTAATTTCATTACAAATATTATATTACCATTACTGACCTTTAATTTATTTCAACAAACAAGCATTTATAAACATAGGCATTATAATAAAAAATGTGTACACCATTATAAACAAACAATCCAAATTATATACACCATTAATCAAAAATATATACACATCATTATATTATAGTTTAATATACACATAAACCATTTATTACAACATAACCAAAATCAACTCTAACATATAACCTAATTTTTCTTAACACTTTTCAACTATGAATACCTTATATGATTCTTTGCTCAATAAAATATTCACACAATTCCTCCTTGATTTTTTCCAACTTACTTTTCATGTAATGAGCACACTTGTATTCATCAAAGTACTACACGAAAAAACATAATATACACGATTTAGTTAAAAGTAATAAATTATAACATGTGTGCTTTCTCTAAAAGAACTTTTAGTTATACTGTTTTCCCTAGTATTTTGTTTACTACATTTATCTCTAATTTTGAATACTAATTTGGACATGGTACATTTCATACAGTGTTCCAGAGCTTGCCTTGAAAAGTGCACATGCAATCACAGGCTTCTCATAGACATAAAAAAAAAAGAACTTCGGATGGGCATATGTGCACTTGGCAATAGGCTTCTACTGCATTTTTGAGACAATATATATTACATACCTTTAGTTTAAGCATGAAACAACCTGCATTTTTCATTTTTGAGACAATGATTGTAAACTACATGTTTATTCAGGATCTTAAGGCTTTGAAGTTGAGAATTAAGAGTGGGTTTGAAGAGTTGCAATCACAAGTTCATAGGTTTTTCAATGATATAGGTATGCATAGATATTAACTTCGCAGGCTTCTTAACTTCCATATATTCATTAACAAAATAAGAGATAGTTTTTAATGATTTTGCATTGCTTTATGAATCAGGACGACAAGTAAATGAGATGTCAACCAAAGCTATTGGGTATCACAAAGTAGTGGAAGAGAACAGAAAACTATATAACATGGTCCAAGATTTGAAAGGTCGGTTTACTTTTCTTAAAATATAAAGGTCACTTTCTTTTCTTTACCATCCCTCTAAGTTGATTTTGCACACTTTTCAAATTGTAGGTAATATCAGAGTGTACTACAGAATCAGACCCGCGTTCAGGGCCGAATCCGAGAATGTGATTGATTTCATTGGTGAAGACGGTTCTCTATACATTGGGAAGACTCACACAATGGTAAATACTTATATAAAATTGCTTGAGTTAAACGATCAGTTTAAACTGAATTAAACTAAAATAAATGTTATTTTATGTTCTTTGTATTATCTATCTTAGCCAAATACTCATGCAAGAACCAGTTAGAGTGTTTTACCTCATCGGATATTTTTTCCATGTGGCCGAGTGGTCCTTCAGGTGGAACATCCAAGGATATGGGGATTAATTATCTGGCTCTTAATGATTTTTTTCATATGTCTAATGAAAGGGAGGCTAGTATAAAGAATGACATTTATGTTCAAATGGTTGAGCTTAGTTACGAACTCTTATTCATCAATTCACTCTTGTTTATCAATTTATTTACCAATTAAAGGAATTATTAACACTCCTCTTATACCTTTTCATTCATTCATTTAGGTCTCAAATATGATTACAAATCAATTAATCTCTTTTAGAACAATCTCTATTCCTTATCATCATCTTTTTTACTATTATTATCAATTACAACTATCTCTATTCAATTTTAATTTCATTTTCAAATCCTCAGTTTCTCCAACTATCTCTAACGTAAACATTTCCACATTATAACAACATTGCATTTCACAGATTTAAACCAAATTGAGCAAAATTCAACCTGTAATTTTTTCAGCATAACAATTCATAAAATATCGAAACCAACATCTTTCACAGAAATTCTACAATATGTTATTAACCTCAGAAAAAAATTAACACAGTCGGTGAACTTCAAAGATTTGACACCAGTTTTGATAGCATAACAATTCAAAAGTAATACAAAACATATTCAGTGTAACAGTTAAGTCAGGAATGTAAGACAAACGGCCTCAATTAGGGTTTTGCAGGGAAGGGTTTTGCAGAAAGAAGAAGCGCTTTAGGCAGAAAGAAGAAGACGGTCGAAAAAGAAAGAAATGAAAATAGGTTTGTTTTATTTTTTAAAAATAAAAGGCCATAGGCAACACTTTTTCAGAAAGCGCTGTCTAAAGTGGGTCTCTAGTAGCACTTTTTAAAAGCGTTGTCTAAGGGCTGCATCTAGCAGCACTTTTTGAAATAACCTTAGGCAGCGCTTTTGAAAAGCACTTTCTAAGGGGGTCCTTTAGCAGTGCTTTTCAAAAGCGTTGTCTAAGGTGTGCCTTAGGCAGCACTTTTTAAAAGCGATGTCTAAAGGTAACCCTTAGGCAGCGCCCGCTGAAATTTCTATAAACTTTTTCGTGTTTTTTTTAAACCTTTAGGCAGCGCTTTCTGGAAAAAGCGTTGCCTAAAATGCGCTGTCTATTTGGCTTTTTGGCGTAGTGTGAATGACCTAATGGCTTGAAGCATGATTCAAAGAACTCAAATGCAACATCTTGACCTAATTGTAGGGCTCAAGACATTTCCAAAGATAACATTGATTGATAGCTGAAAAATTGAAATCAATTGATGAAAAGTCAATTGTCACACAAAAGTCAAACTTTGACTTTTTTGTCAACGTTGAGTTTCAAAGATCAAGAATCATCAAGATATTACTAACTATCAACTTAATCATTAAGAATCAAAAGAATCAAGAAAATCAACAAAAGTTAATATTGAAGGTTTTCCAACACTTAGAAAAATTTAAGTGTTTTGTGCCTAAAAACTCCAAACTTCATGAGCAAGTTTTACCAATATCTAAGTTGATTCAAGGAAAACTTTCAATATGAAAGCTATAGGGAATGAATAGTTCTACAACTTTATAAATGAGGGATGATCTCCAAAAAGTGCTCAAATCAAGAGATATAAGCATATGAACTTCTGCCAACACTTAGAGAAATTTATCAAACAATTTTGACCTCTAAAAGTGACCAACTTCATGCCCATTTTACACTAAGGTCCTAATTGATTCAGAAAAACTATAAGCATGAAAGTTATAGATCTCATTATCAACATTCCAAAATGTCCAAGAGCACAAAATTTGAATGCTTGAGCAAGGAGAATCGAAGAGTTGAAGTTGGTGGTTCAAAACTACAACATAGCTCATGTTCAAGAGAAAGCCATATGATCAAATATCCTAACCATGTTGCACAATCCAACTTTTCAGGCTACTTAACCTCTAAATCCATCCATAATCAGAAGCTTGCACGGATTTTTGTGCCATTACCCAAGTATTTGAGCCATTGTCCAAGTGATTGTTCCATTAATGGCACAAAGTTAACACTTTCATTTTAGAAAAGCAAACTTTAATCACTAAGTCAATTTCTCGAGCTTCCAACTTATTTCATCTGAGTACAAGCAATCTCAAAATCAAGAAGCATGCCCTCTGCACCCAACAACTCCAGAGCACTTCATGTACTTCTCCATTGGAATAACGCTTTTCATATAACTTTCCATTTCCATTTGAACCAAGCCATAACTTGATGTCTTGAGAATATGGTTACTTCAATCCCTCAAGCCATTTGCATATAAATACAAAGGTCATTTGTACTTCAGAAACACAAATTCACAAGCCTTAAACACCCTTAACTCAGAGTTTACTTTCAAAAACTCCATTGTTGCACTTTCAAACCTTAAACACCAAAAACAAAATTCACTCATGCGTTTTCAATTCTAATCATTCACAAGGCTTCTAAACATTATTACAAGCTATCTAAACACAAAAATCTAAACAGGTGTCGTGCCATTCCCACTCCTTCATTCAAAAACCAGAGCTTTGCATATGGATTGGTTGGAGTGATTCACTGAGTTCTAAAGCAAGGTAAGCATCTAGATAGCTTCACGAGGATTCAAGCAATCTCACTGCATTGTTCATTTGCACCCAAACTCCATAGAAGAAGCATTTGACTTTCCTCCCACAGATAACTTTTTCTAAAATTCGAATACCATCATACATGCATCCTTTATGATTGGTTCCTAAGGAAAATATGTAGCCTTTAATGTGTTGATGCTAAGCCCTAACTCAATTTCCATTAACCATGCTTGTGTGTTAAGATTCGTGTTTCTGAGATTTTTAGGGTTTTCTGATTTTTTATTCAATTTGTATTCTTTGAGTTTTAGTTAAAATAAATGGTGTGTTTAGATTCATGATGAAATTTCAAGCATCTTTCATGTTTACATTTATGTAAACGGTTAAGAAATGACGGAATTCAAAAATCACAAAGTTTGGTTGTCTAGAGGTTGAAGATGATGGCCATGGTGTCATTGTTCTATTTTCAAAAACAAGTTTATAATATATTTATTGATTTGTGTTGTATGAGAGGATGAAATAGCCACCCTAGTGGCAAGAACGCGCGTGCTAAGACTTTGGAGACACTAAGAGCGAGGGTTTGAACCAAAGAGACCCATCTTTTGCATATTTTCATTTTTTGTTTTTCTGAACACTCAACATTTGTTTTCAAATATAATTTCATGCTTGTAATTACTATCACCATTGAGCGTATGGCTCAGTGGGTAGTTTTTAACCTATCACCCAAAAGGCATTGGTTCAAGTCCCTTTGGCTATAAAACAAATTTTTACCACTTGTTTATTTTATCTTTTTTATCAAACATCGCCAATTTTTTCACCTATCAAAACAACCCCTTTTGAGTTGATTTTTGCACACTCCTTATTTATTTACCCTATTTTATGAATATGTGAAAAAAATCCCAAAAATATTATTTATTTTACCTCTTTTTATTTAACTCAAAACAAGTTATTGTTAGTTGTTTTAAAAACCTTTCCTTTGATTTTCTTGAATAAATCCATGTTAAATAAGTATGTCATGTCTCTATGAATGTTGTTTGATAACATGCCTTTCGTGTATATTTATACCATGAAAAATTTGATTTTAATTAGGTTTAGGACTTGACTTTGTGTTATTGCATTTTCAAACTTACTTTTTAATCAAATGCTTTAATATACTTAAGCTTATTAAAATAATTTCAAAAGTCTAAACGTTATTCAACCTTACTCAAATGTTTTTACCACTTAACTCTTCAATTTAAAATATTTTCTCAAAAAGATTGGATATAAATCCTCTTCATAGTTGAGACATGATGCTCATATCCCCACAGTAATTGTTGAAGTAAATGTGATTATTTCCACATGAATATGTTAGTTGGCAACTTATTGATCTTTATATCCAAGTTAGTAGCCATTTATTAATGATGATGCAAGATCCATCTTCTCATACTTGTGGCGGTATTAGTTTATATTTCTCTGTTAAAGATGATTAAATATCCTTTCTCCTAAAATCAACCACAACAAACTCATTTTATTATTTTTACCACGAGCTACGAGGTTTTGATTCTTAATTGGTACGTAGGTATAAGACTATGTCTTTTTAAACAAAAATATATTTTCTTTTCTCATCTCCACAATCATTTAGTAAGAAAACAATTTTAACAAAAAAACAAATAATATGAAAGGTTCCTATAGAGTACTACAGATACATAGGATGCTAATACATTTCCATTACATAAACTAACCCTCGTACCTTGGATATCTTCCTTATGCTTTGCTTTTAGTCTTTATTTCTTGCATTTCATGTTAAAACAACATGGTTTTGATCTTTTCCCTTTTCGTCGGAAACAATAAAGTTCGGTGGTGACTTATTTAAGTCTTTGTGAGTCAAATTCCTCATAGCTTGGTCTCCTCAATTTTTCACCGGGATATGTCCTAAGAGTCGTTAGTGAAACAAACAAAAGACATTAAATATAATAAAATCAACTCTACGTAATAAGATGAGACATGCAAAAAAAATATAATCGGAATATCAATATCAATTCTAAAACTCTATAAAACCAACAAAACTATAACATATAATAAAAATTCTAAACAACAAAAATAACATTAACAACTCAAAACTACAATCTCTCAACAAAACTATACCAACATCAACAATAAACCTCAAGGTCTCAACAATAATAACAAAATAGTAGTGATGTTTGACGTATCATATCTCTGAAGAAGAAGTGAAAGAAAATTATTTGGATATCTAAATAAGAAATGAAAAGCCTAAACACATATAATCTTAGTATTGAAAATGATATGTATTTATGGCACTCGTTGTTTATGGCTCTCTCCGTTAGAGTTTAGACAAAGTGAAACTGAATGCTACAACCTAAAGCTTTATATATCATGGAAATAATTTAACATCGGTTGGGAAACAAAAGAGAGGTGAAACATAACTTGTTTTTAGATTAAAAATAAAGTATTCAATAAGGCGCCACTTTTAACGACATAAAAACATAATCGGATGTTGTTGGGATTCGAAGCATGCACATTGAATTAGTTAACCCCTCAACTTTTCAAAAAAAAAAATGATGGAATGTAGTATTGTTTTATAAAAAACATGGCGCGTACAAGATATATACCTCGGTTTTATGATATTTGAGGTGAAATAATTGTTATGAAAGGTAGTTTTCTAGTAGTGAAAGGATAGGTGAAAGACATATTTTTACATTTTATTTAACGAATGATATGCTATATCAGTAACTTTAAAAAATTGACATCAAAGAAAATGACTGACACTATAACTACTATCATCAGATTTAATAATAAGGAATAAAAGAAGCGTTGAATTAGACGAGTAACCAAAAGGCAGTTGAGTCATACAACATACTTATTGAAGTGTGGAAAATTTTGGAGATAGAGGCATTAAGTGACTGGCTAAACTCTTTGACAAAATTATGAGTTCAAAGAAAATTTGAATGAATGGAGAAGAAACACTTTAATATAATTTCAATCTATAACAATTATAAGAACAAAGGAATGTACAAAATTGTCCATAGTATAAGGGATTCAACTAATGAGTCATGTCATGAAATAACTGAAAATAGTGATTGAATAAAGACTAAGAAAATAGACTCAAGTGAGAACCAATTTGGTTTTATACTTGGAAGGTCGACCATAAAAGTGATTTACTAACTAGGATGTGTGATGTAGCAGTATCACATGTACCAATAAGACTTACACTTGATTTTTATTGACTCGGAGAAGGCATATAATTGAATGTCTGAATAGATTTTGTAAAAAGTCCTAGAGAAAAAAGAGGTTATGATTGTCTATATTTGAACTATTCAAGATACTTCTAGAACTTGGAACCACAAGGTTAATGAATAATTGAGTGTGGAGAGGGAGCGAGTGACAGGATTAAAGAGAGTAAAATTGAGGGTGAAAAAAATGAAATCTATCATTTATGAGATACCCCAAGGGTTTTTATACAATTACATGATGAAATACAATTATAAAAAATAATTAAAACTCACAAGTGTAACCGGTTGACATATTATGTAAATCGGTTGGGCTTAACTACTAAATCAATTTTAGCCTAAAATATTGTAGGTGTAACCGGTTGACATAATATGTCAACCAATTTCACTTTAATGTTGTAAGTTTCTGTTTGGCATTTACAAGGGATGTAACCGGTTGACATAAAAGTTAAACTGATTACATGCACGTGAATTAGCTTTTCTCTTAACACACCACCTTGATTCATGTGCTTAAAGTCTTCTATGCCCATGTAACTCTTAAATTTCTTAAACACTTCAATTGTGACTCCTTATGTTAGTAGATCGACATTGATCTTCACTTCTACATTATGTTAGAACATAGTTTGGTTCTACATTCATTTCATAATTTTGATGATAACAAATACATAATTATTGTGAAGAAATAATATGCTCCTTAATCGTTTGATTGATTGTACAAAGAAGATATGATAAAGAGCTAAGAAGAAAAGTCTGAACAAAACAGTTATGAAGCTCTGATGAAAACTTGCATATAAGAAGATCAGAAGTGAAACTAAAGATAACACACTTTTATGAAGTTTCGATGATAAAACTTTTGAAGCATCAAGTTGCAGGTTGCACTATGATAATTAAAGTCTGAAAGAACAATGAAGTTTTCAACACACTAATCATTTATGAAGTTCTGAGACTAAGCATTCAAGAAACTCTGACACTCTGTAGATCCAACATCACAATAATGACAATTAATACAGGATCAAGAAAGTAATAGCTGAGACTTTATGGCTGGGAATAAGATCTGTATTTTTGGAAAGAATATCAATTCTCAAACCAGCAACTTTCCAAATCCGAAATATACGTGCCTAAAAGATCCTTGATTCCACACTATATAAAGGAGAACATGAAGACGGGAGAAATATACACGCGGATACAAACAAGTGCTCAAAAACGCTCTTGCTTTTTCTTAGAATATTTTATGTTATTTCTTGTTTAAACAACACAATTGTCATATAGCTTATTAGAATCAAATTTAATCACACTGTATATTGTTCAAAGTAAAATTTCCTTGAGAAACCAATTTGAGGTTAGATATCAAGAAGACGTTCACATTTATCTTTGTATTGTAATCTTATTTGTTTAGTGGATTAAGACCTCGATTGAGAGAGGCGAAATCACCTTAGCGGGTGAACAAAAGAAGTTTTGAGTTCAAACGGAACCAGGATAACCAACGTGTTATATTGTTTTAAATTTTGAAACCCCCAATTCAAACCCCCTTTCTTGTGTTTTTATTTTCTTCACATTACTCTAATATTAACCTTCATTCACTAACAAGTTCTCTCAACTAGTAAAACTTCATCTCAATATGCTTGATCAGGTGGTGAAAGAGTGAGTTTCCCAGAAACTGCTCAATCAGCTCAACTTCTATAAAGCTTGAGCGTTCGATCTATGTAGCTTCTATGATGCTTTGAAATAATCGAGCTTCTAAAAATCTAATAACCTTCAACAATGACTGCGATTATGCAGAGCTTGAAGATTGAAATACAACGGAAATTCAGGGAGGTACATCGCTATATGTTGACAAAAACCAATGTGCATGTTTTGGATAACATCATCTTACAGGAAGAGAATTAATTCATGGGAAATATGTTTTATTGATCAACCTCACACTTGCATCACCACCATCTTGATGCAAGATCATCGAAAACTTAGCTCTCAATTAATATGCTAGGAAATCTTGTCTCTCATTATCAAGTATCCATCATTGAAGGTGAGTATAATTATTTCTCATATCGTTACACGATTCAATTATGATGCGATGATGCGATGATATATTTATGATGCGATGATATATTTATCTTGATATGGATAAATTATGGTGATGTGGGCTTTATGCCAATCTTGATGAGCGATGATGATGTTTTAGTTGTGTTGTTTTTATTGTCGAGTCACATACATTGCATTGGTGACGAGGGCTTTTATGCCAAGCGGCGATGGGCTTTATGCCAAGTGTTCCTAATTATGGACAAAGCGACGGGTACCACATGCATAACATAGTCGTGTCTCATGGAGTCGGTTATGTTTATGTTGAGTTGTTTGGTGTTGGGTTTTAATTGATGGATGATGTTGAATTGCGATGATATATGATGCTTTGTTTGGTGATGATCTTTATGATGAACATGAAATGAATATGACTTTGATAATTTCATGATGACTAGGCGATGAATAAAAATGATGAGTTTTGTGATGATTTAACTTTGATGAAATGCTTAATGCAAATATGATGTGATGATGTTTGTGATGATGGGCTTTTATAACAAAGGTGACGATGGGCTTTAGCCAATTGGTGATGATTTTATTTATGTTGCTTATGTTATTAGCATTGTTTGATGTTGTTGTTTATGATTGTCGTGTTGATTAGTGACGTATTGACTTGTGATGATTTCGTGGTGATGAACGTTTATGTGTTGTTGTGACGATTTATGTCGATGAGGTTATGGCAATAAAGTGTAGATTATACACATTAGAATGACGATTAGAGTAAGTGAGTTTTGGATATGTGTTGGAATGCACTTATTAATCTATACCCTTTATAATTCCGAAACTATATATATATATATATATATATATATATATATATATATATATATATATATATATATATATATTATCATGCCTTTAATTATATGTTTTGGAGTATCTCACCTTTACTTGTTTTTTTACCTTTATATTAGTAACGTGCAGGTTATGAAGACGGAGATTATAGTTGCTATTAGTCGAGTCGGTGTCGCTCTGATACGTAGCACTCGGGGGGATTATTTATGTCGTCTTGTTGTTGTTCTTTTATTATTATTCCTTTTGTGAATAAGAATCATACTTTATGAAAACATGATTTGATGAGGAAGTTTAATAAAGAAGATGTTTTGATTTTTAAGAATCAATTTATGATTTCCGACGATGCTATGTATCTGAGATTTATACTTTAAAGCAAATTGTTTAAAGTAATTTGGTTTTGAAGGTGTGACGCCTCAATATTGAATTTATGAAATTTTAAATTACTCCGCATATAAAACCTTGGGTAATATTGGGGTGTTACAAACCTCATGCTCAATTCCATCATCATCACAGAACTTTTGTAATTTTGTAGAGTTATACTAACCTCCACCATTCGTTCTAAGAATCTTTAACTTCTGACCACTTTGATTCTCAGCCTTCACCTTGAACTTCTGGAATTCAGTAAACACCTCATTCGTAAACTTGATGAGTGTTACCGACACCATTATCAGTTGGAAATGATCCACACACATCAGAATATACTACTCCCAAAGCATGTTTTGCTCTTGGGGCTACTTTTGATACAAATGGCAATCTGGGTTGCTTGTCTTTCATGCATACCTCACATGACTTATCAGGCTTCACAATTTTAGGAATTACACATACGAGATTATTAGAACTTAGATGCCCTAAGCTTCTATAGTTCAGATGCCCCAATCTCTTGTGTCACAACTTACTATCTCCTTTAGAGCCTTCTACACTAAGACACTCTGTTTCAGCTGTTTCTACATTCACCTTGAATGCTCTGTTGCTTCCCTGTTCAGATTTCATAATCAACTTCTGATTTGAATCATACAACTTCAAGAGATTATTCTTCATAACAACTGAGAAACCTTTCTCAATGAGCTGACCTACACTCATCAGATTGTTTTTTATTCCAGGAACATACCAAACATCCTTGATCAGAACATTCTTCCCATTCTTCACTTTATTTTTGATATTTCCCATACCTTCTGCATTAAGGTACTTATCATCAGCACATCTGATCTTTGTCCTCCTTCTGGAGTTAAAATCTATCAGCTATTATTTGTTTCCAGTCAAGTGATTTGAACAGGCAGTGTCCATATACCACCAATCTGCCAAACATCTTCCATCAGATTCAGAAGCCATCAATAACACAGATTCATCATCTGAATCTTCTCTGGCTATATTTGTTTCTTCTGATTTTCTTCCTTTGTTTGACCAGCAATCTCTAGCAAAATGGCAAAACTATTTACAACAGTAACATTGAACTTTCTTCTTGTCAGACTTCTCCTTCCCCTTTTGATGTTTCTTCTCATCAGAAGTTGATGTTTATGACTTCTGGAATCTATCATCACGTCTATTCTTGGTCTAAGACCAAGAATGCTTCTGGTCCTTCTTGACAAAAGAAGCTTTCAGAGCCTGCTCAACTTCCCTCTCAGAAGTTCTTTCAGTCAGACACAACTCATGCGCTTCTAGACTACTTTATAGCTCTTCTATTCTCATGGTTTCCAGATCTTTAGAATATTCTATTGCTACAACAATGTAATCAAATTGAGGAGTAAGTGACCTCAATACCTTCTCTATGATTACATGTTCAGAAAGTTTCTCCACAAGTCTTCATCTCATTAGTGATCAGAATCACTCTAGAGATATACTCTGAAACCTTCTCATTGTTCTTCATGTTGAGATTCTCATATTGTTTTCTCAAGGACTGAAGCTTTACCTTCTTCACTGATGCATCACCACCGTAATATCTGACCAGTGTGTCCTACGCCTCCTTTGACATCGTCAAATCTGCAATCTTCTCAAACACGTTCACATCCACACACTGATGGATGAAGAACAACGCCTTCTGATCTTTCTTCCTCTCGTTTCTCTGTGCATCTCTCTCTTCTTCCGTTGCATCTTCTACAACCAGAATATACCCATTAGTGACAAGCTAAAGAACATCTTGAGCCCCAAATAACACGCGCATTTGAATCATCCATCTGTTCCAGTTTTGCCATCAAAAACTGGAAGTTTGGTACTCATATTGCCATTTCCGTTCATTTTCAACCTTGTACAGTACACTCAGATCTTCACTTTCACTCACACAATGTTTCCTAAACCCACAGAATCAGAAAATGTGATTCTGTTACAATTTTGTCCACAGATTCAGCACGAACTCAGAAACAAAATCAATCACACAGCGCAAACTCAAGTTCACTCGTGTTTCCCTGTGTTTCTAATCGGAGCTCTAGATACCAATTTGTTGATGCAGAAGAATTAAAGATGATAGGAATAATGAGAGAATTGCGGCTACCAAAAGAGTTAAGGAAATAAGGATTGTTGTTATAAATGACATATGTCACTAATCTATTTATATAAAGAGAAAATTGTCACATAGACCCTAATAGAGTAAACTCAATAACCAAAATAAAAGGTACAAACATACAAAATATTAAATTACCCTTCAATGTCCCCAAAACATTATTTTAATTGTTGCCCTAACCAAGAGTATTATTTATAAAGATAGTCAATAAATTTTCATAACATAATTTGTCTTATCAGAGTGGTTTTCAAATATTTATTTGATGCAGTAGGTGATACTTGGGCTTCAAGAACGTTATTTTAATTTAACATGTCATTTTATAAAGTGTTGTAATGATAGGCTAATTGATTAATTGATTGAGAATATAAAAATAAGAACAGGTTAAGAAACATGTATATGTCAGCAGTGAATCATAAGATGTAGCGACTCGGAGCTGAGCAGGTCCAAGTGAAATGAATGAACATATTCAATTGAATGTGTTGGTTTGTTTCTTGGAAGGTTCTTCCTTCATTTGCCTACCAACATTGACTTTTTAGCTTATTACTACTGCCTGTAGTAGTCACTACCTATCTAAACATGTCGTCTGTCAAAACTTTATTTATCTTGACAATTATACTTTATTTTATATATAAAGTTTTTGTTTTGAAAAAATCCAATATTATTACTTTTTGTTTATTTAATTTCGTCTCCATCAAAAATTATTGATACAAAGTATTTTTCAAACAATTTAGAGTTAAGTTTTACTATAATAAAAAAATGTAAAAAACATATTTTTTTTTAAAATTTATATACAGTGATCAAATATAAAATTTTTGTAAATAAATTAGTATACTACTATTTTGAATCTTTTTTCTTCAGAAAACCACTTACAATTTATCTGTTGCTAAACTAAATTAAATTGTGAATTTTTATATTTAAAATAGTTGATTTATAATTTTGAAAAATTGTCACAAAAAATTACTGAGTGGAGTCGCGAATTAAGTCGTTCTCTTTAAAACATTTTGTTCATTGTTCAAAATTATACAAATCAGTCACTTATTCATGACTCTTCTACAATAAAACGATTCTGTTTTATATTGTATAATTGCTACTTGAATAATAAATAATCAATATAGAAATACTCCTTTTGATAGTATAAAATATATTCAAATACGGTTTTGTTAGTTAGGATTTTCAACAAGCCTCAAATTTCAACATATCAAAGGGGAAGATGGTGAAATTCTAGTGAAGATTTTGATGCAAGGGCGACATACATGCTGACAACATTTCGACATGAAGATAGTGAACTAGGATGTCAAATCTAGCTCGAAGAAAGAGTTATGGACATAGTAATTTCTCAAAGCATCAAATGTGGATATTTCGACCAAGGCAATTGGGATGTACAACGTAGGGGTGTTTAAAATATGATAAATTGAATTGTAATTCTGCATTGAATTAGATTGAATCATAAAAAAAACTGAACCATTTAAGTAGTTATTAAACTGAACCATTTATTCAAAACAATTTCAATGCAGTTTTAAACTAGTTCAAAATCAATTTTTATTATAAATTGGTTTTATTATAAAAAATAGTATTTTATAAAAAAAATCAAATAAACTCTTTTCTAAAATATTAAAACATTTATAATCAAAAAATGAAAAAAAAATGATTTCGAAAAAAAAACTGAAAAAATTTGATTTTCTTCAAAAATAAAAAAACTGAAATTATTTTTCAGAAAAATATAAAAAACAGGAAATGTTTTTTGATAAATAAAAAAAGAAAATTTCAGAAAGAAAAAAAACTGGAAAAAAAATTTCGAAATAAAAAAACTGAAATATTTATTTTTTTGAAAAATAAAAATACTTAACTTATTTTCCGAAAAATATAAAAAAAACTGAAAAAAGAATTCTAAAAAAAACTGAAAATTTTTTTTCTTGAAAAATAAAAAAAATTGAAATTATTTACCAAAAAATATATAACATTTTGAGAAATAAAAAAAAAAAATTCAGGAAAAAAACTAAAATTATTTTACCGAAAAATATAAAAAATTGGGATATTTTTTGAGAAATAAAAAAAAGAAATTTTAGAAAAATAAAAAAAAAACTGAAAGTTTTATTTTTTTTTAAAAAAATGTTTTTCGAAAATAAAAAAATTGAAAATATTTTTTACGAAAAATTTTAAAAAAAAAAACTGCAACAAATATTTTTTTTGAATTTAAAAGAATTTTGTTACAAATAAAAAAATTTCAGAATTTTTTCCCAAAATACAAAAGAATCTGGAAAAAATTATTTTAGTTCATGAACCATTAGTTACTATAACTTGGTTTAAATTAGTTATAAACTGAATTGTAATTGGTTTGATGGATTAATTTTTTTTTTAAAATGGTTTTTAATAACTGAATTGAACCATTAATATGATTCAATTCAATTCAGTTCATGAATCACGAACACTCATACTACAACGTGATTGAATAACCACTTTTGGCCTAGTATGTATTAAAAGGACATGTGGAAGCGGTTATCGAAACGAAAGACATGCAATGGAGAAAAACTTGTTTGTAGTAGTTATTTAGATTTTTAGTTTAAATAATAGTTCTAATGATAGAATTAGGGGTGCCAAATTTACTACCAAACTTACAAAAACTCTGATTATCAAGCGAAGAGAGAAATAAGTTTCAAGAGTGCAATGTATATTTGATCACCAATTTACATTTATGCAAAACTTTTCTTTTGAATTTACATCCATGTTCTGTTCTTTTCATTGTCGAACTTTTTTCTTTTTTCAGTCAAGTCTTACCTTAACTTGTTTTTACTTTCATCACGAGATTTCGTCTGCTGTCGAAATCATTCATACTCTCATTATCTACACATTATTTAGAAAACTTCACATACATCATTTTGAGACTCCCTAGTCACTCTCTGATAAGTGTTGAAATGTAGTTATTATTAGTATTATTTTGTGGCATTTATTAGCTTTGTTATTTTAGTTTTATGTTAAAACTCCAATTTTTATGTAAAAATAGTATAGTCGTGTAAATATCGTATTGATTGAGGAAGAAAAAACGCAACCGAAAATTTTAGTGTATTTTATAATGAAACAAGTGATTTTTTTATATAATAAAAAAGTTAATTAGACATGTAATCTAATCAATGTGTGACTAAGAAATATTTTCAATCTAAGAATATGTACAATGGTTTTATTATTCAACACCCTATTTTTTCACTTTTTATCTTACATCATCTTTTCTTTTTTCCACCTAATAATTCAACACTCATTTAATTTTTACTCACTACAATAATTTTGTCTAATAAAATTCAACACCCTACCCCACCACCATTCACAACTCAATAAAAATCTAAATAATTACAACAATCAATAAAATTTTGCAAAATATTGTATGTGGCCCCCACTCCTCTTAATTTAACATGTTGAATCTTTTCAACACCAATTAATTCACATCATTTTCAAGACATCATTCAACACTCCATTGCAAACATTCAACTATTGAATTATTTATTCAACGTCTTATTACAAGCATTCAACTATGGATAAAGATTCACTGACTTTTGTTCGGGAAAGTTAGCGTAACTTTCACCAAATTTCCACCATTCGATTAATAAAATGTTTCGTATAAGCCACGTGATTTTTTTTTTCATTAAAAAAATGCAAATATATTTTTCTGTTTTGTTTCATGCTTCATATCAAATAGAAACACTCAATACACAAAACTCATTCCTCTCGCCGTCAGCACCAACGTGCATTCAGTCCGCGTGTAGCCTTGTCATCACCATTTTTCTCCTCGTCGTTGTCTCGTCTCGTCGTGACCAATGTAATCATGCTCGCTATCGCCACCATCTGCTTGCCATCTCTGTTTCGCTTTCACCGCCAAAAAACGCAACCACACATAACAACAGTGAAGATGAAAGAAAAAATACAAAATTATGAAATCAGGCTAGGAGTGACGGTGACAGCGACTTGAAAAGCTTCTTCCTGGGCACTTGGCGATTTGAACCACTGTAGACATAATTGTAGTGGTTCAAGGCTCTCCATTAATGAAAATTGAGTTTTTTTTGTTCTTTTGACATTTTTCTAAATTGTTTGCTGACAAATGCAGAAGAAAAAAAAAATCAAAATTCATAAATTCAAATAAACATATAGAGCTTAGTTCACCTCTTTGGTGGAATCCTAGAACAACAACAACTTGAAGAAAGATGGCAACACGAAGCAATATGAAAGATAGAGGCGCGGCTTATACGACACCTCAAGTTTGGCGGTGGCGTGGTTGATGACTGTGGCAATGGTACAAGAAAATTGTAAAAGGAAGAAGATGAAATTTTGAATAATGTTTTGCTGGGTTTTTAGAAATAAAAAACAATGGCACGTGTCAATATAACAACCACGAGATCACTCTAATGACTCGTAGAAGTTGAAAGTTAGCATGACTTTCGCACGCTAACATCCGTGAATCCTTATCCTTCAACTATTGAATAATTTATTCAACACCCATTATTTTTATTCTAACAAAATAAGATTTAAAAAACTTTTTCAAATTCATCAACCTAATGTGCCAACAAAAAATTACTCAAATTATAATCTAGATTACTTGTAACAAAAATAAATTTTTGTTTGTAAATGATAAATAGAGAATGAATTTAAATTATTTTGAAAATTGAATTTCTCATACTATCAAAATAATAACAATTAATATTTATTAGTTTTTAAAAATAAATTACTATATAATTTTTTTTTTTGTAAGTCATATTAAGTAGGAGTTAAATTAGTTAAGAATTAATAATTTATCAATGGGTTTATCGTGTAGAAAATAGGTAGAAAACTTTATTATTATATTAGTTTTTTATTTGTTATTTTAAAAAAAAGACTTGTATTTAGCCAGAATTAATATATTGATAAATTGATAAATTTGCAGAAATAATGTGATGAAGCGTTTTAAAATGCAATTTTTTTACATGATTAAATAATTGGTTTAATAAATTCTTGGAAGTTTTTCCATAAATTTTTTAATCATATTAATTTTGTTAATATGAGAAATTAAATTTATAACTATTTCTTTCTTCAATCTCAATTTAAATTAAAATAATTTACAAATTACTCATTATTTAAGCCGCATGTAAATTTTCAAAAATCTTTATAAATTTAATACAAAGTTTTAGAAACGGTTAAACTATAGCTAATTTTTCAAAAATCTTTGTTAAACTATTTTGATATTTACTTTTAGGTGCAATCTAGAATGAGGTTCAATTAAATTCCTCATTGGAGAGTTAGAAAATTTGTACCATTAGATTAAGTAAATTGTTGAGATCGACTAATTATAATAAACATGAAAACTTCTAATCTTTTCTACACACAATCCCCCCACCCCATCTTCTCCATATGGATTCTTTCCAATTCATCAAAATCTGCAGAAAATAGAATCCGAAATTCAATCAATTATGACTATCTTATGTTTGTTAATATCAATCCCAAATACATTTCTGAAAAAAAATGAACTTTTCACATCAAACACAATCCAAAAAATTTAGGTTATCCGTAAAAAAAGACGTTAACTTCACATAGATGAATATATTTTCTATTTTCTAGAAACTCTCACAATAGTGGTAGGACAAGAATTACTCTGTAATGAGTTATTGCTGAATAGAAACTGAGGCAGCACTCATATTTAGCGACAATTTTAAGGAAGAAAGATAATCAAAGAGAGATGAAATGGGAAGACACAAATAAAAAAAGATTGTGTGTGAAAACATACATATGATCTCTTTTATTTTTATAATCCAAACTGTTAATTACTTTTTAATAAATCTAACGATAAATAATGATGGTGCATTTTAGTTGATCGTTCACCTTAGATATTACCTTCCTTTATCTATGAAAATTTAGATATATTCACAAATAAGAGTGGAAGCATTGCAGAGGTATGTGACTTTTTTTTCGGCATTTGTTTGTTAAACTCAAACTGGGTTGGATCTCTTTAGATTGGGTTTATACATTAAGACTCATCATATATGAAAAGTTTTCCTGTACCTTCGTTTTTAAACATGTCACCCCCCATATTTGTATATTTCAAAAATATTTCTGACTCTATTTATTCAAAAAAAATTCTTTTTTTTAAAAAAAAATTTACTGTTCATAAAAGTAAACAAAAAACTAAATTTCCGGTAGGTGAAAATAAATTTCCGGTACCGTTATTTTGCTCGTACCGGAAATTCTTTGTAATTTATAAATTTTCGGTACCAATATATCAGATATTTACAAATTACCGGTGAGATTTACCAGAATTTGTTAAATTTTTGGTGCGATTTACCGGAAATTTCTAAAAATCTGGTGTATTTGTTAGCATTACTTTACGTACCAGAAATTCCCAAATTTCCGGTACACCAGAAATTTCGTTAAAGTCTGAAATTTCTGGTATGGCAGATGAAATATTATATATTTGTGGTTCTGAAGCGGCTGCTTCAGCTTCTTCTACGGATTCATGTACTGATCTTACATAGTACTTCATCACTGATACGGTACACTATTCTTGGCTTTATACGCATTGTTAAATTCTTTTTTAAATTGATCTAATTTAGCTAATTAAATGTTAGTGTGATTGTCAGATTTTTGAATCACGAGAGAAAGTTCTTGAATGGGCACGGTCAATTGGAAAAACTCATGGTATTGTTGTTGTTACAATTCGATCCGACGCTGCTAATGGTATGCCATGGAGGAAGGATAAATTGATTATGGGTTGTGACAGAGGAGGTAATTACAAAAAGAAAATCAAATTTTCATCCAGTACCGAAAATTTCAAATTTCTGGTCTATTATAAACTGAAATACATACCGGAAATTGTAAGATTCCGGTACTGCTTTTGTACCGGAAATTTAAAATTTCTGGCACTGAACATTTGAATTTTACGAAAAAATTTCTTCAAGGACCGTAAAATAGTAACTTTATTACAATTTATGGTATTTATTGTAAAATTTCTGGTATGTACCAAAATTTTTGAGATCTCCAATATTTTACAAGAGATATTTGGGTAAAATTACCGTATTTGAAAATATCAGATACAAGTGGAGGATAGCAGAAAAAATTCTCATCATATATCAAGGAGGATTACATGTGACACCCCACATCTATATTTGATAAGTGTATTTTATTTTTTGAAAATTTTATATTTATGGCATGTTTTTCAAAAATACGATATAAAACTATTGTTTGCTTAAAAAAACAATATGATTTTATATCAATTTTTTCAAAAATTTGAACACCATACAATACAAATCGACTTTACAAAAAAGTTCTATAGTGTTATCTTTGTAATTTTTTAAAAATTGCAAAATTTACATGGCATATTTTATATCGGTTCTTTTAAAAATTTAGTATAAAATAAAAAAGATTTCCAAAACTTATAAATTATAGGTTTTTTTAAATTTTTTTTATAGTTTTATATGGAATATATGAAAAAAAATTGAGACAAATAAAATGACAGTGCCCTGTGAGAAAAATAAAATTGAGACACAAAATTCAATTTTAGTTAACATTTTATTTTTCTGAAGAGGAGTCATAATTTGAGACTTCTGAATAGGAGTTAGAAGTTGAGACTTTTGAAGAGGAGTCAGAAGTTGCGACTTCTAAAGAGGAGTCAGAAGTTGCGACTTCTGAAGAGGAGTCAGAAGTTGAGACTTCTGAAGAGGAGTCAGAAGTTGGCACTTTTGGAGGAGAGGAGTCAGAAGTTGAGACTTCTGAAGAGGAGTCAGAAGTTGCAATATCTGAAGAGGAGTCAGAAGTTGCAACTTCTGAAGGGAAGAGGAAAGATTTAAAAAATAGAGGCACACGTGTCTTTTGATTGTGGAAGGAGTGAATAAAATGTTAGTGAAGTGTGTGTCTGTATAGAGAGCATGATAATGAAAAGTGAGGGACACGTGTGTTGTTTTGAGTTCCTAAGAAGTGAAAATAATTTGTGGTTTTATGAATAGACAAATTAACCCTTTTTGACATGTAATTTTCAAAATAGGAAAGGGTATTTTTGGTGCAATGGTGGTATCTTTCTTTAATGGCTAGATAGTAGATAGTAGATTATAAAGGAAGGAGAGAAAGAGAAGAGAAAGATTATATTGTATTATTCTCATTATCATTATCAGTGTAGATTTCGAATGCGTTCTATTTATAAGACATATATAATAAATAGAAAATCAATATGAAATATTCTAATAGATGGACATCCATAATCATGTCATTTATAACACCTCCTTGGATGTCCATAAAAAATATGACTCGTTATTAATTCTTGTGAAAAAATTATAGTGAAGAAAAAAGAGTATAACATTCTTTATGAATGAACTACCTCGTTATTAATCAATACAAATTATTACCAATAAGAAAGAAAATTATAGGAGGACAGACAATCACCAATTATTCATAATAGTCTTCATATGATGTTTGTTCATGATATGCCTCGTTAAAACCTTTCTAATAAAAATCCAGTAGAAAAAACCAAGTGAAAAAAAAAAGAGTACAATGTCTTTTTAAGAAAAAGATATTTCTAGCCCTCAAATTATCAAATTCATTTCTCCTCCTCAGATGAAAGGGATAATAACACAAAAGTGTTTAAGCAAGTTATGAATAACAACTCATTGATTTTACATAGTTCTACAAAGTTGTATTTGTTCAGAATTTGTGTAGCACTTTTAAGAATTCTTCTTACTTTTATTCTTTTTTTTTTTCTTCTTTCTTTCTTTATCCTTGTTTCATTGTGGTTGGATTTATCATGTTCAGCATCAACAACTTGAAATGAATCTATTGATATTCTTTTATAGCCTGCAAAAGAAACTTTGTAAGGATAGCAAGGTCATTTCCAATTTCAACAGTTAGTTCCCAACGAATAGTATCAGACACAGGAGTTGGATAGTACATAATGTCACTTTCTTTTGTCAGTTGCTTGTGACATTATCATTAGATCCTGGGAGACAATCTCTGTGAATAGTACAAACATTTTCATTATAGTGGAATTTATAGTGAACTTGTTGTGTTGTATTCTTCTTGAGGAAGCTTCTTGATATTATCTTCAAATGATGTACCTCTGATCAGAATTAGTAAGCTTGAAATAGATCAACTTCTTGTTTTAGTTCTTCTGATGAATTATTTGATGAGTAATTCATAAACTAATTTGTTATGATAGCATGAGAACATTAGAGTAATCAGGATCTTGTCTTTCAGAAATGGTAGCAACAATTTTTCTGAAATACGAAGCTTGACTTTTGATCTGGAATCGAACTTTATCTAGAAGGCGTATATGATATCTGATCTAAGAAATGAGGATGAATTTAGAAGATGTTTCATTGCATTAGTATCTTAATCTTTCAGAATTTGAACATTGTCTTCAAATATAGAAAGCAACCGCTTATCTGAGGAATACGTCTTTATCTATAGTTGAAAGTTTTTGTGATTCACAAATCTTGATATATGATCTTTGAGTCTTGACTTATGATTTGCATATTTGATGTCTGATATCTTGATTTATGATCTTGATCTTTATGAGCCACATCTTGATTTTTGATATCCTAATCTTTATCTTGATTTTGTATTCAAAATTAGAAGCAACAACTTTTCTGATGAACAAATCTTGACTTCTGATCTTTGAAGCAAAAGTTTGTTTCTGGTGCAATCTTGATTTCTGATCTTGAAGCAGCAGCTCTAACATAAATCCTTTCTTCTATAACACTTGTGACTTCTGAAGCTACAACTTATTGAAAAGTACATAGGGAGATCCTCTTTCTGGCGAATATTCAACATTCTTCAGAATTATTGAGTTTCTTTAGAAGCGGATGCAAACAGTCTTTCTGACGTGCTTAGCATATTTATGATGATTCTTCATACAACAAAGATAACAACCCTAAATTAATTAGAACTTCTAATCTACACACTCAAAAAACTATTAGAAACAAAATTGTTTATATATAAAATATATGTATTATTATCATCATCGAAGTCAGAGATTAATTACAGATTGTTCCAACATAAATGAATTTACGATAAATAATTTTTCTCAAGCAAAGACTCCTAAAATTAAAGTTAGACTTCAATACCCCCAACTTTTCACATAAAGTTTTCTTATTGTAAAATATATTACTTTTTTATTTGTTGGGAAAACATATTTTTTATTTAAAAATAATTATATCTAGACAATCTTTTATTTTTTAAAAAAATGTTAGAAGTATTATTTTTAAAATTATTAAAAAGATTATTTTTATTTTTAAAAAAAGGTATTTTTAGGCATGTTTAAAAAAATTTCATTTTTATTTTATTTTCAATAATATAAATTTTGAAATTAAAATAAAATCGTAACTTCAAAACAAAGAAATAGAATTTCAAGACCTCTTACTTAATTTGCTTAAAAAATAATAGCACTAGTCAAAATAAAAAATACATATCTACGGTGTGGATTTAATTAACAGAGGATTGAGTTTTGTTTACACCTATATAACAGTTTTAAAAGATTTCATTCTTGTTTGTCACGGATACATAGTATTACTTATATACACAAAGAGAATATAAAGATAACATAGAGTTTGAAGATGGAAAAATGGATGTCTTTGGTGATGATGCTGTTGTTAATATCATGGAAAATAACTGAACAAAGTTTTGGAGTTAAAGCTGCTGAAGAAGTGACATACGATGGAAGATCCCTTATCATCAATGGCCACAGAAATATTCTCTTCTCTGGTTCTATTCATTACCCCCGCAGCACCCCTCAGGTATATGCATAATCATGCTTTTCTGAAATGTACTTACATATATATGTTCACATAATTGCATTTGCATATAGTCTCTTCATTATATAATTAATCAATGAAGTTAGTAGTTATTTCAGTTTAGTATTAGTTTTTGGTGTTAGAAGTTAGAAGACACAGAAAACCGATTTTGTGAAGCAAAAGTAAAGCTCATACTTTGTTTATGTTTTCTGGTAGGTAAGGTTTTTCCATAGCACTTTGTAGGTAACACATCCACTATTGCATCACGGGTATGATAGAGAATGTTCTGTCTCAAACAAACTTTACGGTTTGGAATTGGATAGTCCAGTTTCATTGGACTCACGAGATGTCATTTTCTAGATATGTTGCGTCTATTCTTCCTAATAATGCTATAGTATAAGTCTAGGTGTTATTATTAATATAAAAATAACAATGAGTAAGTTTGAAAGAAAAAGACTTTACGGTTACTCATATGTATCAATTGCTTAAAAGGAAGAACAAGACAAGATGATAGTGACTTAATATTGAAAATATTTGAAACGTTTGTGTAGATGTGGGGAGACTTGATAGCGAAAGCAAAACAAGGAGGATTGGATGTTATACAAACGTATGTGTTTTGGAATCTTCATGAACCTCAACCCGGCAAGGTAGCTGCCTATTTCTCCATCTCCTAGGTTACTCCAACCTTGTTTTTACGTCATATTCTTCAATTTCAAAATAGCTTCACAAAAGTAGACAATGTGACCAAATATTGTTTTTTTAAAATAAGTTCATGCAATATAATTTTTTATTAGTCTGTAAGTCTTATCTCAATTGAAAAAAGTCGATATTATTAGATAGAATGTCTGACGATGATTCAAACCCCAGTACTCACAATTGTGTGAGTTTTTAGTGGTTATTATCATTTCGTCTACGCATAACAAAACAAATTTGTAATAAAATATATTTTTTTAAAATTGTAATGGATATACATCGACAATATAAATATTTTGTACTTTCGATCAAATTATACATATTAAATTATTAAAAATATTTGACTTTCATCATGATATATACACATACAATAGTATGATTTCAGCGGCAGAAATGACTTGGTGAGATTCATAAAAGAAATTCAAGGTCAAGGGCTCTATGTTTGTCTCAGAATTGGACCCTTCATTGAAAGTGAATGGACATATGGGTACTTTCACTTTCACTCTACCAACTTTATATGAAAATTGGACTCTAAAGTATATTTTATCAAAATTGA
Source organism: Vicia sativa (assembly GCA_021764765.1). Taxonomy (NCBI): domain Eukaryota; kingdom Viridiplantae; phylum Streptophyta; class Magnoliopsida; order Fabales; family Fabaceae; genus Vicia; species Vicia sativa. Next base: position 205,873,071 of record CM038794.1, read on the forward strand.
CATCACTAATTTTTAATGGTAAACTTGAAGCGGATTCCCATTTTGGCTACATGATGTCCCTGGCATTGTTTATCGAACAGACAATGAGCCATTTAAGGTACATTCATTTTCCACACTCTTTTTATCCACATTTCTCGTTGATATTCACTTATTTATCTATCTTATATCTCTCTTTTATGTATACATGTTTAGTTCTACATGCAAAACTTTACAACAAAAATTGTCAACATGATGAAAGAAGAGGGTTTATATGCTTCACAAGGAGGTCCAATTATATTGTCACAGGTATATATCAAAGTTTGATTTGACAAATTTTCCCACCAACGAATTGAATGGTTAATCATGTATGAAATAATATGTAGATTGAAAATGAATATCAAAATGTAGAAAAAGCATTCAGTACGGCAGGATCGCAGTATGTTGAATGGGCTGCAAAAATGGCAGTAGGCCTTAATACGGGCGTACCGTGGGTTATGTGCAAGCAAACAGACGCTCCTGATCCTGTGGTCAGTCCCATTCGGCCCAAACTATTTTACTTAAAAATAAATATTATTTTTGTGATGATTTTATGTAAATGAATGCATGGATTTTCTATATATTGATGCAGATCAACACATGCAATGGTATGAGATGTGGAGAAACTTTTACAGGACCAAACTCCCCTAATAAACCTGCAATGTGGACAGAGAACTGGACTTCATTGTAAGTTCATGAGTTGTGAAACCTTATATATTAATATTGATTAAAAAAACATTTATGTTCAACTCAATTAAATATTTATTTGCCTCTTTGATTTTTCTGGTTGAAGCTATCAAGTGTATGGTGGATTGCCATATATACGGTCAGCTCAAGACATTGCATTTCACGTCGCTCTTTTTATCGCAAGAAACGGAAGCTTTGTCAATTACTATATGGTATCCTTTGACATCTATTTCAATTATCTAAAAAAATCAATCCAATACAATACATATCTAATTAACATTGTTTGTAATATAGTATCATGGTGGAACAAACTTTGGGAGAACGGGTTCGGCTTATACTATAACAGGTTATTATGATCAAGCACCGCTCGATGAATATGGTAAGTGTATAATATCACTTTTTATTCATTTTTTTTTGTCTGGTAGAAATCAAATATTATCTGCGTGCAAATGTATAGACTAATCCCTCGAGACAGGGAGGATCATAATGGACGGCAAGATTTTCCCACAAGATAATTTAACAAATTCTAACCCAAAACCTCTGGTTAAACTTATAATATTAAATTTAAATTTTCAAATATTATCTTAGGTTTGTTCAGACAACCAAAGTATGGACATCTCAAGGAGTTGCATGCTGCAATCAAGTCATGTTCAACCACTTTATTAGAAGGAGTGCAGAGGAATTTCTCTTTAGGAGAATTGCAGGAAGTGAGTAATCTCAATTTCTCTTTCTCCAACAGATTTATTTTCACTTAATTATGGAATTCAATCATATTTATTCATAGGCTTTTGTTTGATTTTGATCAGGGTTATGTTTTTGAAGACAGAGATGGAGGATGTGTTGCATTCCTTATAAACAATGATATACAGAACAATGTTACTGTCCGATTCCGCAATAGTTCATATGACTTGCTCCCCAAGTCAATTAGTATCTTACCAGATTGTCAAAATGTGGCTTTCAATACTGCAAATGTAAGTTCTAACTTTTTTTCAGAATCAATTATATGTGTACCAAATTGATTTATCTTGTGATTTTCCATTTCATTCTAGTCCTTTTAATTATACGATGAATACATAGGTAAGCACAGCCAGCAACAGAAGGATCATAACTTCAAGACAAAACTTCAGCTCAGTTACAGAATGGCAACAATTTCAAGATGTGATTCCGAATTTCGATGACACTTTATTAAGATCAAACTCATTGCTTGAGCAAATGAATACCACTAAAGACTCTTCTGATTACCTTTGGTATACTCTTAGGTGAGTTATGAGTTAATATATTGTATCATGCTATGTAATGATGATTTTGGACTAATTCTGAATTGATTGATTTTATGAACAGGTTTGAAAACAATTTATCTTGCAGTGCTCCAATACTTGTTGTTCATTCTGCTGCTCATGTTGCTCATACTTTTGTGAACAACACATTCATTGGTACATAAATGCGCAATTAACAAAAAAGAAGAAGATATCTTAAGTGTTAATTGGTCACTACTCATTACTTTACTATAAACAAATTTTCTAGGAGGTGTGCATGGAAACCATGATGTGAAGTCATTTACAATAGAGCTCCCGGTTATATTAGACGAAGGAACAAACAACATCTCTATTCTCAGCGTTATGGTTGGACTTCCGGTATGTTTTTCCAGTAACACATAATGATGATGTCTTTTCACTTTCAAAGTTTATTTTAAATTTAAGTTTGAGATTTTTCGTGCTGTTTAAAAGGATTCGGGCGCATTTTTAGAAAGAAGATTTGCTGGTTTAATGAATGTAGAACTTCAGTGCAGCGAAGAAGAGACTCTTAACTTGAACAACTATACATGGGGATATCAGGTTACCTATAATTGATCATGTAAAATTTTTACAATGTATACTACACATGTCACTTTAACCCTCATGTGTTTCAAATTTTTCTTCAATCTTGTACACTATATAGGTTGGATTACTTGGAGAACAATTAGAAGTATATGAAGAACAAAATAGCAGAGACATTAAATGGACTCAATTAGGGGATATCATGATTGATGAAACTACTCTCACTTGGTACAAGGTAAAATAAAACATAAATGAGTGGTTCTAATATTTTTTTCTGCTGACGAAGTGGTAATAACCACTATAAATGCACACACATAACATGAGTATCAGGGTACGAATTCTGATGATGACGTTCAACCTAACATTTAGTTCTGTTACATAATACTCCCTCTGATTCTTAATATAAGAAAAAGTTTACATTTTAGATTCATTCAAAAATCAATGTATTTAGACTACATGTAGTCCAAATACATTGATTCTTGAATGAATCTAAAAAGTGGATTTTTTCTTATATTAAGGACCGGAGGTAGTAGTATTTAGATTAATATCATATTTGAATTTGAATTTTGATAGACAACATTCGAGACACCAAAAGGAGAAGACCCTGTTGTGTTAGACCTTAGCTCAATGGGGAAAGGTGAGGTTTGGATAAATGGACAAAGCATTGGTCGGTATTGGATTTTGTTTCATAATTCCAAAGGCAATCCTTCACAATCATTGTGAGTTAGTATATATTTGTAATTTTACATTGGAAAAAAAGGATGAACAAATTATGACAAGGACACTCAACTACAATTGCAACTTTTGGATACTGATTAATATTATTTGTTGTGTTGCTACAGGTATCATGTTCCTCGGTCTTTCCTTAAAGACAGTGAAAACAGTTTGGTTTTGTTTGAGGAAGGTGGTGGGAATCCTCTTGGTATCTCATTGAATATTGTTTCAGTTACAGATTTACAAGATGATTTTTCTAAATTATCACTTCCCACTTTCACTTAATGTTACATAGAGAATACAAAACACATAGTAAAATCTTACATATAGAATCTGTTTCCGTAACATTTTAACTTGGCTTGTACTCAAAAAAAAATATTGATTATAATGAAAAGAAGATATTATATTGAAACAATGAAACCTATGCAGATCTGAATTGATTCTTTGGATCTACCTACGTAACAAGTTATTATTAATTAATGGGCAAAAAAATCTCATTGGATCTCTCTTGATATCTTGTGATTAGAATTGGCAATTTTAATATTTAATCTAAAGGAGAATCCATTCAGTTCTAGATAAAAACACATGAACGTGTGCAGTATGAGTTGCGCAAACATTGGTCAGGTTGTTGAACAACAAAGATATGTTTGGATCTATGATAAATTAATGATGCACATGCTGTCCTGACCCTCATGCTTTTTTCTAAAAGACACTGGTCAAAATATACGAGAAAATATTTTAACTTTTATTCAATGGCTTGATTTATATAAGTTTTCATATTTATAAACTTCATGTTAAATATAATTCAAACACAAGTCACATAAAAAGTTGTAATATCATTTGAGTTTAGTTTTGAGTTCAATTAATGTTTTTTTAACTGAATTTCGGTGTTTTTGGAACACTTTTTTTAATCAATTTTTTTAAAGTAAGATTGATATCTCAATTTTAATTGAATTTGAGAGCAGACATAGCCATAGCAAAGGCACATCAATGTTTAAACAAATTTTTATGTAACACCATTTCTTTTTCTCTTATTCTCATGTACTTATTATATGCAATTTATTGAACTTGTTGTTTGATCGATCGATTAGTATATAATTTGTCTTTGATTATTAAAATTCAAATTACTTTATTGATTAGCTTATAACCACTTTGATTGTAAGTGTTTTCTCACATCAATAAAACTCTAAATTGCTCGATAAATTGAATAGTTTCATTTTACCCTATTGGATAGGGGTGTTCAAAACTGAACTAATCTAATAGAAAATCACAAACCGAACCAAACCAAACCAAACCGAAACCGCAAACTGCATTTAGTTTGAATGTGTTTTGGTCATCTTTTAACAAAACCGCATGATTCAATTCAGTTTGTTGTTAGTATTTTGCAAACCAAACCGCATTATGTTACAACCTAAATTTTACTTAACTCACATCCAACCCAAACCTAAACCTATTATAGATTATCCTTATGATTGCGATTAACTTTCTCATCCTCACACTTATGATTTCAGATTTAGTCTTCTCATATCTCTCCTAGCATTATGTCGTCTTCTTCGCCACATACATTTTGCCTCTTCCTATCTAATCTCTACTCTCTTATATTCTTTCTTTTTCACCTTCTCATTTTTATGCATATGTTCTCTATTTCAATTTTGATTTTATCGCACATTTTCTTCTCTAATCTCTCATCTCTCATCTCTTATGTTGTTTCTTTTTTATCTTCATTAATCTCTCATTTTTTTATTATGATATTTTTGACATTGTTTTATTATATTATTTTAAGTTTATTATTTCAGTTTTATCGAATCTAATTTTTACATATTAAATGGGAGGTTGTTGTCCAAATATAATGAGTTTTGTTGTTATTTGATAGTGCATGGATAATTAAAATACAAAGTTATATTGTCATCTATATGTGAATGTATAACTTAATAAAATATTTGTAAACACTGAACCAACCGAACTGAATCAAACCGCACTAGTTTGATTTTGTATTTTCTAAAAGTCAACTGAACCAAACCAAACCACACGTTTTTTCTCTTGCGACTCGAATGATATTCTACATAGTGATGTTTGGACATCTCATGTGTTAAGCTCAATAGGTCACAAATATTATGTTTTATTCTTAGATAACAATTCGAATTTTTTGTGGACATTCCCAATTTCACATAAATCTCAAGTTTATCCCATCTTTCAAAAATTAAGAGCTTACATCAAAACTCAATTTCAATGGAAAATCAAAACTATGCAATGTGATAATGGTGGTGAATATATCTCTAAGATTTTTCGACAAATATGTGAGCTTAATGGAATATATTTTCCTCTCTCTTGCCCTTACACTTCCTCTCAAAACGGTAAAGTCGAGCGAAAAATACAATCCATTAATAATGTTATTCAAATTTTATTAATTAATGCATCCCTACCACCTTCATTTTGGCATTATGATCTAGAAATGACCACATATATTTCCAACATTTTTCCTAGTAAACCAATTATGTTTTGGTCACCTCTCCACAGTTATACAACAACAATCCATCCTAATATAATTTGTGTGTCTTTATTTGTCTATGTTTTCCTCGCTTTCCCTCAAGTATCATCCATAAACTTTACCCACGCTCAACACCATGCGTCTTTCTTGGGTATTCGTCTAACCATCGTGGTTATAAGTGTCTTGATATGACAACAAACAAAATTATCACTTACACCTTCCTTGACAATGACTTATCCCTTTACCTCATCAATCATATTATAACCCAAGACCAAAACAACTCTACACACTCATGTCACAAAATCCCCTCTCCCTAGAAATCATGTGTCTGCACTCAAGGACCCTAATTTGAAAATGGCCATGCATGATGAATATAATGCTTTAATTAAAAATGAGACGTGGGATTTAGTGCCACAACCACCTGATGTTAATGTTATTCGATCTATGTAGATTTTTAGAAACAAAGAAAAATCTAACGGTTCATTTGAGAGGCATAAAGCCCGACTTGTAGGTGATGGTACAGGTCAACGGGTTGGCATTGATTATGGAGAAACCTTCAACCCAGTTGTCAAATCGGCTACCATTCGCATTGTTCTCAGCCTTGCCATTTTGGAATATTCATCAGTTAGATGTCAAAAATGCATTTCTCCATGATAAACTCAAAGAAACAATGTTTATGTACCAACCATTAGGATTCTGAGACTCCAAACATCCTGATCATATATGTAATCTTCACAAATCACTATATGGACTTAAACAAGTCCCTAGAGCTTGGTACAAGAGGTTTGCCGACTATGCTTCATCGATTGGTTTCTATCAAAGCAAAAGTGACCAATCTTTATTCATCTACAAGAAAGACTCTCACCTAGCATATCTCTTACTTTATGTAGATGACATCATCCTCACCACCTTATCTGATACTTTGTGGTAGTCCATCATATCTCTCCCCAACTTCGAGTTTGCTATGAAAGACTTAGGACATCTCAACCACTTCCTGGGTATTGCAGTTACTCGCCATAAGCATGGCATATTCCTCTCACAAAAGAAATATGTTGAAAGCATCCTTTCACGGGCCGACACGCCTTCTTGCAAACGTGTCCATCTCTAGTTGATACAAAACCCAAGATGAGTGCCACACATAATGTCCCATACGAGGATTCGTCCCTCTATCGTAGTCTTGTAGGTGCCCTTCAGTATCTTACATTCACATAACTTGATATCTCCTATGTGGTACAACAAATTTGTCTCTTTATGCATAAGCTAATGGACACCCATATGCATGATCTACGCCGGATATTACACTACATTCATGGCACAAAACACTATGACTTACATTTATATCCCTCATCTACAACTTCATTAATATCTTATACCGATGGAGATTGGGGCGGCTATCCTGACACTCGACGTTCCACTTCTGGCTATTGCGTGTTCCTTGGGGATAATTTATTTTCGTGGTTGTCTAAACGACAACCTACACTCTCATGATCCAACGCTAAGGCAGAATACCGTGATGTAGCCAAATGTGGTATCTCAATCATGTTGGTTACGAAACCTTCTGCTTGAACTACATTGTCCTATTCATAAGGCAATCATGGTATATTGTGACAATGCCAATGCCATCTACCTCCCAGGTAACTTGGTTCAGCATTAACGAACGAAATACATTGAGATATACATTCATTTCGTTCGTGAAAAGGTTGCTCGAGATCAAGTTCAAGTTCTCTATGTACATCCAAACATCACATTGCAGACATTTTCACCAAAGGACTTCCCCTTATATTTTTTTCAAGACTTTAGAAAATGTCTCCGCGTCCGTCCGCCAACCTCCTACTTCAATTGTGGAAAGTATTAAAATATATCTATAATTAATATAATCATAATTATATGTTATTCTAATACCTTTATAATAAATACAATAATAATTGTATATTATTAGCTTTTAAATATAGAGATATTGACACTTGTATATTACTAATAGGGTTAATATTTGTTTTGCCTTCTGCCATATAGGGTGCATTTGAAAAAGAAAAACCTGCAAAAAAAAAGTTGTATGGATTCCCTCAACATTTTGAAAAAGTTTGTTTTTAAACCTTGGTCAGGCCACATCACTAAAAATGATGATGTGGTAGCGTTTCTATATAGTTTAATTTAAAGGATATGCCACATGTGTAAAATGGCTCATGGAAAGACCAAATTGCCCTCTTAAAAAACAATCTGAATGTTAACCTAGTTTGTCATTTCGTCGTCTTCTTCTGTTTGCCATTAGGAACAACCCTCTGAGTTAAGTATGCATTTTAGTTCCTTTTGGGTGAGAGTGTACGACCTCCCACTCATGCTCAAATCTGGAAAAATGGCAAGAAAACTAGGCAACATCATTGGCTCCTTTGAATAACAAGATTCCAAGGAAGCTCATAGGAATGGAAGATCTTAATAGATCTGAAGAAATCTCTTAAAAGAGGGATGGTGGTAACTTTTAAAGAAAAGAAGATTCTGGTGCAATTCAAATATGAGAGACTAACCATTTTCAGTTTTGTGTGTGGTAGAATGGGGCATCAAATGAAAGATTATGAAGCGGTGGAGGACCTGAACGAAGAAGGATTTGAAGAACTTGAAGAACAAGATCTGACATTTGGTCAATGGCTGCGTGCGTCACCGTTACCCAAATTTATGGATGAAGTGGAGAAGAAAGACTCAAGTTCCAATATGTGTAGTCGAGAGCTCTTTAATCCAAACGAAGTTGTAAAATCCAAATCTGTGGATGTTGAATCGGTAGCAGAATCGCTTGGAGTGGTGGCTCTGTCTTCAAAACATGGCCAGTAACAAGGAAACAATGCTGCAGGGGGAGTCCAAAGGAAGAAATGGATTAGGAGAAAGAACACAAAGAGCACTAAAGGAGCTGATGGTGGTTTGCACAGACCAAAATGGAAGAAGAAGAAGAAGAAGAAATGGCAAACTAGGTTAACATTCAGATTGTTTTTCAAGAGGACAACTTAGTCTTTTCATGAGTCATTTTACACATGTGACATATCCTTTAAATTAAACTAAATAAAAAACATTGTCACATCATCATTTTTAGTGATGTGGCCTGACCAATGTTTAAAAACAAAATTTTTCAAAATGTTGAGGGAATTCATACAATTTTATTTTTTACAGAAATTTTTTTCAAATACGCCTTATATAAAAGGGGCAAAATATGTATTAACCCTTAATAATATTATGACAAGAAGAATATGAAACAATTCAATTCTTACAAATCTTACAACAACAAAATAAAGTTGATTAACAAAAATAAAAATAAAAATATATGATAAGGTAACCGCTAACATATAGTTACGAGAAAATGGTGACCATGTGGTGCTCACAATTAAAGAGTGTTTCTTTTTGTCGTATACGCAAATGTTGTTTGTTTTGCACAGTATTATTCTAAATTTAGTACCAATTTTTTTTTCTTAATTCTACTAGTATAATTTACTCAATGACGAAGTGTTAGGAGTTAGGTAGTAGAAGCGAGTGAGTATTGAAAAGGTAAAGAAAACCAAAATAGCTGGCAAAACGAGTGTCCGAACCGGTTATCTGTGTCCTCATGCGCCCCAAAATAGAAAGAAAAAACACCGACTATCGCACTTAACTTACTAAACCAGCTTCAGCTTAAAGCTTATGATTACTTGAGCTTATTAAAACCCCAAACACTGAATCAGTTTCACATTCACACCGTCACTGCAAAATGAGGCTGTGTTTATTTTTCTGTTTACTCTGTTTCGTTTCAGCTTCCTATGCCGGTAACGTCACTTACGATGGTCGTTCACTCATTATTGACGGTGAACGAAAGCTTCTTATCTCTGCTTCCATTCATTACCCACGAAGCGTTCCTGCCGTCAGTAACTACTACTACTACTTTATGTATTACTATACAACTTCTACTTTTGCTATTCATTTCCTTACTGTGCTCATGTGATATGTTATAGATGTGGCCTTCTCTTGTTCAAACAGCCAAACAAGGCGGCGTAGATGTCATTGAGACCTATGTTTTTTGGAATGGTCATGAGCTTTCTCCAGGAAATGTGAGTTAGATTAACTGATTTTTAAATCAGGAGTGGTTATAATCATTTATGAAAAAATTTTATACTTTCACTTGTAGTATTACTTTGGAGGACGGTTTGATCTTGTAAAGTTTGCAAAGATTGTGCACGAGGCTGGAATGCCCTTGATTCTCCGGATCGGTCCGTTTGTTGCTGCTGAATGGAATTTTGGGTGGGTTACTGTTATTTTTGCTAAGTTTTTGTTTCCTAGGCTCTATGTGAAAGACAATGTAGTAGTATAGAGGAATCAATTCTTGTTAATCATTTCTACAAAGTTGGTTACTTTTTCATATTTCTTAACTAAACTTGTATATGTATGTTGCAGTGGAGTACCAGTGTGGCTGCATTATATTCCAGGCACTGTATTCAGGACTTACAATAAGCCTTTTATGGTACGTATGTATGTATATGTAGGACTTTGAGTATAACTGGTGCTATCAATTTTTGTTTATTATTTTGAGTAAATGAACTGTGATGAACACTCTAACTTTGTTGGCGCTTATTTTCGGTTCAGTATCATATGGAGAAATTTACAACATACATTGTGAATCTTATGAAACAAGAGAAGCTTTTTGCCTCACAAGGGGGTCCCATTATTTTATCTCAGGCAAGTACTAGTATGACCTTAAGCATGTCAATTTGGGTTTAGTTCCTTTTTCTGATGACATTATCTAGGATCTTCACAATGTTGCAGATAGAAAATGAATACGGATACTATGAAAACTATTATAAAGAGGATGGTAAGAAATATGCATTATGGGCTGCAAAAATGGCTGTTTCACAAAATACAAGTGTCCCTTGGATAATGTGTCAACAGTGGGATGCTCCAGATCCTGTGGTAAGATGATAACTTTTTGAGGTGTTATGATTAGATTGAATCATTGTTCTTGTCCAAGGATGTTGAAAATTTTGGATTTTGGATCATTAGTCATAATATACATAATCTTTAATCATTAAACATGCTTCTTTTTTTATTATAGTTTTCTTTTGTTTCAAATAACAATAAATATCTATGCTGTAGGTCTCATTTAGATGATAACCTGGTTATTTATGATTCACTTGCAGATTGATACTTGCAATTCATTCTACTGCGATCAGTTTACTCCTACTTCTCCAAACAGGCCCAAAATTTGGACTGAGAACTGGCCGGGATGGTATGTTGAATTCAATCTAAACCCTTTCTCACAACAGTTCATTATTCATATTTTGCATCAAACTAATAATTCTCCATGTAATAATGTATCTATCATGACTCATGGGAATATTTATGGTGAATGTCTTATGATAATTCTCCTATTTGTTGGATATAACTCAGAAGTACTCTTCACCCATTTTCTTTGATAATTATAGCTGAAAAATATTTTATGCTATTTTTAGTGATTGTTTACCATTGACAATAATAGTTAATGGGTTTTAAACTCTTTGCTTCTGCTAAAAGCTAGAGATATTATCTGTAGGAAATTTATCTTTTACAAATTGTATAGAGACTAAACTGTGACGGCACTTTTATTTTCCCTTCTTCCCCCATTTAACCTCTCAGGTTATAGCAGTGAAAAGGGTGCAAAGGTTTATTGTCTTATTCTTATATTACAGTAGGAAATGTATCTCACGTTAATATTATTCTCTGCTTGGATTTTCTACTAGGTTTAAAACTTTCGGAGGCAGAGATCCTCACAGGCCAGTAGAAGACGTTGCTTTTTCTGTTGCTCGATTCTTCCAGAAAGGTGGAAGTGTACATAATTACTACATGGTACAGATTTTTTTTTTAATTATGACTTTTCTGGGAGTTGCACATATTTTTGTATTAGAGGTCTACCATTAATGAAGACATTTATCTAAATGAAATGCCACCTTCATGTTTGTTTTTTTCGTTGAATTTTTATATTGACCTCTTTGTATCATCCTTGCATGTTAGTATCACGGAGGAACGAATTTTGGCCGTACAGCAGGTGGTCCATTCATTACTACAAGTTATGACTATGATGCCCCAATAGATGAGTATGGTAAGTCATCTAAACTGAAGTTCTCATCTCAACCGAAGTTCTTATATTTTGTATTATGATTGAGTTTTCTGAATAATAAATATATCATACAACCACAGGGTTGCCTAGACTTCCAAAATGGGGACATCTTAAGGAACTTCACAAAGCTATCAAGTTATGTGAGCATGTATTGCTTCATGGGAAATCGGTTAATACCTCTCTTGGTCCTTCTGTGGAGGTATTTTCTTTCCCTTAAATATTTGACTCTCATGGCTGTTAAATATGTTTTCAACTAATGCGAGACTCTAAACATGGAAGAAGGTGTAGTCGCTTTTATGGGCAATTTCTGCATAGATTAATGTGGTAATTACTGTATTGCAGGCTAGTGTCTATACTGACTCAACTGGAGCATGCGCTGCCTTCATTTCTAATGCTGATGATAAAAATGATAAGACAGTGGAATTTCGAAAGGCATCATATCACCTGCCAGCATGGTCAGTTAGCATTCTTCCTGATTGCAAGAATGTAGTATTCAACACAGCAAAGGTGGGTTACATCTGTTTATTATTCCTGCATTCCAACTGACATCTTTCCTTAACAAAATGAAGATTGTGTTTATCTGGTTATGTACTTCTTTTTCTAGTCCTAACACTTAGTCATCAAAATCAACAGGTTTCTTCCCCGACAAACGTAGTTGCAATGGTTCCAGAGAAGTTGCAGCAATCAGATAAAGGTCAAAAAACTTTTAAATGGGATGTGTTGAAGGAGAATCCAGGGATCTGGGGGAAGGCTGACTTTGTCAAAAATGGCTTTGTCGATCACATCAATACCACCAAAGATACCACTGATTACCTGTGGCATACAACAAGGTTTGTCTCGGTATAGAAAGTGATTAAGAACACAAATTTAACAGTTAAAAGTGTAGAAAATATGTATGATATATTTCAATGTTATGAATAAATTACTTGGACTAACGGGTCTTATGCATATTATGCCATGAACGTGATTGTGTTGGTGATTTTAATAATTTTAAAATGCTTTAGAATGTTTTCTGGTTTTGTTTGCTTTTGGTGGAAATATTGGAACTTTTTCTATTTCACTATGTTCATGTATTGTAGGATTGTTATGGAGAACTTATAATTAGATTTGTTCCCAAACATCTCTCAGTAAATATTTGATAATATTCCCTTCCTTCTTTCTTGAATATTTACACACACATAAACATGTTCAATGAATCTATTTTTTCAAAGTAGATATATGCTGTCAATTAAAGCTCGTTTTTCTGTTGGTTGCAGCATACTTATTGGCGAGAATGAAGAGTTCCTAAAGAAAGGAAGCGAACCAGTTCTCCTAATAGAATCCAAGGGTCATGCTCTCCATGCTTTTGTGAATAAAAAATATCAAGGTTATCCTCTAATTGATAGTAATCACTTTGCTTTTTATTTGTTAACCAATTATCATAGTGTAATCAATTCAGAAATTGTCCATCATTATGAACTTAAGCTTATGCCTCTAGAAGCTATGTCCTTTTCGGCCTTTCATTATCTTTCCTTTGCATTCTAAGAATAAAATGTTATTCTTAGAGTTAATTACATAAATATTTGTTGTTACCCTGAAATAAAATGAAATTACAGGGATTCCTTTTCACATTGGATTCCGGTTCAAACCATTTTCATAATGTTAACTTCTTATCGATTAGGCACTGCATATGGAAATGGTTCACACTCAGCATTCACTTTTAAGAATCCGATCTCTCTCAAGGCAGGGAAGAATGAAATTGCTATATTGAGCTTGACTGTTGGCTTGCAGGTGAGTTACACTGATATATTGTAAAACCAGAGATTTGAAAATGACTCCATAATGTTGTTGTTTTCTGACCTACACCTTAAATGATTTGAACTCCTGTTACTTTTTTTTTCATGTTTAGACAGCTGGACCATTTTACGACTTCGTAGGGGCGGGAGTAACAGGTGTAAAAATTAATGGACTTAACAACAAGACGATAGACTTGTCTTCTAATGCGTGGACTTACAAGGTGCTTTTCCTCTTGCATTATCATCTTAAAATTGATTTAAATTTGGATCTCCTATTACCTTCTCAATCTTTTAGTGACAATTGACCGTATGTGAACAATGATTTTTTGTCAGCCTTCGTCTTTTGATCTCTTTTGTTTCCTCCTTTCTCAGATTGGAGTACAAGGAGAACATCTAAGGTTACAGCAGGAAGATGGGCTGAATAATAATACGAAATGGACATCTACTTCAGAACCACCAAAAGGCCAGGCACTGACATGGTACAAGGTAATTCCTTGTTTTTTCTTCTTCAATCGTTCAAATTATCAAAGCATTTTTCATTTAATATTGTTCTTGCTCGGGAACACGGAGACAGTCACCTAGAAAAAAGTGTCTTTAAAATTCCATGATATTTCAGGCTATTGTGGATGCCCCACCTGGGGATGAACCAGTTGGGTTGGATATGTTGTATATGGGAAAAGGTTTAGCCTGGTTAAATGGAGAAGAAATCGGAAGATATTGGCCTCGGTTAAGTGAATTCAAGAAGGAAGATTGTGTTCAAGAATGTGACTACAGAGGGAAATTCAATCCAGATAAATGCGTCACTGGTTGCGGAGAACCTTCCCAAAGATGGTAAGATTATAGGCCATAATAATAAAGTTAAACTCATTTGCTGAAATGCATTGTCTTTTTTTATATACAACAAAGGAATCTGAGTTCTTTTTTAGAGTAATTTTTGAATTCTTGTTATGATAAAATAAACATTGTGTATTTCCAATGGAACAGGTATCATGTTCCACGATCTTGGTTCAAGCCTTCTGGAAATGTTCTTGTGTTCTTTGAGGAGAAAGGTGGTGATCCAACAAAGATTACATTTGGGAGAAGGAAAGTAGTGTAGTGTGTTCCCCAAGAAACAGTAGCATTTGTCATGACATATTTTTCTATATATAAAAGAGATTATCTTTAAATTATTGATATTGCTTGATCACAATTTTTATAAAAATATAATAACCAGTATCTCCCTCCGTTGTTTTTTAATTGTCACACTTGTCAAAATCTCTATTACCAAGGCAACCAAAAAAGAACAGACATATTCCTCTTTTTTCTATCAATTAACGTGTCAATTAAAAAAGCAAAGGTATATTTGAACTTATACTTATAAAATGACAATTAAATAAAAACAACTTTTTTTTACATCTATAACAATTAAAAAGAAACAGAAACCGAGTTAGTAATATAAAAGCAAAAAAAAGAGTATATTTTTAGATATTGCTGAAAATAATTATGCATAATACTATGAATTGAAAAATGGTTTGTTGAGAGATTATTTGAAATTAATTATATTTACAACATAGTGCATTTGCAATATTAATCATTTTTTCCACAACATAGTGCATTTGCAATATTAATCATTTTTTCCACAACACAACACGTATGTAAAATTTAGTCAATATTATTCTTTTTCACTTTTAGACTTGTACTAAACTAAAAACAAAGAATGTAAATATGCAATACATCTGTCTAGTAGTTTAATAAAATCTAAACATATCTATATCATTTCAATACATTTATGTGAACAAGTGTTTCAACAAGAGTCAAACTAATCATAACTAAAATTACACAATGAAGAAAGAGAATGACAATGTATTCCACTCCATTCATTGTAAGATACAAAATTAACTAAAAATAATGATTTATAAGAAATAATGCATAATTTACTATGATATTAATTATTATGCACCGAATAAATTCATCATCGTCATTTATTTGTATTATTTTATGAATGCGTTTGATTTGTTAAAAAATAGGAATTCAACATGACAATTTTTCTTATATCGTATTTGATGCATAAATTGATTACGGAATTAGACAAAACAAGAGAGTTTGATTTGTTAAAAAATAGGGATTGAACATGACAATTTTTCTTGTATCCTATTTAATTCATAAATTGATTACGAAATTAGACAAAACAAGAGAGCTGGACAAAAGCATAAATTTTTGTCTCTTAACAAGCTATATGACAATTTTTTGTTTGAAACACAAATTAACAGAAATTATCAAAATATCATCTTTTATATATTAAGAAAAAATATTATATAAAAAATTATATTATTTTGTTCCATATTTAAATTTATCAAATAAAATAGATTAGAAAAAGTGTTCAATGTTCAAAAAAGTATTTTTTTTACTCTTATGTACTGCATATACTGTTCTCTGTCTAATACTTATAAAAATAAAAAATACAGCTTATAAATAATTAAACTAATATCTATGATTAAATGATTGTGTAATACACTGCTAGTATATTTTAATTACATTCATTCCATATTTATATCGAACTTATTACACTAAGAGTATGCATAAATAATTCATTTCATGTCACAAAATCTCAACTCTTAAAATTGAAATCACTTGCAACAAATGCAAACTTAAATTTCAACGAAAAAGCATGCATGCAACTTTTTTTTTTCATTTAAAGCTAAAAGGAATCAAAGAAGTAAAATTTTCTAAAATGAAAACATAAAAGATCTGCTCACACTCTTAATTCACACATTGTTTTCGGTGAATATCATAAAGATAAATTTATAAGGTTATACCTTTTTTAATAAAGTTGTTTATCTATAAGTATTAATAATTTGCTTACATTGAAACATTATAAAAGAAATACAAAAAAATTGTATCGTTAGAGATCGAGATTGCAATCAACTCAAGAAGGGATATAAAACGCTTTAATTAAGAAAGTTTTTGAGAAGTATATTAGGAGTGATGTTGGCTAGACACTAGGATGATCTAACTCTTAAAGGTGAGATGCTTTCGAGAGTCTCGTGTCCAAAAAGGGTAAAGAGCCCAACAAAAAGGGGCGAGGACATACATGTGTGTCACACTTAATATGATAGCAAGAGAATTTGTCTGGGCAGAGAGATTAGTTATGCCTGCATGGGATACATTTGCTAGATCTTAACTATTGAGGGTCCACCAAAGAATCTTTATACTAGCTACATCGTAGCCCTATAATTTAAGATCATCTTTTTTGAGAGGGACGTTGTAGGTGTAACACCCCATCTAGATACCCCGAATATATTAATTAAATTAATATCTAAATCATCTTTAATCAGAGTTAACACGGTATAACACGGGATGTCACAATTAATAATTAAAACAACTTCATCAAGCAGTAGCCATGCTACACTGAGGATCATCATCCAACAATTCAAATCATCATAAGACCATGTCTTACATAGCGGAAATACCAAAATCAATCAACATAAATAAAACATCATAGTTCTCAAGGAATTCAAATCCAAACTATTAAACAATATTCTCTTAACTAAGCGTTCCCTGTTACAATCTAATCGAGCATGACACGACACCGGACTAAAAGATAAGCTCTAGAGCCATCCTCACCGACTCCTCACCGCTAACTCAATCGAAATGGTAAAGTAAGGGTGAGACTTCTCATAATTAAAGCACATTATAAGTCTTTCAATCAATAATATAATACAAGCATATTATTCCACCACTTAACACCATTCAGCATCCAACGCACATCCATAATCATGTAATTCATCATGCATAATCAATAAACAATAAAAGAATTGCAACACTGGAAAACATCCTAACATGTTACAATTCCATACAAACACAAATGCGACTCAATGCATGCGGTACCGACTTCGTGAAGTCACCCAACACCGATCCATTATCAACCGGACTACCATCGATTCGTCCATAACAACTCGGACACGAATCCCTAACCACCCATCCTCACGTATCGGTTATTGGCAATCCAAGTCAAATTCCGCACAATGGGAATTAACTTCACCAAAACAATGCATATGCACGCACATCAATAGCATGCAACATTAATCAGTCTATGTAATACATCAATTCAACATAACTGAAACAACCATCCAACATGATATCTCATCCAATCATGCATACAATCAACATCGGATAAACATGCAAACCAATCAACATGATACATCAACCAATCATGCATACATCTAACCTCAGCATAAACATGCAATTACACCTACACATTACCAGTGTCCTCATCACCAAGGTTCCTCTACTACACATACATTCTTATGTGTCTTAAAATCACTTATTTCAAATCCAACCCCTTTCCAAAATAATTTCAAGTTTTCTAAAAGTTTTCATTTCATAAGGTAGAGCATAAAATTTAGAGAATAACGTCCAAAACGGCGCTCAAAAGGACTTACGGTTTGAAAGTTATGAATTTTGAAGTTTTGTAAATTTTCAAAATGAGCATGGAACCGGTTCCTCCACAGGAGTAACGGTTCCCAATTTCAAAAATCAGGCCCCTGGAAAATGTAGGGGAACCGGTTCCTCCGTGTAGGAACCGGTTCCGAAAATATTTTCGTTTTCGCAAAAGTAACGTGGAACCGGTTTCCCACACAGAACCGGTTCGGGTTCAAAAATACCATTTTATCGGTTTGAAAAGTGGAACCCGGTTCTCCCAGGGGAACCGGTTCCCACGACCATCGACCCAAAAATCTAGTTTTTGACAGCTTATTTTCCCAAAGTCATTTCTCATTCATTCCAAAACGTACCCATGTATTCCAACACCATAAAATCACTCATTCATCATCAATAACACACAATATAACATGTTTTACTCGTCAGTAATGATCCTACATCATGCAGATCCATTAATCTATACATTCTGACACAATCTGACACCTATAGGGACACATTCATGGAACCCTATAAATCCACAAACACAATTCTCTAACATGCTATACTCTATATCATCAACATCAAAACCTATAATAAGTAATAATCAATCGAAATCACCCCTTACCTTGTGGGTTCTTCGAGATTCTGACACTTCTAGGTTTTCCTTCTTCTTTTCCTCTTCTCACTTCTACGTAGTCTTATTTTCTCCAAATGAATCTATTTTTCCTCTTTCCTTTATTTAATTCCTTTTAACATAAATAAAATAATTATTTATTTCCCATTCTCCAATTAATTCCATAATTAATCTCAATAATTCAATATATTAAATAAACTATGCTCTCAATTAATTTAATAATTAAAATCATAATTATTTAATTACCGAATTATTTTCGGGGTGTCACAACTCTCCCCAACTTAAAAGAGTTTTCGTCCTCGAAAACATACCTCAGACGAATAGTTCGGGATACGAGTCCTTCATCTGACTCTCCAGCTCCCAAGTAACATTTCCATCAGCTGGTCCTCCCCAAGCCACTCTTACCAATGCAATCTCTTTGCCCCGCAACTGTTTCAACTTCCGATCCTCAATTCGCAGTATCGCCCAATTCTCCGCACTGTATGTCATCTACCCGAATCTCATGAGACGGATCAAGAATGTACTTCCTCACCGAGACACATGAAAACATCATGCATTCGCAAGTGACGGCAAAGCAATCGATATGCAACCTTCCCAACTCTCTTGGTAATCGAAAGGACCAATAAATCGTGGAGTCAACTTTCTTGACTTCAACGCCGACCAATACCGGTCATCGAGTAACCCGCATAAACACATGCTCTCCTTCACCGAACTCAAGGTCTTTCCTCCTCTTATCATGATAACTCTTCGACGACTCGAAGTCTTCATCTTCTCTGAATCATCTTAATCTTTTCCAAGTTTCTTGAACAATTTCGGTCCAATCACGGATTCTCTCCGGTTTCATACCAACACAATGGTGTCCGACACCTCCTACCATACAATGCCTCAAACGGAGCCATACCAATACTCGAGTGAAAGCTATTGTTGTAGGTAAACTCAATCAATGGCAGATAGCTATCCCAAGTTCCACCCTTCTAACACACAAGCTCTCAAGAAATCTTCCAACGATCGTTCTTTCCGTTTGACCATCTGTCTGCGGATGATAAGCGGAACTCAAACGCAACTTGGTACCTAAAGCTTCTTGCAATCCTGTCCAGAACTTAGATGTAAACCTCGGATCTCGATCCGACACAATGCTAGACGGGATACCATGCAAACTCACAACCTTTTCGACATACAACTCTGCCAATCTCTCCATCGGATAATCCATTCTTATCGGAATAAAATGAGCAGATTTTGTCAACCTATCCACAATCACCCAGATAGAATCACAATTCTTAGCTGTCCTCGGCAACCCAGACACAAAATCCATTGAGATTCCATCCCACTTCCATTCTGGAACAAACAACGGTTCCATCAATCCTGATGGTTTCTGATGCTCGATTTTTGACTTCTGACAAATCAGACAGGCATACACAAACTCAGCAATTTCCTTCTTCATTCCAGGCCACCAAAACAACTTTTTCAAATCATGATACATCTTAGTAGCACCAGGATGAATACTCAACCCGCTACGATGTCCTTCTTCCAAAATGCTCTTCCTAATCTCGGCAACATCCGGAACACACACCCGATCACCAAATCTCATAACACCATTCTCGTCAATTCGGAACTCGCCTCCTTGATCTTGGTTGATCAATGTCAACTTATCAACTAAACCAACATCAGATTTTTGCCCATTTCTAATCTCTTCCAGAATACTACTAGTCAGCTTCAACATTCCCAATTTCACACTATTCGGAGTAGTTTCACAAACCAAACTCAGATCTCTGAACTGCTCAACCAAATCTAACTCACGAACCATCAACATCGACATGTGCAAAGACTTCCTACTCAAAGCATCTGCAACCACGTTTGCTTTACCAGGATGATAATTCAAACCGAAATCATAATCCTTTAAGAATTCCAACCATCTTCTCTGCCTCATGTTCAACTCTTTCTGATCAAAGAGATACCTCAGACTCTTATGATCACTGAATACCTCAAACCGAGAACCATATAAATAATGTCTCCACAACTTCAAAACAAACACGACAGCTGCCAACTCTAAATCATGAGTCGGATAATTCCTTTCATGCACTTTCAACTGTCGCGAAGCATAAGCCACAACCTGCTTATCTTGCATCAACACACCACCTAATCCCATTAATGATGCGTCACAATATACCACAAAAGACTTAGTCGGATCTGGCAAAATCAAGATCGGAGCACTTGTCAACCTCCTCTTCAGCTCTTGAAATCCTTTCTCACATTCAACATCCCAAACAAATATCTGACCCTTCCTGGTCAACTTAGTCAATGGTAACGCCAGTTTGGAAAATCCTTCTATAAACTTCCGATAATAACCTGCAAGACCCAGAAAACTACGAATCTCCGAAGCATTCTTCGGCGCTTCCCATTGAGACACCGCTTCTACCTTCGTAGGATCCACAGCAATTCCATTCTTGGAAATTACATGACCAAGAAAACTCACCTCCTCTAACCAGAATTCACACTTGGACAATTTCGCATAAAGTTTCTTTTTCTTCAGCAATTCCAACACAACTCTGAGATGTTCTGCATGCTCCTCATCGCTTTTTGAATAAATCAGAATATCATCAATGAACACTACTACAAACTTGTCAAGATATGGGTGAAATATCCTGTTCATATACTCCATGAAAACACCAGGTGCATTAGTAACCCCAAACGGCATAACAGAATATTCATAATGTCCATACCTCGTTCTAAATGCAGTTTTCTGAATATCCTCCGACTTCACGCGAATCTGATGATATCCAGACCTCAGATCAATCTTACTAAACACACACGCTCCAACGAGCTGATCCATCAAATCATCAATCCTCGGCAAAGGATACCGATTCTTGATTGTAACTTTATTCAACTGTCGGTAGTCAACACATAACCTCATTGAACCTTCCTTCTTCTTCACCAATAACACCGGAGCACCCCACGGCGACACACTCGGACGGATAAACTTCTTCTCAAGCAATTCCTCTAACTGCTTCTTCAGTTCAGCTAATTCAGATGCCGACATGCGATAAGGCGCCATCGACACCGGACTAGTTCCAGGAATCAGATCTATAGTAAATTCTACCTCTCTCTCAGGTGGCAATTCACTAACGTCTTCTGGAAACACCTCTGGAAATTCATTCACCACTGGCAATCCATCGCTCTTTGCCTTTCCCTTCGCTTCAATCGCGGAATACAACATAAACACCACTGCACCATCTTTCACAGCTAGATTCATCCGCATCGACATAATCTCACTTTCGACCTTAACCTCTTTAGGGAAAATGACCGCTCAAAATAGTTGATATGAACTGGTTGAATTCCAACCATTCATTCCAAGGATGATATCAAGTTGTTCTAGCGGTAGGCACACTAAATCCATACCAAACCCTATCAAAAATCACAACAGACAATTTCTACAAACATACAAGTAGTCAGAACCCGACGCAGAGTATCAATAACCATACTTCCATCCATATTAGAAATTTCCAAATTCAATCTCTTAGCACAATCTAACGCAATAAAAGAATGCGTAGCTCCAGTATCAATAATCGCAATCAAAGGTATGCCATTAATAAAACATGTACCTTTAATCAATCGATCATCTGGTTTAGTTTCTGATCCAGACAATGCAAACACTTTACCACCAGCTTGCTCTTTCTTGGGTTTTGTGCGAGGACGAGTATGACCCTCTTCACCACTTGTAGCAAGTCACCCTTTCACTGCGGTCATTGGCCACATGGCCGAACTTTCCACACTTGAAACACTTCTTATCATTGCTCTTACAGTCCACCATACGATGTCCTGTCTCACCACACTTATAGCACCTAGCGGAAGAACTAGAATCTCCTCCACGAGACTTCTTCCAACCTCCGGACCTCTGATTATTCCTATCATAAGGCTTACCACGATCCATCTGTTGCTTACCTTTCCTATCAACATACCCTCGAGCATTCGACTTAGTGTTAGCAAGATCCTCCTCAAGAATCCTACTACAATCAACGAGATCAGAAAATCTTCGGATACTGATACCGAATACCCTGCTTAATCTCGTCACGAAGACCATTCTCAAACTTGATACATTTGGAAAATTCTCCATCTGCATCGTTGGGGTAATGAGCATAATACTTTGCTAACTCGAAAACTTTGAAGCATACCACCGATCTTGTTACCTGCTGAGTTCCAAAACTCAACCTCCTTCTTACCTCGACATCTTCGAAAGTACCTCGGAAAAGCTCTCCGAACACCAATTCAATGCAACACCATCTTTTCTAGTTCACCGTAGCAACCCACCACCATCGCCTCACCAACATGTGAGTTCCATATCTCACCTTGACTCCTCCGCAAATCAATCACTCAAGATCCTCTCGATCTCCTTCAACCACTTCGAGCACCTTCGGGATCATGCGTGCCCTTGAACAATGGAGGATTATTCCTCGAAAATTCCCCAATTGTTCGACCAATCACACCCTGGTTCCCTCCGAGCACTCCACCAACATTCCAAAGCCTCAAGAATGGCATCATCATTCCTTCCGTTACCTCTTCCGCCATTGTTCGTAACATAACAAAACAATTCACATCAGCACACAAGTATCGACAGTGTCACTTCACACTAGTCGCATACTAAAGATATAACGACACAGGACAAGACCGACTATGCTCTGATACCACTATTGTAACACCCCATCTAGATACCCCGAATATATTAATTAAATTAATATCTAAATCATCTTTAATCGAGTTAACACGGTATAACACGGATGTCACAATTAATAATTAAAACAACTTCATCAAGCAAGAGCTATGCTACATCGAGGATCATCATCCAACAATTCAAATCATCATAAGACCATGTCTTACATGGAAATACCAAAATCAATCAACATAAATAAAACATCATAGTTCTCAAGGAATTCAAATCCAAACTATTAAACAATACTGATTCTCTTAACTAAGCGTTCCCCAGTGTTACAATCTAATCAGAGCATGACACGACACACGGACTAAAAGATAAGCTCTAGAGCCATCCTCACCGACTCCTCACCGCTAACTCAATCGAAATGGTAAAGTAAGGGTGAGACTTCTCATAATTAAAGCACATTATAAGTCTTTCATCAATAATATAATACAAGCATATTATTCCACCACTTAACACCATTCAAAGATCCAACGACATCCATAATCATGTAATTCATCATGCATAATCAATAAACAATAAAAGAATTGCAACACGGAAAACATCCTAACATGTTACAATTCCATACAAACACAAATGACTCAATGCATGCGGTACCGACTTCGTGACCAAGTCACCCAACACGATCCATTATCAACCGGACATACCATCGATTCGTCCATAACCACTCGGACACGAATCCAATTTAACCACCCATCCTCACTCGGGTATCGGTTATTGGCAATCCAAGTCAAATTCCGCACAATGGGAATTAACTTCACCAAAACAATGCATATGCACGCACATCAATAGCATGCAACATTAATCAGTCTATGTAATACATCAATTCAACATAACTGAAACAACCATCCAACATGATATCTCATCCAATCATGCATACAATCAACATCGGATAAACATGCAAACCAATCAACATGATACATCAACCAATCATGCATACATCTAACCTCAGCATAAACATGCAATTACACCTACACATTACCAGTGTCCTCATCACCAAGGTTCCTCTACTACACATACATTCTTATGTGTCAGTTAAAAATCACTTATTTCGAAATCCAACCCCTTTTCCAAAATAATTTCAAGTTTTCTAAAAAGTTTTCATTTCATAAGGTAGAGCATAAAATTTAGAGAATAACGTCCAAAACGGCGCTCAAAAAGGACTTACGGTTTGAAAGTTATGAATTTTGAAGTTTTGTAAATTTTCAAAATGAATGGAACCGGTTCCTCCACAGGAGTAACCGGTTCCCAATTTCAAAATCAGCGGAAAATGTATGGGAACCGGTTCCTCCGGTAGGAACCGGTTCCCGAAAACATTTTCGGCAAAACTAACGTGGAACCGGTTCCTCCCACACAGAACCGGTTCACGGGTTCAAAATACCATTTTATCGGTTTGAAAGTGGAACCGGGTCCTCCCACTGGGAACCGGCCACGACCATCGGACCCAAAAATCTAGTTTTGACAGCTTATTTTCCCAAAGTCATTTCTCATTCATTCCAAAACGTACCCATGTATTCCAACACCATAAAATCACTCATTCATCATCAATAACACACAATATAACATGTTTTACTCACAAGAATGATCCTACATCATGCGGATCCATTAATCTATACATTCGACACAATCGACACCTATAGGGACACATTCATGGAACCCTATAAATTCACAAACACAATTTCTAACATGCTATACTATATCATCAACATCAAAACCTATAATAAGTAATAATCAATCGAAATCACCCTTACCTTGTGGGTTCTTCGAGATTCTGACACTTCTAGGTTTTCCTTCTTCTTTTCCTCTTCTCACTTCTACGTAGTCTTGTTTTCTCCAAATGAATCTATTTTTCCTCTTTCCTTTATTTAATTCCTTTTAACATAAATAAAATAATTATTTATTTCCCATTCTCCAATTAATTCCATAATTAATCTCAATAATTCAATATATTAAATAAACTATGCTCTCAATTAATTTAATAATTAAAATCATAATTATTTAATTACCGAATTATTTTCGGGGTGTCACAGTAGGCATCCACACATATGACACCAGCCCACTATACGATGTGATGATTGGGAGACTGTGAGTGCAAATCGACCAAAGAAGTTATGCAAACATCATATATTAGGACTCTTGTGAAAGACTCTGCATGGACCTGGATGACCTCAAGACCTTTCAAGGCTCATTGGTGATATTCTCCAGCGAACAAATGTAGGTAATATGTTATATTACCTTGAGGACCACTTTTGGAGCTAAGGATAATACTATGATGATCAAGGTAAGATATATGGTTATATATGTGTCTTCTTCATATAACATGATTATACGACGACCTTCTTTAAATCACCTCAGCCACCTTATATATATTGTATCTATGCATGAAATATTTACTCCCAAATATGTGAGTGGCGTTATATAAGAGAATAAGGGGTCAGCCAATAAGTGTTACATGGAGAGCTTAATGTGAGGGGGGAAAAAGGTCGTGACCCGCACCTAACAAGGAGATACCTAGGTAGTTAATGTTGTAGACAAAAAAAATGGGGATCATGCCACAAGAGGTAGCTCTCGATGATGAAGATTTGTTTGCCTAAGCCAAGAGAACACGAAAGGGACATAAGAAAATACTTGTTAGAAACGTTTAATTATTTTAGGCATTAAGTTGTGTTTAGTTTAGTTTAACTTATTTGTTTGGTTTGTTTAAGGCGAGATGTCATCTTTTTGGTTTGTATGATTAATTAAAGATATTCTCTAATTTACAGGGAGCACTCTTTTCCCATGCATAAAGGTTTTTAATGAGGCCCATCATGTTATCAAATAATTTGAAACATTGTTGCGTTGTTTTTAGGAACTAAAGAATGATAAGAAACCTTATTGAAACTGCCTATAGAGGCAGTCATATACGTTGGATACTCATGAAAGAATTCTTATCGCCCTTTGAGGTGATTAAGCCTGTTGGATTCTCATGGAGGAATCTTGGTTGCCTTTGAGGTGATCTCACATGTTGAATCCTTATTAAGAAATCCTTGTTGTCTTTGAGGAGATCTCACATGTTGAATCATCATGGAGGATGTAACACCCCTTCTAAAATACCCCGCAAATTTCTATTTACATCAGAGTTAACATAAACAAAATGGTGCCACAATTAATTAAAACATACAAATTAAAATAAAATATCAAGATATTGTCATGCCTTTACTGCAGAACTTTATTAAGGTAATCAAACCAATAATTATGTCTACACAGCGGAAAATAGCAACCAAAACGGAATAATACCAAATCATAATCATTGCCAAAGTAATTCAAATAACAAATGAATAATAAATAATTTCTCAACTAAACGTTCCCCAGTGTTACAACTTATCAGAGCATGACACTGACACGCGGACACAAAATAACATAGCTCTATAGCCATCCTCACCAACTCCTGAGCTGCTAACTTTAATCTGAAATCATTAAAGTAAGGGTGAGATTTCATCATAATTAATATGCATTATAAGTTCCTTAGACAACATAATATCACAAGTATATTAATCCACCCACTCTAGCATAATTCAGATTTCAACACACAATTACAAACCGCACAATTCATTATGCACAACAATAACAACAAGAGAATTGTAACACTGGAAACCATCCTAGCATGTTACAATTCCATGCAAATACAAATGCAGACTCAATGCATGTGGTACCAAAACGTGAACTAAGTCACACACTGATCCATAATCACCCGGATACAGTAATCATCGATTCGTCCATAATCACCCGGACACAAATCCAGCCTCACCACCCATAATCACCCAGGAACGGTTATTGGCAATACAAGTCAAATTCCACACAATGAGAATTAACTCCACCATAATGCATATGCATGCACAACAAAAGCATGCAACCTTCAATAACGGAATATGAACACAACATCATCCCATACATGGTCAAAACCACCCAACAGCACATGATCTCAGCATAATCGTGCATAAACAACAACCACAACACCTATAAGTGTATAATTCTCAATCCAATCAGTCGGAACAATTCTAACCTGCTCGTTACATTTCAAAAATTTCATTTGGTTCACAAAATCGAAAAATCGGTACTTTTTAAAATAAAATTCATGAAATAGAAATTTCTCAATTTTATAAGATAGTACATTTAATTTAGAGAACACTGCCCAAAACGGCGCTCAAAACGGACTTACGGTTCGAAAGTTATGAAATTTTTTGAAGTTTTGATTTTTTCAAAAAGTATCAGTGGTAACCAGTTCCTCCCAGGGAGAACCCGGTTCCCACAAGTTTTAAAAACACGCCCCCTGGAAAAATGTATGGGGAACCCGGTTCCTCTAGGTAGGAAACCGGTTCCCATAAGAAAATGCAATTTCTTTGGAAAATTATAACGTGGAACCCGGTTCCTCCCCAGGAGTAACCGGTTCCTGAGTTCAAAAATATCCAGTTTCATTGACCAACACACTGGAAACCCGGTTCCTCCCACTCACAGTGGCAAAAACACCAGTTTGACAGTAGCAGGTTTTGAAAACAATTTTCCTATCCTTTCCAATCGTATCCATACATTCTAATGCAGTAGAATCACTCAACCAACAGCAGTAACATGCAATATAACATACCCTGATCATTCCTAATGACCCTATAACATACAAATTACTCAATTCTACACAATCCGACACAAATTGGGATAATTCTACGAAAATCTAGAATTACTAAATTGAGATTCTTAACATACTACGATCAATCCTATTGAAATTAAAACCAATAATACATGTTAATCAATCGAAACCACCCCTTACCTTGTGGGTTCTTCGAATTCCGACAACGTTCACTCTTTTCCTCTTTCTCTTCTCTTCTCCAATGTTACGAATGATGAAATTCCTTCTATTCCTCTTTTTCCTTCTTTTCCCTTTTATTATTTCTTTTATTATTCCAATAAATAAATAAAATAATAATTATGATAAGTAGAGTATTTTACTCGTCACACCCCCCATTACTCCTCACACTCCCAACTCGTCCTTTCATTTAATTAATTAATTAAATCCAATAATTCAAAATATTAATAATTAAACTCTAATTAAATTAATAATTAAAAATTTTAATTACTTAATAATTGAATTATTTTTGGGGTGTCACAGAGGAGTCCTTAAAAGACTGCAACAAGGTCAAAAAAATGTTCTAAAGTAATTTGCACAACAAATAAACAAAGATGAGAAAATCCTCTATTTGAGTAATCCCCAAGGGGCGAAAAGGTAGAAGAGGATGCTAAGGATATTTATAGAAAAACTCTTTGGGAACTATTACAAAAATCCACCAAAGACATAAATAATTAAGACCTAAGCACATTGACTCTCTATTGGAGCTTACCGCTACTCAGAAACATCGTCCTGGAGATCACGATTTCCCTTGAGAATTTCCTCCATCACATTGAACAAATCCATCTGGCTCAGGCCCAACCTAAGGTGAGAGAAGGCTATTTGCTCATTCATCTGCTCAAAATTTAGTCCGAGGTCTCCACTAATTCATCCTTGAGTGCGAACAACTCTCCTCAAATTTCTTCAAAAATTGAGCAGCCCCTCAAGTGATCCCTTCAAGCTTTTTCCTAAGGTAACGAGAGTTCGCACTTCTAGTACCACATTTTTATGTAGGAACTTCAAATCCTCCTTCTTATTTAGCGGGATGCTCATTCTCTCTCAGCTAATGGCGATGTTTCCCTTGGCCATAGAAAGCTAGCATCTCAACTCACTAACGACTTAGATATATTTTTCTCGTTGAACCCGCTTAATTAAAAGACCCCTTAACAAATGGTTCTCTGTCAAATTTAACAAATTGAAGGATAATATATAATGTATGGTCTAGTAGTAAATAATGAATTCCTCAAAAAAAGGGACACATGCCCCGGTGAACTTAACAACATCAATGTGAGATCCCTCCATAAAAAGGGCTGGAGAATGGGGAGAGACTCATCTTTGCTATAAAAGGGCTCCTTACATTACATTCTCCAGGGATTATTATCTGCTCATCTTTCATGAGAAAAACTTTAATCTTGCTTCAGAATCTTAGGAGGGCGGACAAGGTCGGGGCGTGGTCCTCAGCATAACTTTTGCTTTCTCTTGTCATTAGGTCTCTTGAGCGGCTCTTAGAGATCTCTATGAGTTATCATTCGACCTTTTTCTCTATCAAGACACTCTTTCTTTTATTGCTTCGGTTGATAGTCAATCTATATAAAATCTCGATTCAATTAAGAGGATAAATAACTCATAATCTCGTCTTAATTTGAAATCATCTTGTAAAAAATTCTATTTGATTTAGAGATTAACTTCTCCAAACCTTATTTACCATTTGGTTAGAAGTTAACTTAAAATAATAATAATAAATCAATTAAGCTAGATTAAAAAAATAACAATAATAGATTATTATTATTATAAGCACATTTAATTTGTAAAAAAAAACATACACCCATGTATCCAGACCAGAGGTTTTGAATACTTAATTATTAATAATATTCTAAAAACTTTCTTTAATTGCTTGTTTTCTTCAAAAATCTAAAAAAGTTATAAATTTAAGAGTGGTATTGATGTTGTAGCATGAGGTTGAGTCGGCAATAGCAGAACTCACGGGATCAAATGTTTGGACCGGGTTTCTATCCCCTATATTCACGCTTTCAAGCAGCTGTTTGATTAAAATCAAACGTTTCAGTTTTAAATGTGATAATTTTAAATATTAAAGTAAAAATAAATATGATTTAACAGAACCGTACGATTATGATCTAATGGATAGAAACGTTGTGACTGTGTGACTGCGGCTTTTGGTTGACTGCAGCAGATTCAATTTCCAAATGTTTCTCTCGAACATAATGACATGACATGTTTCTATCAAACAAAATCATCCGAAACTAGAATGTAACACGTGCATATAGCATAGTAATCCAGGACACGGAAGTGAAACAAGTGTTATTCATGCTGCATTACACGTTACAACGTTCGGCAATATTTTTATCTTATTTTTGTACAGCAAATTCAGGATCATCACAAACACTCCTACACCAACGCCTTGTTTTCTTGAACCAACCATTTCATTTCATTTTCACTTGTAAGCACTCTTCTCTCTTTCATTTCATCTTCTCTTCTTTTTCTCCTCAAATTTTACTTAATTCATTAACCTTTGATATCAGTGAAAGCATGTCTGGTGTATCTCTAGCAACGGCTCCTCAACAACAAACAGCACCACCAGCACCAGGTGCAGCCACAAATCCAAATGCAAAACAGAAAACTCAAGTACCTCCTGCAGGTGGAATGATGGGTTCATTACGTGTAATAGAGCTTCAACTCGTTGCATTTGTATTAGTTTTATCAGCAAGTGGTCTTGTTCCACTTCTTGATCTAGTTTTTCCAGCTCTTGCTTCTGCATACATCTTAGCACTAGCACGTTTCGCTTTTCCAACTTCTTCTGCCTCTTTTAAAGATTCACATTCACAGCAAGAGATTTTCAAAGGAGGTGCTATGTTTAGAATGTATGTTATTGTTGGAACAACTATTGGGCTGTTTCTTCCACTTGCTTATGTTCTTGGTGGATTTGCAAGAGGTGATGAACATGCAGTGCGTTCTGCAACGCCGCATCTTTTCTTGCTTTCTTTTCAAATATTGACTGAGAATGTTATTAGTGGTTTGTCTTTGTTTTCACCTCCTGTTAGAGCTTTGGTTCCTATGATTTATACTATTAGAAGAATCTTTGTTGATATTGATTGGATCAGTGATGTTTGGCTCAACAAGACTTTGCCTGCAAATGCTCGCATTCAGGTTATTTCTTCACTACTCTTTGTTACTAGTTCTATTTTGGTTGATTGTTTGTGTGTTTATTGTTGGATATTGCATTGCAATTTGCAGGACACAGCGTGGTATTGGTTTGGGAAGGGATTGGCAGTGGCAAATCTGGCTTATTTCTCAATCAATCTATGTGGTTTCTTGGTACCAAGGTTCCTTCCAAGAGCTTTTGAGAGGTATTTCCAAGAGAGAGGTGAGATTTATGCTAAGACAGCAGAGGATAAGAGATCCGTGTCTTTCAACAAACCACAATTGTCTGAGAAGAAGAGAGATTAGTTTTGCAGATTATAGCTTGTCTTGCAAGGAATATTATAATGTTAATCAGTGTATATGATATATAAGCCTTGAATTAAAATGTTGTACTTTCATTACATAATATATGGAAATTATATGTAGCTTTGGTTTTGAGTTTTAAGTTTGGTCTTTTAACCTCTCTTTGTTACAGCCAACAAGCATAGTATAGCTTTGTTACATAATATATGAAGCCTAGTAGCTTAAGAGGATTCCTCTTGAAAGGAAAAAAGAGCTTCTATAACATTGTGTTCGTTCTCTTGCATTTGGTCGTTTAACACATTGGACATCTACTTATGTTTCGGTCTGGGCCAACCCATTCAATATCACATCCATACTCTAAAAAGAACTCAAGAGTTTTGGGTCTATATAATGGTCATGCTCTAAATTGAAATCAGCAGGACTCAGAACAGATGAACAGTGGTTGTCTTTACAAAAAAAAAAAAGATAAACAGTTGTTAAATACACTAACGTTATGTGGAAGCTGCCTTTGCAGAAGCTTCTAGAGTTTTGAGGACTTGTTCTAGTAATTTGTTCTAGTAATGGCAGATCTTTGGAGTCAGGATTTTCTGGCATTCTTCCTCTTAAGAAGTTATGACTAGCATAATGTTTTAAGAGAAATATGTGTCTTAAAACCAAAAAATTGGAAATTTTAGAAAGTATGTGCTCTCTGTTTAGTCAGAGAGCAGACTATGTTTCGATGTGGAAAAAATTTGAATGATTGTATATGACATGATTGTATATGACAAAGTTTTTTGCTCACATATTTTGTCTAAAACAATCACTTTCACTTTATTCATTCTGAATGGTGGAGAATAAATTTATTCTGGAGAATCTGAAAGTTTCACAAAATTTATCGATGATCTTGAGAATATTGAAGTGAAGATTGATGATGAGGACAATGTTACTATTGTTGAATTGACTACTCATATCATTTAAGCACTTTGAGGATGTCCTTATTTATGGTAAGGAGGGTACATTGGATAAAGTCCATACGATAAAATTTTAAAAAAAAATTAAAGATGAAAGGATTAACAAATCAAGTGTAAAATGTTTTAATTATCAGAAAATCAATCACATTGAAAAGGATTGTCCTGAAAGAAAGGTCAATGATGATTCTGTTTAAGTTGTGGTTGTCTTAGATAAGGATCGTAATGAGAATGTTGCACTAGTGGTATCGAGTTTGGAAATTGAAGATAGTTGGATCATAGACTCAGGTCGCTCTTATCACATGTGTTCAAGAGCAAGGTGAAGTAGTTCGCCTTGGTGATAATAGGGTTTATAAAGTTGATGGTATTAGTACGATTAGACTTAAAATGTTTGATTGATCGTGAGTTTATTTTTCATAACGTGAGGTATGGCAAAATTTGTACCTATAAGTTTGATGATTCAGGCTATTGCACTCGAGTTAAGCGTGGTGTGTTAAAGATTTTATATGATGAAATAATTATTGCTAAATAGTCTAAAATATGTGGCTTATATGTTTTAGAAGTTTAAATGTTGTTAATCATTCATCATTAACTAGGGAGACTTTCATGATAAGAAAAAGCTATGAAATTTGAGGTCAAGGTATTATGAACTCCTGGAGGGTATTTTAGAAGTGTATAATGATTTTTGCAGAAAATAAGAGATAAAAATACACGTGACTCCTGAGTTGTTATTGATTTTTTGGGAAAGTATTGATGTCAAAGCAACTTATTTGGTTGGCAAAGAATTTCTTCACATGAAAAATAGTAAAAATCAAGGGATAAACCTTTTTAGAAACTATAAAGAAATTTTTTCAGTTTGAGGTGGAGTTTCCTATTATATATACTAGTAGTAGTGAGATAATATGTATTCTAATAATAGGTTCGACAAGTTATACTAGAATTAATACTTTTATAAGTGCAAGTCGATGGAGTTGAAAATAGTAAATAACACATAGAAACCCAACTCGGTGAAACCACACTCATGTTTAGAAGGTTAAACCATAATATAAAGAAATGAAATTCACTATTAGTATCTTAGTACATTTAGACTTATAAGAAATAACAATTTCATGTTGTTCAATGTCTCTTTCTAACCCTACCATGACTTTCTATTTAGAGTCTCCTCCTAAATCTGAGAGTCCACCCTTTTTTTTCTCTATCACACAACCTGTGATAGGATGCTACAATCACTAAATCCAATGATAAACTTCTCAAACAACATGTTTGAATGATGTTTTATATTACAACTAAACTAAATAAACTTTCTATGCCAAGTTACTAAAACATAGAGATGTACATATAGATTTTATACTAATTCCATTAGTGCATTAGCGTGGAATACACGATGTTAATCAGAAAATAATCAAACACATTTATTGTGAATAATTTACATTCATAGAATAGGAAATTAGCCATTATGAGTTGTAATTAGTTATTATGAGTTGTAATTACCGACACTATTATATATAGTATCAAATGCAATGAGAAAGGAATCAAGCCAGAATTTCTGACATGGTATCAGAAGGGTTCGATCTAACCTGTGAATCCTTGTTCTCTTGGCTGAATAGCGACACCCCACTAGGTCGCTCTTGAAATCGTGTTTCTTGTTAGTATTTCTCGAAATCGCGTTTCTCAATTGAAATCTTTCAATTTCCGTTTCGTGATTTCTTCATTGTTGTTGCTTCGTGATCTTGATTCCGTGTTTATCGCACATTGTTTCGGTGATCGTTAATTATTTGGTGTTGCTAACATATTGTGCTTTGCGATTCCGTTTCGTATTCTCGGTGATTCCGCTTGGTGATCGTTGTTCTTGGTGATTCTGTTCGGTGATCGTGGTTTCATTGTTGGATTGTTGGCGATTTCTAGGTCGTGGGTGTTTCTTCACCGTTCGTTAGCTACTGCGTGGTTTCCTTGTTTTCTTACCATTGTTTTACTGTTTATTTAATTGGTATTATTAAATAAATTGGTTGCACGTGCACACTGGGTTTGGATTTATCCTGCTTATTTAACAATACAAAGGGGTTATATCTAATGGCAATGGAAAATGAAAAGAATTTTTGTGTCCGTTTTACCGGCAAGAATTATTCTGCATGGGAATTTCAGTTCAAGATATATGTTAAAGGAAAGGGATTATGGAGTCATTTAGATGATGTTTCTAAGGCACCGACGGAGAAAACTGGTTTAGATGCGTGGGAAACTAAAGATGCTCAAATCATCACTTGGATTCTCAACAGTATTGATCCTCACATGATCAATAGCTTACGCTCTTTTTCAACTGCTCAAGAAATGTGGAATTATCTAAAGCGCATTTACAACCAGAACAATTCGGCAAAACGTTTTCAGTTGGAGTTAGAAATAGCCAACTACAAACAAGGTGATTTGTCTATTCAAGAATACTATTCTGGTTTTTTAAATCTCTGGGCAGAACACTCTGCTATTATACATGCTAATGTTCCCAAGACCTCTCTCGCGGCTGTTCAAGCGGTTTACAACACAAGTGGTCGAGATCAATTTCTCATGAAATTACGCCCAGAATTTGAGATTGTCAGAGGTGCCTTGCTGAATAGGAATACTGTTCCTTCTTTAGATACATGTGTTAGAGAACTTCTAAGGGAGGAACAACGTCTTATTACTCAAGGAGCCATGTCTCATGATGCTACCATTTCCGAGCCCGTGACGGTTGCATATTGTCATACCCCAACTTTTGACCTAATATACCACTTACATTTGCATCATTGCATCACTAACAGTTCAGAACAGAATTAATCGGGTGTAGCATTCACAAGTCAAAATTAGGGTTTCATCAAATTTTCATCTGATTCAAGAGGCAACCAATTAGGGTTTGAGTTTTTCTCACCTCATTTGATCTATCTTGATCAAAACATCAACCTCTGATCATCAGATATCCAATTTTTCTCATTGATCTATCAAGGATCGACCAATTAGGGTTTTGGTCGAGGATGAGCATTCTCTGATTTTTTAAGCCATGAATGACTTTTTTGGCTAGGGTTTGGTCATTATATCTTAGATACAATATCTTGACCTAATTTCTGGATTCAAAACATCACAGAAGTTCACAAACTTCATCAGTCAATTTCATAAACATCTGATGAAATTTCATCTGCACAGAAAAGTCAAACTTTGACTTTTGGTCAAGTTTTTCAAGACAAAACTTTTTCAATCATCAAAATACTTCAAATGATCCATCATGATCATAAAAAATCAAAGAATTTGAAAAAGTCAACAAAAAGTCAAAATTTTCAACACTTTGAAAAATTTCTAAGTGTTAAAATTTTGTACTTTTTCCAAACTTCATGCCATTTTTTCACCTAGTTCCATTTGGAATTGGAAAAAACTCAAAACATGAAAGTTGTAGATCTTGAAACAAGCTTTCCAAAATGTCCAAGAACTCTCAAAACCATGGAGTCTAGCTATACTTTTGAAATTGAAACATAAGGCTCCATGAACATGATTTTTCAAAAGTCAAAACTTCAAATTATAGGTCATTTTGAGATTTCTTCATCTAGAAGCAATATCACCTTGCCAACTTGATTTTGGAACTGATAAATATCAGCTTGGAAGTAATAATTGAGGATTGGATCAAGATTGGAAAAATAACACATGGTAAAAAAGGGAAGCTTCCTTTTTCTTTGCAAAATGCCTTTCTTACCCTTTAAGTTATCTTTGAATTTCCAAAAGCATTGTACTTGTGCCTAACAATTTCAGAACCATTGGCCTATAAATAGAGCATCATTTCAAGTTCAAATTACACCAAAGCAATGCAAATCCATGCTTTCCTTCCACTTACTCAAAAATCCATAAATCATAGTTCCCTTTGTCAAAACTTGCATTTTTAAAATCTTGTGAAAACTATGATAAACTTTGGTGTCAAACATGCTCTAATGTCAATATCAAACTTATTCAAAACTTAAAAACAACATGATCAAAGCTGAAAATCAGAAATCACATCTCATGAACATAAACTTTCCAAAACTGCCTTAAGTTTCGAATTCCATCTTAGGCTTGATTAACTTAAGTTCCAAGCATCTAAACATCATCCCTGAACATCATAGGGATGATCCAAATCATTAGCAAGCAATTGTAACAACTCTAACCAAGAAATCGAGCTTCCATTTTTGAACTGTGCAGGTGGACTTGAGTAGCACGATCCAGGCAAGCTCAAAGCAAGCAGACCATCCCTATAGCTTCCACATAGGTCGATGATGCTGTAGCAATCAAAAAACAAGTTCTGGAAACGCGCAATCATCATCTTCGATCTCAACTTGAACATGTTCGAACTCAAACTTGGATATCATGATTCTTTGCACTTAAATGTAAAAGCTCTTGGCCAATCTCTTTCTGCACCTAACACGATCATAAACCCTCAAACAAACTGAAAAATCATCAACTATGCATCATTTAATTTGAAATTTTCAGTTCTAGGGTTCTTCGTGTTTTCCAGAAATCCAATTGTGTTAGACAAAAAATAAATGCAATTAACATACACCTTCGTGTTCCTTGTGAAAAATCGAGCAACTTTCATGCTTATTTCATCAAATTTCATTGAGAAAAGAAGATTGTAGCATGGATTATGGAATCTGAGAATCAATGGAGATGAATAACACTGCGCGCGTGTTCTTGAGTTTGAAAATTTAAAATTTCCAATATCTTGTTTACACGTGTTCTGATTCATAAACACAAACGCGTGTTTGTCCCAGTGGTTGCTAGCTCGCCCTTAAGGCTCTTTGCCACGTAGCCATCCAACAGGTCAGGGGTTCAACTCTCCACAAGACCATTTTTTTTAACTTTTCATATTTTCTTCATATTTTTCTTACAAACTTCACAATTTTTTATAACCAATCAAAACTCCTTATTTTAAGGTGATTTTTTGGACACTTGTCAATAAATATATCTACTTTATGATAGTGCAAAAATTTTCAGAAAAAACTTTCATCTGATTAAATTTTAATCGAGCCAAAAACGACGCTTCGCGCACTTTTCAAACCACCTTTAAAGGTGAGCTTTTCAAGTTTTCGACTTCCGATTTTTTTCAAAACTTCTCATAAATGAGCCTCATATTTCAAAACACTCTTAAAACATTTTTCAAAACTTTTTCATTAAAAATTGCATCTTTTTTACCATGATCGATTCGATTTAAACGATAAAACCGATTTCGTTTTCTCTCGAATTTCTCAATCGGTCATGGGCCTCCCTCACGGTGTAAGTCCCATAACATTCTTTTATGTACATATTTTTCTCTTGTACATATCAACAAACATTATTTTATGTACATACTTCTCTGTACATATCAAATTTTCTTCAGATACATACAACTTTCATCTGTACATAATACAGATACTTCTTTTATACTCAAGTACAGACAAACTTCGATCGTTTGTTTTTCATTTCACTTGTGTATACTCAAATCAACATTCTTTATGTACATACATTTTTTCCTTGTACATATCAAATTATTTTCATATACATACAAAATTTTACCTGTACATAATACAGATACTTTTTGTAAATACTTAAACACAGATAAAACTTCGATCTTTCGTTTCCGTTTCGTCTGTACATTCAACTGAATACCGTTGGTATTAAAAGGAGCATTATTCCCTGTGAAACTGCCTTTAAACCAATGGGCCACCCTTATGGTGTAAGTCCCAACCCTCCTATGTACATCCATCTTTGTCTGTACATAAATAGCTCGTTCGTGTACATATTCACTTCCTTGTACACATTCAAACTTGTAAATAATCAAGTTACGCTCGTTTTAAATGTTCGTTTCACAAACACTTGTTTATTTCCTTCATAAACTCTTGTAAATAAACTTTACATGCATTATTTATATTTCTTTCATAAACTCCTGTGAATACATATCACACACACACTTGTTTATACAACTGTCTAATTATAACATAACAATTAGTCTAACCAATAGGTTCCCCACAGTTGTAGCCTCCGCTTGGGCTTTGTACAAGATAATTCATCCCCAGCATGAGTTTAGCCTCCTCTTGGGCTTCATACAAGATAACTCTTCCCACAGAGTTTAGCCTCCTCTTAGGCTTCATATAAGAAAACTCATTCATCTGAGTTTAGCCTCCGCTTAGGCTTCATATAAGACAACACTCCCTGCCGAGTCTCCTCTTGGGCTTCGTTCAAAAGAACTCCTCATTAAGTTTAGCCTTCTCTTGGGCATCATACAATGAAAGAGACAGGAAATCTCTTAACAGCCTCCTATTGGGCTTCCAATACAAAGAATCACCCGCGTTAGGATAGAACCCTGAGAGTATAATTCCCCGGTGAAATTGCTCTAAATTCCAAAAGGATGGTTTCCCGGTGAAATCCCTTTTAAAACAAAGCCAGTCATACCCTATAGCTTCCTCTTGAGCTTCGTACAAGGACCCTCGATGACCCTCGATGACCCTCGGAATGCCTCCTCTTGGGCTAACAATACAAGGACCCATGGGCTTCTTAAAAGCATCCCTTTAATCCAATCCATTTCTCCTCGAGATTTAGACATCTATCATCTCTATGGAAGAAGTATCTCATCTATCACATCACATACAGTCAAAACGTTTTGTCAAAACTTTTTCAAACTGTTTTTAAACAAAAACATCTCTTAATTGTAAGTGGTAACGCTTGTACACTCAAGCAAAACACCCAATGCTTACAGTTAAAATATTCAATCATCTTTTTCAAACATCTTTCATAAACATGTAAGTGGTAACGCTTGTACACTCAAGAAAAACACCTATAACTTACAACGAAAGATTTTCATCAGTCAAACTTTTCAAAAATGTATGTGATGAAATAGATTAGATACATTTTTCATTAAGACGACATTTGTCTGTCTCTTACTAACATTTCGTTGCTTTCCACTAGCATAAGTGGGAACTACGATTGCTCTGACTTTCTCAACATCCTTTTGAGAATACGTAGGCACAAGGTCTCATCCTTGGCGAGCAAATTTCTTTCTCCCTCAGACCAAACAAACCATAGATCCCTTTAGATCCGAGCTACAAATGCTCTGATTCCCACTAGGGGATATGTATGCAGAAGATCCACAGATCTTTGCGAGCACAATAATAACAAACACTAGGATTCCTCATAATCTATCATTCTTAAAATCCCAAGGGAGAAACTTTCCCAATCATAGCAATAGCAATTAAAACACACAAACATATCAAACATATTCATATATAAAGCTATAGATAACTATATATATTTAGGGTGCTCCATCTATTCCCTTTATATAACAATCCATCCTTACTCAGAATCTCCCCAATGCGTTACGTCTAGTTCGCGCTAGTCATTACGCATATCAAATCAATTGAGGGTATTAACAGCTTTCCCATTTTTCATAATCATTAAATCATTTTCTTGTGTTGAAAATAATAAAGCTTGATGCTCGCGGCATCTTTATAAATAAATCAAAAGAGTAAATCGTTTCGAGTCAGAGGATCCGAATTCCGATTCAGATTCTCTAGCACGTCACCTTTTAACGCGAACATATATGCTGCTCAAAGTAAAGGTAAAAATCGTGATATGAAACAGGTTCAGTGCTTCTCTTGCAAACAATTTGGTCATATTGCTCGTAGCTGCAATAAGAAGTTTTGTAATTACTGCAAGCAACAGGGTCATATTATCTCTGAGTGTCCCACACTTCCTCCACGACCAACACAACGTTCAGTACAAGCATTCCATGCAACTACAAATCATGCGGTTGGTCCTTCCACTAATGGGGCATCAAACAATAGTGCTATACAACCTGAATTGATTTAACAAATGGTACTTTCCGCTCTCTCGGCCTTGGGAATTCAGGGTAAGTCTTCTAATGTTTCTCGCCCATGGTTTCTTGATTCGGGTGCATCCAATCACATGACAGGTTCTTTAGAGTATTTGAACAATTTACACTCTTATCATGGTAATCAGAAAATTCAAATAGCTGATGGAAGTACTTTATCTATTACGGATATTGGCGACATAAACTCTGATTTTTGGGACGTGCTTGTATCACCTGGACTTGCGTCTAATTTATTATCTGTTGGTCAATTGGTAGATAAAAATTATGATGTTAACTTTTCTCGTGATGGTTGTCTTGTGCAGGAACAGGTGACGGGGGGAAATTGATCGCGAAGGGGCCTAAAGTGGGAAGATTGTTTCCACTCCAATTTATTTTTAATCATATATCTCTTGCTTGTAATAATGTTTTGAACTCTTATGAGGATTGGCATAGAAAATTAGGTCATCCAAACTCTGTTGTTTTGTCCCATTTATTTAAAAATGGTTTGTTGGGAAACAAAAATGTTTCTAATGCCTCTATTTCATGTTCTGTTTGCAAATTGGCTAAGAGTAAAACACTTCCTTTTCCGTCTGGTGCTTATCGTGCTTCCACTTGTTTTGAAATGATTCATAGTGATGTATGGGGTATGTCTCCTGTAGTTTCTCATTCTCACTATAAATATTTTGTCACATTTATTGATGATTATAGTCGTTTTGTTTGGATATATTTCCTCCGTTCTAAATCTGAAGTGTTTTCTGTGTTTAAGAAATTTTTAACATATGTTGAAACTCAATTTCAAGCAAGTGTTAAAAAATTTCGCTCTGACTCTGGTGGTGAGTACATGTCTCATAAGTTTCAGGAATACCTTCAACAAAAAGGCATCTTGTCACAACGATCTTGTCCCAATACTCCTCAACAAAATGGTATTGAAGAACGTAAGAATCGTCATTTGCTTGATGTAACACGCACATTGCTTCTCCAAGCTTCAGTACCATCCCGATTTTGGGTAGAAGCTCTTTCCACAGCTGTCTTCTTGATCAATCGTCTTCCTTCTACAGTTATTGAACTTGATTCTCCTTTCTTTCGTCTTTTTAAAATTCATCCTGATTATAGTGCTTTACATACTTTTGGGTGTGTGTGTTTTGTTCACTTACCTCCTTTTGAAAGGCATAAGCTTGGAGCACAATCAGTTCAATGTGCATTTATGGGATATAGTCACTCTCATAAGGGATTTGTGTGTTATGATGTCACTAACCATCGTTTTCGCATTTCTAGAAATGTGACATTTTTTGATAATCAGTTTATGTTTCCTTGTGTTTCTCCTGCCATTAATGATATTGTTACTCTTCCTAAGTTTTCTATTATGCCTCAATCTATAGAACGTTATAAACCAGGTCATGTATATGTCAGAAAACACAGACAGCAGGTTCCCACACCCCTTCCCGACGCTGAACCGCCACCTGATCCTGTACCGGTTGAACCGTGGCGTTCTGGTCGAATATCTCGTGCACCAGATAGATATTCACCAGACAGGTATGATCCCTCACATACTTCTCTGATTGCCAAACTCTCTAGCATATCTATTCCTACTTGTTACTCACAGACTGTTAAGGATGTGCGATGGATTAAAGCAATGAATGAAGAGCTTCAAGCTCTTCAAGAGAATTTCACATGGGATATTGTCTCTTTCCCTCCCGATGTAAAACCTATAGGTTGCAAATGAGTGTATTCTGTGAAATCAAATTCTGATGGGTCCCTCAACCGTTACAAGGCTCGTTTGGTTGCGTTAGGAAACAAGCAGGAATATGGAATTGATTATGATGAGACATTTGCACCGGTTGCCAAAATGACAACTATCCGCACGATCATCTCTTCATCAAATGGATGTGAAGAATGCTTTTCTTCATGGTGACCTGAGAGAAGATATTTATATGACTCCACCTCAAGGCTTATTCTCGTCATCTAAAGGCGTGTGTAAGCTCAAACGCTCCTTATATGGTTTGAAACAGGCACCTAGAGCATGGTACGAGAAATTCCGCTCCACTCTACTTGGATTCTCCTTTATTCATAGTCAGTATGATTCATCTTTATTTATTCATAACACATCTACGGGTATTGTTCTGCTTCTTTTGTATGTTGATGATATGGTTATTACTGGTTCGGATCATGCTTCCATTCAACGACTTAAGCAACAGTTACAAGCCTCATTTCACATGAAAGATCTGGGTAATCTACATTATTTTCTTGGTATTGAGGTTCATTCTACATCCAAGGGCATCTTTCTCCATCAACATAAGTATGCTACAGATTTGATTTCTATGGCCGGTCTCGAATCGGCTAATCCGGTAGATACTCCTCTTGAGGTTAATGTTAAATATCATCGTGATGATGGTGATCTGTTGCCTGATCCCTTATTGTATCGACAACTTGTGGGAAGCCTCAACTACTTGACTATTACTCGCCCTGACATATCTTTTGTTGTTCAACAAGTAAGTCAATTCATGCATTCTCCTCGTCATCTTCACTTGGCCGCGGTTCGTCGTATAATTCGCTACTTAAAGGGAACCTCTCACCGCAGATTATTCTTTTCCGTTGGAATTTCTCTTCAGTTGAGTGCTTATAGTGATGCTGATTGGGCAGGGTGTCCTGATACTCGTCAATCTGTTACTGGTTGGTGCATGTTTCTTGGTTCTTCATTGATCTCTTGGAAAAGTAAGAAGCAAGCAAGAGTTTCTAAATCTTCTACTGAATCAGAGTATCGTGCCATGTCTACTGCTTGTTCAGAAATACTTTGGCTTCGTGGTCTTTTGGTTGAACTTGGATTTCCCCAAACAGAGTCAACTTCACTTTATGCTGACAATACAAGTGTCATTCAAATTGTTGCAAATCCTGTTTTTCATAAGCGCACCTAACATATCGAAGTTGATTGTCATTCAATATGTGACGCCTACGATAATCGATTAATATCACTTCCTCACATCAGTACTCAGTTGCAGGTTGCAGATATTCTTACCAAGGCTGTTCCACGTCCACGACATCAGTTTCTTGTTAGCAAATTGATGCTCCTTGACCAGCCGCATCAATTTGAGGGGGGATGTTAATCAGAAAATAATCAAACACATTTATTGTGAATAATTTACATTCATAGAATAAGAAATTAGCCATTATGAGTTGTAATTAGTTATTATGAGTTGTAATTACCGACACTATTATATATAGTATCAAATGCAGTGAGAAAGGAATCAATCCAGAATTTCTGACACACGACACAAACCTAGCACTCTAAAAATATTCAATTGTATACTTAAATGCTTGAATTCTAATGCTTGTTGTGTCCTCCTTATATAATAACAATCTTCTGGGATTTTCTCAATGGATTTGCGATTT
This sequence comes from Vicia sativa, assembly GCA_021764765.1. Lineage (NCBI taxonomy): Eukaryota > Viridiplantae > Streptophyta > Magnoliopsida > Fabales > Fabaceae > Vicia > Vicia sativa. The sequence continues at coordinate 205,916,670 of CM038794.1, forward strand.
GATTTGGTCTAAAAATATTGCAGATTCAATTGGATATTTGATTTGTACCTTGATTATCTTCAACAAAAATAAATGATTTGGTTTGTTACAAATTCAAATTTAAATTTCTTTAAATATGATTTGACCTTCACAGTTATCCAACAAATCATATAATCATATTGTTATCTTAATAACAATAAAATCTGATATAATCGTTGATAAAAGATTCTTTCAAAATGCAGCAGTAAAGGTCTAATGCGTCAGACCTAGATATCGAGCTATATGTTGGAATATCATGTCCATCCCGTGTTCCTTCTGCACATTCATACAACTTTAGCAAATTAGATCATTTTGAACACTCATTTCATGTTACTTTGAAAAATATAGTCAATCCAAATTACCATTTCACAAAGAACTTCAATCTCCTCCTTTAAAAAATTATGACAAAACAACTCTTTAAGATATATCAGTTTGTTCGAATCTCCAAGTCATAACACTTTGTTCTAAATATAACAAATGACGACCTGCAAATTCACTGACCTTCATCATCCAGTAGCAACACTGGTCTTCATCAGAGCATTTAATCAACAGTAGCAACATTCTTCAATGATTGAGAGTTTAAGCACAATAGTGGTAGTAGAAGTTAGTAGCACCAAGATCAAATGCTTACACATAATCCATTCAGTTCCTCTAAACCAAACATGCAACCACTCACAGACTTAGTCACACATGTCCCTAGTTAGTACATAGTTTGTATCATACAACCCTATTAACTAACAATCTTAATATGTAATCATTCATAAATTTAGTCATGGACAACACAAATAAGTAGTAGCTAATGATTAGGATATGTATAATATACTAACATAAATAAACTAACTTACATATTTATTTTTACATATACAAGGGCCAAATGACCTGCTTGATGCTCCAACATTTAGTACAACATCATTAGTACTCCTTTGAACAGTCAGTACTAAATAATCATTGGGTTTACCTGCACACAACAGATAAATCACTTCTCCTTAATTTCCTCCTGTTGCCATAATTTGGAAAACAGTTAGTACTTCAAAGAAGTCAGCTTGCATGAGGATACCGTGCATAAGGCCAATCTTGCAAGGTTAACATATTAGTACATACAGAACCTAATCATGAGGAAAATCACCAGAATCAACATCAAAAGATGCACATTATTATTACAAAACACAGTCTTAAGAATATCTTACAAATCAAGAATAAAACGAGTCTGATAGCCCGAATATGTATCAAATATTTGGATCAATTTACATGAATTTTATCTGCATGTTAATTAATTAAATTACTCTTTATTCGTATTATGCCGGTATTTTTTTTATGTTTTCAGAAATTTGATGTTTACAAGGCATGTGCGAAGAAAGTCGAGAAAAGTCAAGCAAATCGTAAATTTTGTAAGCATAATGATATAATAGGAAAAACGTTAATTAAGTTAGGTGACCCTCACCAAGTCATTTAATCCAACAGTTGCGGTACTTGCAAAAACTAATGGAAAATAAAGAATTAAGAAGAGAAAGCCCAACCCATTTCTAATGCGTGCGGCAAGCCAAACCCAGGAGCCCACACAAGGGTAATGATCGTTACACCTTGCCACACGTACCCTAACGGTCGCGATGACTTAGGAAGCGTCTCCAAGCCTTGTGACGACCGTCACACTCAACCAACTGTCCGTAGCAATCTCTACGGAGGCGAATCCGGAGGAGAAAAATCCTCAACATCCTATTTGTTTAAAGCGACCTCCAAGTCTATAAATAGGGCCTCAATCCTCATTTTTTCACACACTTTCTTTTTCACTTACCTTATTTTTACTCTGTCGAATTTATTTTCAGTTTTATTTTACCGATTCCAGTTTAGGTTATTTAGTAGTTTTTGCTTCTACTTTCTCGTAGCAATTTCCACATCGGGGATTGTTGTGAACTTTTGCTGATTCTAACCTTACGTTAGAATCGTGCTTTTAATTTTTCTTCATCATATTTATTTTTCGGAGCAACAAAGGGCAGATCTCACTGACCTGTGGAATACACTTGAAGTTAGTCAAATATTCCACAATATTATTTTCAAGTTTAATTTAATTGTTTTTATTTATTAATGCAAAAATTGTCTGTAATGCTTAGGTTATTTAAATTGCCTGATGTTATTTATTTATGTTGCGCTATTATTAAATCGTATAGTATGCTAGGCTAAATTTATTTATCGGTATGTAAGGTCATATAGCCGACGGGGTTTAGCAACGCCATTTGATCTATTCCTTTTAAAAGAATAATTTTTTGGTTTCAATTACTAGTTTTAAATATCAACTGTTTTGTTACCAGAGTAAAATACAGAGAGAAGTTAGGATCAATAAAACGAGAATTGTAGATAATAACTAGACAGTAATAATTGCGCATCAACTTAAAATACAGTGAGAACGCTTTTAAGTTGATTAGGTCTTATTTGCTTTCAAAAACTATTTTTAAATTCTAATTGATACAACGAGAGCGCTCACTTAGGTTTGATTGTAGGATCTGAATCAATAAACACGAGAGTGTGAGAAGAGGGTTTTCAAACAAATATTTTCTACTGGAAACTATTTTAATAATCCGAGTTGAGTCAATGAGTTGCTAAATTCCTAAAGTCCGACCATTACATACTGATATACCCCCTTGAATCTGAATTAGATTATAATCAGTTAGGTTCCCTAACCCCAAATCAATTACATTATTAGACTTATATTTATATAGTAACCTAAGATAACGATATGTTGACATTTAGTCCCTTAGGATTCAATAATCTTTAAAGTTAGACGCGATAGGACTGTATACTTGCGGTCTAGATTCTTTAAGACACACAAAGTCGCGATCAGAGTCCAGACAAGACAAGTAAACTGGAAACAACATCTTTCAGACTCATTCATTTATCTATCCTAACAAGGATTTTATTCATCACCTTCTGAATTTGAACCAATTTTTTCTTGAGCTTGAGCAATACTCTTCTTCAAACATTTCTTCTTGGTTGCGTATTTCTTCTTAGTCCCAATTGACTTAGAAAACCTAGAAACTGTAACACAATTTTCAACATCAAATGTAGACTCAACTCTCTTGTTCTTGTCACCTATTCTAGTGATAACATGACTTTTCCTATTTTGATTTCCATAATTTTGGCTCATCTTGGGATTAATTTGCACTTGAGGAGGAGAGAGAATAAGATAAAGGTAGGAAACAATTATTCTTTCTTGTAATGGAGTTACAGATAAAAGAGGTTGTGAAACATGTAAAGTTTTCTTTGTTTCATATGTAGTAAATATCAAAAACACCTCTGCACACATCTCTATCATCATTACTATAGACCCTTACCTATGCAAGTACCAAAGACCTTCCTTATTTTTGCATCCAACATTTTAGTCAAAATGTCTCATACTAATGTCACGGCATTTTGTCCCATATTGTATTTCGTCGCCATCTGATTCATCCAAATAAAGTCCCTTTGATTGCTTCCAACAATAGTGTATTCAGCTTCATATGAAACATTTTTCATTGGAGCAACAACATTATTCAAAGGGACATTCTTTGCTCCAACTTTCTTTCCTATAGAGGTCGTGCTATTTTGGACATCTTCTTGAACTTCTGACTCATACTCACTAGTCAGAGTAAGTTTCATCTTCACAAATCTTCTATCAAAATTATTTTTCATTTGAGCTTTCTGCTTCATGACTTCACCTTTCTCCCTTATGTTCATTTGAGGACTCATTCTTTGTTGCTTGTCAGTGACTTTGGTTTTTTTTGAGTAGATTCTTCAATTCTCTTATTTTGCTTGATGCTTTCCATGAAACCGACAAGAGTGGTGTCATTCTCCTCACTTTCTTCTTCTTCTTCTTCTTCTTCTTCAAGATTGATCACTTCTATTTGACCTCGACTAGTTACCTTACTTTTCTTTTCTTAGGGATTTGTCCCTTTCATTTGAGGTTATTCTTCACTTAATGAGACCGCAACAACATTCTTTTCGTCTAGGATGTTGTTTTTAACGTTATAAAAATAGGTACATCCACAAGGGTAGATGTGGATTTTGTGTGAGGACCACTTAATTCACTCTATGTCTTATTAGAGGGCCTAACATTTGGTTCAACACCATCATCAATATATAAATCAATATGTCTCTCATGACTAATTCAAGGTCGTCATTTGGATTTTCATATACAAATGACCTAACCTTTTTAGAAGTTTTCCCATTTTTTGACTCTAATATCTTTGACCTTATTCTCGGGATATTTCACTTGGACAATCATTTGGAGTGGAACAACTTCTTGCACATATTGATCCAAAACCCAAGTTTTTGTTAACAACCATGTTCCTTCCACCCTATTGACATTTGATTGTTGACTCATTATGTATAGTGTTTAATGAATGACTTGAGAGATGTGACTATCGTGTGATGAACGTGTGAAATTGTTAGGAAACAATAATTTTTGAAAGTTAAGAAATGAGTGCCTGATTTTTTGAAGAGGTAATATTTTGTTGTATTTTGAAAATGGTCCAATCTATAAATTATAATATCCACAAATATAAATAGAAATAAATATTTTTTTAATTAATAAAATAACTAATTATTATTATTATTATTATTAGTTATATTACATGTATATTTTCTTACTCTTCAAATATTTTAAAAAATGACTTTTTTTTTTACTTATTTTAATAACATATAATTATTTGAAAATTATTTTAAAGTAAACTCACATCTTGTTTTTCTAATTAAAATTGAGTATTAAAAAGAGTATTAACAAGAAAGTATTTTTGGTTTTTTCAAAATAAATATAAGTATAATTTAAATTTAAATTTCATATTATACAAAACAATTTATACTATATTTAATAATAAGTCCTTGTTAGAAAAAAAATGATTTTATCATAACTTAAAAATAAAATTTTAAATTTTGTTTTGGTTTAACTATATTATTAGTTATAAATAAAAAATATATTTATTTATTTATTATTTTCAATTTCAATTATCGTATTATATTTTAGTTGTTTATAAATGATACTAATTTTTATTAAAGCAATTATAGTTTTATTCCACTTTATTTAGTACAAGTCTATATAAATTTAATCTATAGCGAGAGTAAACCATATATAACAGGTATTCTATTTAACTTTTTAGATAATTTAAGAGATTAACATTATCAATTAAAAATAATTTGAACCTACACAATTGTTTAAAAAGAAAACAAAAATATTCATATCCCATACAAAATTTCATATCTTATCCTATAAAAATATATATAGAAATTAAAATAATAATATTTGGTATACAAATTTTAATGATATGATATTAATGGTAAATCTATTTATATCTTATCCAGAGTTTTACACCGACTTATTCCGCGTAACAGTTTTATTTTAACTGCATCGTCACCGTCAAATTTCCCCCATCAGCGATATCACAGCCATTAATATCGATCCCAACTTGTATATAAAGTGCCCTCCACCCTCATTCCCAAATACCAAAATCTATTTTTTTGTGATTGTAACCATATCCATTTAAGAAGAGAAGAAACAACATTAGAAACAACTCCAGTAACAATTTCTGCATGTTACAGAGTTTGGAGGTTGTTTTGTACTTATGTGTAGCAGAAGATGGAGAAAGTAGTAGGAGAAGTTTGAGGTTAAGAGACAAGAGGACCAATGAAATGGTGTCATGGGTGGTGTTAATATTATTTTAAAGTAAGGGTGAGGATTTAAGGGATAGAATAATAGATGAGATAGAGATTTTGAAGAGAATCTAAGGGCATGTTTTGAAATAGTTTTTGTTTTTAGTTTTTAAAAACTGAAAAGTAAAAATTAAAATATAATTTAGCTATTTCAGTTTTTTATTTTTAAAAACTGAAAAATAGAGAAGAGTTTTTAAAAAAATATTTTATTCAAACAAATTTTTAATTTTTAACTTATATTAAATAAAAAATATTTAAATTAAAATTTTATCCATCCATTTGATCTCAAAAATTGTCAAATGCGTGAATGGACGGTAGGGAATAATGGTCCTCGTGGTATTAGACAGCTATAAGATTTTGAAATTATAATCTCAAAATTCATAAATTGAATTTCACTCTTAACATTGAGTTTAATCGACAATCACTTGTGATATAAAATAATTTTACTTAATCGTCCAATAAAAACCGCAGATATATTATGTCATCTAAATAATTTCAAAATAATATACACTTACAATCATGTGGAATGTGGTGCTTTTTTCCATGAAACACCACTTTGAATAATTTTTTACTTTAAATTTCTTTTATAACATTTAAATTCAACAAGATTCATCCTAGAGAGGAATATTATCATGTAAATTATTTCATAAACTTGTGTTCAAACTTTAATTATTACAAGATTAACCATGCAAATCCAAAATTTGCTGCATGTGCCATATCATGGAAAAAAAACAACAATGGAAAACATAAAACCCACAAGGTTCAAAATGTCAATTAACTTTCAGCAGATCTTACAGAATTCTGCATGCATAGCTTCTGCTCATTCCAAGTCAAGCATCTGGGGTGTCTGAACGAAGAGCTGATAAAAAAACAATGGAGCACTTTAATGAGAAATAATACGGTAAATATAAGTTATAATGCAACTAAGTTAAACTGTGTCAAAGAAAAAGTAATTTATGTTTGAATGTTTTTACTCCAGAAGCAAATTTGATAAAAGACTGGTGCAAGTTTCTAAACCTAATAAAAGTAATCGTAATAGAACGGAATAAAAGCAAATTTGAAGCAATACTCAATGAAAATACAATTGCTTTTCATCAGTTTTGAGGTTTGGAAACAAAAACTATGTTTTGAAGGAAAATCTTAAGCAAAATCACATGGTTGAATGTAATTTTATAGGGTTGAATGTGATTTTAAAGGGTCTGAATTCAAATTAAATTAGTTTGACGAGTACATATTGCACACAGAGATCACATTGTTACAATGAGTTAGAATCAAGCAACAAATGATATCATCAAGCAACGAACATAGAATTTGGAATAGAACAGACCAATGACAAAAGATGGAAAAGCATCCTCTCATGGAATAGAAGTTGTGTATGCTTCATAAACGAGTAGTTCTTCGCATCGAACAGAAAATGATCCTCTCATAACAAGGTTGTGTTTTACAAAGAAAAAGGATATACACAGATATAAAGATCCTAACAAAAGTTGAACCTATGAATCATATATATAGACTACAATTTGTGGTGCCATATCTAAGACAAATAAACGAGACAAACCATTCCTAGACTCAACATTTTGTTTGAAAAATCATTAATCGAAGCAAATCAACCATGAAAATTGTAATTCGGGTATGAAATGAGACATGATAGCAACTAGATTTGTAGAGAGATAAGGGACCATACTAGGTTTTTCGGGCTTGCCATCAACCCATTTCGAAAGAGAGAAATGGACTTTCTCACGAGCAATAGCTTCGGTCTTGTGAGGCTCCTTGAGACAATTCCTAACAAGATTCGCGCATATATTGGAGTAAGTTATGTATGTCATCCCCGCTGCCCTCCAGAACGGCACTGCTCCAGTCGACGCCATTGATTAATGATAAGGCCCTGTTTGGATATAGAAGCCATTGAAAGAAACTATAGGACATAGAAGCATAAATTAATTACAATTTCAATTTCATCAATAAGATTGTCAACTGTCAATCCATAAGAATCAATTACAACAAATCAAACACTACTAGCATCATATTCCACCATCTTACCCAAATCGCATACACAAACAAATTCAGATTTCGAAATTTCACATAAATGTAGCAAATTGAATCACACAAAAAAGAGGAACAAACAAAAATCAGAAAATGGAAGAAGCGAATCGAATAGAGGATGAAAGGAACGATGGTTGATTTACCTGAGTTGAAGATGAAGAGGCACAAGCTAGGGTTTGTTCGCAAGGGTTCACTTCGATCGGTGGTTGTGATGTTCAGTTTCGATGCGGCAGGCGAGGGTTGCGAGAAGAGATAGATGTTCAGTTTCGTTATTAGATCATATGCTTTTGGGAATTCCATAAGCCCAAATTTACTTTGAAAATTTTGTTTCATACCCCTATAATTGAAATTCTTACCCCACAAATTGTGTACGGCTATGCTATGTGTACCCTGCTTTTATACACCAAATGTTTTTTACACCGTATACCTACCTTTTTTTAATGCTGCACATTTGATGAAAAATATTATAAAATTGATGAGTATATACTTTTTGTCTAAATATAGGGTGCAGGTGTATAATCAAGTGTCAAAATAATGTTTCTCTTTTGGATTGTAGAAATTGAGAATTTTTTGAATCAAGATGTTAGGGTTTGCTGATCGGGTTTTCTAAATGGATTCTAATAGAATATCTTCCTTTGATTACTCTTTGGTGTTGCAGGATCTTCATGGCTGTTGATTTTTTGGTTTCTTGATTTTTTTATTCTTATGTTTAATTTGGTTTTTGTTAGTTTTGACCTTGGAAGTTGCGTCAACTATTAGTCTTGATCTTTTATTATTCATGTAAAGGATAAGAACGATGAACGACTTTAGAGTAATCAAATTTCTTACGTATTTAATTTAATCTCTTAGATTGCGTGATTGAGATTTGTGTAAAAAATGTATAAGGTGGGTTGAAATAAAGAAAAAACAATTTTTTTTTAAGCACAGGTTTAGATTCTCGGTCAATGTCTTACAGGTGTGGGGACTCTTGTTTGATTTTGCGGACACTTGTCAGTCTCATGTTTCTTGATACAACAGATAAAAACCAATAACTACGACAGGGAATTCTAATTTTTTCAGGGATTTGTCCTTTGTTATTTTATTTCTTTGCTTTCATGTGAAGACACTCTTTTAGTTTTGATTAGTCTATTGATGTTTAATTGAAAAGTTCAGTCTTTAGGGTTCTGGATATCAATACTACTTTTTTCTTACAAAGGTTTGTTCTACATTTTGGATTTTGTATTTAGGAAGGGCAAAAGTTTACATAATTTTTGGGACATTCTGACAAATTGGCGGGCCTCTCTCTGTTAAGCTGATCTGCAACTTGGTTTGGAGAATTATGCTATATATTATTTATATCTTCTTGCTTCTTTATCTACAACCTATATGTCAGTTTAATTTTTTTGTACATTTATCGTCTGTTGCAGACCGAGTAAGTTTGTTGTACAACAAAAGTTTTCTGCTTCTTGGTCTATAGTGAAGAAATTGGAGATAAGTGTATCTGCTTCTTTGTATAACTTATCTCCGGTGAAAGAATAAAGAAGGATATACGTAATCCAAAATGTTTTGCTAGCTGGGGTAGATATTTTGTAGTATTTAATTTGGACAACTTGGTTAGGTGCGTTTTGACGATCTGTTCCCCGGTGTCTGTTGTTATTTCTGGATTATGATTTAGGCTCAAAGCTCCATTGATATTACGTGGAAGCTCAAATTGTCATGTTTCATATGCTGGATGTTTGTGTTTGGGAACCATCAGGTTTTCAGAGGTTGTGTTGCATTTAATTTGGTCATTTCTACTGAGGAAGACAATTAACATTTCAGTATGTTTGAAGCCAGGCAGTTTTAAATTCTTTTGAATTTTCTGTGAGTCTTATAGGGGGAAACAAAGAAAATGCAACCTTTCATTTTTATGGAAGTCTGGTGTGCTGTGGCTTGTGGCAACAGAGGTTAACATACTATTCTTCCAAAACTGGGAATAACCCTTCATTTTTATGATATTAGTATTTTATTTGATTATGTGTTCTAGGAGTGTTGGAGTTTTTGTATTTTTGTAGCAGAAGCATACAAGATTCTAGACTAGAATACATCTTTCTGCTCGAGCCAAGATAGTTGTTACAATTTTGTTATAATTGTTTCACTACATTCTCCCAAATGGATAATTGTCAGTGGTGTAGCCCAAAATTTTCTGTTTCACATGGAGCACCAATCTGCAATTCGTTGTGGCATAATATTATCAGAGTTATTATGTTCTTGTATGGTGAATTCTTCTCTTTTCTGTATATTCTGAATCTAGTTTTCTTGATTCCTTTAATTCCATGTGGGTGTCACAGGGAGTATATGGACTGCAAAAGCTGTGGCGAGATTATCAAGCACATGCTTTGAGCCTTGGGATAAAACAGGCCATTTTTTCCTTAAATGTACTTGTTATGGATTGAAGTGTTTTGATGGTGTGATGTGGTAATGTTGGTTTCGGTGTTTGTAGGAGAAAACTTTGACCACATGATTTCTTTGGGATCTATCTTCTTCGGTTTGGAATTCATTTTTATTTTATCACCTTCAATTTATCAGTTTTCATTTGGCTTACCATTGGCTGGTATGCTGTTTTCTTGGCTTAAATAGTTCCACTTTATTTGAACTTGTGCTCCAGAAAACATTGGACATTGGCATGTTATATGCTTCAAAGTTGAATTTGGGAAAAGCTCTATAAGCCATCATGTCTTCAAAATTGAATTTGTGAAAAGCTCTATAAGCCATCATGTGAATCATCTAGGTTTGTTGGAATTATTAGGATTTGTTGGTGTCTGTATTAAATCAAAATATTATCTTTGATTGCTTAATTAACATGAAGGGAATGACTACTCAATATCAAATTACCAGACATATTGTAGTTGGTGGCAAGTCCAAAAATATTGAAAAAGGTCATGCGAGAGTTATTGGATATGTGAGTTTATTACACTTAATTTATTTAAATATTTTGTATTTTGTTATCTGGTTTTGGTCAGGCTTACTGTGTTGAAAAATTTCTTTGTAGCATCAAGCCTTGGTTATAATGTGGTGACAATGACAATTACTTACCTGTATATATTTGTTCCACAAAAGTCTTCCCTTGATTTCATGCACAACATTGTTGAACAGAATTGTGGAGTATATCTCTTTTTGCCACCTTCTCTATTTTTCATCAATTTGTGGGCGTTTGATTTGTTGATCTACATGTAAAGAGAGACATTCTTTTACTGTTTATTTCTGTTATTTATTATATATAGGAATAGGAATCCGTGGATTTCATCTGGCACCTCAGTTCATTATTGGAACCATCATGTTCTGCAGAATGTAAGATATTTTGTAAGGAATTTGAGTCATGTACATTTCAGCCATAGTTTATAAAAATGTGCAATTTTAATGCTGTTTGATTTTTATAATCGTTGTAATGGGTTATTATTTAAATTATGCAATTTTAGTGCATTTGTTATTTTAATTTCTTTTGTTAAACGTTTAGCTTTTATTGTTTATGTGATTTCTGCATGGTTTTGTTCACTGTGATTCATCAAGATTTTTGACATGTTGGTTGGGTGTATGTAAGTTATAATTATATTTCAAGTAGCTCTACTCAACTAATCTTATATGTGAAATTATAATTAAGAATCTATTTGATGTTCATCTAGTTGAAATATCCAGATCCTTTCCATATTTTTAATTCCCAAAATAATAACCAAGAATGAAATCATATAAGTCTAATTTCTAAAATGAATCCTCTCTCTGCTAATTCTGATTGAAAGACATATGTGTTAAAATAGGAATCTATTTTACTGTATTGTGGTTTTTTATAATATAAACGTTCTTCACGGCAGCCTCAGTTATAATCTGGTGATCTATGGTAAATTCTTTTTATATTTCAAGATGTGCATACTATTTTTATCTTCATCTTTTGAGGTTGATCTTTTTTGTTTTTTTGAATGAGGTTTGATTTGGTATTTGTCGGTTTTTGTTTTAAGACTTGTCCCAATCTTTAGGTTTAGTCTAGTATAAGGTCGTGCAAAATATGAACTCTCATTCTTGGACAATGTACAAAAGCACGGCCGTCTCAACGGTTTATCTACTACTACGGTGGTCAACACTTTCTGTCTCCATTACTCTATGTCACAACCAGGTATGTATTTACTCATTTATAAAGTTAGATCTCATTCATATACTAACTTGAGCGTTGGAGTGCTAACCTGTTGCAGGTACTCCCTCTGACCACCACACCGGAAGTCTTACCACAACAGTTATCTTCGACCTTACATTGTTTCAATACATAATATTTATAATAGAATGTTCTATCAAATATTCTTTTGCATCAATTAATTTCTTAATGGATTTGGGTTACTTTACTGTGAATCCTTTGTTTAATTTATAGATATAATCTATGAAGCACATATGAAACTGACTTGACACATGTTTTCATTTGATAATTAAGAGATATGTTTATCCATTTTGCAGTGAGGAAAGAATTACATTCATATATCTAAAACCTCATGATATACTACACCCAAGAACAGAGAACAGCTCCAGATAGATAAATTAGATTTCTTCAATGACTCATTTTCTTTTCTTTTTCTGTCTTTTATTACAGGACATGCAAGTTGAATTTTGAACATGTTTTTCTGCAAGTTGGTTTGTCTTGATAACTTTTCTTCAAACCACACAGCAGCCTAGCTTTTTGATTTGGTGATTTTATTTAATTATTTTTGTTTCCACTCCAACATTGATAATGTCAAAAACATGGTACATCAACACCGCTACATATAAATGATAGTATTTAACTTTCATTTATCAATCTATTATTAAAGAGTTAAAAATATCATAATTAAAATTTGCTTTGATACATATTTAACCTTTTAGATGTGTGTTGGAGACTAGTCTGACTTTTGATTTGGCCCTATTTCTTGATTCTTTATGGAGCATATATTTCTCGACTTGTTATGTATTCTTTGGGGTTGCAGGAAAGGATGTACTTTTGATTCCTTGATTCTAATGTCTGTCTTCTATTTTCGCTGTTTTTTGGTTTCTTCTTTACTGGCCAGTTTTTTTTTTGTTTGTTTCTTGTTTCTGTCTTTTTGGGTGTTCCATCTGAGTGTTACAGGATTGCGAAAGCTGTGGAGAACAACTCAAGATAAATCCAATTTAATCCAATTTTTCAATGATCAGTTGTTATTTTTATATTTTTGGTTTGATTTCAAGACATTCCAAATGAACTGTGAACATATCTTTTCTGCAGTGCCGTTTTTCAAATTAATAACATCTTCATTGCATGAGATCCTCGATTTTAATTTGGGCATCTTTTGTAGATTATTTTAGTTTAATATTTTTCTGTAGACCATGTATTTCTTGATTTGTTATTTACTCTTTTAAGTTGCTGTAGAGGATATGATTTTTGATTTCTTGACTTTTTATTCTTTTTGGTGTTGCAGGAGAGGATGTCCTTTCGATTTTTTGATTATAAAGTTACTTGTTCTTGTTCACACAATCATACTTCTCTTGACTCTCTTACAGATTGGTTGACTAGAATTGTTTCTATTACTTAGATTTAATTCTTCATTTAAATTCAGAATTTCTTGATACAGCAACACAAACAGAAAATAATCCGAGATAGCTTAATCAAATTTTTCAATGGGTCATTTTTGCTATTTTTATGTCTGGCCTTTGATTGCAAGGCTTACAAATTGATTTCTAAAAGTGTTCTTATGCAGCGTGGTTGTCCAACCAATAACCTTCTTCGTAGCATGGAGCTCAGCATTTTGATTTTTGATTCGGTGATCTCTATCAAATTCTTTTTTATTTTCAATATTTCCTTATCAATCCGCGAAGCATATCTTTCTTGATTTGGTGTTTACTCTTTCGTGTTCTAGGATACACACGATTTCTTCTAGTAATACTTTCCTCTTGTTTGATCTTCATGACTGTTGACTTTTTGGTTTCTTGATTCTTAGGTTTAATTTGGTTTATTAGTCTTAACCTTGTAAGTTACTGTCTACTATTATTATTGTTAGGGTTTTAAATGATTGTTCTTTCACGTCAACTATTATTCTTTTGTACATATGGGTGTTTTGTGTTTAATTTGTTGGCAGCACTTATTGGCAACTCCCGTTTTGGTGTGAATTTCATGTCAAGATATTGCAGATTGATATAAAATAATGGTAATGTTTTGCATTTAACACCTTAAATTGCAGATTGAAACTTGTACTATTTTGTGTTGTGTTTTACAATTTTTTTAACAATATCATTTTATGTAGTATCCAGCATTGTATGTGTTTTACAACTTTTCAACAATATCGTTTTATGTAGTATCCAGCATTGTATAACCAAGCAATGAGATTTTTTTTTTTAATTTTTAAAATATACTCTTGGATTGTGAATTATTTTCATTTCATTTCTTCTATGTAGAGTTTAATTGTCCTTTTTTCTCGATTTACTCATTTATGGTTTTGTTTTCTCGATTTACTCCTTATGGTTCTGTTTCCTCTATTTACTCCTGTTTTCTCTATTTATGGTTTTGTTTTCTTGATTTACTCCTTATAGTGATAATCATTCAATACTCTTGAAAGCTGAAACTAAAAGAATATTGGCATGCACTTATCTGTATTGCAGTGAGCTGATTTCTAGGTATCTGGAGCTGTTTGCAATTCTTGATCACAATGGATAAGAACGATAATGGGTATATAGAAGAGTTGATCTTTGTTATTTTTATTTAGAATTTGATCACAAGACATAAAAGGAGTCACTCTTTATTATTATTTTATTTTCAGGCTTTGAACACAATGGTATACAATTTTAATTCTAAACCTGTTTTTCAGCCAGCTTGGCTTGTCATAATAATTTTCAATATATCGTGGAGCCTGAGTTTTTTTAGTTGGTGATCTCTTTTAAAATATTAGTTTTCAATAATTCTTTTTCCCATTTGGAAGCATATTATTCTTGATCTTTTATTTCCTCTCGTGTTGCAGGAAAGGTAGTTTGTGAGCATATTATTCTTCGTGTTTTGTATTCTGATCTGATACCTTTCTTGCTTGATTTTGAGGTTTGATTTTGTTCAGGCTTTTAACACCTTACATGTGAATTGAAATATGGCTGTTTTCTGCAATGTGGTGAATTCTGTGTAGTATCAAGCCTTAAGTTTATTTTGGTACTCAAATTTTTTTCATTGGATTTCTTGTCTGCCGATTGATTATTTTTGTTTAGTCTTCTTATTTATTCCTCTATGATTTCCAATTGGATATTTTAGATTTGATTAGTCTATTGATGTTTAAGGGTTCTTGACATCGATACTACTTTTTTTCTTACAAATGTTTGTTCTACATTTGGGTTTTTGTATTTAGAAAGCGCAATAGTTTACATGATTTTGTGACATTCGGATAAATTGGTGGGTCTCTCTCTATTATGCCGATCTTCCAACTTGGTTTGGAGAATTATGCTATATTCTTTCTTTCTTCTTGGTTCTTTTTCTACTACCTATCTGTTAATTTAATTTTTCAGGATAACTTGGTTATGTATGTTTTGACAATCTGTTCCCTGGGGTCTGCTGTTATTTCTGATTTATGATGTAGGCCCAATATCTCATTTGGTATTAGGTGGAAGCTCAAACTGTCAAAGTTTGTGTCCGGGAACCATGTCTTCAGAGTTTGTGTTGCATTCTTTAATTTGGTCATTTCCAATAAGAAAGACAATTAACATTTCAGTGTGTCTGATACTACGCAATTTTGGATTCCTTTGTATTTCTGTGAGTTTTATAGGGGAGACAGGTAACTTACACAAAATTAAATATGTGAAAAGCTCTAAATGCCATCATGTTAATGCAGTGTTATAACATGACCAAACCTAAGTCTTCTCAGGAACAGGTTAGGATGCTTCATCTAGGTTTGTTGGAATTATTAGGATTTGTTGATGTCTGTATTAAATCAAAATATTATCTTTTATTGCTTAATTAACATGAGGGGAAAGATTTACTCACTCTCAAATTATCAGACTTCTTGAAGTCGGTGGCAACTCCAAAAATATTGAAAAATGTCACGTGGGAGTTATTGGACATGTGAGTTTGTGACACTCAATTCCTTTTATTATTCATTATTGAAATATTTTGTATTTTGCTATGAGGTTTTGATCAGGCTTGCTGTGTTGAAGCAAGTAATTTCTTTGTAGCATCAAGTCTTGGTTTGTTTAATGTGTTGACAATGACAATTACTGTTAACTTACCTGTATATATCTGTTCCACATGAAATCTCTCTTGCTTTCATGCACAACATTGCTGAACAGAATTGTGGAGTATATCTCTTCTCTCTACCTTCTCTATCTTATAACAATTTCTGGGCATGTGATCTACATCTAAAGAATTATTCTTGTACTCTTTTACTCTTTGTTTCTGTTATTGATTATATATAGGAATAGGAATTCATTTCCTCTAAGGATTTCAATGGGCACCATAGTTGATTATTGGAACCATCATATTCCGTAGACGGTAAGATATTTTCTAAGGAATTCGAGTCATGTACATTTTAGTGATTGTTTCTTAGAATGTGCAACTTTACTTTTATTCTCTTTGATTTTATCATAGGTGTTATAGGTTCTATTTGTGGGCTGTTAAAGTGTCTGGTGAGATTTACCGCAACCTTGTGTATATTTTCAGTTATCTTTAGATTGTCTGACCTGCCAGGATTAATTAAGCAAGATTCTATGGAAAATTTGTTTCATTTCCTAAGATGAACAATGTGGTTGAGGCATATTTGGCCAAGTATCTCCATCCGGTGTTCGGTAAATTGTGTTATGGGTCATAAATTGTAGCTCCTTAAAATTGTGGCACATATTTGGCAAAGTATCTCCATCTGGTGTTCGGTAAATTGTATATAACTCTTATGTTGGTTGTTTTATATATTCTTCCCCTATTTCTAGATTTTAATCTGAAGATCTCTATATGTATATAAACACATCAATCCTTAATCTGTTACTATTTAAGTTTCTCTTCAATTTTAGAGCATTTTTTTTTTCTTCAATTTCTTTTGTAAGCGTTCAGTTTTTATTGTTTATGTGATTTCTGCATGGTTTTGTTCACTGCGATTTATATGGTAAATTTTAATTATATTTCAAATAGTTCTACTATAACTATTCTTATATGGTAAGTTATAATAAAGAATCCATCTATATCCTATTCATATCCCATAAAATTTTATATCTTATCCTGTAAAGATACAATAAATTTAAATGATAATATTTGGTATACAAATTTGAATGATACAACATTAATTCTAAATCCATATATATCTTATACAGTGTTTTACACCGCCTAATTTAGAGAAATTGAGAATTTTCCGAATCATTCAACTCTGATTTTATGGATCAATTATCAATAATTTTTTTATATAATTCTTCATTGGATAATCAAGATACTCGTTTATCTGTTTTGCAGCGATTTGGGATTCTTGATGTAATGGATATCGGAGAACGACTTTTGAGTAATCAAATTTCTTCAAACATAATTATTTTTTATTTCTCCGACATACGACTTTTCCGGATTGTTTGTTCCATCATGGCTTAATGTTAGGGTTTGCTGATTATGTTTTCTTAATGGATTTCTATTTCGTCTTGGTATGTTTTCTTAATGGATTGTTTGTTCCATCATGGCTTAATGTTAGGGTTTGCTGATTATGTTTTCTTAATGGATTTCTATTTCGTCTTGGTATGTTTTCTCAAATTGCTGATCGTGTTTTCTTGATGGATTTGTGTTGCGTCTTGATACATTTTCTCAGATTGGTCGTGTTTTCTTAATGGGTAGTTTTCCCAGATTGCTGATCGTGTTCTCATAATGGATCTGTGCTGCGACTTCATATGTTATCTCAGATGGCTGATCATGTTTTAATAATGGATTTGAGTTACTATGAATCATTTGTTTAATTATAGATATAATCTATGAAGCACATACACATGAAACTGACTTGACACAGGTTTTCATTTGTAATTTGATAAGTAAAAGATATGTTCATCCATTTTGCAGTGGGACAAGGATTGTCTTCATATATAAAACCTCGTGATACGACATACAAGAACAGAGAATAGCTCCAGAGAGATAAATCAGATTTCTTCAATGATTCCTTTTCTTTTCTTTTTCCTGGCTTTTATTGGAGGACATGCAAATTGAATTTTAAACATGTTTTTTCCGCAGATTGGTTTGTCAAAATAATAACCTTCAAAGCATGCTGCAGCCTAGCCTTTTGATCCGGTGATCCCTATTAAATTATTTTTGATTTCAATTCCAAGAGCATATTTTTCTTGAAGTTGTCTTTTGATCTTGTACAAGCTGTTGTTGAATTTTTTGTGTTTCTATTATCAGGGACTTATATCCTATGAAAATTGTCGTTACATAGACATTAATCTGTAATTGGCTGTGTCATACACTCATAAATTTTTAAAAATCCATTTTTAAAAATTCAAAGAAAATATCCATTTTTAAAACTGGTAATATTCTCATTGTTATTCTTTTATTTGGTGATATCTACTCTGACTAAGAATTCTTTATGTTTTTGTCTCTTGAAATTGTTTTCTTGATACAACAGATAGAACCGAGAACAATTTTAGAGAAATCCAATTTTTTTTTAGTGATTTGCCCTTTGTTATTTTCATTTCTTTGCTTTGATTTCAAGACATTCGAATGAACTGTGAACATGTTTTTCATTTTTTTGCGGAGTTTGTCAAATTAACAACATTCATTGCAAGAGAGCCTTGTGTTTTGATTGGGCCCTCGTAAATTCTTTTGGTTTAATATTTCTTGAATCCTTTATTTACTCTTTAGGGTTGTAGGAGAGGATGTACTTTTCAAATGATTTGTTTTTTGTTATTAACTCTTTTAAGTTGCAGGACATGAAATGATTTTTGATTTCTTGACTTTTTATTCTCTTTGGTGTTGCAAGAGAGGATATGCTTTCGATTTCTTAATTATGAAGTTACATGTGCTTGTTCACACAACCATACTTCTTTCGACTCTTATATATTTGTTGACTTGAATTGTTTCAAATCTACATCTTAGATTTAATTCTTCATTTAAATTCAGAATGTCTCGATACAACAATAAGAACGGAAAATAACAGATAGATAAATCAGAGTTTTTCAATGGATCGTTCTTTACTATTTTTATTTCAGGCTTTTGATTGCAAGGCATGCAAATTGATTTTTGAAAGTGTTTTTCTGCAGCGCTGTTGTCCAACCAATAACCTTCTTCATAGCATGTAATGGAGCTTAGCATTTTGATTTTTGATTTGGTGATCTCTATCAAATTCTTTTTATTTTCAATATTTCTTTATTGATTCTAAAAGCATATCTTCCTTGATTTGGTGTTTACTCTTTGGTATACACACGGTTTCTTCTAGTTCTATTTTCCTCGTGCATATGGTTGTCTTGCATTTATTTTGTTGGCAGCACTTATTGAAAACTCCCTTGAGTTTTGGTGTGACTTTTCTGTCTTAAGGTATTGCAGATTGATAACAAATATTGTTAATGTTTTGCATTTTTATCATCTTACTTAAATTGCAAATTGGAACAATATTATTTTCATTTCTTTTCTTCTATACAGAGTTTTATTGTCCTGTTTTCTCAATTTACTCCTTATTATGGTTTTGTTTTCTCGATTTACTCCATTATGGTTTTGTTTTCTCGATTTACTCCTTCGCAGATTGATATCAAATAATGGTGATAATTGTTCAATGGTGTTAAAATTAAAAGAATATTGACATGCACTATCTGTATTTTGTAGTGAGCAGATTTCTAGGTATCCGGGGCAGTTGGCAATTCTTGATTACAACGAATAAGGATAATGGTTATAGAAAGGAGTCGTTCTTTATTATTTTTATTTTGTTCGCAAGACATACGTTGTTAGGGACCTTATGAATGAAGATGGGCCTAGTGGAGCTAAGGCTTGGCTGGTTTATTCTAGAAGGAGGAGAGCATCAAATACCACGTGATTGGATATGAGGTGGCAATAGAGAGAGAATTGGTCTTAACCAATTCTGTTAGGGTTTGCATAAATGATTAGGGATAGATTACAAGAGGACACTTTTTGGAATCATTGTGTAATCATTAGAATGGAGAGCTATTAAGCACTCCATAGGAGCACAACTCTGTGGCAGTAGATTCCTTGATCTCTTTAAATCCCTTTCAATCATTCAATAAAACAGCCTTTTCTTATTATTCATCATTATATTTTTTATATTACTCTCATTATTTTTAGAGAACCTAACATACGTTTTGAATTCCAAACCTGTTTTTCTGCAGCTTGGTTTGTCAAAATAATTTTAAATATAGCATGGAGCCTGAATTTTTTTATTTGGCGACTCTTTTAAGATCTTTTAGTTTTCAATAATTCTTTATCCCTTTCTAAAGCATATTCTTCTTGATCTTTTATTTCCTCTGGTGTTGCAGGAAAGGTAGTTCGAGAGCATTTTATTCTTCGTGTTTTGTATTCTGATTCCTTTCTGGTTTCTTGATTCTGAGGTTTGATTTTGTTCTGGCTTTTTATTGCCATACATGTGAATTGAAATATGGCTCTTTTTTCTGTAGTGTAGTGTATTCTGTTTATTATCAAGCCTCGAGTTTATTTTCGTACTCGAATTTTTTTCATTTGATTTCTTCTCTGCCGATTCTTTTCATCTACTCTTATTTATTCCTTTATGATTTCTAAGTGGATGTTTTAGTTTTGATTACTCTATTGATGTTTAATTGAAAAGTTCCGTCTTAAGGGTTCTTATCATCTATACTACTTTTTTCTTACAAATGTTTGTTCTACATTTGGGTTTTTGTATTTAGAAAGCGCAAGAGTTTGCATAATATTTGAGACATTCGGATAAATTGGTGGGCCTCTATGCTTTGCTGATCTGCAACTTGGTTTGGAAAATTATGCTATATTCTTTCTTTCTTCTTGGTTCTTTTTCTACTACCTATCTGTTAATTTAATTTTTCTGTACATTTATTGTCTGTTGCTGACAGTAAGTTTGCTTCATTCTGAATCATATTCCCACCATTTTAGTTGGTCTATAGTGGAGAAATTGAAGATAATTATAATTGTATCTGCTTCTTTGTATAAATTATCTCCGGTGAAAGAGTAATGAAGGATCACGTTTTGACGTTCTAATCCCTGGGGTCTGTTATTTTTGATTTATGATGTAGGCCCAATAGTTCCTTTGGTATTATGTGGAAGCTCTAACTATCATGTTTCAAATTGGGTACAAGTACTTGCAAATTGGCTGGAAGTATGTGTCCGGGAACCATCATGTTTTCAGAGGTTGTGTCGCGTTCTTTAATTTGGTCATTTGTACTAAGAAACACAATTAACATCTCCGTGTGTGTGATACTCGGCAATTTTGAATTTCTTTGAATTTTACGTGAGTCTTATAGGGGAGACAAACAACCTCCTACGAAAGTGCTGTGGCAACAATGGTTGACAAACATTTTATGGATTTAATTTACTAGTTATGGATTGCAATAGCTGTGTTTTGATGGTGTGATGTGGCAATGTTGATTTCTGTGTTTGTAAGAGAATTTTGACCATGATATTGCTTTGGGAAATATGAAGTAATTTTCCTTGCGGGTTTCAATTTCGGAATTCGTTCTTATTTTATCACCTTCAGTATATCAGTTTTCATTTGGCTTACCAGTAACTCTACTCTGAAACAGAAGCTGGTATGCTGTTTTCTTGCCTAAAGTAGTCCCAATTTGGAATTGGCTTGTCAGATGATTCATATTTGAATTTATGAAAAGCTCTAAAAGATATCATGGTGCATGCAGTGTATTTCAAAACATGACCAACCCTAAGTCATCTAAGGATCTGGTGAGAATGAGTTCATCTAGGTTTGCTGAAATTATTAGGATTTGTTGATGTCTTTGTCTTAAATCAATCTAAAATTGCTTAATTAGCATGAGGGGAAAGATTTCTCAATCTCAAATTGTCAGACTTCTTGTACTCGGTGGCAACTCAAAATATTGAAACCAGGTCCTGTGACACTTCATTTCTTTCTAAATTCATTATTGAAATATTTTGTATATTGTTATCAGGATTTCATCATGCTTACTGTGTTGAAGCAATTAATTTCTTTGTAGCATCCAGCCTTGGTTTGTTTAATTGGGCACCCAGAATTCATTATTGGAACCATCATGTTCTGTGGACTGTAAGATATTTTCTAAGGAATTTCATTTCAGTCACTGTTTCTAAGAATGTGCAATTTTTATCATCGGTGTTATAGATCCTATTTGTGGGCTGTTAAGCTGTCAAGATTTACCACAACCTTGTGACAGTGTTTGCCATTTTTCCTATTGGTGCTCTTTCAGAAATCTTTTGAATGTCTGACATGCCAGGATTATGTAAGCAAGATTTTGTAGAAAACTCGATTTATTTTGTAAGATGAACAGCATAGTTGAGGCTTTCGTTTTCGATGAATATCTTTTTTGGTACATTTGGCAAAGTTTTTCCATCCGGTGTTCGGTAAATGTGGCTAATATTGAAGTCCAAAATCTGCAACTTGATGGCAATTGTTCTAATCAAGGTTGTTAAAATCTCGATTTAAAACTTAAATTCTAGATTTCACGTTTCTTGGTTAGTATTGTGTTAAATCATAGGTGAATTTTTTTTGGTAAAATCGTAACCCGGGACGATTTTAAATGATTTAAATTGCTCTGAAATCAGTGAAATCGTGTAAAATCGTTGAATTTTTACTCTTTTGTCCCAATTTTATCTTTTTTTATCAAATTTTAAAAATCTCATTTTATATTTTGCCCCTATGAAAATTTCTCTCATGCTATCAAGTTGAATATGAATACACTAATGAAGATGACGTTGTAAATGAATTCAACTTTTGATGAAGTTAAAGATGAAGATGAAAACACTTGTTTCTATATATAAGTCGTGTATATAAATTTAATATTAATATGAGGTAAACTCTATAATTTTACGTTTCGATTTTATGTTTCGATTTTATTTAGGCAAAATGAGTCAAGATAAAGATTCGATTTTGACAACCAAATATTTGGTTGTGTCATGTATTTTCTGCCTGTTTCTAGATTTAAATTTAAAGATCTCTATTTGTATATAAATACCTTATTTCTTAATATGTTGATATTTAAACTTCTATGCAATTTTAGTGCATTTGTTATTTCAAGTTCTTCTATGTGTTCAGTTTTTAGTGTTTATATGATTTAAACTTCTATGCAATTTTAGTGCATTTGTTATTTCAAGTTCTTCCGTCTGTTCAGTTTTTAGTGTTTATATGATTTCTGCATGGTAAGTAATTATATTTCAAATCTATTTGATGTTCAGCTAGTTGCAATATCCAGAACCTTTCTCCGTTGTCAATTCTCAAAATAATAATAACCAAGAATGAAATCATATTGATCACATCCTTAAGTGGTAATTTTGATTGAAAAACATACGTGGTGAATTATGAATCCATTTTCCTGCAATGTGAACATACTATTTTTATCTTCAGCTTTTGAGGTTAATTTTTTTATTTTATGAATGAAGTTTGATTTGGAATTTGTTGGTTTTAATGTTGGAGTATGCTAATGATTTGGTGATGTTACTGTGTTCTTTTAGGTTTTTATTTAAGACTTGCCAGAATCTTTATGTTTAATCTTGTAAGAGTGTGTAAAGTAAACTGACCTTTCATTCTTGGACAACTTACAGGAACACGACCCCTTCCATCTCAATACAACTATAAGTCGTCTACATTTCACGCCGAACTAATCAAAGATAATTATATCCGTCTCCACTATATAAGTGTGTTACTTCATGTCAAAGTCAGGTAGGTATTCTTTTACTTATATTTTTTAAAGTTTCATCTTATTCATAAACTGACTTGAGCGTTGGAGTGCTAACTTTTTTTGCAGGTACCTCCTCTGTTCACCGCATTGGATATCTTATCGCAATAGTCAATTTCAACCTTACCTTGTTTTAGTAAGGAATAGTTTTAGTGGAATGCTAACTTTTTTTTGCAGGTACCTTCTCTGTTCACTGCATTAGATATCTTTTCGCAATAGTCAACTTCAACTTTACCTTGTTTCAGTAAGGAATAATTATAGTAGAATGTTCTTCCAAATATAATTTATCTTAATATGATGTGATCATGTTCACTTACCTTTCCCCATAGTGGAATATGAATTTGTTTAAAGCATGTCGTCTGTTTTGAAACAATAATATAAAGTGTAGTACTAAACTTCAGGTTAAATTTGGTACAATCTTAAGTGTGATTTTATTTCATCTCCTTTTTGTTGTCCTCGTCTATAGTCCTCTTGATTTTTTTTCACTCCTTTTTATGATATACTTGGGTTAATCTAGTTATTCTCCAAGCTTTCTTAAGTTCATGGAGACTAAGTTAGCTATGATTTAATCATGACAAATGTTTATTTAACTCTAATTTAAATATGAAAAATTTGAATCTCCATGTATTAAAGTCCATCTAACATACTTTTAAAGAGACTACTCCCTCTATAACGATGTACATTTGACTATTAATATATGTATAGATTACATAAATTAATTGTTAGATGTACTAAAAAAGTCAAATTTATTTATAATTCATTACATTATATTATTCAGGTTGTTTCAGGGTAGATAGCTCAATTGTAATTGAGCTTTGAAATTATGATGGAAATTATAATAAAGAAGTTAATTTTCATATTGATTGTGGTTCCATTCTATGACTTGTCTCTCACTAGGCTGCGCTAGTCGGGAGCCCATCTTTTGGGCCATAGGCAAAGAATGATATGGTCATTTTGTGCTTCGATAGTGCATCTTTTGGTGGTTTGGTATTTTGTTTTCATCAATCTATGAAAACAGATAACATTGCTTCGATAAGTTGTCATAAACTCCATAGGAAATGACAACTTATCAATCTATGTTAGTACTTCTTTGATTGTTTCCACTGGTGTCTTATGGTGTCTTGCATTTCAGACTGTCATTTGCAATGTTGATGAAGATGGCCCTATTTGAAGATATTAAATTTCACACTTCTACTTAAATTAATAAGTGAAATTTCAACTTCTATATTACCTATGAAAACAGGTAACATTACTACGTTAGGGCCAGCTTTTTTCCTAAGTATTTCTGATTCTTTTTGTATGCGTTGTCCTGTAATTCTCCTTTCTTAGGTCCATATGCTTCTTCTCTAGATTTGACAACAATTCTTTCATCCGCAAGAACAACATTACTTCAGATTGTTCTTCGTATTTGCACTAAATGTGTTACTTGGTAGTATTGATAAGTGCTTGGATAATTGGCCAACCGGTGTTTCAAGGTTTTTAATGGAGGCTTTGGTATTGTTGTGATTAGCCATAGACATGCATTAATTAATTAAGGGTTTTTGTCTTTTTGTGGAGGTGTTTCACAATAATATTGAAAGTTTGTCTATTAGACATGATAATCTCAAATCTCCATCCTTGAATAAAAGAATTTTTCTGTAGAAAATTGTTATTACGATAGTTGCCTTTGATTGCCTATATGATTCACTTCTTCATTAGCAAGAAAAAGATCATGTTGGATGTTCTCCGCCACAACCAAATGCAAGTTTCCCTTTGTTGATGTACTTAATGTATCCCTTTCAAATGTCGTGGAAGCTTTGACCGTTGTTCATTCAGTTCATTCACAATGTGAGTTAACATCTTGTTTTGAGAAAGAATGACAATTAGTTATATGTTATATTTCTTTATTTCGGAAAGGTTTATTTTGAGATGTTATTAGGGGTGTTCATTGGTTTGGATAAATCCGACGGATAAATCCGAACCAAACCGTAATTTGAACTAAACCATAGTGTTTGAGTTGAATATTTTTTTAGTTAAGTAAGAACTAAACCAAATCAATGAAATTCAATGACAATTGGTTCGGACATCGGATTTTCAATTTTATACCCGCAAATCCAACTCAACCCAATCATAATTAATTATCTTAATAATTACTACCAATCTTTTAAGTTCAAGAAGAAAAAAATGAATGTGGACAAGTTATTCTATTTTAATTTGTTATTATAAAATTATTTGTATATTGTGGTAACTGAGCATAGAGTTAGAAACACATTTATTATCATACTAACTCAAGTGATTAATTATAGAGTCAAAAATCTTGATGTTATATATTTTTCTGGTTTGATGTTTTAGAATTTATTAATTCTAATATTTACGATTAAACATTATTTTTATATTATTATGAAAAATTATTTTTTTGTAAATAAATTATTTTTAAAAATATTTTTGTGTTTTTTATCTATCCGATCAATTCAATCCAAACTAATCCGTTATTTCTCGGTTTAGTTTGGACTTTGTCGCAAAAATTTGTAAATGCAATTCAAATCAATTTAAATAATTTTAAATTTTAATCGGTTTGAGTATTGGATTTTCTCAAAACTGAATCAAACCGGCCCGCGAATATCCTTAGATGTCATCAATCATTAAGTGTTACTCACTCAATGATTGTTGTTGCATCTTTCACATTTTTTGGACATGAGAGAACTCCTAACACTTGCATCTGATAATAACTTTGATTGTTGTTAGAGTTAATTCCTAAAAATGTGTATATGCATGATTTTGTCAAAATTGTATTTTAGACGTCTTCTCGGTATGAATTTTTATCTTTTTCACGTTTCGTAGAGATTTTTCGTTGCACCTTGGGAAAACATGATGGTTGTCTTAGCTTCCATACATTTGTTGAACATGATGGTTGTCTTAGCTTCCATACATTTGTTGAGAGGGATGAATCTATTTTAAAAAAAATCTTCCAACATGTGTCAATTTTCATTATCGATCAGGGTTGATTAGATATCACTCTTTTGCTTTGTCAATAAGTGTGTCAATTTTCATTATCGATCAGGGTTGATTAGATATCACTCTTTTGCTTTGTCAATAAGTGAATGTAGAAAGATATCTTAGAAATACCACCTCTTCCTCCTTTTTTAGAGCTCCTAGCGTATTAATAATTTTATAAAATTTGTTAGATCTATGTAAGGTCTTCATGATTTAAACCAGCAAAAAGGTTAGCAGAAAGAATTTGTAATAAGCTCGTTTTCATTTCAATTTTTTGGACATTTCTTTGTGGGACTATTTGATATGGTGCGTCGAAATTGTCATTTTGATTTTTGTTATTGTCGACTTCAATCATTGTTCTGTTTTGAGATTGATTTTAGATATATCTCTTGGATCTTCTTTTTTATTTTTCATATTCTTACTTTTATTTTTGCGTGCATTTCTTTCAATTTTGAGATAGAATAACAATTGTTCTGCAGAAATTCTACCTCGCATAAACTAGTGAAAATCAGAGCTAATTCTAGCACTTAAACAATATTTAAAATCGAGCAAATCCTAAGAAGTTGTGTCATTTTTTACGTAGAGCATAAAAATATTTTTTATAATTATTGTATACACAAAGTCAGGTTGTTTGAAAGACTCTTCAACAATTTTTACACTTCTAAGTAGAGTGGGATTTTATATTTGTTTTGATGTGTGAAAATAAATGACATAAAATAAAATATAAAATAAAATAAAGATTTATGTGTTAACACTAAGAAATATCTAGGAGTAGATTTTGTTATTACATTTTATCATGTATAATCATAGGTTAGTAATGTGCTTCACTAATCTGTTATTAATACTACCAATTGTTTCTCTCATTTGTTTCTCATGCCAGTCTCCATGTCATTATATAAGTGCATTACCTAATATTTGATATCTTGATCTAGTAACTAATGCAAGGCATTATGTTCAAACATTTATAAGGAAACAACACTTTGCATTGATTCCACTATAATATATGCAAATATTGTACTTAATCTTATATCTAGGCATTAGCATCCAGTAGATGATTATCCTGGATCTAATAGTGACAAGCGTCTTTTGTACGTTAATTTGTACCATGAAAATAAGTTTCAAGTAGCAAATCTAAATTAGGCATTAGATTAAAGACTCGTCAGTATTAAAGTTTGAGTGAAATTACATAAACCATCATGACCTATTTAATACATGGATATAATTATTACATTTAACCCATAACAAAGAGATTATTGCCTACGCGTACTCATCCTAGTTATTTTGGTAATCCTGCGTAGTTGAGCATGGAAGTTTATTTACCATGTTACTTGAGCAGCACTTTGATAAATGTTCGAAAATGGATTTCATTCTCTTTATAAAAGATGGAATTTATCGAATTAATGAAGCACTTATTAATTGAAAATACACGCTTTATTAACAAAATGATACTTGATTAATGCGGGAAATGACAGAAACAAAGAAGAGAAAAACAAAAACTTATTCTATTTCGCTATAGCAAGCTTGCAGCGAAGACATCTTCACTAAGTGAACTATAGTTTGCTAAAAAAACTCAATTCAGGAGCAAAACATTCAAGTTGGCTAGAAGCGAAGTGCAGCGAAGGCCCGAGTCGCCAAGTGAACTATAATTTTCTTAGAGAAACCAAGACAGAACCAAAACACTCGAGATTCTCTAATGGTGAGAAACAGTGAAGAAAGTTTGCGTAACAAAATTTGGCGGCTTCTGCAAGGCAATTTGACAGTTCAAAAACAGTGGAAAATAAAGAATAGTGCGCTTAGTGAACGCCACTTTTCTAAGCGTACTCAGTCGGCTAGAAATGTAAAAAAAATGGGGACAAGTCAATGCAGAAGGAGACCATATCATATTTGGAATACAATTTGTAATAGTTAAGAAATTTTGTTAAATTCAATTTTAATAGATACTAAGGGGAGGGAATCGAAGAATCGAGTTGGATATGCATCAAAGGATCGAAGAATCACCAATTCTTCCCTTTTGTACAAGCTACCATGACAATGGCAATCCAAACTCCTTCTCTTGTTGGGATTTGAAGAACTTATCGTAATTGTATATATGTATACTTATCGATTATAGTTTTAATATAAACATGTTTTCATGATTATCAATTTTATCTTATTATTGTTGTTAGATCTTATGAATTTGAACTGTTAATGAGAATTACTTTTGAGTTCATGAATCAAAGATAAATGATCACTTAAACACTAATTTCTAGACATAGAATTAGGTTTAGTATTCCGCATCAAATGATTGATTTTTATATACGATCAAATTGTTTAATCGATCGAGACATCATCGATTCAACAAACTAATTGGAACCATGAAACTATCATGTAGACATACATGTTGTTGTGAAAAGTAGTGGAGGTATGAACTAATACATGGTTGTCCGTAAATTAATTAGTGAATTGCATTAGTAAAACTCTAGAGGAAATTTAATCCCTGCAAGATATCTTATCATATCAAAACATCGTTTATTGCATTTTGTCTATTTTACGTCTTTATTACTCATATCAAATCATTATTTCCATAAAATTAAACTTGAATGATATCAATAGTCTAGATGTTTGTAATATCGCTCTTGTGTATGTAGATACGATAGTAAAATACTTTATTTTGATTTACACAATATCACATTTACACCTTTGAGCTCTCTCGTATTATCTTATTGTAGGCAAATGTGAACCTACTTCAATTTTGTACTACCTCACGCCACAAAAATTTCCCTAAAACTGAATTGGATGCCTCTATTTATAGGAAATAATTTTTTACCCTCGCTTGGTGAATCGCTCTTGCACCCAACGGTCATGTTTTCTTCTAGGATAAGAAATTTTAGTTGTCTCGCAAGTGGCCCTAGCCGCCTTGTCTCTATGATTATCGTAAAAACCCTTTATTCACCATAAATTACTTGAACTTGGAACCGTCATATAGCCTCTTAATCTCATTTAACGTGCTTGTATCTAGGTCTAGCAAGCCTTGAATTTTAGGGTTTTGATTTGGCTTATACTTTGCATGTTGAATCGTGGTTTTCCAATCGTTTTTATCTGATTTAGTTTATACAAACTAGCAAAGTCTAAACAAGTGTTTTTATCACTTTTCAGAGACAAATGGAGGGTTTTATTATATTGATTGCTTGTAAAATAAGTTAATAAGTGCTTACATATTTTATGTATTTTTGGAACTTATCAACAAGACATGTGGTCGAACACATATTTTATGCGATATTATTCATGCAATCCATTTCTTCCTCGGTTGAAGGGTGTGTGTTTTTTATAGACACGGACCATGTTGCATAAGTATGAATCATTTCTTGGAATCAACTGTATTAAAGCATCTTAGAACTTATTCTATGTAAGTACTCTGAATTAGGCCAAGAATTT
The DNA here is from genome assembly GCA_021764765.1 of Vicia sativa. NCBI lineage: Eukaryota > Viridiplantae > Streptophyta > Magnoliopsida > Fabales > Fabaceae > Vicia > Vicia sativa. Next base: position 205,946,598 of record CM038794.1, read on the forward strand.
TTGGTAATTTATCTCTATAGAATATAATTCCCAATATATAGGTTGCATCACCTAAGTCCTTAACAAAAAATCATTTAATAGCCAAGTTTTCATTTGTTACAAGGTAGGGACATCATTTTCAATGAGTAATATGTCACCTACATATAGCATCAGAAAGTCAACCATGATCCTGCTAACTTTCTTGTAGATATACGACTCATATTTATTTTTAATGAATCCATGTCATTTTAAACTTTCATTCAAAAATGAAGCTTCCAACTTATAGAGGCTTGCTTAAATCCATATATTGGTCGATGTAACTTATGTATCTTTTTGCTTCTTCTGGTATGTAAAATCTTTCAAGATCCTTAATGAGATTCACATTAAGGAAACCAATATTTATATTCATATTTCATATTTCATAAATATGATATGCATCGATAACAAGTAAAACCTGAACAGATTTGAGCACTGCAATTAGTGAAAAGGTTTTATCATAGTCTACATATGAATTTTCATATAGCTCTTAGTAATCAATTTTGTCTAATAGATATGTACCTTACCATCCATGTGGGACTTTCTTTTGAAAACCTGCTTTAATCATATAGGATTAACTCCTATAGGAGGCTCTACCAAGGTCTAAACCTGGTTTATATACATAAATCCCATTTTTAGATTTCATGGCCTCTAGCCACTTCTCAAGGTCATGACCATTGGTAGTCTCTTGATAGGTCAAATGTTTATCTTGATCCATGGGTAATACATCTCTTAATCGTTTATTAAATATTTGTTGTGAATTGGATGCCTTGAAACAAATATATATAAGCTTGTAGGGAAAAAGAATGAAGAACACGATGAACACAAGGATTGGTTATTAACTGCTATTCTTTCCTTACTCTTAAAACAAGATTACAAGTATACAAGAATAACAAATAACCCTATCACCCTAAAATAGGATTTGCAGTATACAATGATGAGAGACTAGTATGCTATTTATAATAAACCTAACATACTAAACTAATGGGCTTTTATCACAAATACCCATTACAAGCTAACTTAACCAATTGGACATAACAAACAGGCCCAATTCGATGCTAACAATTCTAGCATCCTTCGACACAATAGAGTTCGACCCAATATCTCACAAATCTCCACCTTGGAACAAACTCTATTATCAACTAACGAATTAATTTTCTTCATGCAGCTTTATCAACTGCATACAGTGGAAAAACTTGCAACTAGGCAATATCTTGGTGATCATATCAGCAGCATTATGATCTGTCGAAACCTTCAGCACTTGGACTTCTCCACGCTCGATTACCCCTCTGACGAAATGCAACCTCACATCAATGTGCTTGGTTCGCTCATGATAGGTGAATTCTTCGACAGTGTATTGCACTTTGACTATCACATTTAATGTGATAACTTCCCTTGAATTTTCAGCCTTAGCAAAACCTTCAAGCCACAATGCTTCTTTCACGGTTAAAGCAATATATTCCGCTTGGTTGATAATGCAACAACCTTCCAAGTGTTGCTTTCCAACTAATAGCTGTACCAAACATAGTGAAAACATATCCGAAATAGATTTTCGGAATCCATACAACCCGCATAATCGAGTCGACATATCCTTCGATCCGCTTTACCATCTTCACCAAAAGCTCCACCATAAATTAAGACTGCTCAGAGACCCATTTATGTACCTTAGAATCCACTTCAATGCTTGCTGAGCCTCCGGATTCTCCATGTACCGCTTACAAGACTTCTCGCATATGCTATGTCGGGTCTAGTACAAACCATAGCATACATCAAAGAACCTACTACATTAGCATATGGGATGCTATTCATATAAGTTCTTTCGACCTCGATCGGACATTGATTAATACTCAACTTGAATTGAGGGTTTGTTGAGTCACAACAGCTCAATTCGACATACCAAACTTTTCGAGAATCTTTCAAATATGCCTCTTGAGATAAGCATAACTGACGCTTTCTCTTCGAATGTCAATTCCAAGAACTCGAAGTCGCTCCTAGATCCTTCATTTCGAACTCCTTATTGAGTTCAGCCTTCACCCTCAATACCTCTTCGACATTGTTACTTGCTTCTTTCTGAGTGAAACCCCTTGCAACCAACCTTGCCTTGTATCTTTTCGACGCCACTCCTTCGATTCCTTCCTTAACTTTGAAAATCCATTTACGGTGACTAACCCGGCTCTAGCGTTTCTTGATCAATTCCAAGTGTTGTTATCATGAAGAGACTTCATCTCATCATCCATGGCATTCAGCCATTCAGTCTTATTTCGACTCCTCATAACTTCCTTATGGTCTCTTGGTTCTTCGTCCAGAACCTCACTTGCAGAGATTAAGGCATAAGCTATAAGATCTGCATACCCAAACCTTTGAGGTGGTTTGATGACTCTTCGTGTCCTATCTCTTGCCAATAGATAGTCATCAACAGCTTCCTCAACTTCATCAAGATCATCCGCTTCTTCGACTTTATCGGGATATGCAATTCAAGATCAACATGCTCCACCTCAACAGGAATATCTACCTGTTCCAGCTCTTCGCCAGATACTTCTGCACTTCGACCAATATCATCCGTTTTCTTGAAAGCCATTTCAGCTTCATTGAAAACAACATCTCGAATGGTGATAATCCTTCTGTGACCTGACTCTAGGCACCATAGCCTATAAGCTTTGACTCCGTGGTATCCCAGAACATGCATTTAAGAGCTCTAGGTTCGACCTTGTCTTGCCTAATGTGAGCATACGCACCAAATACTCTCTTTGTCGAGATTTGGTGGATGTCCCGACCAAACTTCTTCAGGTGTCTTCATATCTAACGCAGTCGAAGGACATCTGTTTATCAGATATGTTGCTGTCGAAACTCAAAAACACCTTTTTAAGCCAAGACTAGTCAAGATGCATCTAACTCTCCAAGATGGTTCGATTAAACCTTTCACCAAACCATTTTGTTGTGGAGTGCTGCAGAGTTCGTGTCTTGCAATACCGAGGCAGACAAAAGTCGCCGAATGCCTCATTGCAAAATTCAAGACCATTGTCTTCTCAACCTCTTGACCTTTCTCGCGGTTTGGTTTTCGACCGAGTCTTCCAACCTTTGAAATTCTCAAAAGTTTCATCCTTAGTCTTCGAATGAATACCCATAACTGGAGTAGTCATCTACTATGGATAGAAAATACCTTGCTCCCGAATGTGATGGACACCTTGGGCCCCAAAGATCGGCATGGATGTAATCAGGGATCCATGTGTTCTTTGTTTGCCTTTGTTGAACTTCACTGCAAGATTTTCCAAGTACACAAGGTTCACAAAACTTAAGCTTTTCGACTTTGTCTCCACCAAGCAAATTTTGTTTCCCATTCGACCGGACCCTTTCACCGACATGGCCTAATCTCATGTGCGATCTTCGACAACGGTTTCGTGGATGCAACATTTGTCGAACCACTTACAACTTCAACAAGGGTATACAAGTCTTGTTTCTTCACGCCTCAAGACTTCCTTCGACCCTTCATGACTCTTAGGATACTTTTCTCTCCTTGAAAACATATCCTTTCTTGTCGAATTCACCAAGAGAAATCAAATTCTTCAAATCAGTACATACGACTTCATCAATAACCTTATTGACTCATCATGGAGTTTGAATCTCACGGATCCAATACCGCAATCTTGCAAGCTTTGTTGTTTCAAAGAATACGGATCCACCATCTTGATCACATAATTCCTCGAACAAGTCTTTGTTTGGAGTCATGTGCCAAGTGCACCGAATCCATAATCCATTCCTTCGACGAGTCTTGCTTGAAACCACAAGAACATCGGATGAGTCGAAATCATCTTGAACAATAGTGCATTGCCATTATCCTTTCCTCCATGATCTTTCAGCTCGGGCACACTTTTCTTGTGTGACCCTCCTTCTTACAATGATAGCATCGAATACGGATGCTTCACCACCGTAAAACTTCGCGACTTTTACCTTTCTTCTTGTCGAACTTATTATCCTTTCGCAAGAATTTTCCTTTAACGGCCAAACCTTCACCAACCGTCAAGGTTTATGCTCCTTCGTTCATTCAAGTCCTTCGAATACAAGGTGATTGAACCTCTTCAAGGGTCGGGACTCCCTTCCATACAAGAGAGTTTCTTTGAAGTGGGCATGTGATCCGGCAACGCGCAATAGCTTGATCTTCATCATCGATCTTCACATCAATATTTTCAAGATCAAGAATCATCTTGTTGAACATATCCAATGCTTTACCAACACTTTGTCTTCAATCATCTTGAATGAATACAAAGCTTGCTTGTGTAGAGTCGATTCACCAACGATTTAGTCATGTACAAACTTTCAAGTTTCACCCATAACCCTACCGTCGTCTCCTTTGATACCTGTCGAAGAACCTTATCACCAAGGCTCAACAAAATTGCATTGTGGGCCTTCTCTATCATTGCCTTCTTCTCAGCTGCCGTCAACTCTTCGTTCATGGTTGACTCTCCCTTCAACGCTTCCAAACAACCCTGATGAACCAGTAGGGCTTTCATCTTCAAGCACCACAGACCGAAATCGTTCACTCCGGTGAACTTTTCAATCTCATACTTTGTCGAAGGCATCTTCTCCACGCTCACCGCACCAATTTGTTGTGAATTGGATGCCTTGAAACAAATATATATAAGCTTGTAGGGAAAAAGAATGAAGAACACGATGAACACAAGGATTGGTTATTAACTGCTATTCTTTCCTTACTCTTAAAACAAGATTACAAGTATACAAGAATAACAAATAACCCTATCACCCTAAAATAGGATTTGCAGTATACAATGATGAGAGACTAGTATGCTATTTATAATAAACCTAACATACTAAACTAATGGGCTTTTATCACAAATACCCATTACAAGCTAACTTAACCAATTGGACATAACAAACAGGCCCAATTCGATGCTAACAATTCTAGCATCCTTCGACACAATAGAGTTCGACCCAATATCTCACAATATTCATATCGCTCAAGTTGATGAATATCTTATTTGACTTACGATGGTCTTGTTCCTATATAAGCAAGTTGCTCTTCAACAACTTCTTTTGTTTCCTGTTATTGTTCCTCCAAAGGCGTGTCAATGTTCTGTGATTCTTAAATTTCTTCACGCTCTTTTTTGTTGGGGTAGAATATAAACTCAAATGATCTATAATGAGGGTTGAATAAACTATTCCCAAAGAGACCAAATTAAAAAAATGTTTTTTTAAAATCCGAGTTTAGCAAAAAGAATTATTAGTGTAGTGGAATTTTCGTACAAAATATATGATTTTAGAATGATTTTAATATACACTACACTAGAAACTAAATGAATTATAGATGAAGAGATTAAACCAATCAATGCTTCAATTGAATCAAAATTTGATTTACATGAGATGTGTAAATCGAAACTTTTCAATAGAGCAAGGAATTTATTATTACAATTTTCAAATTTAATCAAAAGGAATAATGTTTAGGGTTTTAATGTGACACAAAACTAAATATTATACACATACCATTCTCACCAATAAATATGAGAGAGAGAGAGAGAGCACTTCAACGTAAAAGAGCACCAACACACCAAAAATGAGAAAATGAAAAGGTTAGTCACTTTAGTGTATTGTTGTTAAACATTGTTGCTAGTCTCAAAAATAGAACAAAACTTCAATGAAAAGTTTTTACATTTCAAATTTCGAACTTCGAACTGATGGAAAATTAACGCACAATAAAAGATCAATACGCATTGGAAATAAAATTTTCCAAACTTGTAAGAACATTGAGGATCAAGAACAAATATATGACATCAAATAGTATAAATTAAGGCACAAAAGAAGATTGGTATTTTATAGTGGAAAATCACTCAATAGAAAGTAAAAACCATGAGTCGTTCATACCAAAGAAATAGCTCCACTATAATAAAATAATGGTCCAAGAGAGTATTAATGAGATTCAAACGCTCTTATTAGTTGGGGAGAATATGGACTCAAATGGTCTATAAGGGAGGTTAAATAGATTGTTCCCAAATTAAAAAACATTTCTTGTAGAACTCAGAGTTTAGCAAAAATAGTTGGTGTAGAAGAATTTTCGTACAAAATATATGCTTTTGGAATGATTGTTATATACAATTAACGATTAATAAAATGAAGGGTTAATATCTATTTATCCCCTGTAATATAGGCGAGTTTTGATTTACCCCCTTTTATAAAAAATGCTTGATCACCCCCTTAAAATGTTAAAATTCTAAGTCTTTTGCCCCCTAGGTGTAAAAATTACCCCCTGAAAAATATATATTTTTGATTTACCACCCTGATTTTTACACTCTTAAGGGGGTCCCCAAAAATTATAGGGGATAATTAAAAAAAATATTTTTAAAGGGGGATAAATCAAAACTCGCCTATATTACAGGGGGGTAAATAACTATTAACCCTAAAATGAATGATAGATGAAGAGACTAAATCAATCAACGCTTCAATTGACTCAAAATTCGATTTACACGGGTGTAAATCAATACTTTTCAATTAGTTTTTAGAGTTAATCAAAAGTAAGAATGTTTAGGATCTTAATATAGAACATACCTAATTCTTATACACGAAATTACTGGCAATGCGGTAAGACTTAACAGCATGCAATTTCTACGAAAAATATTAAACCTAAACATACAATTCTTAGCAATATGATATATATATATATATATATATATATATAGAAAAGAGAAAATGAAAATGTTAGTCACTTTAGTGTCTTGTTGTTAAACATTGTTGCTAGTCATAAAAATAGAGCAAAACTTCAATGAAAAGTTTTCATATTTTAAATTTCAAATTTTTAATTTATGGGAAATTAACACACAATAACAAACCAATATGTAGCAGATATAAAATTTCTCAAACTTGTAAGAATTTTGAGGATCAACAGTAAATATATGCACCAAATAGAACAAATAAAGGCACAACAGAACACCAATATTTTGACTTGGAAAACCTCTCAGTATGAGAGTAAAACCCATGAATCGTACATATCATAAAAATATATCAATTATAATCAAATAAGTGTATAAGAGAATCTTAAAGTGATTCATAAACTATTATTTGTTAGGGGAAAATATGGACCCGGATGGTCGAGAATAAGGGTTTGTTAGAGTGGGTGAATAGATCCCCAAGTAAAATTACCTTTCAAAAATGGTAATTAAAAATACAAGAGCCATGGGAATTAACAATGATGCAAACAATTAACACAATAGTTGCACAATTAATCATTTATAACAAATCACTCCAGCAGCTTATTTCTAATGAAACTGTGTTTAAAACAGTTAACAATTTATCAAACACTTGGCGCGCGATTAATTTTTCAGATTTTATTTTGAGCTTTGTAGATTTTAGAAAAACACTTACAATCAAAGTGATTATAAGTTGATCAACAAAGCAATTTAAACTGTAACAATCAAATATAAATTCTATACAAATTGATCAATCAAACATCAAGTTCGACAAATTGCATATAATAAGTAAACAAGAGAGAGAGAGAGCAACACAAGTATTTGTTTAGGAATTTCATCAATCTTCCACCCTACGGATATGTCTCCCCCATTTCCATTTTGGAATTGAGATAAATTTCTTACTTTACAAAAAGTATTGTTTACAAGATAAATGTAGCAATGCAACCCTACAAACTCCATGTTTGATATTGATCATTCCCTTCCCTTGATCTTAACACACTACTAGGTTTTCAAGAAACTCTCATTCTTCCAAGTCTTCACTTGATCGAATCCAAATTGCAAAGCCTTATCCAAAACCTTCAATTCACCAAGATCTTTAAGGAAAACCCCATCTTGGTTCTCTTATTGAAATAACCCCCCAAATCCACAATGATCTTGGAGAACAAACACTAGGTTTTTCCAAATGAAATCCCCTACAATTCTCAACCTAATATTCTCGATTACACAATTCTCTTCTAGATGGCACCCCAAAAAAAAGTAATTATGTGTAGTTTGTTAGTGTGTCTGCATAGGTTGGAGGTTGAAGATGAAGAGTAATAGTAGTAAGTGTTTATAGTTTTATCAATTTGAAATGATGCATGTATGATGTATTTATAGTGGAGGAAATATGGTAGCTAAGAGGGAAACTTCATAATTAAAAAACAGTTGAAATTTGACCAGACAAATAGGATGTGGCAACACATACGAGTTATGTGTATACATTTGATGTCCAAAATTGACAAATGTGCCGACCTGAAATGAGCTATGTACCGACACATGAGAAGCATAAGATACGTGCTTTAAGAATGCAACACATGTGACGGTCCGAAAATCATACATATTGGCTCATGCTGTTATTTTTCAAAATGTGTCGACCTGAAACAATTTATGTGTCGACTTGTGTAAGACAGAGACTACAACCTTTAATAATGTAGTATATTTGTTTGTCTGAAAAGCATATTCGCTGGCACATGCTGGTATTTTTTGTGCAGAAAATAATTTTTCATGTTTTAGCCAAATTTAAACTTGTTTTGAATGCTTCCTAACGCCTCTAGTGCAACGGTGCACTAAACGACACAAAGATACCGTCCAATATACAAAATTGCTAAGTTTTCCTAGCTTTGACATCACCAAAACATATAATGGTGAAGTTGCACTCACACACTCCCCCTTTTTTATGATGGAAAATTTTGCGACGTTGTATTTCATGTCTTATTGAAGGCTTCCCCTGACTTTGTGATTCTCAACTTCATCTCGCATATACTTCTCCTCCATTTAACAACATCAAAAAGAAAGATAGCAAATTGTGAAAAGTATCATTATTCAACACAAATACTAATATATCACACATAAGCATTTTTGCAAAGAAGAATGTCCATTCACATATCCCCAAATATGTGGAATGATGCAAGATTGATAAATAACTAACATGTCACATTACCAACAAGTAATACAATGCATGAATAATAATAAATGCTATGCAAGAGCAAACTTCTTGAGTTTCTTATCTAGCGACACAATTACGTAACTCATCATAATATAACTCATGATGCTACACATATGTGCTTATCTTGGCAAAAAAATATATCACCACTAAATCTTGGATGAAAATTATATCATAACATGTGATACAACTAAAATAAAAATTGTATTTACAATACCAGAAATTAGTATATCAATTGTTTAGAAAGTGTGGAATATAAAATAAATACATCGATAAATAAAAGAAAGACATAGTTTACCGTGTATGCCAAATCCTAATCCCCTGACCCTCCTCTGCCTCCTATAACCCGCTGCAAGAGATGTCTCCCTAACCATCCTCTCTATGATGGTCACCGCCTCAGGATCCCCCCTCTCAATGATCCTTAATTCCAAAGCCTCATGCCCAATCAATGGTATCCGCTAACAGATCGAAAAGACATCCATGGAATTTCCATTCTGAGTTTGTTGGTTCTCTATATCTTCTCATGAGCTGACCTACATGGACGTCCAAGAGCATTCAGTGTCATAACATGGTGTGACATTGTGTAGAACCATGTGACGTATCGCTCTACACAATGCCAATTATTGGATGCCTGCATCATTTAAGCCTCCTCTACCACTATATGATTCTCTCAATCCTAGAAGTTTCATCGAGCTCCCGATTGGCAATGGTGTCGAGAGCAACCTGAAAAGGAGATCTGGGAATGGTCTGCACATACCCAAAATGTTGGATGTATCGCTCTAAACGATATCTGACCATAGTTTTGGCCCACAAGCAAGCCAGACTGAGTATAATGAAATGGAGTCGAATGGGAATGTCTCCTCGTGATCCTTAAATGGCGTTCAAACAATCTCATCGTGAACAACCCTATCAAGATACACCTTGAACGGTGGCACATCATGATTCCCTCTATGGAGGCTATACCTGACATCCCTTAGCATGTCCTTAGTATAATTTGACTCATAATTGAAATCATGAATGCGGTGGAAGTGAGAAATGATCTATCCCTAAAAACAAATAAGAGATAAGTAAGAAAAAATTAACAATAGAGAATTAAATGTAATAGTTGGAATGAACGGTACTATGAGCAATGTGCAAGAGTCTGTCAGTTGCCTCATCCTTCATTTAGAAGTTTCATTCAACTTTTGGTATATGTATACAAAACATACATCTCCTCAGTCCAACTCTCCAACTCTATCCAAATTCATGGAGTACTGGAAATATGCCACATCCACGTAGGTTGCACTTTTTTCCACAAAAACAGTCGTGTCAACCAAGAACTAAAAGTAACACCGCAAAGCACACTCGTGGAGGTATTGAACAAATAACTCATGGCCATCAATCTTGGTTGAGCTCCCAGATACTCGACCATCCACCCAATCGCCTTCGCACGAGTAATCTGGGAGTGGTTAAGTAACATCCCTTTGATAGGAAGGTGTAGTAGAAATGTAACGTCGTCAAGTGTGATCGTCATCTTTCCAACAGGAAAATGAAAAGATTAGGTCTCCTTGTGTCATCTCTCGGTAAACTCCTCTTGCATGCCATGGTTAATAGTATTGTAACTTAAATAACAAAGTCCGACAACTCCAGAGCCAAGAGTGGTCTCCCACAGACTTTATGGCCAGGTGTTCTTGTTAAAAAATATTAATGTCAACGTTAGTCGTTCTCATATTTGTGGGTGAATCATTTAAATGAAAAGTGTAATAAAACATATATCTCTCTATTCTAAACATGTGAACGACATGATCAGTATAATAGGTCAATAGGGAGGTGTCTGAGGGACCTCCTGGATACCCGGGATTTGCTTCCTCATTGTTGCACGTAGCCATGCAGTCGGTGTTTCAACCTTTTCAGGCTCTTGTACCAGAACATTAACCTCCCCGCGTACCTGAATATTATCATGACACAAGGACGTAAGAGATAGACGACTCCTCATAGCAGAAGTCGATCATCCCGCCACTTCTTCTCGCGGTATCTAACCATGTCCTCGATTCCTAGTAGCCCATTCAGCTCTCTCATGCCAAGCAGAGGAAGTCTGGCTTAGTCTGTAACACCCTATTTCCCCAACGAGTAATATAATAGAAATCATAGTAAATATTATTCGAAATCAACATCAACAAATAGGATTAAAAACTTGCTCAAGCATAATTTGTTAGATACTTAACACCAAAACTTCGGTTGAATCATCAACATACTTCAACTAGTCTCAAACTTCTCTTTATTATCACCTCCAAAATTTAATTCCAAAGAAATAAAACAACGAATAATCAAGTAAAAGGAGTTTCATGTTCCTCCGACAAAATCCTCAAAATAATAATGCAATAATAAAACAAGCGTTCAACCCCCCGGTGTTACATATCAGAGCATTGACATTCAATCTAAATAAGAAGAGCAACTTCTTCTAGACTGCACAACTTGAACTACTCCTGAGTATCTGCATGTTACCCACGTAGTGGTAACATAACAACAAAAGGGGTGAGATATCATAACAATATAATAAATCATATATTTACATGTATACAACAGATATATCATGCAAGAATTTAGTACTCAACATCAACAAATAAGATTCATCATAATCAACAAGAATGTACACATATGCATAGTTATACAATCACATCATCTTTATGACAACAACCTTACATTATGCAATGCAACTGACACTAATGCAAGATGCATGTGGTACCATCAGGGAAGAACCCTCATCTTAATAAATTTCATCTGTGGGCAGCGCCAATACAGGCCATCTTTCGCCAATACAAGCCATCTTGTCATGAATGCATGTGACACTAACATTCAACATCATAATCTTACATTTATTTCTCGTATTAAATCAATTTTGCACCAATACAGGGCATCATCAACATCATCATCTTATAATGCTTTATGCAAAACCAACGAATTTATCGTACAACGTCTTCTCAATCAATCGGAATAATTCACATTGTTACACCTATCACTCACACACGCATATCATAAATTCTTCTAATCAAATATTGGTCTACTGTTATCAAAATAGATATCATGTTATAGAAATATTTTTAGCTTTCCAACGATCCAAACGGCACCAAAAACGGACTCACGGTTTAAAAGTTACAAGTTTTTAAAGTTTTGTAAAACTGCCAGTTTCAACAAGATAACCGGTTACCTCAGCCAAGTGACCGGTTACTTCACCCCTGACGTTCAACTATTGGGCAATTTTTAATTGAGGTAACCGGTTACTTCACTAGAACGGTAACCAATTTTTCCAAAATTTGAACGAGGTACCGGTTACTTCACTGAACCAAAGACCAATATTTTCAAATTTTTGATGAGGTAATCGGCTACCTCAGAATGGTAACCGGTTACTTTGCTTAACCAGAGCCAAAAACCAGAAAAATTGTTGTTACGATTTTTCACCCTTTTAACCCAAAATCAGATTTGTAACCACACAAAAACATGCCAAATCATGAGATTATCAACCCACATCAAACATATCAATTCAAACACAATCAACATGTCAATTTCATCATTCAAACATCAGCATTTAACAATCAATTTCATCATTCTAGAATTACAATTTAGCAACCAATTTCAACAATTCCTCTAACTCAAACCTAACCAATATCATCTATTATAGAGTTAGAACATCACCCTTACCTTAGATTTGAGGATTCTAAGCTTTATTCACCAATAGCTTTTGCCCTAGCTTCCCAATGTTCTTCCTCTTCTCTCTTTTACGATAGTTTGACAAATCCTAATTCTATTTTTTCTCTCTTATTCCTACTTAACCCTTAAGACCCTTAATTCATAATATCAATCTTGCTTTTCATCAACTCAATTATTATAATAATACTGATAGAAATAAAGTAATAATAATAATAAACTTAATATTACTATTACTAATAATTATGCATTAGTCCTCACACCCTCATGTCTCTACATATTTAATCACACCCCTACCACTTCCTAACTTATAATTTATAAGTTGTCTAATCATCAACAACGCATCATAAACATATCAATTCATAAAAATGCACTGAATCATTTATTTATTTTAATAAAATAACTTCTAATTAAACTCAGGCATTACATGGTCTACCAAGCCTCAATCTTGCGTTCGGGTTCTCAGTCATTACCCTGGAAAAAATAGCAGTTACTCAATGAAGGAACAATTTTGAAAAAATTAAAAATAAAAACAAAAAACAACCTAGGTTTTATTTCGGATGTACATATCTGAAACCACTCAAAGGGGCTTTCGAATATGCATATTCAAAACAACCTGGGAACTCCATTTACGGACCAATTGAAACTTCATGCCCTAAATCACCAAAAAAACTTAATTTTACATCCAAACAGACACATTTCACAAGTTATAGTTCAACCAATTAAATTTACATTATTCTAAATAACATATTTTACATTTGTAAAGTAGAACAATGGATTCAGAGAAACTTACTCAAATTCAAAGTTTTAAAGTGTTGTTGAAAATATGTTTTGCGTTTTGAAGATATAGTGTTCTTGAAATGAGTTGAAATAGAGTTTAAAATTTACAAAAAGAGTTAGAATAGAGAAAATTGGAACAGAGAATTGAAATATAGATGAAAATAGAAAAGACGTTGTGTTTCATTATTTTGACACAATTCAGATATCCATATCCGAAAATCTCTTGTAATTAATTTATAAGTAATTTATAAGGTTTATTCGATCGCTTATGCATATCCGAAAATTCTGTTGAAGTCAAGAGTATAGCCTCTAAGATGACATAAGGATGGACAAAGAAAGTCTCTTAAAAATTTTATAAACTTCATATTAAAATAGCCGGCATTACAATTTCTAGACCCAATTTTGGATTCACTTCTCTATCGTGTCTTCTCTTCTCTTTTATTCCTCAACTTTTCTATTATAGAGGCAGCACAACTAAAGAGAACTTAATCAGCAATAGTCGGTGGTTGCCAAGAATACCACTAAAAGGTTTTATCCAATATCCTTAAATACTCGGTACAAGTGCCTTAACCCTAATCGACTATTTTGATTTTGAAATGAACTTGTATAAAGTAAGTGTTACTGCATAGCATAGATCAATGTACTTTCCCAAAACCCAACATAGATGACCATTCCAGATGAATAAAACTATCTTTGTCAAATTAATTCCGTAGGCTAAATTGAAGTCTGCCTTCCAAGCATATATATATCTCAATCTCAAATCCTAAGTAATTAAACAAGCAGCTGAAAATGTATTTGTGCACGGGCATTCTTCAAGACTTCTTTTTCCTTACCCTAATTTTTGCAGTTGAACTGCAAATCAACTCAACTAAATAACCAGATTGTTTTGCACTACCAATTACAAAATTTTGATGGTCCAATCTTCTGCAACACGGACATTTGGTTTACGTATGGTCATGAAAACTGGTGAACGTTCTCTTTGAACCCAAAGCGGCCCAAGTTCTATATCAACCTTTTGATTTGAGGGTTCAATCAATGCATTCTTTGAGCCAGGAGCATGTCCTAGCAGGATAATCCTCTCAATGACAACCTCTGATCTATGACGAACATTGCCAGCAGAAGTAGGTGCCAGATCTACAGACGTAAGCTTCCCATTTGCAAAAATAAATCGTCTATGGATAAAGGCGCCTTCTAGAAAACCAAAAGTGCTGCCATCATCTATGTACAGCTCACCTTCAGCTGCTTGGGAGTTATTCAGAGCTATAACCTGTCAAACAAACAATAATAATTTTATCAACAAGCAAACTAGTAGTCTACTTTCCATAGATGTCATAAGTTACAAATAAGGTATAGCCACAATACATTTCCCAACTCATTCTTACATGGCCACTTTTTTTATGGAATGCAAAGTACAACAAATAACCATTACCATGTTACTCAACTAATCAGATCCAGGTACTTCTAAACTCATCAGGCATATTCTATGAGAGTAGCCAAATGACTTTTTTTTATTCTACTTGGTAAGATGCACACACATGCGGGCATCAACTTGCTTTTACTGTCTTAAATCATTCAGTTTCCAAATCTCAAGTACAGACTAAAATGGGCAAAACGCATATTATATGCAACAATTCAAAATCTACATAATAGATAGGCCAGGAGCTCAAATATTAAACTGCAAAACATATTATCGTGCTGTCCCACTACTCTAAGTCAAGCTGCTGATGGCCTGATGTCAGCTAGCATAAACTCTATTTTAACATCCATATTGTCAACAAAAGGCATGATATGAAAAGAAATACAACAGTCAAACATAAAAGGCAAGAAGAAATATCTTCCTGGAGAAACATGAGCCATTTTAACAGATTCACAAAAATTACATGGAATCAGCACAAAAACTTACCAGAGTGAAGGGATCATTTGCCATCTGAGTGGAACTTCGCCGGAAGCGGTCCTTCCTCGGTAGAATGGTCCCACCTCTCTGGAAAGTGGGAATGCTCTCCTCTGTAACCTCTAACTTGTGTGTCACCCCTCCCTTGTACACAGTTCCAGTTCTTAGGTCATACCAGGATTGTTTTCCGGGCAAATAGACTGATGCATGCTTAGCTCGCTGCCACCAATAAAGAAATATAAAAACTTCAAATAAGGACCACAAAATAGTAGGAAATGATAGGCTGAAAGAAAACATATGTGTCTGCAAACTGACTAAAGCACCTCAGTATAGATCCCTTGCACTAAAATACTGTTCCCAACCATGAAAGCTTCATCATTGCTAAAAGTAGCTTCATCAGATGGGAATTCCATCCATATTGGACGAGCCACAGGAACGCCAGTAGTGTTAGCCTCCCTGAATAATGTGTAGAAATATGGTAGAAGTGCATAACGAACATGTATAGCATCTCTAATTAATCCTGTATTCCGTTCTCTGCATGTCAGAATCATAAGGACAATTAATTTGCAATATTGGCAAACAGGTAACCACAAAATTCAGAATCCATTTGATAGTCAGGGGGGCATATAGTAGGTAAATTTGGTACATCTGTATTGAACTTCTTATAATTCAATCAACATTGCCACTTACTAAACCCCCTTGACACTTATGCAAAAGAAATTACTAAACTCTCTTGCTTGTGGGGACAGGGAAAGGTCTAAGAGTGTAAACTTGTTAGGGTTTTTGGTGATTGTGTGTCCCTGTGATACTAGTCTGTGCTTCTACATTAGATATACAATATAACATCAATTCGTTTATATCTAAGATTTGTACAGTAGTTCATCCCTTTATAAAGTCCTTCTATTAAATCACATTTGACTAAATTTCAAAGGAAAACAGCTCTTAACCAAGGAAAAGAATGATTAGAAAACCAATGTTTTATCTTTTTGTTGAATAAGCATAAAATGAAGGGAATGGCTAAAAACCTAATGGCATATTAACTTTGGGACATAGAAATCTTAAAGAAATTTAGTCCTACCCAAACAACCACGGTTCTCGTCTTTTTGTGTCGTGATGGGCATGGGCCCTAAAGAAAGGAAAGAAAGCTCCTAGCTGGTACCAGCGGACTAATAATTCAGGTTCCGGATTTCCAAAAAACCCACCAACATCAGCACCTGCATAACGTACATGATTGTCATCATCTCAGCAGAGAATGCAGACTTGTGCAAAGTAGTGCACTGTCTGTCTGTGAATATGTGAAGGAAAGAACAACAAAATAATTAATGCACACTATAAATGATGATACTGACCAGCGAATGACATCCCAGTAAGACCAAGGGTCAAAACCATTGGAACAGAAACTCTAAGCTGATCCCAATCGGCAGTGTTATCGCCGGTCCAAACTGCTCCATACCTTTGACTTCCAGCAAACAATGCTCTTGACAAAACAAATGGTCTGTCTTTCCCTTCACCACGCCTCACTAGCCCCTCAGCTGTTGCCATGTGGAAGTAATACCCATAGGCATTGTGCAACTCCCGATGTTCAACACCTCCATAATGTAAAGCATCTCTAGGCATTGTCACCTGGATACAATGCAAGCATAATGTTACAAATGCAGCGTGGATGTGTAGATTAAAAGAACCTATAGATCCAGACTCTACTTGAAAAATTTTAAATCATACAAAATAGACATCATGAAGACTCAAATGAGGGAGGAGTCACAACTCACAACTATAGACACAAGACAACAACAACAACCACAAGTTGCATCACTAAACAATTTCGGGACATTGTTGGTGAGTTTAGAATAATGGGATCTATTACAATTGTAGCAACTTATTGTGTGTTTTCTAACAGATCTATTAATCAATGTTGGTTTGGCTTTACTGTGGTCGATCAAATATCAGAATCTCACTCATAATTTCAAATTGCCTGAATCTTCACTTAGTTAGGGGTGTTTAGTTATTATTCCTCCTCCTTGAGTGTGATTTGATACAACAGCCAGCCAAGCTACTATTGTGGTGTCACAACTCAACTGCTAAATCACATGAATGATGATGGTAAGTATAAGAAAAAATTTGAAATAATAGACATACCTCAGGACCATTGAAAACAGAAGGTTCATTCATATCATTCCATATGTAAAGTGAAGGAGTTGAACCAACATAACTTTGATAAGAAAATTTATCAGCCCACCAGGACCTAATTTCAGGACTCAAAGTATCGGCGTAGGACGAAGAACCAGGCCAGCACCAACCATCGAAATCATTCCCACTGGAATCCTTAACATAATACCCTTTCTCAGATGCCTCCTTATGCAAATGAAAATTGTCATCTCTCTTAATATGAGGATCCACAATGGTAACCATGTGCCTCCCTTTAGCAGCCAATTTCCTCTGCATCTCCTCAGGATTAGGGAAAAGAACCCTGTCCCAAGTAAAATACCTCTTCCCATCAGTATGCTCAATATCAAGCCACAAAATATCATAAGGAATATCATGTTCGTCAAATTTGGCATCAACATTCTCAACATCCTCCTCATCACGATAGTTCCACCGGCACTGATGATAAGCCACTGCAAACATCTGAGGCAGGGCAGAAGGTCCTGTAACCGCAGCATATTGTCTCAAAACATCATTAGGCCGAGGACCAATGAAGAAAAATGCATCAACCACACCAGCTTCACTCATCCACATGGTATCAATCCTGTTCTGCGAAGAAGGAAGCGAAATCCCTGACTCAGCATCCCAACCAGGAGCAAGAACATCAATTTGCATCTCAGCCGCGTTGAGCCAGAAAAACCCAGAAGTCCCCCTGGCTTTCCCATGAGAAAGCATGAACGGAATCGAACCATACAGTCCAAACGGAGATTCATGAATATATTCAAAAACATCCAAATTAAAAAGCCTATAAGGTTCTGATTCTTCAACATTAGGTCCTCTGGTAGGTTTCAACGCAAGGCTTGTGGCACGTTCGGGAATCCCGTAAACAAAATCAGCATCATAGAACGATACATCAAAGCTAATCGACTGAGGACCGTACGGTCTTTTATCGGTATGAGAGCGGAAAGTCTCCTCCCAATTTTCATCTTCGTTTTTCTCTCTAAGCTGTTCGAAATCGAATAAACCATGAGAATTTAACGAAATCACACGATCCCTGGAGTTATCGTCACGGATGAAGAGTTCAAACGGATCGTGCCGGAGAACAGCGGAGTAACCGTCTGAAAGATAAACGGCATAGGAAAGACCGTTATCTTCGGAAGTGAGTCGTTGAAGCCATAGTTTAGTATCGGAGAATTGCGAGACGACGACGTCAGGTACTTGGAAGCGTTTTTTGGGAGGGTTAAGGGAAGGATCTTCGTCGATCTTGAGACGGAGGATTCCGTCTTGGTAAACGGAAAGGGTGAGGATCAAGGGTTTGGGATTTGAATCGGATTGGGATTTGGGGATTAGGTTAGCGGTAAGGTCGCCGTCGGTGATGGCGACGTGGGTGGCGATGAGGTCGGAGGAACCGGGAGTGCGAGATCGGGCTCGTTTGCAGAATGGGGTTTGGTTACAGTTTCGGAACTCTTCTTTCTTCCAGGAGAAGACGGAGGAACAGAGAAGGAGAAGACATGCAAAACGCAGCGTTTGATTCCTCATTTTCAAAATTTCATAGCAAGTGTGTAAAGACTGACAGTGTTATTGTTGTTGGAGTTATGCGTCTCTCAGCATTCAGCAACACCCTCCGCTCAACTATCACTGTAATAGATCACTAGAAGGAGAAGAATATTTTTAGAGATTTAAGACTTTCAAGTCTTTTAACTTAATGTTATATTATAATTTAGTTTATTATCTAATAAATTTTATAAATTACTTTTTTAATAATGGTTATTTTAGTCAATTTAATTTTTTTCTTGAAAAAACACTAACTATGGTGATATGGTTTGATATTAACACTTCATTTTCATTAGTGACCCAGTAAAGACTTATATTAATATTGTAAGTTTCATATTTGCATTTCACACGTTTTTTGAAATTGGTTAGGGTTTTTATTCATCTTCCTCTTTTAAATTTCTTCAAGATTCATCTTCGTCCAAACTTCAAACCACTATCGTCATAATTTCTGATAAAATGTAAATGAATTCTAATATATATTCAAAACCAAACAATTAAAATTGTGGGTAATTTGAATTTGTGATCATAAGAAACAAGAGGATAAAAAACAAGAGGATGAATTATGTGAATGCAACTTACCTTTAGATGTTTTGTATGATGTCAAAACTATGAGAACTTAACATTTATGTATATAGAACGATATCTCTGAATTGTTTTTGGTGCACTCTTGTATTAGAGGTCTTATAAAACATCTTAAACAAGCTTGGAATTGGTATCAACCATGAAAAAACATTTTCTGCATAAAAAATGTTTGCATGTACCGACACATCTACTTTTCACGTCGGTACATATACTGCAATATTAAAGCATGTAGGCTCTATTTACATGTGTTGGCACATAGCTTGTTTGAGGTCGGCACATGATGAAAATTGTGTACTAATGTGTCGGCGTGTTGCCAATTACATGTGTTAATGTTTGAAATCATGTGTCAGCTCATAATTTCAATTTGTCGAAGTTTCCCTCTTTGCAACCATATTTTCACAACCATAAATACATACATGATTCATTTCAATTTGATGAAACTATAAACACTTACCACCATTTCTCTTCATCTTCAACCTTCAATCTATGCATACACACTAACAAACTACACATAATCATTTTTTGTATGGGGTTTCATCTAGACGAGGTTTGATAATGTCCAATTAGGTCTGTGTAACCAAGAATTTTGGGATGAGAATTATAGGGGGTTTCATCCGGAAAAATGTAGGATTTTTCCTTCAATATCTTTAGTAGTTTGAGGTTTTTCCTTCAATATCTTGCAAATGAGTATATTGAGACGGTGGATCATATGGAAGATCTTGTGTTCAATAGTTTGCAACTAGATTCGATCGAGTGGAAACTTTGGAGATATGGTATCTCGTAAAGGAGTAGTGTGAGACGGTGAATCTATTGGATCAATTGTGTCTTGGTATTTCTTAAAATCAAAGAATAGAAGGGTTTGAATCAACATCATTTGGTTAGGGTTTGTAGGGTTGCTCTTGTAACATTTATGTTGTAATTAACTTTTTGCAACGTAAATTTTTTTATCTCAATTCCAAAACGAAATTAGGGGGAGACGTAGCCATAGCGAGGACGATTAGTGTACTTCCTAAACAAATCATTATTCCGTTCTCTCTCTCTCATTTACTTAAGATAAATGTAATTTGTTGAACTTGGTCTTTGATTGATCAATTCGTATATGATTTTTCTTTGATTGTTAAAGTTTAAATTGATTTATTGATCATCTTATAATCACTTTGATTTAAGTATTTTTTTTCAATTCAACAAAGCTCAGAAGAAAATCTAAAAAATTGATTGTGCGTCAAGTGTTCGATAAATTGTCAAGTTTTATTTATAAACACAAATTCATTAAAACAGGTAGCTCTTGTGATTTGTGATAAACGGTTAATTATGTTACAATTGTGTTGGTATTTTTTATCATTGTTAATTCGACACGGCTTTCACATATCCGAAATTCAAATAACTAGGTTCGTTTATAGGGCTTTTCGATCTAGGCTAAAAATCTTCCGCTCAACATTGTCTTCCATAATAAATTTTAATTACCTATTTTTGAAAGGTAATTATTTTTACTCGGGTATCTATTCACTTAATCTCTAGATAAGTCGTCGTCGTCTAACAAGTGGTATCACAAGCTTCAAATACTTTTGTGCTTCGAAACACTTATTAGAAAATGGCAAACGAACCTAAAAGGGCGTATAATAGAGCGTCAATTTTTACGGGAGAAGACTATGGTTATTAGAAATCTTGTATGTGTATCTATATAAATTCATATGACAAAGGTGTGTGGAAAACTATTTTAAATGTTCCAACATCAGTCACTCAAACCGATGATAATGGTGTTGTCACACCTAAGTTAGAAGCACTATGTAATGATGATGATAGAAATAAGTAGGGACGTGATTGGAAACACAAAATATTCTCATATCCGCTCTCGTTGTTTATGGGTTTTATCGCATTTTACATTATGAAACTGCTAAGGCTACATGGGACACATTGCAAGTTGCCCATGAAGGAACCAATGAGCTCAAGCAAGTTATAATTAACACACTTAATCAAGAGTTTAAACTCTTTTGCATGAAGTATGGTGAAGTCATCTCTCAAAAGCAAAAGAGGTTCACTCATCTCACAATCTTGTTAGAAAATTAGAAGAACATGAGCAAGAACTCACTTGCTTAGAGAAGCATGAAAAGAAACATAAGAAGAAGATGAAAAAGGAGAAATACACATATAAATGAGGAAGGAACAAAGTCTACAGCTCTTAGGGCTTCTTGCTCAAGGTCTTCAAAAGGTGATAACATTAATGAAAATGATGTTAGTGACAAAGATAACTCGGATGATGAAGAGATGGGATTATTTGTCAAACATTACAATAACTATTTGAAAAGAATAGTGAAAAGAACTTCGATAAAAATTCCATCAAGCCCAAAAGAAAATCTACATCTTGTAAGGAAGATAAATCTAAAAGAAGAAATTTAAGACATTTAAGCTTTATTTGTGGAAAATCGGGCAATTACCGACTGAAGTGCTCATAACGTGATAATGATGAAGAGAAGACTCAATGCAAAAATCCTAGCAAACCTAAGAAGGCTTATGTGGCTTGGGGAAGAGATATTGAATCTTCAAGGATGAACACTCTAATGATAATGAAGAATCATACGCCTTTTGTCTTTCTACTCATTCCAATGGTAAAAAGAAAAAGGGGTTCAAACCATCTAAATATGATAAAGTTTGTGTATCGGGACATTATCATAAAAATATGAACGAAAAGGTCAAGTTATCAAAATACAATGAAGGTTGCCTCTCCGGTCACTATCATAAAAAAAATATGAAGGAAATCAAATCATCAAAACATGATGATATTTTTCTTTCTAGTCATTATCAAGGAAGGAAGAAAAATAAGGTAAATTCTTCCAAATATGAACATGTTGATAGATTGTCTAATTCTGATTTACTAGAGGCTATTGAAAATTTAAATAGATAAGAAATTGAAGCTTTCAAAAAGTTAGCCTCAAATAAAATGATATTTTCATAGTTAGAGGCAAAAAAATTAGAAATCGGAAATAAAATGGAAGCTTTAACGCAATCTATAGTAGATATTCAAAAGGTCAAAGATGAGAAGAACGGTAACTCACATTGGTTTTGGTGTGAGACTTGCTATATATGGAAAAATGAAGTTAACACTTTTAAGGCCAAATTATACAAGGCACTACAACCAAAGATCACCTTTTTTGTTGATCCAATAAAGTTCATAAATTCTTTAAAACCTCCTTATAACATGTACAACTTTGTTGAAAATAATTCAAATAGCATATGTGACAAATTTCAAAATTTGACTTGTTGGTATTGTTGTGTGAAAGGTCTTACTATTGCTAAATGCAAGCTTGGGGAGTTTTTAGTTCCTAATAGCATTTATCAATGATTTGTAAAGTGCAACAAATGTTTTACTTACCCCTAATGATCCAATGAAGATTGGGTACCTAGTTTGTTTTGTTGATATTGTTGGAAAAATGTCTAAACTCTATAAAGAAACTATGTAGCTTCATTTATAGCAAGCTCAAGACATTTGATATGTAACATATTCAAATCCCATGGACGTAGTGGAAAAAAAAAAAAGAAATAATATGTGGCCTAGGAAGCAAAAACAAGAACTCTCTAATTGGTAAAGGCCTTGTGGAAACTTGAAGAAGTGAAAAATGAGTAAGAACATTGTTGGTTTTGTTTCATGGCACTGTTTGCATTTGTTTCAACTCTTGTTCTAGAGTTCCTTATGAAATGCTCACGCATGCTCTGTCTCTTCCATACGGTGAGGTTGTATCGTTTTTCAATTTTTCACTCTATGAGTAAGTCATTCATTTTACTAGTTTATTTCTCAAAGATATGCTACAATGGATCCATAAGGAAGCCAGAAGTTGGGGTTTGGCATTGTAATTGGAAGGTTTGACAATGGTTCAGATAGAAGACAAGCATTTATAACAATGGTATGTGAAATAAGTGGCACCTACCAACCACATATTAGGAAGTTAAAACGAGATGATACAAGAACGGGAAATGCGAGTGTCTGTTTAGATTGCGTGTCTACCGTATGGCGGATGAGACATGAAAATTTGATGTGATATTTGATCTGCATAATCATAGCTTGGTTGAAATCCTAGTCGGTCATTCCATTGTATTTCGTCTTGTTCTAAAGGAGAGAGGACTTGTTTCAGACATGACATTAAACATGGTGGCGCCGAAAAACATACTTGAGTCTTTGAAACGGAAAAGACCTATAAATGTTTTAAATATATGCAAATATAGAATATGTGTGCTTAAGACAACAAGGCGGTAAAAGGACCTAGATCAAATATGCAACAATTTTTAAAGCTTTTGGAAGATGACGACTATGTTTTGAGGTACAGAGTTTGTGATGATAAAGTCACCATTCGAGATATATTTTGGAGTCATCCCAATTATGTAAAGTTATTCAACACCTTTCTCTTCGTGATAATAATTGACTCAACATACAAAACAAACAAGTATAGATTCCCACTCTTGAAAATTGTTGGTGCACTTCTATGGAGATGACTTATTTGGTAGGTTTTACAATTTTGAAATCAAAAAAAGAGGAAAACGTTACACGGGCATTGGAAAAGTGCAAGACTATGTTGAAGGATCAAAATAATATATCACAAGTCGTAATCACAAATCGCGACACTGCACTAATGAATTTAGTTGCAACAGTTTTTACTACGTCTTCAGAATTACTTTGTAAGTATCACATAACCAAAAATGTGAGACGTCGAATAAATTTGATGTTGGTTCAAAACAAGTCAAATGTGAAGATGGTAAAGTTGTCAAACCCGGTGTGGTTGTTGAAAAGATAATGAATGCTTGGAATGGTATAATAAATTATTCCATGAAAGAATTATATGTCAAATATGTTCTACATTTCAGGAGTATGTGGGCGATATATCCAAATTTGTTGAAGTATGTTGAGGGCACGATTTTGAATCGGTTTAAAGAGAAGATTGTTTATGCATGGACCAATCAAGTTCGACATTTTGGTAATACAACAATTAACATTGTTGAATTCGCGCATATAATTCTCAATGCTCTTGTTCATGTCTTATCCTAAAGACATCACTGGAGTGGACGACACATTTCACACAAGATGGTGAAACATGGCCGAATCACTTTCTTGAAAGGATGGAAAAGGTCACCAAGTTGAGCGACATTAAACAAAAAGCAAATAAGGAAAGGTCGGAGATTTAACCACTAATAAATTTAAGTTACGACTCAACTTTTGATGCGTTTTAGTTGTAATCTAACAATGTAACATGTTTTTTGTATGTAACCGACCGTTTTTGTTTATAAAATTGGGCGGTATTTTCTGGAAAAAATGTTTTTGAAATTCTACCCTTCATAATTATAAATTTTTTTTTGCATAACTTTTGGGTGGATCCAAATATGCATCTTCGAATACCCATTTATGTATTACAAAAAAATAGGAAAACATTCGAAGATGTAACTCCGAAGCAACCCACATTTTTTAAAAAATAAGATAGATCCAGAGATCTCCAAATACCCCTTTATTAATTAAAAAAATATGAGATCATTCAGAAATGCAACTCCAGATGGACCCTTAATTTTTGAAAAAAATAAAGCGGATTCGGAGATGTATCTTTGAAGTAATAAATTTAGACATGATCATGTATGTGAGGTCCTTATTGCTATACAAGTTTTATAAATAGGGTCTCCTAGTCCATTTTCTTTACACAGGTCATAATGTCTACTTATTCTCGTCTTGCTTTTGTGTATTTCAATGGGGCAACACCCCCACTTTAATTTCGGATCTACAAGTACACATTTTTCGTCAATATGAAAATCAAACTAAACTCTCTCCTACAATATCCAAAAAATCATAAAGTTGTCAAGCTTGAATATCGCTCACTCTCGATAGACAACAAATAGAAGTTACAATTCACATTGCTCGAACTGAAGACAGGTGATGACTTCAAGGTAATGTGAAGTACTTTTTATCGTTACTCGACAAAGGGATCGATTGAAATGGATGAGACGATTTGAATATCAGTCGACGATGTTATAAGAATGTTGCAATGTCGCACACTAGTTTGTAATAACATGTAATGTTAAATTTTTGTAACGTTTATCTATGTAATGTTTATTTTGGAGTTAATCTAAGTAATTTGAATAGAGATGTATATCTGAATGGCTCAATAACCAATGAACTAAAAGATATTTCAAAAGTGCATCTTCAAATCAATATTTTATTCATACGAAGATGCATCTCTGGATCAACATTTTATCAAATAAGGGTCTCTCGCCATTTTTACTTCAGTTGTGTGTGGAAAATGTGCGTCTCAGAATGTATCTCCGGACGCTGGAGACGTTCTAGTTTTTTCTTGGTGGTTTGGGTGAAGGCATAAGGGTGGAATGAACATTTCCCTCAAAATAATTGTTTCAACTGATTTTTCTTTTTAATTCTCTCAGTTAGGGGTGTGCAAAAAATCCAATAACCATAAACCAATTTCCTATCCAAATTTTAAAACCAAATCAATTACTATAGTTTAAAACTGGAGGCCCATTTAATAAAACTAAAAAAAAACTGGTAACCATATACCCCTACTCTTATTCCGATACCCCTACACATTTTGAAATTGTTCTTCAAATCCAACATTCGACGACAACTTCAAGCCCTCTTCTGTGTTTTTGGTGAGTAAATTTCTTCACTGAAATTTTTTAATTTCATTTGAACCTTTTCTTTCAATGGGTTTGAGTTTAACGTGATTAGTGTGTGGTTTGTATGTTGGTAAAATGGTTGGGATTGTTAGGGTGTTGTTTTTACAATGAAAAAAATGTAAATGAGAAATAGTTTTCTCTTGATTGCATTGTCTTGGAGGATCTTTCTTTCCTTCGATTCTACCACTTAGGCGGCAACTCTGAGCTTTAGAAGGCACACGGCTTGTCAATATGAGACAGACAAACAATACAAAAGAAACTTTGGGGCAAAATCTCTTCATTTTGGCTATGCAACTGTGTTTTTCTTCTTTGTTGTTGTTAATGTTTGATGATTTGGGTGTGATATAACAGAGTATATATAGAGAACTCCACTATATCTATAAAGTAATTTGGCTGGCTTTGTAAAAGAAAGCAAAAGAAAAAGATATATACAAGTTATATTTTGAGTCAAAGGTATTTGTTTACTGCTACATCACTATAAGATCACTTTTGAGGTCAAAGAACAAGTTCTACAGGCTTAATGTTTATCCAATTACAACTATTGATTCTTGTAAATTGGTTTTAAAATTGATTTTTTTTATAAACCTGGATTTAAAATTGTTTTTTTTTTATAAAATTGGTTTTAAAATTGGATTTTTAAGGATAATTAAAAATTATTTTTTAGAAAAACTGCTTTAAAACTGATTTTTTTTAGAACTGGTTTTTGTGAGAAACCGGTTCAAAACCGAACCGATCCACATGTAAATCGATTTTAAAAATATAAACCGGTTTTAATGAAGTAGTTTTAAAATCCAAACCAAACTATATATATGGTTCAATTTAGTTTGGTTATTGATCCATGCACACCCCTAATCTCGGCCAGATAACTATGCAGAAAAATAGTAAGTAATTCGGTCGACAAATGCAAGGGCGTAAAGCAAAATATAAAGTTAAGTTTAATTTGGATTCCCGAGCGCAATGTTGACAAACTTATTAAATAATTGATACAATACAGTAAAATTGAGATAACTCACTCCCAGAGGAAGTGTATCCGACCCATCCATATACATGCATGCTCACACACACAATAATGGTGAGACTTATCCTGCCAACACACTGAAACAAGAGCCTTATTAAAATTGTCGCAGTCCTCAATCCACAGTCCTTACTAAAATATACATACAGCATAAATACAGATATGATCATGTACACACAAAAAAAGCTGTTCCACCTACAAAATTTTGCAGCAATCAAAATGGGAAACTAATGAGAAACAGTGAGATAGAACAGCTCTATTGCAATGATTCAACGAGTGCAGCTTCTTCCTCCTGCGTGTAACACAGCACAAACTTCAATAAATACGGTCAAACTTTATAACCAAATAAAATGTTACTTTGGAAGATTAAATCACATACATCCACCAAGGCATTAAATTCTGTCTCTTCATCTCTGGCTCTAGTGACAGCAGGATCCTCAAGTAGTTCCTGCTCATAAAATGAAATTAGCAACTTCTAGGATTATGAAATCAGAATTTGTAGCTCTTAGATTTATATGGGAGCTGAGAAAGAAAACACTAGTTAGTGACCAGACTCTGTAATGAGTGTGGAGTGAATACTTACCTCGTCAGCAATTTGTAGCATTCCATTTTGATCCTGCACAACGAAAGGATAAATAAGTGTTCAGCTTTAGAACACTAGTTTCTCATGCATAAATGAACTGTGGAAACTTAGTAGTTTAATACAAATTCACATTGGCATTCTGAAAAGTTACCACTCAACTATAAAATGCATTTGATCTTCTCATTCCAATTATAATAAATATAAATGTAGAAATTCTAGTCAACTATAAAAGCATTTGATAGAGAGAAGGCATCACAGGTAAATGGAGTGATGCCACTGTTGAACAAAGGAAATAGTTGCTCTAACAAACTTAAACATGGAAGCTTACCTTCGCAGCAACAAGAACAAGAGGGTCACATGGTGTATATATCATGTAGTGTTCTCCTCCCTGCAACAAAATTGTAATAAATTACTGTGCGCTATATTTCAAGGCAAGGCCCATAGTGTTAGTATTCATAACACATCAGATATTACTTTAGCAAACTTGTATAATAACTAAATGGGGGGAAATGCACTAGAAATGTGTCTTTAAGTCATAAAAAAAAGCATGATTCTTCATGATTACAGATATACATAACACATAAAAGCGCAAAGCAACTTCTTCAAATCAAAATTTGGTTAAGTGGAAAAAACACAAAAGAAACACGTCTTAACAAAAAGTGAGTCTCCACGACTGTAGATACACAATGAAAATAAAAACGCAAAGCAACTTCTTCAGTTCAAAATTTAAATATATTTGGTATAAATAATACTGATTCAGAGAAGAACGGAAAGCAAACATGATCGTAAACTCAACCCTCCAATGAAGATACTCCTGCTGTCCCTAAATATAAGCACTAATTTGACAAAAAATGTCGCTTAATAAAACCCTCTTTCAAATTACTAGATACACTTATTTTTTTCCAAATAAACTCCTAATTAATACCTCTAAATGTCTTGGAATATGAAAAGTCAATACTAACTCTCATCGTAGTCAAAATCGGGATCGCAATAAAGAGCGTTAGGATATGTTTTTTTAATTGAATATTTGCTATTATGATTAAGTTAATGAGAATTTTATGTAAAGGTTATATTTCCTGGTTATTTTCTATAATTTTGTTACGATTTACACTTTTTCCATATCCTAACGCTCTTAATTGAGATCCCGATTTCGACAACCATGATTGGTGAGGCTTTTACATCCTAAAATTTTTGTTTGTACATCTTCATAAGTTTTCTCACTTTTAATATTTCAAACAATGTTTGTATCACTTCTTTAAAACATGCATATTTCAGAAAAATGGTAATTATTATGTGCATACTAGTATAATTTGAGCAATAAAAAGTTATTATCCCGTATTGTGACAATAATTTCTAAACATCTAAGCCTTTCAAAAGACCACGAAAATGCAACATGTTTGTGCAATTGAAGTTAATATTACCTGATTGAAGTATGTGATTTTTACACCCTCGGTTGCCAAGCCACCGCCTTGACCATCTATAGAAACAGTCAGCAATTAGATTTTGAGATTGCAACTCAAATGGTTATTCAACATATTATCACTTTATTTGATTTAACAAGGTATCGAACCTCGAATGGCGTGGAATGGGAAAAGGCGCCTAAGAAATATTTCTTTCTACCGAACAGCAATTCTTGACCCAATTCACACATCAAGAGTGGGTAGAAAAGGAAACAAGTCATCTCCAAAGACTTAAGGGTCTATAACTTTTTCAATAACAATTATGAAAATACTCTGTCTCATATTATAAGCAAAAATTACTTTTTAGGTTCATTGAATATTTAATGTATATGATCTATATATAGACCAGAAAATTGACTTTTGCTTATAATATGGGACAGAGGGAGTACCAATTTGTTTCATGTTATCGGGGATATGTATCGGCAACGTTGAAAACATGTTTATTTTGTTTTACCACTTTTTATGTTTTCACCATTTCCTATGTGAAAGTAATGAGCACATGGAACATTTTCTCAAACAAACACCCCCTAACTTTTCTGGCTTCGAAAATGTGCATTAGCTTTGGTAAAAGTAAATATTGCAATGTCAAAGTTATGGATAGACAAAATAATACTCCCTCCGTTTTAAAATGACTGTCGCTTTAGCAAATTTATTTTGTTTCAAAATGACTGTCATTTTCACTTTTCAATGTAGTAATGATTACTCTTTTTCCAATCATGTCATTTACATTTTACTTTCTAGACTACTTCCAATATATTAATAAGGTTAATTTTGAAAAGTGTAATATTTTATGACAACATCATTGCATTTTGAAACGGAGGGAGTAATATTAACCAATTGCTAGTTGGTTTCGTGGTGATTGGCGCTGAATTTGGTAGAGAGAACCACGGTAAAACATAATAGTAATATTGGTGCTATCAATTAAATGTGAAAGTAATGATTGTCACTATGGTTGTTAAACTCCTCTTTTGGTAGTAAAACCCCACAATTTTGCAATTATGCTTGCCCTTGCTGATTATGGGTATCTGCATAATCCTATTTTGGTGGAATCTGGTAGAATCCCCCCTATTAATTGTTGAATAGTATAACCTTACAAATACGCTTTGAAACATTTAAGCGGATATGCTTATGATTGAATTTAAATTTATATAAATACTTGAAGTGTGAATTAAGGTTTTAATCATGTTACTTGTGACTATGTTTATGAATTTAGTTTTACGCCGCTATTTCAAGTGAGTTAAGGTTTTCTTTGTCTTACTATTGCTATTTTATATTCATATATATGAATTTATATGCATAAATATGAGTTTTAAAATATTATATAATCTTAAGATTCCAAGATTTACGATTTTTCTTTCCTTTCACTTTGCACAAAAGTTCGATTTTAACTTAGATAAGTTAATATTATTATCTTGAGGAGCTGCATCCAACCAAGTGTAAAATATATAGGAATAAAATGAACAGATTTGTGAGTAAAAAATAAATCCTCATTCCTAAACAGCTCATATGACATGCTTCTATGCTAGTAATTTAATTTTCCTTTTAAAGGGAACAGTGAACACCGATTTCCCATGAGACGGCGCGATAAAGAGAAATTCATGAGAAAGGTGGCTTTGAAATCAAAGGGAAGCAAACAAATAGCAGGGCCAAGCACTGACTAGGATATATTCAAACAAATTTCAAGCTTTTAGTAATCAGATAAACTACAGAATCTTAGCAACATTAACACCCATGTTATGAACTATAAAGTCTTGCACGATTATCTGATTATTACCTCTTTTTACTTTATCATCTAGGGCTGGAGCCATAGAACATTACTAGTTTAATGAAAAGCAAATAATATTTACCTGCAGAAAACTCAAGTATGTCTTCTTCTGAGTAACAGAAACCACCACGGGCAGTATAACAGTATCTAATATGGACAGAAATATT
The DNA here is from genome assembly GCA_021764765.1 of Vicia sativa. NCBI lineage: Eukaryota > Viridiplantae > Streptophyta > Magnoliopsida > Fabales > Fabaceae > Vicia > Vicia sativa. The sequence continues at coordinate 205,977,791 of CM038794.1, forward strand.
TAGTGATCAAGCATACTAGTTAATTCTATAACTTTCTGAGTCATGAGAAAAGACAGGCATACAACATACCCACTATAAACCAGATCAATGCGTAATTTGGCAAGTGCGAAAGCAGCAGCAGGCAAAAGAGGTTCAATCTCCTTGTAACTAACCTAAAAACATGGAAAGAAAATATGAAATCTGAATGAAGATTTGACAACAATGACTTAAATAAGGAAAACATTTTTCCATTAGCTAGGTTTGGCTACATAGACGCGTCTAATCAAAAAATGTCATACTCTTTTGTCAGAATAACTTTTTAACTCAATTAAATAATTTGCCCATTTCATGAAGATTTACGGACATTTTAAGTTAGACGGTCAATTGCCTAACAAAACCATCCTTATTTATGTTGACTAAGGAGTTTATATGTAATGGTTGGCTGTGAAGTATGGCATGGACAAAGAATGGAATGAAGATTTGTCAATAAATGAAAAGGGAAATTGTCTTTATTTTTCATATAATAAGCAATTAGTTTTATGACTTATTATTGAAGATGGGCACATACTTCAAAATTGTTTCAGGGCACAAAAGTGACTTTATAGCTTTACTATAAAAGGAGTGCACAAGATAGTATCAATCTCAAAACTAATTGTTTGTCCTATTTTTAAAACTTAAAAGTCCTATCTATTTTGTCAATACAATGCATTCCTAAATCAAGATTAGATGTAGCCGCAACGCAACAATGAAAATGCAAGCAAATTGATACTACTTCAATTATGAAATAGAAACCTACTTCTGACCATCCATCACCCGTGCTCTGTAATACCTTGACAGGCCTGTAGTAAAAATTCCACAATCTAAAGTCAAAAAATGATTTAAAAAAAGTTTACCAAAATTCTGAATCTCTAGTATAGTGCTGGGTCACAAGAGGAGTCAAAAAGCTGGAAATATTTCACATTAGGAAAAAAAAAACAATCATAGAAAAGGACTGGATCAGTGTTGTTAAATAACTGGTGCTGATATCATATAGCAACTGCAAAAAAAAGCTGCTATGCTATTGGGATTTTGCTACCACTGCAATAGCTGTGGTTTTTTGCATGTTTGTGATAGCAGTTATGGCCGACTATTTAGCAACATTAATTTCTAGCGATATAGCCCCCAGTAGCAACTATTTAGCAACATCGATTTCAACTGCATTGTGGCTTCCGCTATTTTACCTATTAATAACTCTGGTTGGGACACAACATTTTTCAACCAAAACTAAAAATATTGAACTTACATGTCAAGTGGGCATAGCAACAGACATTGATCTCCTTGAGAACTGGTGAAGACTCTCCTTATGACACACTTGAAAGGTAGATTGTTTGTAGGATCAACCTGATAACAAGATATTCCTGATTCGCAACAATTCGTATATAAAACTCTTGAACCCTAATTTCCTACACTGACACATTCTTATAAAATCTTAATAACTAACCATAACCACGGCATATTCGATGCTTAATTACTACTTCAAAATTCAAACACAAAATCAAATCTAATAGAACAGAAAATCACATAATAACCAGAAATAAAACTCACAAGTGTCACAAATCGGTCATCGGAAACCGCGAGCAGCTTGCCGGAATCGTCTACAACGAAACCAGCCGGTGGAGTGGGGAGTTGTGTAGGAATCTGAGGAGGAGAAGAATCGGAAGCAGAATTGGAACCACTAGCTTCCATGCCACTCTTGTTGCTATTCTTCTTGTTGTTGTTTTTGGCGGATGAGGAAGAAGAGTGCTTCTTCTGTTTGACATCGGAGGCGCTACAGATGATAGGTTGGAGGCGAGGACTTCGAAGTGAGAAGGAGAAGGATGAGAAGCGCGGTTGATTGAAATTTGAATGCGGATAGGAAAATTGAAGTCTGATGGAAGAGGGATAAACCTGTGCCGCCATTTTTGTTGTAAGTAAATTTCAAGTTCAGTTTCAGTATCATCTTCTTATATCATTTGAAAACCGCTATTTACAATTACAATTTACAACCCCTCCTCGTGCTGGTTACATTTTTTTTAAAAGCAAAAAAATATTATTCAGAGTACTTCAACATATTTAATTGTAACAAATCAATTTTTATCCTTTTATGTTTTTTTCGTTATATATTGATTATTTATGTTAATTAATTGTTAACTTTTTTTAAACTCTTTTATAAATAAAGTTGAAATGGATTTAATGGTATAGATATGTCATTAATATAGATCAGAGACCATCCTTAAATTATATAATAAAATTTTTCAAATTTTTTTAGAGTATAAAAATATTTTTTAAACTAATTAAAATGCACGAAGAAAAAAAATTAAAAAATAATAATAAAATAAAAAATAAAATTCTCAAAAAATTATTGAGAGTCCTTCAAGATATTTAATTGTAACAAATTAACCTTTTATCCTTTGTGTTTTTTCATTATATATGGATTATTTATGTTAATTAATTATTAACTTTTTTTAAACTCTTTTATAAATAAAGTTGAATTGAATTTAATAGTAGATATGTCATTTAATGTAGATCAGAGACCATCATTAGATTATATAATAAAATTTCATAATTTTTTAGAGTATATAAGTATTTTTTTTAACTAATTAAAATGCACGAAAAGGAGAAAAATAAAAAATAATAATAAAACAGAGAATAAAATTCTCAAAAAATTATACGAGAATATATAATTTTAAGAATTTTTTCATATATTTTGGACCAGAAACAGATTTAATATGAATTTTAGAAGTTAAAATAAAATGAATAGAGCAAAATAAAACAACAAAAAAACTACGATCCAAGCATTAGTTATCATAAAACAACCAAATATAACGGAAGAAAAAATGACAATTTTTTTTAGTTACTCCTCTAAAACATATGCCACATCTAAAAAAAATGAGCATTTGTATATGAAATGTTAATTAATTTATGTAGATTTTAAACTAAATTTAAATATTAAGATGTTTTTGGAGTATGACAAAAAAAACTAAAATTTAATTAATACTCGCTAAAAGTGTAAAAGAGCTTTACATTGGCTATAAATTGTGACTTTAAAATATTTATAAACGGTAGTTATGCACTCACGGTGTAATTTTCATAAAAACACATGGAATTAGATATTTAAATTAGAAAATTTCTTAATGCATCTTAAGTATTTCTTAGACACCAGGGTGAAATTTTAAATATGCTCCCAAGAACTGTAAATATATTTTCGGGAGGCACCAATATCTAATTAAAAATAATCAAAATTAGCGATACATTTCTGATTTATAATCGAAACTGTATTTTCAGTATTATACATTACATAATGTAGGAAATCAGCACTTACACATTACATCAAGAATAAATAAATAAATAAATAAATAAAAGATTACATAAAGAAAGCAATACATAGGGGATTTAAACATATATATGTGACATTACACTTCAACATCCGGGTGGACGTTGCAACAACTTCAAAATTTCATTAACCGTTCTTGTAGTCATCACATCAAGCTCGATTTGAACTTTTTCTTCGTAACCAAAAAAGATTTTCCACATAGCCTGTGAATCAGTGTTTGTGGTTATCTCTCTGTTGATGAACTAAAGTTTTATGTCGTTGTTAATGGATGGAGAGCGGTACTCAATCTTCAAATTTTCTGATTGTCGCCAAATGGTAAAAGTCTCCCTATTGTGTAATGAAGACCTTCAAGTGGTTCGTAATTGCTGGTCTTGAATTTCCTTGATGGTAGATCCCCGATAACGAAGTGAACATTTCCAATATGGCAAATAATATTCATTTTTGTTTTAGTGTTTAGACATGATGCAACATGAGGGGTGAGTTTCTTATATAATAGTTTGAGGATGTTATGGACCACACACATCCTATTGTTGATACAATGCAAACCAGAAATACATTTTCAGTTACACCTTAAGTGAAAATCGGAAGTAAATATCTGGTAAAGTCCCTGGTACTAAAAAACAAAAATAGAGAAATAGCAAAAAGATCATAATTAAGAAAAATATAATAATAGATTTCATAACTACCAAAATAAGAATATTCCATGTCACAATTCATTAACAAAAAGACATATACACCAAAGTCATATTTAACTTATTAAAAGATCCCAAGTAATTGTCTCGCGACAAATTCGCAGATGGTACACTCTTTGACTTTTCCTTGTTTTTTACAATTTCAATGTTCTTCAACTTGGTGTACTCTTGCATCCTTTCAATAAATTGGTCCGACCAAGTCTCGGATGAGTTTGTATAATGATACGTCCACTCCACTGATGTAGTTGGTATAGGGCATCCCAATTTCAAATACACTTAAACAAAGTGTTGGGGATTTGAAACTCATCCAACACAAATGATACGATTAGTGGGATTAGATGTTGGATTAATGCACAACGGGATTTTTTTTCGAGGAATCGTATATTATAAGATTAATACACACCCTCTCATACGCACATGCAATGAGATTACCCATCTCATGGAAACACATCAATTTGTTCTCCGGTGCAAATGCTTCCATGGATGGTACAAGAGCGTTATAGATTTCTACATACTTTTTTATATTCTCGTACACCCGTGTGTACAAATATCTATGGCTCCTCAACTCTTGTATAATAGTTTAGCGGACAAGTGTGTGATCATTTTCCCCTTTACTGAGTAAAGTAGAAATAGTCTGAAAACCACAATTATCGTCCCCATCAACATTGACGATCCGATCAATGTGATTGTGTATAAAAATCAGAATCTCCTCGATGAATGGTATTTTTGGTGGAGGCGGTGAAGTTGGATGTTTGCTTATGCGGACACCTTTGAAGACCGTTTTTTGAGATTTCAGTTTTGGTGAATCGGGAAAAAGTTTATCAACGTGTTCAAAATACGATGGACTCCTCATAGTAAAATTTCCACTTGGTGTAGGTTTGACCTTTTTTGGTGTTCCTTTTTGTTTTAGCCGGTTGAGACGGTGTTTTCAAGTCGGCGGTGTCTTGAAATGCAATTTTCCTTAATTTCTCTTTGTTGTGGAGTTTTGTGTCGTCATCGTATTTCCTAAATCTTTCTGGTATCGCTTCCCATTCTGTCAACATTTTGATACTTGACTTTCCCTCTTCCACTATATTATCGTCTTCAAAACTCAATATCTTCCAATTACTACATACCTCGTCCATTCGTATCGGGCTATCAAGTTTCAACTTCTTATATATGACACAAGCACACAGAAGACCTTATAGTTTAACAATTGTGCAACCGTACTTAGAGGTATCAGAGCGGAGCCTAAGTCATAGGCTGGTTTGGATTCATAAGAAATGAAATCAAGAGTTGATTGTGATATGTTGCCAACAAACTGAGAATAGAGAAAGTTATCTTTGAACCTGTGTTTCAACATTGGGATACTATGACCAAATGATGTTTGAATTTCATTATGCTGGTTAAGTATCATTTGGTTCACTAATTCCCAACCCGTACACAAATCACTCTTGCTATTTCCCAACCAATTCTTCAGACATGCATGAGTCGACGCTATTCAGTTTGTTGTTGTATTTCTAAGATACATTACATGATATTCCCATGCACAAACAATCTTCTTTTTCACCTGATCCAAAATTGTAGTCTCAACGTATTTCAACAAATTGGGATATTTATCACACACCTTCCTTAAATGTATAACAGCATCATCATATAAATCTTTGGTAGATGCATTTATGATAACATTCCAAGTAGCCATAATTTTTCCATAACAACGCCTGACTTAACTAGTTTACCCTTTTCAATCTCAATCTGACTAGTCCCTACCGCGAGTTTTACCTGGCTTTTCACATTTTTAGTAATGTGATACTTATAAAGTAATGTAGAAGATATCGGAAACACCTTCATAAGAGAATTCATCAATGCTACATCGCGATCGGTAATAATGACTTTTGGCATGTTTTCTTGGTCCTTTAACATTGACTGACAAACCTATAAAGCCCATGTAAAATTGTCCCTTTTTTTGCACTCTAGAAATGCAAGACCAATGGAATATGTCATTTCAGTCGATGTAACACCAACAATTTCCAACAATGGCAACATGTACTTAATGTTATTTCACGTCGAATCAATCATAACGTTGTGTGAACCACTAATATTCAGACATTATAACGCATGTTCAGCACACTTGACATTACAGTTCCAAAACACGTGACATTACAAGTCCAAAACACATTATATTATAGGTCCAAAATACCTGATATTACATGTTCAATATACCAGTGAAGCAACTCGATTTTCAAAAATCATTTAATTTTAAAAAATAAGTGAAATCGCCACCTAATTTTATTTGTTCTAAAAAGAACGGGAAAATATAGATAAAACCCCATAGATACGGATAAGGCGGTCTACGACCAAAAAACATGGAATCGGGAGTCGGTTATGTAAGAGGAAGGTATTAGCACCTCTTATATCCATCGTACTCGATGGGACCCATTTAGTTCTAAGTGTGTGTGTATATTCGCTAATCTCTAAGTTATAAAAGAAACAGAATTTGTTTTATTATTATTTTGAGTTTGGCACGGTTTCGGAACCGTGTGCCTACGTATTCCCTTGTGCAATGGGAAAGTCAAAACTTCGTAGTTCCTCCCGAAAAGGTTTTAATTGGTTGTATTGATTTTATAAGAAAAATCGTGCGTTTTAGACGTTTCAAATGCTTTGAACTAGGACTCGTTTAGTTTGTTTGAAAAGCTCAAGTCCTTGTTCGCATTTGGAACGACTATTGCACACTCTTTATCAGAAAAGAGTTTGATGATCGCATATGAGCGATAAAAGAGTTTGAATGAGTTATTTTGTTTTTATGTGGGAGACAAGTATTGGACCATAAGCGTTCAACGGCTAACGCCCCAGTTACTCGGGTGAGTGGACAGAAACATCCGAATCATCTTTTTCTACCCAAATGTTTTGTTAAGAAAAGGAGAGGTGAAACATGGTTCACGTTAATTAAGTTCAATTAAGACACCAAACATACGGTCGAGGGTCGATACTGGACTGACTACCATATGCTTGGGAGGAGGGAGAAATAGAATATTTATTTGCGAAAGTTTTTTTTGAAAAGAAACTCGACGTTGGATCGAGGTTTGAAACTTTAAACTATGAAATCATTCTGATACAGGTGCTGAGATAAAATGGGAGCGGGTTATGATTAATCAAGTATATGGACCTAATTAATCTCGTGAGGATAGGTTCTCCTATCCCCAACCATGAGACCCTGGTGCATGGAAAATTGGTATATAGACCAATGTTATTTTCGGGTTATGATTGATTAAAGCAACAAGGGCTTTAATCAACCTCGTGAGGATGGCCATGCCCATCCCCAACTATGAGACCCTTTAAGAAATTGGCATATGAGCCAATCAAAGCGGAATCAAATTTGATTTTAATTTTAATTTGTGTATAGAGTGTATAATGGTGAATAAATACTGAATGAGTAAATAAACAGACAGATATCACACAATACAATCAGAAATTTAAATAATTATTAGAAATGATTTTTTATGTTTGATGAAAAATCGACTAATAGTTTAATCGATAAATCATCAAATAAAAACTATCAGAGCTAATTATCATTTAGTATATCGCAACAATATTATTCGCATAAAATAAATTAATTGAAATAGATAAAAGTTCAGAGTTATCCTGTATTGTAGTGATTCTGGACGGTGTGAAAAGAAATCCATCTGAACTTGATTACTCCGTAAAAATTCGTCATATTGCTGGCGATTTGGTGCGTCAGATCTTGCTTCTTCGAAATAAAAACTCCAACGGCCCCAAGTGACATATTATTTACCAAATACTCATACATCCTCATTGCCTCAGTTGAGCTAACGAAATTATGTGACATGTTTACCCCAACTTGAGTTGGTGCTTGAGTAGATGCATGTTCATTTGTTTGACTTGGTGCTTCAGGAGCATGAGTAGTTGCTTGAGTATTTGCATCCTTAGTAGCTTGAGTTGGTGCTTGAGTAGATACATCTTCATTTGTTTGAGTTGGTGCTCGAGGGGCATAAGTACTTGCTTGACTTGGTGGAGTAGATTTTGTTTTCTTTGTAGCAGTGGGCTTTGTTTTCTTTGTAGTAGTGGGTTTTGTTTTCTTATAAGTGCTTCCTCCTATCTTTGTAACAGTTGGCCTAGCCTGCAACCAAAAAAATGTGACATTTCATTGAAATATTGTACATGGCATAAAAGCAAAGTTTGTGTTCAATTTGAGATACTAACCCTTTTTTTTTATATTGTAGTAGCAACTTGACCTTCAGTGGCAACATTAGTAGCAACTGTATTTTTAGTGGCAACATTAATAGCAACTGTATTTTCAGTGGCAACATCAGTGGCAATATAAGTAGCTACATCACCTTCAATATGAACATCAGTGGCAACATCACCTTCAGTAGGAACTGCTAACTGTTTGTTTTTCTTACACGTCCTTTTATTGTGTCCATATTCCAAACAACTCTTGCATTTGTGGATTGTGTTTGTCCTTTGCCACCTTGTTTGAGTTTCCTCATCTAGCTCTCTTCTTCTGAGTTTCTTTGGTCTACCGGGACCTCTCTTGTAACTTGGTGGCAAGATTTCAGGGTCAGTAGTCCTTGGCCATTAATGGGACTAATAACCTCATTATAACATGATACATAGGTAGACTTTTGGTAACACTTATCTACATACTTAATGGTATTATCTAGCTTCCTATGTATGGCTACAACAACATGTCTACATGGGATCCCAACCAAGTCCCAAAAACCACAAGAACAAGTATATTTTTCTAAATTTACAACAAAACTATCTATGAATTGTACATGAGTAACTTGAAAGGTAAGTCTACCTCCGTATGTTGGCATCCAGTTAACACTTTTTTCTATCTCCCTATCTAGCCTTCTAAGGGGTTTAGACATGATCTCTCCTTTTTAATTCTCTATTTTCTCCCTAAGAGTAGCAAACCTACCCATAAGATAGTTTCTAATCCACTCAAATATGGTAATTATAGGTTTATCCCTTTGCATCAAAATAGTAGCATTGAAAGATTCACTTAGGTTGTTCATAAGAACATCACACTTAGAGTATAGAGGAAAGGCATGTTTACACCACTTTTTCTTGGGAATAACATTTAATCAGTCAAAAGCATCTGGACTTACCTCCTTAATCTGATTCGTCTTGTCCTCATGAGCTTCAAAATATGTTACCTTTGCTGCAACCATAATAAGATCTCTATATAGTGTTCCACCTCCAAACTTCTTCTTGAAGTTAGCATATAGGTGCCTTAGGCAAAACCTGTGTTCAAACTTAGGATACTCTTCCTCAAATACATTCACCAATCCCTGCAAATAATTGAATGTGTCGTCAACAAGTAACACACATTAAGCACAAAATTATCAAGTAAGCATACCTTTTGCTGATCAGAAATAAAACACCATTTAGTGTCAGAACCTATGTCTTCAAAAAGTAATTTAACAAACCAACTCCAAGTATCTTTACTTTTATTTTCCATAACCCCAAAGGCAAGAGGAAGATACTGGTCATTGGCATCCCTACTGACAGCTATCAATAAGATTCCACCATATTTATTTTTAAGGTGACATCCATCTAACCCTATGAATCATCTACATCCAACCTTCAATGCTCTCTTTGTACCATCAAAGCATATATAACACCTGTCAAACCTAGGTGGCAAACCATAAATGTTTAGCTTAAAGGTATTACCTTTGTTTTCCCTCCTCAATTCTGCTCCATATGACCAAAGCATGCTATATTGCTTGGTTGAGTCTCCTTCAACAACCCTTCTAGCTAGCTGCCTTGCTTTGAATGCCCTAAATCTAGTAATTTCTGTAGCAAACCTTAACCTGACATATGCTACAACTTCATTCAGTTTCATACTTGAATTGTTCTTCAACTTGTCAACAATAACTTTAGAAACCCAATCAACAGTTGCATTCTTGTTGAAAAACTCCCTTCCACATTTGTGCTTAAGAAACAGTGTTTTAATCCTAAATGATGTTGCTCTCAAAACTATACTGCATAATACAGTGTAATCACATAGTTTTTTCTCCTTACAAACAACCCTACACCTTACACCATCATTTTTGGCAAACCCAACCTCCCTACCATTCAACACATTGTGTTCCAATACAACCTTTTTAAATTGCTTTAGAGAAGAAAATTCCATTCCCACCTTGAATTTAAAATCTTTTATAAGGTTTTCATCTTCATTAAACCTTATCCCTGCAGACCTACCATCATCACTATCATCACCTGCCCCGCTATCTAGCTCATATGTGATGTAATCATCATCAATGACATGTTCCCTATCCATCTCTGCTGTAGTGAACCCTTTATATACGCCTTGACCTGTGCCAATACCATATGATTGAACTGTGTCAGTACCATCTAATAGACCTGAACTAGTACCATCTACTTGAACTATGCCAGTACCATCTCCTTGAACTGAACCGTTACCATCTACTTGACCCTCACCAATAGCATCATCAGAATCATGCATTCTCTCCTCTTCACTATCTTCAAAGTGTATACCATCCAAACAGTATTTTGATGATTGACTACCCTCACCTTTTTCACTTTCCTCAACATTAACATGGCTTTTTTCTTTCTCTTTTAACCTCTCCATGTAAGTCTTTCCACCACTACATAACTTTGCCTCTGTATATATCTCAACATCACACTTAGTCTCCTCAGCACACATAGCTAACAAACTTGTATCCTCATCATTAACAAGGGGTTTTAGATCATTTTCAAGTGACCCATGTTCAGACTTCTACCACATCTTCAAGATTAAAAGACGACTCTATACCCTTAATTATGTCACATGCTTCAAAGTAAGACAAAAAATTAGGGTCTTGACCACACACTGCATATACACCCCCCTTCGTATCTCAACCCTTCATCCTTTACAAATGACCCTTTTGTATGAAAACAACCTTAAATAACCCCATTTCCTACGAAATTCACGAAACATACGGGTATATCAAACATTACCATAGATTCTGGGACCACATACAAACAATCCAAAACTCATAAACATTAAACTATACATAGTGGGACTTACCTAATCGTTATTGGGACCAAAACAAGAGGCTCCGCCTTCGTCAATGTTGGGACCACACCAGTAGCTTTTGCCTTTCAGAAACAGAGAAGAACGTTTTTTCAAGGGACCACAAGAATGAATGGAGAAAGGGAAAGAAATTAGGGTTCACGAGACATTGGGTTTTAATTTAGGTTTTGTTCTCACGTAGTACTAGATGAAACAATTGAGTTTATGCCACGTAATAACATCTCATTTAAAATGAAACAATAGACATTATCCATCTGTCATGCCAGCTCAGCAGTCGTTAATGATTTTTAACGTGGAAGACCAATTCTTCAAACGGAAAATATTGCAGGGACCAAAACTTGAAGAAAAATATTTAAAGAACTAAAAAAACTTATTTAACCCTATTTTAGAGTGACTTTAAATAGTGAAAATGTGACTCCCTAACAATCTCACTCATATACTATGTCATCTTAGATATTATTACTATTATTTTATTTATTTATCTTTTAAAATTCCCTAAAATGCACTAAAGTCGCTATCACTATCCCTCTGCAAAGTCACCAAATTCAATTCTGTTAAGCCATCCTAAAAATAATAAAATAATTGTGCCCAATGGCATGTGTCAAATTGCCATCCATCCACAAATTAATAAAATAATCGATAATTGATACCGTAAAGATTATGTACGACAGAAAATTGATGAATTATGATTTCCCTTGTGTATAAAAATGAATGAAAGTAATGATTGCGTTCATTGTGAATTGCAGCGATCGTGGTTTCAGTTACAGACGCCGATTTCAGGCGGCTGGCTGGTGACGTCGTCGGAGAGGTTCCTAAGGTCGAGATTCATTCAAATCAATACCTCGAAAATTTTCCGGTAAAGTTTCTAGTTCCATAATAATAATAATTATTATTCTCTTTTAATTTTGACCATTGCTCTCTTTTCAGTTTTAGGTCCTGTGAATCTGAATTGCGTTGATTGTAATAATGATAATGTTTTTATATTCTTGATGTTGATATTTGATTTTGATTCTGTTGAATTTCGGTGGTTCTGATTAATTTTCTTATTGTTATATGATTTTGTAATAATAATGATAATGTTTTTTATTCCTGATTTGATTTTGACTGTGTTGACTTTCACATTGTTCTCATTACTTTTCTTATTCTTAAAATGATTTTGTAATTTTCAATATCAGAATCTCTCACTGTAAAGAGAGATTAGGAAACAAATCCTCTTCGCGGAGCTTTTTCGCCGCTTTGTTTTTTTCGTATCTCACCAGCCACCATTAGCTGCCAGGTACCACACACTCTGTTTTTCCTATTTGTTCATTGGTTACCACTTTTAACCTAGATTTTGTTTCAATTTGGGGAATTCTGAGTTTTAACTACTTGTTGGTGGGCTTGATTTTTTAATGCTATTAGTTGAGTCTAACCGTATTTCGTTCCTATGAATATTATGAATAGTTGTTGAGTTTGGTGTGCGACTGATCTGAACCTAGCTTGTTGGTTTGGTTTGGTTTATGATTTTAGTGAGGGATCAGGCTTCGGTGCCTTTTAAGCGGGAAAGGCACGAGTCAACCAAACACTCCACATTAAGCCACCTTTCAACCATAATCTTTTAAAACCAGTTTAAACACATACAAAATTCCATCTACCCTGCACAAACATGATCTTGCCGTCAACTGCTGCGCATGCATGTTCCTGCTGCGTACTTCCCGACGGCCTTCCGTTCTCCTTGCCGCCGTTGATCTATGTTGCAAGTTTGTTTTTCTCCGTCATCAACCCTCACATACTTTTGTGATAGTTTATAGTGCTTTTCGTCTGTCATGACTCATGAACCTCGAAGAGAGAAGAGAATGTACCGTATTCAAATGATATTTGAGTTTGCTTAGAGAAGAGAATGTTTAATTGTTTATATTCTGTTTTGTAAATATTCAAAAATTTGATTTGATTGGCATTTAGTAGATTGTTATAGTATTTCCTTAAAGGTGAATACTGAACATTAAGAATGTTAACCTTTTTTTATGGACCTACTAGTACCAAGACAAGTGATTTTTAGACTTTTTGCAATTTTTCACTTCAAAGTTTCTCTTTGATTTGAAAAGCTTAAAAGGGGCTAACAAGTTATCCACATGCTGTTAATTGTGGAGATTTTTTCATTAAGAGTTGATTCTTATTATAAGAAAAAGAACCGTCCTTTGCATGTTTCACTGTAGTAAGTAGTAACAACCAGACGTTGGAGATGCTATGTTTATCTTCCTTGCCTATCATTTTGTACATGTATGTATTTATTATTTAGTTAGTGGGTTGGGATTTGCAACAGGATTTTGTTTTTTTATATGGGGTAATCTTTTATATAAGGGATTTAAAGTAAGGGAATTAAGAGTTGATATTTTAATACACTTGTGATTTGTTATAGATTTAGAATTTGATATGAAAATTAGATTAATAAATAAAGCTAGCAAATGACAAAAGTATCAACAGTTTAAAAAAAAATATAGACGTTAAACTTGGTAGATATAGTATTATTGAGAAAATATTTATGATGGAGGGAATGCATACAGCAAGGTTTTTTTTTCTGTAGAAATAGTGTGTTCAAGGGTCTAACATTCTGTAAAATAAAGAGGTGAACTATTTGTCCTTACTTGAAAGTGAAGTTAAATCCCAATGTGAGTCGACCCCATTCAAAATTTTGATTAATCATATTAGAGAGTAGTTTAGATATTATGTAAATGTCTATTTTAACCCTTGTATTGACTCACATGTGTCAAGTCTGTAGTGTGGGTAACCTGCTGCTGCTGTAGCAGGTTACACAGTTGCTACTATAAATGCAACTGTGTGCTATCATTTGTAATCAACTTTAAGGTACCTGAGAATTCTTTTAACAGCAATTCAATGAGTCTCCAAGGGATGAGACATAAACTGACACACTTTGTTCACAACATAGGCAATATCAGGCCTAGTTATAGTGGCATATTGCAAAGCTCCAACTACTGATCTATACATATATGGATCAGCAAGAGCTGGGGAGCCAAGTTTGGTCAGTTTGCATGAGGAATGCATAGGTGTAGTAACAGGACTTGATTCAGCCATATTGTAGAATCAAGCTTCTCAATCTTAATAAAGATATCATGTTTTTGATGAAGACAAACCTCATGGCAAAAAGGCAATGGCAAAAAGGCAAAGATATTTCTCAAGGCAAAATACACTCTAAAGTTAAAACATCATGATCAAGACTTTGACTCAAGACATTTAACAAACTTTGAGAAGGTATAATAACAATGCCTCACAAATACTTAAGTTTTAGATGCTCAAAGTTCCTAACATGATTGCATGACATACACATTTCAGTTCACTAAGTTTCTAAGTAAAAAATACATTTTTCTTACTGTGCAATCGATTGCATACTGAATGAATTTCTTAAAAAAGCTTCTGTTTGAGGTTGCAATCGATTGCATGCTGAAAAAATTTCACTTTTTAACTAAGTGCAATCGATTGCTTGCTGTATGTTTTTGAAATTTTGTTCTATTAGAGCCCGTGCAATCGATTTGCACAAAGGTGCAATCGATTGCACCCTGCACGTTTTTGAAAATTCAGAATTCATGCATGCACCATTTCATGCACCCTTTCACTAAAAGTATGTCTCTAATCTTGACACTTGTTCATGATTAAAATGAAGAGACTTATGATATTTTTAAAAGGTGCCATGAACATATAAATACTCAAATTTTCAAATTCATTTCTCACCTCTTCCAATCAAAATTTATTCAAATTTCAAATATTCACATTCAAGTGTTCATCTTTCATATTAGATTTTCTACATACTTTCACATTACATAAACCAGAAAATCTTGAGCAATCTATATCTCTAAGTCATTGTGAATTATTGTTAAATCACTCAAAGTGATATTTGTTCTACAATCTTACAAACTCAAAAACTCTTGTAAAAATCATACATTTTTGTTGTATTCTTGCTGTCCAGGATTGTTGGAAGCAAGTTGTGCATTGAAGAGGATTGTTCTTCTTGCACTTAGTGTTTTAGACCTTAAAGGTTTTAAGAGCCTTTGGTCTTCCTATAGGTTAGATAGTAGGCATCACCATTGGTGTGAATAGGCTGTACAATCATTCTAACTATAGTGAAATCTCTTGCATATTGTAAGGGGACTGGACTACTCTCGATCTGTGAGGGGAACGAGGATATATCCTTGTGTTCTTTACTTTTCAGCATTTACCGCTTTCTTCAATACCTTAACTAGAAAAGAAAGAATCACTCATAACTTTCATTCACCAAACCAAAAATATTGTATCAAGTATTCATAAAAAACAGATAAATTTTTAAACACCTAGTTCACCCCCTCTTTGGCGCATTTCATACTTACAATTGGTATCAGAGCAAGTTATAGGTAACTTGTTCTTAAATTTCCAGAATGGCTTCCGCAAATCAAAATCCGATTTTCAAAGATGTTGGTAGTAACAACAAGCCTCCATTGTTTTGTGGTGAATACTTTGACTTTTGGAAGATTCACATGAAGGCTCATCTTGAAGCGCAAGGAGACGAAATATGGGATGCTGTCCAAAATGGTCCTTTTACTCCGGTGTGTGTTGTCAATGGTGTTGGATCATCGAAGCCTAAAGCATCATATGGGATGAAGATGACAAGAAAAAAGTTCTCTATGACAAAAAGGCAATAATCTCCTCCAAAGTGCTCTTAGTATGGATGAATTCTTTCGAGTATCGGCATGTACAACGACAAAGGAAATATGAGACACTCTTGTAGAAACTCATGAAGGAACCGCCGAAGTTAAAAGATCTAGATTGAATACTTTGAGTCAAGAATACGAATTATTTCGAATGCTGCCCGGAGAATCCATCCTTGACTTGCAAAAGAGATTCGTTCATTTGACAAATCATTTGAAGGCACTCGGTAAGACTTTAACTAACGATGAATTAAATCTTAAAGCGCTTAGGTCTTTAATTAAGGAATGACAACCAAAAGTGACGACAATATCCGAAAAGAAAAGTTTAGCAACTATGACTTCCGCAACATTATTTGGAAAACTTCAAGAATATGAAACGGAACTTGAAAAACTTGAAAAATGTGATATCTTTATTGAAATTGAGAAGCTTGATTCTACATTCTCCCCCTTTTTGATGATGACAAACACCCTTCTAAGATGCTTTGTAATTTCTGGATTCGACTCCCCCTCAATGTGTGAATTTAAAAATGTTGGAGAATATTTTGTACCTTAAAATTCAGGACAAGGAAATCACAAGCAATACACCTTTCTCCCCCTTAGGCATTACCAAAAAGAAAGGAAAGATGGGTGAAGTATGACATATAATTTATGATCACATATGCATTAAAAGTTAGCAATGCATAACACATATCAAAGTTAAAGATAACATAACTTAAGCAAATTCTTAAAAACAAGTAAACATTGTTTTGGTACAAAGTACCTTACATAACCAAATGAAATTGAAAGTACAAAAACAGAAACTTAATCATAATTGAAATAAAACAACAACTTAAAATAAACAAAGACATAATAAAAGACATAAATCTAGATTGATCCATGTCATTGTTTGGCCCTTGATAAGGATGGTATCTTGGTGGAGGGATGACCGGGTTGTTTGGATCATAAGGAGGGATGTATAGATGTGAGTAGAGATAGGAAAATTGATTGTTCACATCATTTGAAAAGTTGTTGATTCAGGCTGTTGTTGACTCATTGATCGAAGACATTTGAGAGTTGATATTGGAGTTGAGGGCGGCAAATTGTTGGGTCATGTAATCCATCATTGCTTAGTTACTTGGCCCTTGAACATTTGGAGTTTGAGGAGTAAGAACATCTTCATCACCGTCAACCTCTTGATTATTGTCTTCATTTTCAACATGTTCACCAATGTAAACATAAGATTTTTATTCTGAATTGTAGATTACACTCATTCTTGCATTCAAATTCTTTATAGTGATTTTGAAGGTTTTGAGTTTTATTCCATGAATGGAATAAAACTCAAAACCTTCAAAATCAATGTTAAGAATATGGATGCAAGAATGAGTGTAATGCAAGAATGAGTGTAATCTACAATTCAGAATCAAAATCTTATGTTTATATTGGTGAAAATGTCGTTGAAAATGAAGGCAATAATCAAGAGGTTGATGGTGATGAAGATGCTCTTACTCCTCAAGCTCCAAATGTTCAAGGGCCAAGTAACCAAGCAATGATGGTAAATGCAATATTATTTGCTTAAGTTATGTTATCTTTAACATTGATATGTGTTATGCATTGCTAACTTTTAATGCCTAGTGATGATAAATTATATGCCATACTTCACCCATCTTTCCCTTCTTTTTGATAATGTCAAAAGAAAGGGGAGAAAGGTGTATTGCTTGTTATTTCCTTGTCCTGAATTTTAAAGTACAAAATATTCTCCAACATTCTTAAATTTACACATTGAGGGAGAGTCGAATCCAGAAATTACAAAGCATCTTAGAAGGATGTTTGTCATCATCAAAAAGGGGAGAATGTAGAATCAAGCTTCTCAATCTCAATAAAGATATCATGTTTTTGATGAAGACAAACCTCATGGCAAGAAGGCAAAGATATTTCTCAAGGCAAAACACACTCTAAAGTTAAAACATCATGACCAAGACTTTGACTCAAGACATTTAACAAATTTTGAGAAGGTATAATAATAATGCCTCACAAATACTTAAGTTTTAGATGCTCAAAGTTCCTAACATGATTGCATGACATACACATTTCAGTTCACTAAGTTTCTAAGTAAAAAATACATTTTTCTTACTGTGCAATCAATTTGCACAAAGGTGCAATCAATTGCATATTGAATGAATTTCTGTTGATAATTGAATATTTGGTGAAATGCTTGAGTTACAAAGGACTCTAGTGATTTGATTATATACACACAAGAGAGTAATTACATGATAAGATTAAAGCTATTTCCTAGGTACATGTATGTAATTTACAAGGCATAGATTCCTAGACTCCTAGATACATGAATAGACTCATAAATGCAATATTATAATTCCAATAATTTGTAATTTCAATAATTCCAACACCCCCCTCAAGCTGGAGAGTGGATATCAATCGTTCCCAGCTTGCCCTTTGTCAACACATCTGCTAGTTGATGTTCAGAAGGAATATAGGATGTAGCTATTAAACCACTATCTAGTTTTTCCTTGATAAAATGGCGGTCAATCTCTATATGTTTGGTCCTGTCATGTTGAACAAGATTATGAGAAATACTGATTGCCGACTTGTTATCACAAAACAACTTCATAGGCCCTTCACATTGTATTTTTAAATCATTTAGAATGATCCTCATCCAAAGTAACTCATAGATTCCTTGAGCCAAAGCTCGAAATTCTGCCTCAGCGCTTGACCGAGCCACTACATTTTGTTTCTTACTTCTCCATGTGACAAGGTTCCCACACAAGAGGGTGCAAAATCCCGAAGTGGATCTTCTATCACTTATTGATCCTGCATAGTCAGCATCGGTGTAGGCTTCTATAGTTTAAGCTTCCACCTCTTTTAAACAGTAGTCCTCTTCCTGGAGTAGCCTTGAGGTATTGCAAGATGCGATCAACAACTTGTAAGTGTCGCATTCTTGGGTCATGCATAAATTGGCTCACTACACTGACTGCATAAGCCAAGTCAGACCTAGTGTGTGTCAGGTAAATCAACTTTCCTACCAACCTCTGATATTGGACTTTGTCAACTTTGACACTTTCTTCTTCGAAGCCCAGCTTGTGATTTTGCTCTATTGGAACACTTGAAGGTTTGCAACCCAGTTTCCTGCAAGAGATCAAGTATATACTTCCTTTGAGATATGAAAATGCCTTGGTTTGAGTAAGCAACCTCAATTCCCAAGAAATACTTGAGTTGCCCAAGGTCTTTCATCTCGAATTCTACCGGTAGTTTTTCCTTTAGCAATTGTTTCTCTGCCAGGTCATCTCCTGTAATAATAATATCATCAACATAGACAAGAAGGATAGTAAGTTTTCCTTCATAAAGAAAAGCATGTGGTCTCCTTGGCTCTCAATGTAGCCTAAGTACACCATTGTTTTTGTGAATCTTCCAAACCATGCTCTAGGAGATTGTTTTAGTCCGTATAGAGCTTTCCTCAATCGACACACCTTGTTGGATCCACACGTAGGGCCAAATCCTGGCGGGATCTCCATGTACACTTTTTCTTCTAAGTTTCCATGCAAGAATGCATTTTTGACATCAAATTGTTGTAATTCCCATCCGAAGTGAGCATCAAGAGATAATAAGATTCGAGCAGTGTTCATTTTCGCAACAGGAGCAAAGGTTTCCTCATAATCTATGCCATATGTCTGTGTGTATCCTTTTGCCACTAGTCTAGCTTTGTAACGATCAAGAGTACCATCTGATTTGTGTTTGATCAGATAGATCCACCGCAACCAACGGGTTTCTTGCCTTCCGCTATCAACAATCTCCCAAGTTCCATTTTTTCAAGAGCTTTCATTTCCTCATCCATGGCTTGGACCCAATTTCTATCTTTCAATGCCTCTTGAACGGATGATGGACGACCACGAGTCAATCGAAATAAAACTCTGATGCTGCAAGGAAAGATTTTTAGTGGAGACAAATTGAGATATAGGGTATTTGGCACATGATCTTTTCCCTTTCCTCAAAGCAATAGGCAAATCATCTGTATTAGTGTCACAAGTGTCAGAGCTTTGGGAATCACTAATAGGATTGTGAGTTTCAATACTTACCTCCGGTTCTGGCAATTGGAGTTGTGTTTGGAGCAGGTCGAGCTTACTTCTTCTGTGATACACCAAGGTTGGTTCACCAGCCTTAGTTTTTGTTGGTATGGAAGATGATGGTTCCTGCAAAACATACGACAGAGGAGAGACCAAAATAGAAGTATGATCAATGGGAGGACCAGTAATAGAACTTGACACAGGATTCACAATCGACTCAGGAGACTCATTTGTAGGATCAGCCGACTCGAGAGACTCAATTGTAAGACCGGTAATAGGACTTAAGAGAGGAGTCACAGGCAACTCAGGTAGAACCAAAAACTCAGAATCAGATTCAACATTCTGAATGTTCTTCCCCTGAAGCTGAGGACGAGTGAAGTAGGCCAAATTCTCATGAAATGTGACATCTTTAGAGACAGAGTACTTACGATTAGGAGGATGATAGCATTTATATCCTCTCTTGTTTGGGGGATATCCAACAAAGATGCATCTGACTGCGCGGGGGTCTAATTTACTTCGATGTTGTTTATGGATATGGACAAAGGCAACACGACCAAATACTCGAGACTCGAGAATCTGCAAAATAGGAACAGAAGGATACTGTGAAGTCATAAACTGAACCGGACTAACATTACCTAACGTGCGAGATGGAACCCGATTAATTAAGTAGGCAGCGGTCAGAACGACTTCTCCCCAATATGAGTTGGAAACTGCCATTTGAAAGAGGATGGCTGGAGCAACTTCAAGTAAATGACGATTCTTTCTTTCTGCAACACCATTTTGTTGTGGGGTGTCGACACATGTAAATTCTTGAAGTATTCCCTGTTGACTAGTAAAACTTGAAAAGATGTGATTTGCATATTCTTTGCCATTGTCAGAGCGAATTCTTTTAATCCCCTTGCCAAATTGTGTTTGTACCATGTTATAAAAACTAATAAATATTTTTGGTACTTCTGACTTATTCTTCATCAAGAAAATCCAAGTGGCTCGAGTACAATCATCAATAAATGACACAAACCATTTAGCACCCGAAATATTAGAAATAGGTGCAGGTCCCCAAACATCATAATGTATGAGATCAAAAGGTTCAACACTTCTTTTGGAACTAGGAGTAAAAGAGACACGGTGATGTTTAGCTAACTCACAAACGTCACATTTAAAAGACTCAACTGAATGATGTAAAAATAAAGAAGGAAACATAGACTTAACTAAAGAGAGGTGGATGACCAAGCCGCTTGTGCTGAAGCCAAATTTGTGCGGCAGAATGAGAAGAAGACACGGAAGACTCGGTCTGCAAGTAGGAAGCCAACACCTTCGAACAATTTGTCTTCCCCGTGGTAAGATCCTGAAAAACACAATAAGAAGTGAAAAATATTACTTTACAATTATGATCACGGGTAAGTTTACGAACAAATATTAGGTTGTGAGAGAGTGTGGGAACATGTAGCACGTCCTGTAATTGAAGTGGAGGTTGCAAGTTAACACTCCCAGAGCCATCAATACAGGCATAAGAACCATTAGCAGCTGTAACATAACAGTTCTTCTCAGAGGAGGTGTACGAGGAAATCAAACTAGGATTGAATGTGGTCGGTGGCACCGGAGTCCAAAATCCAAGCATTCTTAGAGATTTTACCGCAAACAATAAAGGATTGAGAGCATACACACAAGTCGTTCGTCGGTAGAGAACAACTTCCAGAAGGCTTACTAAGAGAGTTAAGTATAGTCTTTAAACGATTCACCTCATCCTCGGTGAATGTTAAAGGATAATCAACAGAAATTTTTTCAGCCATCTGTAGGAAGCTAAAAAAAAAACAGCAACAAGACGAGCCAAACAGCAGCAAAAAAAGGTGAAATAGAGGTGTTTTTGGACGGTGTTTTATGTAAGGTGAAATAGAGGTGTCACAATGAAGGTGACTTAGGATTTACCGTAACGAAGACGGTTCGAGTTTATGCGGAAGCAAGTCTCTCAAGATCGAGAGCTTCTGATACCATGTTGATAATTGAATATTTGGTGAAATGCTTGAGTTACGAAGCACTCAAGCGATTTGATTATATACACACAAGAGAGTAATTACATGATAAGATTAAAGCTATTTCCTAGGTACATGTATGTAATTTACAAGACATAGATTCCTAGATACATGAATAGACTCTAATCTTGACACTTGTTCATGATTAAAATGAAGAGACTTATGATATTTTTAAAAGGTACCATGAACATATAAATACTCAAATTTTCAAATTCATTTCTTACCTCTTCCAATCAAAATTTATTCAAATTTCAAATATTCACATTCAAGTGTTCATCTTTCATATAAGATTTTCTGCATACTTTCACATTACATAAACCAGAAAATCATGAGCAATCTATATCTCTAAGTTATTGTGAATTATTGTTATTGGAAGGGAAGATCAAATATATTGATAAATCACTCAAGGTGACATTGTTCTACAATCTTACAAACTCAAAGACTCTTGTAAAAATCATACATTCTTGTTGTATTTTTGCTGTCCAGGATTGTTGGAAGTAAGTTGTGCATTGAAGAGGATTGTTCTTCTTGCACTTAGTGTTTTAGACCTTAAAGGTTTTAAGAGCCTTTGGTCTCCCTATAGGTTAGATAGTAGGCATCACCATTGGTGTGAATAGGCTGTACAATCATTCTAACTATAGTGAAATCTCGTGCATGTTGTAAAGGGACTGGAGTACTCTCGATCTGTGAGGGGAACCAGAATATATCCTTGTGTTCTTTACTTTTCAGCATTTACCGCTTTCTTCAATACCTTAACTAGAAAAGAAAGAATCACTCATAACTTTCATTCACCAAACCAAAAATATTGTATCAAGTATTCATAAAAAACCGATAAATTTTTTAAACACCTAATTCACCCTCCTCTCAGGCGCATTTGATACTTACACATATGAGTCCTCTGCAGAAGATCTCTAATGTATTTTGTCTGAGTAAGAAGCAGGGACCGTTCAGCAGCAGACTTAACTTCAATCCCAAGAAAATAGTCCAAATCCCCTAGATGTTTAAGAGAGAAATCAACATTGAGCTTGGTGATAATGGACTGAAGTAGTTTAGTTTGTTGCTAGTGATGATAATATCATCAACATATACTAGGAGGTAAACAGTGTGGCCATGAGAGGTGAAGATGAACAAGGATGGATCACACTTGCTAGGTTTAAACTGCAGTTTGAGAAGAGCCTCTCGAAGTCTTTCAAACCATTGCCTGAGTGCCTGTTTCAAGCCATAGAGGGCTTTATGCAGCTTGCACACAAGAGAGGAGTCTGAGTTGACAAAACCAGGTGGTTGTTCCATGTACCTCTTCATGGAGCAACCCATTAAGGAATGCATTATTGACATCCAACTGTTGAATGGACCACTTGTGAGTAAGAGCAATGGTGAGAATCAGCCTGATGGTAATAGGCTTTACTACAGGGGAAAAGGTTTCATTGAAATCAAACCCCTGTTTCTGATGAAAGCCTTTTGCCACTAAACGCGCCTTGTACCTGCTGACTGAGCCATCAGGATTCTCTTTGACACGAAACACCCACTTGCAGCCAATAGAACTCCTGTTTGCAGGAAGTGGCACAAGTGACCAAGTGTTATTGTTGTTCAAGGCATCAAATTCAGCCTGCATAGCTTCCTCCCACTTGGAATCTGCAAGGGCTTGCTTGACAGATTTTGGTTCAGTATGAGTAAGCAACAAGGAAGGATGCAACCTTGGCTGCACAAACCCAACTTTGGCCCTAGTAGTCATGGTGTGATGATTGACTGGTTTGGAACTGACAGGTACAGCATTGACAGGGATATTTGCAGCAGAGGAAGAAGACTGTTTGTCAGTTTCCACAGATGAAGGAGAAGCCTCACTGGAGGAACTAGCAGAGTCACTGCCAGTGGAGGAGAAACTAGGACTTGCTGAAGTAGCTGGGGACATAGGAGCTGCTGTAGCAGGGGACAAAGGAAATGCTGTGAGAGTATTAGAAATCATAGATGAACTTTTCATTCTAAACTACTCTCTAATAAATCATGTTTGCGTGTTTGGTTCTGCGGTGAAAATAATTGACTTTGAATGAATTGATTATGTAAAATTGATTGTAGCTAAAGTGAGTTGAAGGTAAAGTGATTTATGTTTGGATCGATTTATATAGAAGTGAGTTGAACAGTAAGTTTCAATGTAAATATCACATTTAAACTCGAGTTACAAATTCTAGTTTCAAGTAGAATCAATTTAGGAGAACCAAACACCTCAAAATCTGTTCAAAATCAATTCTACACCTCTAGAATTGCTTTTGGTTCTTCCAAAAACTAAACTAAATATACACTAAAAATCTGTTTCAAAAGAAAATATAAGCTATGCCAAAATTTTTGCCACTTAGGATTTTTAACTTGAACTTTCCCATAAGGTTTCAATTTCTTAAAAAATTAATCAAGCTCTGAGTTTTTTTTTTTCCGCCCAATAACCAATCTATTCCAATATTACACAGCTACTTAATGTATTTAACTGAGCCAGCCTCTTTCATTTGTGCATGCTTTATCCTTTGTTTGTGGTTTGTGAATGCATTCAGTAGTTGGATTAGAGTTGACAAAATAAGATTTTTATTTTGATAATGATTTCTCACTTATAGTTGTAGTTGTACTGCTGTAGATCCGTAAAAGATGGTAGAAAACGTTTCCAGAACAAACCTTAGCTACCGTGGAGATACTGGTGGCATCGAGGAAGCCATAGATGACGCACCTTTACAAACTGACTCCAAATTCCATGACGACGATGGCCGTGTTAAACGAACAGGTATACGTTAATGTACATTATATACTTTGTTGTACATTACCTTTCTTTCCTTGATCGGATGATTAATGTGATATCTGATGTCTTAATATGAGTCAGGCACTGTTTGGACTACATGCTCCCACATAATAACAGGTGTGATAGGATCTGGAGTGCTCTCCTTAGCCTGGTCCGTATCTCAGATGGGTTGGATTGCTGGTCCTGCAACCATGATCTTTTTCAGTATCATCACTTTGTATACTTCATCATTTCTCGCTGATTGTTATCGTACCGGCGACACCGAATTTGGAAAGAGAAACTATACTTTCATGGATGCAGTTCACAATATTCTTGGTAACACATTACACATTATTATGCGAATAGCACCATATGACCATTTGTTTTAGAAACCGGGCACATAATATTTTATGTAAACATTAAATTACTGTCCCAAGTTTCTATATTTGTAGCTGCTTTTTTTTTTTTTTTTTTAATAATGTCATTTGAGTTAACATTTGTGTGTATATTTGACCATTATATTCACACACACACAAATACACTCGCAACATAATGGCCGTACATATAATGAGATGCACACCATAATATGCATTATAATGTGTTTTGCAGGTGGGCCCAGTGTTAAGATTTGTGGGATAGTTCAGTACTTGAATCTTTTCGGAAGTGCAATAGGATACAACATTGCGGCTGCCATGAGCATGATGTGAGTTAAGCGATATTATGTCTTTGAAATTATGAAGTTTAGAAATTAGAAATTGTTTTGATTTGTAGATAGTATAATTACAAATTTATAAAAATGAAATAAGATGAATTTCAAATTATTTTTTCTCTAATGTTGTGTTCAGTAAGATTCAAATGGATTCTAATTTTGTTCACATTGATCAAGCCATTTTGACAATTTTTAGTAATGTTAACAAAATATGCTTATTAGCATAAAACCAATTTGAATGTATCTTTGAAGCAATTTCGAATGTGGAAAACTTATTTACAGATCAAATTTAAATCACACTTCAATATATTTCAATCAATCAAGGTAGATTATATTAATTATGTTCATGGCAGTTGTCTTTTACTATGGCATGTATTAAATTGTAGCACATAACTGATATGCACGGTAGTTGTATTTCATTGTCACTTCACAATGTTTCTTTCTACTGATATATAATTATATAGCTTGGTAGATGATCATTGAATGGTTTGTGTAGTTTGACTTTGGCTGGTTTTTTTGTTGACAGGGAAATCAGAAAGTCTTACTGTGTCCATTCCTCTAATGGAGAAGACCCGTGTCACGTTTCGGGCAACTCTTACATGATAGCTTTTGGTGTGGCACAACTTTTCTTTTCTCAAATTCCAGATTTTCATAACACGTGGTGGCTCTCAATAGTTGCCGCAACCATGTCGTTCTTCTATTCTACAATTGCTCTCGCTCTTGGCATTTCCAAAGTTGCAGGTCATATATCTACTTCAATTTTTTGATATAAGTTTTCACTTATTTTTGGCTGTTGTTTTATCGGTACCCCTTGAAGTATAGGTTTGCTGCAGAAAATCTCTTATGGTTTAAAATGCGTGACATGCCTAATGCGTTACTAAACCTATCAGATCACTTGCAAAAAAACCTATACAGTTTATAAGTTCAAGGGTTGAAGTAGTTGAGTTTTGTATCATGATAGATTTTTGTAATTTAGCTATAAATAAAGTTGGTTACATTTTCGCTTATTTTGTTCAATATAGAAACGGGTGCTATCAAGGGTAGCCTCACAGGAATAAGCATCGGGACAGTGACCCCGGCCCAAAAAGTATGGGGGGTTTTCCAAGCTCTTGGAAATATCGCCTTTGCCTATTCATATTCTTTCATTCTCCTGGAAATTCAGGTACACCTTTAAGAAGCAATAACATCACTTGCCAAGTCATGTTAATCTATATCAAGAGAGAGATACTAGTACAAAATTTTACCATGACCAAAGTTCATGAGACTTCAACATACCCCTTTATAATACTTACTAATGTTACACGCACGCAGATCCCCTCACATATAAAAAGGTTTTGATTTCTACCTTCGTTTCTTTTTAAGGTGTTCTTTTATAAGGAAACAAAATTATTCTTTTATTCATTTTTCATTTTAGAAGTAAAAAATAACATTGATTACTATTTTATCAATTATATCTTTATTTTCATGTAGTTACTGATAAGAAGAATTTACCAAGATGTAACATTAAATAGTTAAGGAGCATAAGAGTATTAGGAAATTGAAAATAATTTTAAATTAAGAAGAGTATGATGCACTTGGGCTATAATCTTAGTTGATTGACTCTTAAGGAACATAAGAGTATCTAACCGCAGCTGATTACATCCCGTTTTAGATGGTCGGCTCTAAAGGTACTTAAGAGTATCTATCTAACTGCAGCTGATTACATCTCGTTTTTCGCACAACTATTTCAGCACTTACTTTTGTGTGAAGGAATGTGAACATACAAATGTGTAAGAAGCTTTATTCAAACTAATTAATGTTTAATCTGAATACTCAGGACACCATCAAATCTCCACCATCGGAAGGAAAAGCAATGAAGAAGGCTGCAAAGCTAAGTATTGGAATAACCACAACATTTTATTTGCTCTGTGGCTGCATGGGCTATGCTGCTTTTGGAGACGCAGCACCGGGTAACCTGCTAGCTGGATTTGGTGTCTCGAAATCATATATTGTTGTGGATATGGCTAATGCTGCTATTGTAGTTCACCTTTTCGGAGCATACCAAGTGTATGCCCAACCCCTCTTTGCCTTCGTTGAGAAAGAGGCAGGGAAAAAATGGCCCAAAATTGACAAAGGATTCGATGTTAAAATTCCCGGTTTGCCAGTCTACAATCAAAACATATTTATGTTAGTTTGGCGGTCAATTTTTGTCGTCATCGCCACATTGATTGCAATGTTGATTCCTTTTTTCAATGACGTTTTGGGAGTGATTGGAGCATTGGGATTTTGGCCTTTAACTGTTTACTTTCCTGTGGAGATGTATATCATACAGAAGAAGATCCCAAAATGGAGTAGGAAATGGGTTTGTCTGGAAATAATGAGTGCAATCTGCCTCTTCGTTTCTATTGTGGCTGGTCTTGGCTCATTGATTGGTGTCGCGTATGACCTGAAGAAATACCAACCATTCAGCTTAGAGAATTGAACACCTCGTAAAATCTATTGCCTCTTTCTGTATGTAAATGGCTGTGGAAGGTTCTCAATGGGATCTTGATTTCTTCATTATTCCTAAGATGCAATTAAGAATAATAATCATTGTTCAATATTTTGATCCTTTGTGGAAGGTTCTCAATGGGATCTTGATTTCTTCATTATTCTTAAGATGCAATTAAGAATAATGGATTAAGAAAAGTAATGAGTGGAGAAATAAATATAACCATTTTACAATATTGTTGTTAATTGTTATTGGTTATACATCATTGTCAAATAATAGTAGAGTGGAATTTAATGTTGAGTGTAGTGCAAACATTATTAATTAGGGGTAAAATTGGTACAATTTTTTTATGCTAAATAGACACTTATTTTTTATTTTGGGACAGAGGGAGCATGATCCTTTTACTATGCATTTTTTAATTAATTTTTGTACCCATACTAGTGGTATTAAATCATAAATGAGGTGATAATGGATGCTTTGATAAGGATTTATGCTATGTTAAATTCAATTTTATTTGTCATGTATATCTCCATGGTTAATATCAGTGTGGCTGAAGTCAGAAAATATTTGAAGCCGGCCAAATTTTAGAGACTACAAAATAAAAGAGGAAATGATTTACTTCATTATGTATTTTAGAGACTACAAAATAAAAGAGGAAATGATTTACTTCATTATGTTGGTGGATCTTGCGCAAATTATTAGGATGAACCATAAATTTTAACTAAGTTAAAATTTATAAAATATATACATATAAATCATTTTTTCTTTAAGTTTGATAATTGTATTACTCCAAGAAAAATGCACAAATAAGTTATAATATTATTAAATATCAAAAACTTAATTTTAAACAACTAAATTATAAATTTTTATGTTTAATTTTATAAATCAAATACATATAATAATAATAATAATAATAATAATAATAATAATAATAATAATAATAATAATAATAATACATCACACTTATAATTAAAAAAAATTAATTTTTTATTAAATAATTGACTTAATAAAAAAACAAAACATTACACAACTAAAAAGAATTAATATTATTTTCTATTAAATATTATTCTTTGTTAGGATATTTTAAGGATCAGTAAGTTAGTTCTGCCCCAAAAATTTTTTTAACCTGCCACCCCAAAAAAATTTTATTCCCATTTTGTCCCTGTTAAAATTTTTGGTATTTCACAAAAATTTTGGTAGATTTTTAGAAATTTTCAGTATCTCGCAAAATTTTGGGTAATTTAAAATAATATTTTTTTTATTATATCAGAAATTTTAAATGCACTATCGAAGATTTCAAATACACTTAAATTATTTTTTTTCGAAAATATTTTGTAGTTTTATTAGAAATTTCAGAAATTCTTAATATTTGATTGAAATTTTTGGTCCACCTCCAAATTTTTGATTTTTTTTTGAAAAACTAAAAAACTTAAAAAATTATGAAAAATACCAAAAAATTTACGATATTGGGGTTAGTAAAAAAAAAAAGTTCAAGTCCATTGTATAAAGTAATCCTAGTTTATCAATTTTCTTTCACCTCTTCTAATTAGCCGTCTAACACTCTCCTCTCAGGCTTTCTTTTCTATTTTGGTTGTATTTTTATGTCATTTAATTCTTTATTTTTTAATTGAGGGGTGTTGTTGCACTTACCAATAGATCTGCCACTGCTCAGTTCCCAAACAACATTGATGGTCGGGCCTTAGAACAGCCCATTGTTAATATCTCTCCATGTTAATTCCATAAAATATATTTTAGCATGTCTAGACTAGAATAAAATATATCTTATAGTGTTATTCAATGTGAACTATAACACTTTAAGTTATAAGTCAAGTGTTACCAACTTCAAAATAATTCAACACTTAAAGAAGTGGAGTTATTCTAACATAATCGGTAGACTTCTCGAAGTCTTAACAATAATACCGTCGATGTAACATAATCAGAGCATAACCACTAAGAGAATAACTAATTAAAATAGAAGTACTATGATAACAACTTCGTTTTTGACAAATATTCTAAAAGTTCATATAATCTCTAATCCACAATGATGATGAGAAAAATAATCTCCTAATCTTGTCTACTCTTATGTGTAATCTTTATTAGATTCACGTTTCTTCGATCTCTCGCCAATCTGCTCATAATGGAAATCACCCATTGATCCCATTGATTTTTTGAGCATGAACTGTCTGAAGATTTGAGAAGTACTCCATCTTATTTGTAACGATGAACTGTCTGACATATGGAGAGAAGAATCTCCTTCTTTTTATTAGAATTTGTAGCGTCAATGATAACAACATCAATCTTGCAAGTTTCTTGAAAATCTCAACCAAATTTTCAATAACGATTAGTTTCAAGAAAGGGTCTCCCTCAATCAATTAGGAATATTACATTATCAAGATCTGAAATCAAAACTAAAGGTTGAAGATGAAAGAAATTTATTTACAATATTTTTTGAACTTTAAAAAAGAGAGGGTGTTGATTTCACAAAATCACACTGAAAAAAGTTGTAAAATTGTGTAAGCTGTATATGAAAAATGATAATAAAAAGATTTTATGTGCTTGAGATTAAGTACAAACATGGATGAAAAAAAGTTAGTTAGATTTGAGTCAAGATTATTTCATAATCTGAGTCAAATGAGCAAGTAGTGTGAAACAATATCTCATGAAGAAAACAAAATACATAGTAAAGATGATGGTATAGTTTCAATTGTCTGATCGGAGGGCTGGATGTTGATCGTCTTGTAAGAGATGTTTTTTGAATTTATATATTTTCTTGACTCAAAAGAGGCCCAT
Source organism: Vicia sativa (assembly GCA_021764765.1). Lineage (NCBI taxonomy): Eukaryota > Viridiplantae > Streptophyta > Magnoliopsida > Fabales > Fabaceae > Vicia > Vicia sativa. Next base: position 206,008,344 of record CM038794.1, read on the forward strand.
TTGACTGTGATTCGAGTCAGATTAAAATTGTGATTCAAGTCACAAAGATCATGATTTGAATCAAGTGTTATGATTGATTCAAATCAAACAAGTCAATGGTTGCAAGTTCGACCCATCACATATTGAGGCACAAGATAAATTTTAAAATAATTTTTTTAATATATTTTCTGAATTATATATTTAATTAAAATTTATTTTATAAAAAAACTTGTTTATTAAATTATTATAATTAATTTCGTTTAATATTTTTTTCTTCAATTAATAATAAAATTAACTCATTTAATTTTTGTTATGCATTGTTGCTATTAAAATAAAAGTTTATTAACTTCAATTAAAAAAAACTTTTTTTAGCAGACACAACATTTATAAAAATTATTAACATTATACGTAATATAAAAATTTAGAATGATCAAATCTCTTTATATAATTAAAAGAGAAAAATGACTATATATTGATAAAGTAAACATGTACTCAATTATAGTTATAAGAAATATATTTGTTATAATTATTGCTATTGTATTGGAAAGAAACGTAAAATATACTTTAAGAGTTAGATGAAACATTTATGCTACACATGATATAATTAGTGAAAATAAATGTGAGGCCCTAGGCAACTAACTGCCTAGGTTGCATGACTTTGGGCTAGGGTTGATGACTGTCGAGAAGTTTGTGATTCAAGTCATGCATAAACTGTGATTTGAGTCACATAGTTGTATGATTTGAATCATGTATAAATTGTGACTCGAATTATACACACGCGAAATTTTCTTTTTCACCACCATTTTTCTTTATTTGAGTCGTGGATTGTGACTGACTCAAGTTACACACAAAAAATCTTAAATTTTCAAGTTTTTCAAAATAGTTTGAGATTCAATTTCTCACATAACTTGAATTGATATTACATATGATTCTTGTTTCATTAACTCATAAAATTGACTTAAGCCATCATGATCAAATCTCAAACATAACAATTGATTTACGCATGTTTAAAAAATAAATTGATTCAAACTTGATTCTGAGACGTGAAGTTATGAAGAAAACTTAATAAACAATAACAAATGAAACGAAAGAGATAAGTCAAGCAATAAAATAATCGTATTCAGGGTGCTCCTATAAATGTGTTAAGGACATACAACTACATGTACTTGCAATGTTAGCACTCCAATGCTCAAGTCAGTGTGTGAATGATACGAGAGTATTCAAATTATGTTTGGAACTTGTTTCAAGAAATGGAGACATTCCACATATGTAGGGAAGATGAATAATTTTCTCGCTATATTTCATGTGTGAAGTGCAAAGGTCCACTGGATATGCTTGGGCAAGAATCCTCTGCAACCAGACACGTGATATTCTAGAGGCCAAGATAATATTCTAAGATTCGATTGAGTGTCTGGTTGATACATTTGAATATGGGATGTTTCGTCTTAAGGTGACCTAATCAATGGAGATATAGTCGGCCTCGAACAAGAGGTGATCTCACATTTTGTTCCAATATGATAAATAATATACTAATGTTGGTAATGGTCATAATATTTCAGTTATTGGTAGTGGAAATGTATTAATACATAGTCATCATCATACCTAACCCTAAACAATGTCGCACCAAAGTTAATTAAAAATCTTATTTCTATACAAAAATTTACCATGGATAATGATATTTTCTATTAAATTCAATCATTTTGGTTTTTCTATGGATAATTTTCATACATAAATTATTTAAATGACATGTGATAGTTCGGGTGACCTCTATCCCATTACCACAAGACCAATTACTACCAACTCCTCACCATTAACAAAGGCCGCCATTTTCGTCACAACAACAACAACAAACCTTTTCATCATAGACTTCACTATGGCAACCTGAGGCCACACCACCTTGTTTGTACCCAATAACACAAAATTGGCAGAATCAGTCTCATTGTCAAATGGAATTCGCAACAACTAGATATTATATCCTAATTTTTACCCTTAAGATTCCTCATCATTTCGCATTCTTACAATGCATCAAGATCACAACTTTGGGTTGCCTCTCACCTTTGCTCTCTCTTCTTTAAGTTTGTCCTTGAGTGATCACCAGACATCCTAATTGTGTATATATATATATATATATATATATATATATATATATATATATATATATATATATATATATATATATATATATATATATATATATATATATATATATATATATATATATATATATATATATATATATATATATATATATATATATATATATATATATATGAGGATCATGATGAGTTACACCGCTCAAAATGTCACAGATTAATATTTTTTAAAATCAACCGTTGGATTGTAACATATAATCATATAGATCATACCTATAAAATTTGAGATTAATCTATAATGATTTACCATGTCATTGAACTACATCAGAATTAACGTTATATGAAAGTCCATTTTGACGTTAATTTTTGGATATCTTGATCGTATAGTAAAACTTTATAGATTAATCTCAAACTTTATACGTATGATCTATATGATGGTATGTTTCAATCCAACGGTTGATTTTAAAAAATATTAATTTAATCCGAAGTAACGTTTTTGAGCGAGTGTAACTCATGGTGTAACTCTTCGGGTGTAATTTGATCTCTCCTCTCTCTCTCTCTCTCTCTCTATATATATATATATATATATATATATATATATATATATATATATATATATATATATATATATATATATATATTTACAAACCTCTAACTAAAATTCAAAAAGATGTTTTGTTTCTCTTTATGCTTTTCATATTGTAGGTGTTGAGCCAAAAGCATCTATCTCATCTCCTAAGCTAGAATTTTGAGGATGGATTCTCAGTCAGGTAATTATTCATAAACTTCAAAGGCATGAACTTTAAAGTTATGCTTCTATCATTAGAGTTTCATATCTTAAGCATCTCTCAACTTCATTTAGTCAAGTTTATCTCAAAGTCTTATGGTTTGATTCATAAAAATATATCACAAGTTCATGTATTTATTTTTATGCCTTCTTCAATAAATTTCATCAAATTATGAGCCTTATCATCAAATTTGCTTCAAGTTAATATCAAATGAATTTTATGATCTATTTATTCCTAATAGAGTTTGGGTCAAACTACACATACTATTGTTGTTATTTATATCATTTTTAACAGGGTAGAAGTGGAACCATTATATATTTAGTAAAAAAAGTTTTGTTTGAATTTAGTGGGTCACACTCAGATGTTTTGTTTTTATGATTTTACAAACTTTTGGAATCTTTAATATAAAAGTCAACCCAACAAAAGACAACACAAGAAAGAAAAATAAGCAACCCAAAAGAAGAAAAAGTCTCACATATATAGGAGAATAAGAGAAAATTGATTTGGAACAACCTATTTTTTTCAGGTTTTGTCAAAACTTTTTATAATTGTTTCCATATATATATATATATATATATATATATATATATATATATATATATATATATATATATATATATATATATATATATATTTGAAATGTTGTTTGGTGTAAGGATGACAATGAACACAGGTACTATAGTACCCATTCCCATATCCGCAGATGAAAAAAAATCTCTGTATCCGAGTTCATATCTGTTTGGATAACAACTTTAGCATTCATACCTATGTCTTTTGGGCATGTAAGTATCTATACCTCCCATTATCCGCATTTCTAATTAAAAAAAATATCAACTATAAAATATCATATATGTTCTGGACTAGACCAACACTTGACCCACAATCACTCAAGCCCAATCCAGTGCCTCCAAAAGATCCATATGCCCACTTGCTCATATGGGTGTTCAAAATCAAACCAACCCAATAGAAAACCACAAATCAAACCAAATCGAAACTATAAAAAACCGCATTTGGTTCAGATTAGTTGGTGTCATCTTTTAACAAAACTGCATGGTTTGGTTTGGTTTGTGGTTTGTATTTTGCAAACTGAACCAAACCGAACAAAACCGCATGATGCTACAACCTAAATTTTACTTAACTCGCATCTAACCCAAACCTAAACCTATTATATATTAGTCTTATGATTACGAACAATTTTCTCATCATGACACTTATAGTTTCAATTTCAGTCTTCTTAAATTTCTCCTAGCATTATTACGCCATCTTCACCACTTACATTTTGCATCTTCTTCTCTAATATCTACTATATGGTATTCTTTATTTTCCACCTTATCATTTTTATGCAAATATTCTCTCTTTCAATTTATTTTTATCGCACATCTTTATCTCTAATCTCTCATCTTTTATGTTCTTCCTTTTTCATCTTCACTAATCTCTCATATCTTCTATTTTTGTGTTTCATTATAATATTTTTGATATTGTTTTATGCTATTATTTTATGTTTATTATTTCACTTTTATCTAATATAATTTTAACATACTAAATAGGAAGTTATTGTCCAAATATGATGAGTTTTGTTGTTATTTGATAGTGTATGAATGACCAAATACAAAGTTATGTTGTAATCTATATGTGTATGCATGACTCAACAAAATATTTGTAAAAAATCGAACCAACCGAACTGAACCAAACCGCATTTGCTCGATTTGGTTTGGTTTGATTTTTTTCTAAAAGCCAACCGAATCAAACCAAACTGCACACCTTTTTCTCTCGTGGTTCGAATGACTTTTTGCATCAAAATCGTCCAAACCGCAACGCGAACACCCATACTTGCTCATGATCGTTGGGGATATCCCCACGTGCGTATTAGGGCAACATGGCCAACATCAGTTTGACCATCACCGTGCCCTCTGAGAATAACGGGTCAACTTCCCTTATATCTCGGAGCAGCACACCAGGGAGGAGGTCATATGCTGGACTCCATACACACGTAAATTCTGGAAGTCTCTTAGTGGACTCAATAATCCAGCCCACTAAGCAGACCTTGGCCCAGCGTTGAGGGCTATAAATACCCTATCACTTGAGAGAGTTAGGTATTCATTCTCTTATTCTCTTGTGCTTGCGCTTTAATTGCTCTCTTTCTCACTTTGGCATCGGAGTACCTTGCATGTACACCCCCACGTTTTCAACCGCAGAAGATCACTTTCAGTCTGCAGGCTCGTGATGATAATTTTGATCATTGACGCTGTCTGTGGGAACTCAACTGTTTCCCCGTGTTTTCAGTTCTTAAGACCAAAACAACCTTCTTTTCACATCGTCATGGTCGATCAAGCTAACAACGGAAAGCAGGCCGCCCACTTCGCCATCATGGGAGACAACAACAACAACAACGTCAACATACCTGGACACGACCCCAGAGACGACCATACTGCATCATCCTTAACCGACCCTAATCTGCTCGATAACTCGCACCAGAACATGCCCGAATCGACGATGTTCCGGGAGATTCTAATTCTCGCGAACACGAATCCCACCACCACAGCCTTGTTCACGACCATCAACCAAATCAACTACCAGTTATTCGCGTAAGGAGAGCGCCTAAGCATGTTGGAGGGGACCCGCAGGTCCCCGAGAAGACACTGAAGATCGGACTCGCAGACTCTTTCCCCGAGAAGACATAGACAACGCTCCCGAACTCCCTCGCGGAGACACAAAATGAAGTATTCTCAAAGCCCTACTCGCAGGCGCACTAGGCGCGGACCTGCACTGGAAAGGTCCCAACCCGAACCTGCCAAGAAGCACGTCCTGTCTCCCCTGCGCATGGAGCGAAGTGTCGAGAACTCCAAGAAAAACAGGGCCAACAGAGATGGGAACCGCCGACCAAAGAATCCCTCTCGAAGGAACCGTCGCCACGACTGTGTCATGCCCCAAATTTGTCCGCCCTTATCTCTACAGTCAGAATTATTTTTAAAATTGAATTTTACAATTTTTTTGGTTTATACTAACAGTTTAGTATTAATTTATTTTGCATATTTAAAAATATACAATACTTTATTTTAAATTATTTGTATATTTTTATTAACAAATATTGGCATGACCTTCATGTATTTTCTGAAGCCATTTTATTTCAAATAAATGAATTAATACAACAATTAAGGAGTTAAGGTTTAAGTATAAGATTGTGGGTTTAAGTCTCATTGCACTACTTTTGGTATTTATTTTCTTTTGTGATTTTTTTGAATAAAAAAAAGATAAAAAGTCATCTTTTTGATTATTTTATTAGTATTTTCGTTTTCTATTTTAGGTGTATTTTAAAATTAATTTTTATTTTTTAAATCATTGATTTTATGTGCTTAATAGTCAAGATATAAAAATAATTAAAATCTTTCAAAATCAATTTTATTAATCACTAAATCAATCACAATATTGAAAAAGTCACAAAAGTGTCTAGTTTTATAATCTTGTTCTCCAAGTTTCAATCAAGTCTCGATAATTATAAATCTTGCCAAAAATAGATGAATCACATTTAATTTTTGACCTAAAATTTTCCTATAAATAGAGCTCTTTTCACTTCATATTCCTCATCAACAATTTTTTATCTCTCTCACAAATTTTCTTTTTACGCAATCTTTTTTTTGATTTATTTTAGGGTTTTGAACAGAACACCTAAAATTTTTCTATCAACAATCATTTGGAGAATCAACAATCATCTGCAGATCAACAATTATTTGGAGAATCAACAATTGTCAACAATATTTGGGTCGTTGTCTTGAACACACAATGGCGTAAGAACAAACACCCACAAGCTCTTTTTTCAATTGTTTCTCCAGATAGATAACTGAAAGATCAGCTTCTTTCAGGCGTTCATGTAGTAAGTGATTTCCCCTCACTTTGTAAGTTATTTTCAATTTTAGTTTTTTGTTTGTTCTTTTTACATTATTATTATAGAACTTAATTATATTTATTTAATTTCTTACCTTATAGAAGTTAATTAGATTCAATTAGAAATAAATTAGGCCTCAAACCCATTACTACTCAGACCCCATAAATTACCACCCTAAGCAATATACACCCCTCTTGCACAATTTGGGTCGAGTTCAATTTCTGAACTTGGACCCTTAATATCCCCATCCCCAGTTTTACTATCCAACTATAATTCACACCCCTGCTATTTGGGTTCAAATTTAGTATGGGCCTGAATAGTTTGGTAATACACCATCCAGTTCTAATTTTGGCACCCTCTTTTGATTAATTAATTTTATTTGTTTAATTTTAATTAATTATATTCTTTTCTTTATTTAATTGTTATTGTCACATAATTATTTTTTTAGCATATCTTTTGCATTTAAACATTTTTGCATTAATAAATAATTATTAGACCTTTTATTAAAAATATTTAATATATAATAATAATAAAATATTTATTTATTAATTATCAAAAAAAATTTATCATTTAAATTTCATCTTTTTTATATTGCATTACATACATCTAAGACAACTAACAACTAACCCATCAAACACTAACATCTTTTCATCTACGCGATTGATAATAACATACCTTTAGATATAAATTCCTAATTTACCCATAAACCTAATAAAGGAGTCCTTGATAACAAGGGAGATGAAGGGTGTCTAACACATTCTCTTTGTCTAACCAACTTGTGAACTTAGAATCTCTACATGAATTAGGGTTATCCGTTACTCTCCCATCCTTAGGATAAAAATTAATGGTGGTACTCAATATATTTTAGCCGGTTGCTACAGACCGTTCCCCGACTCGTTCCCCTAAACACAACGATGAAGACGACCCTCACGGCCTCCTGCACCAAAATATCATGGAGGTTTCTATCCTCAGGGGAATGGAGAAACTTCCCACTATGACCAGCTACGATGGAGTCACTGACCCCATTGACCACCTCGATGGCTTTGAAGTGATGCTTCATTATCTCAGTGCTTTGATTCTACAACCACTTTGTTTTTCTACAAATGCCTTGAATGTCTTGAAGGCATCACATGCTTATGATTTTTGTTTCAAGAAATATACCAACGTTTTTCTACTGAAATCATCAATAAAAGTAATGAAGTACTTACAACCACCTGGAATTGATATTTCCACTAAACGCAAGTCGGAATGAATTATCTGCAGTAGCTTCTTCACTGTCCAAGACATTCCAGTTGGAAATTAATCTTTACGCTTCTTTCCAATCTGACAAGTCTCACATACTCCATTTGGAATATTCACAACAGACAATCCAAAAACATATTCTTTTCTCAACAAGTAATTTAACCCAGAAAAATGAAAGTGACCAAATCTCATGTGCCACAATCATTATTTGGAATGATAGAACTCAAGCAACTAAATTTTTCATGTTGAAATTTCAAAGGTAATAGCCGATTCAATGTCATTCTTACCTTTGTGATAAATCTTCCATTTCCGTCGATCAACGTGCATAAACGGTTGTGAATCTGCATATTGTAACCTTTTTCTGACAGTTGAACCATACATAATATATTGTGATGAATACCAGGAGCATAGAAAACATCACCAATAAAGTTTTGTGATCCATCTTTCAAACTGATAGAAATTTGACCTTTCCCCAAAATTGGAATATTTGAATTGTTTCCAAACTTCACGGTAGATTTTACTGTTTCGTTTAGAGATAAAAATAATTATTTTTTCCCACACATATGATTACTACACCCAGTATCTAGATACCAAATATTCTCTTCGTCATAAAATGTATTACTTGCCAAAAATTAATTTGGTGGATTTTCAAAGTACTCACCGATATTTTGTTTTGAACTTTCTGCAATCAGCTGCTTTGTATCCAAACTTTCCACAATGATAACAACTATAATTTTTCCTTTATGGCTTGTAGTTACTTCTTCCTATACCACGATATGTAGATCCAAAACTATGACAACCTCTTCCTTGATGGGTTGGATTGAAACTGTTGAGAAGTTGTTGTCTCTCCATTGATTAAAGTTGCCACGTCCTCTTCCACCATAATTTACTAGGCCTCCGCCTCTATGATTTCCTCTTCCTCTGTTATAATTATTCTGACCTCTTTCTTCTACAGTACGGCTTGACTCATAAGTGTTGTTGAAATTTACCTGACTTTTGAGAGATTCTCCTTTTACCACTTTCTCGGCCTTTTCTAATATTCTGTTGACATGACTTTCAATGCTTCTTTGTAGCTCTGCTACAGACAAGGTGTATGTGTCGTGTGACTCAATTATTGTAGTCACCACATGGTCAAACTTCATCGACATTGTACGTAGAATCTTTTCTACCACTTTATTATCTGAAACATCTTTTCCATATAGACACGGATCCACGGCCCAGCGAGCCCGGGCTCAACTCTTATTTTCTTTGTATTCTCTCCAATCTAATAACCGATTTTTAAATAAAATTAACGACAAAATTAATAAAATCATGGGCAAAATTAGTAACAATAGGGTGTAAAAACTAAAAAATTTGCGGTTAAATTTTTTTGCCCAAGCTGCTTTAGACAAAATCAAGGGCAAAATTAGTAAAAATATGGTATGAAAACTAAAAATTTTGCGGTTAAATTTTTTGCCCAAGCTGCTTAAAATTCCTGGCTCCGTCACCCTCTCCATATACTCTCATCTTGTTGACAAGACTTATAATGCGAGAAAAATATTGTTCTACTGTTTACGAATTAGATATTTTGTACCTTTCATATCCTCGACGCAGCGATTGTAGTTTTGACTTCTGAGCCTTCTCCACCCTTTTATATGACAACTTCAATATGTCCCATGCTTCTTTGGCAGTTTTGGCATTTGCATTTTTGCCAAATATCGAGTAATCAATTTCTTGATGAATTTGTGAAAGTGTCCGCTGATCCTTTCTACGAACGATTTCATCAGCTCCTTGTTGTAAACCGGGATCCACAAAGCTCTAAAACATTGTGATGAGCTTTTAGATGTGTTGTTATCAAAAAATTTCAATAACTAAAATCTAACTCTACAGCTAATTTTGAACTGGATCAAACAAAATTGTAATTATTTGTCATATCTCTCAAAAAAATATTCACAATAACTTTTTTATATAACGAGGACTCTTTTATTCCTCACACACTAAGAAATATTTTTGATACTCACATTAAGAGGACCTAACCTACTCTAATACCAATTTGATATCAAATAGGCTTAATATTAAAACTATCACACACACGATAATTGAAAAATGGAGAGAGAATGATTTTAATTTCACTAATTTTATTTCTAACTTCATATAATAATGCATCCAGGTTGTGTGTATATATTTATAGGCTTGAAATAAAAAACACTTAATGGCTAAGTAACTATATGCCGGTGATGGAACGGAAGTACAGCAACATGCATGGCGGTGAGTTATTACAAGCTAAGCATAGATAAGACTTAGTGAGTAAGGAAAGCTTAAAATATCTAATTAATGGGCTTGTAGTTATCATCCCAATAAATCTAGAATTCTCTTACATTTTAGAAAACAGACTTTGTGTTGGAATTTGAGGGTGATAGTTGTGCTTTCTTGTAATGAAGTTTTAACCTTGTTCTTTTGTTGCTATTTAATATAAGTAAAACTTTAATTGTAAGTATTTGTTTTGATTAACGTAATAGTTTGATATTAGCTATTGCCGCTCGTTTTGTTTATGGTCTGTTAGTCCTACTAAATTAATAATTCCATTGTGAGCTTCATCTGGTGAGGAATAAAATCTCTTTGAGATCTAGTTATTTGCCCCAAAAATGATCTGTGGTTGGCCATAATTGAATTCACTTTTATGAGAATGATGGAAGTTACTTACATATATGATAGAAGCGGGGTATGTTCTATGCGTAAGGAAAAGTACATTGGCTTGTCTTTATTGTCAGAATAGAAGAATGAGTCGCAACTCTTTTAAATGGTGCTGCTTTCAGATTGTAGTCGCTTCCAGCAACAACTCTTAAATTGCGCTAACTCAGGTCTATATATCTTTCTTTTCATTGGTTTATCATATGTTTAATGGATGCAAAGCTAAAATATTGGCCCAAGTCATTAAGTTGGGCATAACTTTGGTATAACACCAACTGCAGTAGTTCTAATCAGCTCAAGCCTCTCAAAGCTTTTTTATGGGAAAGATCTTCCACTTGATCTGCTTAATCCGACCTACTATGCTCTCTGATGTATATGAAGTAAATCGAATGAAGGTTGTGTGAAATGCATTATTATTGGACAAATCTCAACCGAATCTCCTCAGAGTCCATGATTGAGCAAGGGCCTAGGGTGGTATTGCATGTAAGTACACTTTAAGATTGATGTCTGTGTTATTCTTAGGTTACAGCCTTATGTTTTGAGTCTTTGAATAGGAACATCAAGTTGAGTCCTAAATCTTGTGGGTCATTTTAGATTTCTTTAAAAATGAAGTAAGATGTACTTTTACATTATATTTTCTTTAAAGTAATTGTGTTAGTGAAGTTAACAAAATAAATTTATTAACATAAAACAAATTTGAACATCTCTTTAAAGTATTTACGAAGTGAATTTTTTTTTTTTAAGCAAGTTGTATTAATAGAGAGAACTAAGGGTCTTCCAACTTGTTTACAAAAACGGAATGAAAAAAACGAACCGATAAAAAAGAGGAAATTATCAACCAAATAAACTAAACTAAAAGAGGAAACTAAACTCGTAGAAACTTAAATTAGGATTGATAATTTCTCCTATCCCTAACCACCTCCAAACCAAAATCTTTATACACCACACCGTGTTATCTACATTCCAACCTTCATTCCGAAAACAAATACCATTTCTCAACAACCAAATGGTCCAAGAAGTTGCTAGCCAAATAACTCATCTCTTCCCTTCTTTCAACTTTTTATGTTTACAAAAATCATACCAATCCATAAAATTGTCAAAACAATCCTCCAAAACTTCTGCCCGTTTATCGACCCACCGAACTATTTCCTTCTAAATAATTTTTAGCACAACACAATGAAAAAAAATGGTCCCTACTTTCGGGCAAAATATCACAAAAAACACAATTAAGTGCTTCTAAAGGAAAGTTGATACCTCTTATCTTCAAAAGATCCTTGGTCGGAAGCCTATTAGCAAGAAGCCTCCACGCTAAGACTTTGATTTTAAAAAGAACTTCCATAACCCAAATTAAACTAACCGCCTCCTCATTTCTCTTGAAAGGACCATAAGGAATCTGAAAATTAGCAAACCACTTATAACAAGACGCCATCGAGAAAGCTCCATCTACTTCCAAACTCCAAGATACCTTATCCCCCTCTTCGACACCCCAAATAACCCCTTCCAAAGTCAAGAGAAGCGATGAAAGACGACTTCTAGAAATCGAATCCAATACCGTAATATCAATCCCCAAATCACCCAATCTCCAACCCCGTCCAACCAACCCCATACCGGTCACCGCCACCTTTTTCAATACTGAGGCCTCAAATAATTCTGGAAAAAAGACTTTTAAACTATGACCACCCAACCAACTAGCTTCCCAAAAGGATGTAGTAAAACCATTTCTCAAAGAAAACTTATAATTTTCCTCAAAAGGATTAACTCTTTTAAAGGAAACACAACTAAGGAGAACTCTCCACCAAAGCGAAGAAGAGGTGGAAAGACTACCTCTTTCATTCCCACTAAACGCTTCCAAAGCAATGTCACCATACCGCACTTTTAACAAAATAAACCAAAGGTTATTCATTCCTTGCAAGATTCTCCACCACCATTTATTTAAAAGGGCCATATTGAATTCTGATAAAGATTTAACACCTAATCCACTTTTTTTCATCGGTAGACACACCCTACTCAAACTCATCCAATGAATCCTCTTCCTCTCTTCCACACCTCCCCATAAAAATCTTCCTTGAATACTTGAGAATTCTTTTACCACCTTGGAAGGCATTTTATAGAAAGACATATGAAATATCTTGATAGAATTAAGCACTGACTTCAAAAGAGTAATCCTCCCACGCAATTTTAGAAACCGATGTTTCCAATCCGTTAACCGTCCTCATTTTATTCAAAAGACAAACCCAAGAAGAATACTTTCTCGGATTAATACCTATCAGAATCCCAAGAAACGTAAACTTACTAGATTCTACTTTGCAAGAAGGAACAAAGGAAGCGGCCTCAAAGAAATTGTTGGAAACATTTAAGCCAATCAATTTACTTTTATGATAATTAATTCCAAGACCCGAAATTAACTCAAAAGCCCTCAACACCTCTTTCACGGCCCACACTTGCCTCCAAGAACCTTTCCCGATCAACAAAGTGTCATCCGCGAATTGAATGATATCCACCGAACACCTCCCTTTAACCTCAAAGCCTCGATATTCTCCCATATCCAACAATTTTCTAACCAAACCGGAAAGCCCTTCCGCTATCAACACGAAAAGAAAAGGAGAAAGAGGATCTCCTTGTCTCAAACCTCTCTTCACAATAAACTCCTCGGTTGAGCTACCATTCACAAGGACTGACATCTTACTTTGAAAAATTAAAAGCTTCATCCACCTTCTCCAACATATACCTAAGAAAGTTCCAACTCACATTATCGTAAGCCTTTTCAAAATCCACTTTGAACATGAGACAATATTTCCCTTCCCTTTTAGAAAAATCTACCACTTCATTCGCCACAAGAACCCCATCTAAAAGTTGTCTCCCCGACACAAAAGCACTTTGACAAGGGGAAACAATGGAATGCAATCCCTTCTTAAATCTTCCCGCTAAGAGTTTGGAATTTGCCTTGTAAATACTTCCCACCAAACATATAGGACGATATTCATCCAACGAAACCAGATTTGGCTTCTTCGGAATCAAAGACAAAAAGGAGGAAATAATCGCTTTAGACAAAAGTTCACCTGAGTGAAAACAATTGAAAAAAACGAATAAAGTCCTCTTTGAGAAAGGACCAACATCTTTTGATAAAAATAAAAGAATAACCATCCGGACCTGGGGTCTTCGATCCACCGCAACTCCAAATCGCTTCTTTTATCTCTTCCTCTAGAAACAATTTTTCAAGATCCAGTCTCTCCTCCATACTAATGCTCTTGAAAGGAATCCTTTCTAACCTCCAACTCCCACTCTCCACCTCCTCAAATTTCTTCAAAAAGAAATTCCACACCTCTTCTTTAACTTCACTAACCGACTCCACCATGGTGCCCGAGACATTAAGGGGGGACTAAATGATTAGTACTCCTTCTACACTTCATGATTTTATGAAAACACCCACTATTACAATCACCTTCACGGAGCCATTTCACTTTTGCTTTTAAAGCTAACATATTTTCTTTAATCCTCAAATTCAACCAAAATCGACTCGTAACTTCCTTCCGATTAAGTAAAATCTCGGGAAGCAACCCATCATCATCTCCTTCCAAGTAGTCATCTCCCAAATTTATATCTCGCACATTCTTCTCCATATCCAAATTCATCATGACAAAAACCATTTTGTTCCACCAAATTAGTCTATCCTTCAACAATCAGAATTTCTCTTTCAAAACAAAATCCCCTCTTCCTTCTACCTTCAATTTTATCCATTCAAGTTCAACAAAAGGAATGACAAAATCAAAAGAAAACCATTCATTGTTAAACTTGAAAGGTTTAGGACCCCAATTCCTCCTATCCATCTCCAACCAAATTGGACAATGATCTGAGATGTCTCTAGAACCGATCTGTTTCCCAATCAAATTCCATATATTCATAACAATGCTCGACACTAGGAAATGATTAATACGACTCATCGCCTTCCGTCATCACTATACCAAGAGTATTTCTTCCCTTTACACGGAACATCCACCAAATTTCTCTCTGAGATAAATTCCCCCAAAAGATCCATTCACCGTCTCGAAACACCTCCTTCAACTCCAAGAACTTAGCCCATAATTATCTTTTTTTGTTCAACAAGCATGATGAATAAATATTAATGATATAATAATAATTCGTCTTCCACAACTCCTTAATCCCCAAGTATCCCTCACCCTTAAAAATATGAACCACCTTCATCTCATTCTCCTTCCATAAAGTAATAAGACCTCCGGAAGCGCCTACCGAATTGGAAAACGAGAATCCAATACCATTAGTGTTCCACAAACTTTTGGCCCATGACTCTTGCATATTTGAAATTTTGGTTTCCTGGATTAAAAACAAATATGCTCCCCCTTCAATATCAAGTCACTAATTCTTTTCCTTTTTAAGTTACTAACCCCTAATATTCAAAGAGCCTAACATCATTGAACACCTCTTTGATTCTCCTTCAAACCTCCCTTTGTTTCCTTGTCCTTCTTTTCCAATTCTTCAATTTTTTTGGCCAAATTATTGTTCCCTTCAAAGTCCACCACTCCCAAAGATTTTATAGCCAACCATAATTTATCACCTTTAGTGCCATCCAAACGACCCCAAATCTTTGAATTATTTCTATCCAAATTCGAGTTGCTAAAACTTTTCACACCCACTTCTTCGCGATGACAAATGGCATTCGGATCCGAGAAAATATCCAGCTCAGACCTCACAACCGGGTCTATTTTGCGTCCGAGTTTCTGCTTCCTCTTCACTCTTCTCATATTCTTGAACCTCCACCAACAGAAACCGAAATTGTTTGCTCCTCCATAGGAAACCAGATAGCAGCAGAACTAGGCGCTGTTATGCACTTTAACTTGGACAGAAGGACTGCTCTGTCAAAAGACCCTCCCTCAACAGACTGAAAATGATTAGACTCAGGAACAACGACCATGGCTGAGACCTCACCATTGTCCCTACTAGAAACAGACTCCGAGAGAGAAGAGTCTCTCACAGGAATAGAAAAGTTCTCACCTTCTTAAATAAAATGTTCACGGAACCTTCCTCGATGATATCTTCGCTATTACATTCAACCGCTCTATCACTCTCACTCAACCATGCTTTGTCAAAATCTAAGGATTCTGACGACACAAAACCAGTAATTTGAGGTGAGAAAATACCTGATAAAGACATAAAACTTGATTCTTCCATGAGCATGGTTTTACAAGCCTTCCCATCAATATCAACCAACAAGGAATCCGACAAAGAGAAACCAATCTTAAATTTGATTACAATTCTGGAAACATTGAAACGAGACCTATTCGCCGTCTTTGTGTTCACACACATCAAACTACCAAAGGAATTCCCTAAGCTTTCAAAAATCTCAACCTGTCATGCTACGCATGGTAAACCGTATATCCTTATGTGCATTAAATGCTCTTCATCCAAGTCTTCATTTCCCACCTTCTAATTTCAAAAAACCACATCTTCCATTTCTCTAACTCATCATCGACAAAATCCGATAACGCCTTATCTACTTCCTCATCTAATAAACATAGATTCAGACCCATTATAGAACATTTGATAGAGAAAAATCCTTGGTTCTCCAAGAGTGACTGGATTCTCCCTGAAGAACCCGAGATGAACAGAACCCCGACCATTGCCTTATTAAACCTTCGAAAATCCTCTTCCTTTGACTTGAAGCTTAAACCATGAGTAACAAAAGTCACGATGTCCTCACAATTTCCCACCATTGTCGCATACAATTTGGGCCCCCTAAAGCTCCGAGCTCCCTTCGCCAAGTCTTTCCTGACAGAGAATCGAGAGTTATGCATAACATTTGGAATCCTCCCAGAACCATACTTAAACGTTGCAACCGAGATAGAGTTCGAATGATCGAATCTTGGTATATTGGCGTGAACTTTCCTGTCATCCACCAATACATTATCAAGACTCACGACCAACAATCGTGCATCCTCCACATTTTTGAATCGAGAGAAACCGAACTTTCCCCCCATCTTATTCCTACTTGGAGCAATCGAAATATCTACCACCTCTCTGAAAGCCCTAAATAATTCTTAAAATTCCTTGGCCTTACACATATCCGGAAACACCGAGAAATAGATAAAAACCAGAGACGGCTCCTCCCTACCCAGCTTGACACGAGTCGCCGAGAAAAGTGTCCCATTGAAGGACCCAGATCCGAAATTGACGTCTCCTTGCCTCCTGCCAGCCTTCCTTACGGTGGAGGCCACCACCCGCCATTGAGAAATTTGAATTTGACCTACCCCTTTCTAGAGAGAAGGAGGAGAAACACGGTTCATAGAGAGAGAATTTTTATCTAATTCATGTGACAATTACGACGTGGAAATTTGTTTACAAGTCAGTTTAAATCACACTTCAATATATTCCAATTCTCATAAAAATTGTACCACATAAATGACGTGTGGTATTAAATTGATGAATTTCTCAACCCACCTCATAAGATGGAATTAAACCTATGCATTTTCGAAAATGCTCCTCTAAAATCGGAAGTATACTTTCGGTACGCACCACTTTCTTAAATATTTATTTGAAACCAGAAGTATATATCTGGTTCCAAACTTATTGCTTGCAAAATTAATTTTGTTTCTTTTAATAGTTTTTTTTCAATTAAAGATTAATAACTAAAGAAACTCTTTTTCAAATGTATATTACTATCTATTTTAAAAATGATATTCTACGGAATGTGAGTTGAATCTAATAATTTTATGTTTAATTTTCTCTCTCTAAATCTTATCATAATTAAATATCATAAATATTATTTAATTATGATAAGATTTAGAAAAAAAATTAAACATATAGTCATTAGATTTAACTCACATTCCGTAGAATATCAGTTTTAGAAGAGATAATATACATTTAAAAAAGAGTTTATTCAATTATTAATCTTTAATTAGTTAAAATAATTAAAAGAAACAAAATTAATTTTGCAAACAATAAATTTAGAACCGAAAGTATATTTCTGATTTTCAAGGACATTACTAAAAATTCGTGTGGTGCGCTAGAAGAGTATGGGTGAGTTAAGAAATTCACTTAAATTGTCCACATAACTGACATGCATGGTAGTTGTAGTTTACTGTGATTTCACAATATTTCTTTTTACTGGTTATAGAGTTTGGTCGACGAGCCTTGAATGGTTTATGTGTTTGTTGTTTGATTTCAAGTGGTTTTTGTTAATAGGGAAATCACAAAGTCTTACTTTGTCCATTCCTCTCACATAAAAGAGAAGACCCATGTCACACTTCACGGAACCCCATAAATGCTAGCCAAACCCGGTCTAAGGGGTAGGTGATATAGGCCAACGCCTAGTGCCTCAAAATTTTGTTTTTCTATTATTCAGCTTGTGTGCTGTTTTAATCTTGATATTTATGTTTTTAACAAATTGATATGTATTTTAACTATTTTTGTAGTAACATGCATAATCAAGGTGATTTGTAGTTTTGAGAAATTGTTTTAAAATGCTTAAAAATATGTAATAATGTACTCCCTCCATCCTAAATTATAAGATGTTTTTAACATTTTATATTTATTAAGAAAAATAATCATTGATATATGAGAATGAGAAATTATGTATGACTTTATCCTATTGTATTTCATTAATTATAGAAGAGAGAAATTTAAAGAATTTAAAGAAGAAAGTAAATAATAGAGGATATATTAGGAAAAACATCATTAATGTTGCATTAGAATTAGAAAGTGACTTATAATTTGAGACACATTTTTTCTCGAAAGCCTTTTATAATTTGGGACGGAGGGAGTAATAACTATTGTCAATGAAAAATAAAAAGTTTTAAGAATAAATAATACTGTAATAACTATGGACAAAGCTTACTTGATCTCAGGTTAGCAAAATGTAACCTTATAGATAGCCAACAATACTCCAAATCAAAAGAATAAATAATAGCTAAAATAAAAATTAATAAATTTATTTAAGATCAAATTTATTTTCCAATTAAAATGTTATACAATGATTCTATTATCAACAAAAAAAAATTAAATAAAATTAATCATAATAAATTAATATAGGATTTAATTTTTTAAATATATATTATATTAGTGGTCACATTTTAAAATTTGCCCCAGGCCTCAATATGTTTTGGGTCGGCCCTGATGCTAGCTTTTGGCGTGGTACAACTTTTCTTTTCTCAAATTCCAGATTTTCATAACATGTGGTGGTTATATATTTGAGCTATCCAAGATATGTATGAAAGGGTATCGACTAGTGTTAGGACACAGGGTGGAGAGACACGCGATTTTCCCATCACAATTGGTTTGCATCAAGGGTCAACCCTAAGCCCCTACCTTTTTACCTTAATTTTGGATGTACTCACAGAACAAATCCAAGAGATAGCGCCGAGATGCATGCTTTTTGCAGATGATATAGTCCTCCTTGAAGAGTCGATGGAGGAGTTAAATGAAAGGTTGAAAACTTAGAGAAGAGCTTTAGAAACACATGGCTTTCTCCTAAGCAAAAGTAAGTCGGACTATATGGAATGTAAGTTCAACTAAAGAAGTAGGGTTTCTAACATAGAGGTGAAAGTAGGAGACCATATTATCCCTCAAGTCACACGGTTTAAATATCTTGGATCCGTAATACAGAATGATAGAGAAATAAAAGGGGATTTAAATCATTGTATTCAAGATGGATGGATGAAATAGAGAAAGACATCAGGTGTTTTAAGTAATGCAAAGGTACCACTCAAACTAAAGGGAAAGTTTTATCGAATTGTTGTAAGACCAGCGAATTTGTACGAAACACAATGTTGGGCGGTTAAGAACTAACACGGGAATAAAGTAGGTGTAGCGGAGATGAGGATGTTGCAGTGGATGTGTGGTAAGATTCGACAAGATAAGATTAGAAATGAAACTATTAGACCACCCACATCGGTGGGTTCTACACCAAATTCAAAAAAACTGTGTATGGCCACGTAATATGTTTTGTTTTTCAAAGGTATGCAGGGCACCATAGTAATATGGCCACGTAATCAATTTTGAAACATAAAATATAATAAAAAATTAATATTAATTATAGATGTAATAGTTAATAAATATATCTGTTTTATTTTTTAACATTAAATGCAACAATTTTATTTTCCAACGGTAACAATTTAACAAATATATTTTCAAACGATCATTTTTTATATATACTAGTATAATTTTTTTGAAACCTATATACTTAAATTCAAAATTTGTTTCATTTCATTCAAGAAAATTTCATCTTATTTTTTTCAATGAACCCCAACCATCATAATTTTTGGTCCAATTTTATACAAAATGGTGGCAATACTCATTCTATCTCAAATCTACAAAACACCACATATTTTAAAAATGCATCTCATAATCCAAATTCACACCATAATCCAAAATTTCAAAATTATATTTTTATCCCAAATACACAAAATAACCCATACTTTAAAAATTTCACACATCAAATGTCACATTTTCCAAATCAATATCAACAACTTTCATCCCAATCAACTAATCCTATTATGCCTCATGAAGTTCATATGGATACTAATGGTGTGAAATCAAATGACCAAGAGTCTGAAATATCACAATTTTTCACTCAAGATGGTTTGGAAACTATCAACCTTGATGAAGATATTGGAATCACATCGGTTGTAAATATGCCGAAAACAAGATTTCAACCAAAGGAGGATGAGTTTCTCATTCAATCATGACTCGACGTTTCAAAGGATCCAATTGTTGGGGTTGATAAAAAAGGAGACAACTTTTGGAAGAGAATTGGTGAAGCTTATTCGTATGTTGGCATATGGATCATCTGCTGATAGTGTAGATGACTATTTGAGAATTGGTGAAACAACATCACTAAAATGTGTTGATAAGTTTACAAGAGGCGTTATTAGTGTATTTGGGCCACAATATCTGCGAAAGCCAACTATTGAAGACGTCGAATATCTGCTGCAAATGGGGGAGACACGTGGCTTTCTAGGTATGTTGGGGAGCAATGATTGTATGCATTGGGAATGGAAAAATTTCCCAGTTGCTTTGAAAGGGCAGTATGTTTGAGGTGATCATGAAAAGCCTACTGTTATGCTTGAAGCAATCGTTTCACAAGACTTATGGATCTGACATGCATTCTTTGGGGTAGGTGGTTCAAATAACGATATCAATGTGTTGAACCAATTTGATGTCTTCAACGATGTTATGCAAGGACGAGCTCCCGAGGTCCATTATTCAATTAATGGCACTGAATACAACATAGGTTGTTATCTATCAGATGGCATTTATCCTGAATGGTCAACACTTGTGAAAAGTATCTCAATGCCACAAGGGGATAAGAGAAAATTATTTGTCCAACATTAAGAAGGTGAAAGAAAGGATATTGAACGATCATTTGGACTTCTCCAATCCCGATTTGCGATCATACGTAACCCAGCTCGACCTTGGCACTTGGGTGCACTGAAGCGCATAATGGATACATGCATCATACTGCACAACATGATTGTTGAAGATGAACGTGCCACATATGGTGGTAATTTTGATTATTCTTATGAGCATTTAGACAATGACCCGAGTGCACCACCAGATGATTCTAATAATGATTTTTAGGAGTTTCTACGCATAAGACATCATGTTCGTGACAAAGAAATTCATCGACACCTTCAACAAGACTTGATAGAACATATATGGGAACGTTTTGGGCATGAGAATAACCATAACTAGAAATCATTTTAAGTATTTAGTATATTTTTTGCATGTTTAGTATATTTTCTACTATTAGTTTGCATTAACGTTTACCAATTTTTCAATGTATTTTTATTTTTCCTTTATTTATTTATTTATTTATGGATATTTTAATTTATGTTTAATATACATAGTTTCCTTTTTAATACATTTTGATATAGTTGAATTAATTTGTTTAAATTATACATTTATATATTAAAGTAAAATATAAATTTAGAATATATTGTAAGTTTAGTGGGATCCATTTTAGAATTTTAGATGAGTGGTATGGATATTTGAAAAATATAGTTAGGTGGCTTAAGTAATTGAGAAGTGTGAAATAATATATTATATTAAGTGGGATCCATACACTACCAAAGTGAGTAGCATGGATGTGGATGCTCTTAGAGAGTATTGGAGTAGCGCCTATTGTAGGAAAGATGGTGGAAAATAAACTTAGGTGGTTTAGGCATGTAGAGAGAAGACTTGTAAACTCTGTAGTAAAGAGAATGGACCTGTTGTTTTCGGTATAAGAAAATAGTGCCATGTAGGTAATTATCGGCTGAGTCGCGGAGCGATACGCTTTCTTTAAGACGTTTCACGGTACTGCCAAAATTATGCAAAGCAGCTCTTAATTGACCACGACGCCTCAAGGATAAAACAACCCTTTCAGTAAATACGATTATCACTTGCACAATGATAAACCGTTCTAAGAGATACACCTTCAGATGGTAATTAT
The DNA here is from genome assembly GCA_021764765.1 of Vicia sativa. Lineage (NCBI taxonomy): Eukaryota > Viridiplantae > Streptophyta > Magnoliopsida > Fabales > Fabaceae > Vicia > Vicia sativa. The sequence continues at coordinate 206,030,442 of CM038794.1, forward strand.
AACCAGTCTTAGTATCTGGAATAAAATCCAGTCGGAAAAATTAGAAAAAGAATTTGTGTAGAAGAAGTAGAATTGAGAGAAAAAGAAGAGAGAATTCGAATTAATTGAATTTTGGAATGCCTTCCAAATGAAACGAGTGACTGTATTTATAGGCAAAAGAATCCAACTGAATGGACCTAAATTCGTGGAGATAAACGTGGGAGAATGGAACAGGCCCAGTCAAAAGAGGCCATTTTCTAATTGGTCAGCAAGTCAAAAATTAGGTTAAGACTTGGTCTTGGAGTATGACACGTCATCATTTCCTAATTAATTGATATTAAATACTAATTAATTTCTTAAGATTTTATAATTTAATTAAATAATCATATTTAATTTCTACCGAATTAATTAATTAATGATAATTAATTTTCCAATAATTCGGGTTATAAAAATTAATTCATCTAGAACCAAACCGAGCCGGATGGACGACGGCGGCGGCGCACGTGTGTGTAGATGACTTATGGGTGTGTCCTCACTCTTTTACAAAATTGGGGTGCCCCTTGGGGCCCAACCCAATAGTCCAAGTTGGAATATATAATCACTACTAGTATTTCTATTCCCTCATATGTGGGACTAAAATGAATCTTTTCAAATTCACTTCCATACTAGTTCTTACTTGTGCTCATTTATTTCTCATTCAATGTCAATAAATCATTCTAACTTCCACTCCAAGTTATCATCATTCCGAGTTTTTCCAACAATCCCCCACTTGAATTTAAAAAGGTGATATTAGAAGTAACGTCAGACGTTTTCTAAGATTGTGCATAAGCAAAGGTGTCTACGACTTGGACCTTTGCGTAGCAAGTAGGATTCCGATTTAACAAGAGTGACACTATTGTCTTGAACTCTATCTCAGACATCATACCCGCACACAACCTCTTCTTAAGGTGTATTCTGATAGCTTGTGCTTTAAATGGCCCTACACGTGTATCCCGGTTTAGTGAAGGCTCTAGGAATTCTGCCTCGCAATTCCATAGAAACCGGCCAAAGTTCCACAATCACATAGGTGAGTCTATCAAGAGTACTCCTGTAGCCTGGGTACTCCCTCATGTAGAGTATAGATCTCATTAAGAGATTCTATTATCTCATCCTTTCATTACTTCAGGATTCATGCTTTACTTGCATGATCATTTCATATTACTCACAACTTATTATTATCCATTGAACCTATTTCATGGGATCTCCAGTCATTTAGGTCGGGTTACCATCATGAGTAATTCACTTATTTATAGGCATTAGTCCCATCTTCTTGGATGTATTATGGACTTTCTCTCTATCTAATCCTTTCGTCAAATGATCTGCTAAGTTTTCATCAGTGCGTACATGACCCACTCTTATAGCTCCTTTAGAGATACAGTCTCTAACGGTGATGTGCTTTCTTCTAATTTGACGTCTTCTACCATTATAATAACGGTTCTCAATTTTTGCAATAGTCGCGGTACTATCGCAATGGATCAACACAGTTGGCATCAGTTTTCCCATAAGGGAATCTCAATTAGCAAGCATCTCAACCAGCTTGCTTCTTCACTAGCACTTGCTAATGCTATCATTTCAGACTCCATCGTAGACTGAGCCAAGATAGTCTGTTTCTTTGATTTCCAAGATACAACTCCTCCAACTATGTTGAATACATAACCACTAGTTGCTTTAGAATCATCTGATAAGGTATTCCAATCTGCATCACTGTATCCTTCAAGTACGGCAGGAAATCTGAGGTTCATTGTCTTTTTAAGGTATCGCATGACTCACTCAATAGCTTGCCAATGCTCACTACTCGGTCTACTCGTAAATCTGCACAACAATCCCACAGCATATGCAATGTCTAGTCTCGCACAATCAGTGGCATATATAAGACTTCCAATGATACTTGCATATTTTGTCTGTCTAACACTTTCACCAGTGTTCTTAAACAGTTTCACGCTTGGATCGTATGGTGTGCTTGTTGGGGTACAATCAAAATAATTATATTTCTTTAAGATCTTTTCCACGTAGTGTGATTGATCCAAAGAAATTCCTTGCTCGGATCTCGTGATCTTGATACCAAGAATCACACTTGCTTCTCCGAGATCTTTCATATCAAAGTTGTTGCATAATAGTGATTTCACATGATTTATGGTCTGGATGTTTGATCCAAATATGAGTAGATCATCTACATATAGACATATGATAGTGCAGATGCGATTCTCAGATTTAAAATAAACGCATTTGTCACTTTCATTCACTTTATACCCATTTGATATCATTAAGTTATCAAACTTTTCATGTCATTTCTTAGGAGCTTGTTTAAGTCCATACAAAGACTTGTCTAACTTACAGACCTTACTTTCTTGTCCATGGATCACAAACCCTTCTGGTTGTTCCATATAGATTTCTTCTTCTAATTCACCATTTAAGAAAGTTGTTTTATCATCCATTTAGTGTACTATTAAGTTATAAATAGCAGCTATTGAAATAAGTACCCTAATGGATGTAATTCTAGTGACAGGAGAAAAAGTGTAGAAGAAATCTATATTTTCTTTTTGCCTAAAACCCTTTGCAATAAGACGAGTCTTGTATTTATCAATACTTTCATCAGGTTTTAGTTTCTTTTTCAAAAACCATTTACAACCGATTGGTTTGCAACCAGGAGGCAAGTATACTAAGTGCCAGGTCTTGTTAGATTCTAGAGATTCTATCTCATCATTGATAGCTTCTTGCCATAAATCAGCATCCATAGATGACAAGGCTTCTTGAAGATTCATAGGATCTTCTTCTACGTTATAGGCCGTATAATCGGACCCATAATATTTAGAAACTCTTGCTCGTTTACTTAGTCGAAGTTGTGCTGCTGCATCGTCGTTACTTTCTGTGTTTCTTATCACAGGAATGTGACTCGATTGTGTGCCCCCACTATTTCTCGTTTTGAAAGGAAATTTGTCTTCATAGAATTCAACATCATTTGATTCTATGATCACTTTTGTACTAAGGTTATAAAACCTATATGCTTTACTGTTTGCTGCATATCCAATGAATACACATTCGTATGCTATACTAGCGAGTTTAGCTCGTTTCAGATCTGGAATTCTGACATAAGCCAGACATCCCCAACTTCTCAAATAAGACAAGTTTGGTTGTCTTTTATTTAATATCTCATAAGGAGAGATATTACTTTTTGACTTGGGAACTCTATTCAGGATATAGCAAACAGTTAGTAAAATTTCCCCCCACCAGTGAGGTGCAGCGCCATAATTCATCATAATTGCAACAACAAGTTCAGTAAGAGTTCTATTCTTTCTTTCTGCTTTACCATTCATTTCTGGAGAATATGGAGCAGTCGTTTCATGTATAATTCCATGTTCAATATAAAAATCATTAAATAAACCAGAATCATATTCAGTTCCCCTATCACTACGAAGTCTCTTACTCTTCTTACTAAATTGATTCTCTATTTCAGTTACGTACAACTTAAACATGTCAAGCGCTTCACTCTTATTCTTCATTAAGTATACATAAGTATAATCTGAACAATCGTCAATAAAAGTGATAAAGTAACGTTTACTGTTTCTAGTTAGCGTTCCATCTAATTCACATATATCCGAGTGTATAAGATCTAGGGGATCAGATTCTCTAATAATTGATTTATCTGAGGTTTTAGTTATTTTTGCTTGACTACAATACTCACATTTATTTTAATCATTAACATTTAATTTAGGGATTAGGCCTAGGTTGCTTGTGTGACACCCCAAATAAATCGATTATTAAATAATTACGATTTTTAATTATTAATTTAATTAGGAATGTAATATTTAATATTTTGGATTATTGGAAGTCAATTAAATTAAATGGAAGTGGGTTTATTGGTGGTGTGATAAATAAAGTGAGAGTGTGAGGAGTAAAAGGCTCTACTCACATTAATTATGTTATTTTTATTATGTTAGAATAATAAAAGAAATAAAAGAAGGAAAAGAAGAAAAAAAGGATCTTTTTGGAGAAAACTCACTGTACGTGGAATTGAGAAGAGGAGAAAAGGAAGAAGAAGACCTAAGGTGTCGGAATTCGAAGAACCCACAAGGTAAGGGGTGATTTCGATTGATTATTTCATATTATGGGTTTTGATGTTGATACTATAGATCATGGCATGTTAGGAAATCCTAGTTTAGGAATTCCTAGGTTTCTATGGGTGTATCCCTATTGGTGTCAGATTGTGTCAGATGGTAGAAATCCATTAATTTGTATGATGTAAGATCATTAATGATGAATAAAACATGTTATTTGATGTGTTATTGGTGTTGAATGATTGATTTTATGGTGTCGGAATGTGTGAGTACGTTTTGGAATGAGTAAGAAAATGGTTTTGGGAACTATTGCTGTCAAAATGGAATTTTGGGGTCGTGGGAACCGTTCCCCTGGGAGAACCGGTTCCTTTTAAAATGGTGAAACATAACATTTTTGAACTCAGGAACCGGTTCCTGTATGGGAGGAACCGGGTTCCACTTTGAAAAATTTACAAAAACTGAAAATTTGCACACAGGAACCGGTTCCTGTATAGGAGGAACCGAGTTCCACGTTGTTTTCCAGAAAAATATGATTTTTACTTCTGGGAACCGGTTCCCTACCTGGAGGAACCGGGTTCCCCATACATTTTTCCAGGGGGCGTGTATTTTTGAGTTGTGGGAACCGGTTACTCCCAGGGAGGAACCGGGTTCCACTGAAACTTTTTGAAAATTTTCCAAACTTTAAAAATTCATAACTTTCAAACTGTAAGTCCGTTTTGAGCGCCGTTTTGGACGTTGTTTCTTAAATTTAATGCTCTATCTTATAAAATGAAAATATATTCTAAAAGTTGAAATTATTTTGAAAAAGATTCGAATTTCGAAACGAACAATTATTAACTGACGCACATTGAGGTGTATGTAGCAGTGGAATTGTAGTAATGGATGTATTGATACTGAGTGAACGTAAAGCATGTTTATGTTGTGGTTATTTGTATGCATGATGGTTGGAATATCATGTTTTGGTTTGGATTCGGTTTATGATAATTGGTGTATTTCATGATGGTATTGATATCATGTATTTCGTTGGTGTTGTATATACCTGATAGTTGTTGATCTTAGTTGTTGTGGTTGTGATATATATACCGGTGATAGTCTTACCAATTGAAAGGGTAAGTGTTTGGCATATTTATGCTTTGTGGTGAATTATTTCATGATAGGTGATTATATCATGTTGTGGTTGATGAGGGTTTATGATATCTGATGTGGTCATAACCTGTGTTGAATGTTGCATGCTAGTGATGTGCGTGCATATGCATTGTTTGGTGAAGTTAATTCCCATTGTGCGGAATTTGACTTGGAATGCCGATAACCGATACCCGAGTGAGGATGGGTGGTTAGGCTGGATTCGTGTCCGGGTGTTTATGGATGAATCGATGGTACTGTATCCGGTTGATGATGGATCAGTGTTGGGTGACTTGGTCACGTGTTGGTACCACATGCATTGAGTCTGCATTTTGATTGTATGGAATAGTAACATGTTAGGATGTCTTCCAGTGTTACTATTCTTTGATTGATGATGGTTGTGCATGATGATTATATGGTTGTAATTGTGTATTGAATCTGAAGTTATGTTGAAATGGGTGGATTAATATGCTTGAAATATATTGTTAATTGAGAAGCTTATAATATGCTTTAATTATGAGAAGTCTCACCCTTACTTTACAATTTCAGATTAAAGTTAGCAGTTGAGGAGTTTTCTGAGGATGGCTCTAGAGCTTATCATATAAGTCCGTGTCGTGTCATGCTCTGATTAGATTGTAACACTGGGGAACGTTAGTTGAGGAATTAGATAGTTGCTTAGTTGTTTTCTTTAATTTAGTTGGGAATAATGATGATTGGATTATTCCGTTTGGTTATGATGTTTTCCGCTGTGTAAGACATGGTCTTAATTTGACTAAACTATCTAAGATTTGATCCTCAGTGTAGCATGGCTACTGTTTGAATGAAGTTTTATTTTATCTATTAATTGTGACATCCCTCATTTGCCGTGTTAACTCTGATTAAAGTTGATTTTGATATTAATTTAATTAATATATTTGGGGTATTTATTTGGGGTGTTACAGCTTGCATTATATATAATTCGCTTATTGACGTGACAAAGTCTAGCATGCCAAATATTAAAATCACACACAAGGTAAACGGAAGGAGAAATTTTATTCAAAACAACATTCAAGTTAAACATGCCATCAATGGCGTACCCTTTCTCCACAAAAATATCATTCTTAGTAATGGTGTACAAGTCTGCCCCTGTAGTTTGACTAAACCCTGCCTTATTTAAAAGAAAACCAGAAACAAGATTCTTCCTAATTTCAGGAATGTGCATCACTTCCTTCAAGATCAAAGTCTTTCCTGAGGTGAGTTTCAGCTCAACATCTCCAATACCAGAGACATTAGTGGTGTGAGTATCTCCCAACAACACTTTCTTATCTTCAGCATTCATGTATGTCTTGAACATAGCACGATCATAACAGACATGACGAGAGGCGCCAGTGTCTATCCACCAACCATCACATCCACCAACCATGTTGACTTCAGTGATCATAGCAATGAATTGCTCATCAAGTTAACTCTGCATTTGAGCCGAATGTGTTTAGGCCCGCCTTACATTTCTTAGCTATATGTCCCGGTTTCCACAATTGTAGCAAGTGAAACCAAGCATCATTTCTCGAGGTGGTTGTTGTTGTCTAGCATTTGAAGCGATGGGGCCCTAGAGGATTCCCACTCTTGATTTGGTTCACAATATTGCGATTCTGATTCTTTAAAGGTTTACCCGTACGCTTCAGAACTGCACCGAATTTCTTTTTGTTGTTTGAAACAACTAAGACTTCATCTTTCTGATCTTGTCTTCGAGCTTCCTCTTCAATTCGGAGGCGAGTAATCAAACTCTCGATTGAAAATTCTTTAGTTTTATGTCAAAGCAAATTTTTGAAGTCTTTCCAACCAGGGGGCAACTTGTCAATTATAGCAGCAATCTGAAATTGTTCATTGAGGGGCATACCTTCAGTGATGATTTCATGAGCAATTTTCTGAATCTCGTGGCTTTGAGCTTCCACAGACTTGTCATCCACCATCTTGTAGTTCAAGTAGAGGCTGACAACATATTTCTTTGTACCTGCTTCTTCAGTATCATATTTCTTTTGCAGAGCTTCCCATACTGCTTAGCGCCTTGTAATTACGTAGTAATCGTGTGTCATCAAGAAGATAATGTGATTTTTGCAAAGGTAGTCATTCTCTTGCCATAAGGTGATTTCTTTCCTGAGTTGTAGATCATCTGCTTCAGCTTTAGCTTTGCTCGATTCGGTTTTAGTAACTCCGCTTGAAGTCACAATTTTGGCACCATTAGTTTGTTCGGTTGTTCTAGATGGAGCAACAGGAACATCCTCACTCAAAACGTGGGCAACCTTCTTTACAGTTAAGAATAATTTTATCTTAGCTTGCCAACGTTTGAAATTGGAACCCTCAAACTTAAATGGTTTGTCAGAGACAGTAGCGATCGCGGAAGCACCGATAATTTCCTCAGTGGCCATGACAGTTGATTAAAGCGTCTTAAAATTGTTGTTTTCGGTATAAGAAAATAGTTCCACGTAGGTAATTATTGGCTGAGTCGCGGAGCAGTACTGCCAAAATTATGCAAAACAACTCTTAATTGACCACGACGCCCCCAGAATAGAACAACCCTTTCGGTAAATACGATTATCACTTGCACAATGATAAACCGTTCTAAGAGATACACCTTCGATGATAATTATAACTACCTTAGTATCCGAATAAAAATGGAAAAATTAGAATAAGAATTTGTGTAGAAGAAGTAGAATTGAGAGAAAAAGAAGAGAGAATACGAATTAATTGAATTCTGGAGTGTCTTCCAAATGAAACGAGTAACTGTATTTATAGGCAAAAGAATCCAACTGAATGGACTTAAATTTGTGGAGATAAACGTGAGAAAGTGGAACAGGCCCAGTCAAAAGAGGTTGTTTTCTACTTGGTCGGCAAGTCAAAAATTAGGTTAAGACTTGGTCTTAGAGTATGACACGTCATCATTTCGTAATTAATTGATATTAAATACTAATTAATTTCTTAAGATTTTATAATTTAATTAAATAATAATATTTAATTTCTACCAAATTAATTAATTAATGATAATTAATTTTCCAATAATTCGGGTTATAAAAATTAATTCATCTAGACCGACCCAAGCCGGCCGGACGGCGATGACTTATGGGTGTGTCCTCACTTTTTTACAAAATTGGATGATCCCTTGGGGACTAGCGTAATAGTCCAAGTTGGAATATATATAAGCACTACTAGTATTTATATTCCCTCCTATGTGGGACTAAAATGAATCTTTTCAAATTCACTTCCATAATAGTTCTTACTTGTGCTCATTTATTACCCATTCAATGTCAATAAATCATTCCAACTTCCGCTCCAAGTTATCATCATTCCAAATTTTTCCAACAGGACCAAATGGAAAGAAGACAAATAATTAGAGAAAGAGGAATATCCAAAAAGACTATAAGAAACGTTACCAAGAAACATTTCGAAATTAATGATTTGGATAGAAGCATGATCATTGATAGAATATTATAGCGAAAGTTGATTCATATAGCCGATTCCATCTAATGGATTGTATTTGTTGTTGTGATGGCTCTTAATAGTTGCAGAAGTCATGTCCCTCTTCTATTCTACAGTTGGTCTCGCTATTGGAATTTCCAAAGTTGCAGGTTACATACCTACCTCAATTTGTTTGATGCAAGTTTTCACTTTATTTTTGGTAGTTGTTTTATCGGTGCATTCCCCTTGAATTATAGGTTTAAAATGTGTGACATGCCTCACTGAACCTATCAGATCACTTCACATGGGAAAAAAAAAAACATATACAGTCTATAAGTTCAAGGGTTGAAGTAGTTGAATTTTGTATCATGATATATTTTTTTAATTTAGCAATAAATGTTTGTTCTTACATTTTCACTTATTTTGTTGAATTGGTATTGAAATAGAAACGATACTGTCATCGGTAGCCTCATAGGAATAAGCACAGGGACAATGACCCCTCCCTAAAAGGATTTGGTTTCAATGACTTTGTGTTATCATAACTTTAATAATTTTAGTTTAAAATTTAGAATTATTTTTTGCAATAACCATGTATTAAAAAAAAAAACGCAAATAACCAAGTATTGAAATTAATTATCCAAATAATCATGTTTCAGGTTTAACATACAAGTAGAAGTCATCTCAGATGACTCCTGCATTGATTTTTAACAAGCAGGAGCCAACCAAGATGGCGCCTCCATGTGTTGTTTTTTCCTAAAAGTAATCTCAGATGACGCCTATGTGTAAATCACATGGAAAAAAGCCATCTGAGATGGCGCCTATGTGTATTAGGTTAAAAAAAAATTTTTTTTTTCAATTTAAATTAAAGTGCATGACAATGTTGTGAAATAAAACTTGTATTATAAATTATCATTACAACGAATAGCAATTACATAAGTTTATTCCCGGCGACCCGGGACGTATAGACGACCACAGGTTCCACATGCGCGTCCTCTCCTAACTCATGTGATGCGAGGTTCTTGATCCGGATGTTGTTGGGTCGATGACACCTGATCATGGGTTGATGGCTGCTCGTAGTGAATGCGATCAGGATCCATGAATGCCTCAAGATCTGCATTGCTTGTTGTACCGCTTCTGTATAAACGTGTTCCTATGTTCTCATAGTTTGGTCGTTGTGGTGGGGGGTTAGGTTCCATTTGGGGACGATAGCAATCGTCATCCGTATATGTGGATTGTGAATTAGTGGGGTAAAAAAGAAATTGGGTGTTTGGAGACTCGTACCCATATGAATGGTGGGGGGTTTGGTACGGTGATGGTTGATGGTATGTTGGGTTGGTTGGGGAATATTCCTCGGGGAAGACAGTGTCTGGGCTGAGGTGAGATGTTGATGGGACCATATAGGGGGTTGGACATATGCTCTTCGTTCGGTGTATTGTACTTGGGTGTGTGGCATATGTGAGTATTAGAATTATGGGCGGGGCATTTGGTTGGGTTGGTAATCAGGTTGAGGTTGGGGTTGGGATTGAGTGTTGGTGGTTCTGTATCGTCGGGTTGGTTGGCGGGAGGTTGATGGATGTTGGGTCTGTTGTTGGTAGTGTTGTTGGGGTGGTCGTTGGTATTGTTGGTGTGGTTGTTGGTATTGTTGGTATGGTTGTTGTTGGTGGTGGTGGTGTTGAGGTTGTTGTTGGTATTGTTGTTGAGGTTGCTGTTGGCGGTAGTGTTGTCGTGGTTGTTGTTGTGGCTCTGAAGGTTTCCCCCACTGGGTGCGAGGGTCGACCAAATAGCGGGGGTGAGAAACATGCATTTCTGGATTTGTCACTGACTGGTACCAAGCAATGTATTGACGAGAGTGTTGCATAATCTCGTCATCTTCGTAAACGGGAAATTGTAAGATATGGTTTGTTCGGTTTTTCCACATCCTACAATACTCTCTGGCAAAATTTCTCCAATTATCATATCCCCATTGGGCATCAACCCTTTTAAGATGCCAAGGATCCAAACAGATCGGATCGCGTGGTATGTCTTAGAACATACCGAACTGTATCTTTACACGGTCACTGTGGTGCATTTCCACAATGTTAAACCGTATGATTACGGTCTTCGCAGTCCAAACCTCTACATCATCATCATTGGGTACATGGTCCAAACCCAAGTACGGTCTCCATGTAAACTGTTGATAAAAAATGCAGATTAATGATAAATTTTAAAATAATATACGTTAAAGTTAAAATTAGTTGGAGTTAATCGAAATTACGTACATCAGTTGCACCAAGGTGGTCTATTAGATTACGATAGAGGACAACATTGTGTCTCGGATTCTTTCCGTAATCCATGCCCGTTACGCTATACCTAAATGAATTAACATTTAATATATTAAGATTTTATATATATGAAAGATATAAATATTTTAATAATTAAGCAATGTACTTACTTTGTTGCGTATGGAAAACTGAACGGTAGGTCGTTGACGGGATTAAGTGATTGCATTCTCCACCAACCCCATGTTTGAAGTAAGAAAGCGCCATCCATTAAAAGTTGATGTGTCTTTCTTACTGTTCTTACACAAGGAACTGTATAGCTGAGCTAGAACAGCGGAACCCCGACTATATTTTCCTATCTTATCCACGTCCCCAAATAAACTCAAGTACATAAAATTTACACTATTTCTTGTACTCTCGGAGAATAATAAACTCCCAAATATTAACATAATATAGTTTCTTGTTTTTATTGTTTTTTCTTCCTCGGTGGAATTTTCGTCAAAACCAAGGGAATAATAATGCGCTCTAAGTGTGGATAAAAATATACCTTGGCCTCTTGCACTAGAACCTTCTACCATATCTCTACCCAACATCTCCTCGCATAGAGTGTTTGCTTGTTGGACCGGACCATTAAATGCCTTACCATTGATTGGAAGACCCATCAACATGTAAACGTCCTCTAGTGTGATGGTACATTCACCTACAGGCAGATGAAAGGTATGTGTCTCGGGTCTCCACATTTCGCACAATGCAAGAATAAACTTTGAATCGATTGTCCAGTTGGAGATTTTAATAACATCTCCAAAACCGGCACGTACAAGGTATGAAACGATTAATGGATCAGGAACAACATAATGATGTGAGCGGCATCTAAGTTTTTTCATGTCCTAAATATAATGTGAAAATAAATTGTGTAAGAAAGTGTAAACAATATTAAAAACATAATAAAAAAGAATGTAAGAAAAAATAAGAATATAACGAACAAAACTTACATAGGTTGCAATGTTTTCCCTTGTTCCTCGGTGAGATTCTCCTAACGTCAAAAGACTCATGATTGAAATTTCTACTAATGATATGAGAATGAGAGAATTATATTAGAGGTAGAGTAAAGAGTGGTGATGGAAAAAACACAAATGAGGAGCCATATTTATAGGCGATTCAGGGAACAGAGGAATAAATGAGGTGGTTGGGGCCTTGCATGCATGCATGCCACTTGTCATGGAGGAGCCAAGTGGGATGGCGCCTCCTGTAACACCCCTTCTAATTTCCCCGCGAATTATATAATTAATCAAAGTTTAACATAACGAAAGGGCGTCACAATTATAAAATTCAGATAATAAAACATCGCAATAGTAAGCATGCTTTTACTGAAGAACTTTATTAAATAATTCAAAACCAATAGTTATGTTCTGCACAACGGAAATAACATAAAATCCGGAATAACTCAAATCATAATTATTCCAAACATAAACCAAAGAAAATAAGTTCAATTCTATAATTCCAAAACAATTGTTCCCCAGTGTTACAACTACGAGACATCGACACGCGGACAATCTAAATAGCATACTCAAGGATATCCTCACCACTCCTAAGCTAACACTTCAATCTGAAATCATCAAAGTAAGGGTGAGATTTCATCAACAATTAAAATGCATTATACGTTTCTTTAAAACAATAAAACAATCAATACATCATTCCACTCTCATTAGCATAACCAGACTACAATCCATAAATACAATGCACACAGATCATTATGCATACAACAACAATCAATGCAATTATAACACTGGAAATCATCCTAACATGTTATAATTACATATGCAATGCAGACTCAATGCATGTGGTACCAAACGTGAACTAAATTCACACCTTGTTCCGCTTACACCATGGAAACAAAGCTAATCAACGATTCGCCCATACACCACTGGATCAAGAATCTAGCCTCACCACCACTAAACACTGGGTACGGGTATTGGCTCTGCAGGTCCAATTTCACACAATGGGAATTAACCACCAACAGAATGCATATGCATGCGCAACATAAAGCATGCAACAATCCAAATACGGAATATGATCACACAACATTATTCCACACAAAGCCAACACCATCAACAACACATTATAACAGCATAATCATGAATACATAATATTAATTACAACATATGGAATTAACATACAACAAGTATACATAACGAATAATTCACGAATTACAACGAATTCTTGCTACGGAAGCCATATCAATCCCTCAAGCTTTAGTTACTGGGTTTTGAAAATGTTTTTAATAGATAGTACACGTTCTAAGCTTTCCAACGGTACCAACTTTTCCTAAATCGGAGTTACGGTCGCAAAGATATGACCAAAACCGTTTTCAGAAAGTTACCCTCTGTTTCAGTACAGTATGGGTCGATCCAAAACTCCATGTGTCGACTCATACATGGCTTGTGTCGACCCAAAACATGCATGTGTCGACTCATACGTAATAAATTTTCTATTTTTCAAAGTTCCTACAGTATGAGTCGATCCATGGCCTTCTTGTGTCGATACAAGGCCCTCTTGTGTCGATCCATAGCATCCTTGTGTCGATGCAAAAAGTCCAATTTTTGCCACATGAGTCGATGCAAACAGTTTTGTATCGATACAAGCCTTATTTCCAGCTTCTGTTTCTTACACCAATGCAGCTTGCATCGATGCAGAGACCCTTGTGTCGACCCATGCTACGCTTTTTCACTAAAAATCAGTTTATTCTCACTGTTTTCCAACTCCAATTGATCCCATCCATTACCAAACTTCATATTACAACAAGACAACAATTAATCATGCATTTTCACATCCAATTAACCACAGAATTATACTTTCTACTTAGCCTACGATCATCCTACACAATTAATCGTTCTTATCAATCCTAATCGAATTATTACGTCGGATCATAACATTAGGGCACAACCTAGAATTCCTAATTCGAGATTCCTAACGGATCAACTCATTCTATTGATCATCAAAACCTATAAGGCATAATAATCTGATCAAATCACCCCTTACCTCGCGATGAATCTTCGAACTTCCGACGCCTTGACTTTTCCTCTTTCTCTTCTCTTCTCAAAAACACGTAGAATGAAAACTCTAATTTTCTTCTCTTTATTCATTTATTTATTCCTTTTATTATTCCCAATAATAAAATCAATTAATTAGAATAATTAGAGCCTTTTACTCTACACACCTTCCAATTCCACTTCACACCCCCAACACATCCATTTAATTAATTATTTAATTAAATTCATTAATTCAAAAATGCCAATAATTAAACCTTTAATTAAATTAATAATTAAAATTCTAATTATTTTAAAAATTGAATTATTTGGGGTGTCACACCTCCTCCCTATATATACACTAAGGCGTCATTCAAGATGGCTTGTAACAGACTAGGTGGCAGCTAGGGTCAACTAGGTGGCAGGTTGCATGCATGCAGACTAGGGTGGTAGCTAGGTGGTCGGCCTAATTATAACTAGGCCTATAAAAAGCCAAATGGGATGGCGCCTCCCCTTTAAAAGTACACCTAGGCGCCATTCAACATGGCTTCTACATGTCATTTCGAAATTTGAATATTGTCCTATATATTCTCATATAATCATCTGCACCATCTATAAATATCTCACACAATCAAACATTTTTAGACACACAAACATCTCAAACATTCAAATTTCAAACACTCAAACCCAGAAAAATGTCATCTGTACCACAATATATTATCACTATACATTTCAATTCTGAGACGTACAATAGTGAAGTAGTCAGTTTTTTATTCAGAAACACCGAAAATATCCAATTTTGTCTAAATAGCAATGCAAATTTTTCGTATTTCAAAAAAAGACTCGAGACCAAACTTCGGCGAGGTCCGACGTCACACATTTTCTACCAACATCCTATTTTTACTGGTGAGAACCAAGTAACATTTTACCAGGTAGCTGTTGAAGACGACGAAGATCTGCAAAACATGTTTTGTAATCATGAATATCCTGGGTACGACTCGATTGAGTTGTACATTGTGTTCCAGGACACAGAGAGGGTTGATCCTACGGAGGAGGAACAAGCTGAGGTGGATGTTACTGACGAAGAAGAGGAAGCTGACGAGATGCAATTCAACATCATGGTAAACGAAGAATCAGAGGCCGATGAAGAACACCAACTGCCTCCACATGAGATCTACACACCACCTCCGTACATGACCACCCTCAACATGTGCACAAATGACCCTTCATTTGATATATTCTACAACCCTGAAGTGCAGTCAGATGCAAATTTAAAAGTCAAAGACAAATTTCGTTCAAAAGAATATTGCGTGCGAGCAATAAAAAAGTTCCACATGATAAACAACTATGACTTTCATGTGGATCGAACAAATGCAGAGAGATACAGAATCATATGTACCCACCCTGAGTGTAACTTCCACCTAACTGCATCGTATAGATTGCAGAGTGATTCCTGGGTGATAGGTTCTATGACGGAACACACTTGTGTTAATTCAACATAATCACAGGATCACCGCAAATTAAGTTATGATCTCATTTGTCAAGAAATCTTACCTCTTGTTAGTTGCGATTCTTCATTGAAGGTGAAAACAATAATATCTCACATCACTACAACATACAACTATACCCCCTCGTATAGAAAGGCCTGGTTAGCAAAAAATAAGGCTATTGAGCAAATCTACGGAAACTGGGAGGGTTCGTACAAAGAGTTACCTCGCTACATGAATGCACTGCGAACGTATGCTCCTGGAACATGTTATGTTCTAGAGATGACGTCGGCATATGCCCAAGACGGTACCTGTGTCAGCGGACATGGTATATTCAGTAGACTTTTCTGGGCTTTTTGACCTTGCATCATTGGGTTTGCACATTGCAAATCTATCATACAGATAGATGGAACATGGTTGTACGGGAAATACAAGGGCACCCTACTGATGGTCGTCGCACAGGATGGCAACAATAACGTGTTCCCAATCGCCTATGCTCTTGTCGAGGCAGAGACTGGAGCAGCTTGGAGTTTCTTCCTAAAGAATCTTTGAACACACGTAGCTCCACAACATGATCTTTGTCTGATTTCTGACAAACATGCCTCAATTGATAGTGCGTACAACAATCTCGCTAACGGTTGGCACGACCCACCGTCTACACATGTTTATTGCGCAAGACATCTCGTTCAAAATTTCATGCGCGAGATCAAAGATAAGCGTCTTCGAAAAACAGTTATGAACGCAACGTACACACTAACACAACCAAGTTTTACATATTATCGCAGCCAGATCAGAATGGAAAACCCAGATGCAGGTGCGTGGGTTGATAATCTGCAAGTGGAAAAGTGGACACGATCATACGATAATAGAGTGCGTTGGGGCCACATGACAACAAATCTAGTCGAATCAATGAACGGCGTCTTCAAAGACATAAGAGCACTCCCAATAACTGCTTTGGTGAGTACAACATATTTTAGGATGGCCTCCTTGTTTGCAGAGAGAGGTGAAAAGTGGAACGCGGTGGTACAATCCGGACAAGTGTGGAGTGAAAGCTGCCTGAAATTTATTAAGGCCGAAAGTGCCAAAGCTAGCACTCATCTTGTTACAAGATTCGACCGACATAACCATAACTTCATTGTCAAAGAGACAATCGACCACAATGAGGGTTTGCCTAGACAAGAGTACAAGGTTAAACTACCATCTCGTTGGTGCGACTGTGGAAAGTTTCAGGCCTTTCGAATGCTCTGCTCTCATGTCATTTCGGCGTGTGCACATGTTCATCAAGATGCACTAGTACTTCTTTCTACAATTTACAAGTCTGAGACGTTGCTCAACGTATACAACAATGCCTTCGAACCAATAGCAACACCAGATTATTGGTCTGCGTACGAAGGGGAAGTAGTTTGGCATAACAATCAAATGCGGAGAAATGAAAAGGGTCGTCCCAAGAGCAAACGTATAACAACTGAAATGGACGACGTTGATAAACTAGAAAGAAAGTGTGGTCTATGTCGTCAATCCGGGACACAATCGAAAAAATTATCCCCAACGTCCTACAAGCTCAACATCCTGAAATTTGTATTTAATTTATCTGCACTTTTTAATATTGTAACAAATCTTCTTCTTTCCATTAATAGCATTTCTTACAAACACCAATACGCAGACAACAAAATAAAAAACTACACGATTAAAACAACAACATGAAAATGACGCATCAACAACACAAAAAATTATTTAAGACACTACAACCGTCAAAACAATTTCATCGGAACCATACATTATCGCAATAACGTCGACATCTGTTTTGACTTCCTCCAACCAAATTCGAGGTTGACCAGTTGTGAAGTTCATGGTTGTTCTCTTCCTCTGGATCCTTCTAATTTCTTCACCAACTTCTATTTCTCCCTCTAACCAACGCATCAACTCTTTTTTCAGTTTGGCCATGGTAAATATGTGCCAAAATTTCATTTTCATTGGAGGTTTTGAGACTGAGAAAACAACATATCCATCTCTGGTATGGATGTATGGAGATGTCATGATAGAACAATAAGAGAGAATAACAGAGAATAAGAGAGAATATGAGATGAGAAGTTGAAAAAATATGAAAAATAAAGGAGACATGAGTGTTTATTTATAAAAAAACACAAATACACGTAGGAGCCATCTAAAATAACTCCTACATGTAAATAGCAACAAGGAGGCGCCATCTGGAATGACTTTTTCATGAAGAGGAGCCACATGGAATGACGCCTATATGCATTCTTTTAATGCATAAGCTATCTTAGATAGCTCCTATGTGTTATTTAGTCCTGAAAGTTGGTTATTTGCGTAAAAAAATTTAAAAGTTGATTATTTGTGTATTTTTTTTAATAATTGATTATTGCAAAAAAAAGTCCAAAATTTATAGTATATATTTTCTGGACTGACATAAAGTGACAACATGACTATCAAAAGCTTTCTAAATTCCGGTCATTTTAACTATTCTATTTTTTAAAACTTTAAAAACAAATTATGCTTTAAATATAAATAAAGTGTCACATGTATTGTTGCAAATCTGAAGTAAGTTGATTTGATTTTTAATTTATTTGGTACTAGCAGATTCGTATGGAGAATTGAATTCGGTAAAGTGGATTAGTTTCCGGTCACAATCTTCTCCATTAAAATTTTATCGGTCCATTTTTCATATTCTAAATTCTCTCAATTTTTTAAAAAAATTCAATGGTTGAGAATTCAGAGAAGGATAATTTTAGTTGAGTCCATTCACACGTAGTAGTGTCTTTAACACGCCGAATTTGACCGAATGATAAGCCAGTTAGGAGTTAGCTATAAATGAAGTGAAGACTAATTTAAAGTTCATTGGGATTGTGGAGAGCCAAACAATAGAGGAACTTGCTTCTTGATGACTTTAAAGTGAGTAAACTTGCATGCAACTATTCTCTTCTATCTTCATCTCTTTTTAATTCATCCATAAAAAAATTGTCATTGCAGTATCACTTTTGTTAATATGAATAGAGTTTTTGGCTGTTATATATATATATATATATATTGTCGGTGTAATGAAATTTTACATTAAAAAATTATTAATTTATCAATCATCAAAATTATTTTAATTATCATTATGATACGACGGAACACATGATATTTATTGGATGAGACTATAAAACTTGTTTTATTGGTTTTATACAATACATCCCTTATTTTCTCTTATTATTTACCTAATAATATACACATGCTGCTGAAAATATAAACTGATTTTGAGTTTTTTATTTTTTGGATAAAATATCTGTAACATGAGTCAAAACAAAAATTTCCATTTCTATTTTAGAAAAGTATTAAAAATCATTATTCTTAGTATTAAAAATTTTATGAAATACACTTTGTTACTCCTATTTTAATATTATTGTTTAAATATAAAAGATTAATATTACACTCATCTAATGAGAGGTATGTATTCAATTAAATTTCATTTTTATTCTTAAAAATTGATATCCGGTGACAAATATAAACTTTTTGATCAGATATATGGCTGACAATGAATCGAACCAACTCGAAAATGGTTCGAGATTCGATTCGGTGATTAATACGTTAGACTTGGTTCATAAACTAAATGAGTCGAACTTGAGCTCAAAATTAAGTTCGTAAGATAAATGAGTTGAATTTGAACTATGCATAGTTTAATTTGTTTGGTTCATGAACTAACTCGATATGGAAGTTTCATGAAGATATCCATACTTAGTTTTCATATTTATTTTTATCATTTGAAAGATGATAAAATAATTTACAATTATATTGATTAAAAAAATCCAAATTCAACATAGTAAAATATATGTACAAACTTAAGTTATAACATTTCATTACTTTTTCATATTATCTACTTTTGATGATAATATCTTGAATTACAAATATTATTTTGAGATGAAACTTATATTATATGAATACTAAAAATATTGTCTATAATTCTTGTGAATACAAAAAAGATAAATAAGATTGTTCTGACAATTCAAATTTGAGCTGAAAAAAAGTTTGTAATGAACTCGAACTCAAACTAGACCAATTCTTAACGAGTTGAATTTGAGCTGAGAAAATAATGAACTCGAACTCGACTAATTCTTAACGAGTCAAACTGAACTGAGACGAATTCGACTTGAGTATACTTACTTTTATCTCTAACCAGATGTCTTTGTAAATTTGGTGTACATCCTCTTAACCTCTAAATTTAAAACAAATATTTTCAAGAGTCTTTGTTTCAACCGTGAGAAAGACTTTGAAGGGCTTGTTCTCTCTAGCAATATTCGTCGCTTTCCATGGAAAATGGGTTTGGATTTGATTAATGTCGTTGAGTTTGTTCTCTCTGTAGAAGTCTCGTTGTGAGAGGCTGGCAGCTTAGGAAAGGTTACAAATCTTGGATCTGAGCTTTGTGGTCTCCGTTCAAAACTCCATCGGGACTGATTAGACCGGACCATAACACCTAGTTTTTCAGGCAGCCTCGACCCACATGTTTGATTTTCTGCTTGTTGTTGATCTGAAATTCATTTTATTTTTATTTTGGAGTTGGATTTGTTGTTCTGAAATTCATTTTGTACCTTGGAGTTGGATTTATGGAAGAACAACAATACTTTGGTTCTCTTTTGAATGAGAATGGACTTGTTGGGTCTCCTTTGTGTGTGCCTTTGATTAATTTTACAAATGTTGTGCATGTCGTGATAAGTCGACATTTGCAAATGTTGTAAATTCCGTTGAAAAGTCGGTACATGCATTGGATATATCTTCGAATGTAACAGGTGAAACTGCGGTTCCTAAAACGAAGGGTACGAGCGCAAAATCTTTTGCTCGAGTGTTGAGTAAGACTTGTGTTATTATCCCTCGTGGTCTTTTTCCGAGATCTAGTTTTAAAGGAGAAGACATAGCTATCAAAATTCCCGAGGAAGAGTTCAAGATTAGTCTTGATTTATGCAAAAATCATCTTCATGGAAGGTTGATTCTGTCTAAAGGAGATCCTCCACTGAAACTTCAAGTCTTGCGTGATAAACTAGACATTCTTTGGAAGCCTTTAAGTAAATGGGGAATTGTTTCTTTAGGAAGAGGTTTCTATGAATTTGTTTTTTCTTCTGCGGAGGATGTCCAACGTGTTCGTGCGGTGCTTTCTTGGAGTCTAAAACCTGGTTTTATCAAACTTTTCGCTTGGCCTCCTGATTTTAATCCTAATAACCATAAACAAACAACAGTTCAATGTTGGGTTCGTTTTCTCGATTTGCCACAGGAATACTGGAGTCCTAATATTATATTTGCAATTGAAAGTTGTCTCGAAACACCAATGTGTTTGGATGCTGCAACAGATAAGTGCCCACTAGAGAGATCTTTTGGACATTTTGCTAGAGTTTTAGTTGATATTGATTTATCTACTAAAATCAGACATAAATTGTGGGTCGAAAGAGAAGATTATGCGCTTCTTATTGACGTTAAATATGAAAATTTTCCACTTTTTTGTTCGCAGTGTCACAACATTGGACATAGTTTTTCGTGTTGTAAACATGTTAAAGTGGATAAAGAGAAAAAGTCTCAGAATGAGGATTTAAGAAAGGAATCAGTTGAATGTGAAAATGTTACATGTGTTGATAATAATCCTCTTGTAGGATCTGTTGATTGCTTGAAAACCATTGTTGATGGGAATGTTGTGAATAATGATGTGCTGCATGAAAGAGACTTGGGTGTCCAAGGTAATGAAAAATTTCGTG
Source organism: Vicia sativa (assembly GCA_021764765.1). Taxonomy (NCBI): domain Eukaryota; kingdom Viridiplantae; phylum Streptophyta; class Magnoliopsida; order Fabales; family Fabaceae; genus Vicia; species Vicia sativa. The sequence continues at coordinate 206,051,575 of CM038794.1, forward strand.
ATTTAGCTATTATAGATATCACTGAACAAGGAAAAATTAACAAGAATCAAGATGGAGATTCATATTCAGATGCCTAACAAGCTATGAATTTTCTAAGTGAATCTTGGGCTAACATGAATAAGAGCATTGAGATTGTTGATTTGGATGAAAACACAAGTCAACTATTTCAATTGGTGGTTTCAAGAAAAAGGAAGAACAAGAAGAATTTGCTTGAGACGGACAAAGGTTTTAAGGTGGGTGCTTCCAACCATCCGCCTCACTAGTTTCTTTGATGGGTGTTGTCTCTCATATGTATATATTGTCTGAATTCGTGATTTGGTTGGGCTATGTCCCCCAGTCTTTTGTATTTTCTTTATACTTTATATATATTTGCCTTATTAAATAAAAGGACCATCATCGAGTCTTGTGCCAAAAAAATTTACACAATTAATTTATGAGCATTGACCATCATTGGTTTGCATGATTTGTATTATTAAAAAATAAAAATTAAATTTCTTTAAGAATTGAATTACATGATTTATTGGTGGTGTACATAGTCAATAAACTCTCCGAACATATTTATAAGCAATAAAAAGTTTTTAAGATATATTGAATAATTGATGTATCTGGTATAAAATAATGACTAGATATATCAATTATTCAATGAATTTAGAAAGATTTTTGTTGATTATAAATGTGTCTAGAGTAGTATATTTCAATTAATTTCTGTTTTTAATAAATCTAAAATAAAAATGGCTGGTCCCGTCTAAATAAGTAAATAAATATTGAGATTAGTATGACAGCTCACATCACATATAATTGTAAAAACCTTGCTCTGTTGTCAGATCCGTGAGAGTTAAAATGCAGTCCAATTGACGGCAAAAACAAATAAAACGAGATTAAGGTCATTATCACTACCGAGTACTCTCTCAATTATTGTATTTTCTTTTTGTCTCTATCTCTATCATAAACCTCGTTTGAAAATTGTAGACAATGGAGAAGGAAGAACTCTCTATAGAAGCTGCTGTTCCATCCCACAATGACTCCAAATTGTTGGACGATGACGACCGTGTTAAACGAACAGGTACTCTATTCTAAATAGACTAAATGTGATGATCATAGTATTTATTATTTTGATGAATATATAAAAAATGTGACAGGAACGGTTTGGACAACAAGTTCACACATAATAACAGCAGTGGTAGGGTCAGGAGTGTTGTCGTTGGCATGGGCCATAGCTCAAATGGGTTGGATAGTTGGTCTATCAGTCATGCTTTTCTTCAGTCTCATCACTTGGTATACTTCATTACTCCTATCGGAATGTTATCGAACAGGCGATCCTCATTTTGGAAAAAGAAACTATACTTTCATGGAAGCCGTTCACACCATTCTCGGTAATAACATTATAACTTTAGAATCAACTCATTGTGTTGTATTGCATGAGATAATGTACCTCTAAAAACAAAACTGATTTTGCAGGGGGTTTCAATGACACCCTTTGTGGGATAGTTCAGTACACTAATCTTTATGGAACTGCAGTAGGATACACAATTGGTGCTGCCATTAGTATGATGTAAGTCATAAAACTTAACATATCTTTTATATTTTAATATTTAGAAATTTATTTTATTTTTACAGGTGGATTTAGAAATTCAACAAAAAATAATGTATTTTTAGATAAACAGGATACTACCTCCGTTTCTATATATAATCTATATATTGACCGAATACATTAATTATTCAATGAATATAAAAAATAAATATTTGTTTTTCATATATAAAAATCAGATTTGGATAGACTTCAATCTTTTGGACTATATATGGCATATGCATTAAACAATTAAAAAATAATTAATGATGGTTTACGATTTTTCTAGCTGCATTTATTTATTGATTTCTGTATTTAATAAAATGATTCCATCCATTATCACAATATTTATTTAGGGTCTGCCAGAAGTCAAGAGTACTTAAGTAAATCAACAAATAAAATAATTAATATAAAGAAAAAATGTAATATATGAAAATTTCCACAAGTATTGAGCTTAATATCTAGTATGATTATGTCTAATGTGTTTGTTTTAATTGAATTGGTTTTGGCTGAGACAGGGCAATAAAAAGGTCTAACTGTTTCCATTCCTCGGGAGGAAAAGATGGATGTCACATTTCAAGCAATCCATACATGATCGGTTTTGGAGTAGTCCAAATTTTCTTTTCTCAAATTCCAGATTTTCATGAAATGTGGTGGCTCTCAATTGTTGCAGCCATCATGTCTTTCACCTATTCCTTAATTGGCCTTGGTCTTGCAATTGCCAAAGTTGCAGGTTGTGTATAATATTTCATTTCATCACACTATTTCTTATCAGAAGAAAAAAAACAATATCCTTAAGCTGATTTTGTATTGTAACAGAAAATGGTTCCTTCAAGGGTAGTCTCACAGGAGTAAGCATTGGAACGGTGACAGAAGTCGAAAAAGTATGGGGAGTTTTCCAATCTCTTGGCAACATAGCTTTCGCGTATTCATATTCACAAATTCTCATTGAAATTCAGGTACTATGGTTATCGGGTATGAGTCGATTTTTCGAGCATTTCTATGGTCTCTAACTAATTTACTAATTTGCATATAATGAATCTAATTTCATAGGATACCATAAAAAATCCACCTTCTGAGGTAAAAACAATGAAGCAAGCCACAAAGATAAGTATAGGCACAACGACGATATTTTACATGCTTTGCGGCGGTATGGGCTATGCTGCATTTGGAGACACATCACCAGGAAACTTACTCACTGGATTTGGTTTCTATAATCCATATTGGCTCATTGATATTGCTAATGCCGCTCTCGTAATTCATCTTGTGGGAGCATACCAAGTTTACGCGCAACCCTTATTTGCTTTCGTAGAGAAAATAATGATAAAAAGATGGCCTAAAATAGAAAAGGAATACAAACTTACAATTCCTGGTTTGGCTCCTTACAATCTAAATCTATTTAGATTAATTTGGAGGACTATATTTGTGATCACAACCACATTTATATCAATGTTGATTCCTTTCTTCAATGATGTTTTGGGATTAATTGGAGCAGCTGGATTTTGGCCTTTAACTGTTTATTTTCCAGTGGAGATGTATATCAAACAGAAGAAGATAGCAAAATGGAGTTATAAATGGATTAGTATGCAAACTTTAAGTGTTCTATGTTTTGTAGTATCAGTTGTGGCTTTTGTTGGATCAGTGTCAAGTATTGTGGCTGATCTTAAGAAATACAAACCATTCACAACTGATTATTGAAATCTCAACTTTTATTGTATTCTTAAGGGTGTAAAAAGCAACTTTGGGTAGTGATTTATGTGGTTTTTGTATCATTATCTATTGAATAACAATAGTGTTCTAGTTAAACATTCTCCTTATTCAATAATTTTTAAATTTTCTTGTGCCTACATAAAATTTATATTAGAAATATATAATTATATATCTGTCATTACAATATTATTTTTCTCCAATTTACTCTTTAACTATACAAAATTAATAAATAGTTCATAAAGTATTAAATACCCAAAACCATAAATTGAATTCATCATCAATAAAAATTGTGTGCAACTATCATCATCTCCCATATATCAAACAAATTCAACAACGACCACTCAAATTTAGAAAAATTAAAATTCAAAATTCAGAATTTAGTTATTCACCTTGCTTTCATATAAGCCCTGGCAATCATGGAGAAATTCAGAAAACCTTAAAGATCAACAAACTTAGAATACTCTAAAAATCAACGAACCCATAAAATCAACCGTAAGATGATCGGACGATCTCTCGCACCTCAGGTCGGCAAAAACACCAGCAATTATCAGCCATCGTTTATAAATCCTATCACTTGCCACAACAAATATCATTTCATTCACTTCTAAAAAATCTACACATCTTTAATCTCATTGTTTTGAACATCGGAATGCTAATGATACAGTTATACTCCACCGCATAAGAGGCTCTTATTATCAGCTAACCAAAAATATTGTTATTTATTAATGCGTGAGACACTTTTAGTGTGTAGAGAAAAGAGAATAAAGGAAATAATAATTATATTATCCACTTAAATTATTATAAATCATGATACAAACTAGTCTATTTATATACAACTAACTTGTACACTAAGTAGAATAATAAATTTAATTGGATTGAGCTTGAATTTACACAACTGAGATTATATATAATATTTTATTATATCTAATATTTGAACATACTTCTCATAAGTCAAGTTGAGATTATATATAATATTTTATTATATCTAATACTTGAACATACTTCCCATAAGTCAAGTTGTCGAACCTACGCTAGTCATATTCGATCTGAGTTATTCCTAATTTCTTTCTCAAATATAGGAATATGTTGATCTAATCCTTTGGAAAAAATGTCGGTCATCTGTGCTTAACTTGAGTAATGTTTAACTTCAAGTATTGATATGATCAAAATTGTTTGACATGCAGCATATGATCCTACTATATATTCAGGTTCACACGATGATCCACATGTTAATTAGTAGCTGTCCTCCATATTTGATCTTTCAAGTGACAACCATCAACCCCAAAATAGTCTTCATCCATTTATAAAACCTTTCTTGCAACTATCAAAACAAAAGTAAAATGAGTCAAATCTTGGTTGTATCGTGGGCATTGGTCTATCAACATTAATCTTCACATTATTCTCAAAATTAACCCTCGTCAATTCAGCAGCATACCTCCATCTGGATCTTAACTCTCCAATTCATCACTATAATAATCATCTTCAATTTTCTTGTTGGGCCTACCTAACAATCCAACAACTCTCTCCTCTTCATTTATAGGTAGAGTTACATTAACTCCGTCAAATCCATCTACAAGAGCAGTAGCTCTTTCATCCTCACTATCATTTAACCCTTCAACCACCTTATCTTCTAATTCTTCCATGTCTGTTACCCCATCTATACACTTATGATCCCTTACCCTAAGTTATATGCTCTTAACATTATGTTCCATAAATATATCTCCATCAATTTGATTTGCACAAGCATAAGCTACAAAATCGTATGTGTCATCATCCTTGCTTATTTGAAAGAAATCATCATCAATTTTTAATATTTTAGTCCACAACCTATAAGTTTATTCCTTATACCCTTACCTATTCACCAACTTGCGAATAGTTTTCATTGTCCAGTTTTCAATGTGTTTCCTAGATACATTCGTATCAACACCCCCTCTATAAATAATCTTGTTTTGCTTGGCCATAATAAATCCACCCCCAATGTGAAAATTAACATTAAAATGTTGCATATCCTGTGAATAAAGATTTGGATAACATTAAAGTTCTATATCGTATGTAAGCAAATTGAGTTACGGTTCAATACAGGGGCGGATCCAGACTTTATATATTGGTGTGGCTAAACATAAAAGAAATTATCAACTAAAATATATTGAAAATAAAAAATAATATTGTTTGATGAAGTGTATTTACAATGAAAACCGTCTAGTATCAATTTCTTGAAAATGAGCTAAAATAACATCATTGTTAATTGTTCCAAGAACATCTCTTTCTATAAAAGTTACAAGACCATCATTTAACCATTGATCACCCATTTTGTTACATAGCTGACTCTTCACAAACTTCATAGCTGAAAAAACACGTTCCACGCTCGCAGTTGCTACTGGCAAGACTAAAGCCAACTTCAGAAGCTTATAAACTATATCAAAAGTGTTGCATTTTTTTTGTTTCCACAAGTTTTGCACAAAGATCTGAAAGTCCGTTTAAATTTGCAAATTTTGGATCACATCGAACATTTCTAACATAATTCTGAAGTTTAATCTCAGGTCTTGCCAATGATATTTTTATTTTAAATTGTTTACATAAAATATATAACATAAGAAATTGTGGGGCGACATAAATTTTTTTTTTAACATGAACCATTAATATAAAATATTATTATCAAACAAAAAATTGATAAAGCTGTGTTTTTTTATATAATTAAATATGATTTATATTTGTTAGTAATTAAGGCTGATTTTAATTTTTAATAAATTTTTAATTCAATCTAATAATTATTCTGGTGGTTATGAATGTAGTTCAATTATGCTGCCACAGAACTAGTTGTAGAATTCATATGGGGTGATATATACATGTATGCTGCACTTAAATAATTTTATTATCAAAATGATGGTGGTATATAAAAATCAAATATTCTGGTGTGGCTATAGCCACACCATGCCTATGCATGCATCCGTCCATGGTTCAATACCGTATAAAAGTACGGTTACACACAAGAAGGGTCAGAATCACTTATCTCATACACATAAGCTTCAATATCATCTCATTCCTCTTCGCCTGAGTTGTATCTGGTAACTTTTGGGAATGGTAACCCTAACTTTTATAGGGAGATAAATAAATATTAATGTCATGTTATCAAATGAGCAAGGCCACCCTGAAAAGTTGATAAAATCATTGGTGAAACCAGTCAATCGGAAGCCTAAGTGACGAAATCTAGATATTACGAAGGGGAAATTAAAAAAAATCTTTGCAAGGAGTGTTGTGTATTTGGCCCTTAATATTCTAAATATCAACGGAGATGGTTCGAGGATGAATTCGGCGAAAACTTAAACACGATCAAAACAGATTTCTCCATTCAACTCAGGGTGATTACGGGGGAATACTTGCTGATATAGGTATTGTTGCCATGTCAAGTTATCACTACAATTGAATGGAGAATATACAAGTTCAACAGTATTATTAATAGGAGTTCACGCATGTCCCCTCATTATTTCGGTTATGTATAATTTTAATGAATAACTTTATGGACGTTGGGTTGCTGGTATTTGAATGCATAAATAGATAGACGGTGTAACTTTTCTTTTGTTAATTTTTTCTTCTTTTAAATACGTTGTCACCACTAAAAATTTCTTTTGAAATTCACAATGAAGCCCCATGTAATACCAACCATTGCACTTTATTTGTGGCAATATAGTGTAACTCATCGTGCATTTTCTTATTCAAACCAATCTTTTTATAGTTTGTATGTTCTGAGGTTTATGAACGTAATCCAATTGTTGGCAAGAAACAAAACGAGATTATCTTTTTTGAACAAAAACAAAAGGACATTATCAATCAATATTCTTTCAACTATTGTGTTAATTAACACTTTGTTGTATAATCTTCTCCGTCAATTATGTTAGAAGAAGTTATCGACACCGGCTCGAGCCATTCGAGCAATTCCATATATGGTGTCCCTCCACAATTTGATCCTGAATACTTTGACGACGATGGTCGTCCTAAAAGAACAGGCACAAACTAATTCGTTTAGTTGTATGGTTTTACGTTCATTGTTGATGATGATCCACAAATGAATTTTTAGTGTATCATCAACTTGGTATCAATAATTGTCTACATAGAATTAAATAACATGTGAAAATTTATTAGAGATGAATACAGAACGCTCTCATATAATACGAATTTTAAATTTCACTTTTATTTTGGTATATATATGAAACAGGAACCGTTTGGACAACAAGCTCTCATATAATAACAGCCGTGATAGGATCAGGAGTACTATCTTTAGCATGGGCCGTAGCTCAATTAGGTTGGATTGCTGGTCCTGTCTCGATGATCTTTTTCAGCTTCGTCACTTTGTATACTTCAGCAATGCTAGCTGAATGCTATCGTTATGGTGATCCCATTTTTGGAAAGAGAAGCTATACGTTTGTCGACGCAGTTCACACCATTCTTGGTAATAAATACAAATACTTCATTTGAAATTCAATGCATGCTATGTTATTGATAATCTTGGTCACATTTTATAACAAAATTATTATTTGAAACCTATTTTGCAGGCGGATTACACTACAAAGTTTGTGGAATACTTCAGTACGTATATCTGTATGGAAGTGCAGTAGGATACTCAATTGCAGCTCCCATTAGCATGATGTGAGTTAAATCATATCATATATAATTTTGAAGAGAAAAAAACTGATCACAGATTTGCAGCTACAATTGAGCAAGAATAACAGAACTATGCCATGTTTGTTTCATTGATAGGATTATCTAACTAGATTAGTGTTTGACGGTTTTTATATTTGGGTGACAGGGAAATGAAAAGAACTCGGTGTCTCCATAAATCAGGAGGAAAAGATCCATGTCGCATTTCAACGAACCCATACATGATCGGATTTGGAATTTTAGAAATTTTTGTTTCTCAAATTCCAGAGTTTCATGACACATGGTGGCTCTCACTAATAGCAGCAATTATGTCTTTCATATATTCCACCATCGGCGTCTTTCTCGTAACTTTCCAAGTTGCAGGTTACATTCCTGTCGTTTTATAGAGACTAAACATAAAAAATCTGCAATTTTACAAAGACGAGAAACATATTTTTACTAAAAAATTAATGACTTGTGTTTTTTGTTTAACTTGATTCTTAAACAGTAAATGGTACCGTCAAGGGTACTGTCACTGGAGGTGGCGCTGAAATTGTGTCAACAACAGAAAAAGTATGGGGAATTTTCCAAGCTCTTGGTAACATAGCCTTTGCTTATTCATACTCTCAAATTCTCATTGAAATTCAGGTATGTATAAATTCTTTTTTCTTTCTTTATATTGTAACATTAAGAGAAACAACATAATTTGGTGACAACAACCGAGTAATATACAAACACTTTTACTACACAGGACACCATAAGAAATCCACCATCCGAAGTAAAAACAATGAAGGCGGCGACGGCTTTAAGTGTTGCTGTGACTACAGCATTTTATTTGCTTTGTGGCTGCATGGGCTATGCTGCATTTGGAGCAGAAGCACCAGGGAACTTGCTCACTGGATTTAGTACCTATAATCCATCTTGGGTCATCGATGTAGCAAACGCAGCCGTCGTTATCCACCTTGTTGGAGCATACCAAGTATATTCTCAACCTGTCTTTGCCTTCATAGAGAGATGGGCAGCAAAAATATGGCCCCAAACAAAAGTGGAACGCAAAATTTTCGGTGGTTACGATCTAAATCTATTTAGAATAGTTTGGAGGACAATATTTGTGATTGTAACTACTTTTGTTGCAATGTTGATTCCTTTCTTCAATGATGTTCTGGGATTACTTGGAGCAGTGGGGTTTTGGCCATTAACAGTTTTTTATCCAGTGGAGATGTATATTTTGCAGAAGAAGATCCCAAAATGGAGTTCTAAATGGATTTGGTTGGAAATCATAAGTCTTGTATGCTTAATTGTTTCAGCTATGGCTGCTCTTGGCTCAGTCGTTAGTATTATAAATAACCTAGAGACTTACAAGCCATTCAACTCAGAATATTGAATCTCAAGCAACATCTACTGCCTCCTCAGCTTGCAGATTGGAAAAGCTGCTGTCTGTAGTGGTAGTGGTTGTTTGTATATAATTGTATTGCTTTATGTATAGAGGAATGCACTGTCAATATTATATTTTTCTTAGAATAAGCAGCTGTAGGCAGTGGGGGTGAGGGTGGCTTGTTTATAATTGTACTCTACTGTATATAGAGTAATGCAATGTCAATACCATATTTTCTTAAAATCTTCAAACTTACAATGTAACTAAATAAATGTATACTTCTCCAGAACTAAAATAGTCGTAGACTCATAGAGTCATAGGTAAACTAGATGGACATAGCTGAACTTAACCCTGGCACAAGATAAACTAGCAGCTGAACCTAGTGCAATGAAATCCAGTAGTGACGTCAAACAATTTTAGATTCCTCTGTTTTTATGTTTATTAAACTTTAAATTATTATTTGGACAAAAGCTTTTCTCTTAATACTGTTGTTTAAGCCATAATTTTGGGAATCTAAGTTAGAAACCGGACATGCTATCACGAAATTCAGAAGCTTGTACAAGTAAGGTCCATGGAACTTAAGCTCAATTACACTAGAATGTTCCCGCATTGTAATGTCAATTCACAAGGAGTAATATCCATTTAGCTTTTACTATTTACTATACCACAAATAATACAATTGAAAGGAAAAATAAAAGATTGCTTCTGAGCTTTTCACTTGAAATAATAATGAATTAAATTGACAGATGCCTACAAAAAGATATTTTACGACAAAATATGCAAAATTCTTAAGCATCCGTATGAATCCAACACCCCCACCCAAATGTAACCTTTGGGTATCCTTACGCCAAACAAGGAAAACAAATTTTCACCATTGAGGCAACATCAAAACAATTAGGTAATGAAGGTAGCTGAAATAGGGCTGTTGTCCCCCCAAATGGGAATCGGTTGTGCAAAGTGCAAAGAGCAAATTACCCTGAAGTTGTAAAGTTTATCAGAGATTAAAAAAGCTCCTCTGAGTTGAACTTATTCCATGCCTCCTGTTATTAATTATCAAGCTTTAAGGCAAGAATGAAGGCAATATAGTATTCTGAACATAGTAAAATAATCTAATCTTGGCACGAACTTCCATGCAAGTCAGTCAACCTTTTCAATTCAGTTAACAAGAAAAAAGACTGGCACCACTAACCCGAATTCTACTTCAAAAGAAAAAGTCATATTGTCATGCAGAAAGCAATATATAAAAAGGACTCAAATACCTTTAGTAGATCAAAAACTTTCTCTGCAATATACTTCTGTTGAAGAGTGGCACCCTTCTGCTGCACTTTATCAGGATGAATGCACAGTGTAGCTTTCCGATAAGCCTTTTTAACAGTAACGGCTGTAATAAGATCAGTCAAAGAAACTGCTTGCCAACCACATTCAGGCCATAATACCTGATCATCATTCATGAAGGAGATGGGTTAAAGAGGTGATTAAGTGAGGCAAACTAGAAAATATTGAAAACTCCAGGATGCCTTGCATTAAAATTTGGCCCGGGCATTTTTTTATAAAAAATATAATAAGAAATAGCACAAGGCAACAAACCCCGGGCATTATAATTTATACCAAGTACTTGGTACATACATATTGTAGGGTGGAGAGTAAAGCACGTAAGTTCCCCTCTTTTCCCGCAGCCCAGCGTTTAACTTCAAAATCCAGTGTTTCCGCAAACCTCTGAAATCAAGGGGTAGATCAAATTAGATATAGAAATGAAACACATGACATTAAAAAACGTGCAAATCATCGGAGAACTTAGAAGTAACGTCCAACTAATCACCTCTATCCAACATAAAGACACCCCTTTATTAAACATACAATAGCAAGCAAGAGAGTGAATGATATGTTCCTTTTTAAGAAAAAACCAAAGGCCTAAAATGCAACTTATAAATAAGAGACGCAAAAACACAATTCAATAGGAAATCAGGAAGTTCGACAATTACATGACATGTGTGCATGTCATGGGAAAAAGAGATAGTTTTTCAATAGGCACTACACGCAATGGGCACAGTGCAACTGTATGAGCAAAAACCACCCAGTCACACAAATAAATAAATAAATGAAAGCAGAAATTTATACTACTTACATGTCTCTCAGCCTGCTCTCTTTGAGTCTGTAGGTCCCGTTGATTCTTCTCAGCCAATGCTATTGTCTAGTATAAAATGACAATGGTTACAAGTAAGATGGACAAACAATTTGAAAAGATTATTAAATAATGCACACACTTCCAGTTAGCATCTTAAAGAAAAGAGCTGAAAAATTGAAAGAAAGAAATAAACATTTTTTTTCTTTGAATTATTGAATGGATAGATTAGGAGAGAAATCTCTTCCAAAGTGTCTCATTTCACTTCCATGATATCAAGTGTACACAACTATTTTCTCTATCCTTTTCTAACCCCTTTTTATTTTTTACCCAAACACTTCCACGTGAACTCAATGTCAATTTAGTCCAAAAATTGTAAATTATTTGCCTTATTTAACAATCAATAACAATTAAGAAGAAAAATTCAATGAGCAAAATTCAGAAAAACATACTGCGCGCTCCTGAGCCCTTTGAAGGCGTTCCAACCTGGTTTTTCGTCTTTCTTCACTTTCCCCTTCAACTTCCTGAAATCCTCCAGCTGAGAAAGAAGCTTCAAACCATAAAATAAAAAGGGATAGAAAGATCTCAGTAAGCATTGAGACAAGAAAATTCACAATTTCACATCAATAACAATATATTGCCATACAATCTTACCTCCGAAGATTGAGGAAAGATCATTAACAATGTTATTTGATGACGATGCCTTCTTTATGTTTGACGACGTGGTTGTAGATTTTCGGCTTATATCTGGCTGAAACTGGGGATTAAAATCTGAATCCTGAAAGTAAAGAGATCCAAAAATATTTAAAAATGCAAAAATTTTGACTCTATGGTGCATGTCAAACAACCTTTTTCATTTAAAACATATCAAATAATTTTAAAACTTGACAATTTTATATATTCCCTTTCTATTCAAGATTCGTTTAAAATAAAAATGGAAAGAATTAAGTAAACAACTAGCTAAATATATGTTCCTGCATTCGGGATAAAAATGATGGGGGAAGAGACCAAGCATCAAAGCCAAGATCTAACTACTTTAGTATAAATAATATTTAACAGGACTTGGTACTCACAGAAGAACTAGATCTAGGAGGTCTTGGAGCACTGTTGGCCCGTCCGTTCATGCTGAAGAACGATTCAAGATCGTTTTCCTTTTTTTGCTGGTACATTCTAGCAGCAGCTGCAGCTCTTTCTCGGGCCTCTGCGGCAGCTCTTTCTACAGCAGCACGTTCTACTTTAACTCGCGTTTCAGCTTCAGTCCTTGCAGCTCTTTCTCGTGCTTCTTTGCCCTTTGCTCCTGCAGCTGCCTTTTCTGCCCTTTTCTTTGCTTCAGCAGCAGCCCTTTCACGTGCTTCAGCTTGTACCCTCTGAACTGCAGCCCTTTCAGCACGCACTCTAGCTTCTGCATTAGCTTTCTCAACAGCAGCCTTCTCAGCTCTTTGGCGAGCTTCAGCAGCTGCTCTTTCACGTGCTTCTCTAGTAGCTCTTTCCACAGCCTGTCTTGCTTTTTCTCTTTCTCTCTCAAATTGCTGTTGTTCTCTTTGTTTCTCCTCCCTTTCCCTCTCAATTCTTCTTCGCTCCATTTCCTCCATCTCCTTTTGCTTCTGCTCATGGTCTAACCTGCCGCTCTCCTCTGGCACATCTCTGTCACCTTTCTCCGAATGTACAGATTTTTTGCTTCGAGCAGGTTTTGTATTCTCTTTCCCCCTAACTTCCTTTGCACGCCTAAATTTAGATTCAGCTCTCTCCATAGCCTCCTTCATAGCTGTAGCAGCTGAGTTCATCTCTAACTCTTTATCAGGATCACCATTTTCACGTTCATCATCATCACCGTGACTCGTGCCCATGGCAAAATCTTCAAGTTCATCAAACTGTGATGCAGAAGATAACTTGGCTCTAGCAGGAGCATATTTAGGATCCTGAGAAAATCGAGTGGAACTTGGGAAAGAAGAAAATCCGTTGTCTTTCCTGACATTGGCAAAAGCTGGTGAACCTGTTTCTGACATGGGGATATGAACTGGTCGAGGAGGAGGTGGTCTTGAAGGTGGTGGAGCAGCAGTTGGTTGTGTGGAAAGAGGAATCTCTGATACCGTTAGCCAAATATCATCATCTGAGACTAACTTTTCTTCATATTTCTGAGACCTTTGCCCAACTAATGGTTTATTCGAATCAGATGAATATGTAGGCATGCCATATGGAGTTTGATGAAACTCCTGATCATGTTCAACAGGAATCTTGTTATGTGTCCGTCTATCAGGACTCCTGACAGACAATTTTTCAGATGATTCTTTATCTCGGGTCCAACTTGAACTTGAGTTTGACCTCGGCAACGGGGAACTGGTACCATTCCTGCAGGTCCTCTCTGATGAAAATGCTGGTACTGAATTTCCAAGTCCATCAAAGGAATCAGTATCATCATTTACTCCACCATTAGAATTTGATGAACTATCAATTTTTGTGCTTCTAGAACTAGTAAATTTACTAATTTCATCTAATGGGTCCGTAAAGTGCCTTGAGGATGAACCAGTTGGAGCAGAAGCTGATTCAAATATTTTGAAAGGGTCTTTTGTTGTATTGGAGGCTGTTTTAGATGCACTGAAAGTAGATTCTGATGATGAACCAATATCGGGAGTGGGCCTGTTATGAAACGATATGTAAAATAAGATATTACAATACATCAACAAATCAACTAATAGATGAAAAATAAGGGATTGGATAATCCCTTTTTAATTATTCTCTATTCTCATTCTCTTCATGTTTGTTTTAAGAAATGTGATGCTTAGGAACAACAAAGTCATAAGACTTTCAATTTCTCTCTCCTAATAGACAAATCATTGCAGACAATAATAACTTTCTTTCTCCATAGATCTGTTTTATAAGCAACCAGATGAAATAAAGAATCCATTTCTCAAATAAAAAATGTACAGCAAAGGAAAAATATTAAGGACATCTGAAAAGTTGCTTCTACTGAAATAAGAAATCTTGAGCAACAAACAAATCAATGCAAAGCAACAATAGTTTCTTTCTCCATTGATCTGTTTTATATGCTACCAGATGAAATAATGAATCCATTTCTCAAATGAAAAATGCACAGAAAAGAAAGAGTATTAAAAACATCTGGAAAGTTCCTTCTACTGAAATAAGAACTCTTGAGCAATAAGCAAAAAATTGAGCATAATCATTTCAGGTATAAGGTATTGTCAAAATCTGGAAGTTATAATCATTTTAGGTATAAGGTATTGTCAAAATCTGGAAGTTATAATCATTTCAGGTATAAGGTTTTGTGATTGGAATCACTCAGGAATTTATGTACTAAAATGTTCCCGTTTGACTCCATGGTGTCCAACAATGATGAACTAATTTAAAATGCCGTGCAAAAATTAAATCACCGAAGAAATTCAGCTCATTGCTGCCTCTCTACCCCTTCCAAACTCCTCCAATATTTATTTTAGTAGTCTACTTCAATGAAATAAAATCAGCAAAAATAACTACCAGTTATTTTAGTTATCTTTCAAACGATGTATGCCTACTTAGATATAAACTGCATAGATTACCACAAAAGCTTATATGGTACAAACAATTACAAATCGTAATTTTAAATGCATAAGATATCCCATACTCTTGAAAGATCTAATAAACAACATGCAATCTTCACAGCCAAACATACAGTTTTCGCAAAAATAAGCAAATGCATAATTAGCAAAGAAGCATCCTCTTTCCCTCCAAACCAATTCTTAATGCTTGGAAAATACCATTATAATTACTTTTGAGATCCAAACACAGATCAATTTCAAAAGGTAAAAAAAAAAACACTTCAAGACAATAAATAACCTACTGATGACATCTCTGGCCTGGGATTCTTTGTTTAACTGCAGGGATAACCAGCAGATAGGCAGTGAGTGCATGGTATCCATAGATACATGACAATTCAAAACTTCAGGAAAACTATAACCAATAATATGTCTATCATATGTATAAATTTTAAACACGTTTATCGGGCTATTAATATTCTATCATGCCGTGATTCGCCAATATAGCCAATCAATAACCAATATTTACCAAAAGCTTTTAAACCCTTCATTGGAACATTCACAAATTTTTCCTGTTACTTTCATCATTTGGCATTCATTCCATATTTGTAAATTCTAATCAAACAGTTTGACACGATACTTTTACAAGCTTTTCTACTGATCCATAAACCATAACCTCGAGTCTCACTACACAACATGCACTAGCTCGTTCGCTACTGTTACTTCAATTGCAAGCAAAACAATAAAAACATTAATAAACTATCGTCGAAACCGCAATGCACTTCATAATGTGTGTAAAGTAGAATAAAAACAAGGTATGATAAGAAGATACGCACAATCGCCACACCTTTGACGGGAGAGTTTACTGTTCCCAAATCCAGGAATGAGATCATCAAAATCATTCACGCCAAACGCGGTGGTCCTTCCGTCGCGGTGTGAGACTCTGGCATCATCGTAAACAGCGAAACCGGAGCTGGAGGTTGGAGAAATGGAATCGACATTGAAGAGAGCGGAATCTTGATTGGGAGAGCGAGTGGATCGATCGAAGTGGAGGGAAGAAGTTGGCGGCGAGTGTTGTTTCAGCTTAAAATCAGTGCCTAATAAACCGTCGAAATCGTTCATAGTGAGATCTGGTGAACGGTGGTTTCCTCCGTGTACGGTGGATCGCCGATACACGAGGAGGGAGAGAATGATTTTATTCAATTTCACTTCCTCACTTTATTTTTCGCTTACTACTCTCTTATACTCTATTGAAGTTTTTTTTGCCTCTTTGTATTCCTTGAGGTTGATTAGGCAATGATGATCACTTTTTTCACTTTTTCATTCTTCCTTTTTGTGTCTCTTATCAAAGCTTCCTCAGTTTCTTCATTTTTGTCTTATTAAAGTGTAGGAGGAACAAAAATATATTGCGCATTTTTTTATTTTACTTGCTCGCGTTTTCTTTATAAATAACTACCTTACCGACATGTTATCATCAAAAAGAGATACTCTCATATTATTTGTGACACACATAGAAAAAATATACCAATAATTCACAAGGATAAAAAAACAATAATAAATAAAATTAAATAGAGAATAGTGACTTTATCAAATTAAAAAAATTCTTAATATTTTCAAATTAGTATTAATGTTAAGTGATAGAACAATTAATTAAAAAAATATTAGAGAACATAATTGGAAGATTAAATATAAAATTACATTGGTAATGTAAAGTTACAATTATTTTGGGACAAATTTGTTTACCAAATATGACAATTATTTTAGGACGGAGGGAGGATTTAATTAATTATTTTCTCTTCTCTAATTTTTGAAGGAGTATTATTTTGGACCAGATATTTAATCAGTGAGGATATTAGATCACTGATTTATTGATAGAACTATTAGATTATTGGTCCAAATGATTAAACCGGATTGAATCGAATAATTCGGTGGAACAGACCGATCATTATAACAATATTATATAAATATAAAACTAGTCAAATCAAACGATTCAATCTCTATAAAATATAATTATCACTTAAATTTAATTTTTTTTGAAAATATCATATCATAAATAAATTCACAAATCCATAATTTAAATTCAAATTTTAAACATAAATATCACCTATAACAAAATAGTAAAAAATTATAAAATCTAATTGCAAACAAAGCTTTATTGTAACATAATTTAATTGGATAGTTTATAACAAAATAACTTCATTATCTATTACTCCCTCCGTTCCTTTTTAAGTGTCGTTTTAGAAGAATTTTTTTGTTTCTATTTAAGTGTCGTTTTTAACTTTAATGTCATAATTTATCAATTATACCCTTACTTTCTCAATAAATGAGAGAGAGTGTATGAGTGAATTTATTATGAAAGAGAAAATAAATGAGGGTATAATTGAAAAATTAACTCTAGTAATCCACTATCTTGGTTGAAGATCTTTATGCTAAAACGACACTTAAAAAGGAACAGATGGAGTATATTTAATTTTAAGGAGAAAAATTTATTTATTTGAGATCACCTTCTTTAATACTATAACCATCGACAATAATCAACCGCATCTTTATTATTTTATTTTATTTTTAATTATTTATTAAAATAATTAAAATAATGTAGTTTTGATTTTTTTTTAATTAAAAAATTAAAAATAAATAAAATAAAAATGCAATTAAACCATCGATTTTTTCGATTTTAGAGGTTTACACTGGTTTTTACCGGTTCACACTGATTCAATGGCAAATCTGATCCAATAATTGAACCAGACCGATTATCTGGCCGGTTTTTGGTTCGATCGACCGATTCGGTCCGATTTTTAAAACATTGTTGTCTAGTCATATTGATATTTTTAAGTATGTTGTGTGATATAGTTGGTTGATGAATTCGTATTGAATTGAATGATTGTGAAAACTATTTTGCATCGTCAGTGTACTACTTTTAACCTCCATTTTTAATCGGAAAAAAACACTACTTTATAAATAAAAAATCATTTACAATCGGGATTTTAGCCTTACTAAGACAAGTGTTGAGACAACGATAAAAAATAAAAGGCAATTTCATTCCTACCCTTATAGTGTGGCTCACACCTCTAAAAATTTAAAATTGTCCTCAAAAATCATCGGAGATGCATCTCCGAGTGCACCTTCGACCATTTTTGCCAAAAATTGGTTTGAAGATACATCTGCGGACAATTTTAGATATGCATATTCAAACACTCTTATTTCAAATATGCATATCTGAAAATTTTGTTGAACACATTTTGGACAGGAACATTGACTAAATTTGTATTTTTTTAAAATCCAAAATCATTTTAATCTGACTAACAGTGTTATAATTTATAATTTACTTCAAATATTAATGAACACAAATATCATAGAATAAGGTAATGTATTAATTACAAAATATTACAAACATAATTCTCAAAGTATAGAAAATAGTACTAAAATATTTGGGAAAAAAAAAACATAACGTACTATGTATGTCTAATCTTAACTCCCTTGCTCTTCCTCTTTCGTCGGTAACCAAAGACGTTTTGTGACTCAGTAAGAATGGAACGTGTTAGAGCAATCACAACATCATCACCTCTTTCAAAAAGTACTTACTATATGCCCTCATACGTAATCCGCAAAATATTCTAACAGACCGACAACACATCAATGACATGGTCACCTATGGCATGTTCATTCTTTTGGATCTTCTCAAGAGCATACTTAGGTGAACGTCCAAGAGTGTCTGATGTCGTAACATGGTGCGATATAGTATAGAACAAAATCATGTAATTGTTAGCATAATTTCACTAACTTGTAACTAACATACTTTGATACCAAATGATTCTCGTAATCTGCAAGTATGCCGTCAAAATATTTGCAGATGATGTTATTAGTAAAGATGTACAGAAACACAAGAAAGAAGCAATTTGAATTGGATTTCAAGATTAAAACTTTTTGTTCAATCCAAAAATACAATCAGAAAATATGCAACAATGATAAAAGACACAAGAACTTTTATCCTGGTTTGCTGTTAACTAAGCTACCTCCCGTCCATCCGTCAAAGTGATTTTGTATTCTTAAATAAGGACTTAATTCACCAACCAATGATTTGATTACAACCACAAAGATTAATTGTCAATGTCTTCTTGAGAATTCTGACTATACTCTAATATCTCAAGGAATTACAACTCAAAGATAAATCGTCAATAATTACTGAGTAATCTGACTGACAACTAATCACTCAAAAAAATTAATCAAAAAGTTAAATACAATAATTGTGTGTTTAATAAGTAGATTACACAAAAATGAAGATAAAAAAAATTACAGTTAAATAATATGAAATATAAAGCTTCTAAGTGTTACTCTCTAGTTGTTCTTGAAGTTCTCTCACACTTTGCTCTTTTCTTCTTACTGTGATATACTTTCTGCTTTCCTTTACAAAATTTCAACTAGGCATAACACACACAGGATGAATTCTCTTATAAATATATAATATGGATCTAGCGCAACATCTGAATTCGCATTTCCATCAATGTTATTGTGGTTGTTATCATTCCTCACTATTAAGAACGAAAAAAAGGAAGAAGAAAAACTAGAGTAATTAGGCTCAATAATACCATAACAGTCATTCTAACACATGAATATAGAATGACAAATCATAGTCTCATTACTAAATAAATAGTACAAGCTTTAAAGTCAGTTACAAATTGGTTAAAGATGCTAAAACCAAAAAGCTAACTTCTAACTAACTCTGTAATAAACTTTGGAAACGGTTAACATGAACAACAAATAACTATCAAAGCTAACTCTCAATGTTCAATCCAGCTATGACAATAACTTGCTCAGCAAGTCATAATTCCTTTATCATGCTCTTCTTTTGTTACTTACCAACACAACATACAAAGATTTCAATTTCAATTGCAAATCTTCCTAATTGGAGAAAACATATTGCTATTTGTAAGAAATTAAGATAATGCCGTTAGCCCCAGTTTTTAAATGAACTATCCAAAATAATTCAATTTTTTTATTGTCTACACTCAAATAACATCATGGACACCTCAAACCTAAAATAACAAACTAATGACATAATTATAGAAATCTCTAAAAAATATGATATATTAAACTAGTTTGTTTTATAACCTACATTTCATTTGTTTGGAACACAAACTAAAATACCAAAGGGTTTTGAAATATATTAAAATAATATAATTATACATCTAACTTCCCTCGATTCATATCAATCATTTGCACATCTTTTAAATCTCCACATAGTTTCTCCCTACTATAATTTTTATTGTAGTTTTATAGAAGAAGAAAAAATCAAATTTCAAAAAGTAATTAGTGAAATATAAAAATACAACAATGCTTCATGATATAGTTCATATGTATTTGAATTTTGAAGTAGTGGGAGGGGCTAAAAATGTTAACTAAAAAGTAGTACTCTTGTATTTAAATTAAAATGATGACAAGATGAACTTCAGCGCATTAGGATATAAACCCTAGATTTGTCCATGATCCAATCATGTTCTTGATCCAACCCATATTCAAATTGCTTTTTAAAATTCTAATTTTTATGCCAGAAAAGACTAACTATATGACCTGATTGCACCAACAAATATAACCTAATTCACTGGTCAATTGGAGTACAACATATTGCCAATACTAAGAGTCACTTCAACAGCAATCAGCAACTCCAACTGATTAGATTTTGATTATCCGCGCTCACGAGTTCCATGCATTCGGGGAGTCAACACATTAGTAGTTACTTGATCAAGAACGGACCGCTCATATTACTGATGTGCTGACAACATGAATTTGAGAAGACGGGAAATCCAAATTCGAACTCGTTTGTAAATCTACATCATCATAATACATTCGAACTCGTTTGTAAATCTACATCATCATAATACAGCTTAAAACAAATTTATACCAGGACATCGCAAATGTATTCTTGCTGGATTGATAATATATATATAGAAGAGTCATATCACATGCAATACTTTTCATAATAATGGATATATATTACTTTACAATAATCATGTTAATAGTCAAAATGATAGAGAAATGGAATATAATCCCTATGGACTTCTGAGGCAGAGACATTGATTGGGTGCATTGTTCTCGTCAAAAGGAGATCCTTACTCGTTAGTAAATCAAACTCGGATCCGTTTGACATCACTCTCTGGAACACTAAGATCAAGCCTATCTACAGATTGCAGTGACGCCTGCCAAATCATTCAAGTCAGTGACTCAATATATGTCTTGTAATTTTAGCATGAAATGCGCATCTTTTATACCAAGTCAAATGACTGTGTATACAGATAGTTCTTACAAGTTGTTATCCCTTTCTTTCTATTTTACTTAAACTATGAGCAAAACTGTTCCTACTAACATATTTTCAATCACTCTTATGTTAACTCTTCTATTAAGAAATAGTGTGTGCTAAAAAGAGATACTTACAGCTTCATCTGGTACAACTGCATATCTCTCAGCTAAGGAGGCAAAGGTTTTTCCTATTTGGCGAGGAAAAAACAGTTAGCATAATGCAAAATTGTTCTAGTCACGGCCAGAAAACGTAAATAAAAAAGAAAATATAATTGATGAGAAGAACAAAGAACCTGATAATTGATCTGTGTTTGAGGATTCTATGTGCTGCCCACAAGATCCATCAACACTCAAAGCCTCGATAATCTTTGGACTATTCCTACAAATCCAAAAACAACTCTATGAACCAAATGTATTAAAGAAATGCACCCAATACCTGAGTCTGAGGCCACGCTTCTAGCTAAGGACTTAGATCAGCAATATAACTTTTACTTCTAAAGAATACAGTGTTATCTTCCTGCGTCCATGATTGAACAGATATTATTTGACACAAAAGAATAGAGTGCTAAGATGGTGCAACAGTTTCTTCAATGAATATATATATATATATATATATATATATATATATATATATATATATATATATATATATATATATATATATATATATATATATATATATATATAGGTAGGGTTGGCTACAACCACTAAGAGATCTAACTACTCACTTCATGAGCAAAAGTACCACCTACCTAGTACCCCGATCATAAGAACTTTAACCATACTCTAACAGATTAACAGAAGTTGTCATTACCAAAACGATATCAGATTCTTCCCAATTAAATAAGAGCTAGTTTAAACTTAAAACAAAGCAATTAATCTATTTCAACTAAAAGGTGTTGTTTCAAGCAGTTAATTATAAGCACTAATAAACCACCAGGCGCGAGCTGGTTCATGAAATTGGTCAGCTTCAAACACATGGGTTCAAACCTCTTAGCTGTCATGACCCAAAATAAGGTTCACACCACTATAAAAAATTAACTGTTTTACTTTTTGAAACGTATCTTTACAACCAAAATAAAAATATGACGGAAAAAAAAAAAATCAATGAAGTAAAAGCCTTTTAGTCCAAAATATTTATTCAGTTTTATATGCAATTACCAGTCAATGGTATCACCGATCCCAAGTTGCCCATTTGTGCCTCTTCCCCAAGAATATACATTGTCTTTTTCAGTAACTGCAATTGTGTGTCTCCACCCACATGACATCTGAACTACTTTCTGTCAAGCCAAACAAAAGTTTGCACAAATATAAATCAAATAGTTGGTGATTATTTGAAGAAAATTTGACTCTTAAAAGAGAAATTAACAAATTTCCAAAAGGAAAAAATAAAGAGACGAAGAGTATCAGAGTTTCAGCTTTCAAGTACCTGATCATGGGGAAACTTCACTTGCACAGGAGAACAGCGATCAACATTGTCACCAACTCCAACTTGTCCAAACTACAATCAAAGGAAAAATAGGTGATGCGGCAATTTTCAAAGCGCAAGATTGTTTAGAGGTGAAGCACCACCAACCTTATTCCAGCCCCATCCATACAGAATTCCACCAGTCGTGAGTGCCATAGTATGCCTCCAACCACCTGCCACCTGAAAGAATTTAAGCAAAGTTCAGCAACAAAATAAACACCACTATAATTGACCACTTTATCTAACACCAAATACATTGCACCAAGTTCGCAGGTTCTAGATAAGTAGATAGGACAAAATTTTGTTGGTCAATTTTTGCTAGTCTTTTACAACCAACAGAAGTCATATCCAATTTAAAAGGTGGAAAAAAATCAAATCAGTGAGCCACTGGCACATAACATATATGGTTGAAAATAAGACATAGTGAACAAGCAGAGCGAAGGGGAAATCCCAATTTATCCAAATAATATGAGAAATTGCAAGTTAGGAACCAACTCTGGTTAAAATTAAAGGACCACCTGACTAATTAACTTATCACTCAAGGCTTGAAGCTTGTGAGGCACAAGATGATCCTCACAATCTCCATGTCCTAGTTGGCCATATTTGCTCCATCCATATGTGTATAGTTCACCAGACGATGAAACAGATATTGTATGCCGCCAGCCACAAGCAACCATGATCATCTTGTCACACTGCAACTTTTAACAAGCAAAACATAGACAAGGAAGGAGTAAAATAAATATTTTCCATTCATTAGTAAACATGCACATCAGTTCTTCGTGCATCTAAACATTTTCTAGCATAATTGACAGTTGTGAAAAAAGTTAATATCTCAAATGTTGTTTCTACTAATCAAACTATACATGTCAAATCTTTAAAGTTCGAATTAATATATCACATTCTAGGCTCTAGCCAAAAAAGGAAAAATGATACCAGTCTATGAACATTAACATACGTCATTAGAAGAAACTTTCTCTGGAATACAACGGTCATTTCTATCTCCCAGTCCCAAGTTTCCGTATCGGCCCCAACCCCATCCGTAAAGCTCTCCGTTTTCAGTGATGGCTACACTATGTTCAGCCCCAGCAGCAACCATTTTGATAGGTACTCCCTACAATATAAACATTTACATGAGCCCAGTAGTTAATAGAATAATTTGTTGGATGCATTATATTTGTAAATGTTCAATGTAATGTCAATATTATTTTCTTGACAAGATTGTAATATCGGTTTTCGCTTCTTAGCTGCTTCTTTCAAATGTTTAAAGTGGAGAACACTTCTGTAAAACTGTTAACGTTTACAAATGCTTCCCGAGGACTAAGTACTAACATATCAGTTAGTCATGTTCTCTTATGGTAAAAGTAATTTGTCGTTGTGTATTAATTGATGGATTACTAGCTCGTTGAGTTTTATTTATTGTAGACAACCTTAATGAATGTCTCTGAAATAGTACCTGGAATGTTCGAATCTTTTGTGGCACAAGTGAGTCCTCCGTGGTGCCTAGTCCAAGTTGACCATTTTGATTCCGCCCCCAACTTCAATGAGTACAGATCAAAAGAGGGGAAAAAATACAATGGTCAGACAAAATGAAAATGAACCCATTGACTTTATGATGACGCGGATGGCTTGTGGCTAGCACTTTCAAACAACCAGCGGAAGGCAGACTTTATCCTCCCAGAACAAAACAAGGATTTCAATATGCATTTATACCTTTATAAATGGAATATTCAATTACTGATAAGATGCATGTCCGTGTGCATAACAGCATGTCTAATCCATAAAGGGGGTATCAGTGATCTAAGTAACGAGAATCTAGCAAGCGTTTATTGCAAATATCAAATAGTGGTGATTTAACGCAACCTATTTTAGTTCCAGTACCAGATTCTCTTCAACCTTTCTTTCAGTAAATGGAGAAGAAAATGGTAGGAAATTAAAAAGACCGGGCCTATAGCTCGCAGTACAAAATGGTTCTATGAACTAGCACTGTCTGTTTCTATATATGCACTCAATGAAAAATTAATTAACTTTACTGGTGCGGAAATAGTAAAACGTAAACATTAATGGATAATAAATAGTTAAAGCAGAGACAGATAAAATCTCGGTCAATGACTAAAAACCTCTGAACCTCGCCTTCCATGGTAACTGCCAAACAGTGGCTATCCCCACAAACAAGTTGCTTTATCCTTAGTCCTTGCAATGCTCTAATAGGTTGAGGAATGAATAAGTCACTAGAATTACCATGACCCAACCGTCCAAAGTCACCCCTGGAAAAATCAAAAATCAAAATAAGATCTACTTAAAATTTAAGAATATTGATCTAAACACAATTTTGATGTGAACAATAACATCATTAAAATTTACATGCCCAGAATAGGAACTCATTCATCGTAATGAAATTGCATACAATCTAATGAATCAATTAGAGCATTTAATCTAATGAAGTGATATTCTTAGAGAAATCAAGCATAACAAAAACAGTAACTTAATTATGCTGAATCAAATACAGAAATAATATTATATTAGATAATGAAAAGATAGAATATGCATACCATCCCCAACTATATACTTCAACACGCGCCTCCGAATAAGCAATAGTATGATCCGCTCCACAAACAACAGAAACAATTTGCTGCTTATCCAATGCACTAAGTTGAGTAGGCAGAAGTCTATCAACAGTGTCACCATGACCTAATTGTCCATCTTCTCCCCTACCCCACGAACAAACAACATTTCCAGCTGTAAAAAAAGATCAAAACCAATCCATAACCACACATCTCAAAAACCAACAAAAATCAATCCACCCCATTAAAAATCCAAACTTTATACAACCCAAATGACAAACTTTCACAATCCAAACAAATAAATCAAAAGGGCATGTTCGTAAATCGTAATCTAATATAAAAAATTTATAAAAAAAAAGTAAAGCTTACAGAGAAGAGCAACAGAGTGACTAGCACCAGCAGATATAAGAAGAACACGGCGAGGTGGAGGTGGTGGAGAAGCAGCGGTGGCGGGTTCAACCTCAACCTCCTGCATGATTGTCCTTTTTTTTAGTAAAGAAATGAACAGTGGATACTTGAAAAACACTTGAGAGAGAGAGAGAGTAATAATGGAAGAGAAGACAAAAGAAGAGTAATATGGATGTAGACAGGTGGAAGGAAGAGAAGTGAATGAGCTTAGGTTAGGGAAGAGACTAGACGAGACAAGACGAGGTTGAGTTATGAAAGTTTATGTTCCAATGAGAAAAGAGAGATAATAATTCAGAAACAATGGCATTGAATGCGGGTGGGGGACCCACGCCAAACATTACCAACCATTTTTTCGCTTCTTCTTCTCCTCCTCTAACTAATTCCTCACCACCACTGTACACATCTTTCCTTTTCACTATTCCTTTTCTTGGACACAGATGGAAATTTTTCACTTTTCTTTTTCATGCATCATTGTTTGTCAGTGGCTATTAGTACTAATTACTACTAGTACTACTCACATGTCGGCATAAAAAATTATGCCATAAATAAATTACTGGTAATTATTACAAATAATTACTTCTAGTTTAACTACATTATAAATACTACCATGGACATAAAAAAATAATTTTAATTTAAATAATTCAATTAGAGTTAAAAAAACAAAATTCACCCATCCATTGGGTTTCTCCTACAACTCTAAAAATTAAAAATATTTTTTATAAATTAAGTTACAAATTTACGTTATTAGATAGATTCGTAGATTAATTTACAAATTAATCTTTTTGTGTGAGTTCCTAAGTTAACTTACAAATTCACTAAATATTTCAAATTTATTAAGGTTTAATTTAAAATATATATATATATATATATATATAATTTTATTTTATGTGATTTCTATTACATATATACATAATTTGACGTAAAAAAAATAAATGTATTAAAGACTAACTTATATTTGGCCAATAATAATAAAATCTATTAATACAATTAATATCAATATCAAATTAGATCTATAATAAAAAATTTATTAATACTATTGATATCAATTTCTATGTAAAGAAATACAATTGATTGTTTGCCTTGATTTACTTGATAGGTATGAATTGTATAATATATTTCTAATAATATAATTAAATTGAATTATTATTAATAAAAAAATAACTTAAATTTACAATTAAAAATTATTAAAATAAATTTATGATATAAATTTAAACAATGAATGTAATAATTAATTTTTTAATTATAATAGTGAAATGTAATATATCTCATAAGAATTTTTTAATTATGAAGAGATACAATTGATTTTTTGCCTTGATTTACTTGATATGCATTAATCGTATAATATATTTCTAACAATATATTTAAATTGAACTATTATTAATAAAAATAACTTAAATTTATAATTAAAAATTATTAAAATAAATTTATGATATGACATTAAACGATGAATGTAATAGTTAATTTTTTAATTATAATAGTGAAATGTAATATATCTCATAAAAATAAATATCAAGATAAATTAAAAGTTAATTCGCAAGTGTATTTATAAATTTTGGATTCCAGCAAAATAATTTGTAAGTACAATTATGAATTTATCTTATTTTAAAATAATAAAATAAATTTTTATTTTTTAAAAATCTTAAATTATTTCGTAAATATCTTATTGGGGTAGATTGTGATTTTTATTAGGGTGGCGAAGAAACTTGAAAAAATTTCCTAAAAATATCGTACTACCGCCTAGCCTACCATAAAATATAAAGTCTTCTCTACCCCACTTATAATTAAACCATGTGCCTGTTTATTCCAAAATAAATATAGTTTGTTTCCTTTTATATATATATATATATATATATATATATAATTAAATTACATCTGAAGAGTTACACTACGAGTTACACTCACACAAAAACGTCATTTCAGATTAATATTTTTTAAAATAAATATATATATATATATATATATATATATATATATATATAAAATTTCATTGTATTAAGTAGTAATGATTTTTATCAATGTAAATCCAATAATACTTTCGTAAGTGCGGATTTGAATTCTCATCTCAGCATGTTTTGAATTTGCATATTTGAAGATACTATTTTTACACGTTTTAATATTTAAATGTTGGATTTTAAAATTTTGAGAAGGTTTTGGATATGCACTTGAAACATCCTTATAGGTGAATTCGGATATGCATATGTGAAACTTCCATTTCCATATTAGAATGTGGCACGATCACCTATTTAAACTATTTCATTCATTTTCTTACCCCATAACCAAAACTCTCAACAAACTTCAATTATTTGAGGTAAACTTCAATTATTTCGTCATACATTTCCTGCGTTGAAGCTGATTTGTTGAAGAACAAAATAGTGTCACTTCAGATATGCACCTGCGAAGGCCACCTTCCAAAATTCGCAAGTGCGTATCCGAAAATATGTCTGTTGTAGAAACAGAATTTTGGTTTTAACAGAAATTCTAGTTTTTTTTAACATATAAGGTAGAGTGCACCCCGACAATATTGTCAAAGCTATCATAAATATTTCGGACGAGGTCAATGAAGATGATAAACTGAATAAGGTGAAGGACGTTGATAAAATGATTGATGTTGTGATAGATCATGGATAATAGTTTCCAAATGATAAAACCTTCACCTCTCGTCAACATATGCTTGAATAGGTTCGAATGGAAGCTAACAAACTTGGGTTTGGCGTTGTGATTGAAAGGTCCGACAATGGGACTAGTAATCGACAATCATTTGTTGTGATGACATAAGAGAGAAGTGTAAAATATGTTTTGAAACTTCGTAAGATAAAACATGATGACACTGGATCGAGGAAATGTGGGTGTCCGTTTAAATTGTGTGCATATTGTAGGTTGAATGATTTATGGCAGTTTAATGTCATGTCCGATATGCATAATCATGCGTTGGACAATAGGTTACACGGACATCCAATTATATGTCGGCTTAAGCCGGTAGAGAAGGAATTTATTTACAAATTATCGTTGATCAAAGTTGCGCCGAGAAACGCACTTGCCAGTTTGAAATGGAATAGAGTGGAATGTGTTTCAAATATCAAGTCGATTTACAATTATCGTCATAAACAACACATTGCACAAAGAGATTAGAGGTCTAAAATGCAATATTTATTAAAATGTTTGGACAATAACCACTATGTTTGCAGGCACAAAGTTTGTGAGGACAACGTAAGCATTCGTGACATTTTTTGGACGCATCCAAAAAGTATCAATTTGTTCAACATATTTCCAACTGTTCTAATGATTGATTCGACGTACAGGACCAACAAGTATAGACTTCTACTTCTAGAAATTGTTGGTGTCACCTCTACGGATAAGACATTTTCGGTTGGATTTGGTTTTTTAGAAAGTGAAAAAGAAGACAATGTCACATGGGCGTTGGGTATTTGCAAGATTTTGTTAAAGGATACACAAAATACGCCTACAGTAGTTGTTACCAACCGAGATAACGCCCTTATGAATGTGGTTGGCACTATGTTTTCTTCGTCAAACGCAATACTTTGTCGGTATCATATAACAAAAAATGTGAGAGCACGGCTAAAACATACGGTTGACACCAAAGAGAAAAAGGGTGAAGACAGAAACATGGTCAAATCCAGTGTTGTGGTTGAAAAGATAATGGGTGCATGGACTAATATTATTAATTCTGCTACAGAAGAGTTGTATACTGAGAATATGGTACACTTTATGAACGCGTGTGTCGAATGTCCCAATTTCTTAAAATACGTTGAGTCCAATATCCTTGATCAAGAGAAAGAGAAAGTTATATGTGCTTGAACGGGTCATGTTAGACATTTGGGGAACATGACAACTAATAGAGTGGAATCTGCACATGCAACATTGAAGAAGTGGTTGGGTGATGGTAAGGGAGAACTTTGTAGAGAATGGGACGTGATTTACCAAATTCTCCAAAACCAACATAATAAAATTCAAACAACATTTGGTAGGAGCAAAATCGTATTAGAACACAGATTCAAAGACAACACTCTGTATTTGCAGTTGGTTCACAACATATTATAGGTGGGATTGAATTTCATTTTTTATGAAGCGAAACGATCGAAAACGACAGGGATAGATAGTTTGAAATTTGGATGTACAATAAGGACGACTTATGGGCTTACATGTGCTTTTGTTGTTTCTAAAAAAAATAAGCTCATTTTCCCATATGTTTGGATGAGGTTTGCACTCATTGGAAAAGGCTTTGATTCAATGACTACGAGCTGACAAAGGAAGGTATACGCAACATAACCATCACAACTGAGTTAGAAATCACGATGGATCATTTTTCTAAAGCGAATGATGGTACGAAGTTGCACATTAAAGAACAATTGAGAAAAATCGCCTTTCTGGTAACAACTAATTTAAAACCCCTGTCGCAACCGGTGAAAACAAAAGGTGCGCCTAAAAGGAGAAAAATTCACAAGTTGATAGTACAACAAAGCGGACTACTTTTTACCACAAAATTGTTGATGAAATAATCTCGGATTCTCCAACCCTAAAATCCAAAACAAGTGTTAACAAGGGAGCTCGGATTTCCAAACCATCTCGTACACTGTCTATTATAAAACAACCACAACCACCACTGATAATCTACATTGATGAGATGTCGTTTTTTATGTACAAACACATTGAAAAGATGTGGATATGGGGAGTGATGGTAATTACATGTGTCAGGTCGTGTTCGGGTTACTTGGTCAAGGAGACGTGTAACACACTCTTGTGCGCCAAACATTTATTTATGAGTTGAGGGTGCATATGGAACTTTATACTCGCCTATATGTGATGACAGACAAGTTTAATAAAGTTCACTGTGTTCTTGCTCCAAGTGTTATCGTTCACGCATCGGTTGAAAAGTGGATGAGCTTCCTTGAAATGGATCATCTTATAGCAAGTGCATATGAGATGATGTGTATCGACTTGTTAAGGTATTGTTTTGCAAAAACCTTTTTTTTTCTTTTCTGGCTACCCCGCCTAAATATCCTTTCGGAAGCATCACGTGTATTTGGTACTTTCTCGTGTAGAACTATAATTCAGACGACCACCTAAGAGATTACTAAGGTGAGCTCATTGGAGCAAGTTTATGGTATTATTGAGGAATTTGGGAGCTACGGCAGTGATGTGTATTGTCCCAAAAATATATATCTTGATTATCCCTTGTGCGGGAGCCCCTTATATGGTTGTATCTTAGAGTCATCAAGAGCCTTAATGAATGAGTGACTCTTGAGTTCCATAACTCATGTAACCCTTGCCGTCGCCACGAATAATGTAATCAAGGTCGTATAACATTGTGTAACACCCCAAATCTACCCAACGTTATTTAAAATCAGAGTGCCAAAATTTAAAACTAAAAACTTGAGGTATTACACTTTCACAACTTGAAAACAACATTAAAACAATTTACTTCTTGGCAGATACGTATCACATAAAGAATACGAACAATTGCACCATAATTACTCTTTAACAATTCAACTTTAATTAATAAACCGCAGTGGAAAAATCTCAACATCATTAATTCAATTCGGCATAACATTTTTGAAACAACGGGAAATCCTAATATTGCTCAAAACCACAAACGAGTTCAACGGAAGAAAATGCATAACATAAATAAAAACAACGTGTTTGCTTCCCCCCGAGTGCTACGTATCAGAGCGACGACGCCATAAGCTACTAATCCTCCTACTCATCATTACCTGCACGTTACCAATATAAAGGTAACGGCCAACAAAATAGAAAGGGTGAGATATCGAATAATATAAGCGAAAGTACGATAATTTATATGCTAGGTAAAGAAACATACATTAAATTCCGCTCTAATCAACAACATACGATATCCACAAAACAACATAAAATCACCAACAACTTAAAATGCGACTCAACAAAATGCAGATGCATGTGGATCCATTTGGAGTAAACTCCCAACTTAAAATATGTCAGGTTATCGAGACATTCAACAAGGCATAAGCCTTCAACTTACAACGTGGTGTCAATCCAGGCCAACTTGAAAATGCACATGTTATGTAGATGTAATTCCAGCAACGACTTAAACAAAGGCAACTTAAAATCATGCACAAAATGACATCAACTTAATTAACAACATCAACGTCAACAACCAAATAACAACTTCAACACGATGCAATGGTAATTTTAACTCAACAACTTTATTTCCAACTTTTGCCATTTTAGTCTACGGTTCTTAGATCATCCAATTCATACATAAACAACATCGTTCCGGCTGTATCGACAATCAAACAACTAATGCAAAATTCGACGAAATGACACTGTTTTAATTAACTACCCGTACACCTGAACTATCCCGTAAAGTTTCGTCTGATTCCGATAAACTAATTTCTCCGCTTAATTCGACTGACAGTGTTATTTTCTGCTCTGTTTTAGTTTTCTGCAACATTAGTAATTAGTCCTAATTATTCTACTAAGTAATTCTGTCACTGCTTAATAATTTTCTGCATTATCATGGGTCGTTCTCCTAATTAATCTACACTGTCTGTTACCATTGTTTACTGCTAATATTATTTTCTGGTATAGTTTTCTGCTACTGCTAAGGCTAATTCCACCTACTGCCATATGATTCATTCATCTCCTGCTACTTCTATTTTCCTCATGCTAAGACTATTAATCCTTATGTTATACTCCACTAACAATATGTCAACCATTATACACCTAAGTCAGCAAGCAATACACGGAATAGAACACACAGGACAACAACACGTAATTGAGGCCCCCACCCCACACTGAGGCGGTCGCCTCACACTTCTTCACCCAAGGAGACGAGCGTCTCCCTTTCTTCTTCTCACCCACTGAGGTGGTCGCCTCCTCCCCTCTTTCTCCAAGGGGGCGGTCGCCTCCCTTCCTGCAGCCACATAAAATTTTCTTCCTTTTCTTCTAACCACAGTACGATCTCAACACAAAATTGCAACAATTGTTCATGACAACAGTAACGATATAACACATAGCAGATCAATTCAACACAATAAGCTATCTAATTCATTCCAGCAACGTAGATTTTATCGATCAAGTACGATTAACAGTGTAATTAAGCAGCCCTAAACCCCACATAAAAATTATCCTACAATCGATTATAAAACTCGAACCCCACCCTTTACCTGTGGATTGAAGGGAACTCGGAAATTCGATCAGAAAAACGGAACTCTCGGACAACAACGATCCTTCCTTGCAACCCTTATTTCCAATTTTCTTCCTTTTTCTCTCCTGCTGGTTCACTGCTACGGCTATGGTTTTGTTTTTGGTTTGCAAGCAACAATAATAACTCCTTATTTTACTAGGTCACCTAATTATATAGTGGCTTTTAATATGATTTGGTCTATTAGATCATACTCTCCAAAAATACTAATTTACCCTCATAATTAATATTATATATTAAATCTAATAATTCTACTTGATAAAATAAATCCTACTATTATTTTCATTTTCGACTAATTCTACCCGATTACTAATTTAACAATTCTACCGACAATTCGACTTAATCACTAAATTAGTCGGAAAATACTCTATATTACTTAATTAATTTATTTTAATTAATTACGGGTGTTACACGTTGCAATTATTATGCTGCGGGTGGTTACAAGCAATAATGAGCCGAGTTTTTGAGTAGATACCATTTGTATGCTTCTCGGCTAACTACCCTACCCGATACCGTGATGTTGTTGGCTTGCTACCCGGAGTACTTTGATCTTAGTCTAGCTTCTATATTATTCCCTTATCCTTCGCTGATTACCTAACCCAGATGGGTCTATTATTTATGGGATGTACATAATCCCCCGAGTTCAAGCCTTTCCTTTTCTAAAGGCATCAAATCCAGTCATGTAGTCACAGAAGATAATGAAGACGCCATCAGGTTGCTGACTTACTCCAACCTACGTGTCATGAAATTAAGAGTTACTATTTTCTCTTTCCATAAGTAATAATGACCTCCACCTAACTCATCTCTTATCGAGGAATATTTCTTTCCTTATTACATTGTCCACTGTTTACTCTATTAAAACCCTATTTTTCCTCCTTTGGTTTTCTATCTTCATTTATGCTTAAGATGTTACTTCTTCCCAAGGCACTTTCAAACCATCTTTTGATCGCTCTTCTTCCTTCGGGTATTTCTCTCTTCTTCTTTCATTTTTGTTTTGCCTTTACTTAGATTATGGTTACCTTAAGGGAGTGTGATGATGAGGGATATATCAAAAAACCTTCAAATGCTAAGGAAATGAGGGATTTGTGGGATTAATGTGAGTGATATATGAAATGTGTTTTAGACCTAAGAGAGTTTAATCGAATCACAAAAGAGATTTATGGCTTCACTCCCTCCTCTTTGGGTGATTCTGATTCTGATTCTTCATCTTCAAGTTTCGTAGAGTTTATAATGGAGGTGTTTTCTTCTTTTGATACTTAAGTCATGGATTATAAGAATGACACCTTTGACGACACCGAGATTGCTAAATTGAGATCCTTGATAATTATCTCTTCAACTAATGAAGAAAACTACGTTCTTCTATAATCATGTGCTTCGGGAGAACGTGTATGTGTATTGCGCCAAAAGAACACCAACGAATACTTTTTTTACTTATATGTCGGAGTCTTGGAAGATTTTTAAGTTCATTTACCCTTTTCTGAGTTTGAGGTCGTCGCCTTAAAAACCATGAACGTCGCGCCCTTACTGATTCACCCAAACTATTAGGGCTTTATAAAATCCTTCGAAATAATTTGTGAGGCGATGGATATCGTCCCCACAGTTGGACTATTTTTTTTCTTACTATGAAGTGAAAGGAGACGAGAAGTTATCATGGATCCAAGTGAAAGGCCTCCTTTATAGAAGCTTTTTTCAAGTGTATACTTATAACTACACGAATTTCAAAGAACGGTTCATGAAGGTAAAGTGTGGGACGAGATGCCCCCAAGTTTTGTACACCTTTGGCAGGAAGCCCCGCTTTCCCTTCTATTGGACCCGAGACCCTTCTCTATATCTAGATTCACATTTGAGAAGTTGAGCAACTTGGAATCGAAGTGTTGACCATGCTTGACTCTTTCTGAATGATGAAGGTCAAAGATTTAATGTCTCTGGTCGTCTAACAGATTCTTGACATCCTTGGTAATAGTCTTTGTTTTATTCGTCGCATGCTTTTGTGTAATACTTTTGTCGTTTATTCTCTTTCTTTTCAGATAAGTTAACTGATCTCTCTATAGCCGAGCATAAAAAGTTGATGCTGGAGTCAAGGGTTTCCCAGAAGGCCGTATGTGGGACATTCGTGGTCAAGTCAGACATATCCGGCTTAGAGACCTGAACTTTGAAGAAGCGTAAATGAATGGGTTCCAAGGCAACCACCAGTGTGATTGAGACTTTGACACAAACCCCTATCCAAGAAGAAATTCAACAGAGTCCCCCTCAGAAAAATGAAAACCCTCATAAGCAATGAGGTATGTCAGGCTAACATGGAAATCACTTATTTAATGGGAGAGCCCGGGGATAACCATACTTCTAGTGAGTTCAAGTTTTTGTTTAACACCTTTAACAGGTTCAGCTTTCTCTATGATCAAATCAATGCCCCCGAGGATGTCAACAAGGTTAAATTCATAGGTCGATAGAAGATGACACAAAATCTCAGATCCTACCTGATGAGGTGTGCAGTTTTAACTTGGGGTCTCTTTGAGTTTGCTGATGACCGCGAGGAAACAAAGTTGAAGCTGAAAGAAGAAGTAACTCGACTGAAAGACATCCAGAAAAATCAATCTTATAAGCTATCATATATGAAGAAGAGTCTGAACAAGGAGAAAGAGCACAATGATACTCTGGAGTCTGAAAACAAGGTCACTCTCAGTCAACTTAATGAAAGGTTGAATGTAGAGAAGACCATCAACGATGAGTTGAAAGCCACTACTGCCGAGTTGAGGGAAACCCTCAAGAAGTATCAAATGGATCCTCTTTCTGTTGTTGACGAAGCCTTTGAACGGGCTAAGGATCAGATATTGTGCCTTCATCCAGGCTTGCCTATATCAGAGATGGAATAATTTAAAGTGTTGCAGGATGGCCACTTAGTAAATCTCAAAGAAGTATTAAAGACTCTTTCTCCTTAGCCGAATCATAAAGATCCTTCAACTAAAGTGACTACACATTATAATCTCTTTAAATTACACCTTCAACTTATTATTATTATATTATTATTTTCACAATAAAATATATACCTCTAACATTTATCCATCGGTTCTTGATGCATTTTTTCACATATTGTATTCATCACAATACAAGTACATCAATCTATTGCTGGAACTTATTATTATTTAAATGTAGGGAATTCAAACCCTTTTTACCAATATTTTAATATTTTAGAGGATAAAGAGTTGGCAAAAGGAACACACTACATGTGTAACAAATCCATAGAAATGCTATCAAACATATTGGAGAATGACCGGAAAGCTACAGTTCCGGCGAGTCCCATGCGAACCCTCGACGTGGCCTCCGCCACTTGGCTCATGTATGTTTTCGCATTATCCAATCTCATCTCGCCACATGTCATTTCGTTTTTATTAATTTATAAAAAAATCTGATAATATAATTTAAGTATAGATGACCAATTGATTTAATGTTATGACCACATAATAATAAAACGTGACAGTAAGAAATAAATAAAAAAAAGCTGAATCAACTGTTTTTTTTACCAATGGACTTAGTATAAGATTGGACTGGGCTTAGCATATCTCAAAAACGGACCTAATAGAGAAATAGACTAGGACTGAAACCTTGCTGTTTTATACCCCCTGTTTAAATCGAGATCTACTACTAACACTAGATTTAGTACAAATTCGAAAGTCAGTTTCACACCCCCCTGTTTCCATTTTTTTCCACACATTGACATATAGTTTAATTTTATTCCCGATTTCGGTTTTATCGAATCATAAAAAACATATAAAAAATATATTCTGATATTTTAGGATATTAGAATATTTTCGACATTTTTTTAAATATTTTTGCATTTAATTTCTTTTAATTATTAATTCATTTTTAATAATACATTTAGATGTTTTTTTTTTCTCTTTGTCACTTGAATTAACTTAGGAGTATAATGCCATATTTTCTTTGAAACTCTAGGACATTTTTTATACCGTTTAATTATAGTTAAATGTAAACTTTAGGATTGTAAGTAAGATTTCAAATCCACTTTTAATGATTCGATTTCGTAGGAATTAGTTTGATAATTATGTGGTTATCTAGTTTCCCTTCGCATGAGTAATTCCTAGCCTTTCCTTCATTTTTTAGAGACATTTAGGATAGCTTTAGAGCAACTTAGTTGTTGCCCTCACTAGGAATTTATTTTCAATACTCCGATTTCATTGTAAATAACCATTTTTGCGTCTTGTGCTTTATTTAAAAGCCTCATTGCTATTTCTAACACTCTGTTTTGTGTGCGAGGTACACAGAGCATTATACTATTGGTTTGGATGTGTAGGATCCATATTTTGATGTTGCACACATGTGTGTGTACTCTTTATTTGTCTGCTTGGTTTTCACCATCTTTTGCAGGTTATCTGATTTGATTTGGATGTGTAGAATCCATATCTGTTGCTCGCGCACGTGTGTGTGCCTTCTTTGTTGATTTGTCTGGATTGTAATTTTCTGCAAGTTCATTGGATATACGTCGAATGTGTATAGACACACATTCTTGACCGTGCATATCTACGCACATCCTTTGTCTGTATTATCTGGATAGTTTCTTGCAGGTTTATTGGATATACGTCGAGTGTGTATAGACACACATTCTTGACCGTGCATATAGATGCACATCCTTTATCTATATTGTCTGGATTACGATCTTGTACAGGTGTATTTGCGGATGTGTACACACATTCGATTCGCACACTTCTCACCGGATTTCTTTATTTCGTGCCAGCAGTACTTGAAGTTTTCCGGAGTATTTCTATAGCTCGCAGTGCTCTTCGGATTTAATATCCGTTTGGTATTTATTTTACTTTGTTTACCGCTTTTCTAGAGAGCATGAGAAGTAGGATTTTACCGCTTTCCTTGCCATGAGAAGTATGAATAGAGATGTATGAAGGGGCTTCCGTAGTTGGAGCATGTTCAGGAACCCCTCTGGTTTATTTAAAGACCCGTTTAGGGAAATTCTGTTTGCTAATTGTGTTTGGTTTGTTTTAAATCCTCCATCTGCATAGGGAGGTAATTCTCAGTAAGTGTTTATATTTGTGCTTGTATAGGTCAGAGTGGTTAGGACACCCAACGTGGCACCACCAAGCAAAGTCCCGCTTTTTATATTTCATGTCATCGAGTCATTGATATATGGGCAAGCCAGAAAAAGGGTCCGCAATCAACCCCCCGCACAGTTCTAGTCCGTGTCAGCTCAGCACACGCGAATCGTGTTGCTTCCTTTATCGAGTCAATAATAAAAGTGGCAAGAGTTCCCTATTCTGACTCTCCACGCTTTCCTGGGGTTCACATTTATTGCAGAACTCGCATCATTTGCTCTTCACAGGAATCGAATGTGTCGGCTCCTAGTTGACTCACGGTATACTCGTTACTGTCGAGGCTATGAGACTTCCTCCTTTTCCTGCGCTTGTGTGCCATTTGCTTGTTTGCATTGCATTGTTTGTGTGCTTTTGCCAAAGCACTTGTTTGCTTCGTCCCTTTTGTCGTCTTCGACTCTACTTTAGTTAGTGATTCGAGATGGACATAGACTTAGGTTTTAAACCTTTTCCATCCTTTTTTGTCATCTTCGACTCTACTTTAGTTAGCGATTCGAGATAGACATAGATCTAGGTTGTAAACCTTTGCCATGTTCCTTTAGGATTCTCTCGATTCTATCTTAGGTAGTGATTCGAGTTAGACCTTAGGTTGTAATCCATGCATGATGACATTAGGGATAGCATTAGATAGTTTCCCTTGTTTGTTTTCCAGTTTCTTTTTCATCCATGCATGTAATAAAACTAAAAATTGTTTTCTTTTTCCTTTTGCACATCAAAACACTTAATAATGGTTCAAACTCCTTTTTTAAGGTAAAAACAACCAACCAATGCAAACTTTTTGCCTACGGGTTTTCTTTTGTGTTTAAAATTATTTTGTATAAGTAAAAAACACATAACCCATAAAAACATGTGAGCCGAACTACGGCGCTCTGACTTTCCCATTGCACGCGGGAATACATAGGCATCTTGTCACGGGGCTTGATCGAGCGAACTTTGTAAATACTTCCTTCTTTTCCTTGTGTTTTCTTTATTTTCCTTTCTTTCACATGCATTCTCTTTTAGCATACAATTATAGCAATTAAGCAGTAAATAGATATAAACACACCCATTAGATAGAAAATAGAAGTGGATACCGTAGAGTACTACGGACGTGTGGGGTGCTAATACCTTTCCTTCGCGTAATAGATTCCCTTACCCTATCTCTCGGTCGCAAGACCGTGTCTTATCCCTTTTAGGTTTTCGCGATGCGTTTACCTTTCTCCTTTTGCGAGATAAAAAATGTTTGATGGCAACTTCGTTGATATAGTTATCGGATGATGTTCAGCCGGTTGTTTCACTACCTGATGAGGTGTGCAGTTTTAACTTGGGGTCTCTTTGAGTTTGCTGATGACCGCGAGGAAACAAAGTTGAAGCTGAAAGAAGAAGTAACCTGACTGAAAGACATCCAGAAAAATCAATCTTATAAGCTATCATATACGAAGAAGAGTCTAAACAAGGAGAAAGAGCGCAATGATACTCTGGAGTCTGAAAACAAGGTCACTCTCAGTCAACTTAATGAAAGGTTGAATGTAGAGAAGACCATCAACGATGAGTTGAAAGCCACTACTGCCGAGTTGAGGGAAACCCTCAAGAAGTATCAAATGGA
The DNA here is from genome assembly GCA_021764765.1 of Vicia sativa. Taxonomy (NCBI): domain Eukaryota; kingdom Viridiplantae; phylum Streptophyta; class Magnoliopsida; order Fabales; family Fabaceae; genus Vicia; species Vicia sativa. The sequence continues at coordinate 206,091,145 of CM038794.1, forward strand.
TCATGTTTCTGTTGTTGACGAAGCCTTTGAACGGGCTAAGGATCAGATATTGTGCCTTCATCCAGGCTTGCCTATATCAAAGATGGAGTACTTTAAAGTGTTGCAGGATGGCCACTTAGTAAATCTCAAAGAAGTATTGAAGACTCTTTCTCCTTAGCCGAATCATAAAGATCCTTCAACTGAAGTGACTACACATTATAATCTCTTTAAATTACACCTTCAGCCTATTATTATTATATTATTTTCACAATAAAATATATTCCTCTAACATTTATCCATCGGTTCTTGATGCATTTTTTCACATATTGTATTCATCACAATACAAGTACATCAATCTATTGCTGGAACTTATTATTATTTAAATGTAGGGAATTCAAACCCTTTTTACCAATATTTTATTTTCAAATTTTATCCTCAAACGGGGTAAACATCAATTTTTTTAAAAATAGCTGGTATCTAAAATTTCTAGCATTCAAATTAAAAAAACACATGAAAGAATACAACAAAAATCCATCATCATGTTTCTTTAATATTGTGCGTTCACACGAGTTACACATTAGTATCATGTGAACGCACATATAACACACTCGTAATGCACACAGTTAAGTATTTTTTATCTAAATATTTTTACGTACGAAAATTTACTATTGATCTAAATATTTTTGTAAATGATGCTTAAACAAAACTAAAATTTGTAAATCATCAAAATAGTTTTTAAAAAAAAAGAAACATACACATTAATAAATATGCAATAATTAAGAATTAAATTATTTACATTTATATTACTGATAAAGATATTATTAGTAAATAATACTATGCTTTTATAACTTAATATTTCTAAGAATTAATTTAAATCTGATGTATGAAATTTGACCGTGAATTCTAATAATGTTTTAAAAAGTTTTATTGGTTATGTTTGATTATTTTAAGAAATAATCTTAATTTCCTTTTAACAATTACAATCACAATTGAAATTTAAGTGATATTAATATCTTAACTCGATATATTTTGCACATTGATAATAATATTTATATATTTTTACAATATTCATGAATTATTTGTATAAAAAATAGTGAAATCACATTATTTTTCGAAATTTTATTTACTTACAATTTAAATTAGATATTATTTATTCAATTCTCCCTATTGTATATAAAACATTATCATCCAACTTCAAACAAGTACAATTCTTAGTTTATATTATTAGCAACTTAAAAAACATTTAAATTATATGTTTGAAACTTTAAGTAATACCTATTAAAAAATTGTGATATTTTAAAACAAAATTTTTAATACTATATTTATATATTTATTCAAATCAGAATTTGTTTCACAATGAATCATCTCTGCAATAGAATTATTATCGTTGACTTTTGAAGATATTTTACTGTTTTACGCTCGCAAAAATAACATTTATTTTACTAATTCTCACTCAATTTCATGAGGAAAATTTTTGCATTTTTTAAAAAATATTTTGAGACAATGTTACTTAAAATTTAAATAAAAATTATCAAACAAATATACAATAATTGAAGCTACAACTACGGTATAATACATGAGTCAACATATAAGTATATTCAGAAGAAGAAAAAATATTATATCAAAGTCCGCGCAGCGCGGGTCATAATCTAGTGTTTCTTAAATGGGCCTCATACATCACAACAATCAAATCAAAAGGTGAATTAACATGATTATCATGAGAGACAAAAGACATTCAATGAAATTTTACTAAGGGACAAAAGCAATATTTGAAGTAAACTTAGAGAAACAAAGTAGAAAATTTATTAGTGGATTTCTTAACCCATTTCATAAGGGTGGAGCGCACCCCGTGAAAACCCTAAAATGTTTTTTATAAAATCGGAAATTTATTTCCGGTACGCATAATTTTTTGAAATATTTGAGTGAAATCGGAAATATACTTCCGGTATGCACCATATTTTGAATTTATTTCAAATTTGGTCTCACTTGTTGTCATTTTCTGAAATATTTGAGTGGAATCGGAAATATATTTTCGGTATGCACCATATTTTGAATTTATTCCAAATTTGATCTCACTTGTTGTCATTTTCTGAAATATTTGAGTGGAATCGGAAATATACTTCCGGTATGCACCATATTTTGAATTTATTCTAAATTTGGTCTCACTTGTTTTCACAGTTTAAAATCGAAAATATATTTCCGATTTACATCCGACCATTTTCAACGTGATTTCTATGATATAGGGTGCTAATAGAAAATTTATTTTCTATATTCCGAAGACAAAAATGAAAATTTTCAATTTATTAAGAAGAACCTTTATGACATGATGATCACACAAATGCCCTAGTCGTGCAAGCTAAATGGAAATAGGAACATGACTTAAAGAATGAAACTTAAGTACAATATAATTACCCTTATTAAAATCTAAAGTGTTTGAAACATTAGAATGGAGTAACAATGAACTAATTGATAAAATGATCCTAAAATCTGGAATGTACAAAACATTTATTTTCATCATGAATGAGGAAACCCATAGTAATAATAATTTTGACTTCAAATTAGCATCATGAACGATATAAGTCAAATTGGGTTTAACAGTGTCACTAGTCACAGTATTGACAGATCATTGTTTTTTTTTCTGGAATCACAAGTGACAAAACACAACTAATTTGATTCAAATTTACTTATAATTTGATTAAAAGTCTCATTCAATCCTAACAGAAAAGTTAAAGTATACTCACAATAAATGTGATTAACAAAGGGATTAACACATTCACAACCACATTGATGATTTGGAGGAAACTCTGATAAAACTAGGAGGTACAAATGTATATGCTTGGGAGATGAATCAATTATCATTTTACTTCTATGAACTTAAGGATTAAATATTTGTGTTAACCATATTACATTACAAAGTATGGGATAAAGAATATTCCACCAATTATTTTTCAAACTAATCAATAACTACACCTTACCATTTTGAGCATCAATATTCCTAACTGGTCCCTTAAACCATTTTCTTGCATCTATCACCCACCAAACCATTATTAAGCCCAAGCCTATCCCTAGAGCCACAGGTGCATAATTGAAAGTATCCCAAGTTATTGGATAAAGAGTTGGCAAAAGGAACACACTACATGTGTAACAAATCCATAGAAATGCTACCAAACATATTGGTCTTCTAGCCTTCCCCAAATAAAATGGTCCAGGCTTGAAATTCTTCTCAGGCATCACCATTCTTGCAAAGATTGGAACTGCATAGCCACCAACCCAACCAATTGTGCATATTGAAGTTATTGCAGTGAAGACTACATTCACCTTCAATATTGGTAGACCAAGAAGAATGCATATTGCTGCACATAGCCATACTGCATTTGTAGGAACCTTGTGCTTTGGATGCAGTTTTCGCCATAAGAATGAAAATGGCACTCCCTTATCTCTTGACAGTGCATAAACCTGAAAATAATTTACGAGTTTCGCAACTGTTTATTGTTACGAGATAAACTCAAATAAATCAATCAAAAAGGCTAGTAGGGTCGTAGTACTTACGACTCTGGCAGCGCTAGTGGTGATTGAAAGTCCACCAAAGAAGAATGAACCCCAAATGATAAATAGTAGAACTATTGCTCCTGCAGAATTATGATATCTTCCGTGGAATGCATCATACAATATTTGTGCTGGCACAAATGCTCCAGCAGTCTCATTGTTTGGATCATAAAGATAAGCGAAATCCTTAAACAGAGATGGAAATCGGTGTTAGTTATCATTCTTCTGCCAAAAACTAAAGTGTTAATTGGTGATTATATTTATACCTGAATGCTGAATGTAAGTGCCAAGATATAAGCCCAACCAAATACTGAAATGATGGCAAGACTACCTAGTATTGCAATAGGTCCGTTCTTGTCTGCGCCTTTAGTTTCTTCGGTTAGATGTGCTGCAGCATCATATCCATAGAGGGAGTACTGGCTCACAAGAAATGATAGAATCACTGCATATGGTTTGCTTGATATCCCTGTTGTATTAGGTGCTAATTCAAAGTTTGTGAATACATAAGAAGCTGATTGTGTAGTTAGTGCCACCAAAGGTAATATTATCACAATCACTGCACCACCAATAACCTGACACAGAATAAATTTGTCTGCAGTTACGATACGACGCATTCACAATAATCAGTAAGTTGAAACAATTAGGCAAAGAAGCAAAAGTACCTGCCACCATATTGAAATTATATCGATGAAGGCGATAACTTCTAATGCAAATGTGTTCAATGCTGCCCAAATAACAGTGAGGCCAATGTACATACATAAGAATAGCCATTTAGGGGCAAAGTATCCTCCACCTTTATTTGTGCCCGTTGAGAGTAGGATTATACTCTGCAATGTCTGTGATCCTGCATACGCCTTTTCAAATTCCAACCATGAAATGTATGAGTTACTTTTGCATGCTTTTTACGGAAACACGGAGTACAAGTTTAACCTAATTAGTCCATATACCTGAGTCCCTATCCCTGCAATAAGACCTATAGTTTCAAGCCAAGCACAGCACCATGAAGAAAATGGTCCCCATTTTGGACCGGCTAAATGTGCAGCCCAAAAGTACAGAGAACCAGTTGTCTGTTATAGATTGAATCAAAATTGAAAATTAGCGATGTAAGTTATTCACTGATTCATTGATACATGCATAAACTTTATGAGCAGATACAAACCGGGAAAGATGAACATATCTCAGCCATAGCAATCCCAACAAACCAAGTGAAGAAACAAACAACTACCCAACCCCAGACAAGACTTGCAGGGCCTGCATATTGAAGGCTAGAACCATACAAAGGTGTGATTCCAGTGAAAAGTGTCATTGTTGAAAATGATATCGCAAGAGTTTTGAACATAGTCTGCACAATACATGGAAAAATTAGTGGATTTAATCACAACAAAAATGTTATTTTCATAGTGATAAAATTTAGATCAAGATGTCCAAAGAACAAAAACCATTTCTCTTCTTAGTTCTTGTTTGTAACCAAGCTCATTGAGTCTCTTCTCTGCTGAATCCATAGCTATGTTTTCTGTCACTTCCGGGACAAATCTGGTTTCACTCTCCATGTAACAAAGATTCTGTTGAGAAGTTATTAGATAAACTTCAAACAATAAAAAGAAAGTAACTAACTGACTAATAGCAGAAATCTCATAGAAAAGGCTAAATATGTGAACTAATCCCACTAAATATTTCTGCTGAAAGACTCAAACTTTGTAGTTTTTTCAAACCAGTTGGAATATTTATATTTGAATAGTCATCTGCAGCAGTATTTTCTCAAGACTATTTTTCTACTGCGTCACAATTTTGTTTTCTATCAAACAATGAAAGAAAAACTGATATCATACATACATGTTTCTATTTTTGTTTTGGTTTTGCTTGCGGCTTGAAAATTGAATGTTTCAGCGAATAGTCTCTAACAATAAGGTAACACATTAAAAAAGGTAGGTTTAAAACAAAGAAAATAGCTCATGATATAATATGATAATAGAGAAATGAAAGTTCATTGGACTGATTGCAACTATTTTTTAGTTGGGCTTGACTTTTTATTAGTTGACAAATTCAGTTGAATGTGGACACGAGATGAAGACGGAATTTAAGTAATAAAAAATTGCACTACATGTGAATAACAGGGAATTTGTCATTATTAGTATTCTATTTGTATCATGTAGGAAGTTTCTAATTATATATAATTAGTGGGTTGATGATGCCCTTAATCGTAGATATTGAATGTTTACTAATAAAAGTATAGAAAATGAAAGAAGGCATTAAGCCAAAATTTAGGAAATTTCTTGTGGGTTTTTTTTCCACCCCGGGGAAAAATAAAAAATATTCCTCAGTTTTGTAAGTTAATTTACAAATTTTTCAAATAAGGTGAATTCGTAAGTTTACTTACGAAATAATTCACGATTTTAAAAAAATAAGGTGAATTCGTAAGTTAACTTACGAAGCCTTCGTATTGTTTTAGAAAACACAGAATTTTCCCCAATACTCATTAATTTCAAAATATACTTAAATCTTCCCTCTCTACTCCAAACTCTAACTTCTGTAAATTCACTCCAAGTCACTCTCATCATTTCAAGTCATTCCACCAACACTTAACTCCTCCAAAATCAACAAATATGTGTAAGTTTTCTTCACTTTCTCCTATTTAAATTCTGAATTTTTATTAGATTATTAGGTTTAGGTTATAGAAATGTAGTAGTATATGAAGTAATAGGTAAATGTAATAGGAAAAATTAGATTTTGGTAGTTATGGGATTGAATATCTGGTTTTTTGAATTTCTGGTTTTTTGAATTTCTGGTTTTTTGAATTTCTGGTTTTTTGAATTTCTAGACGAAAGGGGTTTCGCAAGTTAACTTGCAAAGTGTACCAGAAGAGACTTCGCAGGTTAATTTGCGATTTTTTGTCTGATTTGTTTTTAAATTAGTATGCTAATAATGTAATGGTTTATTTCAGGAAAATGCCCGAGAATGACAACCAGATGACACATTTGAGACATGGTAGGCAAAACCAGATAGCTTTGACTCGTCGAGAGCGAGAGCTAATGACAAGGGCACAACTTGGTATAACATCACCTTTTGCACCGCGACGGAGGAGTCGTCTCCATGAGGAGTCTTCCTCTCGTGTACATAAGGAGAAGGTACCAGAGATAGACGTACAAAGATAAAGGTGTCGGCGGAGGAGGCCCAGGATGTCCAGGACGCCAAAAATACTGAGGTCTCCGACAACGATGTTGAGGAACCTGCAGAGGCAAAGGATGCTGGCTATCCAAGAGGGCCATATGAAAGATCCCTCCTAATTTATAATGGGGATCATACTGCCCATTATGTATGGGGAGGAGAGGAGACGTTGGATGACGGGATTGTCGATGGGGGCGGGTCCAATGCGCTTGCCGTGGTAGAGAGGATGGTCGCTGAGGCAGAGCGTGCAGCGCATTATCACAGGCAGAGGAGGGCGTGGGGTCAGGCTTAGGCATAACCAGTAGTCTTTATGTTTTTTTAGTTGATGTTGTTTGATCGCATTTTTTTCGGAACAATTTATGTAATTTGATATTTCTGAGAATTTTTCTCTTTAATATTTATAACATATTAATATTTACATGGTATGCGTGTATAGATATCGCGTATATTAATATTTTATGACAATTTTTCTCTTTAATTGAATTTCTGAAAACGGAAACATAATCCGAGATATTGTGAAAAAACATAGTAGTTTCAAACATGGTTTTACACATTCAGAAAAAGTTTTGCAAGTTAACTTACGAATTCCCCAAATAAGGTGAATTTGTAAGTTCACTTATGAAACATTTCCTGAATGTGTAAAGTCATGTTTAAAATAATGAAACGTACAAAAATAAGGTGAATTCGTAAGTTAACTTATGAATTCACCCAAAGGGCTTAATTCGTTAGTTAACCTACAAATTCCCCCTACAATGTGAATTCATAAGTTAACTTACGAAGGGCATTTTTGATTTTTCAGGGGTGTTGGAGAAACCCACTAGGTGGGTGAAGAAATTTCCAAAATTTATCTTGACGTGGTGTAAGAGTCCTAGCTTGAACTTTTGTCTTTTCCTTTTCAACTTTATCCTCTATTTTTGGTTAATAAAGACAAAGTAGTATGCTACTAATGCAATAGCATTGAGGATCACTTTTTTGCTCGGGATATTATTTTGGTCACTTTGTCTCACTTCTCAGCGTTTCTAGTCTTGAATTTTTAGTTTGTAATTTGTTCTTTGATAGAATCAGACTTGATCAGAGAATTAGTGATCGTGGTGGACAACGGTGGACCTGAGCATCAGATGTGGAGTAATAGGGGTTGATTTGGAAGATGAACACTCTAATGCTTAAGTCAATATGTAAAGGAACGAAATTTGAATTTGAAATGATATCCTGTTATTCTCAAGTGTGTGGTCGGGGAGCCGTTGGATGCATCCTAGCCTTAGATCTCCTACACTCTTTCATAGCATAGTTTTCCTAGGCTATAATTATATTGGACTAAATCATTTCTCCCTTTGGATCATCAGTCGATGGATATTATGATCGTCCATAACTCTTGTCATCCAAGCCATTGTCTCTGTAAGACAATGAAAAGATTTATCGTATTAGCCTCGTTCGTTGATCGCTCTTTTAACTTAAGTGGAAAATCAAGTTAAGACATTACTATTTTGGGAATTCGTGTATTTAATGTGCCTCACACTTCAAATGTCTTTCGGTGGGTTTACTCATAATGATTTTCAGGAACTTAAACACTTGAGTTTCTCGTTGAGATGATTTGGAGCATTTGATAAGGTTTATTCTCTTTTAGTAAGTCACCATATGATTCTCAAAGAGTCAATTTTTCATTCCTTCTAGACGCTCTTCCCGCTTCATTGCTACTTGCATTTTCTACAATGCTCTTCCTTTATGTGCCTGAAGAAGGTAGTGCTCGTTATTAGTCAAAATCAAAAGAAGATATTATGCCTCTTGGGTTGACAATGTCTTTTCATCAACTTTTCTGTCTTTGTTTGAGAAGGTATTTTGATAGAGTCTTTTTGGATGTTGATCTATCTTCGGATTAAGGCATCTTGACCCTTAGGGAAAATGAAAGAATCTATAACGAGTATGACGGATGTGCCATCCTTTCTATGAATTCAACTGCTCGAACTTTGGTCTTTGGTTGCCTTTTAACAGATTTGAAATAGAAGTTTTGAATCAATTGGTGGTTTTACCTCGCAATTGTATCCTACGAGTTGGGTATATGTCAACATTTTCTAGTACTGGGGTGACTATCAAAAGAGAAAACCTTCTATATCCCTTTTATTCCACCTCTTTAAAGTACATTGTAGCTCTACATCCCATGTGCAGGGCCATGATTTGGTTAATCTAGTGTTGACTATTTGTAGCCTTAAATGTTTTCGAAGAGCTTGAAGCATTTCAAAAATCGATTCTTCCTGGTTATCATGAGACATATGTTATATTTTTATTCCTCCTCACATGAGGATTCCATCATTGTCTTCTCATGCGATATATGCTTTCTTTTATTGATTATTTTTTAATTTTTTATTCACCCTTTTGAATAGAGGATAGTATGGTTTGATATGTGCTTTCTTTCCGCAGTTCTAACATGTTGGCGTGAATAATTTTCCTTGTTTTTTCTCATTCTTCATAAACATCTTGAAGTTATTTACTATGAGGGTTATGTCATCTTTAGAGTTAGTTTCTTCGAATTTAAGTTCCACACTTTTGTTTTTACTTTCTCCTTCTTCATCTATGGCAAGTCTTTTCAGCTTTATTTCATGTTCCTGCAATTTTACCAAAGAGAGAGAGAGAGAGAGAGAGAGAGAGAGAGCGCATGTGTGTGTGTGTCCATAGTCATCAAATCCTTAGATTAAATAATCATAATGCCCTTGGGTTTCCATCTATGGTTCAAGCATCTAAGAAATTTTATGACTAGTTCCTAATTTGAGAAAGTTTTCCCCAAAGTTCTCATGTGACTCATGATATGAGTGAATCATGTTTGCATTTGATTCATCTTCTCTTCAATTTTCATTTTAGATTGCTCATTTTAAATATGCCCAACCTTGGCCTTTTTACCCCAGTAGTACCTTCATGAGTAATTTGGAAGATGTTCCATATTTCTTTAGCAATTTTGTAGCGAGAAACTCGCAAGAACTCATAAAGACTTAGTGTGGTGGTAATGATGTTCTTAGATTTTAAACCATGTTGCACATTCTCTTTATCCTCTTTATACCAGTCCTTTTCCGGTTTGTCTACCACAACACCATTAACTTCATATGTAGGGACAAATGGTGCTTCTTTCACAACCTTTTAAATATCATGATTTGTCCCCCCTTTGAAAAAAAATATTTTCTCTTTCAACAAACTATACTCTTATCCATTGAAGGATGAATGTTTATTTAGTGAATAACTTGAAGATATTTCCCCCCCTGAGACAATTAATCCTTATGAAACTTAGACTTTGATTCCACTTGTTGGACAAGTAACATGAAGCACAAGACGAGGGTGAATTGTAGTATTCAAACTTTGTGATTAATTTTAACCTTTTCTCACTTAAGATCGTATTAGTAATTTTATGTGAGTAATTGCAGCAAAAATTAAATAATTAAAGTAAATTGCATAAAGTAAAAGAATGGGGTTAGAAAGATTATGATATAACTTTACACATGTTTGGCCCAATGATGGCCTAGTCATGTCCCTAAGAGGTATTCTTGAGAGTTTCACTATAAACATTTAGATTTTAAAGGTTATGCCCATGAACCTTAATGAAATATGATCTTGAGATTTTAATAGGCCTATCTCCAATCAATGATAGCTTTTATCTCAGGCTAAGCTAACGAATTGTCTAGAGATTTATGGTTAATCTCAATAACCAAAATATATATTTCCTTGAAAAGTTTAATAATCCAAGAACATAGATTTTATAAAGGTTAATTTTAAGAACCATATTAAATTTCTTAAATATGTTGCACCCTTAATAATATAAACGACCAACACAACCACTTACAAAAATATATTTCTCACATGTAAAGCTTCACTTACTAGCACTAATGCAATTTTGAAGTGAAAGAAAATGATTTCAAAAGAAAGAGAAAAACTCCAAAGAAATATAAAAAAGTTGGAAAGTGGTGTGGTTTGAAGTGAGGGAGACCCCCTTATATAGTTGTTGGAAACACTAATAAACGAAATGATCCATGGGCCAAATTTATTACCTAATCAATTAGAAAAATGTCTTAATTGATTAGACAACTCAAATGTAATCGATTATGACGCCCAACTAGGAAAGTTTGAATATAAAGTCGTTGCAAGTTATTAATGTGTTATCCTTGCCGATTGTATAATCGATTATCATCCTTCTACTCAATTATATAAGTGTTCTAATTGATTGCATAGATAAAAAAAAGTTTTGCCAATCGATTGGCACATATTTCCAATTAATTAAATGGTTAAAATATAGTTTGGATATCATTTTAATCACTTGTTTCTAGAATAGAAAATCAATTTCGAAATAGAAAAATATTGTTAAGTGTGTGTGTGTGTGTGTGTGTGTGTGTGTGAGAGAGAGAGAGAGAGAGAGAGAGAGTTGTCGTAGTACTCTTAAGCTACTACGTTACTTTTATAGTACTCGATTCACTCAAAAATACCGACAGACATGATCCGATGAGATTTCACATCTTTCACAAAAGTGGCTTTAAGATTTAGCTAGATAGTATCTAAGTGTATAATTGTTGAGAATAATTCATATCCATAACTTTTGAGGGTAGTCAAGTTCGATGATCGAGGCTATCCGTAACTTCGATGTTACGTGCATCCAGTTGATGTTCTGGTGTTGGTCAGAAGTTGTTGAACTTCTGAGGTCGTGTTCAGAAGTGTTTAACTTTTGGTTTTTTATCTTAATTATTAATTTTAGGTTTAAGGGTACTTTAGTATTTGTTAGTTTGTACTGTTAGTATCGTTTAGCTTGATCACTAAGATTAGGTTTTAATTAGGGTTTACCAGCATATTTATTTTTGGGCTTTTTTGTGTATAAATATGTACTCCTATTTCATTAATAAACAACCATCCTTATTTCTTTACTCTTTTTGTAGCCGTCTTTACTCTTTCATTATTCCATCGTTCCAATCTATTTTATCCTTGTGCACCAACAATAATCACTTGATCTTGAGTTCTCTTATAAGATAATTTGGTTGTCATCAGGGTTGCCTTGCGTTGTTGTCATCAAAATCCTATATGTTTTTCTCTGTTACTTGCAAAGATCAAAGATCCATACCTTGTAGGTCAAAGACCTATGATAGAAGCTCCGTCAAAAAAGGTTAGAGTTATCATTCCACAAAGGAGATGGGAAGTTTTAGTCCGAACCCTCCCAGATGTGAAGAGTCGAGATGAGCATGTTGAAATTGTATTTAGGCCTAATCCTAGACAACTGAATCAGATCGTAAATACCTTAGGTTTTCCATACTTTCTCTTTCTTTTTCTCCATTTTGTTCAACCATTGGAGACACGCGTCATTACATGTAGGAGGAAAAAAACAAAAAAAAAAACAAGTTGGGGAGAACTCATGAACCCTAACTCATAGTATTTGTCTTATAACACTCGTGGTTTATAGTAAGAGTAGAAAAGAAAGACTTATTTAGTTGTTCGGGTTTTTCAGAAAGACCAGGAGTGAACCTAAAAATGTGTGAACAATACCTAAAATATAGAAATGGATCAATACCCAAGAAGCCTAAATCATGCCATTTTCTTCTTCCATGGGTGGTTCAAGGGTGAAAGTACGACCACCAAGAGAAGTAGGAGACATAACTTTAGAGGAAAGCGAAACTGAAAGTTGTGAAAATGGAGAAAAGGAAGCCAATGTTTTCTTGAAAGATGATGAGGGGACGAAAATGGAAGTTTGCAAAAATTTAAAAAGTTTTAGGGCCTTGAATAAGAAAAAATGTGTGAAAAGGGAAAAATGAAAGAACGAAGGTGTATATATAGTGGGAAGAAACATTTCAGTGTCTCCTTTTAATTTAGACAAATGGCACTTGAATTTTCTTATTTAAAAAAGTCAATTAAGTGATTTTTTATTGAAAACTATGTATGGCATACACTGTCCTAGGAAATCAAAGTAATAATGGCTAAGTAAATGCACATTTACTACACTTTTTATTTACTTTCTTCTTCTAGATCAATTTTATATTCTTTCCATCTTTATTTATATCCAAATCCTTAATATACCAAATTTCAATTTCTAGAAACAAACAATTGCAGTTACATTATTTTGCACAAATTGTCCTTAGGATTTTTCCGAGTGTAATCCATTAATTGGGAGGTATTTGGATGTTGTGCATATGAAGTATCTTGCACTTTGTTTGTTCTCGTCAGATATTTAGAGGCGTGAAAATTATCTTCGCATTCCCCACTCTTTTGAACGTCGACTTGTCCTTCACGACTGTGGTGTAATTATCTTTCTTGCAGGATGTGAGCTCTCAGCGTCAGGGACACACTGCTTGATGTTGCGAGCCTTTTTTTAACGTTACTTTCCTCACCTTTGAAGTAGTACTCATCCTTGGCGACTACCTCGACCAATGTGAATGTCGATTCTTGAGCGAGAGACTCGTTTAAGTGTCCCACCTTAAGTTCATTTTGGAACACCCCAACGAATATTTCTTAGTTCAGAGGGACGACCCTGGTGGTAGCTTCGTTGAAGAAGGAGAAGTAGTACCTCAACAATTCTGACAAACCTAGGTGAATATTAAATAGATTGGTGGTAGACATCTTCCAGTGGCATCTGGTGGCGAATTGGTGTACCAGCTTCCTTACCAGTTCTTGATAGCTGCTAATAGAGGAATGGTTAAGACCTATGTATCATGTGAGGGCAACATCCCAGAGAGTGCCAAACAACAACTCGCATTTTAGAGAGTTTGATCCTCCTAGGATAGTCATTTGCATGATTATGTAGTCTACATGCAAGTAAGAGTCGTTGCGTCCATCGAACTTAGACAAGGATGTTCGTTTGAGAGTGGTTGTCATTTTCCAACGTCCGGTTATTGCATCTTCGTTCATCTATGGTTATGCGCATCTCCTCCATGACAATGACATCACATGTACCATTGGTACCTTCGAGCCTAGGAGATGCAACTCTCCTATTGACCATGGTCGAAGATGGCTAGGTGTAGGAATTGAAGATACAGAGGAAAGAGTGATAGTGATTAAAAAGAGGTGTGACCCTAGAAGTTTTACCGGGGACTCCACGATGGACGACACTGTACAGATCAAAAAGTACATGTGTGCATATTTCCCATGCATGGGCAAAGAGACTTAGAGACCTTAGGTGGTGTATAACACGTTTTTACAGTGATGGCTTGCTCACAAAGGCGAAAAGTCCTATACGGTGGTGTTTTGACTATATTTAAGAGACAAGTGCACGTGAGGTGAGAGACCTTGTTGGTGGTCGGTGCTACTTGATCGCATTTTAGAGAGTTTGATCCTCCTAGGATAGTCATCTGCATGTTTATTGAGGCTACCTGCAAGTAAGGGTCGCTGCGTCCATCGAACTTAGACAAGGATGTTCGTTTGAAAGTGGTTGTCATCTTCCAATGTCCGGTTATTGCATCTTCGTTCATCTATGGTTATGCGCATCTCCGCCATGGCAATGACATCACATGTACCATTGGTACCTTCGAGCCTAGGGGATGCAACTCTCCTATTGACCATGGCCGAAGATGGCTAGTGTAGGAATTAAGGATATGTAGGAAAGAGTGATGGTGATTAAAAAGAGGTGTGACCCTAGTTAGTTTTACCGGGGACTCCACGATGAACGACATTGTACTAATCAAAAAGTACATGTGTGCATATTTCCCCTGCAAGGGCAAGGACACTCAGAGACCTTAGGTGGTGTATAATACGTTTTCACGGTGATGGCTTGCTCACAAAGGCAAAAAGTCCTATATGGTGGTGTTTTGACTATATTTAAGAGACAAGTGCACGTGAGGTGAGAGACCTTGTTGGTGGTCGGTGCTACTTGATCGCATTTTAGAGAGTTTGATCCTCCTAGGATAGTCATCTGCATGTTTATTGAGGCTACCTGCAAGTAAGGGTCGCTGCGTCCATCGAACTTAGACAAGGATGTTCGTTTGAAAGTGGTTGTCATCTTCCAATGTCCGGTTATTGCATCTTCGTTCATCTATGGTTATGCGCATCTCCGTCATGGCAATGACATCACATGTACCATTGGTACCTTCGAGCCTAGGGGATGTAACTCTCCTATTGACCATGGTCGAAAATGGCTAGGTGTAGGAATTAAGGATATAGAGGAAAGAGTGATGGTGATTAAAAAGATGTGTGACCCTAGTTAGTTTTACCGGGGACTCCACGATGGACGACATTGTACTAATCAAAAAGTACATGTGTGCATATTTCCCCTGCAAGGGCAAGGACACTCAGAGACCTTAAGTGGTGTATAATACGTTTTCACGGTGATGGCTTGCTCACATAGGCGGGAAGTCCTATACGGTGGTGTTTTGACTATATTTAAGAGACAAGTGCACGTGAGGTGAGAGACCTTGTTGGTGGTCGATGCTACTTGATCGCATACAGGCGGTTAGATTAGTCGCGTATGTTAAGATGTTACCAAGCGTGGTACTCTTTGAGTCGTGGAGAATTGAATGACTTAGAGTCTGTCCTTTTTCCCTTGAGGGGTGAAATATTTATATACGCCCCTTTGGGCCTAGGATTTTTGCCTCTTTTCATCGTCTTAACAACTCTCCTCTTACTAGGGGAGCTAGTTGACCACCTATCTTGTAAGATTTAGTAGGGACTCTTTCTTCCTTGACTCTCACATTTGCGGCGGCCTCTAGGACAATCTCTTAGAATATGCCCGGGCAGCCTAATCATGGGGTGAGGGCGCCCTAACCTCTAGTCTAGAATTTTTACAAATATAACACTACAATATTCATCTGGTACAAACACATAGATGCGAAATATCACTTTCTTTGATATATTACAAGAGAATAAATGGTTGAATTGATTCGCTGTAGCTCACAAGATCAACTTCTTTCAGATATCATGACCAATTCTTTAAAGATTGAGACATTTTGCAACTAATGGAAAAATTTAGTATATGTGATTTGTCAAATTTAAATTGTCTTGATTGTTTATTATGTTAAACTGAATTATTAAGTGCTTCTTGTGTAGTAATGTTCAATTTAGAAAAAAAATGGTTAGGATTAAAGTATGTTAGTTAGTTGCTTGTTTGTGGAGTAACTACTTTCTTATGATGCAAGCTAATAGCTAATATTAAGTTAAGTTTTAGTCTTTCTGATAACAATTTATAAGTACTACATGTATACAATATGCACGACCCTAAGCAATGAAATTAAAGACTTTAGAATGACATTGTGCTCCATCTATATCACTTAAATTGAGAAAGAATTTGTTTGAAAAGTCAAGTGTGAGGTATTAAACAAAATAAATAATATATGAAAATATGAAATAAGTGAGTAATGCACAATGTCTTAAAGGACAAGCTATGTTGGTTGGTGTTGATTCAAGTATTATGTGAGAGACTTATAACCTAAGATCTGATAAACAAATCATTACTTGATATTATGTCTGAACAAAATTATGAACTTGCTGATACAACAACATTTGATTCTCTCTTTTTAATCTCAATTCACTTAAGATGACCAAATCTTACAAGTTGAGTTGAAGTAATATGTAATTACAAGTTCAAATACATTTAGTTCAATTTGCACTAAAAAAATTTAGTTTGCTCGCTTATGAGGATGACTTTGGGAGTACTTTTGAACATAACTCGGTAGCAATAATTAAAGAATCGAAAAAAATCAGAACAGAATATTCTATTCCAAGAGTTTAACTAGATGAATCAAAGGAATGAAGAACTTGCTCTAACATGATTCTCTTATCTGGATCAAGAGGGCTCTCTGGATTATCAGAGTGAACGATATTTAGAAGATAGAGCTTCCTTGAAGCCACAAATGCTGCAGTAAAAATCCTTTTCAAACCTCCTCTAGTACTATCAATCTTGTACTCAAACTCATAAACTTGCAAACCTCCCTCCCCTGATCTTTCTTCAACTGCAACTATCTCAGCTTCATTTGTACTTTCCTGAACATCGAGGCAATGTACAATAACATAGATAAGTCTATCAATGCACCATTCTTAACACACAAAGAAAGACATGTAGGAGAAACAAACCTTCTTGTGTTTACTAATCTTACTTGTTAACCTATATCATGAAGAGCAGAAAGAAAAAGCAACAAGAATGTATGTATACCTTGCGTCTTTCAGCTTGTAAAAGCTTATCAGCAACAAATTGAGGAGTCCCAAAATCTGGAAGAGTTGAAAGACGAACTGGGTTTACCACAACACCAATATTGTTACTTCCCATATTGGGTTCTTGAAACAAGACTGTAGCACCAGCTTTATCAACCTGTTACAGCCACATCAATTACTATAAAAGATTGTTCTTTTATGAGAAAAACACAGTGAATTGTTGAGAATACCTTAGTCCAAGAAGAGGGTGTAAGAAGAGTGAAACCTTCTTTGGAATCAGTATATCTCTGAAGGTCAGAAGGAATTTCTTGTTGTGCTAACAAGAGTGTATTAGGCAAGACGGTCCATAGAAAGGGTGAAAGCAAAATGAGTTTCCTCTTGGTGAAACAGGGCGTGTCTGTATGGGAATGGTGAATGCAAGTGGGTGAAGTTGAGCTGGGGGTTGAAATTGCGGAAGAAGAAGCATGAATGAGTTGAGATTGTTTGTGGAAGAGGGTTGTGGTGTGTGAAAGGGTAGAGAAACTTTTCAAAGCCATTTTGGAAAGGCAAGGATCTCTTTCCTACTCGTAAGCACAAGAGGTGACAACGTTGGTGGGTGTTCCTTCGCTTAATCGTTATCCAGTTACTACTTAACTTGCTTTTCGACTTTTAAAAATTTATTCAAAAATTTCTGAAAATGGATAATAATTATAGATTCTTCGGTAAAATAACTTTTAAATACATTTTCATCCTCTATTTTCAAGTTTTTGTTCCGCTATTTTAAAAGATAATTTTATGATCCCTTTCAATTTTGTATAAGTGGCATGATGAAAAACTTATTTTTAATTACATAGCATCTAGATAAATATATTAATACATATTTTTAATTAATTATTTATTTTTATATAAATACATTTAGTTAAATATACTAATGAAAAAAAAGTTAATTTATTTTTAATTATAATTAATTAATTTAATTATTTTTATAAATACATTTTGAAATTAATTATTTGTAATTATAATTAATTTATTTTAATTACTTTTATAAATACATTTTGAAGTTAATTTATTTGTAATTATAATTAGTTTATTTAATTATTTTTATTAATACATTTTGGAATTTTGAAATTAATATATTAGTTTATTTAATTATTTTTATATACATCCGGGTTTTTATAGATTTTTATAAATATATTTTAGAATTTTAAAATTAATTATATTTGTAATATGAGATTCTAAATGATTTTAGTTTTTATGCAGGCGCAACTAATCAAGAATATTTTAAGAACATTACAGATTTGATTTGGCTTCATAAAAAGGATCTTTGAGAATTTTTTAGGAAATTTTGAAGATTGGTTTAAACTTTTGTATAAGATTTTGCTACTAATTTAAAATTAGAAGATTGGATTTTATTGAAGAGTCAAAGCTCATACTACAAGAGTCTACATATAAGGACTTGCTAAACTTAAAAATAGCAAGCATTCAACAACAAAATTTGTGGGTGCATAATATAAGGGTTTAGGATTTTGAGAGTATTTTAGGTGTGTTGTTTGTTTTTGTGTGTCACCCATGTATATTTTGATATATTTAGGTAGATTGATTGTTCATTATTACTTGCCCATCACTCATGTGTTTTTAAGCAAACAATTGATTGTGTGTCAAGTTATTGTTCTTAGTTAAAAGCTTTTGAGCAAAAATAAGTATTGTAATAGAAGTGTGTTCTACTATTTTTGTTTTTGTCACTAAGGTGAAAATGAAAGGGAGATCTCATATCTAGAAAGTTTATAGGTAGAAGTAACACAAGATAATGATTAGGTGATAAGTTGTAAACTGAGGTTGTTTAGCTTTGAACTAATACTATTATAGTGGATTTCCTTCCTGACTTGATTTCTTCCAGAGTAGGTGAGTTGCATCAAGTTGGGTTAAGAATTGATTGTATCTTTTACCTTATGCAAAATTTACTTCTGCATAGTTATTATTTTGGGAAAAAAAATTTCTGTCGACGGATGATGTCATAACATTTGTCTTGATATTGTGTTTGGGTGTTGAGACGTCAGTCTTGACATCTATTTTAAAGTGGTAGAATTTCACGGCTAATGTTCGAGCTTTGAAGGGAGTGTTGATGTTTTTTATGCTATTTTGAGTTTAAAAGTTAACTTTCAAAAGCATGTCGTTTGGGTTCAACTTTCAGAATCATGGTTGCATGAGGCATCGAGTGTTATGAATTGAAAGCACACTTGTCTACCTTTTTGTATGTGGGCCAACCTATTGGTGGAGATTCTACTATTCTAAAAAGCTTAATTTATGATATTTGTTGATTGACCGTATTAAAAGAAGGTTGTCGGGGTGGAATAATCGCTTTCTCTCTCTACGGGGGTCGTCTAATTCTTATAAAAAATACACATTTTCCATTTATGTCTACTTTCTTACTTCAAGGTGCTCTCATGTATCATATCTTCTCTTGGACATATTTTTAGTTTTTTTTTTGTGTGGTGAGATAGTGAGAAAAACTTTGTGGAGCAATTGGGCTACTATTTCTTTGGAAAAAAAAATTAAGGTCTAGGAATTAGGAGGTTGAACGAGTTTAACTTAGCATTACTCATTAAATGGTGTTGGAGGATTTTAAATGAGACATGAAGTTTGTGATATAGGATTCTGAGTGCTTGATATGGAGAAAAGGGATGCGATTTTGTTTTGGGGGTAGTAATGGATCTGTTTGGTGGAGGATTTTGAAGAAAAAAATAAGGTAAGGGTGTTAGTTTGGTTGATGAATGGTGGTTGAATGATAACATTGATCAGAGAATATGAGGCATGTATTATACTCTGTTCTGGATAGATCCTTGGCAGGATGTTATGCCTTTGAATGATAGATTTAGTAGGTTGTTTGATTTAGCAGAGAATAAAAGGGCAATAGTAGAAGTAATGAACGAATTAGAGTGGAAGGAGAGTGAAGAGACGTGGAAGTGATGTATGAGGTTGTTTGTTTGGGATGAGGAGTTGGTGGGAGAGTGTAGTGAGAGGTAAACCTTATTTGTTTTGTAGGTGAAAGTAGAAGATGATTGGGCGTGGAGTTTACACCCCTCTTCTTGCTACGCGGTTAACAATGCTTATAGATATATGTATTAAGTTGATATCGTCATCAACCGGGCTAATTTTTCATTTTTATGTTTGAAGATTATATCACATATATGATTAGGTGGCTGATTCATGTTACAAATGATCATATATGTGTGGCAAATTGTGGCGTGGCTGAAGACATAGATCATTTGTCTATAACATGTGATTTTTTTGGTGGACTATGGACTATTTTTAATCGATTAGGTTTCTCAACGACATTTCAAGGAAATGTTTTGAACCATTGTTTGTAGCTTGGTGGATTCTCGAAAAATAATTAGTTGGTTTCTAACACTATTTAGTTGGTTATGGTTTGGATTTGAAAAGAGAGAGATATATATTTTCAATAATAAAACATAACAGTTGCATGCATTATATGAAAGAATAAAACTTTATTTGTTTTACAGGTTAAAGTCGAAATATGTTACTTTCGATTATGATTATCAATTATGGAGGGTAAATCATTTATCTTGTTTATCAAGTGTTATGTAGTCCGCTATTTGCTAGTTTATCAATTTTTGAATTGTAATTTTAGACTCTTATCATTTTTGGTACAGTTAATTAAAATAACTTAAAAATAAAATAATTTTTAAAAAATGTAATATTAAAAAATAGAATTGAAGATTTTAGTTTTTAAAAAAAACAAAAACATAACACTATAAAAACCAATTTTAAAAGAACTGAAACAAAGTGATCTAAATACATTTTCGGGTAGTATTGTAAAAAAAAAAAAATCATTTTCCAAAGTTTTGTCTAAAAACAAATAATTGTTGTGAAACCATGAAATAGGCGGCAGAAAAGTGTGTAACGTGGAAGAGTGGGTGAAATAGCAATGAACCGATAAAGAAAAGCAAAGAGGCGACGATTGTACCGATGACAGCGCGCAGAGTGATCTTCTCCATCCCATTGAATCGAAATTGAAATTTATTTATTTTCAATGTCACCCTCCACCTCTCTCACAGTAAGTTAATTTGATTGCAAATTCTATTCAACAATTACGAATCATTCACTTCCATTATCTCTTTCTTTTAATTCTAAACATCGCAGTCTCTTGTGTTGGCCTCTAAACTTCTACCGACAACCGGAGGGAGTTTCATATCATTCAAGGGTTGTGTGAGGTTTGTTCAAACTTCGTGTAGAATATCCGCACCCGGAACGTTCCCGATTGTAAATGATGAAAAAGAACGGTCTAATGATGTCTTAAGGGATAGGAAGGTAGTTCCTGATGCAGATCCTCCTAGTGCCAAACATGTTGAGCTTCTGTATCAATTTTTTGAAAAAAGGTTCAGTTACAGTGGTTTGGTAGTTTACATTTTCAGAAATCAGAATGAAACAGATATCTAACTGAATTTCAGTTTTTATGTATAGTACCAAGCTCATAGTATTGACTGGAGCAGGAATCAGTACAGAGTGTGGTATCCCTGACTATAGAAGGTTCTGCCTTTTTCTACCTTGTAAATGTTTGACATTACTGACATATTTGTAGTAAAGCAACCTATAAATTTTGTTTATATATCATTCTTAAATTGACGGCAGCTATTGGTGGGAGGTCTACCATCCAATCGATGACTACTTACTAGTGCTAACTCTGTTGAAGTTGTGTTGGAGTCAGTGTCGTCAATAGCCAATGGCGGTCCATGGCGGTGAGCCAAACTCCCGCCATACCGGCTGCTTTGTGAAGCTTTTATAGTGGGTTATGGCAGAAAAACCTGCAATATCGGTCTATACCATTTGCGGAGAGCTCAAAAACCGCCATGAATATCTGCCATAGTGGATATTTGATAACACTTGTTGGAATCTCACATTGCTTAGGTTCCCGACCTGTTGGATACATAAATATGTGAGGACAACCTCACTCGTTGAGCTAACTTTTGAGAAGAGGTCCAAAAAAAAATCTGTACAAGAGAGGGCCTAAAAGAGAAAAGACTAACGAGACACTCTTAACACGTCTACGCAGTCAAGCCCCTAACTTATCATCAGCTAAAATTACATTCAACTCATTTGACACGAGATTCGGAAGAATGAGGAGTACACTATTGTTCAAAGTAAGACTATAATTGGCTATCCAATTTGCTCAAGAATTTCCTTCATGCCAAGTATGGTTGAACTTGATGTGCCAATTCTTTTGAGCCATCCTTATTCTAAGAACTAAAGTTGGGAAGTTGTTATAGTTGGGCTAAAGTTAGTTTAGTTTATTTGTGTTTTATTATATATTCTCTTTGTAACCCTTATTTTTATAAGTTATGATATTCACATTGTTGAAACCCTCCTTTTCCTCTCTTCCCTACTTTGTTATCTCTATTGTTAACATGATATTATCTAACATAGCCACTATCATTTATGAGGATTGTTAACATGGTATTACCTAACACTATGATCAATGGTATTACCTAACATGACAGCATCTATAATCTTCATAAACAACAAGACATGTACTACTCCGTCCTTATTCATAAGCAAAGATTTCCTTTTCAGGTTCATTGAATAATGAATGTATTTGGTTTTTTATGTAGACCAGATACATTCATTATTCAATGAACCCAAAAAAAGAATCTTTGCTTATAAATCAGGCCGGAGTAGTACATGTCTTGTTGTTTATGAAGATTATAGATGCTGTCATGAACCAGATAGTATCCCAAAAGCTTAAGCTATAAAGCGAAGAAAGTGACTTTCTTGTTTTGTTTACATCTCTAACTTATGCTTCATACTTATGGAGTTTCACATCTTGAGAATATCGAATGACTTACTAAAATCTACTACCCTTGATGCTAGAATGTTAAATTTTTGTTCTGTTTTTGTTGTTCATCCATTTCACTAATAGCAATTCATTATTTATTTCAGCCCTAATGGAGCTTATAGTTCTGGTTTCAGACCAATAACCCACCAGGTGAGCTAAAGGCAAGTCAACCAGACTTGCTTCCTTTACTGTTTTGTGATGGTTCCTAAATACTATAGGAAACTATCACCAACAAAAAAAGTGATAGTTAAGGATAGGAAAACATAAATCTTGTGCATATAGATATTCTGCTACAATTGTTTTTTTTAATAGCTCGGAATTTCTTAAACACCTTAAATATCATGGCACAATGAAAAAAAACAGGAATTCGTGCCAAACATAGTCAAGAAAACTAAGGAAATCAAGGGTTGACTACATAATCTCAAACTTACGTTTTCAGTTCAACTTAGTATCTGAGTTTGAGTTCTCCTTTCTTTTGACATTATTTAAAAGGAATTTCTTCGTTCAAGCCGAGCCAGGAGGAGATATTGGGCTAGGAGCTATGCTGGATGGAGAAAATTTACTGCATCACAGCCATCTGCTGCTCATCGTGCTTTGGCAACCTTCGAGAAAGCTGGCCGAATTGATTTTATGATTACTCAAAATGTTGATAGGTATCTAGTTATTAATCAGTATCAACTAAACCTACTTAGAATGCTTCAGATTTTACATGTTAATACAAGCCTATCCTTGAATATTCTAATAGTTATATCTTATATTCAGGCTGCATCATAGAGCTGGTAGCAACCCATTAGAATTGCATGGGACTGTATACACTGTAATTTGTTTAGATTGTGGATATTCTCTTTGCCGGAGCTTATTTCAGGACCAATTGAAGGTCCTAAATCCAAAGGTCGGTAATTTGGGTTATTTTTATTGGGAGTTTGTGTTGTCAATGACCAAATGCTTAAGAAGCAATTTTTTATTTTTAAAATTGTTGATGAAATGAGATTGACAAACACAATCATGATATTGAAAAGATCTAATATGTTGTCATGTTGAGAGATTTAAAACATAGACGAGGGATAATGATTCTTGATGGGTGATAGTTGTCGTAGTACGAGTGTAAAAACTATTTGTTGATGGCTTATTTCGGTTGGTTTTACTCATAAAAGGTTTTAAATCTGCTGAAACAGAAGTCTTAGAATGTGAAAATGGAAACTGTTGGGTGTGGTCCATCTGGTGCATAACTTAGGGAGAACAGTGGTTCCATCAAATGGTTTATATTTACATGTTATCTGTGAATTGAAATTTGATTGTTTGGCAACTACATATATTAAATGGAAATTTGTGAAAAATATATGTATTAAAAGCCTAACATATATTTGGCCTATAAAAGCCTAACATATACTTTCTTAACTCAAAAAACCTTTTAAAAACCTTTTATTTTCTTGTATTTTTTAAGTCTATAAAGGTTGAGTGAGTGTACCATCTTTACCTTGCAAGCATTTATATAATTTGTAGTGCATATATTGAAACAATCTCAAGAGTTTTCTCAAAAAATATGTAAATAAATAAGAACAAAGAGGAATTTATTTTGTTTCTCTGTAAAAATCAAATTCTACAGCAGGAAATATGAAGGCAGAATTGATCCTTATGTAGGAAACCCGAATCTGCTTTTTTCTGACAGAAAGAAACAAATCTGTTAAGTGAAGAACAACAACAGCAACCAAGCCTTATCCCCACTAAGTGGGATCAGTTACATGTATCAAATTCCGCCATAATATTTTATCCAAGACCATTTTTCTCTTATAGTTTTTTTTTGCCTGCCTGTTAAGTAAACAACCTAGTCAATAAAAAACAAGCCGGAAATATCATCCTAGGATTTGATCGGATATTATATGGTGTTTCAACTGAAATTAGGAAAATATGACCTGCGTCTTGAGTATCAATTTGAAGGGAACATAAATTGCTTCATCGTTTACTAATGCTTTAGTTTATCAATTCATTTATGTATTAGTTGGAGTTTTTGTTTCTCAAACTATATGAATGCATAAATTTCTTCCAAGTTTGCCTTTACTGCTGAGTCTGATTTTTGGAACATTGGGTTCTAAACCAGTGGGCAGAAGCAATTGATAGTTTGGACCATGGAAACCCTGGGTCAGACAAAAGCTTTGGAATGAAACAAAGACCGGATGGTGATATTGAGATTGACGAAAAGTTTTGGGAGGAGGATTTTATCATCCCAACCTGCCAGAAGTGCAATGGTGTTCTCAAACCTGATGTAGGTCATCTTGCCTCTTTTAGTTGAAATATTTGTCGGTTACTTGTGTTGAGTGGATACTTTGAACCTGCTTATTTTGTACCAAATTATTCTTCTTCAATATTATCGCCTTGAATTTAGTGGTGACAAGATAAGTATAAGCTCTATTTATAATTTATAAATCTGAAAGAGTGAAGAATATACGAGCACCTGATTCCATCTCTTCTGTAGAAAGCCAAAGGGTAAAAAGAAGGAAAGTAATAATTTGGCCTGAAGTGTAGTGCGGCCGTGTAAACCTATTTATTTAGCTGCATTCCGGATGTTCTGACAACTGGTTGAGAATATATTAGGTTACAGGATTATCCTATGCAGATATTTTTCCTGGTCATTACAAATTAAGTTATTCTATGAGTGTATACATAAATATATCTGATCAAACTGTACCTTATATTGTTTGCATCTTGTGGGTTCTTGCTTAGGTAAATTAAATGTGAATTGCTTACAAAGTTTTCGTTGTTAATAATTATGAAGGTTGTCTTCTTTGGTGATAACGTTCCAAAGGACAGAGCTGATATGGCAATGGAAGCATCTAGGAGTTGTGATGCTTTTCTTGTACTAGGTTCGTCTGTGATGACCATGTCTGCTTTTCGACTTGTCAGGTATTTTCAAGATTATGTAGGCCTTTTCGTTAGTGTTTGGAATCGGAATGAACAGACTGCTTTGGAATTTTGAAAAAATGTATTCTTGGGCTTCAAGCCATGAAATATTTACTTAGTCTGTGATGAAATAACTGACGGCATATCTAGCATCACTCATTTCTAAATTTTATTTTCGCAGGGCAGCTCATGAAGCAGGTGCAGCAACTGCAATTGTCAATGTAGGTCTCACGCGTGCTGATGGTTTTGTGCCCTTGAAAATCAATGCGCGCCTGGGTGAGGTATGGTTTGAGGGCTGAGGTTGATCTTGACTGTAAATTCTGAAAATTGCATGTTTACTATCCCAAATTTAAAAACATGTTTTATTATGCAGATACTGCCAAGAGTACTTGACATGGGATCCATCAGCGTACCTGCTGTGTAACGATAATAGATCACAAGATGTACATAAGCTGTATTGTCCACTCTACCTTCTTAATCATTATATTATTCATGTAGTGCTTATTGAGTGCCAAATTCCGACCATAATCAACTTCAAATGAGAACACATTGGTGAAGGAATGTTAACTTCAATATTCATGAAGTGGCACTTTCAGAGTCTGTAAAAAGATGCAAGTTTTCAGAAATAATATCTGCTAGAGGTTATGCTTGTTAGTGCTGTTTTCATTGATTAAATAACTTCAACTCATTTGATTAACAGATATTACATTGTCATTAGTGACCCAAAAAGTAGTTCTAGATTCAGAAAATTGTATTTATCTTATTTGTCTCTTCAGTGATTGTAACTGAATGAAGAATTTAGTTAACATGGAAATAAAGTGATTGATATTCATGTTCTTGGTGGGATGCAGATTTTTTAAAAGCTTCTATTAGAAATTGTTGTATATTATTCCGACCATACTATTCATGTAGTGCTTGTTGAAAATAAAATGGGTAAAGAAAAGTTGACTGAAAGTTCACACGTTTTTTAGTAACAATAATATATTTATAAAAGAGGACTAACATCAAATTACAGGTAACACAAGGAATGTTAAACAGACCACGTCAACACACGCAAGTTAGAAGACAATCAAAAAACTTAGAAGGAACACACAGATAAAGATCCGAGCATCTAGATACATCACTCATATGATTCAAGCTAGATCTTAGAATACCAGGACTTTAATCAACAGATCAGAGGGCAGGGCAACTAATTAGAACTAAAATATTACAAACCACGGTCAACCTCAAAATCAAGATAAACTTTCAATGAGCTATTGATTTAGACAGTTAATACAGTTAATGGAGTTTTGAAGCCAAAAAAAACTCTTTTCCTCCTATTATTCACATATATGTTGATTCCCTTTTCTCCACCACAATTCTTCTTTGCACAAGATTTTGAGAACATTGCAGGTTATTTTGATTCTCCCTTGTTTATTTTCTTCAAAATCTTCTCAAAAGAAGGAAAAAAAAATCATTTTTCTCAATAGTGTGATGGCATCAACAATGAGTGTTGTTCCCAGTCCTTTCATATGTCCTCACTGCTCAAATAATTTATAACATTATTGTTATTGCTTTTATTTCAAGCATAAGTTTTCTTGTCAAAGGTTTTCAAGATATGGTGGTTTGAAATTCTCCACTATTAAGGCATTCCATATTTCTTTGCATAGTGGTTCAGGGATCCTTCAACGTATGGTTATATTTGCCTCCATGGGGATGTCTCAATCCCCTCCCAAGCAAAAAAAGATGAAAATTTTCAAGATAAGTCATAAGTGAGAATAACAAAACTACAAACTAACTGATCAACACTTTACATATGCATTGATGAGAATTAAAGTTCAGACCTTGACACACATTCATGATTCATCCAGCAGAAAACAAAATCCAGAGGTTTCCATGCTTACCTAATACTAGGATAATACTACATCATATCACCATGTCTAATACTTGTAATGATTCAAAAAAAAAAAAACTAAAGAAACCCATAGGTAATTTTTGACCAGGTAATTCCACTTGGTACAACTTCCTAAGACTTGTCATCAACAGCCTGGTCAATCGCTTCAATATGATCACGAAGCACATTCCACTGCACAAAAAGAAGAGACAGACAATTAGTGAATGATGGGTTCCAAATCTATAGGCGAAAATATAGAAATTCAATAAAGTTACGACATACCTGCTCAATGGACAGAGAGATACCTGAAAACAAGTAATACATATGTCATTGTAACTTCTTTACATCAATTTAACAGCAACCACCAAGCATTATCCAACTTTGTATTATAGACAAAGAACTCTATTAATTAAGAACACAATTTTCAGCAGACATACCGAAGACAACAAAATCTATTCAGATACACTAATTGATCCAAACTGGAACCTTTTCATGCAATCCAAATAAATTCCAACATCATATGTAACCCAATACCACAAAGATTTGTCAAAAGTCAGACAGACAAACAGACATGCAAGACAACAACACACATAAATTTGCAACACAAATGTAGTTCACAAAACCAGCATACTTGACAAATTGATCACAAACAAGTTGTATAGCTGATTTAACAGAAAAATGAGAGAGGGTGAGATGAGTGAAATACCTTTTTTGCCAGGCAATTCCTTTCCATCTTTGTTGTAAAACTCACGAATGTCGACCCAAACCTTACCCTGCCATATCCTCACAGTAACCTTCCTGTTCTTCCCTATCTGCGTCAAACGAAATAAAAAATAAATAAACAAAACCCTAGAAATGGAATTAGGGTTTTTGAGAAGCAAACCTCACAGATGGTGATGGTATCAGCGTCATCGTTGGAGTCTTTCTTTTGGGTCTTTTTGGGAGGCGCGTGGCCTTCAGAGTCGCCATCGGAAGCTTGGTCCTGCTCCTCGCGCTTCTTGCCCTTACCAGTTGAAGACATTTCTCGAAAGTTGTGAGAGTTTGTTTCGCTGTGAGATAATGAATTTGAAGAGACGGAAGCAAATATATACAAGAAAATTAAAAGTGAGAGAGTGGAAAAATTAAAACCTAGAAACGTTTTTGGCGCCCAAATGGAAGTGCAATAGAATAGAGTTTAGCCTTGAGTCAATCACAGAGTTAGGCACACCTTTTCCGTTTCAGCAATAATAATGTGTGTTCCAAAAAAAATAAACTTTGAAGTATATCCATTCAATTTGATGTTTTAAAATATTAAATATTATTTTATTATATTTTAATTATAGTATCATTAACATGTGTCTTAAGGGCACATATTGTTGGTGCAAGGTGATGAAAGTGGAAGAAGAAGAGAGAAATAATAAATGATAAAGATGACTGCAACTTACAACTGATTGGTAAGATGCCACGTTGGCCTATAAATGAGATAGCCTCACAGCTAAGTTGTCTCTAAGTACTATAACTTTACACTTAAGTTATCTCTAAATACTTCACACTTAAGTTTTCTCTAAGAAAAACAAATACTAAATTATCCTCCAGAAGTTCAATTTCCTCTGGACAAAATATCATAAGCTTCTGCTTCTGAGCCTCAGAACTTCTGACTGACCCTCAGAAGTTCTGAATATGAATTACTTCCAACACCATCCCGTAATTCGTATTCAGCTAGTCAAAATCTACAACACCAATTCCATCCCTCAAACGGATAAGGTGTTAAGTCTTGATATCCTTCATCAGAACTTCTCCAAGTTTCTTTTGGTTGCTACATTGTGAAACTTCCAATACTTCATTCAGAAATGAAGATTTCCCCTTGAAAACCAATCTGGCGCTGAAGGTTTTCTTCTCCCTTGGAAGACCAGTTAACTTCCAAGTCTTGTTTCCTTCAGAAACCTCAAGTTCTTCTTTCATGGCCTTCAACCACACTTTCTTCTTTAGAACTTCTCCAATACTCATTTGTTCAGAATCTCCTTCCGATTTTGGAACCATATCACCTTCTGGACTTTCTTCAGAAGTTTTACTTCCACCAGAAGTTCCACCTTTGTTAACTTCTGGACCTTGTCCAGAACCATCACCTTCTGGACTTTCTTCAGAAGTTTTACTTCCACCAGAAGTTCCACCTTTTTTAACTTCTGGACCTTGTCCAGAACCACCACCTTCAGAAGTTGGATTGCCTTCAGAAGCGCTTTCTTCAAAAGTTCCACCTTCAGAATCATGACCACCAAAAATTTGATCACCTCCAGATGCTTGTCCTTCAGAACCTACGTCTTCAGAGTTTTCCCTTCCAGAAGCATGATCACCACTAGATTCATGATCATCATCAAAACCTGGATCAGAATCAGATTCATTATCTGACTCATCTTTAGAGTCACCAGAAGATTCATCGTCTTTTGACTCTAACTCTTCTTTAGAACTTTCAAGTTCTGACTCATCTTCAAAAGCATAATCTCTTTGAGATTCTAACTCATCTTCTGATTCTTCTTCAGAAGTTTCAACTTCTGACTCTTCTTCACAAACCTCAGATTCTGACTCATCTTCAGAATCTTCTATGTTATTTTCTAATTTTGGCTCATAAAGAAACACTTCTTCAAAATCAAAATATTTAGAGTCATCTTCAAGTTCTGACTTTTCAATGTCATTTTCTGATTCTGACTCATAAAGAAACACTCCTTCTGAATCAGAATATTCAGAGTCATAGTCAGAAGTTTCAGCTTCTGACTCTTCTTCATCCTCTTCAGATTCAAAAAATGACAACCTCACAGGTTCCTCGTCAGATTCATAAGCCACCAATAGCACAGGTTCATCATTTGAATCTCCTATAGCTATTTTTGCTTCTTCTTTGTTTGACCAACAATCTCTAGCAAAGTGGCCAAACTGCTTACAATAGTAACACTGAACCATTCATTCGTCATACTTCTCCTTTCCCTTCTGATGTTTCTCATCAGAATAGAAGGCTTTTGACATCTACGACCTACCATATTTTTTAGCTTTTGGTCCTTCTTGACAAAAGAAGCCTTCAGAGTTTGCTCAACTTCCCTCTCAGAAGTTCTCTCAGTCAGACGCAACTCTTGTGCTTCTAGATTGCTTTGCAACTCTTCTATTCTCATGGTTTCCATATTTTTAGAATGTTCAATAGAAACAACAATGTAATCAAACTGAGGAGTAAGCAATCTCAAAAATTTCTCTATGATTACTTGTTCACAAAGTGTTTCTCCACAAGCTTTCATTTCATTAGTGATTAAAATCACTCTGGAAATGTACTCAAAAACTTTTTCACTGTTCTTCATGTTAAGATTTTCATATTGCTTTCGCATGGATGGAAGCTTCACCTTCTTCACTGATGCGTCACCGCCGTAACATCTCACCAGTATATCCCATGCCTCCTTCGACGTCATCGAATCAACAATCTTCTCAAACACGTTTTCATCCACACACTGATGAATATAGAACAGAGCTTTTTGGTCCTTCTTCCGCATACCTCTTTCTTCAGTTTTCGGTTCTTTTATAACATCTATTGCTACTGAAGCATAACCATCTGTTGCCAGCTCAAGAACATCTTGAGCACCAAACAGAACTCGCATCTGTATCATCCATCTCTTTCAGTTTTTACCATTAAAAACTGAAAGTTTAGTGTTCAAACTACTGCTTCCACTCATCTTAAACCTTGCAAAAAATATTTCTTACAAATTTTAGTTTTCACTCAGTGTTTCCCAAAATCCACAAAATCAATATGATCTTGTTTAAACACATAACTCACAGTTACTCGTGTTTTCCAAGAATTTTAAAAACAACCAAGAGTTCTAGATACCAATTGTTGGTGCAAGGTGATGAAAGTGGAAGAAGAAGAGAGAAATAATAAATGATAAAGATGGTTGCAACTTGCAACTGATTAGTAAAAGGAATTGGATTAATTTTATTGAAGCATAGGAACACTTATTTATACATAAAACTAGCAAGTGAAAAGATGTCACGTAGGGCTATAAAGGAGATAACCTCACAACTAAATTGTCTCTAAGTACTATAACTTTACCCTTAAGTTATCTCTAAATACTTCACACTTAAGTTATCTCTAAGAAAAACAAATACTAAATTATCCTCCAGAAGTTCAATTCCTTCTGGACAAAATATCAGAAGCAAGCGAGCATCAGAACTTCTGAAAAGTTCTGAATATGAATTACTTCCGACACATATTAGCATCATCATCAAAAAAATAGGATTCTTAGCAACACTCTTACTTGAACACTCTTATTGATTAAAATATGCGTGAGTCATTCACTTCAAAAATATATCTCACATAAAGTGATAGCAATACACTTCAAAAATATATCTCACATAAAGTGATAGCAATAAAAAGTGGGTATTTAAAAGAATGTTAAAAAGAATAAGTTTCATAATATTTCTCAACAAAAAAAAAAAGTGTATTAAAATAATATATTTTGGAAAACACTACTAAACCTCTCTTTAATCAATCAAGTATAATTTAACTTGATTTCAAAGGCAATTTGGTTTGATTTATAGAAGTTTTGTAATTAATTTAGAATGACACACATTGCTTGCTGAAATATTAAAATCACATTGGTTCCAACGAATTCCGTTTATCAGAATTGTTGATTCTCCTACCTTCACTCTTTTTATGTCATTCATTTCTTTAAAATCTTTCATTTCTTCATTCCTCTAAAATGGTCTATTTAATTTTTCAAATCCTTAAGTATGGTCAAGATACATGTTGCTTCCCTAGTGGTGGTAGGGTGGCTGAGACGATAGAGATGGATGACAAAGAATGAGATGGTTGTTGGTGAGATACGTGGTTGTAGCTGTTGTGTTTCTCTTTTCTTTTTTATTTATATTGATGGTGTTCGATCTGTTTGTGGAGGTTTGAAGGCGACACCATGAAAGTTATCTGAAGAGGAATTTAGCATGGTAGTGAAAATGATGGAATTGAGTTGTAGGAGAAGAAATTTTAAAAAGAACTCTACATCTCTTTTTTTTTACTACTTTTGTGTACAAGATGAATTGTTTTTTTATAGAGACCTTAGTTGTTAGTGTTTAGTCTTTTTCTTGAATTGCGTTTCTCCAGTATTTTCCTCGTGTGTGTTTTAATTTATGTGTCTCTATTTTCGCATTTTAGTTTTATGGCCATGACTATCATTCTTAAATTGATGTTTGATAAATACATAATATTCTTAACGGGAAAAAGAATCTTTTCATTTGAAGCTTTGATAGCTCCTCCACCCATCCTGCAAAGAGTACTTTGATTAATCCAATTGAAGTTTATCATCTGTGATATGACTCAAATCCAACAATAGGTTTCCAATTTGTTTGTATTTTTTGTCTTTTGAATCAGTGTTTTACAAATCTTTTGCTAAATCGTTTGATTATGTTATTACTCTCTTCTTTCTCGCAGTGATTCGTGATGATGGCTACTATGAAAGAAATGACTCTTTTTGTTTCATCTCCTTCATATTTGTCATATATTATAATTGGATGATGGTGACTGATTCATTTTGCCTTTTTTTCAGTCTGTACATATGTGGATGTAATACCGTATCAGATATAAAATCTGGTGTTTGTTTTACTTCAGCTGATATTGAATTTGATATCGTTATTGAAAGTGTTGATGTAAGTTATCAACTAATTATTTTTTTTCATGGTGTTAATTCATCAAAGTTTTAATAAGAGATAATGTTGATTATAACACCTCGCAATTTTATTATTTGTTTTCTTGATAAAATTGTGCAATTTTTTGTGTGTTGTGGTGTTTGTGTTAAGGGAGACACAAGGTGGTGGGAGAAGTAATGGTTGTTATTATTAACAGAAATGCTATCTGTACACTAGAGTCGTCCACTATACTGTATAAAGTTTTTTTCATTTATACTGTGATAAACTAATAAAATAATATGAAACATTTTGTCAAAGGCACGTGGGTCATAGTTAAACTTTTAACCACATCTTCAAGTTCTACAAATGACACTCTATTTTCAAATCAACCGACTTCGAGTTTCTGACTCTCTGAAGTTCCAACTGACTCTCTTGAAGTCAACTTGACTCCTCTTCAGAAGTCTCAACTTCTGACTCCTCTTCAAAAGTATCAACTTTTGACTTCAAAGTTTGAGTTAAGACTTAGAGAGTCGAGTTGCGACTTGAGGAGTCGAGATGGACTTCAAAGGAGTCAGTTCCTCTTCAGTTTCAACCGACTCGTCTTCGAAGTTATACACATCGAGTTCGTTGAAACTTACTCCAATCCCAAACTTCTGACTCTTTCACAACAACGTCTCTTTTGATTTCAACTTTGTTGGTTTCTGGACAATAGAGCTTATATGCACTGTCTTGTGGTACCCACGATAACATTACCTTCAATCATCCAAAACGTCTTCTAGCTTGGGCGTGTTTGTAACATACATAACCAAACTCTCTCGGATGACCAACACTTTGCTTATCTCGGTCCACTTCTAAAGGAACAATTTCCTCCGACTTTTTGTTGGACATTTGTTCGAACATATCTTGATGTGACGACCTTAACATATGAGGTAGCTTCTTTCTTTGGTACTTGGACATATCAAACAAAGTTTTGTTTCTTCTCTCAAGACCATTGAGGAGTATACGATAACCTCATGTTCTATTCCATTCTCCTCACGTTCAAACTCGTATAGTTATACTCACCTCCACCATTTGTTCTCATAATCTTCATCTTCTGACCACTCTGCTTCTCAGCCTTCACCTTGAACTTCTGAAACTCAATAAACACTTAACATCACACATCACCAAACATCCTTGAATCTATCATATAAGAAAATTAAGTGTTCTTAAAAACACCTAATTACCCTTACCCTTTTTATTCCATAATCTTCCACGTGGATAAAAAGGGTAATTAGGGGTTTTTAAAAACACCTAATTTTCTTATAATATAGATTTAGGCCAATATTTTCACTACCAAGTAACTGAATGAATCACTCACCGACAATTATTTAGCAACAAATATCTTCCGTTTCGCCCTCTGATTGCATTGTCGTCATCATCATCAATCCACTCATTCCCTTTATTTCCAGATTCGTTTCCACCAAAATGGATTCATCGGCATTGCTGTATAACCAGCTCAAGGTTCGTGATTTCTTTCTGATTATGAGTTTATGGAATGTGAAATTTCGTGGGTCGTAGTCAAAATGGGTTTTTTATGTTTTTACATCTGATGGGTTGTGTTTGTTTGAATCCACTAGGCTGCAGACCCGTTCTTCCTGTTAGCAGGTCCCAATGTGATTGAATCAGAGGAACACATTATGCGGATGGCTAAACACATCAAAACTATTTCATCTAAGTATGTTATTTCTACAAGTTTTCTATATTATCAGCATTCGAAATGTTATATGATAACTGCTTGAGTTTAGATGTCATAATCTTTAACATGAAAAGTACAAGGTTGCATGGTAGTTGGTTTTATCTTTAGTGACAGCTAACATGATCTTTGACTACATATATGTAATGTATCTTTCAGATTTGGAATTCCCTTGGTTTTCAAATCAAGCTTTGACAAAGCTAATCGGACTTCTTCAAAATCATTTCGTGGCCCTGGGATGGTTGAGGGATTGAAGGTTCATATTTCTAATACTTAATTGCTATCACATTACTTTTTTGTATTTTAAATGAAATTTCTTCTTAATTATGTCTAAATCACAAAACTCTCTTATCACGGTTAAATGAATTTTCTTCTTTACTTTTGCTTTTTTTTCCATCAGATACTTGAGAAGGTTAAAATAGCTTACGACCTCCCTATAGTGACAGATGTGCATGAGGCCAGCCAGGTAAAAGTCATTTTAATTTTCCAAAATATAAGATTGTTGGTTTCACATTTTGTGTGTCTGCTTTGTAGAATTCATATTCCTAGCATTGTTTTACTTGTCAAGACTCCCATATAGTAGTATTTTTGGCTAACAAATCTGACTTGTTTGGTCTTAGTTATCCGTTATTGAAGGGATATCATTACGTATTTGCTACATAGATAAAATTAAATGAAATACTTGATACCTAGACTCGAAATACTTATATGTTTTTTCCTCGCATACATGTAAGTACTCGAAATACTTATATGTTTTTTCCTTGCATACATGTAAGTACTCGAAATACTTATATGTTTTTTCCTCGCATACATGTAAGTACTCGAAATACTTATATGTTTAGCATGCATGTAAGTACTGAGTAGATGAATAACCAAAGGAATCTGTCTATATCGGACAATAACTAGAAAGGGATTTTAATGGAAAAAGTGATAATCACATAAAAGAGGACTCACAAATGATAGGAATGTTGTATTATTCAACGATGGATGAACTCAGCTAGGAATGGAAGATCCTAAGCTTTCAAAAGCAATGCTCCTACAGAGAATCTAGAGCTCTCTATCCAAACATCAACTAACTTCTGGATACTATCTCTCCCCGCCCTTCACCCCTTACATAAGGCACACCCCTACAACTCAGTCTCATTCGGTTACAACACTGTTGACAACAGCTGTCAGCTATTATTCTCTCTGGCTCTCTGCCTTTCGTGCCCTTCCTCACATACACCCTTCACACCTTGGATTTAACATCAGCACAACCATCTAGTCCCAATTCCCTTTGTGTGTTTCCTGACTTTCTTTCATACCTGAATGATGCGAATTAACTTGACATCTCAGTGAACCTCTTCAATAATGTTTTACTCCCCTCTCAGACTGGTTTGGAATCACTGCACGTATTTCCAATCGTTTGTTACACCCTTGATAAGGCATCACCTCCTCTGTTCTCCAAGCCTGGCTAATATCAAAACGGTATTCCAGCAGCCTTGCTGCCCAGTTCTGCCGGTCTGGAGTAATAGCTAGTGTGAGGAGTTGTTTCAAGCTTTTATGGTCAGTGCATACCGTAAGTTTTCTTCCTAAGAGTTAAAGACACCAATGTTGAATAGCTTGCGTCTCAGCCACCGCCATCAATTCTCTCTCATAAGTCAACTTAGTGAAGTTTCTCTCTCTCAATGCTTTACAGAAATAGGCCACTGGTTTGCCTTGTGTACCATAACTGCACCAACCCCAACTCCGGAAGCACCACTGTATAAAATATTCTTGTGTGAAATCGAGCAAACCAGGCACAGGTGCCGAAGTAAGCTTTTGTTTTAACACCCCCATCTAGTCCCACTTCCCTATCAGACTTTGCTTGAATATACCATTGGTTTACAATTATTTCAAGTGTTGGCTTGGTTAACTTATCGTCGCTTGTATTTTCTATTAGAGAAAACCCAAATCTCACATTGATTAGAGATAAGACACGGATAAAGTTTATAAAGAGAGACACCCCTCACCTTACAAGTCAGTTTGTAAGGATGAGTTTGACCCAATACAAAAACTGAATATTTTCCTTAACAATTGGCTTATACCTATGTGAATTTAAAAACGACAGTAGTTAGTACACATCTTAATTGATAATTTCATGATACGTGAATTGATCATTATTAAATGGTTGAATATATTTTTCCAACAAATACCTGCATGGGGAGTGCGGCAATAATATTTCAGATTCTAACTCCTGATCTTCCTATAACACATTTATCTTTTCTTTGGCCAGTGTGAACCAGTTGGCAGAGTTGCAGATATCATTCAAATTCCAGCATTCTTATGCCGCCAAGTAAATATTTTTCACATTCAATTTCAATATTATCGTAGTTGTATCATCACTATCAAATTTAATAAATGTGCCAAACATCATCTGTTTCGTTTATTTTGCTTCAATTGACAGACAGATCTTCTAGTTGCAGCCGCCAAAACTGGGAAGATTATCAATATTAAGAAGGGCCAGTTCTGCGCTCCTTCTGTTAGTATTTCAAATTTCATTCCTTACAAATCTATGAATTATTAACAATAACTTAAGCTTCAGAATGAATGTTCCCTGTTCTTAGCATTATTACTTAAATGATTCTTAATCTTCATACATATAGGTCATGGCAAATTCAGCGGAAAAGGTTCGGTTAGCTGGAAATGCTAATGTGATGGTTTGTGAGAGAGGAACAATGTTTGGCTACAGTGAGTTGATAACATCTTTTTTGAGGTCTTCTGTATGTTTTCAATTTCTGAACCTTTTTTTCCGTATTGCTTGATGTGTTTTAAGTTTTAACTAAGAAAAGGCCTTAAGTGATGCTAATTATTTCTCTGTCCCAACTCAGAACAAACCTTTTTATGTATCCAAGGTTGAACAAATCTTTTCTGATTGATTAAATTATTTTCCCTTCTTATATAGACGATTTGATTGTTGACCCACGTAATTTGGAGTGGATGAGAGAAGCCAATTGTCCTGTTGTAAGTAAATATTTCTTTTATAACATCTCTCTTTACCTATTTTCTGGAAAACTCAAAATTATTGTATTTTCTCTCAGGTAGCTGATATAACGCACTCACTGCAACAACCTGCCGGAAAGAAGGTTTGTTTTATATAGTTGATTCTTATGTTTATATGATAAAAACTCAGTAACATGATAGTTTCATCTATATAGTTGGATGGAGGAGGTGTTGCAAGTGGAGGTCTTCGAGAACTAATACCTTGCATTGCAAGGACATCAGTTGCCGTTGGAGTGGATGGAATCTTCATGGAGGTACAAAGAATAATCAGGCCTGCTATCATTTGCTAGTTTTGTTATTAACCAAAATAGTTCGTTCACCCTCGGGGTAAAATTCCAAAATATATTCACCATGCATATCACTCCAAATGCTATTATTTAACGAACTTCGTCATCTATTTTGTTTTTCTATCAATGAGCTTCTGAAAAGTTTCTTGTGTTTTCAGGTGCATGATGATCCATTGAATGCACCTGTAGATGGTCCAACACAGTGGGTGAGTTGTTGCTTATCATAGTTCTTCAAACTTATAAACACCGTTTCTTCAACACGTGTTTTCCTTTGGATGCTCTATATGATTATTATCAAATAGCGTTGAATGACTATATACTAAATCCTCTTATTCGACAGCCTTTGCGCCACTTAGAGGAGCTACTTGAAGAACTCATAGCTATTTCTGTAAGTTGTTGTTTGAAATTTATGATTATAAGTGGATTACATTTGGTTTTCAGCGTTAACATAAAAATAGAATTGAATTTTCCGTTTTTCTTTATGTTTTGAGCATGAATATTTGATTTAACTCGGGCTTGAATAATTGTAGAGGGTAAGCAAAGGGAAGAAGCCATTTAACATTGATCTCACGCCATTTCGTGAGTAAGAAGAATGGTAAGAATCCTTTTTCTTTGTTCAAAATTGAAAGGATGTTCTTTAAAACCATCTAAAGGATTTAAAATCAAATATTTAGCATTTAAGTACAAATGCTTGCGCTCAAGCTTTAATGTTTTTTTTTTCTTCTTTTCTTTCTCTGCAGATGATGGTTCCTTTGTTCTGGATATAATTCCCTGAGCATTGTTCAAGATTGAATGCAAAACTGTCTCCATTTCATGGCACAAGTTCAAGTGTCTCTCATAAGAGGGTTTATCCTAAAAAAGTGTTTGATGATTCATGCTTGTTTTTCCAACTGATGTTTGCCGGTGATTATGTGTCAGTATAACATATTTAGGTAGGTTATTGTTTATTTGTTAGGTACATTATTTTTTTAAGCAAATGGGGTGCAGAAATATACAATACCCTAAATAGATTAAAGCAAATCAGAATTCAGAGACAGATATCCATGCATCATGTGCTCATCCTAGGGAATCACTTACGTGTAAAACTAAATTGTAAAAAATAAATGGAATCTATGAAGTGACAATCATCGATTTTTTTTTTGAATAACTAGGTTTTTCAAAAAAAATTCAAAAATAACCATGTTTTCAAAATATTTACACAAATGATTAATTTTCAGTCATTTTTACACTATGTCGCCACATGGAGTGACGACTACACTTAGTTTAGGAGCAAGTCGCCACTTAGAGTGGTGAGTTCCTTATATTTAAGGACCAAGTCGCCATTAGGGCTGACGAGTTCCTTATATTTAAGGACCAAGTCGCCACTAGGGCTGGCGAGTTCCTTATATCAAAAATAATTTTGCGTGAAGAGGAGTCAGAAGTTGAGACTTCTGAAGAGGAGTCAGAAGTTGCAACTTTTGAAGAGGAGTCAGAAGTTGAGACTTAAGAGGAGTCGGAAGTTGCGACTTCTGAATAGGAGTCAGTGGCGACTTGGTCCTTAAATACAAGGAACTCGCCAACCCTAGTGGGGACTTGGTCCTAAGTGTAGTTGCCACTCCAAGTGGCGACATAGTGTAAAAATGAGTGAAAATTGGTCATTTGTGTAAATATTTTGAAAACATGGTTACTTTTGAATTTTTTTTTGAAAAACATGGTTATTAAAAAAAACAATCACAATAATCGAACTCATTTTAATACGCCGAATGAACTTGAATGTCAACACGGGAATAACTTCATAGACCAACAATTCACTGCAACAAGCAATCAAGACCAATTTTGGCCAAATGGCGTGTTCCCGTTAATATCAATATTTTGATCAGTAACTTCGTGTTCTCGTTAATATTCAAAATTTGAATCAATAATTTCGTGTTCCCGTTGTTATTCAATATTTTGATTAGTGATTTTATGTTTTCGTTAATATTCAATATTTTGCTCAATAATTTCATAAAAAAATATTATAAAAAAATATATTTCTTAAAATAGATAATAAGTCACTGCGCATAATTGTTTCAATATATAAAAACGTCATGTTTTCGTTAATATTCAATAATTTAATTAATAAATTTACTTTTTTGTTATTATTCAATATTTTGATCAGGAACTTCATATTTCGATTAATATTCAATATTTTGATCAACAAGATTAATATTCTCGTTAATATTCAGTATATTGATTAGATTTAATTGCCACATAGGCCCTAATAAAACTAATCTTGGTGACCAAGATTAAAGGTACTAAAATAAAACTAATCTTGGTGACCAAGATAAAAGGTACTAACATAAAACTAATCTTGGTGACCAAGATAAAAGGTACTAACGTACAAACTAACAAATACTAAAGTACCCTTAAAACAAAACTTAATAGCTAAGTTAAAGAACCAGAAGTTAAACACACTTCTGGACACAACCTCAGAAGTTCTACAACTTCTAAATACAACCTCAGAAGTTCTATAACTTCTGAGCAACGAAACTTCTGATGTCTCTCAGAAGTTGTGAATATGAATTGTTTTCAACACCATCCCTTACTTCATATTCATCAGAAACTAACAACACCAATTCCATCCCTCAAACAGATAAGGTGTTCAGTCTTGACATCCTTCATCAGAACTTTTGCAAGTTTCTTCTGGTTGCTGCAATGTGTAACTTCCAATACTCCATTTAGAAATGCAGATTTCTCCTTGAAAACCCATCTGACGCTAATGGTTTTCTTCTCCTTTGGAAGCTCACTTAACTTCCAAATCTTGTTTGTTTCTGAAGCCTTAAGTTCTTCTTTCATGGCCTTCAACCACACTTTTTCTTGAGAACTTCTCCAATACCTATTTGTTTAGAATCTCCTTTTGATTCTGGAACCGTATCTCCTTCTGGACTTTCTTCAAAAGTTTTACTTCCACCAGAAGTTCCACCTTTGTTAACTTCTGGACCTTGTCGAGAACCATCACCTTCAAAAG
Source organism: Vicia sativa (assembly GCA_021764765.1). Lineage (NCBI taxonomy): Eukaryota > Viridiplantae > Streptophyta > Magnoliopsida > Fabales > Fabaceae > Vicia > Vicia sativa. The sequence goes on from CM038794.1 coordinate 206,132,182, forward strand.
TTCCTCCTTCAGAATCATGACCACTACCAGAGGCTAGACTACTTTTAGAAGCTCCTCCTTCAGAAGGTCCACCTTTAGAGTCATTATTACCACCAAAAGTTTGATCACCTCCAGAAGCCTTGTCCTCTAGAACTTACATCTTCAGAGTTTTCCCTTCCAGAAGCCTGATCACCACCACATTCTTGATCATCATCAAAATCTGGATCAGAATCAGATTCACCATCTGACTTATCCTTAGAGTCTCCAGAAGATTCTTAATCTTCTGACTCTAACTCTTCTTCAACTTCTGACTCTTCTTCAGAATCTTCAGAAGTTTCAACTTCTGACTCTTCTTCAGAAGTTTCAACTTCTAACTCTTCTTCAGAAGTTTTAACTTCTTATTCTTCTTTAGAAGTTTCAACTTCTGACTCGTCTTCAGAATCTTCAGAAGTTTCAACTTCTGACTCCTCTTAAGAAGTTTCAACTTCTGACTCTTCTTGAAACTTCTAACTCTTCTTCACAAGTTTCAACTTCTGACTCTTCTTCAGAAGTTTCAACTTCTGACTCGTCTTCAGAAGCTTCAACTTCTGACTCATTTTCAGAATCTTCAGAAGTTTCAACCTCTGACACGTCTCCAGAAGTTCCAACTTCTGACACATCTTCAGAATCTTCAGAAGTTTCGACTTCTGACTCTTCTTCAGAAGTTTAATCTTCTGGCTCGTCTTCAAAAGTTTCAACTTCTGACTCTTCTTCAGAAGTTTCATCTTCTGACTCGTCTTCAAAAGTTTTAACTTCTGACTCTTCTTTAGAAGTTTCATCTTCTGACTCGTCTTCAAAAGTTTCAACTTCTGACTCGTCTTCAGAAGTTTCAACTTCTGACTCGTCTTCATAAATTTCAATTTCTAACTCTTCTTCAAAAGTTGAAACTACTGACTCTTCTTCAAAAGTTTCAACTTCCGACTCTTCTTCAGAAGTTTCAACTTCTGACTCTTCTTCAGAAGTTTCAACTTATGACTCTTCTTTAGAAGTTTCAACTTCTGACTCATGTTCAGAATCTTTAGAAGTTTCAACTTTTGACTCATCTTCAGAATCTTCAGAAGTTTCAACTTCTGACTCATGTTCAGAATCTTTAGAAGTTTCAACTTTTGACTCATCTTCAGAATCTTCAGAAGTTTTATCTTTTGACTCTTCTTCAAAAAAATTAACTTCTAACTCTTCTTGAAAATCTTCAACTTCTGACTCTTCTTCAGAATCTTCAGAAGTTTCAACTTCTGACTCTTCTTCAGAAGTTTCAACTTTTGACTCTTCTTCAGAAGTTTCAATTTCTGACTCGTCTTCAGAAGTTTCAACTTCTGACTCGTCTTTAGAAGTTTCAACTTCTGACTTGTCTTCAGAAGTTTCAACTTTTGTCTAGTTTTCATAAGTTTCAACTTTTGACTCGTCTTTAGAAGCTGAAACTTCTGACTCGTCTTCAAAAGTTGAAACTTCTGACTCTTCTTATGAATTTTCAACTTCTTACTCTTCTTCAGAATATTCAGAAGTTTCAACTTCTGACTCTTCTTGAAACTACTGATTCTTCTTCAGAAGTTTGAACTTCTGACTATTCTTTAGAAGTTTCAACTTTTGACTCTTCTTCAGAAATTTCAACTTCTAACTCGTCTTTAGAAGTTTCAACTTCTGACTCATTTTCAGAATCTTTAGAAGTTTCAACTTTTGACTCAGCTTCAGAATCTTCAGAAGTTTCAACTTCTGACTCTTCTTCAGAAGTTTCATCTTCATACTCGTCTTCAGAACTTCTGACTCGTCTTCAGAACTTCTGACTCTTCTTCAGAAGTTTCAACTTCTGATTGGTCTTTAGAAGTTTCAACTTCTGACTCGTCTTCAAAAGTTCCAACTTCTGAATCATCTTCAGAAGTTTCAACTTCTGAATCGTCTTCAGAAGTTTTAACTTCTGACTCGTCTTCAGAAGTTTCAACTTCTGATTCGTCTTCAAAAGTTTTAACTTATGACTATTCTTCAGAAGTTTCAACTTCTGACTCGTCTTCTGGAGTTGAAACTTCTGACTCTTCTTCAAAAGTTGAAACTTCTTACTCTTTTGAAACTTATGACTCTTCTTCAGAAGTTTCAACTTCTGACTCGTCTTCAGAAGTTTCAACTTCTGACTCGTCTTCAGAAGTTATCTCTACATCAGAAGTTTGTTGGGACTTACTCCAATCCCAAACTTTTGACTCTTTCACAACAACGTCTCTGCTAATTTCAATTTTGTTGGTTTCTGGACAATAGAGCTTATATGCACTGTCGTGGTACCCACCGATGCGTTACCTTTTCATCATCCAATCTTTGTCTTCTAGCTTCTGGGACGTGTTTGTAACATACAGAACCAAACACTCTCAGATGACCAACACTTTGCTTATCTCCAGTCCACTTCTTTATAGGAACAATTTTCTTCAGTTTCTTTGTTGGACACTTGTTCAGAACATATGCTGATGTGGCAACAGCTTCTCCCCATAACATATGAGGTAACTTCTTCTCTTTCAGCATACTTCTGGACATATCAAGCAAAGTTTTGTTTCTTTTCTCAGGATGACCATGTTGTTGAGGAGTATATGGACCAGTAACCTCATGTTCTATTCCATTCTCCTCGCAGAACTTCTGGAACCCTGTAGAGTTATAGTCACCTCCACCATCTGTTCTCAGAATCTTCATCTTTTGACCACTCTGCTTCTTAGCCTTCACCTTGAACTTCTGAAACTCAATAAACACTTAACATCACGCAGCACCAAGCATCCTTGAATCTATCATATAAGAAAATTAGGTTTTCTTAAAAACTCCTAATTACCCTTACCCTTTTTATTCCATAATTTTCCACGTGGATAAAAAAGGGTAATTAGGGATGTTTAAGAATACATAATTTTCTTATATGATAGATAAATAAATCAGAAGAATAATAATTTCACGCTAGCACCACTATGGCCAGGTTGTAAGCTGTTAGAAACGACCAAAACCTCATACGGAAGTTTTTCCCAACTGAAAAAACGAAAAACCCAAATACAACATACCTGGAATCGTCATCTTTTGAATTTCATCGTCATCATCATCACTATTATTCCTCTCTCTATGATCGATTTGATTCTATTCAACTCCATGCCCAGATTCTAAACCATCTTTATCAACACCGCAAAGTCGAAATCGATGGGGAATATATTCGTCAAGAAACCTAAGGTAACGGATGTGGATCGTGCAATTCTAGCTCTCAAGACCCAGAGACGCAAACTTGCTCAATATCAACAAAAGGTTACTTTTTTCGAAACCCTTTTGCTTCAATTTCATTTATGTTCTAACATTCTGATTGTTAACGTGAATTTTTCTCATGATTGGATGTTACCACTTATTAGGGCTAAATGGGAATTGAATAATTGAATTCAATTTTAGGGCTAAATGGGAATTGAATAACTGAATTCAATTTTTGGTTAGAAATTATTGAACTGAAGTATAGATCACTCTCTTATCAAATTGAGTTGAAGTTTATAGATCACTTTCATGTTCATTGCATTTGATTTTTGGTATATGGTTTCTGTGGTGAAGTTTAGAAGGGCATTGTTGTCATTTTTCTACTCTTTCCATTTGGATTCTTTGAAAATGGTTTTTGATGATACTGTGTTTTAGATGGAACAGTTACATGAGTATTGAGGTATGTACGAGGATAATCTGCCTTACTTGAGTTGTTTTCTTGTGTGTTTGTTGTTTTCCAGCTTGATGCTGTTATTGAGGCAGAAAAGCAAGCTGCGCGTGACTTGATTCGTGAAAAGAAGAAAGATAGGGCCTTGCTCGCGTTAAAGAAAAAAAAGACACAAGAAGAATTGTTGAAGCAAGTCGATACCTGGCTTATAAATGTCGAGCAACAAGTAATATTTTATTATTCTGTCATTTTTTGAAAATGTTTGCTTCATTGTTTTGTTCTGTTTTTTATCAAATACTTAGTGGTTGAGTCTCTGCCTGTTAGCATCTTTCTATGGCTTTATAATTGTCCCTGTTTATAATTGTCCCTGTTTATGAAACCGTTTCAATATTTTTTTCCCTTTACGTTGTTGTGTTCAGAAGTGATAATTGTGCGACTACACACTAACCCTCTTTCAACATGATTGCACACTTAAAAGAGATGCTTACATTTATTCTTTGGGTTCAGTTAGCAGATATTGAATTGGCAAGCAAGCAGAAGTCTGTTTTTGAAAGTTTAAAGGCTGGAAATGAAGCGATGAAAGCTATACAAAGTGAGATAAACATTGAGGATGTTCAGAAACTTATGGATGACACTGCTGAAGCTAAAGCTTATCAAGATGTGAGCTTGAGTTCACTCTTATTCTTACTCTTGCTGTTTCTAAAAACTGATTTCCACATCTAGATTCGTTGCACTTAATTTTGCTTTTTTGGGGGACGGGATTCGTTAGGGATTGAAGCTGTAGTGGTTTTGATTGAGCTTTTTGTGCTTTCGGGTTGTTAATATTTGGCAGCTACTTTTTCTTCGGCAATTCCAATATCCTAACTCTCTTTTTTTGTTTACATTTGAAACTTGCTGATGGTTTACATAATTTGTTGAACTTAAAGGAAATCAATGAAGTACTTGGGGAGCAATTATCAGCAGAAGATGAAGAGGAAATTTTGGCAGAGCTTGAGAACTTGGAAACCCTGGTATGTGATTTTGTATTGACATATATTTTACTCCAATATAATCTGTTCATATTCTTCCACCTGTACTACTATTATTGCCTTTAATCATAGTATATAGAAAGGATATATATATCATTATGCTTCAATTAAGCACTTTTCACTTCAAGTCATGTTATTGTATTAGCTAAGTTTTGAGCCAGTGAATTTAAAATTAACAATACGGTATAAAGGAAACACGCAAGTCATGCTGAACAGAAAAAATGTTGATTAATCATGTTGACAGAAACATGAATATGCAATAGATGCATCATTTCCCCATAAATTCTTATTGCATGACAATTGAATGATTTCATATCATTTTCATCAGCTTGCTGTCGATGACCTTCCCGAAGTTCCTACCACAGTTTCTGAAGATATTGATGAGAACTTGGACCTTCCTGATGTCCCAACCAAGGCACCAGTTGCCACCAAGGCTGAAGAACCTATAAAAAGAAAAGGTATTTTCTCATCCCTCTGAACCTGCCACCCCTCTCTCCCAAAGAAAACAAAAAAAGTATAGTAAATATTGGCTAACTGATATGACTGATGTTGCAACAGTTATGGAGGAACCATTGGAAGCTTGAAGAATATTGTGACGGAAACACATCGACTGCTTTGCAAACCAAAGTGTAGAATCTGGTCTTCTTGTTTGCCTGTATCACTATCAACTGTGTTGCTTTATGAAGTTATGAATGGTTTTAGTATTTGCAATGACATTTAATTTGTACAGATGTGCATATATGACAAGGCTTCTTCACTAAAATCGAAAAAACAATCAATGACCAAAGGAGTGAAATATTTTTACTGAATTGTCTTTGGAGTTTTATTAACTGTTATTTTGAGGGGGAAATTTGTGTTATATAAAAAAAAGTAAAATTAACTAATTTTTTCTCCATTTTTAAAGCAACGCTCAATATGAAATGAGTATATATAAAGGGTAATGCTAACATGTAAGGGAGGGCACATGTTAAGAGGTAAAAAATGTAATTTTATCTTGAAAATTGTGTATTGAATTAACTACATATATATAATTAATTAATTTAAATTATTTTTTCAACATAAATTTTCTAATTATAGGTTTCTTAACATTTGCCCTAAGGTTAGTATTATCCTTTATAAATTTATGAAATGAGGAAAATCTTATTTTGTTTTTACACACCTTATTCTTGGTGTTTGATATTTTATTTTATTTTAATTAGAAAAACAATGCATTAATTAAATTGTTTAAAGCAAAATTTGTTTGTGAACTAATAGCAAGAAACATTCTTTTCACAAAATTTATTTTGTAGAGTTTAAAACAATGTGGTAAGATGGATTTTTAGTTTTTCTATAAAGTTCAAGCAATAGAAAGATAACTGAACACTGATAATTTTATTATATCCAGTCAAATATAACATACTATACATTGTAAATAATTACCTCTGCCTTGTTAGTCGCAGTGAACTATACAACAGAGACAATGAGGTTTAAATCTAGGATTTTATACATACTATTCAAGCTGCACACAATCAGACCAATCTTAGAGGTTTTTCTCAGTTTAACTATGAAACTTGACAAGTACAGAGAAATCCTCATCAGAAAATGCAACCACTAAAAGTTTGAATCTCAACAATCACACACACTATTCACTATCCATTAATAACATAGTAACATTACAAATAAAATACAAAGGAAGGGGCTGGGGAGAGTAATTATGTATTTTCCGTATTTCGCACATTGTTGTATCTCTTCCAGTTTGCTAGGGATTAACCTCTTGTTGGTTATAATTGCTTGATTTACTTACCTGTATTTCCAGATGCAAATTAAACAAAATCTTTGAATGTATTACAAGTCTAAATGAACATCTTCTTCTTGAGAACTAGCCTTCAAATTAGACGAATGCACACTTACTTTGCCAAAATATCTTGAGAGTATGAGTCGGGCAATATTCTCAGCTGCCACAGCACTTGTCTCCATGGTGCTAGCCGCATTTTCGAATGCATTAACATAGTACAGATTCCGTCCATCCAATATAAACGGTGCAAATATTTCTGGGGCGTGATACTGAGGATAGGCAGCCCAATTTATCCGAATTGTCTCCTTCCTTGCACTGTCAGAGGAGCAATCAACAAAAGTTAAATTAGAAATCAGTGAAAATTTTCTTTTACTCATTTTTGTGAGAACAAGAGACAGCTTAAAAGACAAAGCTAAACTAATAAATACTGCCATTAGGATCCAATCCTGATGCACACATTTGCACATCAGGGCTAAATGATTAACCAGAGCGCATATTGTATTTATTAGGTAGGTTTGATGTGAGTCCATGGTTAACCCAAGTTATACACCAGTCCTCTTTTTCTAACTCGAAGTGGCCAGGTTTGTGCAATAGATTTTGTGACACAGATCAGCAGTATAATTTAAGTTTCAAGGCACATGAAAAATTTAATGATTAACAGCTGATACTATTACCTGAAAATGCTATCAAGTAATGTGTCTGTCATTGGTTGACGAGAGAATATTTTATAAGTTGATTCTTCATCAGTGTGCTTCTTGAGAACTGAAATGCTTGTAAACGGAAGTTTAGGGTCCTCTAACGTAGCCACAAGATCTGGAAGTTTTGCCGAAGCCTTGAGACCGAAATATATCTACAGCACAACAAAGGATATCCATTAGTAGTAGCAATAACAACTAACATGAAAGAAAAATGTATATCAGACTGACATGGACAGAATCTGTACTATGTAATAGTAGGTTATGACTATCAGGTGTTAATTACTCACAGGGTTTAGAAGTCCCCTGACGAAAGTTGCATGTGTATGCTGTAGTTTTCTCTCAGGAATTGAAATTGGGGGAATAAATTGAATATTTATCTCATCCAATGGTGTGGCAACCACAGCAACATCACAGATGTAACTGTTTCCTTTTGTTGAGTTGAGTTCATAATAATCTCCAAGGTCAGCAACAGATTTTATTTCTTTGTTCAGATGTAACGCAACATCCGACCGATTAATCAGTCCAGCAGCCATTTGCCAGTTGCCTCCCTCAATGGCCCATAATCCTCCACCCGATCCTGCCAGCGAAACTGCACCTCCCAACCCACTCATGTAGACACTTTGACCATAGTTAATTCGTGTGATGACCTGCATAAATAAACAGACCAAAATAGTTAAGCCTTTTAAATCTAAGATGCTTCTTTTTCTATAGGTGAGGGATATTTTATTCTGAAGTAACACAATAACTTCACATGCCCAATTTGGATTAGCTTCTAACTGATCAGAGCATCTCATCAAAATAAGTGTATGGTTCTTCATTTAAGAAAAAATCCTTACAAATTTGTAGATGGTTATAGAGAAATCAAACCAGAGAGCTTTAAAAAAATTAAGAGCCATAAGCTAATTTCAACTTACAGGATACACTGTTACTGCAATATTATTTCAAAATTTCTTTTTGCATGGGCATTTGTCAAGAAAGAAGTTTATCCAAACAAGCTCTCAGTTGACATAAACTAGAGTAAATCAGCATTTCGGCACTCCAAATTGTAAGGATCAAGCTGTTTAATCTCCCCATCAAAATATTAATTTGTAAACATCCATCAAAACCAAAGAAAGACCTAAAATTAATTTGAATAGTCTCTTACTATATCAAAACAATCATGGAATCTTTATAATTGCTGTTCTAAATTTGGAGAAAGGATTAACTGACTATCATAGTTCAATTTAATGAACTAAATTGTTTTGTTCTGTTGCAAATTTAAAAGGCTAAATTATGGACCCTGTTGAGTATTGCTCATATCAAGACAAAGAGGAACACAATGTGTGGAAATTCCAAATGGGTCTTAGGCCCAACTGTTTGTTTGTTGTGGTTCAGGGGTATAATCGTAAATTGAGCCCATGTGGTACAATTCAGAGATTATATATATATATTGCTTGTAACACTGTAGTCCTAATTATTAGACAGAAATCAATGAAATTATAATTGCTCTATAGTCAGGGAGGTAGGCCCTATTGACCGAACCGCGTTCACAAAGATAGATCATGTTCATTGTCTTTTACTTTCATTTCTCTTTAATCTTCTATATTGGTTGCTATTCTACATACTGTGACAATTTTCAATGAATAAAATGCTGATTCACTCAATAAAAAACAAGGTAACACACATAAATTCCGAACATATGATCTATCTATATTCTATATTTGTAAAGGGTAACAAGAATTCTCACCGTGACAAGTTCATTGATCAACAAGGAAGACAACCCAACATGAACTAATTCATCTTTCAAACTTCTAGTAGTAAGATTAAACAAACCAGCCCATTTCAACATGTCATCCACAGTCTCAAAAACAGGTCTTGAATCAGTTTCCTCATAGTATTTTGAGAACCTATCCACAGCAATCTAAACTAGAACTACATTAGAAAAACAACAATAGCACACAATTGCTTTTTCTATACAAATAAATAATCAACTTACCTGAACAAAGTTCTGCATCTTAAAGAGCGAGAAACCATAGCGAACAAACATGAGTCCCGAATTGAGGAGTGAAACGAGATTCTCAACAAAAGCGAGTTTGAGAAGCTTCTGGATGAGGGGAAGATTGGTACTGATTTCAACCGTTTTGAAAACGAATTTATCCCCATCCCAAATTCCGAGAGAGGAGGATCCTGAACTTGGCTCTTTGGCCTTAAGGTTGAGAAGCTTTGTGTAATTGACTGCGTGGAGATTCTTCGGGTGAAGAATGGAAGCTCCGGCTTCGAATGTTTCTCCGGCTATGGTGACGGTGGCTGTGCGACCACCGACTATGCTGTTGCGCTCGAAGATATGGATTTTGGTGGTGGGAGTGAGGTCCGGGGAGTATTTGCGGATGAAATGGGCGACGGAGGAACCGCCGATTCCGGCTCCGATGATGCAGACGGTGGATGAAGGTGGTGGTTCATCGGAGTGTTGGTGAGTTTGGGAGAAGAAAAGAAAGGTCAACAACAGAGGGAGTAGTGACGTGTTCATTCTGATCGTTGCTTCTGTTCAACTGTCACATGTTGTCATCTATTTTAAGGCCAACAATTCCGGGGCGCACAACCTTTGGACCAAGAATTATAAGTTTTATTCTTAGGAAGATACTTCTTTTTATGTTATTACAAAGTTTGATTATTTGTCATATTCAACCTACTAGTATGTTTGTGTATTACATACTTTACACTTGAAATCAATAAGATAAGTATACTTTCTTAATGATTTGTTATTCTTGTCTCGAGTCGCTCAAAAGTCCAAAGTGGCAAACCTATTTATGAAAATACATTTTTGAATTTCACCAAGAATGATAGATGGATAAATGAAGGTTCTTCGAGACGCGAGATATTGGATATTGACTCATCAAACATTTTACACCATTGGATATGATCGGACGAATTCCTATATCACATGTCAAATTAGATGTGAGTGATTTAGATAAATGAAGGTTCTTCGAGTCGCGAGATATTGGATTTTGATTCATCAAACATTTTATACCATTGGATATGATCAGACGAATTCCTATACCACATGTCAAATTAGATGTGAGTGATTTCAACCATATGATATATCCTCGTCAATACATGTATTATCTCATTCTAACTCATAAACTACATTTATGAAATCGTATTGACTTTGACATTGAAGTTATAATCTTATATGTCCTCCCATTCTGCTGTAGCATGAGCTCTTGTCGTTGTCGACTTGAAAACATTCAATGGTTATTTTTTATGATGGTAGAACCAATTTAAAACCAAAAGTTGATTGGACTGATGTTGAAGACAATGAAGCTATTGGAAACTCAAAGCCTTTAAATGTTATCTTTAATGGTGTGGACAAGTACATGTTCAGGTTGATCAACACGTGTTCAGAGGCTACAGAAACGTGAGTGATTCTCAAAACTGCAAATGAAGGCACATCCAGAGTTCATATGTCGAGGTTGAAACTCCTTACCACTAAATTTGAGAATCTAAGGATGAAATAAAATGAATCCATCTGTGAATTTCACACCAGGTTATGTGATATTGACAACACCTCTTTTGTCTTAGGTAAAAAGAAGTTTGAAGAAAAACATTGCCAGACAAATTCTCAGATCATTGACTAAGAGGTATGATAAGAAAGCGACTAGTGACCTGAGCAGCATTAAGGTTGATGAACTTATATGTTTCTTACAAACCTTTGAGATATCCATCAATGACGGAACTGAAAATACGAACAAATGTATAGACTTTGTTTCTAACACTAAGGAAGAAAGAAGTCAATACGATAAAGAAGAGAGTTTGTCAAATGTCATATCTCTTCTTGGGAAAAAGTTCAATAACTCCTTGAAGTATTTTTACAGAAAGTGGAGGACAAATGCCAAAGACAAGAGGTTCAACATCAGTCTGCATAACAAAGACAAGGGTGAAGACAAACCAAATAATTAGAGGAGTGCCCAATGCTTTAGATGTGAAGACTTTTGACACATTAAAGCGGAATGTCCTACCTTTTTTAACAAATAGAAAAATGAATTATATATCAATTGATATGATTCTAATAACGAAATTGAGGGAGAAACTACCAACAATGTGATGGCTTATTTTGGTAGATTTGAGTCTGAAGGTGAGTTCAATTATGAAGATCTGGTTAAAGAAGAGTTTGATACATGTACAGGTTATTGCACACCAAGTGAAAAGAAGCATGTTTAACAATAGGCAATCAGAAGAAAATCATATGTGTTCTTCAGAAGGAAACAAAGAAGCTTGCATCAACCATCACAAGTGTAGAAAAAGAAGTTTCTTCATTAAACTCAAAACTAGAGAAACATGATACAATTTGAAAGTAATTTGAAAAACGTTTAAATATACTTGATGGGATAGTGGAACATTGAATAAACTTGTATTTTCACATTCAAATTGGTTGCCAAGTCAGGGCTTCACATTAGTTTTACCAACCGTTAAACTCTTGTCCTAAAGTTTACCTTAACAACTTTATGTACCTCTGAATAGGGTGAGAACTAATTTTATCAAGATCTTCATTAGGGTATATAGTTTATCACTATATCTCTAATGCAACTGATCCTGGCTCAATCAGAGTTTTATAACACAAGATATAATGATTAGAAGTTGACCCAATACAAATATCATAGAGCATTACAGACTGGTCGTAATGACCATTATGGCCCACAATGGCTCCAAGATCTCTGCATTTTTATTGCCTTTTCTTCGTTACAAACTTTTCCCTAACATATTTACCTTCCAATCATATGTGTTCTTCAAAAGGAAACAAAGAAGCTTGCATCAACCATCACAAGTGTAGAAAAAGAAGTTTCTTCACTAAACTCCAAACTAGAGAAACATGATACAATTGGAAAGTAATTTGAAAAATAGTTTAAATATACTTGATGGAATAATGGAATATTGAATAAACTTGTATTTTCACAACCAAATTGGTTGTCACGTCAGGGCTTCACATTAATTTTATCAACCGTTAAACTCTTGTCCTAAAGTTTACCTTAACAACTTTATGTACCTCTAAATAGGGTGATAACTAATGCTATCAAGAGCATCCTTAGGGTATATAGTTTGTCGTTATATTTCTAATGCAACTGATTGTGGCTCAATCGGACTTTTATAACACAAGATATAATGATTAGAAGTTGACCCAATACATATATCATAAAGCATTACAGACTGACCGTAATGACCATTATGACCCATAATGGCTCCAAGGTTTCTGCATTTTCAGTGCCTTTTTTTCATTACAAACTTTTCCCTAACATATTTACTTAACCCAAAATTCAAAAAATTAAAATAGACACAAAATGTCATAATACAACACACCAAGACATCACTGTAACATAATCAATCCATTCATAACATACACTCATACCAACAAAGCATAAGATCATCAACCAAATATTTGATCATGAGCAAACACGTAAGTTTATAAAATCAACTTAAGGGATCTATTAATTATTCAAGAAAAAACCTCATTCTAAGGTTCAAGATAAATCACCTCTTACGAAAAATTCCACAAAAATTAGGCCGAAGTCAGGGTTCAAGGAAAATCTCACAATAAACGTTATAATACCCATTATAGAACAATATCTCTTATCTTGTATTTATAGATAATTTTCCATGAAGCTCATAACAATGACCACCTCTCTCTCTCAAAAAAAAAAAAAATGGTGACCTGAGGCATTTTGAAGTGTAAGAGTCTTGCTACATGAATCTTGGAATGGTTAAAATTTTCTCAAAAAATACGTGTTTTTGTTGTTTTTCTCTATTTTACTTTTCTATTTCCTTAAAATCCTATTTATATTTATTTATTCCTCATGAAGCTTATCCTTTCACCTCCATTCTCATTATCTTTATAATTTCTAATTAGTAATAAACTCAAAATAATAATATAGTAATAATAAGCTTAATAATAATGATAAATATAATAAAATCGTCCAAAAACACAATAAAATTGAAGTAACACTAAAAATAACATTTTTAATTATTTTGGGTATTACAAGCATCATCGACCGCACTGAATTACCCCTTAAACAAGTTCTCCACATGCCGAATCTTGTAGGAAGGGTGACAAAGTGGTACGTTGATAATTATGAATTTGACATCTCTTACGAGTTAAGGACGACGCTAAAGGCTCATGTGTTTGTAGACTTCTTAACATAAATGACGTCAGTTACCCAAAAGGCTGGTGCAACATGGACCCTGTTCATGGATGGGTCTTTCAACGGGCGCCGACCTCATTTTAGAAAGAGAGATCAGGATAACCGCAAAGTATCCTTATGTTTTGAGTTCACCGCTACTAACAACCAAGAAGAATATGAGGCCTTTATCACCAGCCTCACAATGGCATCAGAGATAGGGTAAAAGAAGTCAAGTTGTTAATGAATTCATAACTGATTTTATCCCAAGTCAAGAGAGAAACGAAACCAAAAATATGTTTCTACAAAAGTACATCTCCCTAACCACAAAGAAGTTGACTAGGTTCAGGTCACACAAGATCATGTTTATCCTGAGAGAGCAAAACACCAGAGGATCACGAGACGTCTTGTCCAAGTTTGCAAGCACAAGGACCGCGTGGATTAACCATTTTTTTCATACCAGAAACCTTAGGTGGGCATATCCTCAAAACTCCTAAAGTGGTGATGGCAATCACAAATGATACCTCACACTTTTCTTAGATATCATCGATAATGATGTATATCAAACATTGACCCTGTTGATTCTAGTCTAATGAATAGGAAAGGAAAAGAAGTTCATGCTTTATCCTACGAGGGACATTATACAAGAGAGGCTTGTCAGTCCCTTTGCTGAAATTATTTATAAAAAAAATTGGAATATCATTTATATTTCAAGTATATCATTGTTTCCTTCTTAATCATGGTCATTCAAACTTGTAAGAAGATAATTTCTAATAATCATCTTTTTTGTCATGACTCTCAACAAGTCTCAATGACAATCATTAGATTATGTTGGTTTGTACTTGTCGAAGAATGTTTTTAGTCATGATCAGCTAGTTATACGTTACAATTTCTATAGTCCAGACAAAAGGGTTCTGAAAATCTTATGACAAGGAGAAACAAAAGTTAGTTATAAGAACAAATGTTCTTCTATTCAAAGAAGTTTTTCATTACATTTAAAAGGTAAAAAATATCCCTTTCATTTTCTAAGTTGTAATTACTTCTTCAAATCTCACATGTAAACATTTGGAAGATATTTTTTATGCAAATTTAAATTTATTATTTGTATTTACTTTTTTTAACTTTAATATTTATTTTAACAGGATCATGGAAAAGAATCAACTATTGAAATAGATAATGATGAAATATATGACAATTTTTATAAAATAGTGTATCGTGACATGGTTGAAATTTTCTTCGCAATTTATTCTGTGGATTTCTTAATCCACCCCATGAAAAACTTAAAATATTTTTCACAAAATCGGAAATTTATTTTTGGTACGCTCTATTTTTGAAATTTTTGAGTGAAACTGGAAATTTACTTATGGTTTACTACCGGAAATAAACTTTCGGTTCTGTGCATGACAGTTAGAAGGAAACCTAACTATAAGCAATAGCTTTAGAATTTACATGTGCTATTCAAATTAAAATCATGCAAATTTTAAATCGAATTAAAGTCCAAAAGTGTTATCAAAAATAAATTTCATAATAATAGTATTCATAATACATATCTGGTACAATACGAAATAAAAAAAACAAAGTCAAAATACAATCAAAATAAACTACTGCGTATGGCGTAGCCGACCTGTCACTCTCCAAGCGTTCCTCCGCTGCCTCCTGTAGATCAGGGCACCCCGAGCCTCCGCCATGATGGCCTCCAAAACGCTTATGACATCGGATCCGTCAGGAAAAATCCCTATGTCGATGCCATCCCTAGCAAGCTCCATGACACGACGGCACCTAGGCAGCACGTCCTAGGATGATCCCTCGTTGCCTGCTCCTCCTCCAGGATCTTTTGATGAGTCGGCCTGGGTGGATCCCTTGGAGCCTCCCGTATCACGTATGGAGTGGAAATTCTAAAGTACCATAGTGTGTAATCGTACGCGTAAATAGAGAAACCTCATCAAAAGCGATCGTCTCGCTGTGGTCAGCATAGGCACTAAAGTGGATATCATCATGCACAATCCAGTCCAGTTAAACCCGATACACAAGTGTCGCTTGATTGCCTCTGAGTGGATCATATGCACATGCAAGAGACATCTGCTCGGTATAACCCTCAACAAATGTCCATCCTGAAATATGTGGGAAGTGTTGTAGGACCCATCCTTGAAATATCAAAATTATATTAGTTAGTTTCAAAATCAAAAAAATTAAAAAACGAAGCTAAGAGAAATAATTTATACCGTCAAAAGAGTTTGGATTCCGGTGATCTGCCTCGTCTTCCACCTAGCCGCTTCCGTCAACTTGGTATACGAGTAAACCAAGCAAGCAGCCCCCCAGTTCCACCCACTAACTTGCTCTAAATCAACAAAGAATCTGAGGTACATGACGTCAGTGTAGGTAGCACTGGTGTCCACAAAAATTTGTGCCCCAACAAGATACAAGAGGTATGTTCTCATGGCATACCCCATGTGAAGTGTAACCTGCTCGAGATCACCGTCAGCAGCAGTAGCACGCATAATCTCCTAACCAAAAACAATTTTCAACCAACTATATCTCACGTGGCTGCCACGTGTCTTATTTACCTCCTCCAAGGCCTCCTCCAAGGTAACCCCAACCTCTCAACCAACATCTCAATCGCCTCGTCTTTCTCCAACATCTCATGATCTAGAAACTGCCCTCTAATCGACAGGTGAAACAGACAAGCGACTTCATCGAGTGTGATCGTCATCTCCCCGTGTGGTAGATGAAACGAAGACGTCTTCTCATGCCACCTCTCTACAAAAGCGTTGGTCATCCCTCAGTTGACCACACTATATTCATAGAGGGTCAAGTTTCTCAACCCTGTAGTCAGTGGTAGATCATCAAATCATGGCTCGGCATGGGGAGTTAGCTAGTTGATCTTCCTCCCATGGTTGATGACCTTTAGTGTATCGCAATCCTACAAAAAAAACACATTGTTAGAACATAATATTATTCATAATATAACATAATTAATAAATGAAACATAAATGTAAATTTCGTACCTCTCCATCCCATAAATGTTTAGCCATATGGGTGAGATAATCCGCGAGCACAGATAAGTCAGAAGTTCCCCCTCCAAAGACCTAAGGGCCTCTGGTGCCGTCGGTGCCTCCTCTGCAACCGGTGTTTCCTCTGCCACTAGTGCCTCTGCTGGCACTGGTGCCTCTAGTCCCACCAGAACCTCGGATGCCCCTGGTACTGGTACCTGATGTACTGGGGTGTAGGATCAGGTCTCACCTCAGATGGCCCCCTTGTGTAGCAGATGTGGATCTCGTCTCAAAAATCTGCGGTGGTGAGGATGGTGACAATGTGCGTCTGCGGTATGATGGAGGCGGGGATGGATGGATTGGAGACTCACGTCTGCCACGGGAGGAAAAAGTAGAAGGTGTAGAATCGGAAGTAGCAACATAGGCCTCAGACATAGCTTGTCTGGATATCGTCGGAGCTAGTGTGGCCTGAGTCCTCGGAGGCCGTGTTGCCTGACTCCTCCCTTGCCGCAAAGAAGCATAATGTGTAACTCGGTCATGCCTCAAACGTGACTCTTGCTCAGACATATCTCTTGTAGAAGCATGAACGCAATGTTAGCATATGACTCACAGAGGAAAACATGAAAGAAAAAAATATGCCGAAAGATACCAAAAATTTATTTTCGGTTCATCACATGAAATCAAAAATAAACTTCTGATTTCCTCTGCGAAACAGAACAGCGGACTAGCACACCCAAAATCTAAAATGCCTCAAAATAAACAGATTGATCGTCAAAAACAATTTACAAATAGTATTATAATGACTCCTAATGATGTAAACTACCAAAAACAACACATTTAAAGCCCTATTTCACTAATTTCTATCGATTTTACATAAACTCTAAAAATGTGTAAATCACTTACTTGATTGATTGAGAGTTGGTTGTTGTTTGATTGATTCCTTTACTTGTTGGATTTTAAGCAATGCTTGATGATTTGTGTTGATTGTTTGAGAGAAAAATTGATATTGGTGAGAAGAGTTGAAAGAGAAGGTTTTGAGAAAGTTTTTAAAATGTTGTTATGGGAGGGGAAAGGTTGTGGTGCGTTTAAGTGCATCCACATACCGAAAAATATATTTTTGGTAGCATACCGTAAGTAAATCTTCGGTTTGCACCCAACTTGAATTTCATTGAATAGGGTGTTAATCAAAAGTTTATTTTCGGTTTTTCAGAGGCAAAAATGGAATTTCGCAGGGGTGGCTAAGAAGGACATGGGGTGGGTTAAGAAATCTCCTTTATTTATATATTAGTAGAGTTGAGAAATCTCTTTATTTTATTTAACCCCAAAGATATGACTTTACCTTAAAAAATCTTTTCTTTAAAAATTTAGGTTTGGGTCAAAATACTAGAAATTTCGAATCTCATACCGGAAATTTCAATAAATTTGAAAAAATACCGAAAATTTGAGGGATGATACCGAAAATTTCAAAAAAAATACCAAAAATTTCCGATATTTTTCAGAATTTTCAAAAAAAAGAAAACGAACATTTGGGGGTGCACCGGATATTTCAGTCAAATACCGAGAATTTATGAATTTTTCAGTAAAAATTTTTTTTGAATTTGTGTATTTGAAATTTTTGGTATCCAAAAATTTTGTGAGATACCGAAAATTTCTAAGAATCTATCAGAAATTTCAACAGACATAAAATTGAAATAAAAATGTTTGAGGTGCCAAGTACAAGTGAGGGGTAGCAGAGAATTTCCTTGCATTTTATTCATATATTACTAGTTCTAATTGTAGATGAGACAATCAACTAAATTTATGTTTATTGCATAAACAATATTTGCATTATATAGATGTATAAATATATTTGACCTGGTATGACATTTATATAAATTTAAATATACTACAATATATTCTATTCATACTAATGTATTTCATGACAATCTCATAATATAACAATTAAAAGAAAGTGATTGGTATTGTTTTTCTCTCATAAATGAGTGGCTGTTTGCTTGAGAATTGAAGAGGAAATTGATCTGATGTAGACACATTGCTGCCAATGCACAGAAACCAGAAGAATAATGCTGAGTAGAAAAATAATCAACCCTAAGTTGGTGGAGGTGGGGATACGCATGACTTAAACCAAAGTAGTTGAACAGAGACATCTGTGGGACTTTAAAAATGAGGTTTAAGATTCAAACTCCAACTACTACCATAACATACTAATAGCCAATCTATCAAACAAAAGAAATATCAACTTTCTTTACCAATAGAGATAATTTTAAATACTTTTTTGGTGATAGAATGTGCAACCATGCAATGGTTACTTTAAGGAAATGTAATGTAACTTGTCTGGCACACAATGGCAACATTCATGCCAATTTATACATAATGTAGAGAACAACTTTATTGTATACTTTCTCCCATATATACTACAACAAAGAGTATTATGATATCGCAATTTATCACGAAATTTACTTCATAATACATTACTTCACATAGAGTCATGTATCCTCTATCTTTGGTTTCAATAAGCAACAACTAGAAAACACCACGGCAGGAAGTGTTTTCTGGACAGCACCTTCAAAGCTCAATATACTAGCGTCGTCCTTTCCTGTAAAGAAACATGCAACCCTGGTTTAGATTTTCTCTAGAAAGGGAAGATCATGCATAGTACTCAACAACAGAAGAAGCATTTTTGTTTATCCAAACATGGCCTTAGTCAAATATGATTCCAAACAGTCTTGTAACAAATACACTTTCCATCTCCAGTAATTTCAGTAATCAACAGATCCTTATTCTAATAACACAACAACAAACTTAATGAACCAACAATATAACAATTTAACATGAAAACTCACATTAAATATGCGATAGCTGTAGGATTATAGCAAACCATAAAGTCATAAATATGTGCAAGGATTGAGGAGAAACTTTGAAGTTAAAGAAACTGACAAATCGGAGTTAAGGCAAACCTTGGCGAAGACAAAGAATTGGAAGAGGTGGGAATGCCGGCAAACACATTCGAGTAGGACTTTGTCAGATATGAAAAATTGGCAATGGGAAGCAGAGAAGGTATCCTTTCACCCTTCTTCAAAAGTTCTTGCAAGTTAAGTCTTTGCAAGGTCAACACAGCCCTTGATTCCTTCCAAATGAACGCAATTACGCCATTATGAAAAACAAAGAGTGAGCCTGGTTTTGATCCAGGATATCTAAACCCGTAACCATTTGCAATACCCTCTCCGGTGAAAGCATGCTTGATATTCACCGGCAATGAATCTGCATCAGTGTTCCACGGAAAAGGTTCTGATGAAGGTTCGTTGATATTTGCTATAAACATTGCTGAACCATTAGGATGCAAAACATAGTGTGTTCCTTCCAATATTTTGGTGGCAATGAGAAGCTGTTGACCCTGAAACTCCTCATAAGAGAGGAGAAGAAAAAACAAAGCCTTTCCAGGCTTGTCTTCGGAAGGCTTCCCTGGAGGCCAACCAAAAGCACCTCCCCATAATCCAGCATATTCTTGGTCAGCACCGGGAACTCGTAAAGGTAACTTGTAAAGTGCATATCTACTGTCATGCATATTCGGCCATGCTCTATAAGAGGATAGTTTCATATTCGAGGCATTCAAGGTTAGCCTTATCGTGTCACTCGATCTAAGGAACTCTTGAAGTCTAGCATGCCTAATCTCACCGCTCGTAGTTAGCTTCCTGGAAGCCGAATGACTGTCATTAACTGAATTCGATCTTCCTAGAATATGTTTAAGACTATTCCAGAAATATCCGCGAATTCCTTTTCTCTTGACGCATTGTACACCACCATCCTCCTCAAACAGAGAATCAGGCACGGCCCTAGAAGGTTTATCATCGAAGTCTAACTGCGTTGCCCCGTCTACCTCTTGTGAATTTGCCTTGTAGTCAATCTCATTCTCACTACAACAAAGCCTGTACATTTGTCTAAGCACTAACGTTCTTTCCCTCAATAGCACCAAATCTTTCTGAAAGTTTTCCTCATCATCCCTCAACCTAGGAAACAACGGTCCTATCAACGCATCCGAAACCTTTTGTCGAACTTGGCTAGTAGTAACCTCAAGCAACTTACTTCTATCAGAAAAAGCTAATTTGCTAAAACTAACATTTCCCTCACTCGCAATTTGCGACCTACAAATATCACTATTCGACCTACCAACTTTCCTAGATAACTCCAAACCCGACGAATGCACAAAACTCTTACTTTCCAACAAAGAACCAACTTTTTTATTTTTCTCCGGCTCAACCTCAAGCAACAATACATTACAAAATTTATCAATCGACTTAGCCAAACCAGGATAAACATAATCAACACCCTTCTCCTTTCCATGAAGGAAAAACATGGTCGACCCATCAAAATCAGCAACAACTTCAAAAACAGACGCCCATAGAATCGGACCGTCCTCCATACCTAACGGCCCAACCTCCTGAGGAATAATCCTACAACCAACAACAGAAACAAAACCAGGCATCACATACACAACGTTCCCTAACTCCGGATTCTGATGAACCCATATCCCAATCAAAGGTTGAACTTTCAACAGAAAACGACAAAGTGCCTTGTAACAAGACACACCCTTTCTCCACTCAACAAGATCCTTATGAGACACAATCCCCAACACTTGACATTGAGTTAACCAAATTTTCTCAGAAGCCACAAGAGAATTCAAGCTCTTGCAGCATAAACTCAGATTACATATATCTCTAGGTGAAAAGGATCGAGAAATTATAGCAAAAACATCATCAGGTAAATATAAAAGCATGTTTGAATCAGATATCTCAGGCAACATAACGATCCACCTGAAAAAAAGAAGAAAAAAAACACACACACAAGGTTTCAAAACATGTTGATAGAATTAGCAAAATTCAGAAATAGTATTAAGAAACAAACCTTGTTGAAACAGGATAATTCTGAATCTGTGTGTGAAAGTGGTTTTGAGAGTTCAATTATTGGGTTTTCCGAAACAAGAAAGACAAATAATGAATTGGGAATTGTTGAGGATTGTGGGAAGGAATAAAATATGGGGTGTTGAAAAGGGGGGGTGTGGGAAGTAGTGATAAAGTAAAGTTAAAGGAGAAAAAGGGGAAAAGTGGTGTTAACTGTTTTGTCAAGAGTGTCTATGAATGTGAGAACAGTAAACGAGGAAGGGGTGTGAGTGGGTTACATTACATGGTATGGTTTGTCTTGTTTTTTATCGGTTTCTCTCACCTTGGTTCCACTCGCAAGACACAAACGCAAACCAATGTTGAGTTGAGTTAACCTCGTAAATGCTGAAACGGAAATTCATTTATTACTGCCTCGATAACTTACTCCATCCTTATTTTATTTCTCTTAAAACATTTCTATTTTTTCTTTAATCATATCTAAATTGGTGTATTGTATGTTCTACTCATATTATTCAATCAAATACATTTCTTGATGGGATAAAACTTTTTATATTAATGGTGTATATCGTAACAATTTAGAATCTATAATTATTTATTTAATTAATTATTAGTGATTATCTGTGTGTGATGTATAATATGTGGTAGGATATTGATACACTAAGGAATTAATTAGAATTATTTAGAGTAAATAATTTTAATTTATATTATTTAAATTATAATAATAACTGGTAACAAACTCGTGTGTTTGTACGGGTTTTAGTACGGGATGCGTATTTAGATATATTTTTTAATTAAAAAATGTCTTATACTCGTGAAAAAATAATAATTAAATATATAATTAATAAAAATGAGTTTTTCAAAATACAAAATTATATGTAATAATTATTTTTATTTAATAATTATTTTCAATTGGTAATAAATTTAATCATTACTGAAACGTCATTGGTATTTATTATTACCATTATGAAAAGAAATAATTAAAATAATAATGGTAGTATATATCATTAATATTGAAGAATGTTTTTCACATAATAAATATATTTCGATATTCTTGCATGCCCCATTGGTTGGGTCATGTTCATATCCTTGGAAGATATTTGGAGTGAAAAAAATGTTACTTTAGTTACTTTTGAATCTATGAGTACATCTTTGCCTACAATTATCTCTTATCTATCATTTTTCTTTAGTCATCATTATCATGAAATATTTTATTTTATTTTTGGTTCATATAAAATTATCCAATCACACTTAATATTTGTACAATCATTCTATATATTATCTTTTTTTCTTTAAAACTTTATATTTGTGATATTGTTACAATATTATAAAAAAATATATGTAAGTTTTTTTTTTCCGAATCAAATAAAGAATTATATTAACTTAAAAAACACTGATATATACGGCGATCGCAAGAATCCAGCCACCAACAAATCAAAGCAAAGCAAAAAGGAAAATCTTTAAATCATAAGGCTAGTTATATGCCCCCTATGCTTACTATCAAACCAACTTCTATAGACAACCATATCAATAATATTATTCACAACATTCACATTATTCAAGCCCACACCAAAACTCAATCTATTTTTATGCTCCCAAATGCCATAAATTGTTTCTGTCTCTGATATTGCAAAGTCTCAATAGATTTTTGCGCCAACCTTTACCTTTGACCATCTTTTCCAGCCAAACTCTTTCATCAACTAAACTTTATATGCTCCCAAATACCATAAATTGTCTCTAATAATTGAATGTATAATTAATAAAAAATATTTTGATCAGTAACTTCATATTTTTGTTAATAATCAATATTTTGATCAATAATTTTATTTTCCCGTGTACAAATATTATTTTGATCAATAACTTCATATTTCCGTTCAAAAAAACATTTGAATCAATAAATAATAGATTTTGTTTACTGTATATCATATTTGAATAAAAAATATTTGAATCATAAATATCATTTTTTATATATAAAAATATTTAGATAAATAATATTTTTTCCCGTATTCAAATATTATTTTTTAGGTATGGATAGCGCTATCCTTAAGGAGAAGGAAAATAACAAGAACGACCTTTCTGAGTAAGTAATAAGACTCTAAATTGCTTGCTCAAATCAGATTAAAATACTTTTCACACCTCACACTCTTTTCAAAAATACTTTCAAACAAACACTTTGTATACATTCATACGAGAATCATTACAAAGTTATATTTTCAAAACAAATATTTTCAAACACTACGTATACATTCTTGAGGACTGATACAAGAATCATTACAAAGTCAAAGCAAAATATTTTTCAAACAAAACACACACAAAGTAAGTTTTCAAAAGGTGAGCTAAGCAATTAAGAGCCTGTAGATAACTACGGATGGAAATGGTGCTAATATCTCCCCTTTTCATAATTACCCCCGTACTCATGATCGATAAAAGGTATTTCCTGTTCTTTTCACCTCCTTTATTGGATAAAAGAAAAGTCGGTGGCGACTCTTGCTATCCGCAACATTTGCGATAAAACGCAGAACAAAACAAGTCAGTTCTTCCACCGTGTTACAATATGATTATGTGAATGATGATACAATTAACTAGTCGTAGTCGAACTTATTGTGATGTTGTTGTGCATTATGCATTCATAGCATTTTTTAACGGTGGGCCGCTTGTGATTAGCCTCATTCTCATTGTGAGGGTTGAGTGTGTTGTGGTGTGCTTAGGTTTCAAGAGAGAATCGATCCTATAGTGGGGATCATGGAGGGTAATGAACCAGATGTTCATAAATTATTGTACCACATGCATTGAGTCTGCATTAACATCATATATGACATTACATGAATTTGGTTGATGAGTTGTGACATGATGATAATTGTGAACTATGTGATTTGATGATGAAAGATATGTAAGTGTTATTATGATGTATCAGTGAGTATGATATGTTGATGAATGATAAGTGTGGATTATATGATAATGTTGTTTATAGCTACTAATATTTTCTTTATATCTTTTATAATGAATTATGATTACTCACCTATTTGTTTAAATGTTGTCTCGAGGTGGGTAACGCGCAAATGCCCACGAGTAGCTGATAGAAGTATTGAAGATAAAGTTTTTGGTGTGTTTTATGATTTATGTTATTTAGTGGTGTCTTACTCTGATACGTAACATCGGGTTGGGAATGTTATGTTTTGCGATTGTTATGATCTTGTTTATGTTGATATACGTTATGCATGTTTTGATTTATAAATTGTTTCTAATTCTAACTTTTGACGAGATCAAAGCATTATGAGTTTTTTTATGAAGAAGTTTATTTATAACGATAATATAAGAGGTGTATTTACTATGAAGTGTTACACCCTTGAGTGTTTATTTCACTTGATTTATTAGTAAATTATATGATAAATGTATGTGAGATTATAAGGGTGTTAACTTAGCGTTATTAAAGCATGTTGATCTGTCCAGACATGCTTTTATATGATGTTTATGTCTTAGTGGTTGATTTATGTGCAAACACAATTGATTTTTTGTTCCTCTAATAATGTTTGCCTATATTCGGCGAGATGTGGCTAGAGGAAGAAAGGATGATGTAATTGTTAAGGCTTTGGAGTCATTGGCTAAGGCAATGGCCCAGAGTCAGAAGAATCCCCAAAATACTGGAAGGAATTATGAGTTATGTGCTTAAGAAAGGTTTTAGAGAAACAACTTGTTGATCTTTAAGGGCACACATGAGCTTGACGGTGCACATTTGTGGCTCGGGAAGATTGAGGAGATATTCAGAGTGATGGATTGCTCAGAAGAGTAAAAGATGTAGTTTGGTACTCGCATGTTGGAAGCAGAGGCTGAATGTAACACCCCCTTCTATTTACCCGCGTTTTATAATAATAATCAGAGTATTTAATCATAACCAAGAAGGCGTCACAACTTTAAAAACATAAAGATTTCCAAACATGTGTCATGCTTTCTCTGAAGAAGACTTATTAAATAATTAATGCAACAGTTATGTTTAACAGCGGAAATGTAACATAACCAAAACTTCTGAATACAACATTCACAGTATTCCAGAATAATAAACGAAATTCTGAATCAAAACATTAAAGAATTCCAGGGTAATAAGTCAACATAATTCAAAGTCATTCAAAAAATATCCATTAAAGGATTCAAACAACGTTCCCAGTGTTACATCTACGAGCACGACAACGACACGCGGACTAACGACTCAATACTAGAGCTATCCAACCTCCAAGCACTAATCACCGGATCCGAAAATGTTGAGTAAGGGTGAGATCTCAATTCAATATAACATGCATTATACGTTTTAGAATACAATAGAAATAAAAGATACTTTAATCCGTTAATCAAGCACAAGTCATAATCATTTCAACACAGCTCACACAATGAACATGTACATAATTCAAACAATGGAAATTGCAACACGGAATCCATCCTAGCATGTTACAATCCCATATGCAAATGGACTCTATGCATGTGGTACCAAGCGTGAACCGTTCACACACACCTCCGTTTACATGTGGATAGACGGTGTAAATTCATGATTCGCCCATAGCTATTGGGTCAAGAATCCAGCCTCACTACCTCAACCTCCGGTAAGTATATTGGCTCAACCAGTTCGCTTCGCACAATGGGAATGAACCAAATCAATAAATGTATATGCATGCATCATAAAAGCATGCCATCATCATTTCACATATCATGATATTAATACAAATCACATCATGTCAATTCACGGTGTATCTCATTCAATCAAAATGAATAGCAATTATATAACAACATCGATCAATACCTCATAGATAACTCATACCATTCATAATAGTTCTCATTATCCTTAATTACTCATTCTTTCAAAAAGTCGGGAGCGCGACCATTTTAAAAATAATTTAGCAAAATAATATTTTTCTCTTTTCAAAAGGTAGTATTCGAAATTTAGAAAATAACGCCGAAAACGGCGCCCGAATCGGAGTTACGGTTTAGAAAATATGAATTTTCAAAGTTTTGGAAAAATTGGAAAATGAACATGGAACCCGATTCCTACCCAGAACGGAACCGGTTCCTGAAAGTTAGAAATAACACGCCCCTGATTTTTGAATGGGGAACCGGTTCCGTCATATACAGGAACCGGTTCCTGAGTGTAAAAAGTCTCAATTTCTGCAATTTAACATCGGGAACTCGGTTCCTCCCACGGTTCCCGACCTCAACGACATTTTTATCACTTTTTGACAGCATTATGTATCTTTTATCACTTCCAAACTTACTAATATGATTTGGTATATTAGGAACACAATTTCATCATCATTCCACACCATTTTAACATCCAACAACATGGTTTATTCATCCTTATTGTTCATTCGACACACTAGATGATCCTAATCCCAAACACCGACACAAAATAGGGTTTTCAATCTATAACCTATGATCATCACAATTCAAACTATCTAACATACCCAATTATCCCTATGATTCCCAAAACCCATAAGGCATATTAATTGATCGAAACCACCCCACCTCGCGATGATTCTTGATTCTCTTGGTGTCGGCTTTTCCTCTCTTTTCCTCTTCTCTCCAATTCCACGTGAAAACAGTTTCTCCAAAAACCTATTCTTTCTTTCTTTTCCCTTTTTATATTCCTTTAATTGTTCCTTTAATTATTCCAATAAAATAATTAAAACTTAATAATTAATTAGTAGAGTGATTTACTCTCTCACACCCACCGTTTTCTCCACACACCTCCAAAACATTTCCTCATTAAATGACCCAATTAATTCCAAATAAAATAATTCTTAGGACCTCATTTAATTAAATAATTAAATCCTCACTTAATAAATATTTAAATTAAATCGGGGTGTCACACTGAAGACTGATGGGATAACACACGTTAAAGGATGGAGATTTTGGGTGCTAAGATCACTTGGGTTATTTTCGGAGTTACATTTTTGGAAAAATACTTTATTGAAGATGTGCGTGGCAAAAATGAGATTGAATTCTTTGAGTTGAAATAAGGTAATTCGATTGTTGTTGAGTATGCTACCAAGTTTTAAGAGTTGGTGAAGTTTTATCTGCATTATAGTAATCCGACAACCAAGGCATCTAAGTGTATCGAATTTGAGAATGTGACACGTTCACAGATTAAGCAGGGAATTGGATATTATGAGATTCGCCAATTTTATATGCTAGTGAATAAGTGCACGATCTATGATCATGTTACTAGAACCCAGTCTTCTAATTATAAGAGTTATAATGAGAAAAGGAGGAAGATTTGGGATCGGGGTAAACCATATAGTGTTCTTGCTGACAAGGGGAAGCATAAGGTTTATGATGAGAAAAAGTCAAGTGGGGAAGGAGTTCCCTCTTTTATCAAGTGCTTTAAGTGTGACGAGCAAGACCAGTGTACTGATAATTGCAACAATAAGTTGTTTAAATGTTACAAATATGGTAAGACAAGACATCATGCTTCAAAGTGCAAGAACGAAGGTGCAACTTGTTTTTAATGTGGTGAGAAGGTTCACATTGGTCAATAACACCTTATTTTGCTCATGTGATGTTGGTTAAGAAGAAATATGGTGGTATGAGATTGTGTGTAGACTACAAGCAATTGAACAATGTGACTATCAAGAGTAAGTATTTGTTTTTGAGAATTGATGATTTGATGGATTAATTGGTAGGTTCTCATGTGCTCAATAAGATTAACTTGAGGTTTGGTTACCATCATATTCGTGTTAAACCATGTGATATTCCAAAGACGACATTCAAAATGAGGTATGTTCGCTACAAGTGTATTGTGATGTCGTTTGGCGTGTAGAATGCACCAGATGTTTTCATGGAGTATATGAATCGAACTTTCCATTTGTGTTTGGATAAGTTTGGGGCGGTATTTATTAATGATATTATAATTTAGTCTAAATCAAAAGAAGAGCATGTTGAGCATTTGCGAATTTTGTTTGAAGTGTTGAAAGAGAATAAGTTGTAAGCAAATTTTTCAAAGTGTGAGTTTTGGTCGAAGGAAGTGAGTTTTCTTGGCCATGTTATTTCAAGTGATGGAGTTTTTGTGGATCATTCTAAAGTTGATGTTGTGTTGCAGTGGGAGAATTCGAAGTCTGATACTGAGATCAAAGTTTTCTTGGTTTATCAAGTTATTATCACATGTTTATATGGCTTTCCTAAGTTGACATTACCTTTGATACAGTTGACTCAAAAGGGGTTAAGCTTGTGTGTGAGATGTTGCATGTGAAAAAAGTTGTGTGGAGTTGAAGAATAAGTTGATGATTGCTCTAGTATTGGTTTCGCCTAATCTGAGTGAATCTTTTGTGGTATATTGTAATACGTAGAAGATGGTCAAACAAATATGACTATCCAACTGTTACATGTTGATGCCTTGTGTGTTAAACCAAGAAGGATCTTGGGATAATAACTTGTCGTTGATTGAGTTCACCTACAATAACAATTTCCATACTAGTGTTGGGATGACTCCATATGAAGCGTTGTATAGTATAAGGTATAGGTCTTCGTTATGTTTGTATGAGTCATGCGATATTGTTGTGCTCGAATGTGAGATTGTGCAGGAGACAATTGAGAAAATCAAGATGATCTAAGGAAGGATGAGAGGTTTTCAGAGTCGTCAGAAGAGTTATCGTGATAACAAAAGAAAAAACACTTGAGTTCCAAAACGGAGATCACATGTTCTTAAGAGTTATTATGTAATTGATGTTGGTAGGGCTCTGAATTCGTGAAAGCTTATGTCGCATTTTGTTGGTCCATATCATATTTTAGAGAAGATAAGTGAGATGTCCTATCAGGTTACTTTACCGTTGTCGCTTGATAATCTTCATGATGTGTTCATGTGTCTCAATTGAAGATATGCATTACAGATCCTTCTCATGTGATCCAAATGGATGATGTACAAGTGAGAGATAACATGACAGTTGTAACATCACCCGTGCAGACAAAAGGTCGAAAGTGAAGTAGCTGTGAGGTAAAAAGATGGCCTTGATAAAGGTATTATGGGGTGGACCAGCTGGTGGAAGTTTAACTTTGGAGCGTGAGAAACATATGAGTGAGTCGTACCCGATTATGTTTTTCAAAGGTAATTTTTGGAGACAAAAATTACCTTAAGTGGGGGAGAGTTATAACACCTCCATAATTTATAATTGTATAATTAATTAATTATTTGTGATTATTTGTGCGATGTATAATGATATGTTGCAGGTAGTGGTAGATTAAGGTGCTAATTAAAATTATTTAGAATTAAATAATTTTAGTTTATATTATTTAGAGTTATAATAATAATTAAATAGAATATTAACGTGAAAAGAGAATAAGGGCATGATGGTAATATAGGATGATGAGTAGGGGTATAAGAGGAATAACAAGAAAAGGTCTAAGGGGTAAGAAGGTAAAAGGAGAAAATTAGAGAAAGATTGGTCATTTTGTACTCGTAGAATTTTGGAGTAGACGTGAAGAAAGCTCTGGCTTAAAGAGAACCAAGATGAGAACTCCGTAAAATAGGAAGGAAAATATCAATTATTAGGGATTTCAGGTAAGGGGTGTAGTCCTGATTTATCATGATAGATATGAGATTAAGGTAGATGTAGGGTTTTGTTTGTATGATGATTTGGTGAAAACATGATGAATTCTATATGGAAATTGTGTGATGATGATGTTGTATACCATGATTTATATCTATAATGATATAATGATGTGTCTTGATGTTAGTATGTGATAATATGATGATTTCTATGTGTTTTAGACTGAGTTTAATATTGAATCACAATTGGAATGGGGCTGGAACATAAGCAAAAATGTAACTGAGAAGTTACTGAATCGCTAGCATCGTCAAGCGAGAAAGGGGCGAGCTAGTCGCCCCAGTGTTGTCTGGCGAGCCATCCGGCGAGCCATCCGACAAGCAGAAAGGTGAAAAAGAGGGCTCATGTAAAATGTATGGGGATGTGGTCGTCGTTAAGGCATTGTTGGGCGAGTGAAGTAGAGATGGTCTAAATCACTCACTTCGTCGGGAGAGCATCAGGCGGAAAGGGGGATTGTAGATTGCTCATATGGTCGTCGAACAAGGCTTAGGAGAGCAATCTAGTATAAGAACTTCAAAGTGTCGTAACTTAAGTTTTCGGACCATGTTTGATGCGTCGTTCAAAGCATTGGGTAGCCAACACCTAAAATTAGTTCAATATTCAAGATGATTAAAAGGTGTAAATCAAAAAGTGTATCTTACTTCCAATGTGATTTGACATTTATACATTAGACTAAGTGATGTGAATTTGAGTTGATGTTGAACCTTAGTCGCTTTGGATTTTGGAAGACCTAAAACAATTTCCCTCGAGGCTTGTCGAGCGCTTCAGAAGTTAAGGAATCCTTTAGCGGTTGAGGTCGACCTCCAAAAATGTTGTCTGATGTGAGATGGAAGTGAAACGCTTAGAATTAATTGTAAAATAATAGGGAACATAACGGGCATACCCCTCGATGGGGAAAGTTGGTCTGATCTGCTTGACACCCGTCGAGTAGACGGGTTTTGGCCATGTGCAAAGTGGGCAGATGATGCCCTTTGGAGGTCTTTCAGTCTGTTCGACTTGCTATTAGGCTCGAAGAGATGGTTTGCCCGACAACCATTCAGAAAGTCCAGAACAACTTGTTTTACCATTCACCTATTTAAAGAAATGCAATCATTAAAATTGGTATAAAATTATATAATCTGAACATTAAAATATTATTGAAAACCAACTTCAACACACCATTGTATTCAGAAATGCATGCGTCTCATTCATCATATTTTATGTTATTTAACACATATATGGTTCATTAGTCATATTCGTTCAATGCATCAATATCAATTATTCTACTTTACCCCGTCGTCATCGCTTATCATCATGATTATTAAGATCATGATTATTATGATGATGATAGTGGAAAGCGTATATTATGAGTTTATAAGGTATATATGGTTTGTGTAGCAATGATAAATAATACAAGAAGTATGAAGTCAATGTGGAAACTTCATCCACCTTGTATTTATTTTTCATTGCTTCATCCATCTTGTATTCCGATCTGCAGGCTTATTGGTCAACAACAACACATGAAACAACAACATATAACAACATACAACAAGAAAAGAACAATAAACTATCTAACAAGAAGAAAATTATAGGAAAACCATGTGAAACACAACAATAACATACACAAAAACGAGAAAATAAGGAAAAAGAAGAATACCTTTATGTAAGAAGAACAAGATTGACGGTTATAATAGGAATGCTAGTGATGAAGACGAAAAGAAAAATGGGTTCTAGGGTTTTGTTGTGAAAGATATGACGCTAATGTCAAATAACGAGTGTGAATTCGCTTATATATATAAATATACTCACAACGGTGGAACTCATAAACCGTAGTCATAAAAAAGAAAAGGTGCGCCTTAACATTAAATAAATAATAGATATCAGGGCGTTGAGGTTCAAACCCATGAAAGCTTAATAGTATCACCACAATTGGGTCCACAACCGTTGTTATATATAATTAATTTTTATTCAAAAAAAATTAAAATGATAGCGCCTTATTTTAGAGGTGTCATCACGGTGTTGGGAATAACCGTGATGACTATGACATTGTTGTTTCGACGTTTTGTAGTAGTGTAACTTTGACTTTGTCACTGTTGCATTCTCAACAACCGAAATTGTGCTAATTACTTATTTGTCTATATGTTATATTTGTAAGATAAGTTTGCTATTAAACTAGTATTTTTAAAACTGCATGCCATGTCTATAAATACTATAAGTTTATTTGCCACACATATAAAAAATATTTTTTCATATATATGAAAAATGTTATAAATGTACTTGCTGTATCTTTCGTAATACCATGATAATTTTTATGACATGTTTGCCAAGTGTTTTTTTATTTATAAATGTGATAAAAAGACATGCTTTTAGATATTTCTCATGATATCATGATATACCATGCTTGTTAAAAGTCTTTATCATGATTGTTCCTATGTTATTCTCTAAAATGGATTATACCCTACTACATTAGCTTCGACACTTTATATACTTTGCTAACATGTTTTCTTGAACATGTTACATGTATGTTATCATACTATCTACTTGCTTATCTATTTTTTACCCGCCTTTTTGATTATGATAAAAGGGGAGAAGTATGCTCCTAGTGGCAAGGGCATATAAC
The DNA here is from genome assembly GCA_021764765.1 of Vicia sativa. Classification (NCBI taxonomy): domain Eukaryota; kingdom Viridiplantae; phylum Streptophyta; class Magnoliopsida; order Fabales; family Fabaceae; genus Vicia; species Vicia sativa. The sequence goes on from CM038794.1 coordinate 206,164,552, forward strand.
CTATCTAACTCAGGGGGAATAATATCACTTCAAATATTATTTTGTTTTTTTACCACCTCCCATAATAGATGCATTGTCATCATAAAAAAGGGGGAGAGTATGGATCCTTGTTTTACAAGTATTAAGTAACCTTTGTTTTGATGATGACAACTTTGAAGTACATATCAAACACTTAACATATTGAAGATGTAATAGAGTTTTGTCTCAGATATAAAAGAACAAAACAGATAGATCAACAAGTCCTTAACTATAAAAGTACAAGACATATGCTAAGCATAATATAGATGCAATATATTGACAAACTGTAAGGGATCATAAAGTCAACATTTAACATATTGAATATGCAAATATAAAGAAAACTAGTCAATGTACTTAAAGAAGTAAAAGATGCAAGTCATAAGTTTGATAAGGATTGACAGAGATCTTAGATAAAGTTTCTTACATCAACAATAGTTTTCAGACAAAGATACTAAGATAAAGAGATCATTTACTTAAAAAAGAACTGAAGCAAATATTCAAAGGTCAATAAAACAATTAATACACCAAACAAAACTTCAAAGAACATATACAACAAACACAAGATCTACGCCAATCATCCTAAAAAGGCATTTGAGTGAATCAATATAAGCAAATTTTTTTTCTTTGTAAAAGTAGTTGGCCATAAGCGTGCGTATACACACACACTAGAATCTTTCTTTAAAAGATGTTTTGAAATGAAATGAATTGAGAAAAATATATAAAAGTTGTATAAAAGTGACGAGAGCATTCAAAAAGTCATAAAACTCTTTCTTGGTTATATTTAATCGATTAAGCTTATATGTTAATCAATTAAATAAATTCTTCATGACTAAACAAGGTAGTTCAAATTCTCTCAAACGATTGAAAATAACTACATATCACAACGTATCATTTTAGAAAAACATAGTAGTTGTAATTTGATTGTTTGACATTAAAACATTGATGGAAGATGGTGATTTAAGCGTAATTTGAAGAAGACGATGAAACACAATGGAAGATGGAAGAATAGAAATCCACAAACTAATAGAAAATGGATGGTTAGTGACAAAAATAAAGAATAGGAAGCCACGAACCATATAACTATTTATAACACAACAACTGAGGGTTCAGTGTACTCTCCACACCTGTCACGCCACACCCAAAATAACGGAAGAGACTAAATAATTTAAGAGAAGTGAAGTTAAAAGATGAATGCATAATTCTTTTTAGTGAGGAGATCAAAACAAAACTTGTTTAATTATATTTTTTCCACACTAACAACAATTTGACCTTTTGTTTTTTTCCCACTTATTTAAATCCGGAGACTCCCGTTGATTGAATTTTCAAAAAAATTGGGGGTATCCACTCCCTCTGCCAAACACCGAGACTGACAGACATACTCACCCATTTCGGCGGGAAAATCAACACCCCACATAATCGGCGGCGGCTTTCAGTATCCAATGGCTGGGCGCAGCGTCACCGTCCTTAACGTGGCGGAGAAGCCATCGGTAGCGAAAGCGGTGGCCAAAATACTCTCAGGGAACCCAACCATTCGAGGGAGAGACGGTCGTTCTCGTTACAACCAGATCTTCGAATTCGACTACACCATTGGCGGCCAACCCTGTAGAATGCACTTCACCTCCGTCATTGGCCATCTCATGGAGCTCGAATTCGATACGCGTTACCGCAAATGGCACTCTTGCGATCCCCTCGAGCTCTTCCAGGCTCCTGTCTATAAAACGGTTCCCGAGGTCAGTTCTTTTCTCTCTTATTCTTCTTCGTTATCATTGCAATGTTATTATCTCCTTTCAACATCGCTGATTCTCTCTGCAATTTTTGCTTTGTGTTTTAATTTAACCCTAGGATAAAAAGGATATCAAGAGGACACTAGAGGAAGAAGCTAGGCGGTGTCAGTGGCTTGTTTTGTGGCTCGACTGCGATAGGGAAGGTGAGAATATTGCGTTTGAAGTTGTAGACGTATGTACTGCGGTAAATCCTCATCTCACTATAAAGAGGGCTCGATTTTCCGCACTGGTCCCCAGGTTTGTTGCGTTTCACGGTGGTTCTAGTTTTTTTTTTTTTCTCCATTAAACTGATTGTTACGGTATCTTTGATGTTTCATGATGTTTGATTGTTGCCTGCTTTGATGCAGCGAAATCCATGAGTCCGTGCAAAATCTTGTCGAGCCAAATAAGTGGTTTGCTGATGCCGTGGATGCTAGGCAGGTGAGTTGCATTTTTTCTGACTATGTGATTTTGTGTTCCAATGAAACAAGAATCTGATATTATTGGCTTCTGTTATAACACTTCAGTTATACTAATAACCAAAAGTTGGTAATTGATATTGTCACTTTATGCGGGTGGTTAATTTTGTTGTTGTTGTTTTAGGAAATTGATCTTCGTATAGGCGCTTCATTTACCAGATTTCAGACCATGTTAATGAAAGATGCTTTTAACATAGATACTGTTACAGATGGCAGAAATACTGTCTTGAGTTATGGCCCTTGCCAGGTGGGCTGATGTTGACAATATGGTAACATTGGGTAGTCTTTGTGCTTAAACTGGTACAGGCTTATTATGAGTTTCCATTTTACCTTCATTTTTTACTACAGTTTCCTACACTTGGATTTGTTGTGGAAAGATATTGGGAGATACAAGCTCATGAACCAGAAGAGTTTTGGTCAATCAATTGCTCTCATAGATCAGATGAAGCCACTGCTAATTTCAGTTGGGGGTAGTATGCAATTTGCAAAGCTTTTGGTGTATTCATAATTCTTGTTGAGTTTTACTAACTACTTATAATCTGGATTCACTTGGCAGGCGTGGGCATTTGTTTGATTATACATGTGCTGTCATAATATATGAGATGTGCGTCGAGGAACCAACTGCAACGGTAACTCTTCCCTAAATTTTGTGGCTTGACATATACTGAACTCAACCTTTTTACTAATGGTACATATTATTACCATTTAGGTAACAAACGTTAGACAACAAGAGAAGCTTAAGTATCCTCCCCCTCCTCTGAGTACTATTGAGCTTGAGAAACGAGCTTCACGATACTTTCGGATGAGCTCTGAGCACACAATGAAGGTTAGTGAATGTTGAGAATCCATTTGTTTCATTGTTTGTGTTGTACTTATAACTTATAAGTAATGCACATTTACGTCTACAACTCATTCTGGATGATTTATGTTGTTCAAAGCAGACTAACTTCACAATTTTGAATATATAAAATTAAGTAATGCATTTGTAGATGATGCCAGAGAAAAATTCCAAAAAAACTTATGACTAAATGAATCCGAAACTATGTTTGCATGCATATGTACCATGCAAGAGGTGCATTTCGTTCACCAGATTTTCTGATTGCTTTTATGCCATTGTATTTATTCATTGGACAATTGTTTTCTGTTAAACTTTATCTCTATTTGCCACAATAACAAACTACACAATAACATGCTTACAATTAGTGACAAACAAACACATTAAACTACACAACATGTTTTTATATGCATCTCTTTCTTATTCCTTATTTACTTCTTTACAGGTGGCTGAAGAACTTTACCAAGGTGGTTTCATCAGTTATCCTCGTACTGAAACTGATAATTTTTCTTCAAGGACTGATTTGCGTGTGGGTAACTTCTGTTCCAAGCACAAATAATTATTACAGTTACTAGTTAGCCATTCTCAATAGATTTGGAGAACATGCTGTGTGATATGAATTTTTGGAACTGTTTGTCTGTGTTATATGCTACAATTAAAATAAAATGGGTTAAACAAATTATGGCTGTTGAAATAATGAAATTGAAAAGGAATTTGAGTGAATCTGCATGTCTCAATTACATCACGTAGAGTATTTTTATATAATTAATTAATAAACAAATGCCAAATTACTACAATTACCTTATAACAATGACTTAGAAGAGGAGTTCTCTATGTCGTGATTAAGGTGGAAATATGTAGTGTTTATCACTTTACATTTTGCTGGAAATTCATTAGAATACAATATGAGTATATGACTACTTGTAGATGCATAAAGAGTGGGTTGGATAAGATTGAATTAAATAATATATCATCAGAAAATATTTCACACGAGTTCTCTTTGTCACGATTTTTTTAATACTTTGTAACACACACTCATAGAATGTGTGATTTTAAATGAGTTACGATATTCTGTCTTTTGATGCCACTATACTAAATTACGACATTTCACATGCGTTATTCGGCTTGTACTGTAGTTTGTATTAACAATATCGTTGGTTCACCCTTATTAACAGAATGAGATGTGATTTCATCTCATTGAAAAATAGAATTACATTTTATGTTGTATGTACAACCGATTACAGGGAGATCTATATTCGTTATTATCTTACACCAATCAAAGGGGGTTAACCTATACCCTTGTAAACTACTGTTTGAGCAGTTGTAACTGCTCTTATCACACGTTACCCCATGGCAGAACATTATAGAATGGAAGCTAGAAAGAATAACAGAAAAATAACAGCTAGCAGTAAGGGATTCTATTCTAATACCCCCACAAGATCAGAGTAGTCAATCCCGAATAAGCGCAGGTCTAGTGATAATGTCATATTTTGACGAATAAGCGCAAGTCTAGTGATTATGGCATATTGAAGAGCACTAGCTACTGACCTATAAAGAGCACGATCTAAGAAAGCAGGTGAACCTATCTTGGTGAGCCTGGTGGTAGATACCATAGGGGCGGCCACACATTTGATGACTGGTGTGGTGTGTTTGTTTTTGTTAAAAGGTCACATATGTACTTGCCTTAAGAGTACTAAATTAGGTTGAGATTTGACTTAAATTCCAAAAAGTAGTCCAATGCGCCAGGTTGTTTAAGAGCAAACACTGTGAAGTTTAGTTGTGATAGAAGAGATGAAAGAAAGAGAGTTGCTGCTTGTGTCATCTACATATACCAGGACATATACAAAGCAACCACTAGAGCTATAAGTGAACAAGGATGTATCACACTTGCTAATCATTAAGTTGAAGTTAAGTACTTTTGAGCATTTCAAACCATTGGCGTAGATAAGAAATTAGGTCAAATAAGAACTTTGGTGATGTGTGTTAAGACAAGTGAGTCTATGAATAATGCCTATGTCAGATAAGAACTTGGGGAAGGGTATGAACTCTCCCCCCTCCCCTCACAATATGTTTGAATTGACTTGGTTTTGAGGTATAAACTTGGGGAAGGGTCTAAACTGTAGTTCAACCATACCTTTAAGGTGATAAATCCATGTGAATCTAGTGAAGACATCAATGAATGTTATATAATATTTTGAGTTGATTAGTGGACACAAAAGGAGCATCACAATATATCAATTCTAAAGGTGTCATGTATTGTAAGAGTGAATGAGAATAATGTAATAATATCCGAGCTTTGCCCATACAACAAACAGAACAAAGCGTGGAAGAGTTTTTATTAAGAAATGGCATATTACATAGGTCAAAAACAACTATCAAAGTACGGGGATTGAGATGCCCTAATCTTAGATGCCAAGCCAATTGTATTGAGCACTAGTAGAAGGGGATTTTGTTGCATTTGGGGATTGATTACTAGTGCCTATAATAGGGGTACTGTTGACCAAATAAGATGCATTGGATTGGAAATTGAGGTGAGGAAACTCATAGATACCATCCGGACCCACACTGCCATGGAGTAGAACTTTATTGGTGGCCTGAGATTTGACAACACAATAATTAGGATGAAACTCAGGAAGCACTATTGTCTTTGACAAACTTACTGACATTTACGAAGTTTTTGATCGTAGAAGGAACACGACGAAGGTTTTGTAATACAAGAGACAAATTAGGTTGATACAAGATTTAAAATGAGAAAGGCCCAATGAAAAATTTCAAACCTTGTCCATTTCCTATGAAGAATTGGCCAAAAGCTTCATAGGGAACCTAATGTTGGATGTTTTGGTTGATGTTGGTGACATGAAAAGAGACTCTGAATCAGGGAACCAAGCAACATTGGTTGTCAGAATAGTATTGGTTAACATTGCATTAGGTTAAGGATTGAACTAGGTCTGGTATAAGGTTGAATTGGAGGACAAATCCAAGGGTTGGCAAAACCATCGGGTGGAGCTCTTCCTTGAGAAGGAAAACCTAAGAAACCTTGTGAATATCCCTAAGAATCAGAAGAAATTGGAGCCTGTTAGTGATCATTGAAAACGATGATAACGCATAAAACCTATGTGACTAAAGCAAAAACAAACTTGACACTGAATATTGACAAATCGTCCCCTGCCACGTTCACGACCTCCACAATTGAGGTATGATCAATAATGAGGTTAGCTTGTGAAGATGAGTTTTAATTTTGAGGTGAGGAGGACAAATCCAAAGAGCTCTGGGCCTTGTGTGAGATTGATTGATGCAGGGTCAAAGTTGATTTGCTTGTTGTACTTTGACATACACATCCCATGCGTAATAAGGAGTGCCTCAAATTCTTCTAATTCGATGTCTTCAAACTTGCTCTCAATTACAGGACCATAATCACAAAAAAGGTCCTCAAGAACGACATCAATGTGTTGCTAAGGAGGAATAAGATTTCCTACCGAGGCAAGCGAATCCACAAGAAGTTTGATGTGAAGAAGATAATCCTCAACAATATGATCATCAAGCGTTGTTGCCCGCATCTCAGGTTGATGTTGACGAACACACGCACCTGTGTGTTTCTAAAAATGGTCATGAATATGCTCCTAAAGTTGTGAAGCATGCCTGCATCCAAGAATTCGAGTCATAATTGCATTGCTGATTGTTGACCGAAGCCACAAAAGCAACCACTTATCTTGTTGAAGCCATGTAAGATACACATGATTTTCCACAACAGAGTTTGTAGCATATCAATAATGGACTGATCTGAAAGTTCAGCAAAATACTAGAAACCATAAGATTGTGAGCGTTCACAGCCAGTTCAGCTTTTTGACGCCACACCAGACAATTCTTTTCATCTAATTTCTCTGAATTCTCCATGAACTCACCATGATTGTAACCTAAGTTCTATAATACCATAACAAAATGAGATGTAATTTCATCTCACTGAAAATAGAATTATATTATCTGTTATATGTAAAACCGATTACAGGGACATTTATATCCTTTGTTATCCTATACCAATCAAAGGGGTTGAACTACGCCCCTATAACTAATTGCTTGAGCAGTTGTAACAGCTCCTATCACAAGCTGCCACATGGCAAAATATTCTAGAAAGTAATCTAAAATAACAACCAGTCGTGAGGAATTCTATTTTAATAATTTTTGTTGTTGTTGTGTCTGACCTTTATACCTCTTGGTATTTTTATCTCGTTTAATTGTAGGCAATTGTGCAAGAACAACAAGGACATCCTGAATGGGGAACATATGCTCAACGGTTGTTAGACCCTGAGACTGGACTTTGGAGAAACCCTAGAAATGGTGGACACGACGACAAGGCTCATCCCCCCATTCATCCAACTAAATTTTCTGCTGGAGAATCAGGATGGAGCCAAAACCACCGTGTCAGACACAATTGCTTATGCTTACGATTTTTTACTCTTAAATTAAATACTTCATTTTACTGGACATTCATATTCATGTTATTTCTCAAATGACAACAGAATATATATGAGTTGGTTGTTCGCCACTATCTGGCATGTGTCTCAAAGGCGGCCGTAGGAGCTGAAACCACAGTGGAAATTGATATTGCTGGTGAACTGTTTTCTGCATGTGGGAGGGTAATTCTAGAGGTGAGGCTTCTCAGTCATGTTATGTATATATTCCGGTTCTAGAATTTATGTGTGATTCGACTTGGTTGATTTATTGATTTCATAAACGTGCTATAGACAAGAATTTTTGCAGTGTAATAACATTTTTTTTGCGCTTTGAAACCAAACAAGTTTTTAGTTATTGTTGACTAAAACTTTGGAGTTATATATGAGATTAGGGCGCATAACATAAACCATAATTTATTAGTTTTTTAGAAAAGCAAATACTTGCATTGTTCCCTAATTTCCTGCTGCCATTATTGTGGAATAGATAACATTCAGTTGCTCCTATATGGATTTCTTGATGAGACAAAGTGTTTTTTCTTCTTCAAATATATGAAGTCCCAATAAATATGTTGCATTTATATAAGAGTAGAAGGGTAGAAAAAGAGGAATCAAAATTAGTTAGGGTAGTTGGTTAGTAGAGGAAACTCAACTAGATACAGTGAAATTGTTTTTTAAGATGTAGTGAAATAGTTGAACGTTGACATTCAGAAATTTTCAAATTTGTAATCAAGGGAAAACCCTTGAAGAAAAAACTTTTCTGTAGGTTCTATTTTTTTTAATGATAATACAGTGAACATTGAAAGCATTATTTTATTTTTCTTTCTGTTTCTCATCTTTCTCTATAGAATTATTGCTGTGTTTTATAAATATAAAATATGGTTACCCTATGATTGAATTTCATTGCCCTCTATCAAAAACTATCCCTATCTTCACACCCTTTTCTTTTTGGGGTCAAACTTTCGTTGCCTAAATGCAAAGTGTCAAATTAACAATAAAAAAAATTCTTTTCTCCTAAAAACCTAAGAGAATGAATTGCAGTCCAATCAACGACATTGTGCAGATTGTCAAAGCAAAATTGAGAAGATTTCCTTATTCCTTATAGCTACAATGGACTAACCATTATGATTTTAATTTTTTAGCTCATCTCTTTGAAACTCGGTTTGGCTCTTCATTTTCTGCCATACTACTATCTCAATCATTCAAAAGTTCTTTTTCTATAGTAAAAAGGACCACTTATTGTTGCTGCCTCCATTGTTCTGTACTATTGAAGCCCCATAATTTTTTGTTATAGCTACTATCAAACCATCACTCTTGTCATTTTACAAATATTGAAACTATATGATTATGACTATCATTGAGTTTCTTTTGGGAATGACTAAAATTTGCATGGAAGTGTGAATAAATGTATATGCATTTTCTTGCTGCCTTTTTAAACCAAATTCCAATAAATGTGTGGGAAAGCTACAAATGTTCTGATTATTTGGTATTCGCTGGTTTTAACTTGAACAGAAAAACTACTTGGATGTCTATCGCTTTGAATCTTGGGGTGGATCAGTGATTCCAACATATACTATTGACCAACAGGTTTGTCTTTAATTACTACATCAGATTATATGCAACACCCCTTGATTTTTGTTGATTATTTTGTTTTTTTCTTATTCATATGATATCTCGTTATTGTATTCCTTCACAAGCTGTTCACTATCCTTAATGTCAGATTCTTGATTGAATTCTACACCAAACAAATCCCAGCATCCTTGGTTTACAAAAATTATCATACTCACTGATAATCTTATGTGAGCTTCACTGTAAGCATTTAGTGGCTATTCGATCTGAAGACTTAGATGTTTGACAAATTTTATCTTCACGAGTAAATGAAGATAAAATGATCCATGCATACATGTTGCAAGTAGTTAGCCTAAGTATCCATGTTAAGTGCCAATTATGTTTAAGAAAGCTCGTGTATATTTTACTTTATTTTTATTTATACTTTTTATCTTTTTTCATCAATTTAACTCAAGGATCTCTTTGGTTTTTTAAAATCAAACCACATTTTCTTATTTATTTAAATGATGGTTACCAGATAAAGGACTATTATCAATTTGTATAACGACATTCTAACTAGTTAGAATTTGTTTACATTGAATTCCATCCAGACAAATTACCTTTTTTCCTTGCATATCCTCAGAAATGGAGTTATTTAGGATATGGTTGGGAACATATGCATCACTAAGTCCAATTTCTCAACATAAATTTTTAGATCCTTTTTCTATATATTTTTTGATATAATCCATTGGTTTCGAATGCCCTGTATGCAAATTGCATCTCAGTCCAAAAAATAAGTATTAATGATAGAGCTCTTGATATTTCAGTTCATTCCAACAACATTGACCCTTGATCCAGGAGTAACCAGACCACCTCCTCTTCTTAGTGAAGCAGATTTGCTGAGTTGTATGGACAAGGCAAGAATGATATTGAAATCTTACAGATTTAATCATATAATTAGCAGTATCATTGTTTCCTGCCCATAAGTCAAAAAATGTTTCATTAAATATTGACAATTGTATAGGAGGGCATTGGTACGGATGCTACAATGCATGATCACATCAAGAAGCTGCTTGAACGGTTTTATGCAACTAAGGATGCTAACATGCGTTTCACACCAACTAATTTGGTAAGCTCATATTGTTGATTTTGAAAGGATTTTTTTTCTTCTTTGTCAGTGATCTCCAATCTTCATGCTGTTTTTCATGGATTGTTGACTTGTTTTACTGCTGTTATGAGAAGTTACTGTGTAAGGTTAGTAGAGGATATAGAAGGTAATTAATTAATTAATCATTATGTGATTAATTCTCTATAATAAAAGTGATATTATGTTCACTGTTGGAGCATTATTCTACAAATTTGTGATAGTAACTCTGAGATTTATGGATTGGATTCTATGAATCACAAACACCCCGAACACGACTCCGACACTGACACGGTGACATCAACTATAATTTGAAAAACCGAATAAGTTAAACGTAATAACAGATGCCATCTTGGCTACAGGCGAGAAGGTATCACTATAATCCAACCCTAAAATCTGAGTGTATCCTTTGGCTACCAAGCAAGTTTTAAATCGATCAATCTTACCATCTGAACCAATTTTCACTGTGTAAAGCCAACGACAACCTACTAAAGATTTTCCAGAGGGTAGAGGAACCAGTTCCCAGGTACCACTGCTTTGAAGAGTACACATTTCATCAATCATTGCTTGCCTCCACTCAGGGTGAGATAATGCTTCACTTGGAGTGTTAGGAATAAAAACAGAAGACAAAGAAGACAAACAAGTATACTTCAAAGGGGAAAGACGATGATAGCATAAATCAATATAATGTGGAGAAGGATTTTGTGTTTGACGTATACCTTTTCGAAGGGCAATCAGAAGATCATACTCAGGTTGCTGGATCGGATCTGGTGATGGCGAGAGCGTCGGAGGAGAGTCTGCAATGACTTCAGGGACATGTTCGACCTCAGGAACAGGTACGACCTCAGGGACAGGTACGACAGACGTTAGTCAACGATGCTAATATGTTTGAAGTGGACGAGAAGTCAGGGGGTCAACTGTAGGGTTATCTAGTGGGCCAGGTTCCCTAGAATGATGGGGGATAATGACATATGGGACTACCGAAAGAGGTGTGGGAGTACTCTCCTGAAGGGGGGAGAGCGAGAGAGAGTGCTGGAAGAATCTTTTTTCTTAATTGTGTAGCTTTCGTGTATTTTATTCTCAAAGATGTAATTGTGCTGCAATATTAAGTTAGTTAGTAGCAGTCCATACAAAATAATGAAATACAATATTTTTCATAACTTGTATTCTTTTTATTTTATTTTTTGGTATTAACTTGTATTCTTTTTATTTTATTTTTTGGTATTAACTTGTATTCATTTTACTGATCATGGATCTGATATTACTGTAGGGCGAGGCACTTGTTATGGGATATGATGACATGGGGTAAGTAATACCCTTTATATTTAGAATATCGCTTGTCTCACTCAAGGAGATGTTTTGATTTTGTAAACTTTCCATGGTAAAAACTGTAATTTAGGTGGAATTGAATCAGATAGAAGAGTTCTTGGTAGATGTATTTCTAGTTTAGGAACAAATGAACAGTTAACCTTCAACTATAGAGATGTTCAAGATTTCACTCGTCCTCATAATGGTTGCATTGGTTAATGGTTTTCAAAAAGTGGTAAATAGTTCGCCAACAAGTAATCGTTAGGGTTGTTTATTATTCCTAAAATGAAAGTCATTTCTCGAACTTCCTTCCCTCATGTTATTTCAATCATGTATATAAAATGTGACGGGTTTGAATATTGGATATGACCTAGGATGGGGTAGAAATATTTAGACAAGGATCCATTTTGGATAAACTTTTCGTAAATTGAACAATATGCCACACTAGTTGATGTGTGATCTCATCACCCATCTCATCTAGGATAGGCTATGATTGTTTGAAATGAAGGCAACCTAGGGTTGGCTGCAATTAAGGTAGCAAGTGATGAGGATTGCAAAATCAGAGTATCCTAGGAACTTTGATACTATCTTAGACTTTTTAAACCTAACCCATTTCTAAAAGTCAGCTCAAGGAGTGAGGATTTCCCCAGTCTTATAAAGATTTCTTGAGATAAGGATGGAATAACTCTAGCCCCATATAAAAGATACAAGGCCACAATTTTGTTTTGATAAAAAAGGACACACTCACCTTACAAATCGGTTTTATAAGGATGAATTAGGTCCTGTCCAAAAATCTAAGATGGTATTAGAGTTTATCCACCAAACCACTCACCATATTATCTACGCACCCAGACCAATATTGCTGGAGCGAGGAAATGTAATTGGAAAACTGAAGTCCCACATTGAATGACCCCCACCGTACAAGTCGGTTTTCTAATTATCTATGCACCCAAACCAGTATTACTGGAGAAAGAAGAACGTGTATTTGGAAAACTGAAGTCCCACATTAGGAAAAGATTAGGTGTGAGAAGAGTTTATAAAGAAGAACGTTTACAACCCGATTTTCTAATTATGAGTTAACCCCAATCCAAAAATCTAAGACCAATGAAGAGAGTAAAATAGATGGAGGGTGGGCAGTAGCTAGATATAGAGGGAGATCAAGAAAAAATTTAAGTTAGAACTATACCATTAATAAGGTATTTACCGGGGATTTCGGGAATTTTTTCTTTATATATTAAAATGCTGGACAAGATAGAATCCTTTCGTTACGCTCTTTTCAAAGAAAGGACTTTTTTGCTCTAACTTGAGAATCAAAACAACTTGGATTTGATTAGGAAATTCAAGACCGGGAAAGATAACATACACTACGATTATTTAGCAGTGGTTACATTAAGTAACATACTGTAAAATACAAAACTGATTCAAATTTATAAAGGAAATATTTGCTAAACTTAACACATTTCACAAATGGATATTTGATCCGTCAACCTTAAACTAAAGTATGTATGGTTCTCAATGGAGGCTCCTCGTTCTCGTGGGAACATATAGTGAGACAAATCCTGCAATATCTTGTTGACCTTGTCTAGAACCATTATGAATTACCTAATGAGATTAAAGAGTATATGTATAATAAACTTGGTCTAAGGTTACTGCTCTTCCTGGCATGACCTTTGATGTGCTTATAACCATGCAAATATTAACACAAGATCAACAACTTGTGAAGTGAATATGTATAAATGCACATAATCTAAAACCTAAATAATTGATGTTTGGAAAAACCATATTCTAGGTTGGCAACACAAAGTTCGAGTTTCACCCAAAATGGTTCGATTTTGTTGGAGATGAGAAATAGGATATTAGAGTAAAATGAGAAAAGTACGAAAATAGGAATAAAATGAGAAATAGGAATGGGTGAGAAGAGATGAAAAATACGAAAATTTTCACAAACTCATGGAAAATAGGTGATTTTACATTTTCTACTTTCCTCTATGGCTACACCTAAGTATTCACTTTTCCACACGAGTACCCTATCTATGTACCTAGTCACTTGATTAAGATATGCCATTTGCATTAAATGAGTGAACCTAACACTAATTCGGTTGTGCATTTTTATTACTCTATCTGTGAGGTTCTCAGGTATAAACTATGGAAACCAGATCTGAGAGCAATTATGGAACGCGACATGAAATTGGTCGGTGAAGGGAATAAAAGCAAAAGTGAAGTCCTGAATACTAGCTTGCAGCAGATGAGAGATTGTTTCACAGATGTATGCTACTATTTCGTTCTTTCTATGTAATTACTAATTTTAGCGTGCAAGATTTGGTTCTGCCATCAAATTTATAATCCTTATTGAACAATATACCATCTATTTTGCATTGGGAGGACAAACCTTTATTTATTTAGTATTTTATATCATTTTTAGTTTATTGTGGTAGGTTTCTAACTCATATTAAATATTAATGCCATGTGAAGGTAGTAGGAAGTTCTATTATATCTTGTAACTTTTTTTCTGCTTCAAGATATTTTTCTCCTCTTTTATATATCTCAATCTCCTATATACTTTTGCATACTCTATTCTTTTGTTATGTTTCTGCTTGAAATTTGGTATATAAATCTCATTCCTCTTTACAAGAAAAAATATAAATCTAATTGCCATCTGTCACCAATGAAGAATGTCATCACAATAAAAGTATTGTACCAAACCTTTATGAATTATATGCATCTGATCCCTTTTCAATTATTATAACTCCCTTAGAAATTTTTTTGGTGGGGAAGGATGTGTTGTGTGCTCATTTGACTTGGGCCGTGGCTTTTCTCCAAGAGTCTTGGCATTAGATCAAGGGGATTTTAAGCAAAATAAAATGTCAAATACTTTTAAACTTATTTTTGGAGGTATTGACACAATTAATTTAAGTAGGTTTTCCATGCCATCTGCCCAATATGATTTTTTTTTCCTGATTATGGACAACGTGTGCTTCAATAATTGATAACTTGTAAATGTATGCAGGCAAGATTAAATAAAGTGAAGCTTTTAGAAGCCATGGCAATATTTTTCGAAAGGTAGTTATCCCTTCACATCTGGCCTCATGGATTCTTCGATATATAAAATGTTAATGGATTTTCATCCACTCTTGCAGATCAAATAGAGTTGGCAGTGAGCATCAAAATACAACCGTGGAAGTTGTTCGGCGGTGTGGACTTTGCCTAGAATCAGATATGGTGCTAAAGAAAAATCAAGTATGTTTTAGGTAGTTGTGGTTTCCTAGGTGGAAATAATGGTATTTCATGAGGTCTGGGAGGAAGTTCTAATATTTGTTTAATGTCTGGGTGAGAGTTTAAGGTTTGTCTGGGAGGGGGTGTACTTAGGTTAATTTAATAATAATCATCACAATAATTTTATTACCAACTTTTTTTAATAAGCGTAAAAAGTGTCAAGGGATCTTATAACTTGGGATGGTGGGAGTACTAACAATATTAGCGTTGGCTGTTTCAAAAACATTTAGGCCATTTTTGTGGATTTCTTTTAATGTGGCAGTTAATCAACTGGACTGTCAACAAGAAGGAATGTAGTTGTGGAAGTTAGCTTGTTTGATTTTATGGTTTGAAAAATGAAACATAGGGGGAGCACGGAAAATCTAGTTGATACAAGATTGAAGTATGAAATAATTTATCCTTGAATTACGAGTGAATTTTGCAGTGTTTCTATATTATGTACATTGTGCAAGAGGGCACGCTTAATTATAATCTTGGTATTGTAGTTTTAAATTTTTGATCTTATTTAAGTTTAATATTATATTATCATCTACCAGGGTGGCAAATTTATGGTTGGATGCTTGGGTTATCCTCAGGTTTCTGTTTTTTGACCCTTTTATATTTCAGTCTCTTGTTAATTTATTTATTATAAAAAAGCTTTCCACTTGGAATTGCCAATACATCATGGAAGTGTTGTTCTGTCCCTCACTGTCCCTTCTTTTGATTATAACCTATTGGCACTATAATAAATTTGCCTCTCTCATAAACAGTGTAGAAGTGTTGTCTGGCTCCCTGGATCAATATCAGAAGCGGTTGTGACCACCAATACTTGCAACAGTTGCACTCCTGGTTTGTGACTTAATAGATAGCATTAAGATACTTGATTAGCTTCTTATTCAAAAAATACAGTGATTTGCATGCTAATGCATGGTTTGTTCTCTCTCTCTCTCTCTCTCTCTCTCTCTCTCTCTACCTCCTTTTTAAATAAAAAAACTTGCGAGCACTTACGGAGGCAAAGTTTATGTTGTAAAACTAGAAAATGCTCACCCAACACATACTTAATGTGAACTGTTGATTTTTTTTTTCTTTTCTTTTAATTCTAAAATATTGGAAAAATAGCTCTGATATCTTAGATTAGTTCTTTAGGATTGGTAGTGGGATCCACAAGGCTGAACCATTGGTCTATAAACCAGCCAAGTGACATACTTGGAATGTGTGCACTAAGCAGATGAGAAGTAACTGTCTGATAGTATTATGACCATGAAATAATTTTTGGAAGAATTGATTAATGGTAATTTGTGATCTTGATAAATGGATTAAAAGGTTTGAGACACAATTTAAAGTTCAAAATATCAAGTTGGCCAAATTAAGGATGGAGGGAGTCACATCTAGTGTTTGTCAAGGAAGAATGAGGATCCTCTCATGAAAAAAATAACTTGAGAGGGCATCAGCGTCGAGATTAAGGGGGAAAATAATGGAAATTCCTAGGAAGAATTAACCAAAGTAAAGTAAATTGGAAGTGTAGAATAGTAATTAAAGCAGTTGAGATATTTCTCTCATTTACTGTTCCTTTATCTTCTACATATATTAACGTGGCTTGGTCGTTTCCCCATGATAGCTAACTTTTAAGAGAGGGTTCCCCAAGTGCTTGAATACATATCGAATGGCGCCAAAGCTGGTTATTAGTATATCTCAGAAAGGGCTACATATGAAGGGGCTAACCGGAAAGGCTGTTGGGGTGTTAGCTTTCAGGGGTGGTGCTATGATAGGGACTTCAATACTATAGGGTGTATATGTTCGACATCTAGTAGTATGAGATGCTAAATAGAATATTTAAGTGGTTTGGTTCTCCCTCCTTGATAACTTGCTTTTAAGGGAAGGTTTCCCATGTGCTCGGATACTTATCAAATCGTCTGTAGTTTTGTCAATTCAAATGATCAATTGCTAGATGCATTTACAAATGTTTTATAGCTTCTTGAATAGGCTATATTTATGATATGGTTGGCGCATATGACCTATGACTCAGCTTGAGGAGTGTCAGAAGCTTGTATTATTATGTAAATGTCCAAGTTCAGCGTATTATGTAACTATAGTATCTAGGAAAATTGGAACTTCTTTATATTACATTCGTCATATATAAATATTTAGCTTATGGTGTAGTTGAAACACATTGTTTTCGGTATACGCCTTTTATATCTCTCTCAATAGTATATGTCAACTGGTTTGATATATATTTTAGTGATGTTTGTTCCATGTCTTGTGTTAGATACTTCCTCCAGTCACTATTATAAGCAAAAAGATGACCTTAAATCTTGGTCACTACTATAAACAAAAGTCATTAACTTTTAGACTAATAAATATTGTATTACTATTATACCCTTAATTTAATTCAAAAGCATTTAATGTTGGTAGTTGATTCATCAAATATCTAACAATATTATAGTAAATTTTACTTTGATTGTACATAAAATCAAGAAAATTAATTATACTTAACTAACTTTCTTAATTTGTGTGAAAGTAGTTATTTTGCCTTATAATAATTGTGACCGAAAGGAGTATTATTTTAATCTCTAATTGTAGAAAATATTACAGGTCCTGTTTTCTTAATTCAATTCAAGTTTCGGCAGCTGGAAATACCACCAGGCTACAATGTCAACCATTTGGGTAGGTGCACGTCCTTTTTAGGATGGATTTTCTTGATATTTTTAATTTGTGATTACATTCCCAATTTGTAAATTTATATGTGGACCTTTACATTTTTTAAATCCCAATCTGGCGGCAACATTCATTGCAAGTTTGTATGCTTTGAAACGTGAATTTTCCCATAATTTAGTTTTTTTATTATCTGACAAAGGAGCAATTGGAAAGAAAAGAATATGAAAAATTGATTCTATGAAATATTGATTCTTCAACATATAAATTCATTTGCATTGATATGAGATTTACTCAAACCCTTTTAAGTGGAAGCACTTACGTTTTGTAAATACATGTATTAATAGGTTGCATTGGTGGCTGTGACGAGATTCTTACACAGTTGACAGAAATATGTGGCACTGGCTCTCGCATGCCAGGTGTGTATAGATGGCTAAATAGTTAGTAACATTTGCATAAATATATTTGGATTGTACATATGGTTTCATATGAAATATTGGCTCATTGTAAGCTATGTTTTAAATTGAATTAGTCTGTGTTAATAGTTAAGTCTGCTGATAACAGCTGCACATGACCTACAATTGTCAGCAATATAGGGTTTTACTACCCAGTACCTACCTATCAATATCAGTATCAAGGAGATTCAATTGGGCTGTTATATACTCCCTCCGTTTCATAATGAGTGTCGCTTAAAGAATGTAAAATTAATGTCATATTCATAAAACATTGCATTTTACTAAATTAATTTTATTAATATATTGGAAGTAACGTACTACAAAGTAATAATTAAAGGATAAAATTGAAAAAATAACAATTATTTCTACATTGAAAAATAAGAATGACATTAATTTTGAAACAATTTTTTTCTCTAAAACGACAGTCATTTTGAAACGGATGAAATAGTTGCTTGTAAAAATAAAATAAAACTGGTTATAGTTATGTCAAATAGTGACAGAATATAGTTGGGTCCCAGACCCTTAGGTTTTTGTGGGCTGGGATTGCAATTGACTTTATATTTAATCATTGTTATAGATCTAATTGCTCACTGTATAGCCATAAACAAACTTACTTTAGAGTACCCTTCTTTAGGTTTTCCCTTATTTTCTTAGTTTCTCTGATTCTGTCGTTTGATAATTGATAGGCTGAACAAATTTGTAAGCATTTAAAACTCATGACATAACCTATGTAAATACAACAGATTTAATCCAGATTCCTACAATATTTATTAATGACATTAAAACTTTTTTAGGATATATTATGATTTATTTATGGATATTGTTAGGGACCTTAAGCAAGTTTTTATGCTTGGCAATTTTTATTTTACCTTCTTTTGCTATTCAGCATAAAATGAGCTTTTATAAAATTTTGCAGTTACAAGTCAAGTCAGTAACAGGGTAGAATGCATTTTAAACCTGTTTACTGCTATTCCAATTGCTTTAAATCATATATATTAGAATTAATTATACCTTATCATTTTTTCCAGCAAGAGCTCGAGCACCTACTCCAGCAACCGGAAACACCCATCATACCAACCCAAGGCAGTCAGCTTGTTTGCACTGTCAAGAAACAGGGCACTCTTCTAGTGATTGTCCTTCACAGACTCGACGCTTCAGGAATGCCCAACAACCTGAAATGAACCAACAAAGTGGTAAGGTCACTGGAATTTAAAAATGCCTTAACAGTGTAGACAGCCTAGAAAAATAAGAAATGTATCTTTTAGACATTTTAGTATGGATATTGGGAAATGAGCAAGTAGTGAAGTGAGAGGCAACCAGGGAGTTTATTACTAGACATGGTTTATTATAAAACTTCATGGCTTTGTATATCCATATAATTGACCTCACCTAGTGCCAAAGGCTTTTATTGTTGTCTACTAATTTCTATATGTCCTTGCTACACTAGTTGAGATTATAATTTGTGTTCATATGTATATTTTTTATGAAGATCTTAAAAATAAGAATTGAATTATTCTCCGAAATAGGAAATAAATCTTAATTTTCGCACTAGTTTTAGTTTTTCTTGCAAATCACTTATCAATATATTTTTCTGTCATTGTTTACCAGCTGTCAATATCAATACTGAAATTTAAGGGATTGTATCTTTTAATAAACCTTTACACAACGCAGGAGAAACTTCTGTTTCATGCAGCTCATGTGGAGCACCAGGTGTTTTGCGAACTGCAAATACAGCAAATAACAGGGGCAGGAGGTTCTACACATGTCAATCACAGGAGTGCAGCTTCTTTGTGTACGTGAACTCCTAATCCATGCAAAATTATTGTAACTGTCACATCATTGACACCTGCGATGTCTAGAGTATATAAAGTAGAAAAAATAATCTTCCAACCTTGATTTCTTTTCATCCATAAATAACACAAGCTGACCTTAATTTCAATATTATTTTTGGAGACACTCTGTTGCATTATTTGCTGGATAATATCTCTCAAGCAGCTTAGAGGAACAAAACATGTTGCTTGTTATTGAGATAGCTATTTGTTTATGTTAATCTTATCACCTCTATTACAGATGGGAGGATAGCATGAATAATGGCGGTGGAGGAAGAGGTTCTGCACGTTCAAATGGTATTCCAACACCTAGCCGTGGTCGAAGTGGTGGTCGTGGACGTGGTAGGGGTCGGAGTGGAGCTAATTCTTCTAGCGGGACATTTGTGACAGCCACTGGGGATCCTATTTCTGGTAGAAGGTGCTTTACCTGTGGTGATCCATCCCACTTTGCTAACGTCTGCCCCAGTCGTGGAAACTGATGTCTTACGGATTCTCATCAGCCAGAAGAAAATTTTGGTGGGGGGTCAAGAAGCACGGATTCATAAATTGGCACTGATTCTAATATGCCAATGTTAACTATTTTATTCACCTGATCTTATTCACCTGATCGTTGTTCATGTCTGGCCTAAAGGAACTTGTAGAATTTGCTTATTGAATATTATGAATCATTAAAGATTCATTTTCAATTTGATCTTTTTAGGTTTGGGTGGTGATTTAATCCACAGATCCCATCACTTATGGGATACACGTATGCCCTGAAGCCATTTGGTAGGGTTTGTGATGTATCAACTGATACCTGTATAACTTAAAAAACATTAATTATGTTTTTCAACTCATGAAATCGCTTTTATGGTACATTGTAGGGACCCAATCGTTATACTATAGTTTTTACACTCAATCACCATACTATAGTTTTTACAATGTTTAAATTACTTTTCTATAAATATCTCATGTCTTCTACCATTTTAAATCAGTAATTAATATAATGAGAATTTCACCTTACCTCAAACCATTCTAACTAAGTAATTTCACAATGTTTCCATATTGTAGGGGTTATAGTTATAGTGAAAGAGAATTGAAGCAAAAACGGATCACAAGAATTTGAAAAGAGAAAGATTGACTTTACAAAAATTGTGCAACACTGTCTCTCATAATCAAGTAAGATTTTGGCAGGATCTTGTGATCAACAAAACAAAAGAAAGGTTTGTCTTGCAAAAATTATATCAGGATTAGAGATCGTAATGTCGTCTTGTGATGAAATTACCAGATAATTAGTCTATTGAAAAAGATAATTAGTGTATTGAAAATGTGCTACGGCCATAACGTATTGTGATACAATTTATTTGCGACCCAGATAATTAGTCTATTGAAAATGTATTTGTTTGCGACCCAAACTGCCTCGTCAATTTAATGATAGATCATGGCACAACAATATTGCTCCTCCGTTTTGATTTTCTGATCACAAAACCCTTTATTTATGCTAAAATTACCAATTTGCAAGAGTTCATAATTCTAATTATTCAGAGACAATGGTAGAGTTCTAGAGATCAATATTATTCAATAATTGAATTGTATAGAGATCTATCTTATTCAATATAAATAATGATAAAAAATATTCATCCTATAATCTAAAAAAATATTCACATCGAATACAAAGACGTATATAACAAAACATACTAAAAAGACATATATAAATAGATAATAGTAAATAGTACAAAATGTGTCAGTAGTCAATATAGAAGGTGATCCAAAATATTATCCAAAGACAATAGAAAAAACGATAACCAAAATGCATTTCCAAGTTGATAGAGAGAAAGCTGATTTAGAGGTCGGCAGCCTTACGATTAATCAACTTTGAAGAGACTTTGTGGTTTGTTGATAAACCAGCCTCTATCAAAAGGAATAGATGTTAAATGGAAGAGTTTCTCTGATAATAGAGCAAAAACAATTCCCTCAGAGACACTTAACTAGAAAATGGAAAACCTTGTGATCAGTCATCAGGAAAACCAAGAAATCTGTTTATATGGTTTGACACTGGTGTAGCATCACCCGGAGAGTAAGGGCAGAGAGCATTTAAATTCATATCTGCTATGGTTTGATGGAGTGTTTGAGGAGTAGCACAATACAAATGTTTTCTGTTGGCAAGTTCCTCCGCAAGCTCACTCTGATGATTGTCCATCAAATCTTCATTTGCAACAACAATTAAAGGTTTGCTAAGCTGCAACGTCTCAAATATGCTACCCGACCCTGTATAAAACCAGACTAGTTACAAATCACCAAGACCTAAGGATTACAATGCATCTATAATCACATAATAATGTTTTTAAGCATACAAAAGACAAGGTGTTGCAAGCATACGGTACCTGCATGGCTAATGATAAGAGAAGCAGATCTGAGATGGTCTGCAATACTAGAAGAAAAAGTGAAGTAATCTACACCTAATGAACAATCTCCTTCAGACTGCAATAAAAAAGTTATTACCAAAAACCAACTCAGTACATATTCAACATGGATCCTATTTTTCCCTACTTCAACATGTGAATTTACCTGAGAAACAAAGAACAATAAGAAAATGATTGAAAGTAGTTACAAACCTTGGTTGGAAGATAGGATCCACGACCCATTTGAACGAGGAGATGTGTATACCCTTTTGCAAGTAACTCCTTCTGAACCGTCTCAGAATCCATAGCTTTCACGAGAGCGTCGAAACAAGTTGTTCCTACAGTCACGAAAACCACCCTCTTTGTTTTTTCACACCCCATTTAATTAATCACACCACTCAATTTTGATTTGATTTGAATCTTCTGTCGAGATAATGCAAAGTGTGTTGTTGTTGACATTAGGAGGTAATCGATTCCATTAGTGAAGGAATAAACAAGTGCTTTCGTTGCAGAGAAATAAAGTGAATTTCTCTTTGCACCCTTATAATTTCTTTCATGCCTCCGGGATGTCTCTTATTTTCGGACGTATTAAATCTCATTTTTTGTATAATTTTTTGGAATATGAGTTTTTGTGAACTGTGGATGGAGTGAATGTACATCCACACTTTTCTCTAGTACCCGAAAAACACAATAAAAATTCACTCAGCTCTTCAAATTAATATTTTCGTCCCGTGTGATAAATCAAACTTTTTTTTGCCTTGTGCCATGGATTAACTTTCTTCGCTCAGTGCATCTGATCTAAAACCATGACAATCTTTATTAGGGTTAAATGTCTTCTATCCTTTGATATATGAGTGTTTTGATTTATCTCTTTGAATTTTTTTTCATTCATCTCTTATAATACTCTTATAATACTAAGATTCTCTCTAATAAGACTCTGGTGCTACATTTTGGTGAAGATTCCACAAATAGGGTCCTACGTGACAATTCAGTAGAATTTTTTTAATCTATTTTTTTAATATTTACAAGCCACGTGGAATTATTTAATTTTTTTTTACTTTTTTCTTTCTTTTATTATTATTATTGTGTACGTTTTTTATTAATATAACTTTTAAAATATTTTTTATTTTTATTAATATATTTTATGAAATTATAATATATTTTATAATTTTAAAAAAATATTATTTCTTAATTAACAAAATATTCGTTTGGGCTTAAGCCCAGTTAAAATACTATACCAGCCCACTCATTCACACACTGTTTTCAATTCATTAGTTTCAATGTTTGATTGATATATAAACACTAATTGTGTTGCTAAAACAAACGACGTGGGATTATCAAAGCTAAAAAACTAGAAAGCAACCTTCTCAAACAATACATACAGTTCCTTCTCTTAACTACCACCAGAAGTACTAAAATAACTGAGAGGAGAATGATGAAAGTAAAATAACTTAATTTGCTAACGTATGCTTTAAATATTAAGACTTGACTGGCGGTGTAAGCCATATTATTTTTTTACACTTTCATTCATGCCAATCTTATGGTAAATATCATCCACCATACATACCATATCTTTTCTTTCAAAATGTGCATGAGTATTACTTTAGAATTAATTTTTAAAAAGGAACAATTGTTTTTTCAAATCAATACTTAGCATCAAGGTAATCTCAAGAATGGTCTGATTAAACGCGAATCATTTCAAGAAGTTCTTAACTAGGGACAAAACACCTAGGAATCCTACCGCTGTAGAGAAACAAATTCTTATGATCAGAGGCATATCATCTGATGATCCTGATGATTATATGCAAATTATTCTAAGAATTAGTCAACCTGAGGCACGCATCCAAACACCAGCTAATTAGAGGCATACATTTCACGATAAAGGTACTAAGGGTAGTTAATGTCAAGGTCATATCATAGCACTGCGAAATCAATGTTCCTTCTTAGAAGGATCATTTAAACCCTAATAATCAGGGTAGACCTTTGGAGACTCAAATATTGGGGTGGTTCATATCACAACATGGTGGGATCCAAGTTCCTTTTTAGGCCATCCTTACATAACCTAATGTCATGGGACAAACTTTTCAACACTCAAATACTAGGGAAAACCGCTACAAAGAAGAACGGTCAATCGAGGGAAAATTATTTCAATAGATGGTTAATTAAAAGTGAATCTCTCCAGGGCTCATACTAGGTTAGGCCACCTCAAAAGAACAGTGTATCCAACTATTCCAAGAGTCGGTTAATCAGGGGCATAATGCTTCAAAGTTTAAAATAGTGGGGCCAACCATCTCAAGTGCATAATATGGCCTAACTGCTTCAAAACTCTATTGAGGCAAATCTTTTTAAATACCCCCAACAAATTGTGGCAAGACGAGCCACATAGGGGAATGTCCTCATCAATCTTCGAGTTCGAAAAGAGTGTCAAGAAGACATGTTGGCATAACACCTTACCAATTTTTGACAAACAACCTTATTACATAAGCAACCTCTCTGAGCCTTAACTTCCCACGATCCAACATATGAAGAATAATAATAATTATAGAAAATAATAATTATTATAGTGAATAATAAATAATATTTATATTTATAGGAAGAATCGAAAATTTCTATTTCAAGAATTGAATTAGTCAAGAAATGAGACAAGAAAACATTAATAATAATAGTAATAATAATAATAATAATAATGAAAAATAGTGATATTTTGAAATGATGGTAATTGGAACGATTTGTTTTTCTGATTTATGTGTATTTTTGGAGATACATCTCCGGATTTGCTTGAGGTTGATTCAGAGATGTATCTTTGAACTAAATTTTTCCAAAAAATCGATTTGGTGTGTTTCGAGATGTATCTCTGAATAAACCCAAGAATATTTTAGGATTTTCAGAGGTGTGTCCCACTCTATAACAGTGTAAATAGAAATTATTGAAAATAAAACAGTTTTCCTATCCCATGTTTTTGTGGGGTTTGTTGCCCATTGGGCTCTATGGCCTCATATAACAAACTCCATATAAAAAATCCTAAAATGTATAGTTTGAATTTAAAAATTGAAACACCTCTATTTTATTACAAAATTAATTCAATCAATGTGATGACCTCTCGGGACAAGCTCTGATTTACTTGGGGCCCATTTCCCTAGGAACTAGAGTGCGAAAGCAACAAAAAAAAGAGAAACACGCCCATTTTTTTCAAAATTGTGTCTAAAGCGAATTTTGTTGTCACCTATATCACTCTTCATATTTTTCATGACCATAACACCTTTTTTTAATAGCCCTGCAAAAATCTTCTTCCGTTATGACTCAAAATTTTTATTTCAAAACAAAATTCTTCTATATTTTGGCATCTAAAGAAGTTGAAATTTCATGTAATGTAGATGTATTGTATTGATCATAAATTAAGATAATCTATTTTTTAGATGAAATATGTAAATTGCATCCAAGTTTTGAAATTTTTATGCCACATTGTGTCTGGAATTTGAAATTTGAATTGTTCTAATATTGAATTTGATTTGGCATCTAAAGAAGTTGTAATTTCATGTAATGTAGATGTATTGCATTAATCATAAATTAAGATAATCTATTTTTTAGGTGAAATATGTAAATTGCATCCAAGTTTTGAAATTTTTATGTCATATTGTGTCTGGAATTTGAAATTTGAATTGATCTAATATTGAATTTGAATTGTATTCTACTATAATTGATCGTAGATATGATGCAATGATGTTGTTCATGTTGATGTTTCAGAGGGTACTCCATATATGTTGGAAAACAATTTACAAATAAACAGGGCTTTGGTATACACAAACAAATGTTTCAATGGGTCCACACTACGACTACCAAATTAGAGTTCGACATTGTGATCAGGAGGTCAGATTTTGGTTCAGATATAAGACAAACATTTGTGACAATGAGATGGAAAACAATGGCAAGTATAAGACATATCCGAAAGTCGAAGCACGATGACACCAGAACGATAAAACGTGAATGTCCTTTTAAGTTGTGCGGGTACCTCAAGGCGAACAATACATGGACATTTAATGTGATTTTTGTATACATAATTGTGATTTGTGTTACAAATTAGATGTGCAATCATTGTATGTCGTCTTACTTCTGAAGATCAGAAAGTTGTCTCTTACATGACATTGAACATGGTTCAACCCAAAAACATATTGTCAAATTTGAAAAGGAAAAAAACCTAGAAATGTTGTAAATATTATACAAGAGTACAATGTTTTCACCTGAAACAACAATACGATAAAAGGTCCAAGATCTGAAATGCAACAATTGTTGAAGTTTTTTGGGTGATGATCATTATGTATCTAGGTAAAGAGTTTGTGAAGATTGAAAAACTGTTCGAGATATATTTGGAACTCAACCAAATTCCATTTATTTATTCAAACTCTGCCATTATGCTTATAATTTATTCAACATACAAGTCCAACAAGTACATACTTCTTCTTATATAAATTGTTTGTGTTATTTACACAAATATAAATTCTTAAGTTGGATTTGATTTTTTGGAAAGTGAAAATGAGGACAGTGTTATGTAGACTTTGGAAGTGTGTCATACTATGTTGAAAAACCAAGAAAACATGTCACATGTGATTGTCATTTATCATAATACCGCACCCATGAACTCAATTGCAAATGTGTTTCTTTCATTACATGATTTACTGTGTTGGTATCATATAGCAAAAAATGTGAGAGGTAGACTTAAGTCTGCATAAGGAGCAAACAAATCAAGGGTGAATACATGAAAATGGTCAAACCTAGTGTGATATTGGAAAACGTAATGGATAATTGGAAAGATATACTAAATTCATCTACAAAAGAGTTATATGATAAAAGCACAATTTTAGACCATGTGAAAGAGGAGATTGGTTGTGCTTGCACCAATCAGGTTAGAAACTTTAAAAATACTATAGTTAATAGAGTTAAACGGGGATTTGTTTACTGGTTGAGAATCAGTGAACAAAATAATGAAAAATCAACGTAACAAGATCCAAACATCATTTGGTCTAAGTATTACATTGTTAGAACATAAACTGAGAGTCAAAATTATTTATTCGCAGTTGGTCAATATTATATCTGAGAGTCATTAGAGCTAGGCTTGAAGTCTTGATAACCGTGAACGTATGAATTTCTACTTCAAGATCTGCTTATTCGCGTAGATATTTACCTTCGATGGAGTAAGAGTTTGGTGAAATAGAGTTTAGATCCGAAATCAATGAGGAAAACTGAATGGAATGGGGTAGATCCCGAAAATTTTGATTAAGATTTCGTCAACTCCGGCTACCCTCATCGCCGGAGAAGATGACCGGTAAATGTTCTGTTCCGGCGGCCTCTGCCATAAGCCCTAGACGTGGCTGTAAGTTATTAGTGCATGATAGTTTCAATACGACCAGTCAGACTTTTTTCGTGTTTTGTGTTTTATTTTTCTTCTTCTTTTTCTGGATAAGCAATAATAATAGGTGTCAGCGAACCATTAGCTGGAAATTGCTGTTATCATTTTAGTTCATTTAAATTATTTTGACCAATTGATAAAGTTGCGATACATAATATAACGTGACGTGTAAAAGTGCAGAATATTGTAGTTTTGTTTGTTTTTACTATGGACCGGGCCTGATATTCTTAGTGTTGACATCCCTATTAAGCCCAGTTGGAGCAATAATATCTAGTTTTTGTTCAAAATAGTAATTCAGTTTGAACACCTCAGTTTCAATGTTTCACATATTAACACGTGGTTCAATTTTGCTTGAAATTTCGATTCTCTCGACTTAAAAAAAATACATAAAAATATGGTTCTGACATTTTAATGTCTTAGGATATTTTTGATATTTTTTTTTAAATTTTAATAATTCATTTTCATTAGTTTTTAATGTCAAGTTTCTTTTTGCATACGAAGCCTAATACTTGTTCTAACCTTCAATTAACGTCTTAACTAACATGTTGACATGCTTAGGTGCTTGATGCCTTAGTTTAGAACCCATAATTGAGTCGTATGATTAGGGTATTATGATAACTAACCCTTGGAACGACGATGGATCGTTTTGACTTAGTTTTGCGCATAGTTTTGTTTCAATCATGATTTTTCTTGTACATTATTGAATATGAATTAGCTAGTGACTTGTGAAGTTCTATTTCTAATTTAATTCAATACTTACTTAATTCTCAAGTTTCGATCTTGTTGTGTTGTTTAAAAAGCATGTTTCTCCTTTGTCATTCGAATTGACTAGTTGTAAGAGTGTAATACCTTATTTCTTAGAAAATTTAGGGTATTTCTCTCAATTTGGTTGTAGTTAAATGTATATCTTGTCTTAGTATTGTAAATAGAACTTTAAAGCTAACTCTTAATGGTATAACTCTTAGGAACTAGTTTAATGCTTGTATTGTTTTTCTAGGTTCCTCTTGCATGTTTACTTGGCAATCTTTTCCCTCTATCTTTAGAGATGTTTAGGTAATCGTTAGGATGTATAACGGTTGCCCCTATTAGGAATTTACCCTTCATGCTCCGATTTTATTGGGAATAATCGCTTTTGCATCTTGTGCTTTCTTTAAAGCCTCCTGGTTATTTCTGACACTTTGTTTCATGTGCGAGGTACATTGAGAATTATACATGTGATTTACATGTGTAGGATCCATATCTTGTTCTTACACACATGTGTGTGCATTCTTTTGTCTGCTTACTTGGTTCTCACCTTTCTTGCAGGTTATCAGATCGATTTGGATGTGTAGAATCCATATCTTGTCCTTACACACATGTAAGTGCACTCTATCTGCTTTGTATGGATTGTATTTTCTTGCAGGTTCATTGGATCTACGTCGAATGTGTATAGACGCATATTCTTGATCGTACATATCGATACACATCCTTTATCTGTATTGTCTGGATAGTTTTTAGCAGGTTCATTGGATCTACGTCGAATGTGTATAGACACACATTCTTGATCGTGCCTATCGATGCATATTCTTTGTCTGTATTGTCTGGATAGTTTCTTGTATGTTGATTGGATCTACTTCGAATATGTATAGATACACGTTCTTGACTCTACATATCAATGCACATCCTTTTTCTGTATTGTCTGGATTGCACTCTTATGCAGGTGTATTTGCTTCGGATGTGTATGAAACACATTCCAATTATGCTTTTGATGCCTTTACGCATTTCTCACTGGATTTCTTTGATCTGTGTCAGCAGCACTCGAAGTTTTCCGAAGTATTTTTAGCTTGCAATACTCTTCGAATTTGTTATCCGTGTGGTATTAGCTATATCCCTTCCGTTACTCTTCCTTGTCATGTTTAGGATAGGAGCGTTGGGCTCAAAGTCACTGTTTAAAGACCTGTAGCAAGCATTCTGCGTTTACTTGCTAATTGTGTTTGTGTTTGCTTGCTTTATATTGAGGGATAATGTGTCACTCGGTTTAGAACCGAGAGCAAACAAATGTATCCCTTTCCATGTTCCCCTTAGGATTTTATTGCTTTATGTTGATGGCTAATTGCACCCCACATACGATCGAGCAAAACTTTGTAAATATTTCATTCTTTTATCCGTGTGTTCTTTATTTTCCTTTCTTTCACATGCATCGTAGCGATTAAGCAATAGATAGATTATAGCACACCCATTAGATAGAAAATAGAAGTGGATACCGTAGAGTATTACGGGCGTGTGGTGTGCTAATCACTTCCCCTCGTGTAACAAACTCCCTTACCCTATCTCTCGGTCGCAAGACCGTGCCTTATCCCTTTCAGGTTTTCTTGATATGTTTACCTTTCTTCTTTTGCGAGATAAAAAATGTTCGATGGCGACTTCATTGATATAGTTATCCGATGATGTTCAGTCGGTTGTTTCACACACTCCAAAAGAATTTCAATTAAAGGTGCTCACATCAACAGAGCATTGCCTTCACCATATAAACGACCTTAACAAAAAATGATACATATTAATGAGATATCAGTTTTATACACAATTATATTGATCAAATTATAGAGTTTAAGAGTAACTGAAACTCCATTTATCGTTTTATACACTTGTCTTCTAACATCTTGTTTCGGGTAGATTATTTGATCGAACTAGGATAATATGTTTTATTGAGTTCTTGTTTTTTATCTTCTTGTGCCTTGTGGTTGTTTTGCTTTCACTTTTGGTAGGTTATGGTGTTGCTTTAGGCTATTTATTTTGGTTGTCATTATTCCTTGTCCCGCATATAATTTTTTTGGTGTGTTTGAACTCTGAGTAATTCTTCTTAATTTCTTGGATTTATTCTATTAGTTTTCACAATAATAATTGTTTACATTGCTTATCCCTCTATCTAAAATTAGGTTTTTGTCATGTATGTTTGAGTGATGCCACCCTTCAGATACTTGTCTTATTCTACCTCTAACATTCATCATGTTTTCTCTCCTTTTCGCCAACAACCACAAAGTGTACACAACTCTAAAACCATCTTCACCCACCAACGAGCCAAAATGGTACAAACATGAAAAACAACATCCACCAGAGCATCCACAACTAGGAGATACAAAATTTTGGTATAAACATGAAAAACAACATCCACCAGCATCCACAACTAGGAGATACAAAATTTTGGTACAAACATGAAAAACAACATCCACCAGAGCATCCACAACTAGGAGATACAAAATTTCTAAGATATTGTATTTTCATATTTGTTATAGTTATTCTTATTTTGTTTTCTTATTTGGTTCAGTTGTGTGTATTGTTCTTATGTTTAGTAAATTTTAAATTTTCCCTTAAGTGTTTGATGAAATCCTTAAAAATGTTTGGATGAAGGAAAAATATTTATGTGAGAATCTTAATGGTTATTGCAAATCATAATCTATTTTCCACTAAGCAAATTAATCTTTCACTAATGGTGAGTTTAATCAACCTCAAAAATCTATATAATCGAACAGTGTGTCCTAAAGCTAAAGAAATGACCCTTAAGTAGATAGACTTATAGAACGTGGTTTCTAAATTTACTTATCATTTGTGGATGAAATTTACTTAGGTTTTTAGTTTGAGAAATTAAATTAGTAATACTTTATTAATTTCTAAAATTTTAAAATTAATTAGTTCATATCTTGATTGTCTTAGTTATGAAAATCCTATCTTTGTAGTAAAAGGAAGTAAACATGAACCATAGAAATCATATCTTTGCGTCAGTGAAAATACCGGAAGTTAAATTCTGGTTTCCTATTTAAGACCAAAATTGGAAGTAAATTTTTGGTAAATGGCCTGGCACTGAAAAACCAGAAACAAACTAGAACAGAAGAGTGAGTAAAACACAAAATGTCATATATCTAATTTTTCTTCGAGTGCTCACATTACAAAAAAGAGTATATTTCCACATCATTATACATTATCAAAATGAAGTTAATACTACAATGCTACATATACTACTTGAAAGAGCCGAAAAAAGTGTCGTCGAATAAATCCACTGGTGCCACCCTTTTCGACTTTTCCCTATTTATTTCTATATCTATTTCCCTCAACTTGTTGTATTATTGCATCATTTTCATGAAAATGTTCGGCCATGTCTCCGATGCTTCTGTGAAATGAAGCGCCCACTCTGGTGATGTCGGTGGTATCGAACATCTCGGTTTTAAGTAGACTTGAACAAAATGCCATGGATTTGAAATCTACCCAACACAAATGATACGATCACTGGGATTTGGTGTAGGAGCAGTGTGCAGAGGAAAATAAATATCCGAAAAATCGTATCGGGTAAGATTAATACACACCCTCTCATACACAATTGCTATGAGATAAACCATTTTAGGGAACCACATCCATTTGTCCTCCAGTTCACATCCAACCATAACAGGTACTAGTGCAAGATGTATTTCCTCAACCTTTTCCTTACTCCCGAACACACGTTGTGTACAACTCTGTGTGTATCGTCAACTTTGTGATCAGAGTATCTCGCACAGTATTATAATAATCTTCACGGCTACCTAGCAAACAAGATACAACTCGAAATCCACAATTACTGTCACCGGCCACATTCACGATCCTTTCAACGTAGTTATGCATGAAAATCACATGTGATCGATGAAATGTATTTTTGATGGAGGCGGTAGTTTGCTAGTACGAGCACCTTTGGAAGCATATTTCTGAGATTTCAGTGTAGGTGATTCGCTAAATACCTTGTCAACATGTTCATAATACGAAGTATTTCGCGTAGTAGAATTGTCGGACGGTGTAGGTTTCAACTTTTTCGGTGCACCTTTTGTTTTCACCGGTTAGGATGGTGGTTTCAAATTCGTGGTCTCCGGAAACACAATTTTTCTCAACTTTTCTTTGATTTGGAGCTTCGTGGCGTCACCGGCTCTCAAAAATCTCGCTTGTATTGCTTCCCATTCGGTAAGGATGAAGATATTTGATTTTTCATTTTTCATTTTCCCGTCATCCTCAAAACTAAGTCTCTTCCAATGATTAGAGACCTCGTTCATACCTATCGGGACATTACCACTCAGCTTCTTGACTATCACACAAGCACATGGGAGACCATATATTTTCACAATAGTGCACCCACACTTTGAGGCATCATCACCCACAGTTGAAGCTCTTGTGGCCTCATGGGAAATATAGTTAAGCGCTGCCCGAGATATGTTACCGACCAATTGAGAATATAACATATTCTCCTTGAACCTATGTTCCAACACCGTGATACAGCGACCAAATGTCGTTTGTATCTCATTATGCTAGTTCGTGATCATATGGCTCACAGCTTCCCAACCCGTAATCAAATCGCCCTTGTTATTTGCCAACCAATTCTTGAGACAAGCATGTGCAGATTCAACTCAGTTTGATGTTGTATATCCAAGGTGCATAACCTGATCAGTCCATGCACAAACAAATTTCTCCTTCACCTGATCAAGTATTGTGCTCTCCACATATTTCAACATATTCATATATTTCTCACAAATAACTCTGAATTATAAAACAACATCATTATACATCTCTTTTGTAGATGCATTAACAATAACATTCCATGAAGCCATGATTTTTTCCACAATAACACCGGACTTTACCAACTTTCCATCTTCACCTGCTACCTGTTTCGACCCCACAACCG
Organism: Vicia sativa; assembly: GCA_021764765.1. Classification (NCBI taxonomy): domain Eukaryota; kingdom Viridiplantae; phylum Streptophyta; class Magnoliopsida; order Fabales; family Fabaceae; genus Vicia; species Vicia sativa. The sequence goes on from CM038794.1 coordinate 206,197,742, forward strand.
GTTTAACCCGACTTCTCACATTTTTGGTAATATGGTACCTACAAAGTAATGTGGAAGAAGTCGGAAATATGATTGCAATGGCATTCATTAAAGTCGTAGCACGGCCGGTGACAATTACCTTTGGCATATCCTCTTGGTCCTTTCGCAAGTCAAAATAACAAAGGCATTTCTTCTATTAGTGCCGAAATCGGACCTTGTTATTACGATACCAAATCCTAACCTCGTTGCCTCTAAACGAATCCACTGCAACATATCGCCCCGGACATCAAATTCTTGAACACTGTCAAAATATTCACGAACATCGACTGACTTAATTATGGAACAATCGACGATACAACTTCGGTGTCATCGGGCTTAGGAATGTTATTGGGGTGCACTATACCTATGTAACAAAAAAAATCATAAATTCAAAAAAACAGAGACAAAACAGTGGAGACTGCTGCATAATTTCAAAACAGAGACAAAACCGGAAGTAAACTTCCGGTAAAGTTCAACTACTAACCGAAAATAAACTTCTGGTTTGTACGTAACCTTATTATCTGCAACAAGTTAAGGATTAATGAAGAGAATGGGGGATAAAAGGGATGATATTTACCTGATATTCTTCTTTGTTGAGCTTTTTCTGATATGATGAACCAAAAAAGTATGGATTTTGAGTGCAAAATGGATTGACAATGGAGAGGGTTGAAGGAGAAAGTGAAGAATGGTGGTGATCACTATGGTTGCTGCTTATAGCAATTAACATTCATGACAAAACCGGAAATAAACTTTCGATAACATACAAAATATTCAGGTGACATTTAATTCAATGTTCTCACTTCTGTAGTCGGAGTTATACTTTCGGTACAATACCAGAAGTTAATCTCCAATATTATTTTTAACTGATTCATGGGTGCCACCATATTTTGCCTGGGTTGAACAAATTGTGGTGTTTACCGAAAATAAACTTCCAGAAGAAAAGTATTTTGGGGTTTTCGCGGAGTGCACCTCACCTCTATAGGATGGATTAAAAATTCACAAAAAAAATTTCCCGCAAATCCGCAATATAGTGAAAAAAGTTATTTTCAATTCTTATGTTATTAAGAAAAAGCAAAAAGCAATTTTAAATTCAATTTTATTGAAACGCATTTATGTTCCGACATTATAAAAAGAGAAATGTTATTTCTACACTCAATTTCTACATCAATACTTACACTAAATATTATTTACCGTATTTATACAGTAATAAAGAAATATATTTGTAAACAGTAAAATATTATTATAATAATTTTAAAAAAATTATTTTTTAGTAATAAAATAAAGTTAGTTAATAAAATATAAAAAATTGATTAATGAAATGATGAAGTTGGTTAATAAACTTCCAAATATCAAAAATAATTTTAAGTAGTAAAACAAAATTGGTCAATGAAGTGTAAAATATTGGTGAAAGAGGTTATGAAGTTGGTTAATAAACGTCCAAATATTAAAGATGATTTTGTAATAAAATAAAATTGATTAATAAAGTATAAATTATTGGTTAATAAAATTATAAAGTTTGTTAATAAATGATCAGATTTTTAAATTAATAATATTAAAATAAAGTTGGTTAATAAAATATAAAATATTAGTTAATAAAATTGGTTAATAATATAATTTTATTTTGATATCTTTAAAATCTAAATGAGTAAACAAAATATTTTAAAAAAATTATTAAAATAATTATTTATTATTTAAAATATATTATTTTAATTAAAATATATTATTCACTGTATAAATACGGTGAATAATTTTTAATATAAATATTAGTGTAGAAATTTGATATAGAAATAACAATAGTATTACTCTTATATAAATCATATTCCAAACGTTAAAATCGTAATCACTCAAAATTTGATGTGGAAGTTTACTGGAGATTTTTTAAAGCCATCAGTCACTTCTTTTGTGACCCCAAAGTAGTGATATGAACAATTTTATAAATAGCCATCAATCACTTCTTGCGTCAATGCCTATTTTTGTCGTCTATCTTTAGATTATGCTATATTTTGAAGGCTTCTGATGAGTATGTTATAAAATATAAATAAATGAATGAATTTAATTAATATGCACTCTTTACAATAATAATTAATAATAATTGTTAAATTTTTATTTATATTTAAGTTGTTTTAATCACATTTCAAATATCAATTATAAATGATTGCAATGCACTCATGCAAATTTTTTACATTGATAGCCTATACTAAAAAATTAAAAAATGTACATAATTTACATATCAAGAGCAATTTAATAGAAGTATTTTTTAATGCTTAGAATTTTAAAAATTTACTATATATCAAAGGATAAAGGAAAAGCTATAAAAAGAATTTATAATTTAGAATAAAATAAATATTGTCAAACTATCTCGAAAAACAAAAAATCAAATATATAATTTAACAAAGTTATATAAAATAACATACATATTAATTATACATAATAATTATTTTAAATACGTTGTTGTGTTATACATAAATAGTATCATGAGAATTAACTCTAACTAAAATGAAACTTCGTTCTGAATAAGAACTAAAGATGTATGTTAAAATTATTGAAGTTGAAATAACAAATCAACTAAAATATTCTTAATTTGAAATAAATATTTTATTAAAATATATAATATTATTTTTTATTGCTATACATTGTATTTATTGACTTTTATTTAACTTTACTACCTACTTCACAAACAATAATTAATAAAAAAATTAAAATAATACAAATATTATCATTAAAATCAAAATCAAAATCAAAATAGTTACACAAGTCTTGATTTGATTCAATAGTTTTGTAACCCTAGTGAAAAAATCAGATATGTGTTTAATATCTTTCATCTGAAGCAATTCGTATGTTCTTTTGTGAGTTTGTAACCTCATTTCTTTCACCTTCTCAACGCCTCTAAACGATTTCTTAAGATTCTCCCAAGCTTCTTTTGTAGATTCTGCGTCACTAACCTTTTCGAAATTGTCTAGACTGACACATTAATGAATTATAAATAGAGCTTTATAGTTCTTCTTCTTCAATTCTTTGTATTCTGATTGTTCCGCTTTTGAAGCTCTTTCATCAATCGATTCTACTCCATATTTCACAAGATCCCAAAGATCCTGAAAACTGAATATTACTTTCATCTGTTTACACCAATTCTCATAATTATCACCTTTAAGAATTGAGAGATTTGCCGGAAAATTTTCGTTAACGTAATTCATCGCCATCGTGATTTTTTTTCTCGATCGTTCTTTTCTTGAATCACTCAACTGGAACTCTTGATACCAGATAATGACAATTAATTTTCTATGATGAATTTCTACCAATCTTGATGAACAAGATTGATATCACCACATAATGACAATGAAAAATATAAAAGAAAAGAAAAAAGAAAAAACAATTAATTTTCTGCAGAGTTTCTCTCTGCCCACAAACTGTGGAAAACTTTATTATTCACTTTGCAACTGCAAAATACTGTGAATGGAGTTATTCCCTCTATTTATAGATTTAGGTTAGCCAATGCCCAAAATTATAAAAACCCAAAATATCTATTTTGGAACTAAATCAAATCTATCAATTTTAGATCTAAATCAAATATATCTAAATCTAAAACAAATCAAATCTGTATTGAATGTGTGTAGCCTGCTTCGATACACAAGTTCTTTGACTGGGCAATGGCTTCCTTCGAGCAACCTGTTTTGATCCACCTCTGACCCTTCGCCACACATAGTTTCGACACACATGAATTATAATTTAATAGTTATTATTAGAATAAGTCGCAGATTGTTGTAAGTTGTTAACAATAATTAATAATCATGGGTATGTTCCAAAATGACAAGAAAAATATGTTAGTGAAGTTGTTTTTTGAATTAGAAAAAGGCCATATTCCGTAAAGTGTTGTCGTAGACGAAATAGTACACCAGTTTGTAAAAAACTATTGATGTAGACGTAACAGTGCAACAATTAGTAAAATTGTTATTGTAGGCAAAACATTAAAACATTTTGTAAAACTATTGTTGAAAGTGTGTGTTTGATCAAAGGTCGCAATCTTATGAAAACAACACCAATTCGGCATATAAATTTAGCATCCCAGATTCAGGAAAATACATTAGAAAATCATATACTCTTCACTATATATCACAGACACTCTTCGCTACATCCGAGCTTCTGTCGATCTTGCGCAAACTCAATAATAGACTGAATTTTTCTAGATATTCTTGCGTTTCAACTCTAAGACATATTTGAGAGTGCTTGAAATTAATTTTTCCAATTGTTTATCAAGACTTGTGCTTATTGCTTTTCATTCTATAACTTTCTTTCCTTCTCCACTCTCATAAAATAAATAAAGACTTTGTGTTTATTTAGGATGATGTGAGCATTACAAGAGCATTACAGATGTGTTTGGCTAAGAGATAAAATTGAGAAGATAACAAACAAACAAACAAAAAAGGAGAAAAGAAATATGAGAATAGAGAAAGAGAAGATAAATAGAGTAAGTTTTGATGTATTGTTTATTATAAGAGGTATGAAAAAATAGAATTATTTTTGTAAAGACAAATATGCCCTAAAATTTATATTAAAAAAACAATGCATGAATATTATTTACTTTTATAATTTTTTTGCTATAAATATTTCTTTTTAATTTAATCACAAAATCAATAATTATATTTATAAAAAATTGTTTAATTATTTTACTTTTGTTTAATTAATTATTTAAGCATTAAATTCAATTTTATACTAATTCAACATATATTAATTGATTTTACATTAAAAAAAATTATTTTATTTGACTTTATAGGGAGTAGCTTATCAATTTTTTTTATTATAATAAATTAAATTAACATCTACGTATGCCGAAAGAACAACCCGCAAGAGAATTTTTCTTGCCACCCCTCGAATTTAACATGCTACGCTTCCAGAATTTTTATTCTAAACAATTCAGAACTATTTAGAAACTTGAATTTCGCCTATTTGCATATGGATTTCTAGCCTCAAAATACTTGATTTTTAGGTCACAAATGTGGAGGAAGTGCTCATATGTCCAACGCTGCATAAATATAAACCGTCAAATAAATACACAAAATGATTTAAAAAATATCTAATAAATTATAATATACTTGTAACAAGCTTAGGTAATCGGCAAGCTGCCTTATCTCAGGGTGAGATGCGACATCAAGTGTCGTGTACAACATCGTCGAGACCGCCACTCTCCAAGTCTAACATGGAGTGTCAAGGGCGCTGAATAGAGACGAGTATCAAACATCTATATAAACTCCATACTTGTCTGCAAAGAGAGTACATGTCACTAGATGTAGCATGTACACCCTAGCGTCAGTCTCGTGCCTCCCTGCCTCCACAAGCGCCTTATAAGTACTCCTCAACCAAGATATGCGAAGGTGAAATCCCCGAGTCTCACCAAAATCGCATAGAACCTCCACCTCATCAACCTCTAAAGCATCCACCACCATGCACACCGCTGTCGCTTGGTCCCTATGTATTGGTGTGAAAAACGTACCAACAATCAGAATGTAAAATAGGGCATCCACATCATCTAAAGTCATTATCATCTCCTCAAATGGAAGATGAAAGGATGATGCCTTCGGGTTTCACCTCTCAACAAAAGCTGATAACAAGGAGGCGTCCAGCATCGTCAAGGAGCATCCAGCAAATTCCTTCAGATGGAAATCCTCAACTATCTTCCTCACCCGCTCAAGCATCAGACTCTCGGAAAAGTTCTTCAACTTCGACCCATGAAAAGTTACCTTTAAAACTAGACGATGATGTAACAAAATAATACAATTTAAACAAATTAGTATACATCAAATCGCGTAATTAAAAAAATTAAGCATTTAAACGATACTAATATTACATACCTCGCCTTTCCATATCCTATAAGCTACATGGTTTGCGTATCCCGTCAACACGGACATGCACGAAGATCCTCCGAGGAAAGCTCCATTAGTACACACGGATGGCTGTAACACCCCAAATCTACCCCTTAAATATCATTCAAATCAGAGTCCGGAAAAGATAATCATACAAGGGATGTCACAATTTCCTCGCAAAACAACATGCATTTAGTCCCAACTATACAGATACATAACACTTAGATCATGGATGAACTTATAACGACACTTTTCAATTAAATCAATTAATCAACTAAACCACAGAATCGTAATTCTTCAATAGTAACAACAATACATCTTTTAATTCAACCTCAAAACATTTCACAATATTATTAATATTATTTAACTTCACTTAGCATAATTATTCAACTAAACCAACTTCAAGAATCAACATGATCAAGTATTCACATTATTCATAAACTTCAACAATTTAAGCAACTACAACAAATTAAGCAACGTTCATCCCCCCGAGTGGTACATATCCGAGCAATGACACCAATTCGAACTAACAGCAACTAACGACTTCATAATGCTACTTCGAACTTCCACGACTATCTTTGAGTACCTGCCCATCTCCCATGGTAGGGGAAATATCAGTGGAAGGGGGTGAAATATCCAACAATATAAACAAGTGTATGATAAATAATATGCTAGGATTAAATCATACAAAGTTATCACATCGTAATTAACACATCATAACAACTTCCCAATTAACAACAACACAAAACCACTTCACAGTTAGCAACAACATAATTCACTTCACAGTTAACAACAACATAATTCACTTCACAGTTAACAACAACACAATTTAAATGAGACGCAACAATGCATATGTATGTGGTACCAATAGAGTTTCAGCTCCCTTCACTATTGCCAATTAATATAGGCACAAGACATAAGCCTTCTTCACAATTCCGCCAATACAGGCCTTCACAAGGATGCAAATGTAATGCAACACTAACAACAACATAAATTCACTTCACGAGGCATACGCCTATATCACTGTTATTACCAATAATTAGAGGTAATTATCGTCACTGAAAACACCATGCAACTTCGCATAAATAACAACCATATTACAGTAACATATTCCTCGCCAATAATTCACAAACAAATCGACAACATGATACATTCAACGCAATTTCAACAAAATAGAACAATGGTAATCACCTACTAAAATATACGAACCATCCCGATAATTTTCAACTAATTCCGGACAACTAATTTTACCGCTTAATTTACTAGCTCGGTTAATTCGGTACTGTTTTTAAGTACTATTCTTATTATTATCATTTATTACAGTGTTCCATTCTAATTATATTGCTGATATAATTATTTTCCAGTATCTAAAATTACACTATTATCCAAATTTCAGCTCTGCTGTTGACATATTACTATCTGGTATAACCTGCTACTTAACCATATTTTCTGTGTTTTCTGCTAACCTACAAGGTAACACTTAATTCACTACTAGATAATCATTTTTATACTTATAATAATACATTATTATTATAGTGAATTATTATTATTATTATTATTATTATTATTAAACTAATGATATATACAAGAGTCTTATTAGTAAAATAAATAACGCTACAGTAGAATATATGTACAAGGCCTCTACAATGGACTAGCTAGCTCTATATCACAATATATGTAGAATAAGACCACTACAGTATGCATCAGAATTCTTGTTCTCAAGTTAACCCATATAAGCCATAGTACCATATTTTAATTAGCATAGGAACATGATATAATGCATTAGTTTACGTTCTTAGCATAATAGAAAGTCATAGGAATTTATTTCAAAAAAGATCAAACAGACAAAACAAACGTTGGTGGCCCGCACTCATACACATGGGGCGCCCACCCCACCCTTCATGTACTAGGGGCGCCCGCCCTTGTTCTTGTGGCCCCGCCACCAAATTTTCATGGCCACCACGTGTGACCTCCTTCTTGTGTACATGTAATTTTTTCGATTGTGTATTTTCCCAGTCCGTTTTCTTCATCGATCAGCCATTGAAAAATTCAAAATTCTAGTTTCTAGTAATTAACAATTCTAATACCAATTTAATAGAAATTATTCCCACAATAACATATAAATTTATCGTTTTTCGACGCATAATTCACACACAATTACACCAAGATAATTTCCTACGAATCTAATCCCCACATACGATTCATCATAAACCCAGTTATAGAGTTAGAACCCCACCCCTTACCTGGATTCAAAGGCAGTTCAACTCTCAGCGTTCGCCTCCTAATTTCTGGTCGAGTTCCGATTTGGCTTTCTGGTTTGTAATTTTCTCCCGGCGGCTAGTTCCAAAACCTATTCCTCTTTCATGTACCGTTTCTCTTCTTATATCTAAAACCTAATTTCTTATTTTCTTTATATATAAATTCCAACTTAACCAATAATAATAATAATAATAATATTTCTATTGGGTTTAATTTTCACACTTCCGTTCTACTGTTTCTAACACCAAATAGACCCTAAATAAATAATTCTATTAATCCACACTTATTTCTAATATTATTTCTAATAATATTATGTAATAAAAATTAATTCATCACTAATTAATCCCAACTTCCGATTATTCACTTAATCATCTTAAATTAACTTATAAATCTATTAATGCTCTTTATAATTCTATTGATAAATCCAACTTCGATTAAATTCCAATAAATAAATTCTTAATAATTTTATTTAAATAATTAAATAATTTTCAGGTGTTACAATGGCTACGTAGATGCACGGGTGGTGGTATATGTATCAGCACGGGACACCGTGTTAACTCCCTTAGTAACAACCTCAACTACCGGCTTCTGAATCGACTCCTCAACCATCGTCATTGGCTGCTCCTCAAACACCCGTTCCTCAACTACCTGGTCCATTGTAGGAATAGGAGTCTGATCAACAGCAGTGGATGCTCTACCAGTCCAACGACGAGGTGTGCAAAATCCCGTCACTGCCTGCTGGTCAGCCATCCGTTTCTGGTGACAACTGGTCGGAAGACGACGTCCAACACGTAACTCTAAAGCATGTGCCTCATCAACAGCTCGAGCCACAACATTGACTCTATTTGTGGTCCTTCCCACAATAGATCCATCTTTATCTCTGGTCCTCACTGCAAAATTAAAAAATGTAAGAAAAATAATATTTTCAAAAAAGAATTGAAATACAGAAAATTTCAAAATTTCCAATATGATAATAGGCACCGAAAATTTCCAGTATTGTTGGCAATATGATAATATCGGGAATTTATAAATTTGCGGTAGAAGATATTGAAAGTTTTTCAAAAAATACAATAAAATTTATTTGTTTTCGTCAAATTTCTAGTATTGCTATAAAATTTTCGGTATCATTCAAAAATTGGAAAATCTGATCCCTCCCATAAATTTGATAAAATGTAATAATGAAAATTGGTTGAACAATTTGGTATTTTCATATGTTTGGGATGAAAAAAAAAATCTCATTTAGTTATTAAGTTATTATTTGTGGAAAAAAAGTATAAACTGCTCCACTCCACCGTATACTATTAAACTGTCTGCGTGAAATTATAGGATACGTAGAGATGAAAGCAAAAAAGGTTTATCAGTTCTCCGTTTGAAATCAATTAATTTTGAAGGAATTAGTTTTGTAAAATCAATTTTAGTTAAAATTAAATTTAATATAAAACAATTTATGTTTGAATATATTCACAACAAAAGTAATTTATATAAAAAATGTTTTAATATTTTTAACAAAATTATTTTTGGATGTATAAATAACAAAAAGGGAAGGAAAAAAAAAGGAAATGAGAGATATTGAAGTTCAATTTAAGGACTAAAAAGAATCTATGAAAAAGAAGAATTGATTTCTAGAATAATTTTAAGAAAATTGGAAAAGTAGTTGCATAAAAAATCATTTCTGAACCAAAAAAAGAAAAGAAAAAAGCAATGGTGATACACTGTTTGACAACACAAACATTCCAGAATTGATTTTAAGAGCTCAAAATTAATTGTCATGCTTACTACAGAATAATCAAATATAAACTAAATATCCAATTTTTCACATATTTCTCTAGTCCCTTATTCTCTCTCATCAATTTCTCTTCGAACAAACACAACCAAAATATTGGTAACAAAGTCGTTTAGTTTTTATTGGTCAATTTTAAAATATACAACACCTAGTGTCCCCGTTTATCTGATGAGAACATGATGATAGGCTGTCACAAAACAGTCCATTTTTCCAAATCTGCAGCACCATGTGCTTGCTATAGGCATGACTGCTGCATATTAAGAAGCGAAGAATCACCCATTTTAAGAATACAAAATCAATATTATTATTACTCATTTGCTGAAACATCATCATGTTATAACGAGTAATGCTACATCTTTTTGGTGTGCATATATCATTAACATCCGGTCATTATTATAACCGAGGTAAAAACATTGATATCATTAGTTCTTTTATATTTTTTCTTTGTTTTTTCAAATAGTTTTACAAGTTAAAAAATCTTTAGTTGTCTCATTAATATTATCTTATTTAAAAAAAAAACATTCTTAAAAAAAAGTGATACCTCACTCATGATGAGACATCAAAGTTTATACCACCACACATAGTGGGGTGCCGGGTGGCATCATTCTCTCAGAGACAAAGAAAAGAAACATATCTTTGTCATATATTCTTTCTACAACTAAAATACTTCTAGTATTTTTAAAATGCTGTTTTACCTTTTGCATCGTATGCAACAAAAGCTACCCTTTGGTTTTCTTTTGTGTTTAAAATTGACTTGACGGTGATACATCATGGGGTTTCAAGGTATGGAGAAGCCATTGAAATAAAAATTAAATTTTTATACCCATCACTTTATACCCACGTTAGGTAACTACACATGCATATGTCTTTTTTAGCAAAGATTCCAACCAGACAAATTACTAGTCTAATAAAAACATGTGCCCACTAGTCTACAACATTAAATAAATTAATACAAAGTTCTTCTCTTTATTTTTAGTACTCATTTTTTATGTAAAAAAAATGACATAAAGTTGAAAGGTCCACACACTAAAAAAATGGTAGTAAATTTTTGTGACAAGTATCACATCATGTTAAATCTTGTTAAATTGGAGAGAAAAAAATCAGTGCAATGCTATTTTTTAATTAAGGATTGGTTTTTGGAATGGGATTGATTCATCATTGACCAGTTCAAATTTAACTTGTTATGTGAAAAGATTACTTCATTGTTGTTACTGAATATATTTGACTTATTCTCTTTTTTGGCTTTAACGGTTGCGGAAAAAACCATAAAAGAGAATCGACGTTTCTCAATAGTTACAACTCCTAACATGCATAAAAGTTGTTTTCTACTTAAAAATATTATTTTAATTTTGAGAACTTCTTAACTCCACAGCATAGTAGAATATCTTATAGAAATCCAAAAATATTATTTCAAAATCAAAAAAATATTTTTGGTTCGCATCTTTTAGTAAACAACAGACTAAATATGGTGTCATTCTTCAATTTATAAGCAATTATATCAAAAATACATTTTCGGTTCCAAACCGAAATTCTGTTTTCAATTATAGTAACAGAAACATTGAATTGCGTTGCTACCTGAATATTTTGTATATTATCGAAAGTATGTTTCTGGTTTCTGTCACGATACATGTTACTTAAAACAATAACCTTATTGACATGTTGATCATAACCATTTCAACTCTTTCCACTCACAACCTCTCAAAAACCCTCATTATTCTCATTATTCTCAATTCATTTTCCACTCCAAATCATCATTTTTGTGGTTCATCATATCGAAAAGAGTTCAAGAAAGTAGAATTTCAAGTAAAGTTTATTCATTTTATCCCTCAATCACTACATTAATATATTACTTTTTGAAGAAATAAGGCTACGTAGAAACCAGAAGTATGCATCCGGTTTATGGTTGAACAGAACCGAAAGTCCATTTCTGATTTTTGTCTGTGTTTATTTATACAGCAACTTTCACTATGACATATTAATAATTATATTAGGCTTAAATGCAGTTTTGGTCCCCCTAGTTTCAAAATTTTGAAGTTTAAGGCCCCCTAGTTTAAAAGTCAGGTTTTTGGTCCCTCAAGTTTACTAGAGTTGAGATTTTTGCAGTCTCCCTCCATCTGGCTGTGAGTTTGATGACTTGGCAAGATAATTTTTAACCATGTCATACATTCTAAAATTAAATAATATAAAATTATTCTAAAAACATTAAAAAAAAGTTATATTAAAAAAATATGTTAAATAAAATTGGGGATGAAAACGTGCCCTAATTTAACATATTTTTTTAATATTAAAAAATAATTTTTAATGTTTTTAGAATAATATCAAATTATTTAATTTTAGAATGTATGACATGGCTAAAAATCCTCTTGCCAAGTCATCAAACTCACAATCGATGGAGGACCAAAAATTTCAACTCGTAAACTGAGGACAAAAAACTTTTAAACTATGGGGCCTTAAACTTTAGAATTTTGAAACTAGGGGGACAAAAAATTGCATTTAAGTCATTATATTATTTATGTAACAGAGGTATGGTGCACCCCGATAATATTCTCAAACCAAATGTATTTGAAGTTGTTTGTTGGTTATAGTTTCTCCTATCGTAATTAAGGCGATAGATGTTCGTGAGCATTTTGAAAATGTTGAAGAATTTGAATTACGTGAAGACATGTTGCATTGGATTCGTATAGAGGAAACAAAACTAGGATTTGATATTTATGATAGCAATGTCTGATAACAGTACGGATAGAAGAAATGCGTTTGTGATTTTGACATGCGGAATAAGTGAAAAATACGTACCTCGTATTCAAAATTTTAAACGCGGGGACACTGGTTCAAGAAAATGTGAATGTCCATTTCGATTGCGTGGTTATCTTATGACAAATAAGAAGTGGAAATTTAATGTGATTAGCGGTGTACACAATCATGATTTAACTCAAAAGTTGTTTGGTCGCCCAATTACATGTCGGCTCCTTTCGGATGAGAAGACATGTGTTTCTGACGTAACTTTAAATTTGGTACCGCCCAAAAATATACTTGCAACCTTGAAGTGCAAAAGACCCGAGAACACATCAAATATCAAACAAGTTTACAATAAGCGCTATCAAACCAAGTTAGTGATTCGGGAGGATCGAACCTAGATGCAACACCTCTAGAAAGTTCTAAATGAGAACAATTATGTTTGTACGCACCGACAAGGTAATGATGAGGTAACAATTAGAGATATTTATTGGACTCATCCTGATTGCATTAAATTGTTCAACACGTTTCTTACCATGTTCATAATTGATTCGACGTACAACACCAACAAGTACAGGCTTATGTTGTTAGAAATTGTTGGTGTTACATCGACTGAGAAGACATATTCTGTTGGTTTTGCATTTCTAGGGTGCGAAAAAGATGACAACTTTGCATGGGCTTTAGAGGTATGTAGGTCAATGTTGAATGATCAATAAGATATATCAAAAGTCATTGTTACCGATCGAGATATGTCATTAATGAAATGTTGTGTGCATCCCTATTGAAGATGTGCGCGAAACATTGTAAGAACTTGTACCTTTTGGCGATGGTCGTAAGGTAGTGAAGATCGAGTACCACTCGCCATCGGTTGACAAAGATAGGAATCTTCATTTCATCAACCATGAGTTGTAGAACAGAGCTGACTTACGGGCTATGTGGTCTACTTATGACAGTTTTCGAAAGAAAGTTCTGATCGAGCTACATGTGACTTTATCAAGATCGATCGATGATATTATTAGGATGTTAATTTGTAATGTTTGATTTATGTTTAACTCCTAAATGCATTTGCTATTTTTATGTTATGAATTATATGTATGCCTATGTTAAGCAATTCAATGAAGTTTTCTGGTTTCTGTTATGAATATAACAAAAAATATAGGTACGGTAAAGAACCGAAAATAAATTTTTCAATTTCTGTGAATATTCATCAAATTTGGTCTCTGAATTTCACATATTATTACAATTTATTTTATTTTTAAAATTAAAGTATCTTAAGTTTAAATGAAATATATTTTAATTAATTTTAAATATATTTAAATTTAAAACCTAAAAGATATATTATATTATTTTTATTTTTATTTTAACTACAAATATTAAATCACAACTAATAGTCACTGACCACAATCCCCTATAACATCTATTTTACTACTATTAACTATCACTGTGACGGTCACAAATCACAAATTTATCCATTTATAATCTTCTTTTGTCCACTATTAGTTACCATTATGATCCATGACACGTCGATCAACACACTAACCACCACTACCGACAACGTAAATCACCACACTAGACATCGCCAAACATCACTCTAACCATTATCGATCGCTATTATGACTATATTTCATCACCATATTATCCACTTATAATATCCAATTTTACCATCATCAATTATTATCATGATTACCACTTAAGCCATCATAAAACACCCATGTGGTCATCGCTAATCACAACTCCACCATTATGAACGTCAAAATTTACCATTTTAGATATCGTCCACGATCACTTGAACTTTAATTGACCACTACTATGACCACATACGGTTACCACGTTGTGTTCACATATGGTCTCCAATCTGATCACCACTACCTACCCTTATAAAGACCAAATAGGTTACAAAAGTCTAACGCAATTAAAGTGACAACATCTTATGTGGTGTAGTTTCCAACGTTGATACTTTTATTCAGAAAAATATTGTTAATAACGAACTTGAAGACTCCGAAGAAGTAAATGATTTTCCTTGTACATATAAAGTTTAAGTCTGAATTAAAAAAGTTTGATTGGACGAGCTTTCACCCCTTAATCTCTTTGAAGGTCTTTCAAAACACTTGCCCTTATTTTTAGAGGTAGCATCAATATATTTCTTGGGAGCCATCTTAGTGGTTGATATTAAGATAAGTGGGGAACAAACTAGAGTAAATCCTTTGCAAAAAATCACAACACCCAACACTGTTTCGAAAACAGTTTTTGCGAATCATAAACACAACATTGATTAATCAAACACATAAAGACAAAAGAAGAACACCCACAGACCAATCTATAAGCTTTATGATGGTTGGAGGTCGAGCAACAATTGTGGGGTGATTTTGGAAAGTTTTTAGGGTTTAAAGAAATAAGATGAAATGAAATTAGTGAATATGTAATAAAATCGAAACATATATTAATGAGATAAATAACCAAGATTCAATTGAGAAATTAAATGAATGGATGAGATTGAAAATATAATGCATGAACTGAATCAAAGAGATAAACGAGGCGAGTCGAATTGAATAAGTCATGACTTGATTCAAGTAGGCTAACGATTCGGGTAATACATTAAAACCCTTTCACCAAAGTTGTTACTTTACCTTATTCATTTGGGGTTATGACTTAAGTTAAAAATCTTAAACGAAAAACAATTTTTTTTAAATGACTGCATAATTCGATTCAAAGGGGTTTGTGAAAATCGATTCACAAATTTCGAATGGAAAAGATTGGAGTGGAATGCCAACTTGAATTGATTCATAAGATTTTGTAATCCGAGTCACAAAACCAATTCAAATTTTCAAAAGATAATTTGACTTCATTCTATCATAATTGTTGTTTTTCATTAAAACCTTTCCAAAATCACCCCACAATTGTTGAAAAACTTTTTGAAAATACTCGAATAAAAAAAATCAGTACGACCACCATAATTCCGTAAATCAACATTATTATGAATTGTTTGTATTAAGATTTCAAAATTAAACTTCATAACTCAAAATTAAAAATTCTTGTTTTTTGAAAAAAATAAGATCTAAAATAACTTCAGTTAATTTTTGAAGATTTCAAATATAAAATATTGTGTTTTTTTAGTCATAAGTATGTAGAGAATAATGAGTTTGAGTAGTGTAGGAAAGTCTCGTGTTAATTAAAAATGTGGAGACTTGAGTATTTATAAGTATGAGAACTCACACATTCATCACTTTAAGATTTTGGATGAGTATGTGGTATGTCTCTCGCAAATGTGTGTTGTTCATAAGGAAAAAATCTCAATATAAAAATGTTTCCTCGTGTTGACTCACTCATTTAATAGCCCTGATAAGTGTATCATGAGCTATTAGTTTGAGTGAAAGGACAAATTCACTTGTATCGAAAGTATTCCCACATGGTCGTGGGTAGAAGTGTCTTGTTGAAGAATGTCAACGGTAATACAAATGTATATGATAAAAAAGAGTTTTCGCTTTAGGAAAAGCATTGTGGATAGACTCACACTTAAACATGAGTATTGAGAATAACAAATGTGAGTGGTGTAAAGAAATCTCACATTAGTTAGAAACATTTATAAGCGAGAGAATCCACGTACCTATATCATTTAAGATTTTTGATAAATATGTAATGTGTCTCTTACAAAAATATGTTAATCATAAAACGAAAATCACAATATAAAAATATTCATTCTTTTCACTTTCCGATTCGATAGTCCCAACAAAACAATGGATATTGTATATTTTTTGTTCAACATTGAACAAAATAAAATCATGGTCAATAATTCTACATTTGGATTCCTTATACCACATTTGGGTTCCTTACTAATCAGGACTAAAGAAGTATAATTGAATTTTCATAATTTACAAACAATGAAATTTCACATCATAATCATTCTCAAGTAATATTTGTAATTTGATTAAAGAAAAAGTCAACTACATATAAAAATTTAATAGTTTTAATTGAATGGCTGTGTAAAAACAATTTAAATATTAATATATATCAATTAAATTTATAAATAAATAAATAAATAAGTAAATAAAAATAGAAGATAATTGTTTGACGAGGGAAAGGTCTAAAGGTTTCGATTTTAGAGAATGTCTTACTACTACAAAAGCAATCCTTAGTTCTCCACAGTCCACACACTTTATTCTTCTTTCCAACGGCTACGGGTTGCCTTTTTCGTTAATGTAATATACTATCTTCTTCATTTTCATCCCCACGCCATAGTTTCCCACGCCTCATTTCTTGAAATTCACGTATACTGCTTTGCCTATAATTTAATTTTTATTAATATCAATAACATTAATGAAGTTGCATATATTAAAAGGAAATTTCTTTCTCTAACACCTTGAAAATTTAAAAATGTCTTTCACAAGTTAACTTACGAATTCACCTTGTAAGAAAAATTCGTAAGTTAACTTACAAATTAAGCCTTTTGGATGAATTTGTAAGTTAATTTACGAATTCATTTTATTTTGTTATGTTTCATTATTTCAAACATGGTTTTACACATTCAAAAAATATTTCATAAATGAACTTACGAATTCACCTTACTTGGGGAATTCGTAAGTTAACTTGCGAAACTTTTCCTGAATGTGTAAAATCGTGTTTGAAACTACTATATTTTTCACAATATCTCGGATTATGTTTCGTTTTCAGAAATTCAAATGAAAAGAAAAATTATCAAAAAATATTTTTATACGCAATATCTATATACGCAAACCATGTAAATATTAATATGTTATAAATATTAAAGAGAAAAATTGTCAAAAATATCAAATTACATAAATTGTTCCGAAAAAAATGTGATCAAACAAAATCAACTAAAAAACATAAAGGCTACTGGGTATGCCTAATTCTAACCCCATGCGCCTTCCTCTGCCCGTGGTAACGCGCTGCACGCTCTGCCTCAGAGACCATCCTTTCCACCACGGCAACCGCATCGAGTCCGCCCCATCGACAATCTCGTCATCCAACGCCTCCTGTCTAATCTGGCGAATACTCTAACAAATGGGCAGTAGATCAATAGCATAATCATCCTCGACCTGCTCGTTTTCCAATAGCTCTTCATGTGCTGGCCTCGGCAAACGTCCTTCAGCCTCTGGTGTCATGTAAGGGTGCGACACTATAGAGAACTATGTCGCGTACCTCTCCACAAAGTGCCACATACGGGATGCTCGCAACAACCGATACTCATCTGGCACGACATGATTCTCCCAATACTAGAAGACATCATCTAGAGCCCTCTGTGTCATAGTGTCGGGAGCAGCCTAGAAAGGAGATCATGGTATGATCTGCACATAGCCAAATTGGTGCATACACCGCTCGGGCAAATATTGGACCATCATGTTCGCCCCACAGACTAGCCACCTAGAGTATAACAAAATGGTATCGAATGGGACAACCTCACTGTAGTCCTCAAATAGGATCCAGTTGATGTCGTCATGGTTGGTGCGAACAAGGAACACCCGATAAGGAACCACATTATCGTTTCCCCTATTGAGAATAAATCTAGTAGCCCTGGGCATGGAGTCCTCTGCATCAACAAAAATATAATGTGTAAGTACAAATCGATTAAAACTAATTAAAATTTCTCGTTAAAATAAAAACGTATCGTGAGGAGTGTGCACGAGCCGATAAGCGCCCTAGCCATCCACCTGGAAGCTTTATTCAGCTTCTGGTAGAGGTAGGTAAGAACAGCGGTACCCAAGTTCCAGTCCTAAACTGTAGAAAGGTCCGTAAAATATCTCAAGTAGGCCATGTCGGTGTAGCGGCCACTCATGTCCATAAAGACGAACATGCCTACCAAGTACATCAGAAAACACCGGATGGCATAGCCACGGTGAAACTGAACAAATATATCTGTGAAATTATGGTGAAATGCAGACTCAGGATGTCTTAACATCTGATATGACATTATAAAACAGACAAGGTAGGCATAAAAATAACAGTGCATAAAATAAAAGAACACACATAATTGTTCACCCAGTTCGGTTCTAACCAACCTACATCTGGGGGAATACCAAGCCAGGAAGGAAGTCCATTATCAATAGTCCTAATTTAGAGTTAAACCCTCCATGTTTACACTCTTCACTTAATCCCTATCCAATGTCCCTTTTACCTAAGATACCTCACTTAGATAGGAGAACCTCCGCTCACATCCAATCACCGCAGTGATATTTAGCAGTCAATATCCCAACCACTACATCAACAACTTGGCTCCTCAAATACAAAACCAGTTTGGAGAACATCATTCTAAACACAAAACAGTCAAAATAGTGACTCAAACAAACTTGGAATTGCTTCACAGCTTCCTCCAAGGACACAATTGCACTCATTTCTTCATAGCTTTTGAGTGAGTAAAATAATCCTCTTGCCTACAGGCTTCGAGGTACAAATTAGTGACTATCCCACAATCTGAAGGTTCACCTACATGACTAACCCTAAAGACTACATCTATCTAAAATCGGCTAGCTTCCTAAAACTAGGTTACAACTGGTTATTTATAACCTATTACTCAACTGGATTTGGGCCTTCAAAATAACAACTTAAAGGTGTAACAAACTTCTGCAATAACAAACTTTTGCATAAATAAATACGCATATAACTTATGCTACAATCAAGGTCATTGCTGATCTTTCTCCTTAGCTCTTGGACCTCCACATATGCCTTCAAAATCACGCCACATATGATGCATAATATTCCCATAATATTATGCACTAATTAAAACATAACTGTAACAACTTTAACAGTTTCTGTAGAGTGATGTCCTGATGTCTAATGTCTCGACATCTCATTTGACATGTTGTTCCAGATGTTGAAAAACTTCAACACAACATGCTTAGGAATTCCAAAAGGAATTATGTTGCATATATCCTATTGTACAATATATTATTGCTTCTTATTATTTGTTTTATTAAAATTAAGCCAATCCTTAAGCTCAAGGAACTTACAATCTCCCCCTTTGACAAATTTTAGCTAAAACAAATAAATACAATTACAAGCAGTTACATCCAAATAGAAGCAACAGTTACAATTAAAAATTTACAATTAAAATATGGTCTTCTGCTCACAGCTACAAATCTTGAGTTGTATGGGATGTCTGAAGATCCGTCTTGACATCTTCTTTTCTCCATTGAACCAATATCGGGCGTGCAAGGTAGGAGAAGGAAGAGACTCGGTGCTGGATTTGGAGTTGAAATACCTCATGAGTAGCATAAGAGGCTGTTCATATGGAATTCTGAATTTTCTCCATGTAACTCAGAACGCGGGTCACAACTGTGTTCACTCAAACTCCAAGTAGGAACAGAACTCAGAATACAAGTCACAAAAGATTTTCAAACAAGGATTTGATGTTTGGTTTGGATATCTTTTGTGGACATATTCTTTTATTCATAGCAGTATTAATGAGACCAGTGATAATAATAGCAACAACATAACTTTTCTCCCCATTTTTAGCAAATATTTGACAATATGAGCCTTTATAATACCAAATCCAGGCACGGGAAGCCCATATTCGAAAAACTTTCATGATGTTGAAGATAGAATTATTTACTTGAAGATAAAGTTGGAGGAGTCCTCTATAAATAAGCATAACTGAAGCTTGGGAGTTTTCAGTCTTTTAGTCTGTGGTCAAGCTTTGATTTGAAGGACTGCACTATAAGCAAACATGTACCGTCCAAACTAACTCTGACTGTCTTTAATAGTTTCTGCCAGATTCTTTTGAAGGAGTTAGTTCCAATAAATTTCATGGGTCACTTCACTTTTGTACACCATGCAATAGCATGTGATTTCCACCCCTTCTTTCGTCAATTCAGATTGCTTCTTTCTGAGATATCATGCCTTGTAGCTTTGACCATATTCCTTCACATGGAGTGAATTATTTTGGCTTTATAATATCTAAACTTCAACAACTTTCAAGGACATTGTTCACTCATATTTATGGCAAATGATTATTTCTTTTGTTTACTTCACTTAAAGTTTATGATATTTAGTGAAGTCTAAACTGCATTGGTAGTCATGTATTAAACAAGCATACTACATTTCTAATACCTATTTATTTTTCACAGCGGATAGAAGTTATCACCAGATGACAGTAGAATATGAATAAAGAGGATTTACAATATCAAGCATGATGTTCCAACATCTTTTGGGACATTCACACAGAGTCCATCTGCCTTGGCTTTGAGATTACAACAAAGACTACTTCTTAAAGACTTTGTATCACTTCAGCACATAGCAGTATACATTCCCTTTCGCATCAGCTAATGAACAATTTCTTCATTAGCTTCTTTTCATAATATACAATATATATATATATAAGGACATCTTTGATGTTGGTCCTCATAATATTAGAAGTCTTCCTTGTTTGGAATTTTCCACAGTTTCCAAATTTGGAATCCTTAGTTTACTTGCTACACAAGATTCAGATTGCCACACTCTGTAACTTGTAGTAGAAGAAACCATATGGTTAGCCATGCGTATAAACAATGATATGTCTTCAAAAAAAAGTCTGAACCTTATTTGCCTTCTTCAATCTCTGGTGTCTTCAACAGTTATGATGTTACAACTTCATATATGACATTCTCTTTATACTTCATCTCTTCAGATTTTCACACAAATATCCAGCTCCCATCAAGATATTTGATAGCATCTGTATGCATCTTTTAAATTTAATCAACTCTTCAAATAATCACCAAATAATGTTGCCATACATAAAAAACTTGTGAAGATCACAGTGAACTTTAATACATTTAGTTCACAATATACCATGAATCCCTTTGACAAACACTCAACTCCCATCAGAGTATATGCAGTTTGGTATTCAGGTTACATACTGATAAGTACTAAGTCTCCCGTAAAAGTACCTACCAGTTAGTCAGTAAGAATTATTTACTCACACTAGATCATCTTGATTGATTACATCTTCACACTCACATACTTCCAGGAAACAATACATACATTCATGACTGAAGACATTTAGATGATGTTTCAACATCTGATACGACATCATCCATTATATTTATGGGGTTAACATCCATAATATCTCATCCATAACACTTAGGGGAGACATATGAAGCACAATAAACACCACCTTTACAACTAAACAATCAACATAACCAAGGAATAATATAAGCCACATCTCAATAAGCTTTTCTTCAGACTTTTATTCTGATTTTGAGATGATGGATGTCATAGTCTGTACCTACAAAGGAGATTCCCTCAACTAGGTTTCTGGAACGAACTTACTTATGGCATGACACAGAAATATCCAGATTCTTCAAAGAAATTTGACTTCCTTGATTCTTCCAGACCATACCCTTCCAACGTACTATATAGGGTGGTCAAACACTCAGGACCATACTTCATTGTGGTTGATTCACAGTATTCAGCTTCAAATCTGTTTTATGGTCATGATTAAAATTCCACATATCTAGTTCATTTGATCAGAAGAACATTCCAGATATAAGCTCATCTTGGTTTCACATAAAAGGACTGAGGAAATAAACATCTGCTGGGGAATGATAAGCCTTGGGTAACACTCAGTTGGGGATGACAATTCTTGAATGAAAATTGACTGGGGGATTAAATCTTATGAAATGTATTGAGGAAATAAACCTCTGCTGGGGAATAACGTGACTTGGATCATAAGTAACCTATTATTGCTCAGGGGACTAATGTAATAAGTTGAAAGTTGACTTGCTACTGCTCGGGGACTAACATAATAATAAGAGACGTTAATAACCGATCAACCACAACTCGGGAACTACCGTGATTTGATTAGAAGCAACCCATTATTGCTAAGGGGATTGGAGTAATAAGTTGAAAGTTTGACTTGCTATTGCTTGGGGACTAATGTAACAAGAAGAGACTTAGATAATTGATCAACCACCGCTCGGGGACTAATGTGATTTGATTAGAAGCAACCCATTACTGCTCAGGGGACTAACGCAGTAAGTTGAAAGTTTGACTTGCTGCTGCTCGGGGACTAATGTAACAAGAAAAGACGTAGATAATTGATCAACCCCCGCTTGGGGACTACCGTGATTTAATCAGAAGCAACCCATTACTTCTTAAGGGATTAACATAATAATTTGAAAGTTTGACTTGCTACTGCTTGGGGACTAATGTAACAAGAAGAAACGTAGATAATTGATCAACCGCTACTGTGAGAGGATGATCCTGCTGAGGATATGATGGTGTAGTAATCTTGCCGGGGATATCCGCCTCTATCGAGGGAGTGATGGCTCTGCGGGGATTATAGAGGTTATTCTTTGGAAATATTTTTGTGAAACTGACTTTGTGGGGATGTGTTGGTGACTTGAATCATTATCCCAACTCCTAGAGTCTGTAGTAACTGTTATTTCTGTTTATTTCGCATATATTTATAAGTAGTAATTATTGTCAAATGCATATGATCATTCAAAGCAATCATTTGACTTATGCAAACAAAACAGAGAAAATAAAAGTTTTGGAACTGAAAGAGAAGTTATATTGATTGAAAAAGAAGTTGGCCAATAAATAAGAAGTTGTGTAGAAAGAAACAGATATCCTAGTAAAAGGAAATCGTCGATAAACATTAAAAAATATGAAGTGGTAAAAAAGAGCTATGTGGAAACAATCCTATCGAGTTTCAACTATGTTGTTGCCCATATGTCCTTGAGCGTCTCATCGCCTCGCTGTCGGAAGAAGGTGACTGGATTTATCTGTGTCATTCGAACTTAAAGTTGATAGTAATGTAGTTTGTAAATAGATAATCTGACGGGACATAGTCATACACTTTAATCCCTAATTGTTTCCTGGATTTCCCTTTCGGGTTTTCAGTCCATCAGGATACCCTTTTTTGTCCAAGCCGCCATTTCGGGTTTTCGACTTGCTGGATGTACAATTTTTTTTATATATATATCCCTAATTTTTCCCGAACCTTTTTGAATCCCCTGGATGCCCTTATTTTTGCCTAGGTCAGTCAAACTAGCGAGTCTCTTTTATGCGTAGTATTTTTTAACTATGTCCGCGTTCATAGGTGTCATACCCCAAAATTTGCCCTCCATCTACTCAAGAGATTTCATACATATATACTCAAGGATTCCTCAAGAGTTGATCAGACAAACTCTCTCCTAGACAATCAACCCAAACTAGGGTTTGGTATCTCTCAAGTCAAGATGGATTTCCAACATCTCCAATGGCCTTCATGCCTCCTCATATGCTTCAAAGATTCTCCATGTCAAGTTTCAAGCCTCACAAGTCAAGTTTCCTCAGACAATTGCTCAGATGGTTGAAAATCGGGTGTATTGGACAAAAAGTCAACTGTGGTCAACATACAGTCAAAACTTCTGATTTTTGGTCAACATCCTCATTTTGAAGTAACATTCATCATTTGATCAAGGGTTGATCATGATTCATCAAGAAAACTCAAGATTTGCTCAAAAGTTAAACTTTCTAAATTAGGGTTTCTAGATGAAAAGTCAATGAACTTTGGTGATCATAACTTTCTCATACTTTCTCGAAATTTTCCACCAAAGCTCATTTTGAAGGAAATTCAATTCTCTACAACTTCATGTCTCACAAGAATGTCCAAAAAATGCTTCATTTGAGAGGTATAGCTCAAAACATTACAGGTCATTTTCAAAGTCAACAAAAAGTCAACTTTTTGTTTTGAAGATATATTGAGAATGGTAACTCCAATTGAGATGAGACAAAAGACATTGTTTAGAGGACTCTTAGAGATTTCCAAAAAGTCCAAGAACACTCAAAAATGTGGAAAATTGAGCAAGTTACACCATTCACAAGTTGGGCAATTTTGGAAGAATGCACAAAGAGATACTTCAAAAATCAAATCTTTTGCAAATGGGCCTACTTTTCTTCATCCTAACTTGTTCCTCATGCAATTAGGAATGTCCATGCCCAATGCCACGAATTTTTGATTTATTTTTCTATTTAATTTGTAATTTATTCATTTAAATGCAAATTAAATCTTAAAATAAATTATAGAATCAAAATTAATTGGAAGATTGATTTTTATTGCTTTCTTGTGATCCAATCAACCCATAAATGCAATTTGAAATTAGATCAAATTTGGCAAGATTGGATTGAAATTGGACAAAGTTTGAAAATTTGATTTCATGAGAATATCAAATTTGATTTCCATTGAATATTGATTAATTCTTTCCAAATTCAATCCCAAATCCATCCAGCATATATACTTGATGCATACCTATCAAGAAAGGACGAAAAAATTGGCTCAGAAACCCTATTCTCAAACTGAAAAAATCGAGTTCTTGAGGCAACTGGCAACCCTAGTTTTGCTTCGATTCAGCCAATTCCAAGCCTTCCATTGTGTTCCTTGAGGCTCTCAGAATCGATCCAGACCCTTACAACTCTCAAAAACATCAAGAATTGAGAGAACACGATTTCGGTTTGTCATACTTTTTCAAAATTCGATTTCTATCATTCATGCACTTTTAACATGTTTCGTGGTTTGTTTTGTGTTTAGATGGAAGTTTGCAAGCTTTCTGCATAGTTTGATTGAATTATCATGGCCGAATCAGAACTTACCATAGCTAGGGTTCCATGGTTCGAATTGGGATCTCATGAAATAGGACAAATTGGACAAAACGAATACCACCATCATGTTTAGAATGATGAATCCAATCGAACCATGCCTTTGAATTGAATTTATATTACGTGTGTTGCATTTTTTATGTTTGCCAGGGTCATAGCGTCGCTCTGAGGCCGACGCAAAATGCCCAGAATTCAAACAAGAACGATGAAGTTCTTGGCGCGAAGACGGAGCAATACGAAGGCGACGCGTGTGAAAATCCACTAAGTCCGTTTTCAAACACAGATGCGCACATGGTGTAGTGGTCAGCGTGTTGGTTCTCAAGGTCTGAAGTCAGGGTCCCGAGTTCGATCCCTATGGGCACCAGTTTGCATTCTTTTTTTAAAACTTGCATATTTTCTATATTTTTCTTATTTCAATATTTTCATGCTATTTTAATTGTTTTCATAATTTTTATTCTGCATTAAAAAATTACCAAAAACATTTTTTCTTTTTACATTATTTTCATAAAAATCTTTATTTAATTTAATAAATTAAAAAAACATATTTTTGCATGCATATTTATTTTATTTATATTTTTGCATTTTATTCACTTTTAATTGCATTTTAATCATTAAAACTTTGCCAAAAAATCCCAAAAAATTATTTTAATTTATTTATCTTATTTCCAGCATGCATTAATTTTCTCATATTAAAACTTGCATTTTTTCTAACTTTTTCTCTTATTTCGATTTCACCATATTTTCCGATCTCTTATTCTTTCACAGGTTGTTCCGATTCGGACGTTTTCTTTTTATCATTCTATTTTTTCCAATAATGTAATTGTTCATGGGTTGTAATAGTTTAATCTAGGGTTTTATTTTCCGCAAGTTTAAATTATGTATCTGCCCCAAAGCCATGTAATAGCGTAGGATTTACCTTTCCGCATTTTACATTCCGCATTTTACTTTCCGCACCCTTATCAATTGCTAGTAATTAGGCGTGTATGGCAAGATAATAATTGGACATAGCTCACTCTAATCTTCAAGATGAAATTTCTGAATTTGATACACTTCTTTCACACACGCACCCCTTAGGGTAATTCTCTCTCGATGCCTTTCGATTTCAAATGGTCATGTCCCTCGAACGTAGAGGTATTCTAGCACCGTTGCCTTCCGAACAAATCATCATAGTCCCTTCGATACAAAGATCATAAGACCCACGATGTCGCCTCCGAATACATGATCTTGACCCTCGATTGTCGCCTACGAAAAATGATGATAGTCCCTTCGAATGTGCTAGGATACTTCCTACAAGTTGCCTTCTATGACCATCCGATGTCCTTCGAATGTCCGCTTACATCCACGAATGGAGTTACCTACCAACTAATGGTATGGCTAGCGCTATTCTAAAGGAATGTAGAAGTACAACAAAACGACCAATTCTGAGTGGGTAAATAAGTCTTTTAGTTGCTTGCTCTATCAAATGTTTTTCACACCACACACTTTTTTTTCAAAGTTCAAATTCTTTTCAAAACAAAAACATTTCTGAACACTTTGTATACACTCCTACATGAGTCATTACAAAGTCAAAGCGAAATGCCTTTTTTCAAAACATCTTTGTCAAACACACAGAAAGCAATTTTAAAAAGTGATCTAGAGCAACTAAGAGCCCGTAGATAACTACGGATGAAAATGGGTGCTAATACCTTCCCTTTTCATAACCATTCTCCCGAACTCGAGAATCTAACGAAGGTCTTTTACATTACTTTTACCTTCCCTTAATTGGATAAAAATAAAAGTCGGTGGCGACTCTTGCTATCCGCACATTTGGATACAAAAATCCTACAAAGTCGAGTTCACCGTATTACAGGCTGGCGACTCTTGGGACTACACCTAAAAGAGAATTGCCTTAGGGATTTCTAGATAACTTTTATTGCTTTTGTTTGACTTGTATGCTTTATCTTTAAGGGTTGCTTGGGTATTATATTGTTGGGGATCCTACACCGGATCCGGGTTTCCTTTTAGGTAAGTAGCATTAGATCATCGCGACCGCTAGGCGTATAACTATGCGGTCAACATGATGGCTATGTTAGCGTGACACTTTGGTTGTCCGATACTCTTCATTCCCAAGTTGAAGAAGTATTTGGCTTCTGCGTGGTGTCATCAGCTAACTAAACTTTTAGAACCTTAATTGACCCATCTTGGCCATTAGAAGGTAGTGAGATGGCGGCTTTGGTGTAGACCGAGGTTGGTTGATACTCGATGCTACGCTCATTGAGATCAGACTTTTGGGACATTTTCGATCGACCACTTGGCCGTCGTATTGAAATAAGCGCCTACGAGAAAGATCTATGATATGAGATTCCTAGAACCCGGTTACTATTATAGGACAGGATGAACCAACTCAAACTTTTGGTAGGGTAATCACCTATACCTCATGCAAGCCTTAACCCTAGGCTCATTGTGTGAATTGTTTGTGTGTACTAAACATGACATCATTCGCATTGCATATCATTTCTAACTATTTCAAGGACCTAGGGATTTATCTTTGCTTTGTTTTGTAGGGATTATGGCTTCTAGAAAGACTATCCGAATCAACTTCATGGGTATCCCTTCTCAACTCAAAGAATTGGTTTCAGAAATTCCCGACCATGCTCAGTTCATCAAAAGACATGGTTATCTACTTGATTTGGTTATCTCCGGTTTTGAAGAAGATATGATGCATGTCCTATTCGAGTTCTTTGATCCGAAACACCATTGCTTTACATTTCCAGATTATCAGTTGGTTCCTACCTTAGAAGAGTTCTCTAAGCTACTCGGGATACCTATTCTTGACCAAATGCCATTCACCGGTTTGGAAAAGGTTCCTAAGTTTGAAGACATTGCATCAGCCTTACACCTTAAGCGCTCAGATATTGAAGCCAATTGGGAAACTAGAAGTGGAGTTAAGGGTTTACTTTCCAAGTTCCTAATCAAGAAAGCCCGAGAATTCCTCAAAGTTATGAGCTTCCATGCATTTGAGAACATTGTGGCCTTGCTAATTTATGGTTTGGTTCTATTCCCTAACTCGGATCAATTCATAGATGTCAATGCCATCAAGTTGTTTCTTACCCGTAATCCGATGCCTACTTTACTTGGAGATATCTACATTCTCTCCACACTCGTACTACTAGCGACAAGGAACTCTCATGTGTTGTATACCGTTACTTTCAAGGTGGTTTATTTCGCACCTTCCTCCATCGTTTTGAAGAATGAACAAAGGTTGAGATGGTCTCAAAGATTGATGTCACTCTCTCATTCGGATATCCGTTGGAGCCTTTTCTCTCAAAAGGACTTCACATTCATTGGCGTTGTGGAGAATTCCTAATGTACCGCTACTTGGTATAAGGGAGGTATTACTTACAACCCTTCTCTAGCTTACGTCGGTTTGGTTTTGCCAAGAGATGGTCCACATGATATGCTTCTCCAAGATGTTGTGTTCGACTACAACCACGATCTCGATTACGCGAAGGTTTATACGCTTGGAGCATGGTAAAGAAGGCGATACCAAGACTTTGGGGCACCGAACTCCATTCCTTGGGAACCTTACCTCAAATGGGTGCGAGCTCGAGCTCAAAACCTCATGATACCATTCACGCTGTTTACGGTAATTATGGAACTGTTGCTATAGGTGGCGTACCTATCTTTGTTCTCCATCACGACATGCCTACGATTTTGAAGACTTGAAGAGATCACGGATTCAACTAAAGAAGAAAGGATACCTTTGAAGCTCAGTGCAAGCGAGAAGAAAGTTCTAGAGTTGACCAAGCTACTTCACGAGGCGAAACATCAACGCTTACATCGGCACCAAGAGGAAGCCCATGGGAGACTTAGAGCTTTAGGATTTGTTTTCTTTTATTGTTTTGAACTATCTCTTGTACTTAAAAGAAAAGAATAATGAAAAGTACTAATAAATGTTTGTTCATTGCTTGTTTAACAAATTTAAATCTCTAAGGTCCTTGAAAACATTGCATTGCATTCGCATAAACATTGCATATCATAGCATAACATTGCATCACAGGTACATTGGAGATTGGTTTTCTCATTTGCTCGCTATTTATTTTAGCAGAAATGGCTCTTGAACAATGTCAAAGATCTCGAGCTCGAATGCTCAGTTTCAGCAGATGTTCACCAACTTGGTCCAAGGCCAAGAAGATCTGAAGAAGCTCATCAACAAGAAGAAGAAGGTTGTTGGTCTCCTCAACATGGGTAGACGTTTCAAAGGGGGTCCTAAGGTGGTCAGCCGTATTGAGCTCTCTGAAGGAAGTGTCCATACCGAGGGGAGTACCAAGGGTGATGAAGGTGATCAGCGTGAGCCAAAGAAAGGAGGAGAGGATCACTCTGATTATGGCCAACACTCTGATGAAGATGACAAGTACAAACAACTTGAAGATCGTCGAATCTTGTGGAGAACACGAAGATGTTGGTGAACTTTGATGATCTGAGTCTTGTTCCTGGTGTTGTGATTCCTCCCAAGTTCAAAGTTCCAACTTTTGCCAAGTATGATGGCATGTCTTGCCCTAAGCTGCATTTGAAGTCCTATGTTCAGAAAATCAATCCCCACACTGATGACAGGAAGTTGTGGATGCACTATTTTCAAGAGAGTTTGTCCGGAACCCAATTGGAATGGTACTATCAGCTAGAGAATAACCGTATCCGTACTTGGAGTGATTTGGCTGATGCTTTCTACAGACAATACGAGTACAATGCTGAATTGACACCCACTCGCATGCAACTACAAAGCATGTCTATGGGTCGTGATGAGAAGTTCAAAGAGTATGCTCAGAAGTGGAGAAATTTAGCAGGCAGAGTTCAACCACCCTTGTCCAATAGGGAGTTGGTTGATATGTTTATGGGAACACTGACAGGCCCGTTCTTCAATCATCTGATTGGAAATTCTTCATCCGGATTCACCGAGATGATACTTACAGGCGAGCATATTGAGGCTGGTATCAAGAGTGGGAAGATCCATATAGAGTCATCTTCAAATGCTGCGAAGAGATCTTTTGGTGCTAAGAAAGAAGCCAATGCTGTGTATGGTCAGAAAAGCCGAGCCAAGACCGACCGTGCTCAATCGTGAGGCGGTTGTGATCTCCAATCCTACATCGACAACCTCGGTGAGACAACGCGTAGCGAGCAGCGCCCGAAGGCGGTTTACGATCAACATGCCTTTGTCGCAAGCCTTGCAACACATGTTGAGCAAGTGATTACCTTGAGGGATCCTCCTCAGAATGTCAACACTTTTTCTCCGAAATACAATCCTAATGCTAAGTGTGCTTACCATTCCAATAGCCCGAGCACGACAACGACAATTGTTGGGCTCAAGAACAAGATTCAAGATATGATTGAAGCTAAGCGATTGAGTTTGATCCTCCTGTTGAGACTCGAATGTGATCAATGCGCCTATGCCTAACCATGACAAGAGTTCCAATCTTTGTTGGTGACGATACTTATGTTTTCAATATAGATGACTTGACCATTCCTCGATGATTGTTAAGAAGAATTTGTTGCAAGCGGTGTCAATCTAGGATGCCCGAGAATTGTCGTTGGTGCCCATCCGCACTGATGGTTGTGCTTGGTTGAGAAGGCGTGTTCGATGCATGATGGATAACCGTGAGATACTATTTACGAAACCACCGTGCGAAGCGTGTGAAGAAATGTCTAAGTTGAAGATCGACAATGCGACAAACTGCCATCATGTGTGGGATACCTTGGGGCAGCCAAGTGGAAAGTATGATTACATGGTGAAGTACACGTCACGATAGCTACAAGATTCCTATTGAAGATGTTAAAGCGACCGGATGGGGTGACGATTTCCCGAAGACTATCTTGATGTTAATACAATAAGGTTTCCTCTGCGATCCTGTGCCTAGAGTGGCACCTCTCATTATCACTTCTCCAAGACCGGTTCCATATTCCTCGACAAAGCTATCCTTGGAATTATGGGTGATGTTTACTATCATGGTGTCAAGCAAGACCCTCGACTATTGAAGATCTTCTGCTGAAGTTTCTATTCACGACATCGACAACGTCACGGATCCGAAGGTGACGAGCGGAAGGGTATTCTCGAAATCTCTCCTCCAAAAGACACTGCGACTCCAGCTCGCATTCCACTACTCAACCAATATCCCGGCTAGAGGAAAGAACCATGACTCATCCCTTTCAACCGAAGTACCAAAGGAAGTTCTTGAAGACACCTCAAACAAGAAATGGAGGAAATTCTGAAGATCATCAAGAAGAGTGATTACAATGTTGTGGAACAGTTAGGACAGACTCCGTCCAAGATTTCCATGCTCGCTTTGCTCTTGTGCTCCGAGGCTCATGCTAATGCCTTGGTGAAGTTTCTGAAGAATGCTCATGTGCCGCAAGACACTACCACCGACCAGTTCGAAGTTTGTATTGCTAGCCTGGCTGCCAACAACGGCCTAGGCTTCTCTGATGCTGATTTGACTCCTTCCGGAAAGAAACACAACAAAGCCTTGCACATCTCTGTTGAATGCAAGGGCACTACATTGTCTCATGTTTTGGTTGACACCGGTTCTGCTTTGAATATCCTTCCGAAGACTGCTTTTGATCGGCTTGATGTCGAAGGGTTGGTTACGAGACCGGTGACATTATTGTGAGAGCTTTTGATGGTTCTAAGCGCGAGTGCTTGGAGAACTCACTCTGCTGTTAAAGTCGGTTCCCGGACTTTTGACTCCACTTTCTTTGTCATGGACATCCGTCCGACTTATTCTTGCCTACTTGGGCCCTTGGATACATGGGGCGGTATACTCTACTTTGCATCGAACTGAAGTACCGGTGAAAGGAAAGTTGTTCGATGTGTGGTGAAGAAGAGTATATGGTCATCATCTACAGTCATTCCGCTATCTTGAGATGGAAGGTGAATTCTTGAGACTCCTGTCAAGCTTTTGAAACAATACCCAGTCATGCACTGACTCTCCGTCCTCTGAAGTTACACAAGTTCCGCCTAGGATGGCCTCATTGAAAGATGCTCAAGGTTGAACAAGGAGGTAGTGCTATTTGGGGACAGCTCCGATCTTCCTTCAAATCCGACAAGGCTGGTTTAGGCTTCACCATCAAGGTCGAAGATGATACGCGCGAACGTGCGGCCAACTTCCTTTCCGCATCGCGAATGGAATCCATGCTATAGAAGCGGCGACAACGCTTCGACATCGCAAGTGGATCTTCCCAACTCGGATCATGGGCTCGAATTGGAAGACCAAGGCGTCATACCAATCTCCTTTAGTCGGGAGTAATTGCTCTTGTTTTGTTTTGCTTTTCGTATTTCTTTATGTTTTGAACAATAAACTTTGAAAGCCTAGTGCCTTGCCCGGGGCATCATGGCTCGTTTGCGAGGGTTATTATCTGTCGTTTGCGTATTTTCATTCAATAAATTCGTTGGACTTTTGCATTCAATTGTGTTTTCTTTCTTTTACTTTATCACCCTTTGAAAAGCTATGTGTTCTTACACACACCCACGTGGTACAACAGAATCACTCGAATCTCGTTAATAACACTATGCTATTGCTAAATATGACTTGATAATCCGATCTACCGAAGACGAAGGTGAGGAAGATTGTGAAGTGCCGGAGAACTTGCGGCGCTACAAGAAGAGCGAGTTATCTGACCACGAAGAGCAAGTTGAGGTTGTGAATTTGGAGTGCGTGAAGGCAAAAGAGATCAAGATAGGAGCGGGTCTTGAGCAGTGTTAAAGAAAGGTTGGTTCAGATGCTACGAGACTATATTGAGGTTTTTGCTTGGTCATACGAAGACATGCCTGGTTTAGACATTGATATTGTGGTACACCGGTTGCCGACAAAAGAAGGTTTTCTCCCAGTGAAACAAAAGGTTCGTCGTATGCGTCCTGAGATGTCAGAGAAAATCAAAGCCGAAGTTATGAAGCAGTTCAACGCTGGTTTCCTAGCCGTTACTTCCTATCCCCAGTGGGTTGCTAATGTGGTACCCGTGCCTAAGAAGGATGGCAAGGTACAATGTGTGTGGATTACGGAGATCGAACAAAGCGAGTCCGAAAGGCGATTTCCACTTCCTCATATTGATGTTACGGTTGACAACACCGCTCGGCATAAGGTTTTCTCCTTCATGGATGGTTTCTCCGGTTACAATCAGATCAAAATGGCTCCGAAGACATGGAAGACTACTTTTGTTACGGTGGGGCACTTTCTGCTACAAGGTTATGCCGTTCGGATGAAGAACGCGGGCGCCACTTATCGCGTGCTATGGTGACATTGTTTCATGACATGATTCATCACGAGATAGAGGTCGTCGGCGACATGATAGCTCGATCCATGAAGAAGAACATCTTGATCATTTGGAAACTGTTTGATAGGTTGAAGAAGTGCGGT
The DNA here is from genome assembly GCA_021764765.1 of Vicia sativa. Classification (NCBI taxonomy): domain Eukaryota; kingdom Viridiplantae; phylum Streptophyta; class Magnoliopsida; order Fabales; family Fabaceae; genus Vicia; species Vicia sativa. The sequence goes on from CM038794.1 coordinate 206,231,347, forward strand.
TGAGACTTAATCCCAACAAGTGCACCTTTGGGGTCAGATCCGGAAAACTCTTAGGGTTTGTAGTCAGTGGAAGAGGTATTGAGGTTGACCCCGCCAAGGTTAAAGCCATCCAAGAGATGCCTGCGCCCCGCACCGAGAAAGAAGTTAGAGGTTTCTTGGGCCGATTGAACTACATTGCCAGATTCATTGCACACCTGACTGCTACTTATGAGCCAATCTTCAAGTTACTAAAGAAAGATCAAGTAGTGGAATGGAATGACGATTGCCAGATCGCTTTTGACAAAATCAAGGAGTACCTACAGAATCCTCCTATACTGATGCCGCCGAAGGAAGACCTCTTATCATGTACTTGACAGTGTTAGAGAACTCAATGGGGTGTGTGTTGGGGCAACATGGCGAATGCAGTCGAAAAGAGCATGCAATATACTACCTTAGCAAAAGTTTACCGATTGTGAAACAAGATACTCATGACTTGAGAAAACTTGCACGCTTTGGCTTGGCTGCTCGCCGACTAAGACAGTATATGTTGACTCACACTACCTTGTTGATTTCCAAGATGGATCCAATAAAATACATATTTGAGAAACCAGCTCTCTCCGGAAGAATAGCAAGATGGCAAATGATCTTGACCGAATATGACATCCGTACACTTCTCGAGCGATCAAAGGAAGTGTAGTAGCCGATCATTTGGCTCATCAAGCCGTAGATGACTATCGATCTATGCGATTCAATTTCGAGACGAAGATGTTTTACTAGTTACAGATTGCGAAGAACGGGCCAGACGAAGGACACGAACAAGGATCCCGATGGACCATGGTCTTTGATGGAGCCTCAAACGCTTGCAATGGCATTGGCGCCATCATTACATCCCTACACGGACATCGCCTTTCACCGCGATTATGTTTCGTTGCACTAACAACATGGCGAGTCTGAGCGTGCATCATGGGTCTTAAAGCGCTATTGACTTAAGAATCAAGTTCTTGCAAGTGTATGGAGACTCGGCTTTAATGATCGGTCGAGTTAAGGCGAGTGGGATCTGAAGCATCCGAATCTCATTCATATCGAGAGCATGTTTTGAGTTTGATCCCTACTTTGAAGAGATCACTTTCAATCATATTCCACGAGAAGAGAATCGGTTGGCGGACGCATTGGCTACTATGTCATCTATGTTCAAGGTCGGATGGGACAACGAGGCTCCCGGATCATCATCGAGAAGTTTGACGAACCAACAGTATTGTTGTGAGCTTGACGCAAGAGAAACCTTGGTACTATGGCGTGAAGAGGTATCTTGAGACTCGGGAATATCCATGGGCATCTTAATGATAAGAAGTTCATGAGAAGATTTGCTTCCAAATTCTTTCGACAACGACATCTTATACAAGCGCAACCACGACTTGTGCTTACTCTGTAGACCGAAAACAGCAATGCGTATCATGGAAGAGTTACGAAGGCGAATTTGGTACCCACTCCGATGGACACACGATGGCTAAGAAGATTTTGAGAGCAGGTTACTATTGGTCCACCATGGAAGTTGATTGTCACCACTATGCTCGATCTTGTCACAAGTGCGGTTATGCCGACAAAGTACGTACCTCGGTACCTCGAATGTTTTAACTTCTCCTTGGCCTTTGCAATGTGGGGCATTGACATGATTGGAGAGATTAAGCCTGACTTCCAATGGACATCGTTTCATCCTTGTGGCAATTGATTACTTTACCAAGTGGGTAGAAGCGACCTCGTTGCATCATTACCAAGAATGTTGTGGCTCGATTCATCAAGCATAATCTTATCTGTCGGTATGGCACTCCCGAAAGGATTATCACAGATAACGGTTCCAATCTCAACAACAAGATGATCACCGAACTCTGCACGCAGTTCAAGATCAAGCATCATAATTCTTCTCCATATCGGCCTAAGATGAATGGCGCAGTGGAAGCCGCCAACAAGAACATTAAGAAGATTATCCAGAAGATGACAGTGACTTACAAAGATTGGCATGAGATGTTACCATTTCTCTTCATGGTTATCGCTTTCTGACGAACATCCACAGGGCAACCCTTTCTCTCGTATCTACGGTATGGAAGCCGTCTTACCCATCGAGGTTCAGATACCCTCAACCAGAGTCCTCCAGGAGGCAGAGTTAGGTGAAGACGATTGGGTTCAGACACGGCTTGACCAGATCAACTTGATCGATGAGAAACGACTCGCGTCCATCTGCCATGGACAGATTTATCAGAAGCGAATGATCAGAGCATTTAACAAGAAGGTCAAACACCGAGTCTACCAAGTCGGTGATCTAGTAGTCAAGCGCATCATTCTTCCACAAGGTGATCCCAGGGGCAAATGGACTCCCACCTATGAGGGACCATTTGTAGTCAAACAGTATTTTCGGTGAGCTATGATACTTAGCACCATGGATGGTGAAGACTTCCACACCACGTGAACGCGGACATAGTCAAAAATACTACATAAAGAGACCCGCTAGGTCGACGAACCTAGGCAAAAATAAGGGCATCTGGCGAACCAAAGGTTCGGGCAAAAATTAAGGATATATACAAAACATGTACACCGGCAAGTCGAAAACACGAAAAGGCGGCTTGGGCAAAAGGTATCGGTGGCGAAAACCGAAAGGCGGTCTAGGCAAAAGTTAGGGATTTAAGCGTCGACTATGTCTCTTCCGGATCACCACCTTCGGACTACTATCAGCATTCAAGGTTCAAATGGAGAAGATCGGTCTACTCACTTTCTCTGACAAGGAGATGAGATAGTCGAAATATATGAGTACTAGCATAGTTGGAACTTAACGAGATTGTTTCCGCATAGTTTTTTACCTTTCTTGTGTACAAACTACTTGGCCATACGCCACCTTTCAAATAAATGCAAGCTTCTTTCCCTTTACAATTTCTGTTGTTGTTATTTGCAATAAAGTCCAACGTTTGCTTTGAATGACTATACGCATTTGACAATAAGAATCTAATCACAAACATACGAAAAGTGAACATACAAAAGTACTTACTACAGGCTCCAGGAATTGGGACGACGACGAAAGTCACCAAAGCATTCCCCCACAGAGCATGATCCCCCACAAAGGTGTCACTCACCACAAACCTCCCCAGCGGAGTATATGTTAATCCACAAGCAGTGATTCCACTCAACCGAGCAATGTTACATCAGTCTCCCAGCAGTAACACCTCATCCCCAGTCAAGGTATTCATCCCCAGCGGACGTGTCTCAATCCTCCCCCTTCTCCCCGGCAGCAGTATCCAGACACAAGACTTGGTCAGATAGTGCATCGGAGGAAACATACACCTTTATTCCCCAGCCAGAGATTACAACGGACTCCAGACTCTTCTAGCCCGGTCTCTCAGCAACCATCAAATGCTCTCCAGCGAGATCTACACTCAGAATCCCCAGAGGCGCCTCTTAAATTTCCTCGGCGGGATCATACAAGGTCCCCAAGATCGCCTCCGGATTCTCCTCGGCGGGTCTATGAGATCTCCAACAACGAGCTTCTCAATCTCTACCTTCCTCAACAATATCTAGGCCCAAGACTTGGTCAGATAGTGCATCGGAGGAATCCCGGATATCTTTCTTCTCCTTCACGGGGTTTCCACCTACAATTCCCCAGCGAGTCGAAATCTTCAAGCAGAATATCCATCTTCTTCAAGATGGATATGTTTTGAAATATCACAACATCTATCATCCATACATTTCTCATAAAGTCATAATTCATGCATATGTCATTCATATACACTGTCATGCATCATACTTTGCATAAAACTAACGAATATTCTATCAAAGTTTCTCTTGTTTTCTCAAAGCAGTATGATCACGGTAACGGGTCCAGGATTAAGCCCCGAACCGACGGAAAACTATCTGAAAGACCGCCCTTGGTTGTCCTCCGACGACTGGTCCAGGATTAAGCCCCGAACCGACGGGAAAACTATCCGAAAGACCACCTTTCGTTATCCTCCGATAACAGGCAATGGATCAACACCGATGCTGAGGAAGCTATCCACATTGGCCAACTACAATCTCCCTCGAGTAATCAGCACGAAGATTTATTCGATTATCAGCAACTTCTGAGTCTAGCGTCGACTCGGTTGCCTTGGATGGCATCTTAAGCCCATCTCCGACTAACTTGTCAACATTTCTTCACTTTCGAATCTTGCATATATGGTTAAAAATCAATACAGACCAATAACTTCATTCAAAGTGAACACGAAGTCTAACGTCGACTCCCGGATGGCATCTTAAGCCCATCTCCTCTCGTTGGAACATCTGAGTCTAACATACGACTCACTCCCAGCATCGACCTTTCTAGATGGCATCTTAAGCCCATCTCCGTCAGCTCTCCTATTGACAACCTCGAGTCTAGCGTACGACTCGTTCCCCAGCGAAGTCTCCAACTTCTCTAAATGGCATCTATAAGCCCATTCCCGCATCGCCAGCCAATAGCGAGTGCAAATTTTCAGGTGTACTCGAGTGTTCAATCATCTTCTACCTCCAGGTCACGAAAGACAAGCGTGTCAATCTAACCCTCCGGTATAAGAAGATTGAACAGGGGCAGCTGTCATACCCCAAAATTTGCCCTCCATCTACTCAAGAGATTTCATACATATATACTCAAGGATTCCTCAAGAGTTGATCAGACAAACTCTCTCCTAGACAATCAACCCAAACTAGGGTTTGGTATCTCTCAAGTCAAGATGGATTTCCAACATCTCCAATGGTCTTCATGCCTCCTCATATGCTTCAAAGATTCTCCATGTCAAGTTTCAAGCCTCACAAGTCAAGTTTCCTCAGACAATTGCTCAGATGGTTGAAAATCGGGTGTATTGGACAAAAAGTCAACTGTGGTCAACATACAGTCAAAACTTTTGATTTTTGGTCAACATCCTCATTTTGAAGTTACATTCATCATTTGATCAAGGGTTGATCATGATTCATCAAGAAAACTCAAGATTTGCTCAAAAGTCAAACTTTCTAAATTAGGGTTTCTAGATGAAAAGTCAACTGAACTTTTGATCATAACTTTCTCATACTTTCTCAGAAATTTTCCCACCAAAGCTCATTTTGAAGGAAATTCAATTCTCTACAACTTCATGTCTCACAAGAATGTCCAAAAAATGCTTCATTTGAGAGGTATAGCTCAAAACATTACAGGTCATTTTCAAAGTCAACAAAAGTCAACTTTTGTTTTGAAGATATATTGAGCATGGTAACTCAATTGAGATGAGACCAAAGACATTGTTTAGAGGACTCTTAGAGCTTTCCAAAAGTCCAAGAACACTCAAAAATGTGGAAAATTGAGCAAGTTACACCATTCACAAGTTGGGCAATTTTGGAAGAATGCACAAGAGAGATACTTCAAAAATCAAATCTTTTGCAAATGGGCCTACTTTTCTTCATCCTAACTTGTTCCTCATGCAATTAGGAATGTCCAAGCCCAATGCCACGAATTTTTGATTTATTTTTCTATTTAATTTGTAATTTATTCATTTAAATGCAAATTAAATCTTAAAATAAATTATAAAATCAAAATTAATTGAAGATTGATTTTATTGCTTTCTTGTGATCCAATCAACCCATAAATGCCAGCAATTTGAAATTAGATCAAATTTGGCAAGATTGGATTGAAATTGGACAAAGTTTGAAAATTTGATTTCATGAGAATATCAAATTTGATTTCCATTGAATATTGATTAATTCTTTCCAAATTCAATCCCAAATCCATCCGATATATACTTGATGCATATCAAGAAAGGACGAAAAATTGGCTCGAAACCCTATTCTCAAAGAAAAATCGAGTTCTTGAAGCACTGGCAACCTAGTTTTGCTTGATTCACCAATTCAAGCCTTCCATTGTGTTCCTTGAGGCTCTCGAATCGATCGGACCTACACTCTCAAAAACATCAAGAATTGAGAGAACACGATTTCGGTTTGTCATACTTTTCAAAATTCGATTTCTATCATTCATGCATTTTAACATGTTTTGTGGTTTGTTTTGTGTTTAGATGGAAGTTTGCAAGCTTTACGCATAGTTTGATTGAATTATCATGGCGAATCGAACTTACCATAGCTAGGGTTCCATGGTTCGAATTGGGATCTCATGAAATAGGACAAATTGGACAAAACGAATACCACCATCATGTTTAGAATGATGAATCCAATCGAACCATGCCTTTGAATTGAATTTATATTACGTGTGTTGCATTTTGATGTTTGCGGGTCATAGCGTCGCTCGAGGCCGGCAAAATGCAAATTCAAACAAGAACGATGAAGTTCTTGGCGCGAAGACGGAGCAATACGAAGGCGACGCGTGTGAAAATCCACTAAGTCCGTTTTCAAACACAGATGCGCACATGGTGTAGTGGTTAGCGTGTTGGTTCTCAAGGTTTGAAGTCAGGTTCCCGAGTTCGATCCTATGGGCACCAGTTTGCATTCTTTTTTTAAAACTTGCATATTTTCTATATTTTTCTTATTTCAATATTTTCATGCTATTTTAATTGTTTTCATAATTTTTATTCTGCATTAAAAAATTACCAAAAACATTTTTTCTTTTTACATTATTTTCATAAAAATCTTTATTTAATTTAATAAATTAAAAAAACATATTTTTGCATGCATATTTATTTTATTTATATTTTTGCATTTAATTCACTTTTAATTGCATTTTAATTATTAAATCTTTTCCAAAAAATCCCAAAAAATTATTTTAATTTATTTATCTTATTTCCAGCATGCATTAATTTTCTCATATTAAAACTTGCATTTTTTCTAACTTTTCTCTTATTTCGATTTCATATTTTCCGATTTCTTATTCTTTCACAGGTTGTCCGATTCGGACGTTTTCTTTTATCATTCTATTTTTCCAATAATGTAATTGTTCATGGGTTGTAATAGTTTAATCTAGGTTTTATTTTCCGCAAGTTTAAATTATGTATCGCCCCAAAGCCATGTAATAGCGTAGATTTACCTTTCCGCATTTACATTCCGCATTTTACTTTCCGCACCCTTATCAATTGCTAGTAATTAGGCGTGTATGGCAAGATAATAATTGGACATAGCTCACTCTAATCTTCAAGATGAAATTTCTGAATTTGATACACTTCTTTCACACACGCACCCCTTAGGGTAATTCTCTCGATGCCTTCGATTTCAAATGGTCATGTCCCTCGAGCGTAGAGGTATTCTAGCACCGTTGCCTTCAAACAAATCATCATAGTCCCTTCGATACAAAGATCATAAGACCCACGATGTCGCCTCCGAATACATGATCTTGACCCTCGATTGTCGCCTACGAAAATGATGATAGTCCCTTGAATGTGCTAGGATACTTCCTACAAGTTGCCTTCTATGACCATCCGATGTCCCTTGAATGTCCGCTTACATCCAACGAATGGAGCTACCTACTAACTAATGGTATGGCTAGCTATTCTAAAGGAATGTAGAAGTACAACAAAACGACCAATTCGAGTGGGTAAATAAGTCTTTTAGTTGCTTGCTCTATCAAATGCTTTTCACACACACTTTTTTCAAAGTTCAAATTCTTTTCAAAACAAAACATTTCCGAACACTTTGTATACACTCCTACATGAGTCATTACAAAGTCAAAGCGAAATGCCTTTTTCAAAACATCTTTGTCAAACACACGAAAGCAATTTTAAAAAGTGATCTAGAGCAACTAAGAGCCGTAGATAACTACGGATGGAAAGGGTGCTAATACCTTCCCTTTTCATAACCATTCTCCGAACTCGAATCTAACGAAGGTCTTTTACATTACTTTTACCTTCCCTTAATTGGATAAAAATAAAAGTCGGTGGCGACTCTTGCTATCCGCATATTTGGATACAAAAATCCTACAAAGTCGGGTTCACCGTATTACATGGCGACTCTGTGGGACTACACCCTAAAGAGAATTGCCTTAGGGATTTCTAGATAACTTTTATTGCTTTTGTTTGACTTGTATGCTTTATCTTTAAGGGTTGCTTGGGTATTATATTGTTGGGGATCCTACACCGGATCCGGGTTTCCTTTTAGGTAAGTAGCATTAGATCATCGCGACCGCTGGGCGTATAACTACGCGGTCAACATGATGGCTACGTTAGCGTGACACTTTGGTTGTCCGATACTCTTCATTCCCAAGTTGAAGAAAGTATTTGGCTTCTGCGTGGTGTCATCAAGCTAACTAAACTTTTAGAACCTTAATTGACCCATCTTGGCCATTAGAAGGTAGTGAGATGGCGGCTTTGGTGTAGACCGAGGTTGGTTGATACTCGATGCTACGCTCATTGAGATCGACTTTTGGGACATTTTCGATCGACCACTTGGCGTCGTATTGAAATAAGCGCCTACGAGAAAGATCTATGATATGAGATTCCTAGAACCGGTTACTATTATAGGAGGATGAACCAACTCAAACTTTTGGTAGGGTAATCACCTATACCTCATGCAAGCCTTAACCCTAGGCTCATTGTGTGAATTGTTTGTGTGTGCTAAACATGACATCATGACATCATTCGCATTGCATATCATTTCTAACTATTTCAAGGACCTAGGGATTTATCTTTGCTTTGTTTTGTAGGGATTATGGCTTCTAGAAAGACTATCGAATCAACTTCATGGGTATCCCTTCTCAACTCAAAGAATTGGTTTGAAATTCCGACCATGCTCGGTTCATCAAAGACATGGTTATCTACTTGATTTGGTTATCTCGGTTTTGAAGAAGATATGATGCATGTCTATTCCGGTTCTTTGATCGAAACACCATTGCTTTACATTTCAGATTATCAGTTGGTTCCTACCTTAGAAGAGTTCTCTAAGCTACTCGGGATACCTATTCTTGACCAAATGCCATTCACCGGTTTGGAAAAGGTTCCTAAGTTTGAAGACATTGCATCAGCCTTACACCTTAAGCGCTCAGATATTGAAGCCAATTGGGAAACTAGAAGTGGAGTTAAGGGTTTACTTTCCAAGTTCCTAATCAAGAAAGCCCAAGAATTCCTCAAAGTTATGAGCTTCCATGCATTTGAGAACATTGTGGCCTTGCTAATTTATGGTTTGGTTCTATTCCCTAACTCGGATCAATTCATAGATGTCAATGCCATCAAGTTGTTTCTTACCCGTAATCCGATTACTTTACTTGGAGATACTACATTCTCTCCACACTCGTACTACTAGCGACAAGGAACTCTCATGTGTTGTATACCGTTACTTTCAAGGTGGTTTATTTCGCACCTTCCTCCATCGTTTGAAGAATGAACAAAGGTTGAGATGGTCTCAAGATTGATGTCACTCTCTCATTCGGATATCCGTTGGAATCTTTTCTCTCAAAAGGACTTCACATTCATTGGCGTTGTGGAGAATTCCTAATGTACGCTACTTGGTATAAGGGAGGTATTACTACAACCCTTCTCTAGCTTTACGTCGGTTTGGTTTTGCGAAGAGATGGTCCACATGATATGCTTCTCCAAGATGTTGTGTTCGACTACAACCACGATCTCGAATTCGGCGAAGGTTTATACACGCTTGGAGCATGGTAAAGAAGGCGATACCAAGACTTTGGGGCACCGAACTCCATTCCTTGGGAACCTTACCTCAAATGGGTGCGAGCTCGAGCTCAAAACCTCATGATGCCATTCACGCTTTGTTCTACGGTAATTATGGAACTGTTGCTATAGGTGGCGTACCTATCTGTTCTCCATCGACATGCCTACTGATTTTGAAGACTTGAAGAGATCCGGATTCAACTAAAAGAAGAAAGGATACCTTTGAAGCTCGATGTTACAAGCGAGAAGAAAGTTCTAGAGTTGACCAAGCTACTTCACGAGGCGAAACATCAACGCTTACATCGGCACCAAGAGGAGCGCCCATGGGAGACTTAGAGCTTTAGGATTTATTTGTTTTCTTTTATTGTTTTGAACTATCTCTTGTACTTAAAAGAAAAGAATAATGAAAAGTACTAATAAATGTTTGTTCATTACTTGTTTAACAAATTTAAATCTCTAAGGTCCTTGAAAACATTGCATTGCATTCGCATAAACATTGCATATCATAGCATAACATTGCATCACAGGTACATTGGAGATTGGTTTTCTCATTTGCTCGCTATTTATTTTAGCAGAAATGGCTCTTGAACAAGTGTCAAAGATCTCCGGCTCGAATGCTCGGTTTAGAGATGTTCACCAACTTGGTCAAAGGCCAAGAAGATCTGAAGAAGCTCATCAACAAGAAGAAGAAGGTTGTTGGTCTCCTCAACATGGGTAGACGTTTCAAAGGGGGTCCTAAGGTGGTCAGCCGTATTGAGCTCTCTGAAGGAAGTGTCCATACCGAGGGGAGTACCAAGGGTGATGAAGGTGATCAGCGTGAGCCAAAGAAAGGAGGAGAGGATCACTCTGATTATGGCCAACACTCTGATGAAGATGACAAGTACAAACAACTTGAAGATCGTCTCAATGCTGTGGAGAACCTGAAGATGTTCGGGCTGAACTTTGATGATCTGAGTCTTGTTCCTGGTGTTGTGATTCCTCCCAAGTTCAAAGTTCCAACTTTTGCCAAGTATGATGGCATGTCTTGCCCTAAGCTGCATTTGAAGTCCTATGTTCGATCAATCCCACACGATGGAGAAGTTGTGGATGCACTATTTTCAAGAGAGTTTGTCCGAACCAGTTGGAATGGTACTATCACTAGAGAATGACCGTATCCGTACTTGGGTGATTTGGTGATGCTTTCTGAGACAATACAGTACAATCTTTGAATTGACACCCTCGCATGCAACTACAAAGCATGTCTATGGGTCGTGATGAGAAGTTCAAAGAGTATGCTCGAAGTGGAGAGATTTAGCGAGCGAGTTCAACCACCCTTGTCCAATAGGGAGTTGGTTGATATGTTTATGGGAACAACAGGCCGTTCTTCAATCATCGATTGGAAATTCTTCATCCGGATTCACGAGATGATACTTGACGGCGTATTGAATGGTATCAAAGTGGGAAGATCCATATAGAGTCATCTTCAAATCTGAAGAGATCTTTTGGTGCTAAGAAAGAAGCCAATCTTGTATGGTCGGAAAAGCCGAGCCAAGACCGACCGTGCTCAATCGTAGGGGTTGTGATCTCGATCCTACATCGGCACAACCTCGGTGAGACAGCGCGTAGCGAGCGCCCGAAGGCGGTTCACGAAGATCAACATGCCTTTGTCGCAAGCCTTGCAACACATGTGAGCAAAGTGATTACCTTGAGGATCCTCCTCGAATGTCAACACTTCCTCTCCGAAATACAATCCTAATGCTAAGTGTGCTTACCATTCCAATAGCCGAGCACGACAACGACAATTGTTGGGCTCGAAGAACAAGATTCAAGATATGATTGAAGCTAAGCATTGAGTTTGATCCTCCTGTTGAGACTCGAATGTGATCAATGCGCCTATGCCTAACCATGACAAGAGTTCCAATCTTTGTTGGTGGCGATACTTATGTTTTCAATATAGATGACTTGACCATTCCTCGATGGTATTAAGAAGAATTTGTTGCAAGCGATGTCAATCCGGGATGCCCGGAGAATTGTCGTTGGTGCCCATCGCACGATGGTTGTGCTTGGTTGAGAAGGCGCGTTCGGTGCATGATGGATAACCGTGAGATACTATTTACGAAACCACCGTGCGGAAGTGTGAAGATGTCTAAGTTGAAGATCGACAATGCGAGCAAGCTGTGCCATCGTGTGGGATACCTTGGGGCAGCCAAGTGGAAAGTATGATTACATGGTGAAGTACACATCACGATAGCTACAAGATTCCTATTGAAGATGTTAAAGCGGGGATGGGGTGACGATTTCCCGAAGACTATCTTGATGTTAACACAATAAGGATTTCTCTCTGCGATCCACGTGCCTAGAGTGGCACCTCTCATTATCACTTCTCCAAGACCGGTTCCATATTCCTCGACAAAGCTATCCCTTGGAATTATGGGTGATGTTTACTATCATGGTGTCAAGCAAGACCCTCGACTATTGAAGATCTTTATGAAGTTTCTATTCGACATCGACAACATCACCGGATCGATGGTGACGGAGCGGAAGGGTATTCTCTCGAAATCTCTCCTCCAAAAGACACTGCGACTCCACTCGCATTCCACTACTCAACCAATATCCCACTAGAGGAAAGAACGGTGACTCACCACGCTCAACCGAAGTACCAAAGGAAGTTCTTGAAGACACCTCCAAACAAGAAATGGAGGAAATTCAAGATCATCAAGAAGAGTGATTACAATGTTGTGGAGCAGTTAGGAGACTCCGTCCAAGATTTCCATGCTCGCTTTGCTCTTGTGCTCGAGGCTCATGCTAATGCCTTGGTGAAGTTTGAAGAATGCTCATGTGCCGAGACACTACCAACCGATTCGAAGTTTGTATTGCTAGCTGGCGCCAACAACGGCCTAGGCTTCTCGATGTTGACTTGACTCCTTCCGGAAGAAACACAACAAAGCCTTGCACATCTCTGTTGAATGCAAGGGCACTACATTGTCTCATGTTTTGGTTGACACGGTTACGCTTTGAATATCCTTCCAAGGCGCTTTTGATCGGCTTGATGTCGAAGGGTTGGTTCGAGACCGGTGACATTATTGTAGGGCTTTTGATGGTTCTAAGCGCACGTGCTTGGAGAACTCACTCTGCTGTTAAAGTCGGTTCCCGGACTTTTGACTCCACTTTCTTTGTCATGGACATCCGTCCGGCTTATTCTTGCCTACTTGGGCCCTTGGATACATGGGCGGTATTACCTCTACTTTGCATCGAACTGAAGTACCGGTGAAAGGAAAGTTGTTACGGTGTGTGAAGAAGAGTATATGGTCGATCATCTACATCATTCCGCTATCTCGAGATGGAAGGTGAATTCTTGAGACTCCTGTCAAGCTTTTGAAACAATACCAGTCATGCTGTTGACTCTCCCGTCCTCTGGTTACACAAGTTCCGCCTAGGATGGCCTCATTGAAAGATGCTCAAGCTGTTGAACAAGGAGGTAGTGCTATTTGGGGACAGCTCACGATCTTCCCTTCAAATCCGACAAGGCGGTTTAGGCTTCACCATCAAGGGTCGAAGATGATACGCCTGAGCGTCTGGCCAATTTCCTTTCCGCATCGGCCAGAATGGAATCCATGCTATAGAAGACGGCGACAACGGCTTCGACATCGCAAGTGGATCTTCCAACTCGGATCATGGGCTCGGAATTGGAAGACCAAGAGGCGTCATACCAATCTCCTTTAGTCAGGAGTAATTGCTCTTGTTTTGTTTTGCTTTTCGTATTTCTTTATGTTTTGAACAATAAACTTTGAAAGCCCGGTGCCTTACCCGGGGCATCATGGCTCGTTTGCGAGGGTTATTATCTGTCGTTTGCATATTTTCATTCAATAAATTCGTTGGACTTTTGCATTCAATTGTGTTTTCTTTCTTTTACTTTATCACCCCTTTGAAAAGCTATGTGTTCTTACACACACCCACGTGGTACACTGTAGAATCACTCTGAATCTCGTTAATAACAGCTATGCTATTGCTAAATATGACTTCGATAATCCGATCTACCAAGCCGAAGACGAAGGTGAGGAAGATTGTGAAGTGCCAGGAGAACTTGCGGGGCTGCTACAGAAGAGCGAGTTATCTGACCACCACGAGAGCAAGTTGAGGTTGTGAATTTGGAGTCTTGACGAAGGCAGAAAAGAGATCAAGATAGGAGCGGGTCTTGAGAACAGTGTTAAAGAAAGGTTGGTTCAGATGCTACGAGACTATATTGAGGTTTTTGCTTGGTCATACGAAGACATGCCTGGTTTAGACATTGATATTGTGGTACACCGGTTGCCGACAAAAGAAGGTTTTCTCCCAGTGAAACAAAAGGTTCGTCGTATGCGTCCTGAGATGTCAGAGAAAATCAAAGCTGAAGTTATGAAGCAGTTCAACGCTGGTTTCCTAGCCGTTACTTCCTATCCCCAGTGGGTTGCTAATGTGGTACTCGTACCTAAGAAGGATGGCAAGGTACAAATGTGTGTGGATTACAGAGATCTGAACAAAGCGAGTCCGAAAGACGATTTCCCACTTCCTCATATTGATGTTCTGGTAGACAACACCGCTCAGCATAAGGTTTTCTCCTTCATGGATGGTTTCTCCGGTTACAATCAGATCAAAATGGCTCCCGAAGACATGGAGAAGACTACTTTTGTTACACAGTGGGGCAATTTCTGCTACAAGGTTATGCCGTTCGGACTGAAGAACGCGGGCGCCACTTATCAGCGTGCTATGGTTACATTGTTTCATGACATGATTCATCACGAGATAGAGGTCTACGTCGACGACATGATAGCTCGATCACAGACTGAAGAAGAACATCTAGGTCATCTGCAGAAGCTGTTTGATAGGTTGAAGAAGTACAGGTTGAGACTTAATCCCAACAAGTGCACCTTTGGGGTCAGATCCGGAAAACTCTTAGGGTTTGTAGTCAGTGGAAGAGGTATTGAGGTTGACCCCGCCAAGGTTAAAGCCATCCAAGAGATGCCAGCGCCCCGCACCGAGAAAGAAGTTAGAGGTTTCTTGGGCCGATTGAACTACATTGCCAGATTCATTGCACACCTGACTGCTACTTATGAGCCAATCTTCAAGTTACTAAAGAAAGATCAAGTAGTGGAATGGAATGACGATTGCCAGATCGCTTTTGACAAAATCAAGGAGTACCTACAGAATCCTCCTATTCTGATACCGCCCGCCGAAGGAAGACCTCTTATCATGTACTTGACAGTGTTAGAGAACTCAATGGGGTGTGTGTTGGGGCAACATGACGAATCTGGTCGAAAAGAGCATGCAATATACTACCTTAGCAAAAGTTTACCGATTGTGAAACAAGATACTCATGACTTGAGAAAACTTGCAACGCTTTGGCTTGGGCTGCTCGACTAAGGCAATATATGTTGACTCACACTACCTTGTTGATTTCCAAGATGGATCCAATAAAATACATATTTGAGAAACCAGCTCTCTCGGAAGAATAGCAAGATGGCAAATGATCTTGACCGAATATGACATCGTACACTTCTCGAGCGATCAAAGGAAGTGTAGTAGCCGATCATTTGGCTCATCAAGCCGTAGATGACTATCGATCTATGCGATTCAATTTCGACGAAGATGTTTTACTAGTTCAGATTGCGAAGAACCGGGCCAGACGAAGGACTGAACAAGGATCCCGATGGACCATGGTCTTTGATGGAGCCTCAACGCACTTGGCAATGGCATTGGCGCCATCATTACATCCCTACGCGGACATCGCCTTTCACCGCCAGATTATGTTTCATTGCACTAACAACATGGCCGAGTGAAGCGTGCATCATGGGTCTTAAAGCTGCTATTGACTTAATAATCAAGTTCTTGCAAGTATATGGAGACTCAGCTTTAATGATCAGTCAGGTTAAGGGCGAGTGGGATACGAAGCATCCGAATCTCATTCCGTATCGAGAGCATGTTTTGAGTTTGATCCCCTACTTTGAAGAGATCATTTTCAATCATATTCCACGAGAAGAGAATCAGTTGGCAGACGCATTGGCTACTATGTCATCTATGTTCAAGGTCAGATGGGACAACGAGGCTCCCGGATCATCATCGAGAAGTTTGACGAACCGGTATTGTTGTGAGCTTGTAACGAAACCTTGGTACTATGACGTATAGAGGTATCTTGAGACTCAGGAATATCCCGCATGGGCATCTGTTAATGATAAGAAGTTCATGAGAAGATTCGCTTCCAAGTTCTTTCTCAGCAACGACATCTTATACAAGCGCAACCACGACTTGTGCTTACTCATTGTGTAGACGAAAAGAATGCGTATCATGGAAGAGTTACACGAAGGCGAATTTGGTACCCACTCCAGTGGACATACGATGGCTAAGAAGATTTTGAGAACGGGTTACTATTGGTCCACCATGGAAGTTGATTGCCACCACTATGCCCGATCTTGTCACAAGTGCCAGATTTATGCCGACAAAGTACACGTACCTCCAGTACCTCTGAATGTTTTAACTTCTCCTTGGCCTTTTGCAATGTGGGGCATTGACATGATTGGAGAGATTAAGCCCACAACTTCCAATGGACATCGTTTCATCCTTGTGGCAATTGATTACTTTACCAAGTGGGTAGCGACCTCGTTCGCATCATTACCAAGAATGTTGTGGCTCGATTCATCAAGCATAATCTATCATCGGTATGGCACTCCGAAAGGATTATCACAGATAACGGTTCCAATCTCAACAACAAGATGATCACCGAACTCTGCACGCAGTTCAAGATCAAGCATCATAATTCTTCTCCATATCGGCCTAAGATGAATGGCGATGGAAGCCGCCAACAAGAACATTAAGAAGATTATCGAAGATGATGATGACTTACAAAGATTGGCATGAGATGTTACCATTTTCTCTTCATGGTTATCGCTTTTCGGACGAACATCCACAGGCAACCCTTTCTCTCTGTACGGTATGGAAGCCGTCTTACCCATCGAGGTTCGGATACCCTCAACGAGTCCTCCAGGAGGCAGAGTTAGGTGAAGACGATTGGGTTCAGACACGGCTTGACCAGATCAACTTGATCGATGAGAAACGACTCGCGTCCAGATACCCTCAGAATATTTTTAGCCATTGTATGTCCACTAGAATGGGTACCAAAAGCGCCTTTGTGCAATTCTTCCATAATCCTCTCAATTGTCGTCTTATATACACACCGAAGTAGAGCAAAATCAAATCATGGTTGCGTTTGTACAGATTCTCGTTACTCAAAAAGAACTTGGCAGAGAACCTCCTTAGAAATTTCTTGTCGTTGATAGATGCCCCTTCAGGGTATTCATGAGCCTCGAGATATCTCTTCACTTTGTGAAACTAAGGCTTTTCTTCTACTCCTCTATTATCAAGCTCACAACAATATGCTGGTTCGTCTAGCCTTTCAATGGTAATCTGAGGAGCTTTGTTGTCCCATCTGACTTTGAACATAGATGACATGATAATTAATGCATTCGCCAAATGATTCTCTTCTCGCGAAATATGTTCAAAAGTGATTTCCTCAAAGTAGGGAATCAAACTCAACACATGTTCTCGATATGGAATGAGGTTTGGATGTTTCGTGTCCCACTCGCTCTTAATCTGACTAATCACAAAGGATGAGTCTCCATACACTTGTAAAAACTTGATCCTCAAATCAATAACAGCTTTGATACCCATGATGCACGCTTCATACTCGACCATATTGTTGGTGCAGTCGAAACATAGTCTGGCAGTGAAAGGTGTATGGCCACCCTTAAGAGAGATAGTCACAACACCGGTATTGTTTCTAAGTGCAATAGAAGCTCCATCAAAAACCATGGTCCATCAGGATCCTGGTCCAGGTCCTTCGTCCAGTCCAAGTTCTTCATAGTCAGTGACTAGCATGATATTCTCGTCCCGGAACTCAAAATGCATAGACTGGTAGTCGTTTAGAGCTTGATGAGCCAAGTGATCGGCTAACACATTTCTTTTGATTTCCTTCTGGGTAGTATACTGAATATCGTACTCGGTCAAAATCATTTGCCATCTTGCTATTCTTCTAGAGAGAGAAGGTTTCTCAAATATGTACTTTATCGAATCTATTTTAGAGATCAATAAAGTGGTATGGGTCAACATATACTATCTTAGTCCGCAAGCGCCCATGCCAAAGCGCGACAAGCTTTATCGAGCAGTGAATATCTTGTTTCATAGTCGGTAAACTTTTTGCTAAGGTAGTATATTGCATGCTCTTTTTGACCAGAATCGTCATGTTGCCCCAATACACACCCCATTGAGCTCTCTAATACTTGTAGGTACATGATCAAAGGTCTTCCTTCAATTGGTGGCATTAGAACAAGAGGTTTTTGGAGATACTCCTTGATCTTGTCGAAGGTTATCTGACAGTCATTGTTCCATTTTACTGTTTGATCTTTCTTCAATAGATTAAAAATTGGTTCACAAGTAACAATCAAGTGTGAAATAAATATAACAATGTAGTTCAATCGTCCTAGGAAACCTTTAACTTCCTTTTCGGTGCGAGGAGCCGACATTTCTTGAATGGCTTTAACTTTGGCGGGGTCAACCTAAATACCTTTATCACTATCGACAAAACCTAGGAGTTTACCAGATCTTACTCCAAACGTACACTTGTTCAGATTCAGTCTTAATGTGTACTTTCTCAACCTCTCAAACAACTTGTGCATGTGATTAACATGCTCTTATTCAGTATGGGATCGAGATATCATGTCGCCGACATAGACCTCTATCTCGTGATGGATCATATCATGGAATAAAGCTACCGTAGCACGCTGATATGTCGCACCAACATTCTTTAATCCAAATAGCATAACCTTGTAATAGAAAGTGCCCCACTATGTAACAAAAATGGTTTTCTCCATATTCTCGGGAGCCATCTTTATTTGATTACAACCATAGAAATCATCCATGAAAGAGAATAACTTATGTTGAGCGGTATTATTAACCAAAATATCGATATGTGGAAGCGGAAAATCATCTTTCAGACTCGCCCTATTCAGATCTCAGTAATCTACACACATACACACCTTGTCGTCCTTCTTAGGCACTGACACCATGTTTGCAACCCATTGCAGATAAGAAGTAACAACTAGGAAACCTGCGTTGAACTGCTTCATGACTTCAACTTTGATTTTCTTAGACATCTCAGGATACATACGACGAACCTTCTACTTTATAGGAGGAAAACCTTCTTTCATCGGCAAACGCTGAACCACAATATCAGTATGCAACACTGGCATGTCTTCATATGACCATGCAAAAACTTCAATGTAGTCACGTAACATCTGGATTAGCCTTTCTTTGACACTATTATCAAGACCAACTCCTATCTTGACTTTTTTCCTATCTTCTTTGGTATTCAAGTTCACAACCTCAACTGACTCTTCATGCGGTTGTATGGATCTTTCTTCTTGCTGTAACAATCTAGCAAGCTCTCCCGGTACTTCACAATCTTCCCCACCTTCGTCCTCAGCTTGGTAGATCGAATTTTCAAAGTCATATTTGACAATAGCAGAATTGTCATCAATGGAATCCATAGTGGGTGTGGATTTGCAGTTTATTATGTGGGTGCGTGTAAGAACACATAGCTAATTTTGAAAGAGTAGTAAAGTAAAAGAAAAGACATAGAACGCAAAATTTGAATGCAAAAATCCAATGATTTATTGAATGATGATATGCGAATGACAAATATCAACCCCCACAAATGGGCCATCGTGCCCTGGGTAAGGCACCAGGCTTAAAGTTTATTGTTCAGAATTACAAAATAAAACTTAATAGCATAAAAAAAAAGAAGCAATTACTCCTGACTAAAGGAGATTGATATACGTCCTTGTTGTCCAGTTGTTGAGTTTGATGTTGATAGTTGGGAAGACCCAGTTGTTGATGTCACAATCAGCATCATCATCTTCTATAACATGGACCCCATCTTCATTGATGTTAACACCTTTGTGCTTATCTAGGGATTTCTCTAGTTGACTGAGATATTCAAGACGGTCTTCCCATCCGGTTGGTTGGATGTCTTCGATTGAAATTTTCAAACTTTCGGGGGCGGTATATTTTACCATGAAATCAAATTTTCCACTCAACTGTACCGAGGTATCCCAGATCTCCGATAGAATTTCTTCTTCGTCGCTTTATTTCTCCACGTCTTCAAACTTCAAACCTCTGGAAACATCTTCACACAAACTTTCTAGAGACAAAATCTTCTCGAACAATACTTCTCGGTTGTCCATCAGGCGCTGAACACCTATCTTCAACCATACATAACCATTGGATTGAGACGCACAGTAACAACAATTTTCGAAACATCCAGGAAATAAATCGGCGTGCAACAGAATCTTCTCGACAATCATCAAGGAATGGTCAAATCGCTCACAGCAAAAACATAAGAGTAATAATCAATAACATTGACACTCTTGTCGTGATTAGGCATAGGTGCAGTAATCACATTTGGAGTTTCTACAATAGGCTCAAATTCAATCTCCTGGACTTCAATCATGTCTTGAATCTTATTTTTCATGGCCTGACAATTGTTCGTATCATGTCCAGGACTATTAGAATAACATGCACACCTTGTATTGAGATTGCAAGATAATATATTAACATTCTGAGAAGAGTATGGGATGAAATGATTCAATTAAATTACTCATTATGAGATTTATTATGGGATTTGGAGAGTAGTTTTTTTCCTTCATAATTTTAAATTAAAAAAATAAATATAAACAACATGAAAAATAAGATGACACAATGTACCATCTTAAGTCACCTTAACTGTGTCACCGTACCTATTTAAAAATGAAAGAGATATTTATTTTGTGAATGGATTAAAATAAAAAGATAAAAATTATAATTTAATTTATTATAATTAATAACTTTTTTATTCAAAAATGAGTATTATTTAAATTTTCTATAGATATAGAAAAACACAACACTTTTTTAAACAAATTTTATAAATTAAATATGCTTTTCATCTACATAAATATAAAGAGTATAATGTTAAAAAATTGCATGCATAGTATATGACACATTTAAAGAACATTTATTAATTTTTCATAAGTAAAAGTGAAATTTATTTCATCGTTTTTCATATAGACAAGAAAGCATAATCATTCTAAATAACCAAGAGCCCTGCATTAAAGTATCATTTTTTTGTTCATAAATAAATCGCATTAAAGTATATACTTTGAATAACTTCACCTCTTATACTGTAGTAGTATATCTTACCAAATCTTCCTAATTAGCATGGTGAATAAAGGTTTTTCTAAATTCAACAATGAAGTTTAGATTTAAAACGGAGTAAATAATCAATCGTTAACAATAAATTTAATTTTCTTTATCTGTTAAAAATAAAAATTTCTTAGATTTTTCAAAGCATATTTATTTAACACCGTGAAAGAATCAACGGCTTCAAATCAGTCATTTTCAAAGCACGGTCTCCGATGTCTACGCTACACTGTCCCGGTTTTTGTGATTTACCCTCCGCCATGTCAGCAGCGGGTCCATTAAGTGCATCACAATCCATAATTAATTAACATAAATAAAAAAAACTACATTAATCACGATAATGGTCGGCGTGAGGAACGGCTGAGATTAAATCTAAAAGCGGTTACACTGAACCGCGAAGTAGAGTAACGTTTCTCCGAAACAGTTTGCTTTTACAGTGCTTTCCCACAACATGATTCGTTCCCTCTTTCTATTCCCAAGATAAAGCAAAACAACAACACGAAGAGAGAATCGAAAAACAATGAAGTTAATCGACGACGGCGCCGGTGGCCGGAAAGTGTTGGTCGGAGTTAAATTAGATCCCCGGAGTCGCGAGTTGCTGACGTGGGCGCTTGTTAAGGTCGCTGAGCCCGGTGACCTTGTCATCGCGCTTCACGTTCTCGACACCGTAACTGGTCTCTTTCTCTCTCTCTCTGTGTGTTTATTAGCATTGCTTTGGTTGGAAACTGAATATAGAATGTGAATGTTTATCTGTAGAGGGAACATCGTCGCTGCTATCTCTCGTGAAGACTTTCGATTCAGTTCTCGCTGTTTACGAAGGCTTCTGCAATTTGAAGCAGGTTCAGAGAGGGAAATGATTAATGAACAGTTTGAAGGTTTTTTTTTTTTTGGAAATGAATTTACTGTGTTATTTTTTATTTTCAGGTTGATCTTAGGCTGAAAGTGTGTAGAGGTGATTCGGTTCGGAAGCTTTTAGTTCAAGAGGCGAGAGCGTTTGGAGTTTCGACGGTGATTTTAGGAACTTCGAAATCTCATCATGCTATTCGGTCGTCTTCGTGGGTTGCTAAGTATTGTGCCAAGAAATTGCATAAGTGTGTTTCTGTTTTCGCTGTTGATAATGGGAAGATTGTTTTTCATAGAGAAGCTACTGATCAAGGTTTTGGTTCCCGCTTTCTTTTTCTGTTAATTTTTGCTATTTCCAGCTTTCGTTTTGGATTTTGATACAGTTATTCATCAATGATGTTGTTGTTTCTCTCTTGTTGTTATGGCAGAAAAATTACAGGAAGGTTCACATTTATCGGCGAGATCGTTGGTGATTTTTACTAATAAAAGTGGGAAGAATTGTGAAAGTTGTGCTCTGCGAGAGATTTCTGAAACTGAAGATAATCAAGGGGAGTTGTTGCTTGATGATTGTGAAACGGGAAACCCACTTGCTATGGTACCGTTTCAAAAGCTTGACGATGATTCTGTGGTGGGAAATTCTAAACAGACAAAACCCGGTTGGTCACTCATTCGGAATGTGTTTCAGCATAAAAAGCATACATCTAAGTCTTCATCAAAAAATACATTTGTTTTTCAACGGGCAATACGACATTCCAGCAGTCATTCTTCAGCTGTAGTTTATCCCGATCATAAACAGATTAATGTTGATCAAATTGATGAGTCTACCCTGGATGGGGTGAGTGGCGCCATTGTGCCGTTTGGATCTGCTATTGTCTTGCCTCCTCCCACCCTATGCAGTGATGCAGGTAGCCTTCCCGAAGAATTGTTGGTTTTACGAGACAAGTACTCGGCTTCTTGTAGATTGTATAGTTTGCAGGAACTTGTAGCTGCAACTGTAAACTTCTCATCCGGTAAGTTTGCAGAAACTTGTAGCTGCCACTTTTGTTTCCCAATTTTCATTCTAGCCACATGCTTGAGATATGTTCTTACACTTTCCTCAATTGTGTTTTTAGAAAATTTGGTTGGCAAAGGTGGAAGTAGTGATGTTTACAAAGGGTGTCTTCCCGAAGGCAAGGAATTGGCTGTGAAAATTTTGAAGCCGTCAGAGAATGTTGTAAATGAGTTCGCTCAAGAAGTTGAGATTGTTACAACCTTGCATCATAAGAACACAATATCTCTCTCTGGTTTTTGTTTAGAGGGGAACCATTTATTACTTGTTTATGATTTTTTATCAAGAGGAAGCCTAGAAGAAAACCTTCACGGTAGATTATTTATTTAGCATTGTTTGTTAATTGCTAGTGATTGCATAATTCATTACTTTCTCTCATTTGTTTTTCTTGTGCTCTCCGGAATAGGTAACAGAGTTGACTATAATTCATTTGGCTGGCAAGAGAGGTACCGGGTGGCTGTGGGTGTAGCCGAGGCCTTGGATTATCTGCATAATGACTGTGCCCGACCTGTAATTCATAGGGATGTCAAATCTTCTAATATCCTTCTTTCAGATGATTTTGAGGCTCAGGTGCTGTAATATACTCTCCTTGTTCTGATAGGCATTTTCATGATTTCAGTTATAACCTTCCTCTAAGCCACATGTTTATTTCTTCAGCTCTCAGATTTTGGACTGGCTAGTTGGGGTTCTTCTTCTTCTCATATTATTTGTACTGATGTTGCCGGAACATTTGGGTGAGTAGCATTTCCTTTTTCTATCTTCTCTGGCTTGTTTATCTGTATTTGATACAGTCTGAAAAGGTTTGTTTATCTGGCAGGTACCTAGCTCCTGAATATTTTATGCACGGTAGAGTTACTGACAAAATTGATGTATATGCTTTTGGTGTTGTACTCCTTGAGCTTCTATCCAATAGGAAACCCATTAACAATGAATCTCCAAAGGGCCAGGAGAGCCTTGTTATGTGGGTAAGTTTTTTTATTTTTTATAATCTTATAAAAGTTCAGTATCTAAGATAGTAACAACACTGTATGTAAATAAATGAAGCATGTGCTAATACTAGAACTCAGCAGTCCACAAGTATCGTATCCTAAGAGTTGAAAGTCAATATGACTAATTAATGACCACATCCAATTTCAGGCAACATCAATCTTGAAAAGTGGGAAGATTTCCCAGTTGCTTGACCCAAACCTTGGCAGTGAATACGACGATTGCCAGATCAAGAGAATGGTTTTAGCTGCTACTCTTTGTATTAGACGAGTTCCTAGACTGCGACCTCAAATCCGAGTTGTAAGTCCTTGCCTACGCAAATTCATTCCCTTCTGTTTGTCTCACACTAAGTGTCCTTCGGAATATAATTATGTTTCTTCAATAATGCAGATACTGAAACTTCTTCACGGTGATGAAGAAGTAACAAGATGGGCAGAACAAGAAGTCTGTGCACCGGAGACACATGATGGATTTGATGAGGAACCAGTTCGAACAAATATCCAGTCCCACCTTAACCTTGTTTTGCTGGATTTGGAGGATGATGCAGATTCTATCAGTAGCACTGAGCAAACTGTCTCGTTGGAGGACTATTTGCAAGGAAGATGGAGTCGCTGCTCTAGTTTTGACTAAATATTTATCACGGTATCCTCTGGAAGTCAAATGCATCTTTTGTTTATACTATGTTTTATCAGGTTAGATTTTCGAAAATTTGCGGTAGCGCAGATTGGGTCTTGGAAGAGAGGTCCAAAAAATGTCCCCCTCCTTGACTTTATAGCCACATTTCAGTTTGTGTTCTACAAACAGATCTTAACAGAAGCATTTGGCCTTTCTGGAGCAAACTCTTGCGGGCTAGCATGTAGATTTGGATTAAAAGTATGAAGAGTATATATTCTGCCACTAAAGAACAACCTCTTGTGTCTTAGTTCTATGGTGGTGCATCCAAAATTCACTTATACCATTGGTGTGTCATGGTTGATTAGTTGAAACATGTACATGACAAATTCGATCTTTCATTGAATTTAGATTCTATTATTATGAAGTGCGAAATTGTAAATAGAATTTGCAGAATGAGATTCTATTACGGGTTTTGGGTTGATCCTTTATTTAAGTTGTTATATTTCAATTGTAAATAGGTCACATTTCCAAGTAAAACTTCTGACATTCACATATCTAATTGCCGACTGAGATTAATCTTTGAAGTTTGCATTACATGTTTGGACTTTGGAGACATTGTATTGTATATTGACTTTACTTGTATTTAGTATTTACAACTAGCAAGAGAGACATTCTCCACGCTATTGAATTGGTGGAGCATAAGACTGGCGCACAATTGGACCTCTTACTGAATTGTATAAAACTGATATAAGTTTTCCGGAAAAACATGCTGTCCCAAAAATTAATGCGACTCAGATAAATCCCATGGACTGTTTTTGTTGAATATCCCGTGGACGGTTTTACTTCACTTAGTGATAGGTCAGCTGTGATGTGAATAGTAATGATAATTATATATACAGCTTACATTACAGGTACACATAGTAGTCGTTTGTTATTATATACTTTTTTGAATAAAAATGATATTTGTGTCCCTTAGACCCGTCTAGGCTCTAGCCGATTTTATGTCTTTGAATATTTATGAATATCTGTTTATTTTTTGGAAAAGAATTATTTATGCCAATTATTAATATCTAAAATTTATTCCTCTTCTTTTGTAAAAACAAGAGAGTATTAAACGTAAAATTATTAATATGTTACACTTTTATTTTATTTTGACAATAACTATCTTATTAAAGGCAATATAACTCTTTTAATTGAATAATGATATTCGTGTCCCTTCGACCCATTTAGCAGATTTTCTGGTATCTACGAATATTTGTATATGATATGCAAAAGGTGTAGTTTATTCTAAATAATAATTTTAAGGCAGTTAATTGTATGGACTAACTAGAAAACTCGAATGTGTTGATCTTCAAGCATAACAATTTTGATCACGATAATTTGGGGAACACAACTTAATATTCAACCACACCTACTTGATCACTATATCAGGTGATCTTTATGTTTTATCTTAATCAACACATCTCGATTAATAATTTGTCAAGCATCATCACTTAATCAACGAAACATATTATATCATTGAACTAATAAGTCTTGGACAATAAGACTGATGAAGATTTCTCTTATCAGTATTGTTAGCATCAAAATCAAATCAAAAAGTTGTTGCAGTATTTATACATGTAAACACATAAATTCATTTTATTTTATTTTATGATGACAATATATCTTTCAGTGAGATTGACAAACTAAGAAACAAGATGATAAAGTTGAAAGGTTGAACACCCTGGAAAATATAGAAAGTATATCATATCTTTTTGAAAGTATGCCTCTTCAACTGACTCCAAGTATGCACATAGTGTGGAAGGAGAGTGGTAAAAAAAATAAAGGCATTCTTTGTTAGAGAATTTGATAAATATTTCATCTTCAAATTCTCGTTATTTGTTATGTTGTCCGCATTAGTCTGGTACCTAGTGATGTGTTCGATCGTAGATGTATTTATGTCGTCAACAAATTTAGTAAATTTTGCGACTTTCCAACCTTTAGATAATTCTATTTATCGAATGTATTCTGACTACCGAGATATGAAATTGGGCCTATGAAGACCTACATTCAACCCATTTTAAACTAGAATTTGTCCCACCACGTTTGGAAAATTATACTTTGTACCCCCACTTTTATACATGTACCTCTACCACAATATTTTTTGGACAAAAATGTCCTCATATAAATAGTTTAAGATTTTAAAAAAAATCATTTCTCACATTTCGTTACAAAAGTGTTCTGAAATTCGCTCTCACTCTCCATCATTCCGGAACAGTTGACAAAAGTCTTCCGATTTTGTAAAAGACACACCGAAACATTTTAGGTGAGTGTTCCGGAAAAAACTATGGACCGGAACACTTTTCACAAGTGTTCCGGTTTGGATGATTTTTTGAAACTGTTTTAAAAAATGTTTTGGTTTGAGAAAAACACACCGGAACACTTTAAAATTTGTTCCGGTTTTAAAAATTACATTCCGGAACACTTTGCAAAGTGTTCCGGTTTATATTCCAAAATTTCGGAACTCTTTTCATATGTGTTCCGGTTTGTTTTAGAATTTGTCCTTTATACCGAAACACTTTATACAAACTGTTCCGGAATGATTTTTGTTATTTCCGGAATACATCATTAAATTGTTCCAGTTTGTGTTTAAACAAACCAAAGTGTTCCAAAATGTATTCCGTATCAGTTTTTTGGACAATAAATTTTTGACTTTTTTTATGAAAGGTAAAAGTGAAAAGGTAAAATAGTTAAATTATATTAAGGGTAAAAATGGCATTTTTACAAAATTGTAGGGGTATAGGACTAGTTGTGGGGGTGCAAAATACAGTTTTCCCACGTTTGCTATATTGTGGTGGCCCCCGTAATTATTTTGTTGGATGTTCCTAAGAATTTGGTTGGCATCTTGGTTTCTATTTACTATTGTTATCCTTGGGTTATTTTGACCTATGTACTCTCCGTCATACCTATTTGGAATTTGTCTTTGATTTCTCAAGATTGTCACATTGTCAGGGGTTTTGACATAAGTAACATTCAAAATTTGGGAAGTTGGCCTCGCGTGCGGTTGTGGAATGCCAAAAAAATAAGTTATTCTAGTCATCTTGTTCGCAAGCATTTTATAATTGTGGTTAATATTATTGATTAGGGGTTTGAAAATCATCCCAATTTGTTGTGTTAAAGCGTTCACCATTTTGTGATTGCTTTCTTTCATCTGCTGCCTAATAGAAATCATAGAAATCATATTCCATGATGGTGTTGTTTGGGGAATATAGCTTACCCCCTGGTCAACTACCAATGTTCAAGGTTGCAACAGAAATATTTTGATGGTTAAAGGGGTGGCCTGGTGGCCATCGCATTATCAACATATGTCGACATATTTAACTGAAAGTCAACCATCATCGACGAAGATATGTCATGTTGATAATATCCAGGGGTAGCATTTGTAGCACCCAAAAATCTAGATTTCTCTATTTTATTGATATTTATGATTTATTGTTGATTTCATGTGATGTGTGATAATGTGTTGTGGGGTAGTAAGTTGAATAGAAGTGATAATTAGAATTATTTATATTTAATTTAATAATTCTAGTTTATATTATTTAGAATAATAATAATAATAATAATAATAAAATGGGAATTAAGGTGGAAAGGAGGATGAGGGCATACGAGTAAATGCATGTGTGTAAGTGAGGGCACAATGGGAAGATCATAGAAAATGTCTAATTTAACAAATAAAATAAGTGAACTAAATTATTCTATATGATCGTGAAAATATGGAGAAAGTGATAAGAGGCTAGGGCACAGAGAAAAAAAAGAGAGGAGATCCATCCTGTAGGATTCAAAGAGATCAAAGTTGTTAGAAATCTGAGGTAAGAGGTATACTCGGGTATTATGATTGATATGAGATTAAGGTAGATGTAAGTTTTTGTCTCATGTGATGATTTGATGAAAGTTTGATGAATTTGATGATGACGACGATGTTTGTATACCATGATTTATGCCATAATTATTTGATGATGTGTTATGATGTTGATGTGTGATATATGGTGTTTATAATGCATTTTTGGAAGAATTGGTAATTGAAATTGGAATGAGGCTAAAACAACAGCGAAACGCAACTACGAAGTTGCAGGATTACGCATCTTGCAGGACGAGCCAATGGCGAGAAAGGGTGAGTGAGTCGTCACAGTGTCATTGGGCAAGCATCAAGCGAGAGGGCTTTGGGTATTTATGGAAAAGGAGTTTCATCGAGCGAGCCATAGGCGAGCACAGGGCGAGCGAGTCGCCCCAGTATCACCAAGCGAGCCAACAAGCGGGAGAGTTGTGGAAAAAGCAAGGCTCCTGGAAAATACATGGTAAGGGGACGTCAGCA
The DNA here is from genome assembly GCA_021764765.1 of Vicia sativa. Classification (NCBI taxonomy): domain Eukaryota; kingdom Viridiplantae; phylum Streptophyta; class Magnoliopsida; order Fabales; family Fabaceae; genus Vicia; species Vicia sativa. Next base: position 206,259,983 of record CM038794.1, read on the forward strand.
TAGCTTTGTCAAGCGAGCGAAGCAGCAGTGACCCCAACTGCTCATTTTACCGGGAAATTCCCAAGCCATAGGGAGGCGAATAGAGTACCACAAGTGTCATCGGGCGAACATCAGGAAACCGGTCTGGAAATAATTTTCAAAAGATAGTAACTTGAGTTTTAGGACCCCGATTGATGCATTATTCGAAAGATTAGGAAACTAACGCACAACGATATTTATGATAGAATAAAATGAGTTATTTGGTGTTTTATTTCAATACTTATGTATTTGCGTATTTGGGCTATTATTTGTTGAATATGCGAATATGTTATATGTTAATGATGAACTTGATGTTGTTGTGAAGTTGTTATGATGTGGCTGTGATGTCAATGTTGATATATATATATATATATATATATATATATATATATATACATGATATATGCAGATGATTATGTGAATGATGATGCAATTGATTAGTCGTGGTTGAATTTATATGACGTTGTTGTGCATCATGCATTCATGGGTTTTTTGAACTTTGGTCCGCCCGTGATGAGCCTCAATCCTATTGTGCAGATTGGGTGCGAATAGATAAATTCTTGGTGGGGGTTTAGTGAAGTGTTACTATGTTGAATGATACCGACTTTTTATGTTGTACTCTGGTTCTAAGAGAGAATCATTCATATGGTGGAGATCTTCAGGGGGTGATGAACCACGTGTTCATAAATTTGGTACCACATATTAAGTCGGTGTTGTTGCGTGAACATTATAAGTGGAAATGGCATAAATTTTGTTGATAAGATGTGATATGATGATATTTGTGAATTGTGTGATTATATGATGGTTTTGGTGATGAGAGATGTATAAGTGCTATTATGACGTGTAGGTGTGAGTATGACTTGTTTATAGATGATATATATGGATATGATGGTGATGTTACTACTGATCATATCCTTATATCTCTTGTAATGAATTTTGATTACTCACAATTTCTGTTTGAATGTTGCCTACATATGGAAAACACACACATGCTCGTGAGTAGCTTGTAGAAATATTGGACATAATTTTGCAGTATTTTATTATTTTTTGTTATTTTAGTGATGTCTTGCTAATATATTTGTTCTAGACTGGGCCGAGCTATCCAATGCTAGGCCCATATACCATGAAGGCCTAATCTAGAGGCAATTATGGACAGGTTCCCCTTCATCCTCTGCCCGACTAATGACCACACATGCTCATCCTCCCTTGCTCGGACACATGCCTCCCCACGAACTAAGTAAGGCTGCTGCAAAGCCTACCATGCTTCTGCCCCGAGGACGATTTTGCCCGTCCACCGAGGAGCTTACATCACCTCGTAGGGCAAAAGTTTTCCATTTTGAGTATCACAGAATCAACAAGACTGTTGCCACTACGTCCTGATACTTCAGACTAGTTCCTTCAAGAGCAGGACCACATGTTGGTCCCCACACACTCGTGAATCCTTATAGTATTCTTTTGGGCTTGCTTCACCAACCCACTAAGAGGGTATTGGCCCATCGTTGGGGGCTATAAATACCCTCTCATTCGATAGGGTCAAGTATTGAACATTTTACACTCTATTACTTGCACTTTGATCCAACAAATAACTAACTCTGGCATTAGAGTGTCTTGCAGGTACCCCCTAATTCTCTTCAACCAACAATTGTTGACCAATGTGACCGTGGGCCAGACGATCCTTCTAATCAGGTACGATCAGTGGCGCCATCTGTATGAACCATTGTTTTCCATGTCCTTTCATCACATTAGACCAAAATAAAAAATTTCTTTCACCATCATATCGTTATGGTCGAACCGGTCAACAACGACAACGATCTCGCCCACTTTGCTGACATGGGCAACAACAACAACAATAATGATAACTTCGATATCGATCCCTGCGATGGACAGACTGCTTCCTCCTCGACCGACCCCACCGGATCGAGGAGCCACGCCAAACCATGCCTGAACTCGTTGTCTTCTAAGAGATCCATGTCCCTGCGAACGCGAATCCAACAACGGTTGCACTATTCACGACCCTAAATTAGACAAACCTCATGTTGTTCACGTAAGGGGAGCGCCTCAACATGCTGGAACGAGGTCGTCACTCCCCAAGGAAGCACATAAAGACGGACTCGCGGAGCCACGGTCACCTCACCGAGGACTGCATCCATCTAAAGGACGTTATCGAAACCCTGATCAAAGTAGGAAGAATCGGACAATACAAAAGGCCCGAAAATCCCCGAGAGACCAGAGAAGTGAAGGAAGTGGACGAAGGAAGTAGAACCCGTAACACACCGATTAATTCAAATATTAAATAAGTGAGAATTAATTATTTAATTGATTTAAAGTCTTAAATATTTAATTCATCTGGATTAATTGGATCATTTAATGAGGAAAGGCCTGGAGGTGTGCAGAGTAAATGGGAGGTGTGAGAGTAAATCACTCTACTAATTACTAGGTATGGATTAATTGTTTTATTGTAATATTAAAAGGAAAAGAAAGGAAAAAGAGAAGGTTTTGGAGAAATCATTTCACGTAGAGTTGGAGAAAGAAGAGAAGAGAGGAAAAGCCGACGCCGAGAGAAACCGAAGAATCATCGCGAGGTAATGGGTGATTTTGTTTGATTAATATGTCTTATGGGTTTTGGGAACCAATGGGACGATTGGGTATGTTAGGAAATGGAATTATAGGTTTATAGCATGAAACCCTAAGTTGTGTCAGTGTATGGAGGAATTGATCAGTAGTGTGTCAGATGACTGATAGGAATGTGTAAATTATGTTGTTTGATGTTAAAATGGTGTAAAATGGCTTTAGACTAGTGTTTCCAATATTACAATTCGTGGTTGAAAGTTTGGAAGTGGTAATGGATGCAAAATGCTGTCAAAAAGTAGCAGAAATGCTGTCACAGGTCGTGGGAACCGGTTCCCTGTGGGGAGGAACCGAGTTCCCAGTGTTAAAATTGGCAAAACTGGGAAAATTACACTCAGGAACCGGTTCCTGTATAGGTAGGAACCGGGTTCCCATTCAAAAACCAGGGGCGTGATTTTTAAAACTTTCAGGAACCGGTTCCTGTATATGTAGGAACCGGGTTCCATGTGTATTTTTCCAATTTTTCTAAAACTTTAAAGATTCGTATTTTCTAAACCGTAACTCTGATTCGAGTGTCGTTTTCGGCGTTATTTCTTAAATTTAAAATACTACCTTTTGAAAAGAGAAAAATATTATTTTGCTAAATTATTTTAAAAATAGTCGCGCTCCCGATTTTTGAAAAGAGTTAGTGGATAAGGACATTGGAGAACTATTATGGATGGTCTGAGTTACCGAATGAGATATTGATGTTTACAATGTTGTATTTGATATTCATGTTGATTGAATGAGATGCATTGATGAATTGACATGATGTGATTTGTATGGATATCATGATCTGAGAATTTATGTTGCATGCTTTTATGATGCATGCATAAACATTTGTTGATTTGGTTCATTCCCATTGTGCGGAAGTGAACTGGTTGAGCCAATAGACTTACCCGAAGGTTGAGGTAGTGAGGCTGGATTCTTGACCCAATAGCTATGGGCGAATCATGAATTTACACTGTCTTTCCACATGTAAACGGAGCGGTGTGTGTGAACTCGGTTCACGTTTTGGTACCACATGCATAAAGTCTGCATTGCATATGAAATTGTAACATGTTATGATGGTTTCCAGTGTTGCAATTGCCATTGTTTGATATATATACATGATCATTGTGTGAACTGTTTTCTGTATTGTTTATGATCTTGTGTTTGGTTGATGAACTAATATATTCGTTTATTCTGTTGGATCTAAGAACGTATAATACATATTATATTGAATTGAAATCTCACCCTTACTTTAACCATTTCAGATCCGAAGTGATTAGCCGCTTGGAGTTGGTGAGGATAGCTCTCTAGATTCGAGTCACCATCATCCGTGTCGTTGTCGTTTCAGTAGATGTAACACTGGGAAACGATTGTTTGGAATCCTTTAATGGATATTTTAAATAGTTTTGGGTTATGTTGATTTATTATCCTGGAATGACTATTGATTGATATTCGAGATTAAATTATGTTTCATTTCCGCTGTTAAACATAATTTTGAGTATGATTTAATGGATGAATATTTTTCAGTGAAAGCATGACGCTGTTTGATCAAAATTTTACGTTTTAAATTGTGACGCCTCTTAATTGTGGATAAACTCTGATTATTTAATTATATAAAAACGCGGGTAATTAGAAGGGGTGTTACAATAGTGGTATCAGAGCATAGTCGGTCTTGTCTTAGTGTCGTTATCCCTTTTAGTATGCGACTAGTGTATGTAACACTCGCCGATACTTGTGTGCTGATGTAGATTGTTTTGTAATGTTACAGAACAATGGCTGGAAGAGGTAACGGAAGGAATGATGATGCTCTTCCGAGGCTTTGGGAATGTTAGTGGAGTACTCGGAGGGAATCAGCAGGAGTCGCGATTGCCGATGACAATTGGGGAATTTTCGGAGGAATAATCCTCCATTGTTCAAGGGTGCACATGATCCCGAGGGTGCTCGAAGTGGTTGAAGGAGATCGAGATGATCAGTGATTGATTGTCTTTGGTCAAGGTGAGATATGGTACTCACATGTTAGCAGGAAGTCGATGACCGTGGGTTGCTACCAGGTGAATTGGAAGAAGATGGAATTGCATTGACTTAGGCTGTGTTCAGAAGGGCTTTTATGAGAAGGTACTTTCCTGAAGACATTCGGGGTAAGAAAGAGATTGAGTTTCTGGAGCTCAAGCAAGGCAATAAGTCTGTGAGTGAGTATGCGACCAAGTTTACTGAGTTAGCAAAGTATTATGCTAATTATCCTAACGATGCAAATGGAGAATTTTCCAAATGTATCAAGTTTGAGAATGGTTTGCGTGATGAGATCAAGCAGGGTATCAGGTATCAGCGCATTAGAAGGTTCCCTGATTTGGTTGATTGTAGTAGGATTCTGGAAGAAGATCTTGCTAGTACTAAGTCGAATGCTCAGAGTTATGCTGATCGTAAGGGCAAGAGACACATGGATCGTGGTAAGCCTTATGATAGGAATAATCGAAATGGAGGTTGGAAGAAGCCTAGTGGGGAGACTCGGTTCTTCTAGTTCTTCCGTAGTGTTACGGTGTGGTGAATTGGGTCACCGAGCTCCGAATGCAAGAATGATGCAAGGAAGTGCAACAATTGTGGAAGATTTGGTCACTTAGTCACGAGTGTAGATCCGAAGGATAACATGTTACAACTGTGGTGAAGAAGGACACACTCGTCCATGTGTACTAAACCAAAGAAAGAGCAAGCTGGTGGGAAGGTGTTCGCTCTGTCAGATCGATGTTAAGCGATGATCGGTTGATTAAAGGTACATGTTTTATTAATGGCATACCTTTAATAGCAATTATTGATACTGGAGCAACACATTCTTTTATTTCTTTGGATTGTGCTAAGAGATTAAATTTGGAAATTTCTAATTTGGATGGAAGTATGGTTATTGACACTCCTGCGTCGGGTTCAGTGACTACTTCGTATGTTTGTAGGAATTGTCCTATTGTTATTTTTGATAGAGGTTTTGGTATGGGTTTAGTGTGCCTACCATTAGAACAACTTGACATTATCCTTGGAATGAACTGGTTGGTCTTCAACCAGGTTCATATCAATTGTTTTGAGAAGACAGTCTTATTCCCTTAAGAAGTTAAAGTGGAAGATGAGACTATGTCAGTTAAGCAGATGAATTCAGCTGTTAGAGATGGTGTTGTGGTGTTTATGTTATATTCTTCGACGGAAGTGAAAGGAAAGGCTAAGAGTGGTGAACTGCCAGTTGTTAATGAATTTCCAAAGGTGTTTCTGGAAGATGTGAATGAATTACCACCTGAGAGAGAAGTGGAGTTTGCTATAGATTTAATTCCTGGAACTAGTCCGGTGTGGATGGCGCCTTATCGCATGTCGGCATCTGAATTGTCAGAGTTGAAGAAGCAATTAGAAGAGTTATTGGAAAAGAAGTTTATTCGGCCTAGTGTTTCACCGTGGGGTGCACCGGTATTGTTGGTGAAAAAGAAAGAAGGTACAATGAGATTGTGTGTTGACTACAGGCAATTGAATAAAGTGACCATCAAGAATCGGTATCCATTGCCGAGGATTGATGATTTGATGGATCAGTTGGTCGGAGCTTGTGTATTTAGCAAAATTGATCTGAGGTCTGGATATCATCAGATTCGTGTTAAGGCGGGAGATATTCAGAAGACTGCATTCAGAACGAGGTATGGGCATTATGAATATTCTGTTATGCCATTTGGAGTTACTAATGCACCTGGTGTGTTTATGGAGTATATGAACATGATATTTCATCCGTATCTTGACAAGTTTGTGGTGGTGTTTATTGACGACATCCTGATCTATTCAAAGAATGATGAGGAGCATGCAAATCATCTTAAAATTGTATTGGAATTGTTGAAAGAGAAGAAGTTGTATGCGAAATTGTCTAAGTGCGAGTTTTGGTTAAGCGAAGTAAGTTTTCTTGGCCACGTGATTTCCAAGAATGGTATTGCTGTTGATCCTACGAAGGTAGAAGCGGTATCTCAGTGGGAAGCGCCGAAGAATGCTTCAGAGATTCGTAGTTTTCTTGGTCTGGCAGGTTACTACAGGAAATTCATTGAGGGATTTTCGAAGTTAGCATTATCGTTGACTAAGTTGACGAGAAAAGGTCAAGCGTTTGTTTGAGATATAGATTGTGAGAAAGGATTCCAAGAGTTGAAGAGGAGGTTGACTAGTGCTCCGATTCTAATTTTGCCGAATCCGAAAGAATCTTTTGTGGTGTATTGTGATGCGTCTTTGATGGGTTTAGGAGGTGTTTTGATGCAAGATAGGCAGGTTGTGGCTTATGCTTCGACTCAGTTGAAGACTCATGAAAGGAATTACCCGACTCATGATTTAGAGTTGGCGGCCGTTGTGTTTGTGTTGAAATTGTGGAGGCATTATCTGTATGGTTCACGGTTCGAAGTGTTCAGTGACCATAAGAGCCTGAAGTATCTCTTTGATCAAAAAGAGTTGAATATGAGGCAGAGGAGATGGTTAGAGTTTCTCAAGGATTATGATTTTGGTTTGAATTACCATCCTGGTAAGGCAAACGTTGTGGCAGATGCATTGAGCAGGAAGTCCCTGCATATGTCAATGTTAATGGTTCGTGAATTGGATTTAGTGGAACAATTCAGAGACTTGAGTTTGGTCTGCGAGACTACTCAGAATAGTGTGAAGTTGGGCATGTTGAAGCTGACTAGTGGTATCTTGGAAGAGATTCGAAATGGACAGAAGTCTGATGTTGGTTTAGTGGACAAGCTGACATTGATTAACCAAGGTCAAGGAGGTGAGTTCCGAATTGATGAGAATGGTGTTATGAGATTTGGTGATAGTGTGTGTTGGATGTTCTTGAGATCGAAAGAGTATCTTGGAGGAAGGACATCAAGTGGATTGAGTATTCATCCCGGTGCTACTAAGATGTACCATGACTTAAAGAAGTTATTTTGGTGGCTGGAATGAAAAGGAAATTGCCGAGTTTGTGTATGCATGTTTGGTTTGTAAATCAAAGATTGAGCATCGGCCGTCGGGATTGATGGAGCCGTTGTTTGTTCCGGAATGGAAATGGGATGGAATTTCAATGGATTTCGTGTCGGTTTGCCGAGGACGACGAAGAACCGTGATTCTATATGGGTGATTGTCGATCGATTGACAAAGTCGCTCACTTCATTCCGATAAGAATGGATTATCCGATGGAGAGGTTGGCGTAATTGTATGTCGAGAAGATTGTAAGTTTGCATGGTATTCCGCCTAGCATTGTGTCGATAGAGATCCGAGGTTTACTTCTAAGTTCGGACAGATTGCAGAAGCTCGGGTACTAAGTTACGATTGAGTTCGCATATCATCCACGCATGATGGTCGACGGAGAGGACGATTCTACCGTTAGAGGATTTGTTGAGAGCTTGTGTGTTAGAAAGGTGGAGCTTGGGATAGCTATTTGTCGTTGATAGAATTTACCTACAACAATAGTTTTCATTCGAGCATCGGATGGCTCCGTTTGAGGCATTGTATGGTAGGAGATGTCGGACACCTGTGTTGGTACGAATGGAGAAAGTGTTGTGATTGGACCGAGATTGTTCAACAAACTTTAAAAGATTAAGATGATTCAGAGAAGATGAGGACTTCTCGAGTCGTCGAAAAGTTACTATGACAAGAGGAGGAAGGATCTTGAGTTTAATGAAGGAGACCATGTGTTCATGAGAGTTACTCCGATGATCGGTATTGGTCGAGCCTTGAAGTCAAAAAGTTGACTCTGCGCTTTATTGGTCCGTTCGATTACCAAAGAGTTGGGAAAGTTGCTTATCGATCGCTTTACCGCCCTCTTGCAATTTGCATGATGTTTTCATGTATCTCGATTGAGGTACATTGCGGATCCGTCACATGAGATTCAAGTGGATGATGTTCAAAAGGGATAATTTAATCATGAAGCGATACTATCGAAGGTCGGAAAGTGAAGCAACTACGTGGTAAAGAGATAGCACTGTACGAGTAGCTTGGGAGGACCAAAGGAAATGTAACTTGGGAGCGGAGAGTCGATGAAGGACTCGATCCCGAACTTTTCGTTTAAGGTATGTTTTCGAGGACGAAAACTCTTTTAGTGGGGAGAGTTGTGACACCCCGATTTAATTCAAATATTAAATAAGTGAGAATTAATTATTTAATTGATTTAAAGTCTTAAATATTTAATTCATCTGGATTAATTGGATCATTTAATGAGGAAAGGCCTGGAGGTGTGCAGAGTAAATGGGAGGTGTGAGAGTAAATCACTCTACTAATTACTAGGTATGGATTAATTGTTTTATTGTAATATTAAAAGGAAAAGAAAGGAAAAAGAGAAGGTTTTGGAGAAATCATTTCACGTAGAGTTGGAGAAAGAAGAGAAGAGAGGAAAAGCCGAGAGAAACCGAAGAATCATCGCGAGGTAATGGGTGATTTTGTTTGATTAATATGTCTTATGGGTTTTGGGAACCAATGGGACGATTGGGTATGTTAGGAAATGGAATTATAGGTTTATAGCATGAAACCCTAAGTTGTGTCAGTGTATGGAGGAATTGATCAGTAGTGTGTCAGATGACTGATAGGAATGTGTAAATTATGTTGTTTGATGTTAAAATGGTGTAAAATGGCTTTAGATTAGTGTTTCCAATATTACAATTCGTGGTTGAAAGTTTGGAAGTGGTAATGGATGCAAAATGCTGTCAAAAAGTAGCAGAAATGCTGTCACAGGTCGTGGGAACCGGTTCCCTGTGGGGAGGAACCGAGTTCCCAGTGTTAAAATTGGCAAAACTGGGAAAATTACACTCAGGAACCGGTTCCTGTATAGGTAGGAACCGGGTTCCCATTCAAAAACCAGGGGCGTGATTTTTAAAACTTTCAGGAACCGGTTCCTGTATATGTAGGAACCGGGTTCCATGTGTATTTTTCCAATTTTTCTAAAACTTTAAAGATTCGTATTTTCTAAACCGTAACTCTGATTCGAGTGTCGTTTTCGGCGTTATTTCTTAAATTTAAAATACTACCTTTTGAAAAGAGAAAAATATTATTTTGCTAAATTATTTTAAAAATAGTCGCGCTCCCGATTTTTGAAAAGAGTTAGTGGATAAGGACATTGGAGAACTATTATGGATGGTCTGAGTTACCGAATGAGATATTGATGTTTACAATGTTGTATTTGATATTCATGTTGATTGAATGAGATGCATTGATGAATTGACATGGTGTGATTTGTATGGATATCATGATCTGAGAATTTATGTTGCATGCTTTTATGATGCATGCATAAACATTTGTTGATTTGGTTCATTCCCATTGTGCGGAAGTGAACTGGTTGAGCCAATAGACTTACCCGGAGGTTGAGGTAGTGAGGTTGGATTCTTGACCCAATAGCTATGGGCGAATCATGAATTTACATTGTCTTTCCACATGTAAACGGAGCGGTGTGTGTGAACTCGGTTCACGTTTTGGTACCACATGCATAGAGTCTGCATTGCATATGGAATTGTAACATGTTATGATGGTTTCCAGTGTTGCAATTGCCATTGTTTGATATATATATATACATGATCATTGTGTGAACTGTTTTCTGTATTGTTTATGATCTTGTGTTTGGTTGATGAACTAATATATTCGTTTATTCTGTTGGATCTAAGAACGTATAATACATATTATATTGAATTGAAATCTCACCCTTACTTTAACCATTTCAGATCCGAAGTGATTAGCCGCTTGGAGTTGGTGAGGATAGCTCTCTAGATTAGTCGAGTCCATCATCCGGCGTGTCGTTGTCGTGCTCTGGTAGATGTAACACTGGGAAACGATTGTTTGGAATCCTTTAATGGATATTTTAAATAGTTTTGGGTTATGTTGATTTATTATCCTGGAATGACTATTGATTGATATTCGAGATTAAATTATGTTTCATTTCTGCTGTTAAACATAATTTTGAGTATGATTTAATGGATGAATATTTTTCAGTGAAAGCATGACGCTGTTTGGTCAAAATTTTACGTTTTAAATTGTGACGCCTCTTAATTGTGGATAAACTCTGATTATTTAATTCTATAAAAACGCGGGTAATTATAAGGGGTGTTACAGAACCCCTGACGACATAGGCCCCTTCCAAATCGCTTATTCACTAACTAGGCCCGAAGACTTCAAGGTCCCCTACAAAGACAACGAGAACCTGCCCATATTCACCCACAACACGTGGGAGAAATTCCCCTCCGCCATGGTCATCTCTTGCGGGGGTTCAACGACTTTTCCATCAACACTGCCAAAAGGAAGTTCCATGAGCTGATGAAGAAAGCCCCGATCAAGCCTGTCACCCTCGAGAAATTTCGAGGACGATTCGAACCGATTTCCTTCTACCTGGAAGAGTTGCCTAGAGGTTCCCCTAATTCCAACATCCCTTTGCTCATCCAAGCAATGATGGAAAACTTCGAGGTGGACCGCATCCTTGTTGACGAAGGGAGTTTCGTCGACATCATGTACACACACTTGTTCCAAACCCTCCAGTTGGACAACTCCCACTTGTCGTTGTACGTGGGATCCAACCTGTAAGGCTTCAACGGTTCGACCTCCAAACTATGGGGCTGTGTCGAGCTCATAATCACCTTTGGGGCAGGAGCAGCTGCCAGAAAGATCAAGGTGCGCTTCCTGGTGGTCGATTGTCACTCCATGTACAACGACATCTTTGGAAGGTCCACATTGGCTGAGCTAACTGCGGTCCCATAAATTATGCATATCAAGATGAAGTTCTACACCAAACGAGGTCGGGTGGCCACGATCCATGGTGACATCACAACGACTAGAAGATGCTATAACTCTACGCCTAGGGGGCAAACTCTAGTGGACATGAGAGTTCAGCGGGACGACATGCCTGCATCCTCGGTTGCCGAGCCCCATCAGAATGAAGACCAACAAACTCCCTAGGTGGACTCCATCGACCTCGACACCAGATTCGTGAAGACTGAAGTCGAAGAGCAGTATGGCAAGTAGGACCCTCTCTGGGCCATCCCTGATGAAGAGTTCGAGTTGGTTCCCCTTGACAACAACCCGAGCAAGTGCGTGAAGATTGGAGTTGACCTCCGTCACCTCGCGAAAAAGCAACTCAAAGCCTGCCTTAGAGACAATGTTGACTTGTTCGTATAGAGCGCTGCAGAAATGCCTAGACTTGACCCCGAGGTCGCCTGTCACCAGCTCGTTGTAGACCCCGCTGCTAGGGCAGTAGTTCAATGTAGGCGTAGGTAGTCTCTCGAGAAAGCGGAGGCTGCTGAAAAAGCTGTAAAAGACCTCCTAGAGGCAAATTTTATTTTAGAGGCCAAGTATTTAACTTAGATCTCCAACGTTGTACTAGTGAAAAAATCTAATGGAAAATGGAGACTGTGTGTTAACTATACTGATCTTAATCAGTCAAGTCCCAAAGATGGTTTTCCTTTGCCTAATATCGATATGCTGGTTGACAACTCGACCGACTATAAAATCTTGTCATTTATGGACGCGTACTCAGGTTATAACCAGATCCCCATGGCGAGGAGCGACAAGCAGTGCTCGACCTTCATGACGGCCTCGAGGAACTACTACTACAACGTAATGCCCTTTAAACTAAAAAATGTAGAGGCCACCTACCAACGAATGATGAACAAAGTCTTCCGGGGTGAAATCTACAATATGCTTGAGGTGTATATGGACGACATGATCGTCAAGTCCCACGAGGAGGTCGATCACGCTGCGCATTTGAAACGAGTGTTCGATCGAGCACGATAGTACAGGATGAGGTTCAATCTAAAAAAATGCACATTCGGGGTTAAGGATGGAAAATTCTTCGGGTTCTACCTTACCGAGTGAGGAATTAAAGTTAACCCCAACAAGTGCCGAGCATTATCCGAGTTACCCATACCCAATTCCAAAAAATCCATACAAGTCTTAAATGGTATGCTTACGTCGTTTTCCCTCTTTGTGGCTAGACTGAGGCAACACGTGCACCCTTTCTTCAAACTCCTCTGCGAAAATGAAGCTTTCGAGTGGACGGACGAGTGCGAGTAAGCCCTCCTCCACCTCAAGCAGACCCTTTCTCGACCACCCGTCTTGTCACGACCCGCAAGCGAGGAAATCTTGTTCCTCTACCTCTTCGTATCCGACGAAGCAGTCAACACAACCCTTATTCGTGAAACTCCAGACCAATATAAACCTGTTTACTTTACCAATAAGGCACTATAAGGCCTTGAGACAAGGTACCAACACATAGAGAATGTCGCATTACTGCTTGTCCTCACCGCGCGATGACTCAAATACTACTTCCTAGCTCACACGATCATCGTCGGGACCGAGCAACTTATAAAGCAGCTTCTTGGCCGACTAGATATGGCATGGCCGCATGCTCAAGTGGTCTCTCGAGCTCTCGGAGTTTGACATAAAATACGAAGTTAGGAAAACCCTTAAAGCCAAAGCACTAGCCTATTTCATTGCCGAGATGACCACCCACGACCTCCTTCCAGGTCAAGAAAGGAAGTGGACCATCTTTGTGGATGGAGCCTCCAGTTCGACGGGAAGTGGAGCTGGCATCCTCGAAAACGAGGAAGGTATTGTTGTCGAACACTCTGTCACCCTTTATTTCCCGACGTCAAACAATCAAGCTGAATATGAGGCCTAACTTGTCGGACTCCGCGTGGTCGACGACCTAGGAGCACGAGAGATTCGGATATTCACAGACTCCAAACTCTTCGCCTCCCAGGTCCGAGGAGAGTATCAAGCCAAGAATGATCAGCTCATCGAATACCTCAACCTTGTCAAAGAAAAGATGAAAAAGTTCAATCGGGTTGAAATCAAACACGTACCTCGCCAGCACTAAAAAGAAGGGTGGGAACAAAATTGTGGTACATGAATCCTTGGCACGACCAAGCATCGAAATACCCTCACCCCCACCCGAGATCAACGCCATCAAAGACAGCGCTTGCTGGATGACCCCGATGTACAATTACTTAACCAGATGAGAACTATCAGTGGACAAGAAGAAGGTTGCCGCCATTAAACGGAGATCATGCTCGTACGCTATGCTCGAACACAAATTATATCAATGAGGTTTCTTTATTCCTCTCCTTAAATGCGTCGATGAAGGCCAAGCCACCGACGTCCTGCACGAGATACCCCGAGGGAATCAATGCCCAACATCTAGAAGGGAAATCGCTGGCTCTGAAGGCACTACGGGCATGATATTATTGGCCCACTATGCAGCTCGACGCCAAAGGCCACGTCAAACAATGCGATAAGTGCCAACGCCATGGTAACGTGCACCTTAATCCCACTCACGAGCTCAAATCATTGACTTCTCCTTGGTCATTCAGTTCGTGGGGGATGGACATCCTCGGGCCACTCACCCAATGATCATACCAAAACAAATATCTAATCGTCGTTGTAGACTACTTCACGAAGTAGATCGAGGCGGAACCCCTCACCAAAATAACATCCCTTAATATCCTCTATTTCTATAAAAAGAGCGTCCTCTCAGTTGCGTCACCTCATTTCTGCATCCTCACGGAAAGCTAAGGCCGCGGTTCAACGGTTTATATATGGATCGGGTATCTCATCATCATCTTCAAACGATTTGATTGCTAAAAACTGTATCTTCTTTAAAATAAACTCCTTAATGATTTAAATAAATACATTCTTCTTTACAAAGGAAAGCAACAAAAGAACAACAACAATGACAACGTAAATATTCCCCAGGTGCTACGTGTCGAGCGACACCGACGACTAATGATTATAAACTCCTTCTTCATAACACGTTACCAATATATAGGTAAGCAAAACAAGTAAAGGGTGAGATAATCCAAAACATATAGTTAAAGGCATGATAATATATATATATATATATATATATATATATATATATATATATATATATATATAGATAGATATATAGTTTCGGAATTATAAAGGGTATAGATTAATAAGTGTAATTCCAACACATAATCAAAACTCACTTACTTTACTCGCCATCCTAATGTGTATAATCTACACTATATCACCATAACCTCGTTGGCATAAAACGCCGCAACAACACATAAACGTTCATCACCACGAAATTATCTCAACAATCATCAACAACGACATCAAACAACAATACTAAACAATGTTAATCACATAAGCAACATAACTGATATCATATCCAACTGGCTAAAGCCCATCATCGTTTTTTGGCATGAAAGCCCATCGTCACAAACATCATCACATCATATATCATCGCAATTCAATATCATTCATCAATCAACAAAAACTCAACGCCAAACGACTCAACATAAACATAACCGATTCCATGAGACACGACTATGTTATGCATGTGGTACCCATCGCTTTGTCCATAATTAGGGACACAAGGCATAAAGCCCATCTTCGCTCGGCATAAAAGCCATCATCGCTTGGCATAAAAGCCATCATCGCTTGGCATGAAAGCCCTCTTCACTTATGCAATGTATGTGACTCGACAATAAAACGACACAACCACAAAAACATCATCATCGCTCAATAAAATTGGCATAAAGCCCACATCGTCATAATTTATCCAAAACAAGATAAATATATCATCGTATCATAATTGCATTATGCAAACTTCACTAATAAATTCACCAAAAGTCATGCGTTCACAAATCGGACGCATTTATTAACAACATCAATTTAATCATCACATCTTCATGTGCAAAAGACATATATCATTACATCGCATATCATCAAATATTCATTAATAAATACACCGTCGCAAACATTATATTTATTCACACCGCATCATTATCAATTAATTCGCCAAATTCCAAAAACGGAAAAATAGCCAAAACGTCAATAATCGTCGCGAAAGCCATTCCTAATAACCGGTATTAATCATAATCGTCAACGTCGAAAACGGATTGCCCATACGTGCCTTAAATCTACTAAAACACAATCCTATTCAATTTTACCGTAAAGTGGCTTATTTCGGGTCGTCTCGTAAAAACTCGTAATTTCTAAAAACTAACCTCACCACTACGTTCTACACGTCAAACTTAGCTATCACGTCAATTTTCGTTGAATTCGGAGCAACTTGCTCCGTCGTCGAATTTACCGGAATCGGAAAATTGAAACATAATCGGGTCCTAAATTTAATCGGTTATCTTATGTCCTAATTATATTTTATTAATGTTACCTAGGAGTATTTGAAGTTGAGGGAATTGAAAGAAACAGAACCAGGCTGAGAATTATGCCGGAAAAACCAATTATGCAAGACAACAGAAAAATGAAAACAGACACAGAAGTGGAAATTTCGCTGGACACATCCAAGCTCCATGAGGCGGACGCCTTAGGGGTGCCTAAAAGGTGAGGCGAGTGCCTTGAAGGCTGGGACGGCCGCCCCTCTTCATGAGGTGGGCGCCTCCCACGTCCTTCATCCCCCATTTCGTCTTCTTCCCGTGCCAAGGCTTATGGTTCAACAGTTAACAGTTTTTCTTTTTCATAGTTTTACAGTTTTATAATTTCTTCATTCCATAACTCCTAGTTCCTACTACTAGCAATGAACACCCAAAAATCTATACCCCTAACTCAACCTTCATATGTTATTCAACAATCAATCAACCAAACTCATAAATCAACCTATCAATTTTCCCCAAATCCAAAATATACCAACCAAAACCCTAACTATATGGAAAGGAAATCAAACCCCTTACCTCTAGCTTGGTTGATTGCAAGATGCTCCATCAAATCCCCAACCTCAAGATCTTCCTCATCTTCTCCTCTTGTTCTTCTTCTCCCAAAACCCCTTCTTCTTTTCCTCTCAAGTTTCTATTTCAGGTGTGTTTGGAAAAATGGGAAGAAAAACAAAGGAAATGGTTTTATAAGGTTATCTCCACTAACTTCCCTTCTTGCTCTTGTTTGGCTATGGTGTGCTAGGTTGGAAAGAAAAACAAGGAAAGTGTTTCATAAGTTGTTTTCCTTAATAGCAACCAAGGGTGTAAAACCCAATTCTAACAATTAATCCTCACACTCCTAACCAATTATATTATTAATATAATTAATTCAATCAATTAAAATAATTCTGGGGAATTAAAATATCGGATCCGAATAATATTTTACCGGACCGAACAGAACGTCGCCAGATAAATTAATAGATATATTAATTAATATGATTATTCTCATCACAAAATGAATATCGATCGGTAATTCGAAAACATTAATATAATATAATATTAATAAAAACAGGGCGTTACAAGATTCCCCTCGATGAAGAGCTGAACGACGAGGCTCTGCGCGAGAAGCTTGACCTAGTCGAAGAGATCCGCTCGGGAGCGGCTCTATGAGAGGCTCTGCTCAAACAACGAATCACTTTACGTCACGACACCAAAGTCATCAAGCGAGAATTCAAAATCGGCAGCCTAGTCCTCCGGAGGAACCATAAGGACACTAAAGAGGGCAGATTGTCCACCAATTGAGAAGGCCCGTACTGTGTCTACAATAAGACGGACAATCGAGCCTATTACCTCAAAAATTTGAACAGAGAACAACTCCCCCGACCTTGTGTCATGCCCCAAAATTTGCCATCCATCTATTCAAGAGATTTCATACATCTATGCTCAAGGATTCCTCAAGAGTTGATCAGACAAACTCTCTCCTAGACAATCAACCCAAACTAGGGTTTGGTATCTCTCAAGTCAAGATGAATTTCCAACATCTCCAATGGCCTTCATGCCTCCTCATATGCTTCAAAGATTCTCCATGACAAGTTTCAAGCTTCACAAGTCAAGCTTCCTCAGACAATTGCTCAGATGGTTGAAAATCAGTTGTATTGGACAAAAAGTCAACTATGGTCAACATACAGTCAAACTTCATAATTTTTGGTCAACATCCTCATTTTGAAGTTACATTCATCATTTGATCAAGGGTTGATCATGATTCATCAAGAAAACTCAAGATTTGCTCAAAAGTCAAACTTTCTAAATTAGGGTTTCTAGGTGAAAAGTCAACTGAACTTTGACTGATCATAACTTTCTCATACTTTCTCAGAAATTTTGCCACCACCTCTTGTTTTGAAGGAAATTAAATTCTCTACAACTTCATGTCTCACAAGAATGTCCAAAAAATGCTTCATTTGAGAGGTATAGCTCAAAACATTACAGGTCATTTTCAAAGTCAACAAAAAGTCAACTTTTTGTTTTGAAGATATATTGAGCATGGTAACTCCAATTGAGATGAGACCAAAAACATTGTTTAGAGGACTCTTAGAGATTTCCAAAAGTCCAAGAACACTCAAAAATGTGGAAAATTGAGCAAGATGCACCATTCACAAGTTGGGCAATTTTGAAAGAATGCACAAAGAGAGATACTTCAAAAAATCAAATCTTTTGCAAATGGGCCTACTTTTTCTTCATCCTAACTTATTCCTCATGCAATTAGGAATATCCAAGCCCAATGCCATGAATTTTTGATTTATTTTTCTATTTAATTTTGAATTTATTCATTTAAATACAAATTAAATTTTAAAATAAATTATAAAATCAAAATTAATTGAAAGATTGATTTTATGCTTTTCTTGGGACTCAAGTAACTCACCAATGCCAGCAATTTTCGAAATTAAATCAAATTTGGCAAGATTGGATTGAGAATTAATCAAATTTTGAAAATTTGATTTTGGACAAAAATCAAAATTGATTTCCATTGAATATTGATCAATTCTTTCCCAAATCAATCCCAAATCCATCCAGCATATATACTTGATGCATACCAATTGCAAAAAAACGGAAAAATTGGCTCAGAAACCCTATTCTCAAAGTGAAAAAACCGTGCCTCTCAAGCAAAGTGCAATCATACTTCCAGCCGTTTTCAATCAATTTTAAGGTGTCAAACACATTCCTTGGCGTCTCCAGAGTCGATCCAGATACTTACTTCATCCAAAACCATCCAGAAACAAGAGATTCGAATCCGGTTTGCTCATACTTTTTTCCAAAATCGATTTCTGTTTTTCATGCATTTTTAACACATTTGGTTGTTGTTTTTGTGATTAGTAGGAAGATTGCAAGCGATCTGGGTTATTTGATTGAGTTTCCATGGCTTAGAACTCGTATTGCCATTGTTAGGTTTTCTATGAACGAATTAGGGTTTCCGTTAATAGGAAAAATTGGCCAACAAGACCTATACCATTGAATTCGGGATGACTTGAGGAATCGAACCATGGTCTCTAAAGTTATTTATATTACGTTTGCTTGATTTTTTGAATTAGCCAGGGACATAGCGTCGAAGGAAGGCCGACGCAGGCTTTTGAATTTTTAAAACGAAGAAGATGAAGTCTCCCGCGGTGATGAGGCAAGTCAGGAAGCGACGCGTGTGAAGTTCCACTCACCTCGTTTCAAAACAAGCTTGTACACATGGCGTAGTGGTAAAGGCGTGTACGGTTGTTGGATGCTCTCACATGTCTCCAGTTCGATCCCTGGCCATGACATTTCTTTTACAAGTTTGCAAAACTCATTATTTTCCTATTTTCTAATTATTTCAATATTTTGCATTTTATTTTAATTTCTTTTCATATTTTTATTTATGCATTAAAAAATTACAAAAAATATTTTCTTTTTACATTTATATTCTGAAAATCTTTATTTAATTTAATAAATTTAAAAATATCTTTTTGCATGCATATTTATTTTTATTTTTATTTTAGCATTTAAATCATTGTAAATTAGTTTTTAATTACTAAAATGCATCTAAAAAATCCCAAAAAAATTATATTAATATATTTATCTTATTTCCAGCATATAATAATTTTCTCATATTAAAATTTGCATTTTTCTAACATTTTCTCTTATTCCGTTTTCATCATATTTTCCGATTCCTCGTTTGTTTCACAGGTTCATCCGATTCAGACGACTCTTCCATTTTTATTTTATTTTTCAATAATGTAATTGCTCATGGGATGTAATAGTTTAATTTAGGACTTTATTTTCCGCATTTTAAATTATGTATCTGCCCCAAAGCCTTGTAATAGCGTAGGACATTTACATTTCCGCCTTTACATTTCGCATTTTTACTTTCCGCACCCTTATCAATTGCTAGTAATTAGGCGTGTATGGCAAGACTAAAAACGAACATAGCCCATTAATTTCAAGATAACATATTCTGAAATCAACACACTTCTTCACACATGCACCCCTTAGGGTAATTCGCTCTCGTTGCCTTACGAATTCAAAAATGGTCATGTCCCTCGAACGTAGAGGTATCCTAGCACCGTTGCCTACAAACAAATCATCATAGTCCCTTCGATACAAAGATCATAAGACCCACGATGTCGCCTCCAAATACATGATCTTGACCCTCGATTGTCGCCCACGAAAAATGATGATAGTCCCTTCGAATATGCTAGGATACTTCCTACAAGTTGCCTTCTATGACCATCCGATGTCCCCTTCGAATGTCCCGCTTACATCCTACGAATGGAGCTACCTACTAACTAATGGTACGGCTAGCGCTATTCTAAAGGAACGTAGAAGTACGAAAACGACCAAATTCTGAGTGGGTAATAAGTCTCCTAGTTGCTCGCTCTATCAAATGCTTTTCACACCACACACTCTTTTTCAAAGTTCAAATTATTTTCAAAAAAACAAAACATTTCCGAACACTTTGTATACACTCCTACATGAGTCATTACAAAGTCAAAGCGAAATGACTTTTCTAAAACATCTTTGTCAAACACACATAAAGCAATTTTTTAAAGTTATCTAAGAGCAACTAAGAGCCCGTAGAATAAACTGCGGATGGAAAGGGGTGCTAATACCTTCCCTTTTCATAACCATTCTCCCGAACTCAGAATCTAACGAAGGTCTTTTTCTGTTACTTTTACCTTCCCTTAATTGGATAAAAATAAAAGTCGGTGGCGACTCTTGCTATCCGCACATTTGGATACAAAAATCCTACAAAGTCAGTTCACCGTGTTACACCTTGGAATGCAACAAAACTAAAACAATACTACAACTGAGTCTCAGAATATCCTCGGTGCAAAACGACCAACAGCTCACGAAACCGAGCAGGCCCTCGAAGCTCGTGGAGGTAGGAGCGAGTCTCTAAGCGATAAAGCGGGACCCCTATTGCGCCAAGACAAGACGATGATCCGCCTGACAAGAACATCTCGAACGACCTTCTCCGTCAACGAAGTACCACCTCGACAAAACACCCAACTCACGATGGGCAATTCACGCCACAAGATCAAGACTCCAACCTTGACCCTCAGTTTCGTCCCGCGACAACAACGCTCGCAACCTCAACGTTTCTCCATGATTGCCGAGCCATGTACAAGGTCGAGCAAACTATGAAATTTAGACATGTCCTTAAAGAAATTGTCTAAATTTATGCAACTTTCATTCTTTTAAGCTTTCACATGTCCTTAAAGAAATTGTCTACCTTTATCCAGTTTAAGTCTTCTTCAACTATATTTCAGGTAACTAAGATATCACAAATTCTATAAAGTCTTTTAAATATGTGATCTTAATTCCCCTAGTAAAAGGAATTTGACCAAATCATAAATAATTCCCTATCAAGCCGTTCGACTGGGAATTACTTGACTGAGAGGATATCATCAAGGTTGTCGAGGACCTCTTCGACTTACATATAGAGTCCAAAATCCATCTTTTTAGGACTATAACCTTTAAACCCAAAAAAATCTGGTCGAAAATTATGAGGTAATAGAAGGGTAGGGGAAAATGGATGATAATTCCCGATAAGGGTGGGTTACCTCATTGCTTAAATATACAATGTTATATTTCTTAACATCACATTTTCCCTCTTATATTAGCTTCACCCATGTGTACGAGTATCCATATAATCATTATTGTTGGTTTTATCAACAATAATTATTGGGTTTAGGCAAAGTTGAAGGCGTTACTAACTGTTGGATACAAAATTATACTAATGATGCAAAAACACGAGAATCAACATATACGAGTCACTTTAGACACCAAGAAGACATGTGTAAAAAGTCACCGTAGTTTATTTTTTATTCATATATGTATGACAATTATTATATGTTTATATTAAGTTGGTAGTATTTTTACCAATTTAGTTTTTCAAGAAAAAGTAATCTCGAAAAAAGAGAAAAAATTGAAATACAACAATATTGAAAATTTGAAAATTCTGATTTTTATAGCAATTATTAGAAATTTTAAAATTTCTGATAAATTTTAACTATTCATCGAAAATTTCAAATTTTTGATACTGAAAAATTTGAAATTCAAGTAGCCCTAAGCAACGGCGGAAAAATCATGTAATTTTAATGAAATTTTTGAAGAATTTAAAAATTTATAATATACACCTGCAATTTTTAATATTTCCAATATTCTAGTAAGGGAATAAACATACAAGTTCCTCAACAAAACACGACCATAAATTAGGACAAATCATACTGTAATTTAAAAAATAATTATATGATATGATAGATTGTTATAATTCTATTGGATAACTATAAATTATAATTTCAAATAAAATAAATTTTGGAGGCAAAATCAATTCACTTTTTTTCATAAAAGAAACACCTCTAAATCAATTATAATCAATGTTATACCTTTACAATTGATTCTGGATCATCTAAAAATCAATTCAACCATGTTATAAATATAAAGATAAAAAGTACATTTAAATCTATTTATCAAACAAATATGAAAAAATATTTTTAAAATAATAAAATAGTAAATATAAAAGTTTGAGTAGTAGATTTGATTATGTATAAAGTTATTTTAAACTGTAACAAATATTTTGGATGGGTTTTGATTAGAGTAGCATATAGGTGAGATCACGCCATATGACCCGCAAGCGGGAAAATCTTAATGCTCTATAAACTCGACAAGAAGTGGCGGGAATCATCAATAACCTCTCTCACTCAAACTCTCACACACTCTCCCTTTCTCTCTCTTCTCCAATTCCATCTCTCCGATGAACAAAACCAACCCACGAAAGCGTCCGGCGCCGCCGTCGCAACAACCACCGACGAAGCAAGCACTAGCACCAGAAGATGAGTTCGTCGACGAAGACGTCTTCCTGGACGAAACCCTCATCACCGAAGACGAAGAGTCCGCAATCCTCCGTGACATGGAACAACGCCAAGCCCTAGCTGCTCGTTTATCCAAGTGGATCCGTCCTCGTCTCTCCCAGGACTATGCCTCTCAGTCGTGTAGCATTCGTGAGTAATTCTATTGCAGTGATTTCTGTTCAGTATCCCCTTTCATCGATGCTAGGGTTTTGAGTTTGTATGCTGGGATTTGATTTTTTTTTTTGCTTTTAGTTTTTCAGCAGCTAGAGATTGATTATGTGATTGGAGAGAGTCATAGAGAATTGCTACCGAACTCGTCTGGACCTGCTGCCATAATTAGAATATTCGGAGTAACGAAGGAAGGTTAGTTTGTGTTTCTGTTTTCTTACATAATTAGAATATTCGGAGTAACGAAGGAAGGTTAGATTGTCAGTAGTTAAGTATCAAGGTTGTCTTTTATTACTGTAATTCAAAATTTTTAGTGTAGTTTGGTTTGGTAGGGCTTCAGGGGTTCTATGTGATGAAAAAGGACCCCTCAACTTGAAGGAAGAATTTTAGTGGAGTGCAGTAAGACCTGCTATGTTGTACGAGACAAAATGTTGAGTGCTTATGAATTAACACGAAAATAAAGCAAGTGTAGCAAAGATGAGGATGTTGCGTTGGATGTGTGGTAAGACTGAAGAATATGATTAAAAAGGAAAATATTAGAGACAATGTTGGGGTAGCACCTATAGCAGAGAAGATGGTGGAAAATAATCTTAAGTGGTTTGAGCATGTAGAGAGAAGACTTGTAGATTTTGTGGTAATGAGAGTAGATCACATGGAGAGAAGTCAAACAACTAGAGGAAGAGGAAGACCTAGAAAGACTAAGAGAAGTTATTAAGAGAAATCTCGAGTTTAACAATCTAGATAAAAACATGGTTCTGGATATAGAACATTATGGCAATAGTTGATTCATGTAGCCGACTTCACTTAGTGGGACAAGAAGATTATTCAACAAATCAGCTTAAAGAAAACCAATGAAATTAAATGTAAATGTCATAAGTTATGGTTTCTAAGTTTTTGGAACTAAATGTAGTGTAATTTGCCAATGTCTTTTAAACTTTTGGAACTGAATGGGAAGGTTTACCATCTAGTGTTGGATTGTAGTATCCCTAAACTTTTGGAACTGAACGGTAAATTTCTTTTTGACCTATGTTTTATATATATTGAGAAGGAGAATCATTCGGTTTGGTTGTGAAGGGGTTTGATCATCCACTAGTTTCTTTAATAAATCCTGATTTGGCATCGATTTTGTACATTTCCTGAATCACCCAACAAGTTTGCCCAAACATTTTACTGAACAGATAATCAGTATATATATCAAACGGATTTTTATATGGTCTGTTCAGTTTGCATCGCTTCCGCGACCCAATTAAGATTTACCAACTTACGAGATAATTACTTTTCATGCTTAGTTTACTTTCTCTCTTGCAATTTCTTTCTATTGTAAATCACTTGGTGTGATATCAGTATAAGTGTCCAGAGATCACCTTTGTTTCAAGTGTTTATTTGAAAAGTTGGTGCGAAAGTATATACTATACAATGCATTGCAGAAATTCTATAATAAAGTTGTATTTTGTTTGTTTGTTTGTCTGTTAGGACACAGTGTTTGCTGCAAGGTTCACGGGTTTGAACCATATTTCTACATCAGCTGCCCTCCTGGAATGGGACCAGATGATATCTCCCATTTTCATCAAATTCTCGAGGTATCTCGCGTAGTACTTGATAGTAATTTGTTTTTAATCAATTAAATGAATTCTTTATTTAGCTTTTGGATTTACCTTTGTGTACTTACATTTACATCTTTTGATGCTTCAGGCTAGGATGAGAGAAGCCAATAGAAACAGCAATGTTGGAAAATTTGTTCGTCGTGTTGAAATGGTGCAGAGAAGGAGCATTATGTATTATCAGCAAATAAAATCCCATCCCTTTCTCAAAATTGTTGTTGCACTCCCAACGATGGTTGCTAGCTGCCGTGGTAAACTTATATATTATAGTAGACATTCTAAGTCCATATATTATTATTCTTATTCAAACTCATTTTGCCCGATCAATATTTAAGCTACATTGGTAGTTCTCATTTGCTGTATTTTAATACAATATTATGTCTGGGAATGACCATGACATGCACCACACCAGGTTGTGTTAAGTTTTAGATTTTTGCATCTCGTAAGTGATCCCAATATGTTAAAGTTTTGTTTTGACAATTGTATTTCTTAACTGCAATTTGTCCCCGCTTTAAGTTTTTCTTGCTAAAATTTGAAAACATGGCAGGTATTCTTGATAGAGGTATTCAGCTTGATGGTCTTGGCATGAAAAGCTTCATGACTTATGAAAGCAATGTACTTTTTGCCCTTCGTTTCATGATTGATTGCAGCATAGTTGGCGGAAATTGGATTGAAACTCCTGCTGGAAAATATAAGAAGGCAACAAAAAGCTTGTCGTACTGCCAGTTAGAGTTTGATTGCCTGTATCCTTTTTCTCAAGGCAAAATCAGAATTCTTTGTTTAAGAGAGTTATTGGAATGCCAAACTTTTAGATTTTTCTTTTATCCCCTTAACAATGTCATAGGTATTCCGACTTGATTAGTCATGCTCCAGAAGGGGAATACTCAAAGATGGCTCCGTTTCGGATTTTGAGTTTTGACATTGAATGTGCTGGTCGCAAAGGACATTTCCCCGAGCCTACCCAAGATCCCGTGATCCAGGTCCATCATGCTATCTTTTCATATCTGGCTATCCTTGATCATTGATTGGTATTATTGTTTTTGAACTGAAAAATCTCTTTTTCTTACAGATTGCGAATCTGGTAACTTTACAAGGAGAAGACCAGCCATTAATTCGTAACGTGATGACCCTTAATACATGTTCCCCTATTGTTGGTGTTGATGTGATGTCATTTGATAAAGAGGAAGAAGTCCTGCTAGCTTGGAGGGTACTTTTTTTTCTTTTTTTTCCGTGTGTAAACTATGTTACCAGTTATCTTGAATTAGAATTTTAATAACACCTGGAAATTTGACTTTAAAAACTAGTCGGTAAGATATGCTAATTACATATCTGACAACTACCTGTTTCATGATATATTATGATGGTTTGCAGTGTTTTTAACTTGATTAATGGTTATTGGTATGAAAAACATCATCATCATCTTTATCTCGAACATTAATCATGAGTTTATTTGATATCACGCAACTGTTGAATGAACCGTCTTTCTTTTATTTATTATGCTCTTATAATATGATGAAGTGTTTTTTTTATGTGCAGGATTTCATCCGTGAAGTAGACCCTGATATTATTATTGGATATAACATCTGCAAATTTGACTTGCCGTATCTTATTGAGGTTTTGATTTAACTTTTATATGAAACAGTGCTCTTAGAATTAGTATTTGACTAATTTGACTTGCCGTATCTTATTGAGGTGTTGATTTAATTTTTATATTAAACAGTACTCTTAGAATTAATTTTTGACAGGTCATATTCTTATAAAAATTAAATGAAGAAAACTCTGCATTTGTTATGATTACCTTGTTAATATGATGTAATTTTTTCCTTTCTTGATTTCAGAGAGCTGCTGCCCTAAAAATAGCTGAATTTCCAACTCTGGGCCGTATCAGGAACAGTAGAGTTCGAGTAAAAGATACAACTTTTTCATCAAGGTAAAGGAATACAATCACCTGCTACATCTCCCCATTATTTTTGCAGTAGTTGACTATATGGTATTATGGTGGGTAGGTAGGTTGCGTCATCAACCATCCAAATAGGAATTCAGTTTCTAAATTGCGTACAGCATTATACACCCTTACCAAATGAATTTTGGAATTACTCAATCTATCTTTTTGGATTTTGGTTTGTCAGTCATTTCGACTATATACCTCAGTCTTCTTGATGGTTTTGCAGGCAGTACGGGACCAGGGAAAGTAAAGAAATCTCAATAGAAGGGAGAGTTCAGTTTGATTTGTTCCAGGTTCTGTCAATATTTTGTTTTGTTTTGATTATCATGTATTTTAATGATCAAGATTTATTGCTGAATAAGTTAATTTGTTATTTTTTTATTTGCAGGTTATGCAAAGAGACTACAAATTAAGTTCTTATTCATTGAATTCTGTGTCAGCACATTTCCTTTCCGAGCAGGTAAGGCCACACTTTTGACATTATTTCAAGCAAGCATATTTTTCCTTTATTCTTTTCATTCAAATGCATATGGGAAATCATAAATATATTTGTAGATTTACAAGCATAAACTTCATGACTTGATTCAAGGGTTTGCCTCATACCGTAGTGATGACACAGATTACAAATTTACAATGGTGTTCTAACTTGGGAACATTGATTTAGATTGTTTCTGTTATGCACTGTTTGTAAATTTGTGTTTGGGGCCTGTACTTATGACCAATGTTATTCAAACATCTTTTAATGGACTCTTGTTTTTCTTCTTGAAAGAAAATGAACAACTATTAACAGTCACTGCACTCTCTTCTACTGCAGAAGGAAGATGTTCATCATTCAATTATATCTGATCTTCAGAATGGAAATGCAGAAACACGAAGGCGCCTTGCAGTTTATTGCTTGAAGGTTCATACTATGGTTCCTTTCTGTTTTCGGCTGCTTTTCATTGCTACATTGCTTTTTGTTTAAATGTAATTGTTCAGCCTTTTTTAAAAATCTTTCTTCAGCTGGTTCTCATTGATAGGTAAACTTAATGAAAATAAAATTAGAAGTTAACAGTAATTATCACAAGATTAAGATTTTAGTTGGAACTCTTGATTGGTGACGAGAGTTATCCCTATAGATAAATGGTTTACCAATTCATCTTGTGATCTGACTATGATAAAGCATAACATTTTTGGTTTGCATTGTCAATTGCATAGATAATTTTGTTACAGAAAGACTTATCATGTTGCTTGGTGGTCTTTGACTTCTATTGTTAAATGTGTAAATTAAGCTGTCCTATGCTTTTTTATTTGTATAAAATGAGAATTTTACCACGTCATTTTATTCTGCATTTCTGCTACCTTTTATTAAACCTAATTTTATTTGAGATCATCTAACTTAGTGTTAAAATCATGTTGAATGTTTTTTCTAATGGTAATAGATTCATCATTATTAGGAAGAACCCAAGCCCCCCATCTAATAGAGATAAGGTCTGAAATGAGTTATTAGAAGTGGCACTTTTCTCTCACCTTACAAGCCAGTTTTTTGATCTCGAGTTATGTCAAATATAAAAATCTAATAATCAAATCTGAAGTCCATTTTGGAACCTTTTCACTCTCTGGTAATTTTTTTAATGAAATTATTTCTAACAATACACCCTATGAATATTGAATATTAAGTATTTAGATGCATATAGTTCACACTTTCATACTATTTAATCTTAAAAATACGTGCAAAAGAGCTAAATAGAGTTTAAGGCTTTAAGGTACCTTTTGACACATGGGCAAAACAGAACAGGACGAAATGGAACCGCATGTTATCTTATGTTATTTTTGGTTCCGCCACTACTTTTAGAGAAACCCAGATGTATCACTTTTTTATCATTTGTCTTTTTCAATTATACTTTTAATATGCACCAATGGTAAAACATAATTTACATAACTCTTTGTGCTGTTCTGTTCTAACTTGTTTACGAAACACTGCCGCAGTATTTATAAAATCCTTAACAATGTCTTTAGGATATTACTCTAAAAAGTTAAAATGCATGTCCTTTTACCTATAAGTTTTTGTGAACCAAATATAGTGAATCCACTATGGGTATGTTACTCAAGAAGGAAAACCCAATGTGAATCATATTTACCAGTTAAAACTCAGCTAGCTTGGCTGTGTGCAGGATGCATATCTCCCCCAGCGACTTTTGGATAAATTGATGTTCGTTTATAATTATGTGGAAATGGCTCGAGTTACAGGAGTCCCAATTTCCTTTCTACTTTCCAGGGGTCAAAGCATAAAGGTAAGCCTTATCCTGATTGGTCAAATACAGAATATGAAGCCATGTTTAATTAGTCACAGTAACAAAAGCTTGTTATTTTTCCTTCCTTTCTAGGTTCTTTCTCAACTTCTTAGGAAGGCAAAACAAAAGAATTTGGTCATCCCTAATGCCAAACAGGCAGGGTCAGAACAAGGAACATTTGAAGGTGCCACTGTAAGTTCATTCTTTTCTTTCAGCTTCATTATTTTGGATGATCAATTGGAGTTTATTCACCGGTTTTCCTTTCGTCTATAAATGTTCCACATGCATGTTTGCATGTCTGGAGTCTTCTGAAGTGAAATGAAAATATGATGTCTGCACGGGTCTTCTAGGAGTTTTACTTATATTTTCCGTCTCCATAAATTAGATTATACACTGTATTGATGCATGGATGTAGAGATCTAGAAATTATCACGCTTAAAGCATCTTGACTCCAAAATTGGTTAACATGAATTCTTATGTCTCAATGTACAATTTTTTGGCGGGGTTAGATATGAATGCAATATTATATTTCCACATTACAATTGGAGCACAGTTTGCTGATGGTGCTGCAGACTATTACAAAACTGTGTCACTTTTTCAGTGTGACGCAGAACTGTAGATTTGTTATAAAATTTGATTTAGTGAATTTTGACTTCGATTTCAGCTAGACCTTGTACTTTAGCCAGAAAAGCCATTGTTTGTGCAGAGTATAAATTGTTTTAGCTACTGAAAGTGATTAATGCTGTTGTTAAAGACGGTTCATATATAATGTTCTGTTCTTGAAAGCCCTGCAATAAAGCATTTCACTCATTTGCCCTTTGATATTCTTAAAAATATTGGTTATCCTTTATTGTTCTTTTTCTTTTAATACAAATTTTTTTTGAAGCATGTTCAAATTGAAGTATCTTTATGCATGGTGATGTACATATGTTTTGGAGAAATTTATGATGCTACACCTTTTCCCTTATTTCCCATTTGAATGTTTTAGATGTCCAACTGTTTCCTTTCAATGTGTGACCGGTGGATTTTAAAACTTGCAGGTTTTAGAGGCAAGGGCTGGATTTTATGAAAAGCCAATTGCTACTTTAGATTTTGCTTCCTTGTATCCGTCTATTATGATGGCTTATAATTTATGTTACTGCACACTGGTAATTCTTCCTCTGCTAGTAGTTTCAACCTCAAGCTTGAATGCTTATATCAATACAATTACATACATATAGCTTAATCCAACTGTTCTTAGACAACAGCTGATAAACAATTTCATGTCTTTTGTTTTTTAAGGTGACCCCTGAAAATGCTCGCAACCTCAACATCCCTCCGGAGTCAGTGTACAAAACGCCATCTGGTGAAACATTTGTTAAATCTAATTTACAGAAGGTATGTTGCTGGTTAAACTAACTACTTCTCTCTCTACTATTATGCCTAATGCCATTTTCATTAAGATATTAATGCTTATATGAAGTTGAGCACTGATTTAATGAAAATAAATTTAGGGCATACTTCCTGAAATTCTTGAAGAGCTATTAGCAGCCCGTAAAAGGGCAAAAGCAGACTTAAAGGTATCCTTTCAGTTGGTATTGATAATATTACATAATATGGTTATATTGTTTTATTGTCGGATGCAGATTTTGATTAATTCAAAGTTTTTGAGTTCTATATCTTATATCGGCCTCTAACTATTTATTCTCTAATATTCTTGCACTACAGGAGGCAAAGGATCCCCTTGAGAAGGCTGTTCTAGATGGCAGACAGTTGGCCCTGAAGGTAAGATGTCACTGGTGTGCATGTTAATTTATGTCTAAGTCTTGCTCTCCTTGCGGCTTTCTCTCTTGAAAGTTATTTAGTTCCTTCTACTGTTTAGTTTATACTAATTTAACAGTACTGGTTGACAATTAAAATCCATTTCTAATTTTTCTTCTTTCAGATTAGTGCAAATTCTGTATATGGGTTTACAGGGGCTACTATTGGTCAGTTACCTTGCTTAGAGATATCGTCAAGTGTAACAAGCTATGGTATTTCTCCCATCTAATAATTTGAGATACTTCATTTTTTAAAAAAAATTATCCTTGTGTTGGATTACATCTCCATTGAGTTCTTATTAATTCTCGGGTTGGATGCATTGTAAAGGTCGACAAATGATCGAGCACACTAAAAAGCTCGTGGAAGATAAATTTACAACAACTAATGGCTACGAACACAATGCTGAGGTACAAATCTGTAGATTTTTTTTCTTGTTTTGATGCCATCCATTTTGATTCTCTAGTTCTACAATGCTGTAATTTAGCACGGGAAATTTAGAATTGAACAAACAGTCTTGTCCATCCTTCCCTGTATATTAAGAATTGAACAAATAGTTAGGTGTAGTTCTATGCATCGCTAACACAATCAATTGGTCATTCATTACTGTCAGATTCTCATATGCCTTTCAATGTAATTTTATTCTTCCTGCTAGGTAATATACGGAGACACGGATTCAGTCATGGTACAATTTGGTGTTTCTGCTGTAGAAGAGGCTATGAACCTGGGGAGAGAAGCTGCTGAATATATTAGCGGAACTTTCATAAAAGTAACAGTTCAAATTACAATTTCTTTAGGCATTGTTCTTATTTTGAATGTGTTACAAATTACTTGATTCATTTATTTGGTATGTTGATTTTCCTTATGTTCTTGTGTCACTTTAATTGTGAAGCCTATCAAGCTAGAATTTGAGAAGATTTACTATCCATATCTTCTGATTAGCAAGAAGAGATATGCTGGTTTGTATTGGACAAAACCAGACACTTTTGACAAAATGGACACTAAAGGTAAACCTTAACCTTCTCTTTCTGTTGCTTTTCTGAAATACCTCATAAGCTACATTTGCATTTTACAGGTATTGAAACTGTCCGAAGAGACAATTGCTTGTTGGTCAAAAACTTGGTAACCGATTGCCTTCACAAAATACTGATTGACAGGGACATTCCTGGGGCAGTCCAGTATGTCAAGAATGCAATTTCAGATCTTCTCATGAACCGTATGGATTTATCACTTCTGGTTATTACAAAGGTGAGATGTCTATGAAGTCTGCAGAGCCTAAATTGATCTTTATATTGCTATTTGCATCTTGTGGAGCATTCTGATATTTGATTTGAATGCATTACATTACTAAAATATTTCTGCTTTAGACTTTCGATTAACATGCATGCTTGCTTTGATAGGGTTTGACAAAGACAGGAGATGATTATGAAGTAAAGACAGCTCATGTTGAACTCGCTGAAAGAATGCGCAAGGTTGGCTGTGATATTCAAATGTATTTGTTGTTGTGTTTTTCTCCTTTTTATTTGTGTAAAGATGAAACTCCATTTGACAAGAGAAAAAAAATATTATCCACCAGATGTTCATAGGCTCATATGTGCCAAAAAATATTTACGGGTTTTAATGATAAAACCATTTCTCAGACTGTAAGAGGACTTTCCTATTAGTTAAGTCAATTGGGGAGCTATGCAGTTTTATTTTGTGCTATAGGATTGCATTTATTGTTTTGGGCTTATTGAGTATTAGTCTTTTATATAGGGCCTAATTCATTTCACCTTACAAAACTAGTCTGTAAGGTGATGAGTGCCACTCTTTATAGACTAATTTCAGGCCTTCTCTTTTTTCTATGTGGGATTTAGGTTTTTCCCAATACAACTTCCTCACGCCCAACACTGTTGGGCTTGGTGCATAGATTTAAATGGCAGTTGAAACAAATATCCTTACAAAACTAGCCTGTGAGGTGACGAGGGCCACTTTTTATAAACTAATTTTGGGCCTTCTCTTTTTTCTATATGGGATTTAGGTTTTTTCCCAATACAGCCTGTCAGATCGTTAGGCTGTGATTACTATATTAGGTTTTATATTAGGCCTAACTCATCCTTACAAAACCGGCTTGTAAGGTTTGGGGCGCTACTCTTTATAAACTCATTTCAGGCCTTATCTTTATTCCGTGCAGGACTTGGGTTTTTCTCAGTATTGAGTGTCATGTTTCTCTTTATTGGCCATTAATGTATTCAATTGGATTTTGTAATGCAGCGAGATGCTGCTACTGCTCCAAATGTTGGTGACAGAGTACCTTATGTTATTATTAAAGCTGCCAAAGGTGCCAAGGTAATATTAAAATGCCCCCTCTGTCCTTTTATCTGTTGGCAAGTTTTGTAACTTGTAAGCATTGAGATTTTCCCAGGACTAACCCGTGTGAGTAAATCAGGCTTATGAGAAATCAGAGGATCCTATCTATGTGCTAGAGAACAACATACCAATAGATCCTCAGTACTATCTTGAGAATCAAATTAGCAAGGTTGGTTTTATTAATGTTTCTGATTTCTCCAAATGTCTACTTTTCTTTACTTAATTCATTTATGTTGCAGCCCATTCTAAGAATTTTTGAGCCAATTCTAAAGAATGCCAGCAAGGAACTTCTCCATGGAAGTCACACGAGATCTATTTCAATTTCTACTCCGTCAAACAGCGGTATAATGAAATTTGCCAAGAAACAGTTTACTTGCATTGGTTGCAAAGCTTTACTTAGGTATTTATTTCCCCCTCAGTCTCCATTTATTTTATGCATTCCCTTTCTATGGGTTACTTCTTTTGGTTATAATAAAGAAAGACAGAAAATAGAGAGATTTACCATTTATTCACATCATAATTATTTCATTGGTTACAATGTCTATTGAGGTGCTATTAATATGTGCTATTTTAAGATCTTGAATTCTCTTCTTGATCCCAGTTTATATGAGCATTTGTCCTGGTTGCTTCTTAAGTTTTCAAATGAAAACAAGATTCTTAGGATGATACATATTAATCAATTTTTGTCTTGTAACTGAGATGAATAACTTTGCACTTTGAACACTCAGTTATAATTTGCGCAAGTAGTACACCTGATAATACTTTGTTCTTGCTTTTTCTGATTGTTTTAGCACGTTTAAAAACCCTTTTGGATTATGCAAATAAGAGTTTGAGTCTTAGCGTTGGTTTGAAAAACTAACACAATGTTTGGTAAATCTTTTATAACTTAGATTTTCTCTTCAAATTAGAGTTTAAACAGAAGCAGGAATTTGTTTCTTTGTAGTGGATTTTCCTGGTTGCTTTTCATTCAACTTTGATACTTTACTTTTTATGCATCTTGTTAAGAAGTGGGGTTTGAGCCTAACTCAATCCTATAAAACCGGCTTGTAAGGTGAGGATTGCTCTCATTTATAAACACATGTTCAAATCATATATTATCCGATATGGGAATCTTAACAACCTCTCTCACGCCCAGGATGAACGTCTGGAGTGTGAAAATAAATGGTGGGTGACGTGATAGCAGAGTGGTCCAACGGATCTTAAATTGAGCTCTAATATCATGTTAAGTGTGGTTTGAGCCTAACTCAATCCTACAAAACTGACTTGTAAGATGAGGATTGCTCCCACTTATAATCACATGTTCAAGCATATACTGTCCGATGTGGGACTCTTAACACATCTAATAATTCTTTTACAAAATAATTTAAAATTTATACCTTTTATGTACTTACTCATCAAAATCATAACTACCAAAACAACTTTACTCTTTTAAAATTAATTCATTTAAAACTTCTAATAAAATTAAGTTTACATCTCAGTTTGTAAGTCTAACTCAACCTATCAAAATTGATTTGTAAGGTGAATATTTCTTAGGTTTTATATGATCTATTTAAGCCTAGCTGATGTGGGATTTAGATATTTCCTAATAACCCTCATGTCCCCAAGAATATTGGGCCTATTGCATGGATGATACAAGTGGCCGACAAACAGATTCAGGATAGGGTTTTGTTTAAACTTAGATTTTGGGCCTAACTCTATTCCACAAAATTGAGTTGTTAGGTAAGGACTGCATAGGTTTGTAAGCTCTATTTATGCCTTATTATCTATAGTCAACGACGGGCTTCGGTGTTTCACAATATTAAAAAATAAAGTTTGCAAGGGCTCACCCAAGCATACATTTAATCTTTTGGTTCATTTTGTGTATCTTGATGCATATGCATTAATAATAATTTCCTTTTTTTCCTGTCGCATTTGAATCAGCAATGGAGACCGCACTCTCTGCTCACATTGCAAAGGAAGGGAAGCTGAACTGTACTGTAAAACTGTAGCTCAAGGTAGCTTCTACTAAGCCCCCTCTGTTTAATTTCAAAAGGTACTAGCTGTTTTTTATTGGACAAAATAAGTGATGGTGTGTGTGTGTGTGGCTGCAGTGTCGGATCTTGAGATACTTTTTGGGAGGTTGTGGACACAGTGTCAGGAGTGCCAAGGTTCACTTCATCAGGATGTTCTCTGCACAAGGTATTTTCATTTGGTTTGTATTTCTGTGGAAACTTATGTTAAGGGATATACTTAGGTGGCTTGAGGTTATCAATTATTTTTTAAAGAGCTGCCATTTCTTAATATCAATTAATCTTGTGTCCTTGAGTAAAGGCAGCTTTGTTTTTCTCCTTCTCCCTTGAGTTATTTGCTATTCATGTAATATTTGTCAAGTAGTTGTAGTACCATTATTTCTTTTTACCCACTATGAATTTTGCAGAAGAGCTTTAAATTTTTTTATAGTTCCTCATTGTCCCCACTGATTTATGCTTCATGACTGTGTTGTAGTCGAGATTGTCCAATTTTTTATCGACGCAAGAAGGCACAGAAAGATATGGCTGAAGCAAGGGTGCAATTGGACAGATGGAACTTCTAACTTCTAAGGCTTTTCTAGGTCGGTTATTTGGCTCTCAATTCTTCTCTCTTTATCTTCACAACAAGCTAGTCAATACACTAATAAAGTCTTTATCTTTCTCTAATCTCAGAAGAAAAGGGGTTAAATTTTGCTCTATTTTAGATCCCGTACCTTCAGATCAGCATGTAAGCTCATGGGCATAGGGCTAACCAATCCGGGAGTTAGGTTTTTTTCTCCTGTAGAGTAAATAACACTATTCTTGCATATTCTATGGTGACCGATTTAGAAAGACAAAAATTGACGTGAAAACATTGGCCTGAATTATTATATCAGTAGGTTACTAACTACATATTTTAAATTACAACTCTTTTTTAAAAGAATGAAGGGTCCCCATGTTTACCCTCTAAGTTTGTATCCAGCATGTGTATTTGTCATTTTGTGACAATTTTTTAGCAATGATTTTCTTTAATAGGCATTCAGTAGATATTATATTTTTAAAATATTTGAATTTGAATAGTGTATTCAAATTTCTTTTCTAAAGTATAGTAGGATTGAAGGTTTCAAATGCATGCATTTTATTATCTTTTATTGCTGTACCATTAGGTAGATGTTATTTAATAACTGAACCAATATTTCTTAAATATTTTTTGGTTGTATATGTTGAGAGGACTTGAATAGAAACTATCCAACATCGATGGAACCACATAAGACCCGTGCATCTTTTTGACTCTAATTCTACAAAACAGTTAATTTGCTATACTGTCTTAACCATTGTATCAACAATACTTGTACATTGTATCCATAATAGGCAGTATATGGAAATATGTGCCAAGTCTGGTTATTTGGGGTTGAAACCAGTGTTATAATTGTAGGCTTATTTATTTTGCTGAGTTATGGGAACTGCCAGAATATTTGGAGGTGGAATCCTGTGACCTGGTGTGACTAATTTCGTATTCCCTTCATGTTGCAGATGGCTGAAGTTCTCGCATGGTAGATATTAAGAGAAACCATTGAAGAAGAGGAGTGGTATTGTAGATTTAGGATTTTCGAACTTAGGACACTAGTAAAGATTGCTCCATAGTTGAGAATTTTGTTTGCAATCTTTAAAAAATTGTAATTTGTAATCTTAATCTGTTGAATATAGTAACTATATATTTAAATATATTTAATGAGAAATGCTTCTTTGTACGATTTGTCATGAAACAAAACCAAGTAATGTATTATATCTACTGATTTAATAGCCAACTGCCCCATGTATTCTTCACAAAGACCGACTGTGTCATTATTTATTTGTTCAAGATATTCCGCAACATGTCAATTCTTGTCATTCTTGCACAAATCTCTTCGTAATATGTAGCAAATCTCATACTTAAGGTGAAAAGCAATAGTCAACGTTAACAGCTTTTGTAGGTAGGTGCACTTAAGAAGCCACGCCTCCTATGAGGTCAATATATTAATGTGTAAGCATATAGTCAGCTATCTCACCTACAATATAGCGCAAGGTTAACATGTTGCAAAGAAAAATTGGTTGGCGAAGCACATGTAAACGGGTTCTTCCTAAGCACCTTCCTAAACCTCTTCCTAATTCCAAAATTTCAACATGTTTCAATATTTGTACGAGACATATTCACATGTTTGTTTTATATTGTAAAAATAATTTATAATAAGTCAGGTGTGTCGTTAGTATTTGTTAATAGGGTAGCAAGTTTTGAACATTGCTACTGCTGCGATATTCTATCTAAAGTACACAATGTTGTCAAATAGTGTTATCTTTAGCACCTTGCATGCCAAACTTTGAGTAAATTACTATTTACTAACCGCAAATGATAACAAATGTAAGGGTAAGTTAATTAATAAGTGAAATGTATCATAGATATTAATAAGTACATGGCTGATGGCTCTCAAATTTAAAGTAAATTTCAGAATGTCAAAATGTATAGCAACTTTAGAGAAATTTTTTGGGTTGGATTTATTCTATTCACTAAAAATAATGAACATATTTTTTGGGTACAAAAATAATATATACATCAAGCATTACATTTAACTCAACATTTCTATACATTCCATTGTTAGGCTGAATTGTAAAGAAATAATGGTACTATTTACTACTATTTATCCATCAATAGCGGTAATATAATGTTAGAGTAAATTAGCAAGAAATTTGAATCAAGTGTATAATCTCAAACGAGTTGTAATTTGTTGCCTGCACATAGGGCATAAAGATAATGTTGCTCCACACTCCTTGCAAGTCTACACAAAATATAAGAGCAAATAAGCACTATATATACTTTTAGATTGATATGCAATTGTTTCTTTTTCCATAAAAATTCCACTAGGTGGATAGACGCTGTTTTCCACACATACCACAAGGTGTACTATTTAGACTAGCATATAAATAGACTTACAGTATGACCGCATCCAAAAGCCATGTCCTTCGGATTGGTTAGGCAAATGGGGCATACCTTCAATAAGAAAAGATGTTAATCTCATAGCTTGGTTATTAAGGCAATAGAAAGATACATGGAGTGGCAAGAAAACATACTGGTTCTGCACTGGCTGGAGTTTCTGGAACAACTGAATCGAAATTTGTCACGCGTGGAGATGCTATGAATGTATTATCGTGATCTATTACTTCCTTCGGTGGAGGGAGAGGTCTTTTATGTTGATGACGAACATGTTCACTACAGCATGAAAAGGATTTGACACTAAGTTATGCTTGAATGTAGTAAAATAGAATCACTGTACTTGAAATCCAGAGCTTACTTGGAAATTTGAATATTTTGAGCTGCCCGGTACTGAAATGGAATCTCCATAAGGGCAGCAAGTGCAAATGCTGTTTCCTTCTTGGATGCTTCTGTGTTCTCAGACATGATCTTTGTGAAGTTTACAAACTAAAAGAATAAAATGGAAAACAGTTGATAAGTAATCAATTTTATCAGAAGGAAAATACAAAATGCTGAATCTGTTGCAGCATATGATTCTCCTTAATCTACCCACGAACTAGACATTGGATAAACACAATTGTAAGTCATCTCAGATTTATCAATTTTAAGGTAGAGTTTTATAGATTGTCTGTCTCAAGTCCCAACCATGCGACAGCTTAACAAAACAGTTCAAATTAGCTGATGAAATGTCGCTTTTGTCATTTATTCGAGAAGTCTCGGCCTTCTAATATCACAATATCATAAATAAAAGCTACCATAAATTCAGATAATATTGAATGTTCAAATGCTATTAAGTACCTGAAAGTTGTCAAATAAGCGTCCAGTAATGTTATCGTCAAAGTGCTTCATCTCGTCCCATGGACCATCGCCAACTCCAACCAAAATAATGGAGAGAGGATAATGACTGAAAATCAGAACAGGTCGACATAAAAGACAGATACCACAAACAGCAGCAACAAGACTACAGAAAAGTTACTTTACCTTGCCGCAATTATGGAACTAATCGTTGCTTGTTCTTGTGGGCTAAGCTTTCCATGCGGTGTACCAGGATTTCTAGAAACCTAAAGAAAAAAGAAAAATTTCAGAAAAAAGAGAAATGTAGGAAAAAGAAACAAAGAAAGCGTGTCATAGAAACAATGAAGAAAAAAAGTAATTATAACCTGCCCATCAGCAATAATAACAAGAACATGATATTGACCGTTGTTACTTTCCACAATGTCAATTGCCGCATCAATTACAGGGGCAAATGATGTTGGCCCTATAACAAAAAACAAGGGCATTATGTGACTGATATATACTTCTAGTAAATTCGATAGGGAATGTTGCAAAGCAAACCTGACAATTTCAAGACTGGAGCAATCTGTCTATAGCGCGCAAGTACTTCCTCAAAACCATGACAGACTCTACTCCCGGAATAAAAACTAAACACATTCTTATCGTGCGAAGAAGCTACAAAACCAAATGCACTAAAATCAACAAAACAGAAAAACACAACATTCTTACAAAGTCACAAACAGATACTCACCATCACCAAACCCAAAACACGGTATCAAATTATCTTCATCAAAAGTAGACAGTGTATGCCCAATTATCGAAATTGCTTGCTCATACGGATTAGGACTGCTTCCGATATGATGAAGACTCTTCCGATGAAACGCGTACTTACCTATACTCATCACAATGTGACTTTTCTACTTTCATATCCATATATCCATGTACAACAAACAATTTCATGTTTAAAAAAGGACTAACCTGTCCACTCATTGCTTTTGGTGAAATCAATACCAAGTATTAAATTCGACGATTCCAAACCAGCTTCTCTCAGAGCAGAAACAACCTGAAAATGACATAACTCTTCTATAATAAGCATAAAATTTTCTATGATTCATAAAGTCTAACTTCCTTCAAATTTTCATCTGTTCCAAAAAAAA
The DNA here is from genome assembly GCA_021764765.1 of Vicia sativa. NCBI lineage: Eukaryota > Viridiplantae > Streptophyta > Magnoliopsida > Fabales > Fabaceae > Vicia > Vicia sativa. Next base: position 206,299,660 of record CM038794.1, read on the forward strand.
GACCTGTTCCAATGAGCTGAAGTTGTCAGCTATATACGTCGGTTGTTTGTTCCGACGATTGTAAATATTCGCCAAACTCGTAGCAGCAGCATATGAAGACTGTTGATGATGGTTAGTATTCCCAAAACTTCCAGTATAAGAAGAGGGTTGCTCATTATCCAAACTTCCAGCATAAGAATTACTCACAGAACTGCCATCATAATTAGCAGGAGGGTGTTGATAGTAAAATTCATGTTGAGGTTCAGACATTGATTCTGTATTTCCCATGTTACAAACCTGCTTTCAGAAACATCAAACTCAAAACAAATTAAACCAAAAACTATAACACCAGTTTTAATTAAAAACCAAAGCCAATACAATTGAAGATAAACAAAATTCACCTTGTTGATTGTGTTTCCTTTGCTTGACTTTGAGATTGGTTCTTTGAAACTGAATACTATATTGTAATGTTTTTTTTTGTATTTATTTGTGTATGCTTTGTTGTTAAACGTGGTGGCTTTTTTATTTTGATGCGTGCACTCCACTCGTTGAAAACTCGTCGGTTCTATTTTTCAAAGTGAAAGAGTAATTTTTTCCATAGCATTCTTACCTTCTAAGATGTTTCAATTTTATTTTATTATTGTTACTTGCTCCTCACTTTTTCTAACTGGATTGAGAATGTATTATTAACTAATCATTGTTTATGAGTGCAAGAAATCTTTCTTTCTATTTTGCCACATCATGCATTATTTGATTGTTAGGAATCAGGATATTATATTATATTTAAATCTTCATGTTTTAGTTTTTGCTTTAATATAAATAGAGACTGTGGTAATGGTATCATCGTGCTTCCTTTTTAATGTTTGTTATTGTAACAACTATAATAAATCCTCTTATCCTCGTGAGGCAAGGAATTAACATCCATCCCCTTAAATTATACATGTGCCACTCCCCCAATTCTTTTTATTTCAAAATTATTCTGGTTACAAATAAATTTTCGGGCAAAATTTTCAATAGAGTTATTAAAACTTTTAATACATGAAATTTTCGGTACACCATTATAAAATTTTATGTGCATGTTAATTTCTGGTAGTATATTTGAAATTTCCGTATTCTAGAAATTTCAAATTTATCATGTAGTACCAAATTTTTTAATTATACTGAAATTTTCGATAAATCATGTATTCAAGTTTTTTCATTGATTGAGATTTTGCCGACATCTTTGGTGGGTTCAGATTGCGCAGATAAATTTGCGTGGTCTAGAATGCATCGCCATTTATATAAATAGGGACATATGCTAAAAAGAAAAACATCTCAAACAATGCCTCTTCCTCAATTTGTGATTAAGGCAAACATATATTTCAACGGAAACAACCCTGCTGTTGAATTCAAGCTTCTAGATGACACCACATCCTTCAACAACTTAAAAGACAAGTTGAATGAACTGCTGTCCGATTTTGATAACAGAAGGGTAACAAAGATTGAGTTTCAGGAGAATTGGATTAATACAAATGGAAGAGTGAAGTACAACCTGATCGAGTTGAAGAATGATGAAGATGTGACAGTCATGTGGAAATCATTTCGTTGTAGGAAGGTCCGATCGAGTTGGATGCGAAGATCCGAAGATCTGTCGAAGACATAATCAAGATGCTGAAACGTTCATAAACATCCAGTAGTGCTTACGTTTTCATGTTTAGTTGTTTTTGGTATGTGTTTGTTGTATTGTTTTATTTTATGTTCATCATTGATTTGAAACATGTAATCACCAAAATATTATGAAATAAATAAAAAATCCGTGTGTCACAAAATATACATATAATCACCCATGTTTGGTTATTCAACTGGTTCGAAAGAAATATAAGATTGAGGAGGGAATTGATTGGTACGAGGTACTCGTACGTGGCGTCTTCTAATAATAGAGCGCTCAGGTTCGGGAATTGGTAGCACTAAGTCTTCGCCTCGAGAGCGAGTACTTGACATACAAATGGGAATGATGCCTTAGTCTATACAGTGTAACTAAAGGAGTTAGGATATCGGCTTGTTAGTCCCCGACAACAACGCTAAAAACTTGATCGCGACTTTGTGTGTCTTAGAGAATCTAAACCACAAGTATATAGTCCTATCGCGTGTAGCTTTTAAGATTATCGAATTCCAAGAGACTAAATATCGAACTATCGCTATCTTAGGTTACTACGTAAATCTAAGGCTAATAATGTAATTGATTTGGGGTTTTAGGGAACCTAATTGAATAAAATCTAGTTTAAATTCAAGGGAAAATATCGATATGTAATGGTCGGACTTCAGGGATTTAGCAACTCATTGGCTCACTTAGATTATTAAAACAGTCTTCAGTAGAAAATATTTGTTTGAAAACCCTCTTCTTACACTCTCGTATTTATTGATTCGGATCATACAATTGAACCTAAGTGAGCTCTCTTGCTGTATAATTTAAAGTTTAATAATAGTTTTTGAAAACAAATAAGATCTAATTAACTTAAAAGCGCTCTCGCTATCTTTTAAGTTAATGCACGATTACCACTGTCTAGTTATTATCTCAAACTCTCATTTTATTGATCCTAACTTCTATCTGTATTTTACTCTCGTAATAAAATAGTTGATTATTAAAATTGGTAATCGAAACCAGAAGATCGTTCTTTTAAAAAGAATAGTTCAAACGTTGTTGCTAAACCCCGTCGGCTACATGACCTTACATACCGACAAACTAATTTAGCCTAGCATGTTACAAAATTCAATAATAATACAACGATAGTTAATAATATCAGACAAAATAAATCCAAGCATTTCAGACTATTTTTGACAACAATAAATTAAAGCTTTTAAAATTAAACTTGAAAAACAAAAGTGCGGAATAATTCTTTGAAATATCAGGTGCCTCTCACAGGTCGGTGAGATCTGCCTTTTAGTGCTCCGAAAATTAAATTCAAGAAGGAAAATAAAAGCTCGGTTCTAACGTAAGGTTAAAATCAGCAAAAGTTCGCAGCAATTTCCGATGTGGAAACTGCTACGAGAAAATAGAAGCTGAAACGAAGGGAATAGATAAAACTGGAAATCGGTAAAATAAAACTGAAGCAATAAGTCACTGGAGTTTTCAATAGAGTAACAACAATGTAAGCGGAAAAAGAAAAGCGTGCAAAAAGAGGATTCTCGCTGCCTATTTATAGAGTTGAGCCTGTCTTGAAAGTAAGAGGGGAGCGATATTTTCTCCTCACAAATTTCTCTTCGTGGCGGTCGCTACGCCTTGTAACGGTCGTTACAGGGCTTGCGTGTGAGGGTCCTTTCCTTAGTTCTCGTGGCAACCGTTAGGGTTTGAGGAGGCGGATTGTCGCACGCGAATCGGCAGTGGGAAGCGTGGTGTAACACCCCTTCTAATTTCCCCGCGAATTATATATTTAATCAGAGTTTAACATAACGAAAGGGCATCACAATTTAAAAATTATTATATAATAAAACAATCATAACAGTAATCATGCCTTTACTGAAGAACTTCATTAAATAATTCAAAACCAACGATTATGTTTTACACAGCGGAAATAACATAAGAATCCGGAATTAATTCAATTCATAATTATCCCAACCATAAACCAAAGAAACAAGTTTAATTTTTAAAATTCCAAAACGATCGTTCCCCAGTGTTACAACTACCAGAGCATGACACTGACACGCGAGCAATCTAAATAGCACAACTCTATAAGCCATCCTCACCAATTCCTGAGCAGCTAGTCACTTCAATCTGAAATCATCCAAGTAAGAGTGAGATTTCATCAAAATTAAGATGCATTATACGTTTCTTTAAAACAATAAAACAATCAATACACTATTTCACCCTCATTAGCATTATCAGATTACAATCCACAATTACATTCCATACGATTCATTATGCACATAATAGCAATCAATGCAATTACAACACTGGAAATCATCCTAACATGTTATAATTACATATGCAATGCAGACTCAATGCATGTGGTACCAAACGTGAACTAAATTCATACCCTGTTCCGCTTACACCATAGAAACAGAGCTAAACAACGATTCACCCATACACCACTGGGTCAAGAATCCAGCCTCACACAACATTATTCCACACATAGCCAACACCAACAACAACACATGATAACAGCAAGTCATGAACATATAACATTAATTACCACACATGGAATTAACATACAGCAAGTATACACAACGAATAATTCACGAATTACAACGAATTCTTGCCACGGAAGCCAAATCAATCCCTCAAGCTTCAGTTAATGGGTTTTGAAAATGTTTTTAATAGATAGTACTCGTTCTAAGCTTTCCAACGATACCAACTATGCCTAAATCGGAGTTACGGTCGCAAAGATATGACCAAAACAATTTTCAGAAAGTTCCATTCTGTTTCAGCACAGTATGCACGATGCATAAGCCCATGCATCAATACATAAACAGCATGTGTCGACACATGCATCGTATGCATCGATGCATACAATTAAAATTTTGGCATTTTTCAGTTTTTGTTCAGTATGCATCGATGCATAACACGTATGTGTCGATGCATAGCTTCAAATTTTGCCCTATGAGTCGATGCATGACTCTATGTATCGATTCAAGCTTTTCCCACGCCTCTGGTTTTCTAAATTTTTACCACTTGCATCGACATATAGCCTCTTGTGTCGACCCATACTGCTATTTTCACCAAAAACCAATTTATTCTTCACTGTTTTCCAATTCCTATAGATTCCATTCATTACCAAACTTTATATTATAACAGAACAGAATTAGATCATGTATTTTCACATCCAATTGACCACCAATTATACTTTCTACTTAGCCTAGATCATCCTACACAATTAACCGTTCATAACAATTCCAATTGAAGTTTTTATGTCGGATTATATCGTTAGGGCACAACCTAGAATTCCTAATTCGAGATTCCTAACGGATCAATCATTCTATTGATTATGAAAACCTATAAGGCATAATAATCAGACCAAATCACCCCTTACCTCGCGATGATTCTTCAAACTTTGACGATTGACTTTTCTCCTCTTTCCTCTTCTCTTCTCCAAAGCACGTAGAATGAAATTTCCAATTCTCTTCTCACTTTTTCCCTTTATTTATTCCTTTTTATTATTCCCAATAATAAAATAATATAATTAGGATAATTAGGGCCTTTTACTCTACACACTTCCCAATTCAACTTCACACCCCCAACACTCCCATTATTTATTTAATTAATTAAATCCATTAATTCAAAAATACCAATAATTAAACCTTTAATTAAATTAATAATTAAAATTCCAATTATTTAATAGTTGAATTAATTTGGGGTGTCACACGTGGCAACGAGATGAGCCTTGATTCTCATTTCTTTTTTTACAGTCTTACTTCTTATACACCTCCATTTTGCTATACACCACATATTGCATACTTTGCTCTTTTTTTTTTGTGGATTTTAAGCTCGATTCGCTCAATGTTTTACAACTTTCTTCGTGCATGCCTTGTGAATATTAAATTCTCGAAAACATAGAAAATACCGGCATAATACGAATAAAGAGTAATTTAATTAAATAAAATGCGGATAAAATTCATGTGAATTTATTCAAATATACGATACATTTTCGGGTTATCAAACACCCCCATACTTGAAGCTTTGCTTGTCCTCAAGCAAATAATAAAAATCGTTTAAGCAAGGTCTCTAATACAATCGCACGACACGACTTACATCATACGTGGTTTAGGGGCATTACATTATAATGATGAAACTAGTCTCCAACACTAACGATATTGAAATGACACGAAACCATAAAATATGATCAAAATCCTCCACCCTATACAAATCATTCTGAATCATGTTATCATAGCTCAACCTAATTCTTTTTGTTCGAAATCAACCGCTTTCATTCTAGTGCAATCACATTAAGCCCTTTATCTTCCGCACAAACATAATAGGGTAGCCGGGTAGTGATTTTGGTCATTTATGCACGGGGTTCTGGTACACAGGTTGGTATCCCTATTGCTTTCCCCATATTGTAAGTCGCGGGGGATCGAACCGTAGTCCACCCTACCAAGTTCAACACCAGATACCACTGAATTGGCTTACAACTGGTTGTTACATTAATTTTTTGTAGGTTCCACAACTGTTGAACCTGTTAAGGGTCACCTAACTTAATTAGTGCATTCCCTGTTATAACACAATGCTTAAAAATTTAATTAGGACCAGTCACTTATATTCATCGGTTCTGCACATAGTTTGTGAATTAGATGGTGCCGACTTCTAGTATAACTACTCGAGGTTGATCCAAAACTAAAACTTAAGGTTTCGGTATCATAAGTACTCAAACTGATCTCGCATAATTTGGAACATTTAGGCGCCAAGGCGGTATTATTTTTGTCGAACCTTTTTCAAAATGCTAACGTAGCCTAATTGTGAGCAACCTATATAATTTTCGAATGTACCGAGCTAATACGTCGAATAATTTTTTTTTAGTTATGGTTCAAGGAAAGTATGGAAGTGCGAATAACTATGGAAATGATTTGCTTAATTGAAATCAATCTGACCATAATTTTTTTTATTAAAATGGAAAGGGAAATAATACAAACTCAAAGTTGACTTACTAGGAAATTAAAACAAAGGTTTCTTCCCCTAAACTTAAACTGAACATTGTCCCCAATGCGACAATAAAAAGTTAGAAAAGAAAACAAACGGGAAACAAAAACAAGAAAAACAAGAATACAAGAATCACTCCTCATTGTTTCTGATTCTGCTGTTGGATGCTTCACCTCATGCCCTTCCCCCACCACATGTCCTTACTCCACCTCCTCTAGGTCTAGGAGGTTTCTCACCAGTGTTGTAAACATAAGCATGCAAGCCTTCAACACAGAATGACAAGTGATGTGTTGTTTCGCAAGTGTACGAATCATGTCAAAGTAATATAAAGAGTTGTCGAATCCATAAAGATCAAGTGTCAATCTATCGTGATTTATTGTCATAGTGTTTATCTAAGGAAGATCAATATTTAGATTTGTTTGTGATTGTGCTGAGAAAATAAATGATTATGAATAAATAAGGATAAAAGACAAGCTCGAATGTAATTTCTAATGATAAGACCATTCCTATCTGCTTCTGGATAAAATACTTACAGGGCAATATTTTCTACTTTGAAAATAGTCAATTTAACGGAACTGCCACTTTCGCGTGATCAGAACCGAGTTTAATCTTTAATCAATCCCTTTTATTGTCACTTATAAAAAGGCGCGTATTGCGTTAAAGTAGAAAACCTATTTTTAAGAAATGTGACTTGTTGACTTTGTTGAAAAATGCTTTTAACTCAGAAAATTTAACTAAAGAGGTTCGTGGCTTTCGCTTAAGAACCAAATTTTAAACCCATAAGCGCGTCCGAAAATAATTTTAAAATCAATTTTCTAAGGAATTAAAATCCTCAATCATCCGAGCAAAGCGCTTTCGCTCTTCTTTTATCGGTTGAAATTAACCAAGTTTATCTTCAGGGTTGGACAACTTTTGATCTTACCCAACCAAAATTTAATTTCGGAAAACTTGTATTAAAGTTAAAACAACCCTTAAAGTGTTTATACAGATACAATGTGGAATGTTATCTTAACATCGGTCCTTACATTCTTGCCTTTAGAAATTTAGCCAGACATGGAAAATAAATTAAACATGATAAATTTAGACATGTTAAAAACTTTTAAAAGAAGTAAATCGTTGCAAAATTAAACAAGCGGGTAAAAAGTGCATGAAAATAAATAAGGTAGTGCAACTGTGAGAAAATAAATAAAGTAAAACAAGTGCGATGAAAATAAATAAAGTAGTGCGAGTGCGAGAAAATAAAGTAAAATAAAGGCGAATGCGATAAAGTAAATAAAGTAAATGCGGAATTGTATAAATATAAACCTGCTCCAAATAGTCTTTAGTTCTGAAAACAACTGGAAATAAAGTGCGGAAATGTAAACGTCGGCAAGTTTAACTTCTACCAAAGTGCTCCAAACTTCATTACAGACTCGACTATTGGTGCAATAATCCTCTGATGTGAGGAGTTTATCGCTTTACAAGACTGAAAGTATATGGGTTAAGTTTGTAACTAAGCTTGGATGAAGAAAAACGAAATTGAAAACTTCTATTTATAGAAAAAAAGAAACCGAACAAATTACAGATTTGCCCTCCAACTCCTTTTTGGGCGAGAAAACTTGACCAAGCATGACGCCCGCCATGAGGCCATGGCGCCTGCCACAAGTGCTAATGTAGGAAGGACGTGGCTAAGTGGGAGTTGAGGGAGGTTCAGTCCTTGACACATCACGACGTCCTTTATGGCGGCCGCCATGCTGACCGCCATATGTACAAATGGCTTGAAAACTTGATTTGTTGGCCGATTTGCTCGGTTTTTCCCAAGAAAGCTTCGAAATAGTTGGGTATCTGAAAAGGGAAGAAAAAGCAAACATAAAGCAGGAAAAGATAATAAAAACTACAGTTAATCATGTGAAATTTGAGTAAAAAACACAATGTGTTTCGGTGTTATCAAATCCTCCTACACTTGAACTTTTGCTTGTCCTCAAGCAAAAACTTAAAGCACATTCAACGAATAATAATATGAAGAGAGATTCGGGCAAAAAGGGCTTCTAAGTTTGACCTATGATGTATTGGTGGGAACTCGCTTTCTGAACTAAGGGTATCGTGATGACATTTTCCGCATGTATGCGGGCGAAAACTCCATTTCTATACAAACCAACCCATGACACGTTACCAAATTCTCAACCTACCTCTTCATCTTTGTATGGTTCTTTTTCGTTCGGGTGCAATCACATTAAGCCTGTTATCTGTACATTTCTCGTAGTAGAGTGACCGGTTAGTGATTCTGATCTCAAGCAAGTGGGGTTCTGGTACATAAGTCGGTGTACCCCCTTTTCGAGCCGTTTGAAGTTGTGGGGGATTAGATCGTAATCCGCCCTTCCGAGTTCAACACCAGATACCACTGAACCAACTAGCAGCGAACTTTTTATTTTTATATTTTTTTGCAAATTTTTCACGACATTTTTGGGTTAAATGAATTGGTGAGAGTCACCTATCCACGAGTCGCATTTTATCTTTTTCACACATTATCATTCACTTATTTTCATCGGTCCTCTACGTGGAGTATGCTTAGGCCAGAGCCGACTGCTAGTATAAACTACTAAAGAAATTAATTTTCAAGATGATGATTAAGGCCATAAATTTAGGGGTATAATGGTTGGGTTCTTATAAATGATGGAGCTTAAGGTGTCAGGACGATATCAATTTTACAAAAAGATTTTTCCTCATTCTGCAACATCCTATCTTAAACCTGTCTTATAGCCCAAATCTTTCTAAACAATGTGTTATCTTTGATTAATTTTTTTTTGGTAGGGCTCAAGAAATGGGAAAAAGGGACACTTACACAAATGATTCGTCAGACACATGATAGCTAGCTAACAAACTGGAAAATAAACTAAGCTAGAAAGAGAAAAGGCATAAAAAGAGAAAAAGCATAAAAACAAGTAAAGCTCCTCCCACACTTAAACCGAACATTGTCCTCAATGTTTCGATAGAAGTATAGGAAATGAGGAACCTGGAATCACTACTACTGTCCACTGGAACCTTCGCCGTCATGGCCTGGCGAGGATGACGACTCTAGCTATGACGATGGCAGTCTATGGAGAGCTCAAGCTGATATACTTAGAAGATAGACGACGTTATCCTGCTGCAGCTGTCGCATGTTACCTAATATGGAGCCTTGTGTGGATTCCACTAGGTTGAAATGCCTCTGAAAATCTGCTTGCTGACGATGACTTGTTAGTCCCCGACAACGACGCCAAAAACTTGATCGCGACTTTGTGTGTCTTAAGGAATCTAGACCGCAAGTATACAATCCTATTGCGTGTAGCTTTTAAGATTATCGAATCCCAAGAGACTAAATGTCAAACTATCACTATCTTAGGTTACTACGTAAATCTAAGACTAATAATGTAATTGATTTGGGGTTTTAGGGAACCTAATTGTATAAAATCTAGTTTAAATTCAAGAAAAAATATCGGTATGTAATGGTCGGACTTCGGGGATTTAGCAACTCATTGTCTCACTCGAATTATTAAAACAGTCTTCAGTAAAAAATATTTGTTTGAAAACCCTCTTCTCACACTCCCGTGTTTATTGATTCGGATCCTACAATTGAACCTAAGTGAGCACTCTCGCTGTATCATTTAAAGTTTAAAAATAGTTTTTGAAAACAAATAAGATCTAATTAACTTAAAAGCGCTCTCGCTGTATTTTAAGTTAATGCACGATTACCACTGTCTAGTTATTATATCTCAAACTCTCGTTTTATTGATCCTAACTTCTATCAGTATTCTACTCTCGTAATAAAACAATTGATTATTAAAATTGGTAATCGAAACCAGCAAATCGTTCTTTTAAAAAGAACAGTTCAAATGTTGTTGCTAAATCCCGTCGGCTATATTACCTTACACACCGACAAACTAATTTACCCTAGCATGTTACAAAATTCAATAATAGCACAACGATAATTAATAACATCAGACAAAATAAACCCAAGTATTTCAAACAATTTTTTACCGTAATAAATTAAAGCTTTTAAAATTAAACATGAAAAACAAAAGTGCATAATTCTTTGAACGTCAGGTGTCTCCCACAGGTCGGTGAGATCTTCCTTTTAGTGCTCTGAAAATTAAATTCAAGAAGGAAAAATAAAAGCTCGGTTCTAACGTAAGGTTAAAACCAACACAAGTTCGCAGCAATTTCCGATGTGGAAACTACTATGAGAAAATAGAAGCTGAAACGAAGGGAATAGATAAAACTGGAAATCAGTAAAATAAAACTGAAGTAATAAGTCACTGGAATTTTCAACAGAGTAACGACAAGGTAACCGGAAAAAGAAAAGCGTGCAAAATGAGGATTCTCGTTGTCTATTTATAGAGTTGAGGTTGGCTTGAAAGTAAGAGAGGAGCAAGATTTTCTCCTGACGAATTTCTCTCTGTGGCGGTCGCTATTCCGTGTAACGGTCGTTACAGGGCTTGCGTGTGAGGGTCCTTTCCTTAGTTCTCGTGGCGACCGTTAGGGTTTGTTGGAGGGTGTAACACCCCAAATCTACCCATCGAATATTATTTAAATCAGAGTGCGGAAAATATAATCATACAAGAGATGTCACAATTTCTCCGCAAAACAACATGCATTTATTCACAAATATACAAATACATAACACTTAGATCAAGGATGAACTTATAACAATACTTTTCAATTAAATCAACTAATCAACTAACCACATAATCATAATTCTTCATTAGAAACAACAATACATCTTTTATTCAACCTCAAAATATTTCACAATATTATTAGTATTATTTAACTTCACTTAGCGTAATTATTCAACTAAACCAACTTCAATAATCAACATGATCAAGTATTCACATTATTCATAAACTTCAACAATTTAAGCAACTACAACAAATTAAGCAACGTCCACCCCCCGAGTGTTACGTATCAGAGCAATGACACCAATTCGAACTAACAACAACTAACGACTTCATAATGCTACTTCGAACTTCCACGGCTATCCTTGAGTACCTTCCCATTTCCCATGGTAGGGGAAATACCAGCAGAAGGGGTGAGATATCAACAACTATAAACAAGTGTATGATAAACAGTATATTAGATCGAATCATACAATTATCACCACTTTCATACAACAACTAAGATGACCACCGGCGATAGCAGTTATAACAACAACTTCAGAAACAATTAGTAACAACAATGATAACAATGGTATAATAGCTACTTCGCAACAACAACAACAAAACATAATAATAATAACAACTTAATAACAACAGCAACTTATAATAATAACAACTTATAACAACAACTTATAATAATAACATCTTATAAAAACAACAATTCACAACAATAACAACTCATAACAACAACTTGTAATAATAACATCTTATAACAACAACACAACGACAATCAACAAATAATAACAACAACTTTAACACGCGACTCAATATGCAACACAACTATGCAAATGCATGTGGATCCATCGGAGTAAAACTCCCAACTTAAAAATTATGCCAGGTTATCGAGGCATTTAACAAGGCATAAGCCTTCAACTTTCAACTTGTGCCAATCCAGTTAACGTGAGCATAGCTCCAACATAAAAATTGACAATCCAGACCAACTTAATAATGCAATGTATGCCATGAGACCTCAACTTAAACAACAAATACACAACAATGCGACAACAACAATATCATACAACAACAACTTAAAATATGCATCAATGACATCAACTTAGATCAACACTGGTCATTCGACCTACAACTCAAACATATGTCCATAAATTGAGACGATTCAACTTACTCAACATTGGCCATATGCCTACAACTTCATCAACATATCAACAACAATTTATTAACAACGATAATTCAAGCAAACAACTACGAATTTCATCACGACCTGCAACGTCGCAATTATTAACCCCATCATCACAAGCAACCAACTACCACAATTACTACACAAATTAACGGGTACGACTCTATACCTAGAACACTTAATTTACTACTACTACTATTTAATTATTAAGCATTACCTACTAAGTCAATTAATAATAAAACAACTCTAAAGGGATAAATACCTTTATCTTTAATTCTAGTGCTCACCCAAAATAATTAAACTGTGACTCTAAATAATTTCAAACAACTCTGACACTTTATTGACAACTTTAACAACGATATTGACAATCCTATCGGAATTGAAATATATTTAAATCAATTCATTGATCTAATTATTTATCTCTAATTCCAAAACTCCTAAAATATTATTATTAATAATATTAAATTATTATTATTATTATTATATAATTATTATTATGAATTATATATAAGAGAAATTAGAAACGTGGTTTCTAGTGGCAAATATAATTTCCGCTAAAGTAACATACTAATTGTCATATGTATCATTAATTATCTATCAAAACATGGAATGCTACAGTATGAACATGGTGAAAGTGACGCTACACCTTATCAATTTATAGCATTGTTACAGTACATAGAACTTATTATACAGGGGCATATAATTTATCATATTATTATACCTATCACAAAATGTGCAGCTACAGTATTAAATCAAATTCCATCCCAATTTCACTCATAGTAGTGACGTCACAGTACTACTTATATATCTATCATGACGAAGCACCATAATCAACACAACACAGAAAAACAACAATCAATTCATGGCAAATTCATACAACCCAAACCCCACATACGGTTTATCATATACTCGGTTATAGAGATTGAACCCCACCCTTACCTTGGATTGACGGTCTCTCCATAATTTTCCGGTCGAATTCCAGTTTAGTTTTCCGGTCTACAATTCCTATTCCGGCGGCAGTTTCCTCCAAACCCTTGTTCCTCTTTTCTTTCTCCCACGTACAACTTTTTCCCAAAAATATTCACTAAACCCTTATAATTCTCCTTTTATATCTTTTATAATTAAATCCAACTTATAATAATAATAATAATAATAATAATAATAATAATAATAATAATAATATATTGGATCTATTATTCACACCTCCACTAAATCCAATTTAATTAAATAATGATCCCATATAATAATATTATTTATAGTATTATTTTCTACATTTTCTCATCCATCGATTAAATAACACCAACTTGCAAATAATATTCTAATAGTAATTCTCCGATTAAACCAACTAATCAACTAATACCCATAATTCGGCTCTTATCCGAATAATTCCAATTAAATCAATAATATCATCTTTAATGTTATTCTTTCGATTTATCCGACTAAAATCCGAGTTAATAATTCAAATATGCCTCTTAAATAATAATACCGACAAATCCAATTACTCTGATTAATTTTCCAACTTCGACAATTCCAATAGATAATTTCTTATATAATTTAATTAAATAATTAATTAAATTAAGAGGGAGGCGTGATCGCCACGCGTTGGGAAGGCAAGTGGCAACGGGCCTTGATTTTCATTTCTTTCTTTCTAGCCTTTCTTCTTATACACCCCCATTTTGATATACACCATATATTGCATACTTTGCTCTTTTTCGTGGATTTTAAGCTCGATTCGCTCAACTTTTCACGACTTTCTTTGTACATGCCTTGTGAATATTATATTCCTGAAAACATAGAAAATACTGGCATAATACGAATAAAGAGTAATTTAAATAAATAAAATGCGGATAAAATTCATGTAAATTGATTCAAATATACGATACATTTTCTGGTTATCACTTTTTCCTCCATCCCTATCCATGCGAGGAAAAAAATCCCCAATTTCAATATTCCGAACATATAATCCCCACAAAGATCTCCGCTAACAGATGCAAGTTGACATCCGTAGTTTTCCATTATCATGCTATCTTTAATTTCTAGTTTAATTGATACACATGTTTAACTCAAATGATATAGATATTAATTTTAATTATTTTTTAACATTAAATAATTATTTTAATTATATTATATAAATTAAAACATTTAATAATTAATAAAAAATCCTATATGAGATCGTCCATGGGATGGACGAACCATAAAAAAAGTGACATTCTAGAAATTTCTTTTTAAGGTATGGCATTGTGAATTTTTTACTAAAATGCCACACTTTGAAATTTTAAATACCAAAATACCATAGCTTGAAAACAATTTCTCAGAATACCACACATTTATCACTGGTTCTTCAATTCCTTGGACGAACGAGACCCACGAATTTTAGGCTTCAAGGGTTCGTCCCTCCCTTGGACGACCCATTACTAGTAAGAAATTCATTCATGTTCTCTTTTGGATTTCTATACCATTCAATGATATTATTAATATGCTAGTAGTACTAGTAGTAGTACTATTAAATGCTAGAACTGTACAATGTTATTTGCCTCTACACCATTTACAAACAAATTCAAATATATAAATCACTATTTTTATTTTCCAAAATAACCACTTTATTGAATATTTATGTACCATTTTGGCTTCATTTCACATGCATCACTAGTAATGGGTCGTCCAAGGGACCGGGATCTGCTACCTTTGAACTTGGGTGCCTTTCATAACTTTCCCTCTATCTCTTTCTAAACATTTATTTCTCTCTCATCAAAATAATTCTTTTCATTATTCATTTATCTTCTAAATGAACTAAAAGCATCAAAGGCACACAACAGTAAAGGCAGCAAATCTGCTCCCGTCGTCCAAGGGAGGGACGAACCCTTGAAGTCTAAAATTCGTGGGTCCCGTTCGTTCAAAGAAGGGACGAACCAGTGGTAAATGTGTGGCATTCTAGATTTTTTTTTTCCAAACTGTGACATTTTGGTACTTAAAATTCAAAGTGTGACATTTTAGTAAAAAAATCTTATGTTTTTAACTATCATTTCTGCTTATTGTTTGCATCTATACATCTCCTTTTTGATATGTATCGTTAAAAAATCTGGGTACGGTCATAGAAAGGTGGGGCGGGGTTGGTAATGTTTAAATTTATTTCTGTCCCACCATATCTCGTCACGTTGTCATTCCTACTTCTTAATATTTTGTCTAGTGACATCAAAATTTGGTATTTTCATAAAGTTCTAACCACCCTCAAAAGTATATATGACTAGTAAAGTTTTAAAGAGTGCGTATATTAGAGGATATTTTTAAATGGAGAAAATTATGCATATTGAAAAATTTGTAAGAGTGTTTGGGAATGGATTAGGTGTTTTTCATATTTTTCTATCTCTGATGACTTTAGGCGAATTGAGAGATAAATGAATAATTAAAATATATCATTTATTTAGAGAGAAGAATTGGTATAGAGAGAGATAGAGAGAAAGGTACAAAATCCCAAAGACAGCTAATCATAGTCCGTCCATATCATGTACTTTGATATGAAGATTTGGAACCTAGTAAAAAATGAATGATATCGTCCTTTTAAAATAATTGATAATTGATAGAGTTGTCCTAGACAATCTTTAAAGCAAACAGACGAATGCTAGAACCAAAAAGGTCAAATACAACCTAAAAGTGTGTAAGATAACATTAGAGAATTTCTTATCCCACCCTATATAGGGTAAAAATACCCCATCTAAAACTAAAAATACCCCCCAAAAATGCATCTCTGGGGCGCATATTTTTTTAGTTGAAAATTCATGCCGAAAATGCAACTACGGTTTGGAACTGAAATTGCATTTCTGATTCTTGAACAGACAATTGTGAACATATTTTTATGCAGGTTTGTTGCATTTACACAGTTTTTGCATTTATAAATACTAAAATACGGTTGTAATTAAATTCAAATTAGTTACAAAATACTCATAAATATTATGTTCCAAAATAATGTACACAAATTGTTATCAAAATAATCCAAAAAAAGAAAAACCTAATAGTAATAATAACAAAATGCATCTAAATCTAACAGACTACTGAGTATGTCAAATAATGAGTTGACCTTTAATATTCGCAACATTCCTTCGATGCCTCCTGTACGGTAGAGCCCATAATCTCTGCCATGACGACATCCAACACACCTCTATCATCAGATCCATCAGGAAACAAACCTCTATCAATACCCGCCTGTGCAATCTCCATGATACAATGACACTTAGGCAACATGTCAGTGGCTTGATCGGCCCTATCATGCTCATCCTCTAGAATCTCCACATGTGCTGGTCTAGATGGATTACCTAGAGCCTCTCATACCAGATATGGATGAGACACCCTGAAGAACCATATGATATAGTCATCCTCATAGCTCTAATCTTTTGGTGCTATAGTACCCATGTCCTCATCCAGAACGAAATGGTTAAGATAATCATCAAATATCTCATCCATATCCATCAGTTTCACCATGGGAGGGGCACACTAAGCAGGTGGTCAGGGAATGATCTAGATGTATCCAAACTACCACATTACGCATAAGCAGCTATCTTGCGTGAACCGCAAACCAACCACCCAGTGAATAACACAATGTCGTCAAAGGGAATCGTCTCACGGTGAGCCTCGTATGCATGGAAGCATATATCCTCATAGGCCAGGTGGTCTATATACACCATGAATGGATCTGTAGCCCGGTTCCCTAAGAGTGAGTCGAATGAAGCGAAACGTGGTTGAACCTCTGTAAATGTTGGCTCAAGTGACCATTAAAAAATGTGAGGGAAGTGTTGTAGGATCCAGGCCTGAAATGAAATAGTAACTAGTAAGTAACGAAATCTAAGTAATTTACATAACCCGACAAAAATAAAATAAGAGTAAGAAAGGTTACCGTAAAAAGTGTGATGCTGCCAATCATCTGCTTTGTATTTCACTTAATATCCTCAAACAAATTTTGGTACAAATACACCAAACAAGCTTCCCCCCAGTTCTACCCCACAATCCGATGAAAATCAGAAAACGACCGTAGGTATATGATATATGTGTAAGTGGCACTAGTGTCCACAAAAATCTGCGTCCCAACCAGATACAACATATATGCCCTTATAGCACGTCCTCTGTAACACCCCATTTCTACCCGGTAATTATAAGGGAAATCAGAGTATAAAATTTTCAACAAACAAATGAGATGCCACATTTCAACTTAGAACAACATTATATAACCATAATTAATTTAGATACATAACACTGGTTCGGGTAAACTGATAACAACCTGATTTATTCTTTTGAATGTAAAACAACTTTTATTAAAACATTTATTTAATAACAACTTAAAATTCAACTACTAAAAAAATAACAACAATTAAGCAACAATTGATCATCCCCCCGAGTGCTACGTATCAGAGCAACTAAACCGACTTGGACTAACAACAACTAAATTCTTCTTTCTCGAATACCTGCACGTTACCAGTATAAAGGCAACGGCGAAACAAATGAAAGGGTGAGATATCTACCAATATAATTGAATTCATGATAAATAATATATTAGAATGTAGATCATATAATTCACCATTTCACATAATTCAAACAATATATCGATAATACCAAACACAATTACATCAACATATATACTAACAATTAGCAACGAAAACAATAATAACAATTATATCACAACAACATTTCCAACACAACATAACAACTATTTCGCAACAAAAAATAACAACCAACAACATAAGTCAACTGACACATCAACATATCAACTATAATTATGCAACTTCAAATGCGACTCAACTATGCATATGCATGTGGTACCATTGGAGTAAAACTCCCAACTTAGAACATTTGCCAGTAATTCCGAGGCACAAGGCATAAGCCTTCAACATTTTGCCAATCCAGGCCAACATTTTGAGCATTCGCTCCAACATAAAAATTGTCAATCCAGGCCAACTTAATAATACAATGTATGCCATGCGACCTCAACCTTAATCGACAAAATCACGACAACGCAACAACACCAACACACGACAACAACAACATAACAACTAGTCAATTGAAATTCAACATTGGCCATAGGCCTAAACCTCAGTGCAATTTAACATTGGCTAAAAGCCTACAACATAATCAACTCAACATTGGCTAAATCCTACAACATAATCAACTCAACATTGGCTAAAAGCCTACAACATATTCAACTCAACATTGGCTAAAAGCCTACAACATAATACAATCCAACATTGGCTAAAATCATATAACTTAATATCAACGTATACTATTTTCATCCACTCAATAATCCACTACTAGTTACTACATTAATCTCTGAGTAACTTATTCTACAATTCAACTTAGGATCACTCAGATTGTTTCCATCTAATTCTAGTCAACTGCTTATCGGTTTGGATTGCTAACATTTTGATTCGGCACTACTATCAACAACCATCACGCTACTATCCATTCACTATTGAATTATTATTCATTCTAGTCATTAAGTATACTACTAGTCCATCATACGACAACTAGCCGACTCCTACTATTTCAACACTACTACAATATCTCGGCTAACCAAAAGACCGTCTGCTATCGTCAACCATTTTGCTCTTGTAGGTATTAATATAATCCACTTAATCCAACTTAATTTAATAAAACCATACAATCATATTGTCACTTCATTAATAAACTTTCCACCAATATCAATCACTTATCTTAGTTGATTCCAATGGCATACTATTTCAATTTCCTTCAAATTCCGGTTATTTGACTATATCACTTACAAATCCTAACAACCACAACATTCGACAACAACAACAACGAACAATAACAACTTTCACCAACCAACCACAAATTTTATCACATATTAGACATCATTTAAATTGCATAAAAGCTCCCCATTTATATGGAAAAAGTATAACCCACAAAAATATACCGATCGCATGTGTTTTAAATAACAAAACGTCCGACAATACAACCTTTCCATAACCACTCATTAATAAAATCATATACTGTCATCTAAACCAATCCTATTAGAAAGAATATTTAATTAGTTTTCTAACGCTTCGAACGGCACCCAAAACGGAGTTACGGTTCAAAAGTTATGACCAAAACAATTTTCAACTTTCTGTCAACAGTACGCGGCGCGCAGCCTAGTTCGTGCCGCGAACTTAACAGGTTCAGAAGGTTGGCACCGCGAATGAAGTTCGAGCTGCGAACTAGGCGAAACAGAACCCAAAAACTTGATTTTTATGTTCCCAAAACCCAATTTTAACCAAACTTCATAACCCCAAACATCTTTTATCACCAACCCACCATTTCTTATCATCAACACAACATATATACCTCAATTACAACATCAAAACATATTTCTACCATCAATTTGTAATTTCAACAACAACAATAAAACACCAAAACAATGGCAAACTATAAACCCCATCCCACATATCATCCATCATGCATCCCATTATAGAGTTAGAACCCCACCCTTACCTCATTGATGGCAGCTCTAAGCTTGGCTCTAGCTTTTGGTTCTTCTCCAAACCCTAGCTTCTTTCTATTCTCCTCTCTATTTCCTCTTCTCTTCTTTCTTTCTCTTCTACTCATAAAAAATTTATTTCCTTTCTTTTATAACCTTTTCCAATAATAATAATACTATTCTTTTTATTTATCTTACTAACTCACATTAATAGGCCTAACAAATAACACCTCCTCGTTACTTTGCGATACCATAATTAAAGCCCAACTCGATTAATAAAATAGTCCATTATTAATAATAATATTATTTCTAATATTATATCTTCAACGCAACAACTTAATTAATTCTCCGACTAACCGAATAAAATCCGACTTCAACTTAATAATTCGAATATGTTTCTCAAAATAATACCGACAAATCCAATTGATTTCTTGAACTTCGAGTAAATCCAATAATCAAATCCTTAAATAATTCAATTAACCAATTAATTAAATTCGGGCGTTACATCCTCTGTGTTGGACTACCTGATGATTGTCACCAACAGCATGCCGTGCACACATAAGCTCATATGTGAACACCTGCTACAGGTAGCTAAATCTGACATGACACCTACGAGTCTTGTTGATCTCCTTCATAGCACGATCTAAAATAACTCCCAAGTACTCCAACAACATATCCAACGCATTCTCTTTGTTGCACCTCTCATGATCTAAGAATCTCCCTCTAATTGGAAGGTGCAACATACATGTGACATCGTCGAGTGTGATTATCATCTCACCATGTGGAAGGTGGAACCACGATGTCTCGTAATGCCATCTCTTAACAAAAGCGTTAATCATACCATGATTAACGGTTGTATAACCGCAAAGACCAAATCACTCAGGCCAGAGAGGTGCAGAAGCTCCTGGAACCATGACTCGGAGGGTGGTACCAGATAACTGATCTTCTTAGCATGGTTAATAATCTTTAGTGGAGCGCAGGTCTGCATGCATAGATAAACACACATACTTAAATGAAGACAATACTTTTCAAAAAACAAAATATATAAATAATTGTTAAATGAAGTATTTACCTCTTTGTCCCATAAGTATCTGACAACATGGTCCTGATAAAACGACGTCATCGAAAAATCAAAAGGTCCTCCTCCAAAACCCTCTGGCGCACGCTATGCAGACGCACCCTCTAGTGAAAGCCATGTAGGTGTTGCCTTTGGTGTAGGTTGTCAATGCTTCGCTTATGGTGCAGGTTGTGTGGGAGCAAGAGAATGACTAAGCTGGGTGGGAGCAAGAGAAGCTCTAGCCTGGGAAGAAGAAGGGTAAGCTCTAGGCTGGGAAGAATAAGCCTTTCCTGTCTCAAAGACAATAGGTGTAGATACTCTTCATACATTTTGTCTCTTCCACTAAAATGTCGTTTCTTTTGTTTGGCATCATCGCATAAACTCATAACACAAATATATAATATATATGAATTTATTTTCCTATCTAATGGACTTCTTCTAAATCTATGGTGGAAAACCTAAAATACCCTCAAGTTTCACAAGTGCACCTGTGAACGCACCACCAACGTGAATTATTTGGTTTACTTCGCAAGTGCACTTGCGAATTCATCTGTTGGGACTGTGAATTCGTAGTTATATATATATATATATATATGATCTGAATAGGTGATCAGAATCGGAGACGGCTGGAGTGAACGACGGTCCTTCGAGCAAGTTGATGTTGAGGAGGGGGTGGTGTACCTGCAAGGCACTCCGATGCTAAAGTAAGCAAATGATCAAGATGAGGATATAACACGGTGGAAGAACTGACTTGTTTGTTTTACATTTTATCGCAAATGTTGCGGATAGAAAGACTCGCCACCGACTTTTCTTTTATCCAATAAAGGGAAGGTGAAAAGAACAGGAAAAGACCTTCGTTAGATTTTGAGTACGAGAGGTAGTTATGAAAAGGGAAGGTATTAGCACCCTTTCCATCCGTAGTTATCTACGTGCTCTTAGTTGCTTAACTCACATTTGAAAAATTGCTTTATGTGTTTGTGTAGTTTGAAAAGTATTTTGAAAAGACATTTCGTTTTGACTTCGTAATGATTCTCGTTGGAATGTATACGAAGTGTTCGGAAATGTTTGTTTGAAATATGTTTAACTTTGTAATGATTCACGCTGGAATATATACAAAGTGTTTTGAAAAGTATTTGATTGGAGCAAGCAACAGAGTCTTATTACCTACTCATTCCATGTTATTTTCCTTCTCCTTTAGAATAAGCTATCCATACCATTAGTTGGTAGGTAACTTTATTTGTTTGGATGTGAAGGGATAATCTAAGGGTCATCGTTTGGTCATAGTAGGAAACATGTAGGGATACCTTAGCAATTCGTAGGGACGATCATCACTTTTTGTAGGCAACAATCGAGGGATGAGATCATATATTCGTAGGCAACATCGAGGGACTATGATCTTTGTATCGAAGGGACTATGATGATGTTATTTGTAGGCAGCTTTGCTAATGGTATCCCTACGTTCGAGGGACATGACCATTGTTTATTCGTAAGGCAACAAGAGAGGATACCCTAAAGGGAGACAAGTGTGATGAGTGTGTTCGATTCAAATATTTACCTTGAGATTAGAAGTGATCTAGGGTTGATTTTAGTCTTAACATGCAAACCCTAATTATTAGCAGTTAGATATATGTACAAGAATTAAAGGTGCGGAAAGTAAATCCTACGCTATTACATGACTTTGGGCAGATACATAATAAGAGGTGTGGAAAGTAAAGGCAGAAATGTAAATCTACGCTATTACAAAATGAAAACTTTGTGACCTATACATCTTTTCTAGAATTGTAAATGCGAAATAATGTAAATAATTAGAATAATAAGAAATATGTTAGTAAAATATTTTGAAAATTAGTAGAAAAATGCTTTTAGGATTAGTAAACTTAATTATATAAAGAAAATATTTTTTGGGAATTTTGGATTAATTTTAATGTGGAAAAAGTAATTAAAAGCTAATTTATGATTAATTAAAATAAAAGTGAAGAATATGATTTTTTAATGTAAAAAATTTAAAAGTACTTTTCAGACCTAAATGCAAAAAAGAGAATATTTTTTTGTGATTTTTATGGTATTTTAGAAAAATGTTTGAAAGAAAATTAAATGAAAATAAAATATTGAAGAAAAATAAGAAAAAACATGAAAAATGTTAGTTTTGGAAAAGTGTTAAAAATAATGTGACAGAGCCAGGGATCGAACCCAAGCCAAGCCCTATAGGTCATACGCGCGCGCCTTTGCCAACTCAACTAAGTGTGCAAGTTGTTAGGAATATGAAACAATAAGCTATTTTCTGAAAATATTTGAAATAAAAAACGCGCGTTGGCTTCATCTTCCTCATTTGAATTTTATCCACAACCTTACCCACGACTTTTTCGTGGGTAAACCTATACCAACGGGTAGAACCCTGTAGCTATATCCCTGCAAATCAAAACATCAAGCAATATGCAATATAAATGAGTTATGAGGACATGGATCAACTAGAAATCATGTTCTAAACACGATGATGCCCTTGGTTCTTTCCAATTTTTCCTAATTCGTAAAACCCCAATTCTGAGCTACGAACCCTAGAAATGGCAAGTTCTTGTACCTGCACTGAAACTTAAATCAAGCTATACAGAAAGCTTCGAAACTTCATTAGGAACACAAATATGCAATCAAAACACGATAAAAGTGTATGTATGTACAAAATCGAATTTGAGAGAAAGGTGTATAAATCGTGAGTTGGATATCGTGATTCTGGAGGTATGGCCGATCTGTGAATGTCTGGAATGAATCAATGAACACCCAGGAACGTGTTGGAACACTTTGTTTGGCCTGGGTTGATGCAAAACTTGGTTTGCCACTTGCTTGGAATGCACAGATTTTTGCTACTTAGGTTATGGTTCTTGAGACATGCATTTTGTTCTCTTGGCATCTGGGATCAGTGTATATATATAATAGATGGAATTAGGTCAATAATCACGAAGGAAATATATGCCAATCAATGCAAGAATATTTGATTTGAATCAAACCAAATTTTGCCTTTTTGAACCAATTTCAATCAATTCTCTTGTCTAATCAAGCAAATTTCGAAATTGACAGCTTGTATGGCTTGCTTGGACCTCAAGAATGATAAAAAATCAACCTTGCACTTAATGTTTTGATTTTATATCTTTTATTTTTAATTAAATTTGATTTAAATGAATAAAAATCCAAAATAAATAAAATAAAAAGCATAAGGGCGTGCCAACGGGCTTGGAGATTCTTGTTTAGATTAGAAACAAGTTTTAATCAAGAAAACTTAGGTCCATTTAGAAAAAAATTGATTTCTCTTCATGCACTTTCTCAAAAATGTCAAACTTGCACAATTTGTATCTTGCTCAATTTTCAACATTTTTAAGTGTTCTTGGACTTTTTAGAAAGCTCAAGATGTCCTCTAAATACTCCTTTTGATTTCATATTCATTGAAGTTTCCATGTTCATCTACACTTCTTTGCAAAAAGATGACCTTTTGTTGACTTTTAGAAAGGCCTCTAATATTTTGATCCATAACTCTCAAATGATGCATTTTTTGCCAAAGCTTGTGAGACATGAAGTTGTAGAGAATTGAATTCCCTTAATAATGAGCATTTGTTGAAAAATTTCTGATGAAGTATGTGAAAGTTATGCCTGGTCAAAGTTTAGTTGACTTTTTGTCCAAAAACCCTAATTTGGAAACTTTGACTTTTGACCAAATCTTGACTTTTCTTGATGAATCATGATCAACCCTTGATCATATGATGAATCTGACTTCAAAATATTGATGTTGACTAAAAATGATGAAGTTCGATTGTATGTTGACCACAATTGACTTTTTGTCAAATACAACTGAAGCAATATAACTTGATTTTGTCTTGAGAGAAGAAAAACCCTAGTTGTGGGTTGATTGTTTAGGAGAGGGTTCATCTGGTCAACCCTTGAGAAATTCTTGAATATGGAGATGTAGATTGTCTTGAGAAATAGAAGGGAAAATTTTAGGGTATAACAGAGGATAAAAGAATATTAGGGTTGTTAGAGTAAGAATGTGATACCTTGCCCTCAAGGATTTGAGGGTTTATATAATGGATATAGGAGGATTCTCATTGGTTGCTATATTGGGGCCGAGATATGCGGATCCACAAATATAGCCGTTCGAGCTAACTAGGTCAAAATCGAGCGACTATGCCCGCAACTAGCCGTTATGTCGAACAGGAGGGACAAAATAGGTATAACTCCCGATTCGATATGCATTGATTCCACCCGACGGGTGTCGGGCAAGGGACTTTGTGTGGTGGGCGATCCTGTTGTTTGACGCTCCCAGCAAGGCTGAGGATCTCGATCAGAGGTTGCTCGACTAACATTCGGGCAGTCTGGAACAGTGGCCCCCTAAGTCGTTGCGTCAGTGGGCGTGACGACTTGAACTGTGCAGCCGAGGCCGTCATACCCGATGATCAATGTCGAGGAGATGAAAAGTCTAGAGAATTTGGAGGGTTCCCGCATGCGTGGCCTCGAGTCATGTGCATTGAAGGCGTGTCAGGCCTAGGGACTAAGGGTAATGATGATTCCCCTAGGCCTCCTAGGCGCGGGGAGGCATATAAAAGGATAAGAGTCTCTTCATTTGAGGACTTTCTTCATTCCACCTCGCTCGCATGTGCTCGACTTCATCACCCATCAATCCAACGAACCTAAATAGTGTTTTCCAGAGTTTCTTCCGCTTCACGCCGCTGCATTAGCGCTTGATTCTCCGTCAGTGACGTTTTGATCCCTTATTAAACGGTATGTTTTCGAATCCTTAGTTCAATTTCATTGGGTTAGGATTGAAATCCATGCCTATACATAGAATGCATGTAGTTAGAGTTTACTTTTCTGGGCTTTTCGTGGCGGTGAGCGGTTGCTCCTCTGTTCTCTAGCATTTTTTTATTGACACCAGAGTCCTTCTGTGCGTTTTTCTCCCGAGCTGAGGGATGTCGCTTTGAATGGTATTCTGTTTTTGAGAGAGGGCTGTTGATCGAGGAAGTGGGTCCTCGTTTGTCCGAGCCCTTTCACTTGATTAGTAGTGTAAGGGTGGATTTGACGTTAATGTCGAGCTCATCGTCTTCCTCTGCTTTTTAGGTGTCATGGAGGATGATAGCGGAGACAGTAGCGAATGTTCGAGTCGTTCTGAGCAAGAGTATGAAGATTCCGCGGCTGATGAAGAGACTACCTCAGACGAGATTCTGAGGGAGGATCCTCGACAGTTCGAGGGATCTCAATTTGTTGGGGGGTCCGTCTTCAGCTGTTCAAACCAACAGACAAGATCCGACCACTTGGATGGCTTCGGATGCCCGTTCAAGGGGTCATATTTTACTGCTCGTCAGAATGACCTATTTGATAATATTGATTAGTATGATCCCTGGGAAGGGAGTGTAGTCGAGGAGGAGGAACCGAAGGATTGAGCTGTATTTATCCCTGCTGAGGAGCATCGAGTCTACTCGATATATGAGGTGTATCATATCCCTGTGTGTGACATCTGGTTCAGGGAACTTGGATTTCGTCTTCCTTTTACCGATCTACAAGCGGCTGCTTTCGATCATCTACATCTGGCCCCATGTCAACTCCATCCGAACGCAATTGCGTTCATCAGGGTGTTTGAAATGGTTTGTGAATACTTGGAGATTGGCGCTACCCTTCCCTTATTCTTCCATATATTTTGCCTCCAGAGGGGCTCAGATAAAATAGATGGGATGGTCAAGTGGAGCTGGGTGTTGTTTCGATAGCAGAACGGGAAACTGTTCAAGCCCTATAAGGAGTCCGTTTGTTTCTTTAAGGATACATTTATGTTAGTCTGCCCGATTTCAGAACGGGCCCTCTTCAATGTCTTTTCGAGCAGGCCGACGATGTTGGAGGACGGTACCCCAAAGATGAATGAATTGGGGGAGCGGGTGTGCCAGCTCGTGCCTAAGTTCAATTTTCATTGGAAGACGAAGCACTTCGAGTGGAACACCGACCAATATGTGTGGTCCAGGGACGAGTTGAACGCCAAGGATCTGGCGAGTTTGGTTGCATTGTCGTCTTATGTTGAGGGTCTTCCTTTGGTTCAGCGCGTGTGCAGAGTCGGAAAACCACTCACGAGTGAAGATGGGGATTATGTTTATGAGCCCAAATTTATCAATGTGCGGGCTCTCCTTATTAGTGGAGATCTGAAGGTGTATTTGGGTAGATTTGTTTGAGTCCTTTTCTTTTTGTCTTTATGTTATTGCTGGATATAACTGGATTCACTTGGTTCTGACGTGAGTTTTTTCTTGTTACAACTAGGATGAATTTTTCGTTGGAGCGTATCGCTCATAACACCCTGCAGTAGAATAAGAGGGGAAGGTATCACTGACCGAACAAGGGACCACTTCCAAGACAGGTCCGAGAAAAGCATCTTCCACCCAGGTAGTTGGGGTTCCGTCCCCCCAAAATACCCCTTTGAGGAACAAGAGGATTCGGGTCGACGGTGCCATGGATCTGACCTGGAGAAAAGAGTAAGGGGAAATCTGATCTCCCGCCCTGCTGGCTTGATCGTACGTACTTTGATAATACGAGCGTGGTTCTTCCTCAGGTGGAATCTCTTCATCTGGTGGAGATGGACCGCCCGACTAGGAAGGCTGCTTTGTCGAAGGACACGGGTGCCTGGGTGCGTATCTTTGAGATGGATGTCGCTTACGCTGAGATGGGTCAATCCCCAGAGGTCGAGCTTCGGGAGCTCAAGGCCAAGGAGAAGGAGATGAAGGAGACCATTAAGGGTCTGCAGGAAAGGTTGGAGAAGTCGTCGTCAGAACTTAAACGGACTGCCGAAGAGCGCGATGCCGCTTGAACTGGTAGGCAGCGGTTAACCGATGAGGTGACGCGCTTGAAGGTTGATTAAGATCCGAATTAGGGGGAGCCTGATGATACCTCGGGTTGACGACTCGGGCGAAATTGCTCAAACGTATTCAAATGGCCTTTGAAGACACGATGGTCGCTTCTACGGGGAGCTTCGAGAATGCTTTGGCCCAGGTGCGTGTCTTGAATCCAGGCGTAGATTTGGTGACAGACGGGATGAAAGTCCACTTCTATGTTGAAGATGGTGAGATAAAAAAGCCCGACTTCTTCGACGAAATGGTCATGGAAGAGACTCCCCTGCAGCCAACTCTTGGAAACGTCCTTGATCATCCCGCTGAGTAATTCTGATTTATTGTTCTTATTATGTTTGTCTGGACGAGGCCCATTTATGCAATGATAATTTTCGAACTTTGCTGGTCGTTTTTGATTATTTTTGTTTTGTTGGGGTGGAGTCCCCATTGTAACTCCAAGACAAATCCGGTCCTTGTGGCCGTAATTATCTAAGTGTTTTGTGTTATTTATTCGTTGTATGCATGTGATACTTTATGTTTAGGGGAGGGAATGCTCGTTATTAGTGTATGGTCTTTGACAGTGTGGGGAGACTAGTCCAAGCGGGCCAGTTCGTTGCTGGAATCAGTCCGGAACTTAAGCTTTGATTAAAGGCCAGAGGTCAGTGGCGTAAACGTCCCATCGCGAGTTGGATGTTCTATCGGGCGAGGTAGTTAGACAACGGGGCTCGTTTGAGTCCCCCGCATCGAGTCAGGGGTCTAGCTCGTTAGGTTAATGGAGCGAGTATATCTTTATGTGCCATGATGCCACATAACGCTGGTACTGGGGCGAGCGTGTGATGTCGAGCTATAAGCACCTGGATGGTTTCCTGAGCTGTGTCAACCGTTAGTGTTTTAACTATAATATTGTTTGAGTTTTTCAGCATTCCATGATCGAGTAAGTTGTTCCCCTTGTAATTTTTCTAAGTAGTAGGCCCCCGTTCCAATTTTGGCGTAGACACGTTAGGGACCTTCCCAGTTTGCTGCGAGCTTCCCTTCGGTTGAACTCTTAAGATTTCACTTAAGGACTAAGCTTTCGACGTTGAATTCACTGGTAATGACTTTGGCGTCATATCAGAGGGATATTCTTTGTTTGAGCGATGTTTCTCTAAGGGAATCCCCCATTCGTATTTCTTCGACCAGGTCGATTTCTTCCCTCAAGGATTGGTCGTTCATCTCCACATCGAGGGGAGATTCGGTTCTTCTTGAAGGCTCGAAAATTTCTATTGGAATGACTGCTTCAGTTCCATAGGCGAGTCGGAATGGGGTTTCCCCGGTAGACGAGTGAGGAGTTGTTCAGTAGGCCTAAAGCACGTTGTATAACTCCTCGACCCATTTTTCTTTGATTCGTCCAACCTTCTCCTGAGTTCGCCCAGTATGACCTTGCTAGCAGATTCGGCCTGCCCGTTTGTTTGTGGATGTTCGATCGATGCGAAATGTTGCACGGTTCCTAGATGGGCAACGAAGTCTTGAAAGTTTTTATCGGTGAATTGCGTCCCATTGTCGGTGTCTATGGCTTGTGGAATACTGAACTGAGCTAATATGTTTCTCTTGTAGAAATGTAGGATGTTCTGGGCGGTGATTTTGGCCAACGCTTCGGCTTTTATCCATATGGTGAAGTAGTCAACACCTACTATTAAATATTTGTTTTGATATGCTCCCAAGACGAATGGTCCGAGGATGTCGAGCCCCCACCATGAAAAAGGCCATGGAAAAGAGAGGGACTTGAGCTCGCTTGGGGATCCAGGTGCATGTGTCCATGTCGTTGGCACTTGTCACATTTTTTTACGTGTTCCTTAGCGTCGATCTGCTTAGTTGGCCAATAGTAACCGACCCAGATGGCTTTTCGGGCTAGCGATTTTCCTCCTAGGTGTTTAGCGCTGATGCCCTCATGTATTTGTTTCAATATGTGTGGCACTTTGGTTTCTTCGACGCATTCGAGAAAGGGGGTGGAGAATCCCCTTATTTAGAGTTTGTCTTCGAGGATGACTTACAAGCAAGCCCTTCGCCTGATGACGCTCGCTTCTTGGGGTTGTCGGGAAGGGTACTGTCGGTCAAATATTTGTAGACGGGGGTCATCCAGGGGATGCCCTCTTCAATGATGAGTATGTAGTGACCGGGGAGACATTTCTCTATGCTTGGTTGAGAGAGTATCTCCTGGATCACTCACTTGTTCCCTCCTTTAGTCCTCGTACTGGCGAGCTTGGATAGAACGTTTGCACAAGCATTATGTTCTCGAGGGATATGCTGTATCTAAACTAAAGTGATCTTTTTTAGGTGGTTTTGGACGAGGATCCAATATTCATCCAGTTGGCTGTTTTTAACCTGA
The DNA here is from genome assembly GCA_021764765.1 of Vicia sativa. Taxonomy (NCBI): domain Eukaryota; kingdom Viridiplantae; phylum Streptophyta; class Magnoliopsida; order Fabales; family Fabaceae; genus Vicia; species Vicia sativa. Next base: position 206,329,780 of record CM038794.1, read on the forward strand.
TATTCTCCCCGAACTTGGGAGGCTACGAGTTGTGAATCTGTGCGGATTTTGACTTCTCTTGCTCCCATGTCCTCTGCAAGGCGGAGACCGGCGAGGAAAGCTTCGTACTATGCTTGATTGTTGGAAGTGGGGAATGAGAGGGTGATGGATACCTCGATGACGATTCCTTTTCTGTTTTCGAGGATTATACCTGCTCCGCTTCCTGATGAGCTAGAGGCACCGTCGACGAATATGGTCCATTTGTTGGTTCCTTCATGGAGCGTTGGGAAAGTCATTTCGGCCACGAAGTCTGCCAGGACTTGTGCTTTGAGGGCTTTCCTGCTTTCGTATCTGATGTCAAATTTGGACAGTTCTAATGACCATTTGAGCATTCTGTCGGCCATGCCTGGTCAACCTAATAGTTGTTTGATGGGTTGGTCCGTTCAAACTATGAAGGTGTGTGCTAAAAATTAATGGCGGAGCCTTCTCGCGGCGTTGACCACTGCGAGGGCGATTTTTTCAATTTGTTGGTATCTCGACTCAGGCCCTTGTAAGGCCTTGCTCATGAAATATATAGGTTTATGTCCTTCCCGTGTTTCTCGGATGAGCGCGGCGCTAACGGACTTAGTAGTCACAACCAAATATAGATATAGTATCTCTTCTTTATCAGGTCGAGATAGCACAGGTGGTTGGGATAGGATTTCCTTGAGATGCATTAAGGCCTGCTCGCATTCCTCGGCCCACTCGAACGTAGATTCCTTTCTTAGCAGATTGAAAACTGGGAGTACGTGTTGGGCCGACCTCGCGATGAATCGAGATAACGAGGTTAGCATTCCATTGAGGACTTGGATGGATTTTTTGGATTTCGGAGTGGGAAATTTTGAGAATGCCCGACATTTGTCGGGGTTAGCCTCCGAAGGTGCACTTATCAGGGTTGAACCTCATTTTGACTCTTTTGGCTTGATCGAAGACCTTCTTGAGGTGTCGGGCGTGATCGACTTCCTCTTGGGATTTCACGATCATGCCGTCCATGTACACCTCGAGCATGTCTCTGATTTCACCTTTAAAGACTTTATTCACCATTCGTTGATATGTTGCGCCGATGTTTTTCAGACCGAAGGGCATCACATTGTAGTGATAGTTGCCCGACCCGATTCGGTCATAAAGGCCGTATAAATTTTATTCGTTTTGGCCATTGGAATTTGGTTATAGCCCGAATAGGCATCCATAAACGAAAGTAATTTAAAACTTGCAGAGTTATAAATGAGTTTATCGATGTTGGGCAGGGGGTATGCATCTTTTGGACATGTCTTATTAAGATCAGAGTAATCAATGCACATGCGCCATTTTCCATTATTCTTTCTTACAAGTAAAGGGTTGGATAGCCACGTAGTGTATCAGGATTCCGTTACAAAATTGGCCTCTATAAGATCCTTAACAGCTTGCTCGACAGCCTTGGTTTTTTCCGGGGACTACTTTCGCCTGCGCTGTGCTACGACCTTAAAGGTAGGATTAATGATAAGGTGGTGACATGCGACCTCGGGGTTGAGACTAGGCATTTCGGCTGCACTCCAGGCTAAAAGGTCGACATTATCCTTTAAGCATGCTTTGAGCTGTTCTTGTGCCAATTCCGGAAGGTCTGTTCCGATCTTGACTCCTTTGTTGGGGTCATCACCCAATGGAACGAGCTCGAAATCCCCGTATGGGATTGGACGCATGTGTTGCTCTAAGGATGCTTCTGAACTTCTGGAAGTGGTCGAATCTTCTTCGACCATAGGGGCTTTTCCTTTCCTCATATTCTTGGCCAAGTCTTTGGCTCCAGATGGCTGTCGAGGTCGATAACATCGACTCGAGGAAGGGGTTCAGGCTTGTGAGCGCTCTCTAGAAGGTTGATTCTGCCCTTGGTCCGGGGTTGGAGGTTGATGGAGTCTAGGCCTTTTGCTGATGCCTCGAAACATCTTCGGGTTGCCTGGATGTCTCCGTGCAACGTTGCCACCTTCCCGCTCGCTATGTAGTACTTCATCTTCAAGTGCACCATGGACGGTACAACAATCAGCTCGGCTAGGGTGGGTCGACCAAAAATAAATTGATACAGAGATGGGCAATCGACGACCAAGAATTGTGTTTTGATCGATCTACCGGTCTCTCTGGACCCAAAAGTTACGATCAGCTCGACATATCCCCATGGCTTCGCGGTGGAGCCGTTGAATACCTACAGATCTGAATCGAGGTAAGGAGTCAGGTGGGTTTCATTGAGCTGTAACGTCTTGAAGAGTTGATTGTACATGATATCATCCTAACTTCCCTGGTCGACTAATATGCGCTTGACATCGAAGTTGGCAATTCGAGCACGTATAAGCAGAGGGATACATGCATTGGGGGAGCCCCTAGGTAGCTCCTCCTTATAGAAGGCCAGTGGATGAGACTTTCCTTGGATTTTGTCGAGGGTGGCGCCTATATTCGAACTCGTCCTGACAAGGTCATCGAATCTTCTCTTGATTGATCCGATAGAGTTCTTGGTGAACCCTCCACCAGAGATGACCATGGTCGTTGGGAAAGATTCCCAAGGGCTATGAGCGACAAAGTATGCCGTGGTGATATCCAAATCGGGGAAGAAGAAGTATTCCGGCCTGGATATGGTCATTTCTACGTGCATAGAAGACTCCTCCGTGAGCTTTTCTTCCTCGGGCTTATTAGACGAGGGGGTTTCTTCTTTTGCAGATTCCTTTTTCTTGTACTATTTGAGAAGCTCGTCTATGATTAGGATCTCAATTGCATCATTTAGGTGGATACAGTCCTCCATCACGTGTTCGTGACTCCGGTGAAATCTGCAATGTTTAGTCTTATCTATCCCTGGTTTGGCCGGAGTCTGTCGAGGAAAGCCTAATCCCCCTTGTTTGAACTTAGAGTTCGCACAATCGGCCGAGATACGCTCCCAAGAAGTGGTGAGGGGAGTGTAGTCACTGAATCAACCCACCGGCCTCTTGTGGTCTCTTGAGTCGTGGGGTTTGTCTTCCCGCCTTCTTTCTCCTCCCCGACGAGATGTCGATGGCTCTTCATTCTTGGAGCTCTTGACGTTTTCCCTATGTCGGGTGTCGGGAGCAGAGTTTGCGACTTCTTTTTCCTCGTATTAGATGTATGCTTGGGCCTTCAGGAGGAAAGCATCCAATGTGGAGGATGTTTCGATGCCTACGACCTTCGCGAAGTCGCTACGAGGGCGTAGTCCTCTTTCGAGGAGATATTTTTCAAATCGTCCGTCGTCGAGACTTGGACGACTTCTTGATTGAACCTCTCGATATATGCTCGGAGAGATTCCTCTTTTCCCTGAATGATAGCCTCCAGGGATGCCTCTGACTTTGGGTGGCGTCGAGAGGCGATGAAGTGTATGGAGAATAGTCTCCCCAGGTGCTTCCAGGATGTGACCGATCCGTCGGGCAAGATTTTATACCATGCCATGGCCCCTTTCCTCAAGGTTGTAGGAAACAGGTGGCATTTTATGGCCCCACGAACTCCTCGATAATCAAGCAAGGCATCGATGTTCTCCATATGTTCGTCAGGTTCGGTGGTACCGTCGTATTGATTGAGCCTGAGAGGTTTCTCTAGGCCGGATGGAATAAGAATATCCATGATAGCCCGAAAAAGAGGACCGTGATGCTTGTCTTTGTCGCTCTGGTCGGGAGAGAAGGAGACAGAACGATTATTTCTCTTGTGATGGGGGGAGAGTTCTCTCTCCTCTCTTGATTTGGGTGACGGAGATCGATCGTGAGGGCAATATGATTCTTTCTTCGTCTTCTTGTGCGAGGGAGATCCCCGATTTTTCCGAGGTGGGGTATGTCCCCTCTTCTTCAGAATATGTCGGTCGGGATAATCTTCTTTATGAGCAGGTCTTCTTGGTGAGGTACTACGGGAAACGACCGTTTTAGGTATCTGAGGTGGATACGAGGGGCAGTTCCTTTCTAGAGCCTCGATGCGCTGGCCCTATTGGAGGAGGAGACTGTTAGTCTGATTGAGGGCGGAAAAAATAACAGCTAATGTTGGATCCGCGTTGATTGACAATGGTGCCGAGGGTTTAGGGATGACGGGGTCACCAGTTTGATCCTTGGTTTTTTGGTCATCCAAGAGGAAATCTTGGTCGGCAGCATCTTCAAAATCTGCGGATGCGGTCCTGCCATCCCTGTGATCAATGGTGTCCTCTAGACGAGGAGAGGGAATAATCCTGTCTATTTTTCGGACAGGTGAGAGAACGATCTTGCTTGAAAGAAGTCGATCGTTAAAATCGGCCATCTCGTTAGGAGTTTCAAGAGTATCTTTGATCTTCTGATATCAGGATGATGTATGAAGACGTGGAAGATAGTTCCCAAAGACGACGCCACTGATCTGAACAGGTGATCAGAATCGGAGACGGCCGGAGTGAACAACGGTCCTTCGAGCAAGTTGATGTTAAGGAGGGGGTGGTGTACTTGCAAGGCACTCCGATGCTAAAGTAAGCAAATGATCAAGATGAGGACAAGAGAATATTAAGGTTGTTAGAGTAAGAATGTGATACCTTGCCCTCAAGGATATGAGAGTTTATATAATGGACATAGGAGGATTCTCATTGGTTGCTATATTTGGGCCGAAATATGCGGATCTGCAAATATAGTCGTTCGAGCCGACTAGATCAAAACCGAGCGACTTTGCCCGCAACTAGCCGTTATGTCGAGCATGAGGGACATAACGGGCATAGATCCAAATTTGATATGCATTGATTCCATCCGACGAGTGTCGGGTAAGAGACTTTGCGTGGCGGGTGACCCGTCGTTAGTCCTATAATTTAAAAAAACCACTCTTTGAATCTTAATTTAATTAAATAAATTATCTTAATATTGTATCGCATATTTTATAGCAACATATCTTTTCACAATTTATTTTTATAAATAAATTGTTATTCAGATACTTTTAAACTTTATTAATATTGCTTTACTTTAAAAAAAAATTAAGAATGTAAAATAATTACTTATATTTTAATTATGTTTATTTATTTATTTTTAGATTAAATTTTTTAATTTTGACATGCTCTAATATTCTTACATTCTTATATTTTAATTTGATTGATAATCGATTTGATTGATTTATTTATTTTAGAATTGTTTATTTATTATTTATATTTTTATCTGATTAATTTATTTATTTGCGATTTAAAAATAAATCAAGTTGAGTTTTAGTAATATTTTAAAATTAATATTATTTTTCATAAGTTTTAGTAACAATATATTGTAATAGCAATAAATATGTTTATAACAATATATTTTAATAATAATAAGAATGCTTATTATAAATATTTTAATAATAATATAATAATCACAGTTAAAATATTTTTGATAAATATATATTGTTTTAATAATTTTTTAATAATAAGTGTAATAGATAGAGATTAAGTAAGATTTCATTTATATAGAATTTTTAAATCTTAAACGTTTATTGAATCTGATGGTCCATAATGATAGTTCTCATTTCTCATGAAACATATTAATTCTCAACGGATACGCTCCTTATATATATATATATATATATATATATATATATATATATATATATATATATATATATATATATATATATATATATATATATATATATGACATATCATATGAGAATGAGTAAGTTATATAAGAATATGAGAATAAATAACCTATCGATTTAAAAGCGAAATGTTGAGATTAAATTGTGATATTTACTAAATTATTTGTTATTAATAAAAGAGAAATTATTAATTAAAATTTAAAAAAACATTTAATCTTAAACATTAAATATGATTGTTATTATATTCTCACATTCTCATATATATATATATATATATATATATATATATATATATATATATATATATATATATATATATATATATATATATATATATATATATATATATATATAGAGGGATTACACCGAATTACACCATGAGTTACACTCGCTCAAAAATGTCACTTTGGATTAATATTTTTTAAAATCAACCGTTGGATTGAAACATATCATCATATGGATCATACCTATAAAGTTTGAGATTAATCTATAATGACTTACTATGTCATTGAACTACATCAAAATTAATGTTATATGAAAGTTTATTTTGACGTTAATCTTTGGATATCTTGATCGTATAGTAAACCATTATAGATTAATCTCAAACTTTATAGGTATGATCTATATGATGGTATGTTTCATTCTAACGGTTGATTTTTAAAAATATTAATCTGAAGTAACATTTTTAAACGAGTGTAACTCATAGTGTAACTCTTCGGGTGTAATTTGATCCCTCTAGTTTGTAGCTGCAAGCTAGTCTGTGCACAAAAACCAATCATACCAAACATAAACATTTATATAATCACATCACTGGCTTTCAAATATACAAATAATAATAATAATAATAATAATAATAATAATAATAATAATAATAATTTAAATAATTTATGGGAGGCCATTTTATGCAGCAGGGAATAGTGAAGTAAATTAACAATAATAGCAACATTTAAAAAATTGAAATCATCATGAATCATAATAAGTTGGAAGAGGAATGCCACTGAAAGAAGCTTTGGAGGGTAGCAACATCAGCTCTGTAGTGTTTCTGTGTGAATTCAAACAAACTAGCCCATGTGAAATCAGGGTACTTTCTTGCTTCATTTTTGCTTAACAAACTTTCTAATGGTTTCACAACTTTATCTTCTCTTGGACACACAAAGAAAACCAATGATCTTCTTACTTTGTATTTATTCACCAATGCTCTATGCAAGCAACTCTTATATTTCCCATTTGATAAAGCCTAAGTATCGACACAAACAATAATATTTAAGTCAAACAAATATCTAGTAACAGTTAAAAACCGTAGGTATATATGACATTTACTTACGGTAATTTGTTTGTCACTAGAAACAAATAATTTAGAATAAGTTTACTTACCATGAAAGTATCACCAATGTTTATGACCAAGGCTTCAGATCTAGGGCGAACAGAAAGCCATTTTTGATTTGCAAAAACTTGTAAACCTCCAACTTGATCTTGATGAAGAATAGTTAATGAAGTAGGGTCAGAGTGAGGACCAGTACCGAAGGTGAGACCTGAACTTTTGCAAGGTGGATAATAGTTACACCTCATTATTGAGTCACCATCTTGAAAAAATCTTCGATAATATAAACGATCTATCCCCAAACTAATGGCCAATAGCTCCATAATTACTAAAGATAATTCATTCATTGCTTCACAGTACTTTTCATACACCAATCTATCACATCATGGAGATAAAGTCAAAAACCATGTCCATTGTATAGTTCATTTGACTTCCAATAATTGAAGCATATATATACATATCAGCCAGCCAATATAGTTACTTGTCCTTGTTCTAGTACTTGCTGTGTCGACTATGTCACATTGGTGTTTGTTTGATTGAGATTGCTTTGTCTAAAGTTTAAAGGTACGTAGTTTTTACATAGATAAAATCAAAGTTTGATCATTCTTTATACTATTTAATTTAATGTCAATCAAACAATTATTAATATGATGATCATGTGAATACATGAATTGACATCCTCTGAAATCCTAATCAAGTAAACTAACCTTGACTATAAGAGGAAACATGTGTAGGTCACCCATTAATAGATATATCATAAAAAAATGAATGATAATTAAAAATTTAAATGCTTTTAATTTTACGATTAAAATTTAAAAACTTTAAAACCACTTTTTTTTCATTTCCGAGTCACTCAACTTTTTTCTTTAGTTATTCCACTAAAATATTCATACCATATCCCAGTAAAACATCCTAGTTGTTAAGCTATGTAAAGATATCAAATGAAGAAGTGTAAATTCTAGCACAATATTTCACTTATTTATCTTTGATTGGGTGAGCTCTCACTAGACTACTCAATAAAAAAATATTTACAACCTCCTTTTAATTTTTTTTTAATGAGTTTTTGGATTTGACTACTGATCCATACTATTATTACATTTTTGTCGTTTTAAATCAATTACTAGATTCAAGCGGGTGACTGAAATAGAGGAGAACTTCGTGGTTTTACGCGACACAAATTTATTGTTTAAGTTGAAGGAATTTTTTTTATCAGAGTGTAATAAGACCTTCGATGTTGTATGAGATTGAATGTTGAACAATTAAGAATCATCACAAAAATAAAATAATGGTAGGAGACATGAGGATTTTGCTCTTAGATGTGTGACAACACTAGATAGATACAATAAAATTAGAAATCAAAATATTGGAGAGATGATAAAAATAGATTTAGGTGATTTGAACATAGAGAGAAGATGTATAAATTCTGTGATAAAGAGAGTAGATCAGATAGAGAAGAATCAAACAATTAAAGATAAAGAAAAAACTAAAAAAATATAAGAGAAATTATTTAGAAAAATTTCAATATTAATAATTTAGATAGAAATATAATCTTCATAGAACATTATGACAGAAGTTAATACAAATAGCCCTACACATTTTAGTGAGATAAGTTTGGTTGTTGTTATTGTCCTGCATTAACCACACTAGTTGAAAGTTTAACCACACTGTTTAAATTGATTTAAGTGAGTTTATTTAATGATATTATTTTTGAGAAATCTTTGGATAAATTAATAAAAAACAATTTATAAATTGTTCATAGGTAAATAAGATAAGTTGTTTATTCAAAAAGAACATAACTGTCTTAGTGGGTCAGTTCAAACAAAATAATGTGACAAAAAGTGGACCATGCATATTAAAATCAATTAATGTAGACCTTACCCTGTGTTTTGAAAATCTTCTCCTAAGACAGATTTGAAGTAGTTAACAATTTGAGAGTTGGAGCTATTTTGATGATTGTATACAAAAGAAAATGTTTCTTTCCATGGTAACTTAGAAGAGTATCTATCTGCATGAGCACCTGAGTAGCCAGAGATTCCACCAGCTACCCTCTTAGCACTCAACTTCCTGCTAATAGGTTGCTTGAAAATGGAATCAATTTCACAATAAGCATCATTGATAAGATCTTGTTCCACACCATGATTTATCACTTGGAAAAAACCATGATTCATGCATGCTTTTCTAACAAGCTCTGCAGCACTTGCGATAGCTTTCTCATCACCACCTTTCATGATGCTTAGGTCTATGAGAGGTTCTTTTAGCTCTTCTTGGGTTGTGTTAACTAAGTCTGTAGATGGCCAAATGAACTCTTTTGGCATGTTCACTTGTTTTTGTAGCATATTTGAGTCAAATATAGAAATCATATTTTCTTTTTTGGGTTCCTCTATTTGTGATGAAGGGTAAAGAAGAAGAGTTGATGAAGTGTTTGAGTTCATTAGAGGAGCCATTTGCATGTATGAAAAGAATTGACGGAGACTCTATATAAAGCTAGCAGGGAAGGAAGAAAATTAAAATATTTATTGATTAATATTAAAGTTCTATAGCTCAGGAGTGTTAATATTGGCAATTATTAATAATTCGATTGATTATATATACACGCACCTTAGTGTGAGACTCGTGCATGCACAAACGATTTTTTTAAATTTAAAATATCATCATATTTTACTTTAAATAAAACTGTTAATAGATCTATTTCTTTATAAATTTAAGGATATATATATATATATAAGTCTTAATTGAAAGAGAACTTAATTTATTTGTGGATGAAAGAACATTCTATGTTTTTCCAAGATTGTGGAAAATAAAAAATATGAATTAAGTTCTATATATATATTAATAATAATAATAATAATAATAATAATAATAAATTCATATTTTTCACAATCTTGAAAAAACATAGTGTTCTTTCATTCACAAATAAATTAAGTTGTCTTTCAGTTAAGACTTAAAAGAGAACACCTTTGAGAAACAGGCTATGGGTTTGACGTCTAAAGACTAACTTCCGAAAAAGAAAAAGAGAAATTTCTTTTTCAAGAGAATTTAGTTACAATCAAGTGATGATTACTATGAATGAAATCTTAGAATTTCTTATTACTTTAGTAGCTATGAGACCCATACAAAGGAATTTCAATTTGATGGGGTGAATATCGCCACAAATGAAATCTTAGTGATTTAGTTTAGAATAGGCGATTGGCTCAAGATCGAGCGAAGATCTTGAACACTTAACTTTGTGGAAAAAAAAAGAAGGAAAATTAAGATCATATTTGTGTTGCTGAAGCATTTGCCTTTAAGTTTTTAGTAACATATATGCTTATCTTTTGTACTAAAATAATGTTTAATAATTGCGAAATAGTGAAAAACTAACTGGTTTCCAATGGTTCATCTTTAAAGACTAGATTAGGTGTAAGTGAGGACGACGCATCGAACGAGTATAAAAAATAATGTATAATTCTCTACATCCTTCTTTTTTAAATTATTTTTCATATTTTTTATTGGATAGTTTTATCATTTTCTAGTATTGTATGATTTTAGGGTTTTATCGCTTTATAGAATTGTATATTGTTAGCTTCATCGTTCATAGTGTTTTAATGTTTAAGTGTAGGTATATGTTAGATCTTTTCTAGTAAATATTATTTTTTATGATTATTTATACTAGATTTTTGATCTGTGCTTTGCCCAATTATATTAGAAAAAAATTATATATATTTTTATAATAATCGATATTTATTTTTTTATTTGCATATAAAATTATATTGTAGACCATTTAGATTATATTTACAATTATACTATTAATTTTTATAAAAGACAATTAAATAGAAAAAATTTACTATTTAAATTTAAAGAAAAAAATATTAATTAACTAAAAGAATATTGTTAAATAGTCTTTGTAAACTACATTTGAAATAATGACTGATCAAATTATTAATTAAATTAATACAATAAACGTATGATCTTAATAGTGAAAAATATAAGTTACAAAATATCAAAAAAATATAGTTCAAAGGTTAAGAATATGAATTACACAATATATTTATTTTGTGTCAAAAATCTAGTAGTAATAATATAATAAACTACAATAAAAAAATAGTAATATAATAGTCTGTATATATTTTTATTTTGAAATAGATTACTATAAAAAAATTAAAATATTTTTTTCCTGACTACTAGAACTATGTTAAATTTAACATTTAACTTTTAAATTAAATTTTAAAATTCAAATTTTTTTATTTAATTTTAAATTTTAATTGTAGAAGAGATATATTTCTTAACTTATATTTTTAAAATTGTTATATATTTTAAGGAAACTTTTATTTCATTTTTATATTTTAAAAAATGTTTTATATATATATTGTTGTTGCTATAATTATATGTAATACACTTTTTCATATTTCTTATATAATTCTATCAATTTCAAGTAAGTAACTCATAATATTTACATTAAGATTAAAATATATCGGACTTACAATGAATATTTTATCATACATCATAGTGATATATATATATATATATATATATATATATATATATATATATATATATATATATATATATATATATATATATATATATATATATATATATATATATATATATATATATATATATATATATATATATATATATATATATATATATATATATATATATATATATATATATATATATATATATATATATATATATATATATATATATATATATATATATATGATAAGAAAACTGAAAGAAATATAAATTAAAATATTATTGTGTCTACAATTTTTTTTATGTGAACTGACCTCTCAACAAAATTCTCATATATATTAAACATGCACAGTAAAATCTATAAAAATGACACATATTTTAGAAATGAAATAGTAAACATTTAAAACTTAAAACAAAATAGAAAAATAGAATTTTTTAAGATATTATAAAAAGGTGACGTGTAAGTGATATGTTTAATATAAAAATACACAAAGTACTTGAAATAGTGATATAATCTTTATATTAGTTTTTACAATTCAAATCATTTCAAAAGAAAGTAATTCATAATATTAACAATAAATATGAGAGAGAAAAAATATAAGTAAAAAATTTACAACGAAATTTTACCATACAATCTAAATAATATAAGTTACATGTTAGGATTCACATTCAAAAAATAATGTATAGAAAGAAAAGAGGAATGATATACGTGTTGGTAAATTTCTAAAATATATTTAAAAAGTTGCAATGGTAAAGAAAAACTTTTGTTTAAAAATAAAAAAAGGTGTAATATTTTACAATTGAAGTAATGTAAACATTCATGAACAAAATTTTTCAATGAGTTGTTTCCCTTCACATAAAATTCTCTATAAATAGAGACGTTTGTTATGTATTGCAAAGACACGAAAATAATGTATTTTAAGAGCCAAAAATCATATCTAATTCATTCCTTTATTTCTTTAATGCACAAGATCTAACAATCTTTAGGTTCGATCTTCGCTTTTGATCCATACTTTATTTTTAATTAATATTAAAGTATGCAATTTTACAGAAGATGATAACAACTTTCGATCACGGTGAAAGGTACACAACTAATTAATTTAATTCTTGAAATTATGGAAATTTGAGTTATCATTTTTTGTGATTACTTTGTGGTTGGAACTTTGATGGAGAGGTAAACATACATATTTAATTTTCTTAACCATGGTGAAAGGTACATAATCATTTTAAGTAAATATATGTTATATGATGTTTTAAATCCATGTAAAATATGTTGAAAAATAATATTTATGTAAGTTTGATTTATAAATTATTCAAGTATGTGAATTTAGATACTTCAGAATATATTTGGATTATAGTGTATACATGAATATAAACTACATGTTAAATATTATTTTTTTGGTGCAAGTAATTTACTTTAATTAATAGTCTATTATTTTTGGATGAAATGATTTGGTATAAAATCATGAATTTGAATTTATGGTACATATATTGGTAATATAAAATGGTGTAAATAAAATATTAAAAATATCTATGACATTTTTCAATTGTATATTTTATTTACGCAAGAATTCATTAAATTTAAAAGGATTTATCTCATATTATATGTGTATCATAATATGAAATTATTATATCTTGTTTATCTTGATATTAGAAGTAATTTGGTATACTTTTGGTTATTGTAAGTTAGTAAATATCTATTCAGAAAAGTTATAGAAAATATTAATGATGTGAATTTATTGTTATTTTGTATTGTGGTTTTTATTTGAATACATCATAGAACATTGTTAAATATGTAACATGAATTTAACACATAGAATTGGTTATTCATATGCTAGTTATGCAAGATAATTATTTATTTTAATAGAATAAAAACAAATTCTATAGTGTTGTATATTATTTATACGGAGTCTATGAATTATATGGTTGAGCCCACTTCATGAATAAAAATTAGTTGTTACAAATTTATATGATCATGGTTGTCGATTGCTATAAATGTTTAATGTATTAAATATATTTTGAATATATTAAAGTGAAAGTAAAACTTCAAACTAAAAAGGTTAGAAAATGAAGAATGATATTAAATTTGTGTATATGACAATGTAATTAATTGACAGAAGTGTCATGGTGATAGTTTAACAAAAATATATAATTTATTTTGCATATGATAAATGTACTAATATGACAAAAATGTCATAGTTTGATGATAGTTGATAAATATTATCAAGAGTACATAAAGTAATCATAGTTATAATTGACAAGGATATGATGTCTTTGAATATAATTGAAGAAAATAAAAAAATTATTAGGGATGTCGAACAAACCAATATCTAATTAATCAACAATGGTGAAAACGCAACTCACACTTAATTTATGTTAAGTCTTGAATTCAATGATGAAAGTACATTATTAGAGTGATTGAAGTACTTGACAATAGATACATCATAATGGGTAAAAGTACTTGGACCATAAGAATAAATGGGGAAGGATGATGTTCTCCTCTTAATAGACATATAACATATATTTGCTGGAATGCATAATTATGAGTGCATTTCTGATATAGCCACTACATTCGTACAAGACCTTAGACAACTTTTTTTTGTTGCTTTAGGCAGCGTTTAAAGCGCTGCATAAGCCTGCGTTGCTATAGGTTTAAGAAGCGCTTTTTTTTAATGCAAAAGCGCTGCCTAAGGTGGCCCTTAGGCAGCGCTTTTTTTTGGCAAAAAAGTTGCATATTATTTACTTTAGGCAGCGCTTTCTTAGTCAAAAGCGTTGCCTAAGATGGCCCTTAGGCAACACTTTTTTTAGTCAAAAAAGCTGCATATTGCTTACTTTAGGCAGCACTTTTTTTCAAAAGTGTTGCCTAAAGGCCACCTTAAACAACGCTTTCTTAGTAAAAAGCGCTATCTAAGGTGGCCTTTAGGCAGCGCTTTTGAAAACAAGCGTTGCCTAAAGTCAACGATTTTTTTATATATATTTGATATATTTTTCCTGTAATTCCATAAACATGTAATTCCATTACAAATATTATATTATCATTATTGGCCTTTAATTTATTTCAACAAACAAGCCTTTATAAACATAGGCATTATAATCAAAAATATGTACACCATTATGAACAAACAATCCAAATTATATACATCATTAATCAAAAATATATACATCATTATATTATAGTTCAATATACACATAAACCATTTGTTACAACATAATCAAAATCAACCCTAACATATAACCTAATTTTTCTTAACACTTTTCAACCACAAATACCTTATATGATTCTTTACTCAATAAAATATTTACACAATTTCTCCTTGATTTCTTCCAACTGATTTTTCGTATAATAAGCACACTTGTATTCATCAAAGTACTACATAACAAAAACATAATATGCATGATTTAGTTAAAAGTAATAAATAATAAGAAAAATTCGATAAATAATAAAACAAATCCTAAATTATAAATCAATACCGTGATTGGAATCTCTATTCGATTCAACTGAATGATTTCTCTCATAAACCTCAAAACGAAGTATCTGCAATCTATATTGTTTCGTTGTTGAGCACACTACATAGAAAAACAAATAAGAATATATAGTTGTCTTGTTTTATCAAGTAGCATAACTATTATAAGAAAAATTGTGGAAATTAATATACCTGCACTTTGATCCAAGTAATGTTACTTGATTTAGATCCTGGTACCCGAGCTTCTCTTTGACATCGAAATACTTGTATTGCTCTAACAAAATAAAAGCATATATTTAGAACAATGTTACATAAATAATTAAATATATAAATACAAATGAATATTTAGATCAATCTCCCTTACGTATCAATCATTAACTTCACATCCGGATAATTTATCCAATCATCGTCAACCGAATTTAGATAATAGACCACTTCTTTTATAGGATCCATAACAACCAACAACCAGTGACGTCTATAAATTAAAAAAAAAAAGTTTAGATGGAAATTTTCTACGCAAAAAAATACAAATATTAAAATGAACTTAGAATGAAAATCTAACCATGTAGGAATAATATTGTACGCCCAAAGATACAATCTTTCTGTACGGCTGGCCATGAATCTCTTGACTAAGTGATCTCTTACTGAATCTGGATCGTTAACAATTGTCGGTAGGTTGACACGGGAGGAAGACACAAAATAGAATCTGTTTGACAATTGATTTTCGCGCATCAATTTGTCATACAAGAACCTTAAATAAAAACATAATAAACATTAGACTATTTTCATTGAAATGTGTAAATAAATTGTTCAGCTAATTAAATAATAGATTTTGATCGCATTATATATATACACACTAATTCGGCAAAATCTCTTCCACGTCCTCTTTTGCAATTGTTTCGGTGCTAGAAAAACCAAAGATACCTTCCTCCATATCCAATTGACGAATAACACCATTCATCAAATCTGATATTCCCACTAGTGTTTCAAGACACATCCGGAATCAAGGTACTATTTTTCTTGGCACGGCTCTTGGAAGATCTCTTCTCTTGCTGGGTACTGTGACACCCAAGTCCAAAAGAAGGCGGGGTGGTTACACCGCATGGAACACCTGAGGCCAAAGGAGGCAAGGGTGATCGCCACATTGGAATGAGAGGGATCCTAACACTTTGTAGATATGGGACTTCATGGTTGAAGGAGGCTTATAAGGATTAATTGGTACTACCTATACCAACAAGATGCATCTTCTTTTCGGTAGCCTAACCATAAGAACTCCATAGTTAAGAATGCTTGGCTTGAAGTAGTATTGGGATGGGTGACCTTCTGGGAAGTTACTCGGAAAGCGTGCGAGTGAGGCCAAAGCATGCTGAAAAGACTCGTGTTGGTTTGTGGGGTCAGTCGATAATCCTGAAGGCCGTCAGGGGCGTTACAAATGGTATCAGAGCCAGACCTCTCCCAGTACGATGTGGTTCGAGGACGAACCATGCAGAAGCTGGTGGGCATGTAACACCCGAGTCCAAAAGAAGGCGGGGGTGGTTACACCACATGGAACACATGAGGCCAAAGGAGGCAAGGGTGGTCGCCACATTGGAATGAGAGGGATCCTAACACTTTGCAGGTATGAGACTGCATGGTTGAAGGAGGCTTATAAGGATTAATTGGTACTACCTATACCAACAAGATGCATATTCTTTTTGGTAGCCTAACCATAAGAACTCCATAGTTAAGCGTGCTTGGCTTGAAGTATTATTGGGATGGGTGACCTTCTGGGAAGTTACTCGGAAAGCGTGCGAGTGAGACCAAAGCATGCTGAAAAGACTCGTGTTGGTTTGTGGAGTCAGTCGATAATCCTGAAGGCCGTCAGGGAAATTACAGGTACACTACTAATTGTTTGGCTCACTTGTTGTGACTCTTGAGTAGGTACCTAAAAATCATATAACTTAGGTAAATTATAAATCATGCAGTTTTTGAATTCGGATCATAGAATTATATTAACACTTTCAGTGTACCTCTTTTTGCGATGCAACAGACTCGTTGTGCCGCAAAATCCCTTTATCCTTAGGTGCGGGTTTTGTAGGAGTCTAAAATTACCATGTAAAAAAAGTAACGTAACGGTTCAGAATTGACATTTGAATACTTAAAGATTCATAATGGTTTTCAACATACCTGGTCATCTATGATAATGAGGTGTGAGGGTCATGCAACAAACGATCCTATTGCATCTCGCAGCAAGGTTGTCTCTGAGACAATGTCAGGTTTCGATAGCAAGGCATCCAGATCTGATCCAATATCAACCGATATTTTTTGATGTCCATCTGAGAACGGTCTATGGTAAAGTAAATCTCTCATAGTATTATGTACTTTTCCTTGCCGACCATGTGATAAGTCGGTGACGACAAATATAGATGACAAGATGAAATGCCCTAAACCAATAATAAATATGACATTGTTAATGTGTGAGTGTGTGTGTATATATATATATATATTTCTATTAAATAAATTACACAAATTTAATTTCATAATTATATATATTACCTCAGGAAATTTTGTTTGAAAATCACAATTGATACTATTTTTCTCACTAGTATCCTTGATCCCTGGACCTTGCCTTTCTGCCTGGCGTCTTTCTTTATCCTTTTCCAGCTCATAAATTTTAGCCTTTAACTTTTCTAGCTCCTCCATCACTTCTTTGTTTCTATGAACTTTCCCCTTATTCTTGATACCCAAAGATGTTGGAGTCACCCCAAGTCCCTTATCCCTCACACGATTGGAGTACTCAGGAACATTTAACATTCGACTAAGTAAGCTCCTGGAATCATGGTCTTCGCCTAGAGTTAAAGATTAAGATAGACTTTCCTGAAATCCATATGCATATCGAAATTAGTGGTGATTAAGAAGGATGAATTATTTGTATTAATTTAAGGAATACAATATACTTACACATTTCTGATAAACTTCTTGCACATCTTCCTTAACAACTACATCCTTTCCAACACGGGCAGCCCGCCACAAAACATGCCCCGGAAGAGATGTTTCTTGACTTTTTTCCTCATCCAACTACACGTCAAGAGAAATAAAATAGTATTAATATCAAGAATATAAAACATGAGAAATAATAAAATCAAGTATATCATAGCATTTAACAAGTACTTATTATTCTTTGTTGTAAGCGTGCATATCCTGTACGCCCCTTTTTGTCGCAACAATCTAAAATCAAATCTGTCAAAGCACTTTCTACAACATATGTTAATAAAATCAAGGTCATTATCAACGCCTATGTCATACACTAAATCGCTACAACATCAATTCAAAATCGAAATCAGAACAAAAGCAAATGGGGTCCACAATACAACAAACCACATACTAGAGAAACAAATTATTTACCGATTATGCCGAGAGTTATGACGTGTTTGATGAAGTGAGACGAATCTGTGAATTTGGCTGTATCGATTGAGAAGAGGTGTTGGACAAGTGTAACGAAAACTTGTTGCGGCGATTTCTCTGTAACCAAATTGCATCAAATAATCAACACAACAAACATAGTGAAGTGAAATTGATGCTCATTTTAAAGAATTAGTCAAAATAAACTTCAAACAAACAATTATGACTTTCCTTAACAATGTAAAACTTCTATGAAAAAACTACTAAGTAATTTATACATGAAAATCAACAACTTAGTAAGCTTTAAAATTGAATCATGTGGTATCAGAAATAAACAAATTTTTAGCAGAAAATTCAAATGCATAGTTCAACGTATTATGCTACCACGATCAAAATAAATGATGCAAGAAAACTAAACAAAAAAAAAACCTAAAATAGAAGGACAAATCTCTCAGTTACGGTTCTGTCGACGAAGTTATTGCTTCTCACCGATCGAAACAGTTGAAATTGGAAGCAGATATGTTGATAAATCGATGATAAACATCGTATATGAATGGAACTAGCAGTCGAAGTGCAGCCTGCCGATTGAAAAAAGGCGATGAAGTTGATGGTGATGAACAGAGGGAGAGTTATATGGAGACTGTGAGGTTGGTCTCCAGGATGGTGATGAACAGAGGGAGAGTTATAAGGAGAGTGTGTTACGGTGGCAGAGGAAAACGTGAAGACGGAGGGCGTTTGAGAAGATTAAGAGATGAAGGTCGTGTGAGGTTCAGTATGAGGAAGGAGGGCATGTGAGGTTCAGTATGAGGAAGAAGATGAACGAAGAAGAGAATTGTAGAGAACGAACGAAGAATAACAAAAATAAGGTTTTTGTTTTAATTTTTTTTAAAAAAAAGACCTTAGGCAGCGCTTTTAAAACTGGTGGGCCTCTAAGCTTTTCGAAAGCGCCTAAGGAGGCCTTTAGCGCTTTCTAAGGGGGTCCTTTAGCAGCACTTTTCCAAAGCACTGTCTAAGGCCCCCTTAGGCAACGCTTTTTCTGTATCTTCTATACTTTTTCCGTGTTTTTTTTGCTTTAGGCAGCGTTTTCTAGAAAAAGCGCTGCCTAAAGTGCGTTGTCTAAAGTACTTTTTAGCGTAGTGAGCCTACCTATATGAGAATGAAGTGGTGCAACTTCATAGAGTTCAAGGGCTTGACTCTTAAATTCTCATGAAAAGGATATGAGACACAAAGTCTTATTAAATGTGTTATATTGATAATTCGATCAATGTTACCGGGATTTCATGTATAAGTTATGAACGCTTGTTCTAATAAAAAATTGGTTTAAAGTTTGTCTACCAATTTATTCGGGGATGAGTGAAAACTTAACTTACTAAATAATGGTTCAAATCATAAGATATTCTTATCTGAAGCCATAAAATTTCTTGAATAATAGATTTAGATATATTTTGAAAATGGTGGGAGATTGTTGGTGAAATTTCTAAAATATATTTGAAAAGTTGCAATGGTTAAAAAATACCTTTTAAAAAAAAGTGTAATGCTTTACAATTGAAATAATGTAATCATTCATGCAAATCAAGACATTTGTTTGGCATTTATTAGGCATTAAAGAACACAAGTTTATCTATAAATAAAGACATTTGTTAGGCATTGTAAAAACACCTAAATAATGTATTGTAAGAGCCAAAAATCATATTTAAAAATTAAAGAAAAATTAAAGAAACTAAAATAAAAATATTAAAGGCTTGTGAAATATTAAAATAAAACATATTAAAAGAAGAATTACAGACTTCATAATACAAAGATATTAAAATTATTGAATTATAAAAATTATAGATATGAAAGATTATAAAATTAAAATACCATAAAATATTATGAGTTAAAGAATTATAAAAGTTATAGAAATATATTTTCTTAAATATTAAAATACCATAAAATTGGGATAAATTAACTCATAATATTATAGAAACACTTTTAATGTATTAATATTTTCTTAAATATTAAAATAGTAAATTTAAAATTGGGATAATTAAAAAATATTTTTTTTTGTCAATAAATTAAAAAATAATTTAGTAAATGTAAAATGAAAATATTCTTTACATACTAAAGTGAGAACTATTATTGAGAATTAAAAAACAATAAAAATTAGAGTAATAAAATAATTTAAATGACTTTTTTATAAATATAAATTTTTATTATTATTATTATTAAATATAACAAATAATAATAATAATTAAAAATTACATCACACACACATATTACAAAAATACATTTTTTTTATTATTACTAATAAAGTTAGCTGAATATTATAGTATTATTATTATTATGTTTACTATTATTATTATTATTATTATTATTATTATTATTATATTTATATTTATTTTTTTATTAGTGGTAATACTTTTATTATTATTATTATTATTATTATTATTATTATTATTATTGTTATTATTATTATTATTAATGTAGAACGTGTCTAATATATGTTACTTTTGAAACACATAAATTTCTTTGATATAAGATACTTGTATATACATATATAAATTAATATCTGATATTAAAAAAAAATTGAAAACAAAATGAATATTTGTATTTAATTTGGAAAGGTTAAATATATTTCTAAACCAACCAAGAAAATCACACTTATAAATGTGATAACAAAATTATATATATAAATGATAAATGATTGCAAATTTTTAGAAAAATCAGTGTCTTGTTTAACATATGATACTTGATTTTAAAGAAAATTATAAAGATCAAATTACACCTGAAGAGTTACACCATGAATTAAACTCGTTCAAAAACGTCACTTTAGATTAATATTTTTTAAAATCAAGTGTTGAATTGAAATATATCATCGTATAAATCATATTTATAAAGTTTGAGATTAATCTATTATGATTTTGAACTATTTTAAATGAATAGTAGGCACAATATCCTGTTGCAATCTTCCAACGAAGGTTTCATCGACTATTAGAATACTTTTTCCCAATTCAGTATACCCTATGTTTAGTAATACAAATACCTTCTAATAATATTTAGATCCAATCGTGTTATCTATCTACAGTTATTTCTCATACACGGTCTAAATTAATTCGGTCAAGTCCATGAATAAGACAATAATAATTAAGAATCTAAAAGTATTGAATAAAAATATAATTTTATCATTATAATGAAAAATTTAAATGGATCACATGATTCACAATAAATTTAGAAAATTCATTTAAAGGGACTAATCTAGGGACCCTAGCTACTCTATTATAGTAGTTTCAAGAAGAAAAAATGCCGCAAATAAACAATATAGTTGATGAGGATGAAACCCATAATGGTTCCTCGTCTTTTCCTTATTCCAATGCTTCAAAAATTGCTTCCAATGGAATAAAATTCAGAACACTAACAACTAGACATATTCTCCCTTTTAATCAAATGATGTCGCAATAACACACCACACAAACCTATGTGTGTGCCAAGTTTTTGAGATGCGGATGATGTGGGCACACCAAGATTGCTATTAGGTGTTCCACTGCTTGTTCTTCGTGAAGATTTTTATATTGGGATTCGAGTTATTTTTTTCTTCAAGGATTCTTGTCAATCTTTATAATTCTAATTGTTGTATCCAAGTCTTTCCATCCTCCATCATCAGAACTTCTATAGTAAAACACCACTAATGTTTCTTGTTAGGATGATTTTGGAATGAATTGATCATTTCCACATTTTTTGAAATCTTTATTAAAACCTACCAAAACATAAATGATTAAAATAAAAAGTACTTAATAGGAAGTAGAGGAACATATAATGTTCTCTTGTGAAAATGTGGAAATTTATAAGGCCAAACAAATAAGTCGTATGATATGAATTTTTTTTAAAAACGTTATTGGAAAGATATGGCGTTCTCCTCTTTTAACTCAAGACTTAATTTATTCCCTAGTAAAATAGGTCAAACTAATCAGTCCTATTTAAGCTTTTAAAAGTGTATTTTTATGGAACAATGGACCTCCTAAATTTCTAAAGAGTGAAAAATTACATTGGTGATCATTTCTTTAGAATGAAGATCACCATGGATCTTGATGAACCTTAATGTTTATACGTTAATTCATCATGAATACTTTAAATAAAGCGCTAATAAGAGACAACCTAGAAATTTAATGTTTGCTTTAGTATGTTTTGTGTTAAGCATGTAGTGTGTTGAAGGTATAAATAAGATTAGGACGAGAAGTAACTCCACACCTTTCTTGGTGGATTAATACCACCCATCACCTATGAAGTTTCACTTTTCTCAGAGGTGTGAGATTGATTTATGGTCAAGGGTGCATGATTAAAATGTATGAGCCACTACCCTTTCTAGAAGTTATTTTCTACAAACGGGTAAAGTGAAAAAGATGAGAAAATACTTAACGTATACCATCACATGAGGATAAGACAAGGGTATGCCAAGTTGTGACAAAGTAGTGCATAAGGTTTATTTGTATGCTCGGAAATTATTGTCTTCCCCCTCACCAGCTTGACCACTTCTCTAATCACTTTGGAAATTATCTGAATGAAAAAAATTACCATAATATTAACCTTCCATTTCACTCTTTGAAATTTGCATTCAAAAATATTTTCCAAACTCCCTCAAATTCTATAAAACCACCACTACCCTCACATTTTACATTTTCACTCATCATTTTAAATTGTCTCCCTAGAATGTTCACCAAGCCCAATTGGAGAAAAAGTCTTGTAATCTCAAGAGAGAGTCTTCCTAAAAAGACATACACTACTAGAAATACAGGAATTTTTTGTGGAAAAAATCTGCACAAATACCTGCGGATTTTCCTGCAATTTTATTAAATATACTAAAATTTTCTATGAAATACATTCCCGCAGCAAATTTCGCAGATAAACCTGCAGATTTTATTGCGAATTCTAAATTTTAAATTTTTTCATCAGAAAACCGCAGGAAATTCCGCAGGAAAATTTTCTGTGGATTTTACTGCAGATTATTTTGTAGTTTGTTTAAAATATTTAAATTTTTCATAAAAAAAAAAATTTCTCAAAAAATATTTAATTTATTTAAGTGTTTTATAAAAAGTTGATTTTGTTTAAATTTAAAAAAAAACATTATTAATCCTTATGTTTTCTATTTTGTTAATTATTTTTATGATATTTTTTAATTAATTGTTAACATTAATGTATCATCTTTTTTTAATTTCAATTTATTTACAGTAATGTATCATCGTTTTTTAATTTTAATTTATTTACATTAATGTATCATTTTTCTTATTTCAATTTATTTATATTAATGTATCATCTTTTTTTAATTTATCAAACAAACCCTTCTATAACTCTTAAATTCTAAAGCAGAACCTTCACACCATGGCGTAGTTGAATTCCACTTTCTAATTTCAATTTTCACATCATAAAGTAAAGTTTTTTTCTCAAAATATATTTAACTGATTTAAATGTTTTACAAAAATAATTGTTGTTTTTGTTTAAAATTTATAAAAAATTATTAATCCTTATTTTTTTAGTTTATTAATTATATTTATGATATTTTTTAATTAATTGTTAACATATAAAAAAATTTATGATATTTTTTTAATTAATTATTAACATTAATTTAAATCTTAATTTTAATAAAATAAAAGATATGTAAATTTATAAGTTTTTTATTTTTAATCTTTATTTATTCTATTTTATTAATTATTTTTATGATGTTTTTTTAATTAATTGTTAACATATAGAAAATTTTATGATATTTTTTAATTAATTGTTTACATTAATTTAAATCTTAATTTTAATAAAAGGTATGTAAATTTATAAATTTTTATTCATGAAGCTAACTTTAATCCATGAAGTATGAAAGATCTTAGAATTGGATTTATTGATGAATCTTGAACGTTAGGTCTCTTGGAATTCAGATGTTTTGGCCATCAGAAGTAACAGAAGTTCTGGCCATCAGAAGTAAGTTTTGGCCATCGGAAGTTCTGACCATCAAAAGTTCTGGCCATCAGAAGTAGCAGAAGTTCTGGCCATCAGAAGTAACAGAAGTTCTGGCCATCAGACGTTCTAACCATCGAAAATGAAGTTACGCCATCGAAGTTACGGCCATCGAGTTCGCCATCGAGTAACAAAAGTTTTGGTCGTTAGGAGGAGCAGAAGTTTTGATTTTCTGATGAATCTTGTCAAATGACCAACTTCTTGCTAAAACCTGCAACTTCAAACTCAAATCGACCTTAAGAGTCCAGTATTAAAAGAATGATTCCCAAAGCACGATGAATCTTCAATTGAATTAACAAGTGTCAATGCCACGAGATAGTATTCTCCATGCTTTAACTCCTCAACCACAATTGATTGGATAAATTCCTTTGAATTTGAACACAACCCCTGATACTTGTATAATAATCCAAAAAACAACCAAATCTAAATAAACAATTCAAATTGAGGTGGTAGGGTAAAATGGTGTCAAAGTGGAGAATGAGAAAGTAAAAAAATAGTGTAAAATAGTGTCAAAAAAGGGATTGGTATGAATCGAACCCATATTTTTCTCTAATAGATGAAGCTTCTTACCACTAAGACACACAATATTCAACTGATGTTAATTAAAAAAAGTACTATAATTTTAAATTTTTATTTATCTAAAAAAACCTAGATTTCAGAATTTTCACAAGCTAATTTCAGAATTCAGAATTTTCACAATTTTCACAAACATCGCAGACGCTAATTTCATCGCAGACGCAACCACCACCACCGATTTCAGAACCATCGTCACGTAATCGCAATCACCACTACCGATTTTCACACCTACTGTCCATAAACGCAATCACCACCATCTACGGTACATTGTTTCGCCGTTCTTCTGACTACCTTGACAACGGAGGTGATTTTTCTTATTCTTTTAAAGTGTTTGTGTTATGAGAGTGATTTTTGCTTTGTTGTGTTAGAAATTCATTGATTAGGGATTTAGTGTTAACTTTTGTATCAGTGATTTGGGTTTTCTCTTCATCTAAACCGCATGAAAATCCGTAGGAAACGTGTTTCCTGCAGATTTTTTGCTCAAATCCGCAGGAAAATCCAGCTTTTCTAGTAGTGTATGGGAGTTTATTGATTTCATTAAAAGTAAAAATGGTTAAATAAGTGTGAAGTCTCCCGACTAACTTTTTAGTTTCTTAAAACATCTAAACTTTGACCTCTGAAATTTTTCGTCTACACTAGTGATCCATCGAGCTAACTTTTGTCAACAAAGGATAATATGAAATGTCACATGACCGATTTTTTATCATTAGATATACATATGGAAATGTCAGTGTCCCAAAGATGTTGACAAGGTGTGCCACATGTTATTGTTGATATTTATTAAATTAGATTCAAATTTTTAATCCTTATTTTTCTGTTTTATTAATTAATTTTATGATATTTTTATTTAATTTTTTATTTTAATTTTAATCTTAATTTTTTAATAAAATAAAAGTATAGATTTTTATTAAAATTAAAATTAAAACAAAAAAAAAAATCAAGGATAGTCAGCAACGTAGAAAAGATACAAACAACGCATAAGCGCTTTTTCCAAAAGCTCCAAGGAAGCGCTTATTTCCCTAAAGCTATTTTTCTTTTCTCTTATCTTTCTCATGTAACAACAACAATATGTTCAAAATCTTCATCTATTTTTTACAGAAAAAACAATAGATCAAATAACTAACAATTGAATTCAGTTTTCAAATTTCGGTTCCGCGTATCTATTTGAGCTTCACGTTATGTTTGGTGACTGCGAAGGTTTCCTGTTCACAATCGAGTTGCTACTCGGTTCTGTTTTGGTTCGAGTTTGTTGGTTTTGCCTCATTGCAGAGTTTCACGGTTAAGATTTTGCATTCGAGCCAAGTTTTCGGTACATGTATGTTTTGATTTCAAATCGAGTGTTTTTCAGTTTAGAATTTGGTTTACATGTTCTATTCAGAATCGGTTGCATTTTTACGGTTTCGACTCAATTACGGGTTCTACTACATTTTGATTAGTTTGATTTTGGTGTAGATTTTGGTTTGAACTAAAATTAAAGCGAGTATACAGCATGATAAAGCTAAATTGGACGAGCGCTTATCAGTTGAAATGAAGAAAAATGAAGATTTGGTTCTCGCTCGCAAGGTGTTCAATGAAATGTCCCAACGGGATTCTTTCTTCTTTTTACGAATTTGGTTTTCCTGCATCTATTCTCAAGTAAGTCTGAATTTTGAAACCTTATTTTCATGTTCGCCTCGTAAAGAAGTTGAACTGATTAATTAGTTTTATATCTATAGTTTATTTTGGGGAGTATTGATTTGGAAAAGGAAGGCTGAAGAAGCATTGCTAGCAAGTGGAATTCCATATATACTAAGTCATTGTAATTAGGACGAAGCACTGCGCATGTAAGGTCCTAAATATCTTATTATAATGCCATTGTTATGTTATGTGACTGTTTTCAGATAGTGAGACCTGGTGGCATGGAGAGGCCTACTTTATTAGGGGTCAACGATACCTTTTCAATGCCCTTACATTTGTCCGCCAAAGGTAAGTATCGCCTAGTTGAGTTGTTCCACGGCCTTCACAAATTTTTTGTGCAGCTCTGGTGTCCAGTTTACCTGTGACAAAGTACCAAAACTGTGTTTAAGATAATTAAGTCAGAAGGTCACTTGTAAGCAAACAGTGTCGAACGAGGGTCAAAGGAACACGAATATTATGAGAAGAATGAATGATCGTAAAGCAGCTTACTATCATGTCTCGACTAATCAAGATCTTCGTGCTACTCATATCAAACAATTTGTAGCCTCCGATAGGATGATAACCAACAAGTATCATTGCCTATCCTTTGTCATCCAACTTCTTTCGAAGTTGACCCGGAAAATGTTGAAATATTATCGAACAAAAAACCTTCAAATGACTCAAGCTTGGTTTATTACCACACCATACCTCTTTCGGTGTCACTTTGTCCTTCTTCTTAGTAGGGCACCTATTCAACAAATAGGTGAAGAGCCAGCTGAAGCGCCTCGAAAAAATCATCATTATTTTCGATTACATTGAAGTCTCCATCGAACTTTTATTTATTCCAAATATGGAAAGGGAAAATATCGAATAAAACCTACAAGCAAAAGATAAGACGGTCTACTAGACCAAGAGATATGGATTTGGGAGTCGGTTATGCAAGGGGAAGGTATTAGCACCCCTCACATCCATCGTACTCGATGGGAACCGTTTAGTTCATGTGTGTGTAAGTGTGTTATCGTAACAATGCTATCTTCTAATTAATAATCGAGAAAGGAAAATAAAGGGTTTTTATTTTTAGTATTTTGAGTTCGCCGCGGTTTCGAAACCTTGTGCCTACATATTTCCTCGTGCAATGGGAAAGTCAGAATTCTGTAGTTCTTCTAGAAAATGCTAGAAGTTTGTTAGTTGATTTTAAATGAAGAGACAAGTCATCACTTTTTAAAGGAGAAGACTCGTCTAAATGCCCACAAGGTGTGATAAAGAATAAAGGACTACGCACCAACATGAGGGAGGGTTTGAGAACGCCTCTAATACTCAAGTGGAGAAGTCAAAAACCATGGGGATAGAGGAAGAACATCTCAATTATAAATGAATCGTGTCTAATATTGAAAAAAAAAATTTAAATGTAAAAGGTGCTCAGATGCACAAAAAGGCTTGAATGAGTTAAGATTGATTTTAAGTGGGTGAAAAGTACCGAACAATAGGACTAGCATCCTACGATTCAAATACTAGAAACTAGAGGAGCTCAATGCTCAATGAGTCATCTATCATCCCAAAAAGTTTTCTTATGAAAAAAAGTGAAATGAAACGAGGTTCCCATTATTAAGAGTCTTTAAACAATTTATCTAGCGCCCAATGATTTAACGATTTAACAATCGATTGGGACAATCGATTAGATAGTTGTCACTGTAGAAAAGCCCAGGACCAAACTATGAATGTGTGCGAGTGTGCACTGTGTATGTATACCTTCTCATTGGTGAGGAGCTCAAGAGGAGGCTATGTGTTCTAATTGAATGACAAACGCGTAATTAAGCTATAATTAGAACACACAGGAAAATAAAATTCTAAGCTATTACAAACCATATGGGGGTACAAGTTTATGAATGGGGATGTATCAAACCAAAAATACGAGAAGATCTTAAATAAACAAGCAATACAACCAAATTGAATGTATACAAAGTGTTTTTGAAAGTATTTTTTGAAAAGAGTGTGAGGTGTGAAAAGTATTTTGATTGAGCAAGCAATTTAGAGTCTTAATACCTACTCAAAATGGTCGTTTCTTGTTATTTTCCTTCTCCTTTAGAATAAGGTTATCCATACCATTAGTTGGTAGGTAGCTCTATCTGTTGGATGTGAAGGGACAATCATGGGGTCATCATATAGTCATTGAAGGCAACATAGGGACAATCATCACTTATACAATCGGGAGATCATATATTCGAGGCAACATCGGAGGGACTATGATCTAGGGACTATGATGATGTTATTCGTAATCGTCTTTGCTAATGGTACCCCTATGTTCGAGGGACATGACCATTATTTCTTAAGGAAAAAAGAGAGGATACCCTAGAGGGTGCAAGTGTGATAAGTGTGTTTGATTCAGATATTTTAATCTTGGAAATTAGGGTGATTTAACGGTTCATTTTAGATTTTGTCATGCAAACCCTAGTTACTAGCAATTAAATATGTATAGTTTATAAGAGAGTTTGGAAAGTAAATATCCTACGCTATTACATGGAATTAGGGCAGTTACATAATATAGACGCGGAAAGTAAATTGCAAGAAAAGTAAATCTACGCTATTACAAAAATAACCTTGCGACCTATACATCGATTTCTAGAATTTAAATGTGATATGAAGTAAATAAATTGAAGGAGAAATGTCTAAGGATAAGAAAGAACATCTAAACCCTAATTGTAAAAGGAAAATATTTTTTGAAATCGATTTTAGTTAATAAAACCTAATTTCTAAGTTAATTATTAATTAATTATGAAAAATAATTTAAATCATGAGAAAAATAAATTATTTTTATGTCAAAAATTAATTAAATGTTTAATTAACCTAAATCTGAAATTAGAATATTTTTGTAGTTTTTGAAAATGTTTAAATTAATTTTGAAAGAAAATTAAGTTAGTTTAGAAAAATAAAAGAAAATAGAAAATGTGAAAGAAATAAGTGGTAAAAAAATAGGAATGATCCCTGCAAGGCTTGAACTCGTGACCCTTAGTTCATAGGATCAGAACTTTACCACTCAGCCACACGCCATGTGTTGTCAACAACACAACTCCAATTATATGTATGTGATGACCTGCAAAAATCAGAAAATTTGAGAAAAGTTGCAAAAGGTAGGGATCGAACCCACACCCTTAGATAGGAAGAGACATAGCGCGCGTGTTGAACCACTGGGGTGGTGATACATCCATGTATTAAGTCAACTGGATAAATATATACGTGAAAATTAATTCTGAAAATCAAATTAAAAGCAAAACACGCGCGTGTGGACCCCGTGGATTTGAATCAACCAATCACATGCCTCCCTCCTGCCACGCTATTGTCAACGTCAGTCAAGCCACCCTGGGTAGTGGCTCCGGTCGTCTTCTCCGATGAAGAGGAAATTGAAACCTGCAAAATAACAAGAATTAAAACAAAAGCTTAAGCCTACCCCCCTAAATTGACCCCTACGAATCGATTGGTGGTGTTCTTATGGTCTGAATCGGCTTGGAAATTGAGATTCGAAGCTTCCCAGTTGCTATGCCCTAACAATGGCATAATACGATTTAAGCCCTAAAGTTTACATGTAACACATTGTACTTGTTCTAATGGATGCCCTGGACACAAAAACACACATCAAATATGTCAACAATGCACAGAAAATCAAAATTGAAACTGGGAAACCTTACCAAACTGGTGCACTTGAGGAATGGGTTTTTGGCCTGCTCTGGGCTCGTGTGAGTGAATGGATCGTCTCCTGGAATCCTCAAGATTATGAATGAATGGTTGGTTTGGCTTGAGGATTGCTGGAAATTGAAATTCGATCTTGCCCTAAACTTGAAAAATTTGAGAACTTTGGCTAGGGTTTTTATGGCATGCAATTCGTGTCCTCGGCTTCTAAATGTGTTAAGTATATATAGAGGAAGAGATTAGGTCAAAAATTAAGTGGAAATATATTGCATTCAATGGAGAATATTTGATTGAAGAATTTGTATGAAAACTTCCTTTTTGCATCAATCTTGCTTAAACTCCTCTTGCACGAATTTTCCAGCTTGCTATGAATATCTTGGACCTCAAGAAACTTGGATATCAAGCCCACATGCCTTGTACCTTGTCTTAATATTTTATTTTAATTAAAATTGAACTTTAATGGTTTAATTCAAAAATAAATAAAATAAATGGAAGAAGGGTATGAAACTGGGCTTAGAGGCTCTTGATAATGTTAGGAATAAGTTTGGATCACAAAAACTTAGGCCCATTTGGAAAAAAAATTATTTTGCTAAGTATTTCTCTTCATACACTTCTTCAAATTTCCCGAACTTGTACAAGTTGTATCTTGGACTTTTTAGAAAGCTCAAGATGTCCTATAAACAATACTTTTGGTTTCATCTTCATTGAATATACCATGTTCATGTACACTTCTTTGCAAAAAGATGACCTTTTGTTGACTTTTAGAAGGACCTATAATGTCTTGATCCATAACTCTCAAATGAAGCATTTTTGGCCAAAGCTTGTGAGACATAAAGTTGTAGAGAATTTAATTCTCTTCAAAATAATTTTTGGTAGAAAAATTTATGATTAAGTATGTGAAAGTTATACTTGATCAAAGTTCTGTTGACTTTTTGTCCAAAAACCCTGATTTAGAAACTTTGACTTTTAATCAAATCTTGAGTTTTCTTGATGAGTCATGATCAAACCTTGATCAAATGATGAATGTGACTTCAAAATCTTGATGTTGACCAAAAATGACGAAGTTTGACTATATGTTAACCACAATTGACTGAGCAATTGACTAAGCAAACTTTAGTTGTGAGGCTTGAAACTTGACATGGTGATCCCTTGAGACATATGAGGAGGCATGATGATTACTAGTGTCAATAGAAACCATCTTTAACTTGAGAGAATCAAAACCAGTTGTGGGTTGATTGCTTAGGAGAGGGTTCATCTGGTCAACCCTTGAGAAATTCTTGAGTATGGAGATGTGGACTGCCTTGAAAAATAAGAGGGAAAATTTTGGGGTATAACAACTTCCATCAGAATTTTCTTTTATCCTAAAGACCCACCTGCAACCTATGGATTTTCTGTGTGATGGTAAGGTGGTGAGAGTCCAGGTGTTATTGGCTATAAGAGCATCATATTCTTGCTTCATGGCCTCACACCATTTTGGTTGAGCAAGAGCTTTCTTGACTGTGGTAGGTTCAGTGTGAACAAGATAGGCTTTAGGTTTAGAATTTCCAGTCTTACATCTGGTAAGTATGGCATGTTGATTTACAACAAGGCTGGAGGGAGGTTGACAGTCTTGTAAAGATACAAATAGGGAGTTACCAGTTTGAGATGAAGGAATAAAAGTGGAGGAAGTATTTGGATTGTTAGTATCTGAGACATCTTTGAGAGAGTTATCAACCTGAAGGGAGGTCATATTATCAAGTTCATTATGTGTAGAGTTACATAATGACTCTGTGGATATAAGGTTGTTTTGCTGGTTAAAAGAGTTGTCAAGATTTTGGCTTGCAGACTGATCACTGTGAGGTGACACAATAGGGTTGATGTTGATGTGACTTGTTTAAGCTAAAGATGTAGGTTACCTTAATATTTTGAGAGGTTGGAGGTAAGGGTTGTTCATTGTTGTAGCTGACAATGATAGGAAGAGGGATAGACTTGGAGTGACCAGCTGGACTTTCTTTTAAAGTAGACTTTGTAGGTAAGTTTTGTGAGCTTCATTAAAGACAACATCTTTTGAGATGTAAATCTTTCCTTCCTTACTTAGGTGTTTGTAGCCTTTATGATGTGGGGATACACCTAGATAGACACATTCAGTACTCATAAGTTTGAGTTTGTTCTTATTATAAGGTCCGATGTGAGGAAAACAAGAGCACCCAAAGGTTCTAAGTCAGGTACAGTCAGGTAGAGTATTATGTAGAGAGTAAAAGGGAGATGTGGAATTAGGATATGTGGATGTAGGAAGTCTATTTATCAAGTACACTGTTGTAGTGAAACTATGATCCCAATACTGGATGAGTAGTTTGACATAAGCAAGCAGGGTTAAACCCATTTCAACAATAGTTTTGTGTTTTCTTTCAACTGTCCCATTTTGGTGGGAAGCATGAGGACAGGTTAGTCTATGAACAGTTCCTAAGTCATTTAGATATTTAGTAAAGGGGCGAAATTCTCCCCCAAAATCTGACTGAACAACTTTAATTCTAGTGTTAAACTGAGTTTCTATAAAGGTGACAAATTGTTAAAAGACACTTAGAGCATCAGATTTCTGCTTTAGAAAATAAATCCAAGTGTACTTGGTGTAGGTATCCACAAAAGCAATATATTAGGAATAACCTTGACTAGAAGGATTGGGTGAAGGACCCCATAAATCTGTGTGAACTAATTCAAATGGCTTAGAATACACAGTTTTAGTTAAAAGAGCATAAATCATGTGAGACTTACCAATACAATAGGAACTACAAAATTCAATAAAGTCTTTATTATTCAAAGAAATGTTACAAATTTTAAGTATAGTTTTAACAGCAGCAGTATTTGCATGCCCTAGTCTAGAATGCCAAAGGGTATATTTATGTAAACCCGAGTCTTCATTAGAGGTGGAAACACTGACAAAGTTGACAGTTGGTTGGGATGAAGACTCCATAGGTGGACTGTGAAAGCAATACAATCCACCAGTGTTGAGGAACCCTTCTAAAAGCACCAGTTTAGATGCCTGAGATTTGACAAAGCACTTATGAGAGTGAAACTTAAAAAATACATTGTTATCTTTTGCAAATTTGGATACAGAGATAAGATTACGAGTGATGTTAGGTACATGAAGTATATTGTTCAGAGACATCACAGTGTGAGGTGTGGTGTTTGACCTAAGCTTCATTGATCCTATGGATTTAATAGGAAGACCCTGGGCATTACCTATGAATACTTCTCTAGGACCTACATTATGCAGTAGTTTTTGAAAATAAGAATTGTGAAAAGTAATATGGTGAGAAGCACCTGAGTCTACAAACCATGCTTGTGACTCAAGATTTGTAAGTATGATCAGGTCATCATGGTGAGCCAAGAAAGCTTAAGCTTGAGCAGATATTGTGGCCTGATTCTTCTGATCTTCATTGGGCTAAGCATCTTGGCTATTAGCTTGATTGTTGGCTTGAACTGGTTCAAAATTTTTGTCATACTTGTGCCAGCAATTAGCAAATGCATGACCATACTTACCACATAATTGACATGTTGGTCGATTTCCAAAGGTATAGGTTCCTCTAGCTTTGCTACGACCCCTGCCTCTGGTGGTTTGTCCACGACCTCTTGTAGAATGCATATTGCCTTTGGCATTGTGATTTTCAGCAATATGTGCTACATTGGCTGAGTTGATGAACCCTAGCACGCATCAGCATATTGAAATGTTTGTGAATCTGGTCCCAGATCTGGTAGGAATGCTTGCACGAAAGAACTCTTTGAAGCACAGATTTAGAGATTGTTGAGAGAAGCCATGTGAACAGGGCTTGATCTTGTACGAACCAAGCTTCATAATCTTCAGATTTGACATTAGTAATCATATCTTCATTGTTCTTGATCATTGGGGGAATCTGTGGATTCACCACAAATTTGTGGAGTTTGTGTGAAAGAATCACACCTTCTAGTTGTGGGTTCCATAGAAGAAAGTTGGTTTCTTGGAGTTTGATAGAGAGCTTTGGCCCAAATGCATTGTGATTCATGGCAATGAGAGCTGAGACGTCTGCATCTGTGATGAGTTGTTGCCTCGTTGAGAATTTTGATCTGAGTCTACCATGATTGGCGCTTTCTAAGAAGACAGGTAGAAGTTCGAGTTTCTCTGAAACTCGACAATGGTGATGAGCGGAAGCGGTGGGAAGAAGATGAAGAAAAGGGGATCTAGGCGATTGATACCATATTGAACTTGAAGTACTTTATACTTTTCATTGATATTTTTGTGAAAGTGAAAACTTCAAACTGTTTTATTACAATAGGATTGCACAATATATATATATATATATATATATATATATATATATATATATATATATATATGAGTGGCTATGGTTAAAGTAAGTCCAACTCAGCTTCTAACAACCTATCAACAACCTAACTGCCTGTTCTTGCAGGAAAAACTTATATATCTGTATTTAGGGATTTGGAGGCTCAAGCTAGATATCTTGACCTCCAAGCTGATGAATGTCTTGCTTATCCCGTTGGCGGGAGCCCTATATATACCATGACTGCGCCAATAACGGCTTCTAGCTCTTTAACTGAATTAAAGATGCGTAACGTCAACCGTTTCTAACAATGATGGCTTCATAGTGTAACGTGCGCCGCCAAGATCAATGTGGCAGTTACCTCTAACTCGTCCGTAACGTTCGTTCACTAGTCCAGGCTGGATCGTAGCTCATATGGTCGGGATGTATACCCGGTCCATATTTCGGCCTCCATACTCTCCATCCGGGCACTATTCTCAACTCCTTCTTCCATACTCTCCATCCGGGAACCATTCTCGGCTCCTACTTCCATACCCTCATCTGGGCACCATTCAGCTCCTCCCCTGCCCCTTCCGACCTTATAGCTCGGCTGGGATTTTATGTACGATCACTGCCAATACAAAAACTGAAAATTGACTAAGTCAACAAAGGCTATACTAGCTAAAAATATATCTAATAGACAATCACACTATTAATCAAAAGTTTCAATAAGAGATTGAAAATGAGTAAAAAGAAATCCGATAAACAAATTTATAAAAAAAACTCCCTAATTTCTATTAATTTGAGACTCAACCTCTTCAACCTCTAGTACATGAATCACTCAATCCTAATGTGTATGACGTATTTACAACCTTTAAATTATAATCAAAGATCAATCAAACCTTAAAATGAAGAATGATAAGCATTCCTTTTGCTTTCTAAACCTCTCTCACTAGAAAGCTTTTATCCAACTAAAATGGTAGAAAAATACTTAAGTATGACGTAGATTTTGAGACATATGTCTCGCATCTCACCTCATCAAATGAAATTAATTTCAATTTCTTACATATTTTGCGTGCAACACACGTGATTCTAAATGTGTGCGCGCTTGAAAGGTCCAGTCATTCTCAAAATGTAAAAGTGTTTTTTTCCGCTATGTGGCTTCTTAATAAATGGAGGGCAAAGGTACCTATCTTTTGAATGCATGCATGTCCCCAAGGGAAGAAAAAAAACCCAATGGGTACGCACGTGGTAATAGTAACACATGAACAAATTGAGACTGAGAAACGTTCACATTGTTTAGCAAGAGTCCAAACTATACATCTAATCATCGTACCACACTTGATTAAATAACCAATTGAAGATTAAGATTTGATTTGATTATCCCCCTCAACACCCACCTTACTCCCCACAAATGGAGCATAAGCCCATTTGTATAACACGATGCTCACCACGTGAACATGATTACGTGTCGAACTATCATTGGTTTCTGAGTTAAGCATCACGTTGCTTTTAATTATTTGGTTTTTATTCTTCATGTTCCGCCCAAGTGGCCTTGTCGTCTTTTGGCTTGTGTTTCATGGATGGGATTTATCCTTATATTTCATCAATTATTATTATTATTATCTTCGTTGACTCTTTTTTCATATATTAAAACTAATTAGAAAAATATAAATAATTATTAATAACATTCTTTATATATATATATATATATATATATATATATATATATATATATATATATATATATATATATATATATATATATATATATATATATATATATATATATATATATATATATATATATATATATATATATATATATATATATTAAGTCTAATCCTAATAGACTTACACAAAATATTAACTATTAAAAAGATCGATAAAACGATCCTATTAAATGAAATAATAAAAAATTATATATAATTTTTGTATCTCTTAAAATAAGTTATTTATATAATTGTTTGATTGAGTACTATTAAACGATTGTGATTTCTTGCAAATCTATTATTACTTACACCAGTGTGTCTAAAGGAACATTATTATCTTAAAAAGGAGGTTCAATCAATTATAAGAACTAAGGAGATTATCCATATGAAAAAGTTAAAAGTTGACCGTAGAGGAGAAGGACTGAATGAGTTTTTTGTGTATAAATTTATTATCATTTATTATAAATTCGGTAATTTAATAGTTGTTATATATTAATAATAAAACACTTTTTTTTTTTAAATAAGAAGTTAATAATTATGTAACTTGATCATTGGTATTTATTTGTATTTTTTAAAATTAATTCTATTATCATTTGAAGTTCTTTAATGAAGTTTTAAATAATTTTAATATTTTTATTAATATTTGTAGATTTTATGTGTATTCAGTAAAAAATGTTTTTTATAGTTAGGTTGTGTCAATGGAAACATTATCACCTTAAAAAGGTTCAATCAACTATAAGAACTAAGAAGTTTAAAATATGAAAAAGTTGTTTTTTTTACAAACAAAAATATGAAAAAGTTAAATTTTGATGATAGTGGAGAAGGATGGGTGATAGAGAGAAGGATGGGATGAGTTTTTTTTTTTGTGTATAAACTTATTATTACTTATTATAAATTAGATAATTTAATAGTTGGGTTATACATTAACACATAGCTTTTTTTAATAAGAAGTTCATAATTATGTAACTTAATCATTGGTATTTATTTACATTTTTTAAAATTAATTCTATGATAATTTGGAGTTCTTTAATGAATTTTAAATAATTTTAATATTTTTATAAATATTTGTCGATTTTATGTATTCAATAAAAAATATTTTATAGTTAGATTAATGAATTTCAGTTTTATTATAAATTATAACTACTAAAAAATTGGCATATAAAAAAGTAAAATTTTAATTAAATAAAAATAATAAAATTAAAGTTTCTTAAATTAACCATATAAGATTCGTTATGATGCTAAAACTAATTCCTAATTAAATAAATTGATACAATTATTATAATCCAAAATGAATGTCATTGATTTTTTAACATAGTAGTAATCACTTTATTTTTAATTGTACTCTATAATACTCTATTATTTTTATTATTTATGATGATTAATAAATATGTAGTTTTTAAAAGTTATTATTATGAATAACTTTATTCAATTTATATATGTATTGCTTACCAATATTTTCATAAATTATATTCTTATTATATATTTCAAAAACTATTTTTTAGATATAATATTTTAGTAATAATAGTTCTTAAAATTTATGAAAGTAATAATGTCATGCATAAA
Source organism: Vicia sativa (assembly GCA_021764765.1). Taxonomy (NCBI): domain Eukaryota; kingdom Viridiplantae; phylum Streptophyta; class Magnoliopsida; order Fabales; family Fabaceae; genus Vicia; species Vicia sativa. Next base: position 206,367,389 of record CM038794.1, read on the forward strand.
ATAATGAGTTAAATATGTTTTTAGTCCCTATAAATACGCGATCCTGCAATTTTGATCCTCTAAAAAAAAATTTTGAATAATGATTCTCGAAAAATTATTATGCACGTAATTTTAGTTCATGTTGGTAAATCGATGTGTATTTTTGAATGATTATTTTATAGACATGTGTAACACGTTATAAAAAGTTCCTCGAAAAAAAACTTAAAATTTGATTTTTAAATCAAGATTTTCGTTGATTTTATCAATATCTTTTAAAATTTAAAAAAAATCATATTCAATTCTTCTCATTTTAAAAAATTCTAAAATTTAATAAATAAATATTTTATAGTATTCTAAACACATATGAAAAAAATTATTCAAAAATTTAAAAATAATTAAACTATTTTAAAAATTTTAGAAAATAACAAGGATTAAAACTGCATGAATAAAAAATTTATGAAGACCATTATTAAACGAAAAATTTTAAATGGACCAAAATTATAGAATCATATATATAGGACTAAAAACATATTTAACATTAAAATAATTATTTTAATAATAAATTTCAACAAGTTTTTGTCAACAAAATTTTCAAGTATATATATGAAAAACTTAACTAAATTAATGTGATATGTTATAGGCATAAAACGTTTTTAAAATATATTATATCTACTATTTTCTATGTAACACTAACATCTTAAGAAAAATGTGTTCACATCGATATTAAATATTTGGATCAATATTTAATTATGTTTAATTTTTTTAATTATTAACGAAATCATCATATTAGTGTTGGACTCAAATTAGAAATATGTATTTTATAAATTATTATTTTTAAATAATTTTTATTTAGTAGTTTAATAAGTAGAATTCTTTTTTTCAGATAAAATATTGCGAATTCTTTTTTGAAATAATCAAGTATTAGAAAAATACGCAAATAACTATGTATTGAAATTAATTATCTAAATAATCATGTTTATTGTTTAACACACAAGTAGGAGTCATCTGAGATGGCTCCTTCATTGTTTTTTAACAAGCAGGAGCCACACTATTTGGCGCCTAAGTGTAATATTTTGCTTAAAAATCATCTCAGATAGCGCCTATGTGTTAATCACATGGGAAAAGCCATCTGAGATGGCGCCTATATGTTAAGTTAAAAAAAAAACAAAAAAAAATCGATTTAAAATAAAGTACAGGACAATGTTGTGAAATAAAATTTCAAATATAAATTATCATTACAAACATAGCGAATAATAATTACATAGATTTATTCTCGGTGACCTGAGACGTGTAAACGACCATGGGTTCCACACCCGCGTCCTCTCCTAACTCGTTGATGCGAGCTTCTTGAACCGGTTGTTGTTGGGTCTATGGCCCCTGTGCATGGGTCGATGGCTACTCGTAGTGTATGCAATCATGATCCATGTATGCCTCAAGATTTGCATTGCTTGTCATACCGCTTTCATATATATATGTGTTCCCATGTTCTCAAATTTTGGTCGTTGTGGTGGGGGGTTAGGTTCCATGTGGGGATGATAGCACTCTTCATCTGTATAGGTGGATTGTGAATGGGTGGTGTAAAAAGGAAATTGGGTGTTTGGAGACTGATATCCATATGAATGGTGGGGGGTTTGGTACAATGATGGTTGGAGAATATTCCTCGAGGAAGCCAGTGTCTGGAGTGAGGTGAGATGTTGATGTGCCCATATAGGGGGTTGGACATATGTTCTTTGTTCAGAGTATTGTACTTGGGTGTTTCGCATATGGGAGTATTGAAATTATGTGTCAGGCATTTGGGTGGGTTGGTAATGAGGTTGAGGTTGGGGTTGGGATTGAGTGTTGGTGGTCCTGTATCGTCGGGTTGGTTGGCGAGAGGTTGATGGATGTTGGATCTGTTGTTGGTAGTGTTGTTGGGGTGGTTGTTGGTATTGTTGGTGCGGTTTTTGTTGTTGGGGTTGTTGTTGTAGAGTTGAGGGTTGGCCCCACTGGGTGTGTGGGTCGACCAAATAGCGAGGGTGAGAGACATGCATTTTTGGGTTTGTTACGGACCGGTACCAAGCAATGTATTGACGAGAGTGTTGCATAATTTTGTCATCCTCGTAAACAGGAAATTGTAAGATATGGTCCATGCGGTTTCTCCACATACTACAAAACGCCCTGGCAAATGTTTTCCAATTATCATATCCCCATTGAGCATCGACCCTTTTGAGATGCCAAGGATCCAAACATATCGGATCGCGTGGTATGTCTTGGAACATACCGAACTACATCTTCACACCGTCGCTGTGGTGCATTTCCATAATGCTAAACCTTATGATAGCAGTCTTCGCAGTCCAAACCTCTACATCATCTTCATTGGGTATATGATCCAAATCCAGGTATGGTCTCCATGTAAACTGTTGATAAAAAATATGCAAATTAATGATATAAATAATATACGTTAAAGTTAGTTGGAGTTAATAGAAATTACGTATATCAGTTGCGCCAAGGTGGTTTATAGATTACGATAAATGACAACATTGTGTCTCAGATTCTTTCCGTAATCCATACCCGTTACACTATACCTAAATGAATGAACATTTAACATATTAAGATTTTATATATATGAAGGACATGAATATTTTAATAAATAAGCAATATACTTACTTTGTTGCGTATGGAAAACTGAACGGTAGGTCGTTGACGGGATTAAGTGATTGCATTCTCCATTAACCCCATGATTGAAGCAAGAAAGCGCATCAATTAAAAGTTGACGTGTCTTTCTTACAGTTCTTACACAAGGAACTGTATAGTTGGGCTTGAACAGCGGAACCCCAACTATATTTTCCTATCTTATCAATGTCCCCAAGCAAACTCAAGTACATAAAATTTATGCTATTTCTTGTACTCTCGGGGAATACTAGACTCCCAAATATTAACATAATATAATTTTTTATCTTTATTATTTTTTCTTCCTCGGTGGAATTTTCTTTCAAACCAAGGGAATAATAATGCGCTCTAAGTGTGGATAAAAATATACCTTAGCCTCTTGCACTAGGACCTTCTACCATATCTCTACCCAACATCTCCTCGCATAGAGCGTTTGCTTGTTGGACCGGACCATTAACCACCTTACCATTAATCGAAAGACCCATCAACATGTAAACTTCCTCAAGTCTGACCGTACATTCACCTATGGGCAGATGAAATGTGTGTGTCTCGGGTCTCCACCTTTCACACAATGCAAGAATAAACTTTGAATCTATCGTACAGTTGGAGATTTTAATGACATCCCCAAAACCGGCATGTTCAAGGTATGTAACGATGAATGGATCGGGAGCAATATAGTGATGTGAGCAGCATCTAAATTTTTTCGTGTCCTAAATATAACGTGAAAATAATTTGATGTAAGTGTAAAAAAAAATTAATAACATAGTAAACAATGAACGTAACAATAAGAATATAAAGGATAAAACTTACATAGGTAACAATGTTTGCCCTTGTTCCTCGGTGAGATTCTCTTAAAGTCAAAAGACTCATGCTTGAATTTTTTCCTGATGATATGAGAATTGTATCAGAGGTAGAGGTAGAGTGAAGAATGGTGATGGAAAAACACATCTGAGGCGCCATATTTATAGGCGATTCAGTCAACAAAGGAATAAATGAGGTGGTTGGGGCCTTGCATGCATGCAGGCCACGTGTTAGAGAGGAGTCAAGTGGGATGGCGCCTCCTCTCTAAAAAGGTACATAGGTGTCATTCAAGGTGGATTATGGCAGGCTAGGTGGAAGCTAGGTGACAGGACTACGCATGCAGACTAGGGTGGCAGCTAGGTGGCAGACCTATTTATGACTAGGCCTGTAAAAAGCCAAGTGGGATGGCACCTCCCTTTAAAATTTGTACATAGGCGCCATCTTATTTGGCTTGTACATGTGGACGGAGGTGGATGTTGTTGACGAAGAGGAGGAAGTTGACGAGATGCAGTTCAACAACATGGTAAACGAAGATTCAGAGGCCGATGAAGAACGCCAACTGTGTCCACATGAGATCTACACACCACCTTCGTACATGACCATCCTCAATATTGGCGCAGATGACCCATCATCTGATATATTCTACAACCCTCCTGTGCAGTCAGATGCAAATTTAAAAGTGAAAGACAAATTTCGTTCAAAAGAAGATTATGTGCGAGCAATAAAAAAGTTCCACATGATAAACAACTATGACTTTCATGTGGATCGAACAAATGCAGACATATACAAAATTATCTGTACCCATCCTGAGTGTAGGTTCAATCTAAATGCATCATACAGGTTGAGGAGTGATTCTTGGGTGATAGGTTCTATGACGGAACACACTTGTGTTAATTCCACACAATCACAAGATCACCACAAATTGAGTTATGATCTCATTTGTCAAGGAATCTTACCTCTTGTTAGCTGTGATCCTTCATTGAAGGTGAAAATAATAATCTCGCACATCACTACAACATACAACTATACCCCCTCGTATAGAAAGGTCTGGTTAGCAAAAAACAAGGCTATTGAGAAAATCTACAGTAACTGGGAGGGTTCATACAAAGAGTTACCTCGCTACATGAATGCACTGGGAACGTATGCTCCTGGAACAGTTTATGTTATGGAGACGATGTCGGCGTATGCCCCAGACAGTACATGTGCCAGCGGACATGGAATATTCAGTAGAATTTTCTATGCTTTTTGACCTTGCATCATTGGGTTTGCACACTATAAACCTATCATACAGGTAGATAGAATATGGTTCTACGGGAAATACAAGGGCACCCTACTGATGGCCGTCACACAGGATGACAATAATAACATGTTCCCAATCGCCTATGCTCTTGTCGAGGCAGAAATTGGAGCAACTTGGAGTTTCTTCCTAAAGAATCTTCGAACACACGTACAACAATCCCGCTAACGGTTGGCACGACCCACCGTCTACACATGTTATTGCGCAAGACATATCGTTCAAAATTTCATGCGCGAGATCAAAGATAGGATTCTTCGGAAAACAGTTATGAATATTATCACAGCCAGATCATAATGGAAAATCCAGATGTAGGTGCGTGGGTTGATAATCTACAAGTAGAAAAGTGGACACGGTCATACGACAATAGAGTGCGTTGGGGCCACATGACAAAAAATCTAGTTGAATCAATGAACGATGTCTTCAAAGGCATAAGAGCACTCCCAATAACTGCTTTGGTGAGTACAACATATTTTAGGATGGCCTCGTTGTTTGCAGAGAAAGGTGAAAAGTGGAACGCAGTGGTACAATCAGGACAACTGTGGAGTGAAATATGCATAAAATTTATTAAGGTCGAAAGTGCCAAAGCTAGCACTCATCTTGTTACAAGATTCGACCGACGTAACCATAACTTCATTTCAAAGAGACAATCGACCACAACGAAGGTTTGGCTAGACAAGAATATAGGGTTAAACTACCATCTTGTTGGTGCGACTGTGGAAAGTTTCAGGCCTTTCGAATGCCCTACTCTCATGTCATTGTGGCGTGTTCACATGTTCATCAAGATACACTACTACTTCTTTCTCCCATTTACAAGTCTGATACCTTGCTTAACTTATACAACAATGTCTTCGAACCGGTAGCAAAATCAGATTATTGGTCTGCGTACGGAGGGGAAGTAGTTTGGCATAACAGTCAAATGCGGAGAAATAAAAAGGGTCGTCCCAAAAGCAAACGTATAACAACTGAAATGGACGACCTTGATAAACTAGAAAGAAAGTGTGGTTTATGTCGTCAAGTCGGACACAATCAAAAAAATTATCCCCAACGTGCTACGAGCTTGACATCCTAAAATTTGTATGGAATTAATCTGCACTTTTTAATATTTAACAAAACTTGTTCTTTTCATTAATAGAATTCTTACAAACATCAATACACAGACAACAAAATAAATAACTACACGATTAAAACAACAACAGAAACAACATGAAACTTAAAACAACAACTAAAACAACATGAAAATGTAGAATCAACAACACAAAAAATTATTTAAGACACTACAACCTTCAAAACAATTTCATCAGAACCATACATCATCGCAATAACGTCGACGTCTGTTTTGACTTCCTCCAACCAAATTTGAGGTTGTCCAGTTGTGAAGTTCATGGTTGTTCTCTTCCTCTGGATCCTTCTAATTTCTTCACCAACTTCAATTTCTCCCTCTATCCATCGGATCAACTATTTCTTCAGTTTGACCATGGTAAATATATGCCAAAATTTCATTTTCATCGGAGGTTTGGAGACCGAGAAAACAACGTATCCATCTCTGGTATGGATGTATGGTGATGTCATGACAAAAAAATAAGAGAGAATATGAGATGAGAAGTTGAAAAACTGTGAAGAATGAAGGAGACATGGGTCTTATATTTATAAAAAACACAAATACACGAAATGGCTCCTACATGTAACCTACATAAGGAAGACGCCATATGAGATGACTTTTACAAAAGGAGGCGCCAAGTGGGGTGACATCTACATACATTTTTTCAATGCAAGAGCCATCTCATATAACACTTAAGTGTTTATGTGTCCTGAAATATAATTATTTACGTAAAAATTTTCAAAACATAATTATTTATGCTTTTTTTAATACTTAATCATAAGCTTTTAAGCGGTAGTTCATTGTGTGTCTTTGAAGTGTGTCTTCTAAAGTGTGTGTCTTCTGAAGTGTGTCTTTAATCAATACTTAAGCGGAACTCAAGTCTTGATTAAAGACTTGAGATTGTTGGCGTGAACGTCCCATCGCGAGCTGGGTGTTCTGTAGGGCGAGGTACTTAGACAACGACGCTCGTTTGAGTCCCCCGTGTTGAGGCGAGGATCTGGCTCATTATATATGTTGAGCGAGGATCCCTTAATGTTGTGTTTGCGGCGCATCGCTTGTACCGGGGTGTGCGCTTGGTGTCGAGCTCTTGATGCTCGGATGGAATTCCGATACATGTCGACTTTTTGTGCCTTAACTATAATATTGTTTAAGTTTATTGGCGTTTATGATCGAGCAAGTTCTTTCCCATGTAGGTTTTTGAGATAGTATGCCCCGTTCCGTGGATGCGGGGAACATACGTTTTCCTGATAGTTATGTTTGCGGGGAATGCATGTCTGCCAGGTAATTGTGTTCGTGGGGGAACATGTGTCTGCCAGGAAGTTGTGTTCGCGGGAAACATGTGTCTTCCAGGCAGTTGTGTTCGCGGGGAACATATGTCTATCAGGTAGTTGTCTTTGCGGGGAACATGTGTATGCCAGACAGTTGTGTTTGCGGGAAACATGTGTCTTCTAGGAAGTTGTGTTCGTGGGGAACATATGTCTCTCAGGTAGTTGTGTTCACGGGGAACATATGTCTTCCAGGCAGTTGTGTTCGCGAGGAACATATGTCTGTCAGGAAGTTATGTTCGCGGGGAACATATGTCTGCCAGACAGTTGTGTGCGCGGGGAACATATGTCTGCCTGACAGTTGTGTCCACGGGGGACGATTTGTTTATGCATGCCCGTCGTTGAGGTTTGTGAGGTCATTTATGCTGTAATGTCGAGCATAATTAGCTTTCTCCTTCTCCGTATTGAATGTATGCCTGGGCCTTGAGGAGGAGGGCATCCAGTGTTGTCGGTGTTTCAGGGCCAACTGCTTTAGCAATATCGTTGTGGGAGTGTAGTCCTCGTTCGAGCAAGTACTTATTCATATCGTCGATCATGAAGACCTAGACAACCTCTTTGTTGAACCTCTCGATGTATGTTCGGAGAGATTCGTCTTTCGTCTTCGCCTTGTATGATCGCTTCTAGCGAGACCTCTTTCTTTGGGTGACGGTGAGAGACAGTGAAGTGCCTTGAGAACATCTTCCCCAACTTCTTCCATGAGGTGATGGAGTCGTTGGAGAGGCTTTTGTACCAACACATTTCCCCTTTCCACAGAGTTGTTAGGAATAATTTGCACTTGATGGCACCCTTAACGGCTCGGTAGTCAAGCAAGGCATCATTGTTTTCGATGTGCTCGTCAGGATCACTTGTGCCATCATATTGTCTGAGCTTCGGGGGTTTCTCTAACCCGGGAGGGATGGGAATATCCATGATCGCCCGACAAAGAGGACCACGATGCTCGTCTTCGTCGCTCCGACTTGGAGACAAAGAGGGATAATGTTTGTTCTTGATGCGCTGGGAAGGAGAAAGGTCTCGGTCGCGGGGGCGATGTGGCTCGCTCTTTGTCTTCTTGTACAAATGAGATCCCTGATTTTTCCGAGGAGGGGTGTGTCACCTCTTTTTCAAGAAATAACGATCGGGGTGAGCTTTGCTCCAAGCAGGTCTTCTTGGCGAGGGGCTACAAGATATGTTTATCTTAGATCTCTGAGGTGTAGACGATGGACAGTTATTTTCAAGAGCCTCGATAAGTTGACCTTGTTGGAGGAGGAGGTTGTTAGTATGATTGAGGGAACACAGAATAGCAGCCAATGTTGAATCGTTGTTGGTCGGCAATGGTACCGAAGGAGGAAAGGTGACGATGTCGTCTGCCTGGTTCTTGGTTTTTTGATTATCCAAGGGAGAATCTTGGTCACCAGCTTTGTCGGAATTGGGGGAGGCGGTCTTGCCATCCCTATTATTGATGAAATCCTCGAGATGAGGAAAGGCGTTGTTCCTATCTGTCTTGCGGACAGATGAGAGGACGGTCTTACCCAAAGTGAACAGGTCATTGATTTCAGCCATCTTCTTGGAGGTGTTGAGGTATCTTTGGTCTTCTGGACTCTTGACGAGGAATGAAGACGGGGAAGAGAGTTTCCCACAGACGGCGCCAGTGATCTGAATAAGTAATCAAAATTGGAGATGGCCAGAACGATTGATGATCCTTCGAGCAAGTTGATGTTGAGGAGGGGTGGTGTACCTGCAAGGTGTAACACCCCTTCTAATTACCCGCGTTTTTATAAAATTAAAATCAGAGTTTTTAATTGATCGCGACTTTATCGTCTATTAATCGTTGCAAGTGCGATCTATCGCGTAGTTTTAAAGATATCGAACCCAGAGACTATAAATCGACCTATTGTTATCCTATGTTACGGTATACAGCTAAGGCGAATAATTCTTTAAGATTTTTGGTTAAGGAAAATATAATAAATAAATAGATATCGGTACGTAATTCGTCTAACCTAAAGGGATCTAAATTTCCACTGACGTGTTACTCATGTTGATAAAATCCTATTTAAAAACAATACTTATCTAAAGATCCTATCTCAATGTCGCTCTATTGATAAGAATCATGTAATTAAATCCTAACGTATGCTTTAGCTATCCGAATATAAAAACACTTTTTGAAAATAAATAAAGTTTAATTGGTTTTAAAATCTTTGCGGTTTTAAAAACAATACCTAGTACCTACTATCGATTCTAAACCTCAACTATCGCTCTGTTGGTTTCTAATCTTAGTCGGTTTATTAACCTCAAACTTTCGCTCTGTTGGTTTCTAAACCTTTTAATAAATTAAATTAGATATCTAAGTCGAAAGAATATTTTTAACAACGTAACATTATGCGGTTTATTTTAGATTCCTATGGATCGATTAATTTACATACCAATATCGAACTAATTAGCGGACATATTAATTAATTGGACATGCATAAATAAATTGATTCAATATATTTAAACATTACCAAAATCAAATAAATAATATCGAGGCAACAATAAATTAAACAACATAAAATAAATAAATAAAACACGAAATTAAGAATCTTGGAAATAACCTTGTTCTTGACTTCTTGAATTGAAAGGAAAAATAAAATACGACAAGGAATAAAAACCTTTGGATCTAACGTAAGGTTAGATCGAAAACTGAAAAATACAATCTTGGAATAAAATTACGAAATATGAAATAGCGGTTGTTCGGTGAAATGCCGACCACAGATACGGAACTAGAGCTCCTATTTATAGATGCATTTATCGCCCATTCCTTAAATTTACGCAAGCCAGCGTGAAAGTGGGCGAAAAAGTAGCCTTGAGTAGGGCGGACCTCCACATTGAGAGAGTGGAGCGAGACGGACGCCTCAGATTTCGGGAAGTGAGTGGGGACCACCCGAGGCGGGCGCCTCCCTTTTAGGAAGAGGGTTGAGACGTGCGTCTCACCCTTGAACGTGGCCTTTAGGGTTTTGCTTGTTTGGGCCTTGCTTCGCTTTGGGCTTGCTTGCTTGTGGGCTTAGTCTTGGACCTTTGCTGTAATTGCTTTCTACTTCTTAACACCTCCTTTTTGCTATATACCACTCCTTACTTCATTTCTTTGCCTTTTTAATACTATTTTTCCTTGATTTTGCTTCTTTGCTCAATTTATCTTTATTTTAATGCAAATACCTGAAACATAGAAAATACCAACGTAATACAGAAATAAAGTGAAATAATTAAATAAAAACATTAACATTACTTATGAAAAATACATCAAATATGTTATATAAAATCGTGTTATCATTAATCACATAAAAACAAGAGGCGTCACAATTTAATTAATTCAATCAATCAACACAATTGTCATGCTTTCACTGAAGAAAAATCATTAAATAAAACAACTTAAAGTTATGTTTAACAGCGGAAATGAAACATAACAAAATCCCTAATACGTCATTCATAGTTATTCCAGGATAATAAACCAAAATATAATTCAAAATCATTAAGGATCCATCAAAGGACTTCAAAACAAACGTTTCCCCAGTGTTACATCTACCAGAGCACAACACTGACATGCGGATTATCTAACTGACTCAACTCTAGAGCTATCCTCACGAACTCCAAGCAGCTAATCACTTCGGATCTGAAATCGTTAAAGTAAGGGTGAGATTTCGATTCAATATAAAATGCGTTATACGTTTTTAAATACAACAGAATAATCGAATACATTAATCCATTAACCAAACACATTAATCGAATACAATTCACAAGGCATTTCACACAATGAACATGTATATAACAAACAATGGAAATTGCAACACTGGAAACCATCCTAGCATGTTACAATCCCATATGCAATGCAGACTCTATGCATGTGGTACCAAAACGTGAACCGAGTTCACCCACTGCTCCGTTTACATGTGGAAAGACAGCGGAAATCCATGATTCGCCCACAACCATTGGGTCAAGAATCTAGCCTCACTACCTCTAAATCCGGGTAAGTCTATTGGCTCTGCCAGTTCACTTCCGCACAATGGGAATGAACCAATTTCACAAATGTTCATGCATGCATCACAAAAGCATGCAACATCACTTCACAGATCATAATATCGATATAATTCACATCATGCCAATTCACCAATGTATCACATTCAATCATAATGAATATCAAAATACAATATTGTACGCATTAGTTCTCATCCGGTAACTCAGGCCATTTGTATTAATTCCCCATTATCCTTAACTATCCATACTTTTCAAAATCGGGAGCTCGACTCTTTTAAACTTAGGAAATAATGCCGAAAACGGCACTCGAATCGGAGTTACGGTTTGGAAAATATAAATAATTGAAGTTTTAGAAGTTTTGGAAAAATACACAGTGGTAACCGGTTCCTCCCTGGGAGAACCCGGTTCCCACAATTTGAAAATAAGCTCCCCCTGGAATTTTGTATGGGGAACCCGGTTCCTCCCCACTGGGAACCGGTTCCCACGTACAAAAGTGCCAGATTTTGAAATTCTAACACTGGGAACCCGGTTCCTCCCCACAGGGAACCGGTTCCCACGACCTGTAACAGCAATTTCTACTATTTTTGACAGCATTATGCATTTCTTATCACTTCCAAACATTCCAATACGAATTGTGACATTAGGAACACCAATTTACAACCACTTTACACCATTATAACATCAAACAACATAGTTTCATCATTCCTATTATTTATTCGACACACTAATGATCCTAATTCCATACACCACACAAAATAGGGTTTCATCCTACAAACCTATAATCAATTTCCCAACATACCCAATTACCCGGTTGATTCCCAAAACCCATAAGGCATTAAAATCGAATGAAATCACCCCTTACCTCGCGATGATCTTCGATTTCCGGCGTTGGCTCTTTCCTCTCTTCTCTTCTCTTCTCCAATTCTACGTGAAATAGCTTTTTCCCAAAAAGACTCCTTTTCCTTCTTTTCCTTTTTATATTCCTTTTAATACTCCTCTATTATTCCAAATAAAATCCATAATTAATAATTAGTAAAAGTAGAGTGATTTACTCCTCACACCCACTATTTACTTGCACACCTCCAACCCTTATTTCTTCATTTAATCCAATTAAATCCAAAAATACAAATACTTAAGGCTTTAATTAAATAAATAATTAAATTCCCATTTATTTAATATTCGAATTAAATCGGGGTGTCACACAAGGCACTCCGATGCTAAAGTAAGCAAATGTTCAAGGAAGAAGATGGAAAATATTAGGGTTTTGAGTGTAAAGAAGTGATACCTTTCCCTCAAGGATATTAGGGTTTATATAATGATCTTAGGAGGACTCTCATTGGTTACTATATTTGGGTCGGGATATGCGGATCCGTAAATAAGCTGTTTGAGCTGACTAGGTCAAATCAGATGATGGTGCCCGTAACTAGCTGTTATGTCGTGAAGAGGAGGCATAACAGGCATTACTCTCGATGAGGAGAGTAAGTTTGATCTGCTCGACACCCGTCGAGCAGACGGGTTCTGGCCATGTGTAGACAGGCAGATGATGCCCTTTGAAGGCCTTTCGATTTGTTTGACTCATCACTGGGCTCGAAGAGATGGCTTGCCCGACAACCATTCGGGTTGTCCAGAACAATTAGGATATTATTTGTGTAGTCCAAGATTACGAAATCAGAAGTTCCAAACTAAGAGATTTTATCATCAGAAGGAACATGTCGAGTAAGATGTCATATGCATTATCATTCGACATCGCGTCTGTGAGAAGCTGGAAAATCGGATTAGATTTATTTGTTACAAATGCAGAATATTTTAGGAATATTGTGTTATCATATTGTGATACGGTGAACTGACTTTGTAGGATTTTTGTATCCAAATGTGCGGATAGCAAGAGTCGCCATCGACTTTTATTTTTATCCAATTAAGGGAAGGTAAAAGTGAGAAAAAGACCTTCGTTAGATTCGAGTTCGGAGAATGGTTATGAAAAGGGAAGGTATTAGCACCCCTTTCCATCCGTAGTTATCTACGGGCTCTTAGTTGCTCTAGATCACTTTTTAAAATTGCTTTCTGTGTGTTTGACAAAGATGTTTTGAAAAAAGGCATTTCGCTTTGACTTTGTAATGACTCATGTAGGAGTGTATACAAAGTGTTCGGAAATGTTTTTGTTTTGAAAAGAATTTGAACTTTGAAAAAAGTATGTGGTGTGAAAAGCATTTGGTAGAGCAAGCAACTAAAAGACTTATTTACCCACTCAGAATTGGTCGTTTTTGTACTTCTACGTTCCTTTAGAATAGCGCTAGCCGTACCATTAGTTAGTAGGTAGCTCCATTCGTTGGATGTAAACGGGACATTCGAAGGGACATCGGATGGTCATAGAAAGCAACTTGTAGGAAGTATCCTAGCACATTCGAAGGACTATCATCATTTTCGTGGCGACAATCGGTCAAGATCATGTATTCGGGCGACATCGTGGGTCTTATGATCTTTGTATCGAAGGGACTATGATGATTTGTTTGGAAGGCAGCGGTGCTAGAATACCTCTACGTTCGAGGACATGACCATTTGAATTCGCAAAAACAGAGAGAATTACCCTAAAGGGTGCGTGTGTGAAAGAAGTGTGTTGATTTGAATATGTTATCTTGAAAATTAGTGGGTTATGTTCAATTTTAGTCTTGCCATACGCCTAATTACTAGCAATTTATAGGGTGCGGAAAGTAAAATGCGGAATGTAAAGTGCGGAAGGTAAATGTCCTCACGCTATTACAAGGCTTTGGGCGGATACATAATTTAAAATCGGAAAATAAAATCCTAAATTAAACTATTACATCCCATATCAGTTACATTATTGGAAAATAACATGAAAATAGTAAAGCGTCCGAATTGGAAGAACCTGTGAAACGAATGAGAAATCGGAAAATATGATGAAATCGAAATAAGAGAAAATGTTAGGAAAAATGCAAATTTTAAATTGGAAAAAATATGACATGCTGGAAATAATGTAAATATACTAAAATAAATTTTTGGGATTTTTTAGATGCAATTTAATAATTAAAAATGAATTTATAATGATTTAAATGCAAAATTATAAATAAAAATAAGTATGCATGCAAAAATATGTTTTTTAATTTATTAAATTAAATAAAGATTTTTTGAAAATAAATGCAAAAAGAAAATTATTTTTTGATGAGTTTTTAATGCCTAAATAAAAATGTGAAATTAATTAAAATAACATGTAAATATTAAAATAAATAAGAAAATAGGAAAATATGAAAAAAGAATGCAAGTTTGGAAAAAGAAACTCAAAACCGGCGCTGGGAAGGATCGAACTCATGACCCTTGGGGGTATCTGGCAACAGGAAGCGTCTTGACCACTGGGACACTTGGCTCTTTGTGTTGGGAAAGTGAAAAACAAATGCATATGAATGTTGACACGTCCTGCATACGTTTGAAAATCAAAATCAACACGCGTGGGGCCCTCGCTGGATGGGAGAACGAATCAGAAAGCGCCATGACGCCACGCAAGCCACGCCGGAGTCGATCGAGTCAGCGAGCCCTAGCTCCGTCTTCTCAGATGAGACCACAGGCGGAAAAATACGCAAGATAAATAATTCTAAAGTACCTACCCCTAAATCGGACCCTCTGAATCCAATGGTGCAACTGGTTTTGGCTAAAAACACTTGTATAAAATTTGATTCAAACACTCGAATGCCCTAACCATGGCATTTAGAGTTTCGTAGCTTGCATGAGATGAGTTATTCGACCTAATGAACATCACGAGTCCATACAAACACACGAAAACGTTAATGATGCATGAAATACGTAAATCGAAAATAAGAAAATTCCAAACCGGTGAGTGGATGTCGTGATGCGGGGTGCTTCGAGCAAATGATGTTTATGACTCACAGGAATCTCCGACACGTTTGGATGGAAGGTTTAATGAAACTTCTGGATTTTGAAATTGAATTTCTCAAGTTTCTTGAAAATTTTGGCAAAATAAGGGTTAGTGCAAGGGCTAGGGTTTCGTCCTCTGTGCTGGCTGCATTGCTTGGTATTTATAGAAGAGATTTGGATGGCAAAAGCAAGCAAAAAAGATTGGACATTGATTGTGCAAATATTTTCCAATAAAACAAATCAAATTTTTTAAAAACTTGATTTTTCCTTTCCATATGCATGAGTCACGAATTTGGCAATTGTTGTGGGCTTTCTTGGACATTAAGGAAGATATAAAATCAGCCCTTTTGAAAAAATAATTAATTTTCATATTTTATATAATTTATTTTTGAATTAAATGTTATAAAATTCAAATATAAATCATAAAAATAGAAAATTACCAATGCCAAACTTTTATGGGTCAAAAATCATGTCATGAACAAGTTTGGATCAAAAGATTATAGGCCCATTTGGAAAATTTTGCATTTTGACCAAAATGTCCTTTTGTGCAATTGTCAAAATTGCCCAACTTCTGAAGAGTGTATCTTGCTCAATTTTCCACATCTTTGAGTGTTCTTGGACTTTTTGGAAAGCTCTAAGAGTCCTCTAACCAACCTTTTTGGTCTCATCTCAATTGGAGTTACCATGATCAATATATCTTCAAAGCAAAAAGTTGACTTTTTGTTGACTTTGAAAATGACCTGTAATGTTTTGAGCTATACCTCTCAAATGAAGCATTTTTTGGACATTCTTGTGAGACATGAAGTTGTAGATAATTTAATTTCCTTCAAAACAAGAGGTGGTGGAAAATTTACGAGAAAGTATGAGAAAGTTATGATCGATCAAAGTTCATTGACTTTTCACCTAGAAACCCTAATTTAGAAAGTTTGACTTTTGAGCAAATCTTGAGTTTTCTTGATGAATCATGATCAACCCTTGATCAAATGATGAATGTAACTTCAAAATGAGGATGTTGACCAAAAATTATGAAGTTTGTTGTATGTTGACCACAGTTGACTTTTGTCCAATATAGCGATTTTCAACCATCGAGTAATTATGCGAGGAAACTTGACTTGTGAAGCTTGAAACTTGACATGGAGAATCTTTGAAGCATATGAGGAGGCATGAAGGCCATTGGAGATGTTGGAAGTTCATCTTGACTTGAGAGATACCAAACCCTAGTTTGGGTTGATTGTCTAGAGAGAGTTTGTCGATCAACTCTTGAGGAATCCTTGAGCATAGATGTATGAAATCTCTTGAGTAGATGGAGGAAAATTTTGGGGTATGACTGCCCTGTTCAATCTTCTTGTCTTGGAGGGTTAGATTGACACGCTTGTCTTTCGTGACACAGGTAGAAGATGATTGAACACTCAATACTCAAAATTTGCACTCATTTGTGGTGGATGATGCGGAATGGGCTTCGGATGCCATTTGAGATACTTATTTGGAGGATGAGTCGTCGCTAGACTCGGGAATGTTGATAGGAGAATTGACGGGATGGGCTTAAGATGCCATCTGGAAAGATCGATCTTTGGGAGTGAGCCGTCGCTAGGCTCGTAGTCGTTTCGGAAGGAGCACGGAGATGGGCTTAAGACGCCATCGGAGGAGTCGTCGTTAGACTTCGTGTTCATTTTGAATGAAGTTATTGGTTTGTATTGATTTTAACCATATATGCAGATACGAAAGTGGAGAAATGTTGATAAATAGTCGGAGATGGGCTTAAGATGCCATCCAAGGCAACCGAGTCGCACGCTAGACTCTATAGTTCGTTGATAATAGGAAGGGTCGAATAAATCTTCGTGCCGATTACTCGAGGGAGATAGTAGTTGGAAAAATGTGGATAGCTTCCTGTGTGCATCGGTGTTGATCCATTACGTTATCGGAGGATAACCGAGGTGGTCTTCGGATAGTTTTCCGTCGGTTCGGGCTTAATCTGGACCGATCGTTGGAGGACAACCAAAGCGGTCTTTCGATAGTTTTCCCATCGATTGGGCTTAATCCGGACGATCGTCGAGAGGACAACCAAGGCGGTCTTCGATAGTTTTCCGTCGATTCGGGCTTAATCTGGACTGTTGCGTCGAAGTGGTATTACTTTTGGAGAAAATAGGAGGAACTTTGATGAATATTGGTTAGTTTATAAGTATGATGCATGACGGTGTATATGAATGACATATGCATGAATTATGACTTTATGAGTAATGTATGAATGATAGATGTTGTGGTATTTCAAAACATATCCATCTTGAAGAAGATCGAATATTACATTTGAGGATTTGACTCGCTTGGGGAATTTGAGTGGGTGGAAGTCCCGCTTTTGAAGGAGAAGAAAGATACGGTATTCCTCCGATGCACTATCGACCAAGTCTTGGGCCTAGATATTGTTGAGGAAGGTAGAGATGGAAAGGCTCGTTGTTGGAGATCTCACATGGACCTGTTGAAGAGAGTCGGGAGGCGATGTTGGGGACCTTGTATGTAGATCTGTTGAGAAATTTAGGAGGCTCTCGGGATTAGGTGCAGATCTCGTTGAGAGCATTTGATAGTTCTTGGGAGACTGGAAGAGTCGGGATCCGTTGTAATCTGTGGGAATGAAGATGTAGGTTCCTCCGATGCACTATCGACCAAGTCTTGAGTGGATCTTGTTGGGAAAAAGGCAGATGAGATACCTGGGGATAAATACCTTGACTGGGGGTGAGGTGTTACTGCTTGGAGACCGATGTAACATTACTTAGTCGAGTGGAATTGCAGCTCGTGGATTCCCTTTTGCTCTGCTGGGGAAGTTGTGTTGTGAGTGACACCTTTGTGGGGATCATGCTCTGTGGGGGAATGTTTTGGTGACTTTCGTCGTCGTCCCAATTCCTGGAGCCTGTAGTAAGTACTTTTGTATGTTCACTTTTCGTATGTTTGTGATTAGATTCTTATTGTCAAATGCGTATAGTCATTCAAAGCAAACGTTGGACTTATTGCAAATAACAAGAACAGAAATTGTAAAGAGAAAGAAGTTTGCGTTTATTTGAAAGGTGGCGTATGGCCAAGTAGTTTGTACACAAGAAAGGTAAAAATCTATGCGGAAACAATCTCGTTAAGTTCCAACTATGCTAGTACTCATATATTTCGACTATCTCATCTCCTTGTTGTCGGTAGAAAGTGAGTAGACTGATCTTCGCCATTTGAACCTTGAATCGATAGTAGTGCAAGCGGATGATCGGAAGAGACATAGTTACGCTTAAATCCCTAACTTTTGCCTAGACCGCCCTTTCGGGTTTTTCTCGGATACCCTTTTTGCCCGCCGCCTTTTCGGTTTTCGACTTGCCGGGTGTACATGTTTTGTATATATCCTTAACTTTTGCCCGAACCTTTTGGTTCGCCAGGATGCCCTTATTTTTGCCTAGGCCAGTCGACCTAGCGGGTCTCTTTTATGCGTAGTATTTTTGACTATGTCGCGTTCACGGGTGTGGGAAGTCTTCACCATCCATGGTGCTAAGTATCATAGCTCCGAGGAAAATCTGTCTTGACTACAAATGGTCCCTCGTGTGGGAGTCCATTTGCCACAGGATCACCTTGTGGAGAATGATGCGCTTGACTACTAGGTCACCAACTTGGTAGACTCGGTGCTTGACCTTCTTGTTAAATGCTCGATCATTCGCTCGATAAATTTGTCCATGGCGGATGGGAGTCGTTCTCATCGATCAAGTTAATCGGTCAAGGCGGTCTGAACCCAATCGTCTTCACCTAACTCTGCGTCTTGGAGGACTACGGTTGAGGTATCCGAACCTCGATGGGTAAGGCGGCTTCCATACCGTATACAAGAGAGGGGTTGCCCTTGTTGATGTTCGTCTTTGTAGTCACGATAACCATGAAGAGCAAATGGTAACATTTCATGCCAATCTTTGTAAGTCACATCATCTACATATAATCTTCTTAATGTTCTTATTGGCGGCTTCCTGCGCCCGTTCATCTTAGGCGATATGGAGAAGAATTGTGATGCTTGATCTTGAATTGCGTGCGAGTTCGGTGATCATCTTGTTGTTGAGATTAGAGCCGTTATCGTGATAATCCTTTCGGAGTGCCATACCGACGGATGAGGTTATGTTTGATGAATCGAGCCACAACATTCTTGGTAACAGATGCTGACGAGGTGCTTCTACCCACTTGGTGAAATAGTCAATTGCCACAAGGATGAAGCGATGTCCATTGGAAGTTGTGGGCTTGATTTCTCCGATCATGTCAATGCCCCACATTGCAAAGGCCAAGGAGAATTAGAACATTCGAGGAATGGAGATGCGTGCACTTTATCTGCATAAATCGGCACTTGTGACAAGATCGAGCATAGCGGTGACAATCGGCTTCCATGGTAGACCAATAGTAACTTTGTTCTCAAAATCTTCTTAGCCATGGTGTGTCCACTGGAGTGGGTACCAAATGCGCCTTCGTGTAACTCTTCCATGATACGTATTGTTGTTTTCTGGTCTACACATCGGAGTGAGCACAAGTCGTGGTTGCGCTTGTATAAGATGCCGTTGCTGAGGAAGAATTTGGATGCAAATCTTCTCAAGAACTTCTTATCATTGATGCCCTGGATATTCACGAGTTTCAAGATACCTCTTCATGTCATAGTACCAAGGTTTCTCTTCTGCGTCAAGCTCACAACAATACGCTGGCTCGTCGAACTTCTCGATGATGATCTGGGGAGCCTCATTGTCCCATCTAACCTTGAACATAAATGACATAGTAGCTAATCGTGCATAGCGATTCTCTTCTCGTGGAATATGATCAAAAGTGATTTCTTGAAGGGAATCAAACTCAACAACTCTCGATCGGAATGAGATTCGGATGCCGTATCCCACTCGCCTTTATCGATCACTAAACGAGTCTCCATACACTCGTAAGAACTTGATTCTTAAGTCAATAGCGACTTTAAGACCCATGATGCACGCCGTGCTCGGCCATGTTGTTCGCAAGCTGAAACATAATCTGGCGGTGAAAGGAGTATGTCCTTTGTAGGGGATGTAATGATGGTGCCAATGCCATTGCCAAGTGCGTTTGAGGCTCCATCAAAGACCATAGTCCATCGGGATCCTTGTTCGGTCTTCGTCCGGGCCTGGTTCTTCACAATCTGTAACTAGTAAAACATCTTCTGGAAATTGACTGCATAGGCGATAGTCATCTACGGCTTGATGAGCCAAATGATCGGCTACCACACTTCCTTTGATCGCTTTACGAGAAGTGTCTTGGATGTCATATTCGGTCAAGATCATTTGCCATCTTGCTATTCTTCGGAGAAAGTGGTTTCTCAAAGATGTATTTTATCGGATCCATCTTGGAAAACAAGGTAGTGTGAGTCAACATATCTTGCCTTAGTCGTGACAGCCAAAAGCGTTGCAAGTTTTCTCAATGCGAGTATCTTGTTTCACGATCGGTAAACTTTTGCTAAGGTAGTATATTGCATGCTCTTTTCGACCAGACTCGTCATGTTGCCCCAACACACACCCCATTGAGTTCTCTAACATTAAGTACATGATAAGAGGTCTTCCTTGATGACATCGGGATAGGAGGATTTAGGTACTCCTTGATTTTGTCAAAGCGATCGGCAATCGTCATTCCATTCCACTACTTGATCTTTCTTTAATAACTTGAAGATTGACTCACAAGTAGCGCTAAGTGTGCAATGAATAATGTAATTCAATCGCCCAAGAAACCTCGACTTCCTTCTCGGTGGGGGGTGGCATTTCTTGAATAGCTTTAACCTTGGCGGGATCAACTTCAATACCTTTTCCGCGACAACAAACCCTAGGAGTTTTCGGATCGACTCAAAGGTGCACTTGTTAGGATTGAGTCTTAGTCATGCTTCAATCATCAAATAGTTTACGCAAATGATCAAGATGCTCTTCTTGATCTATGATCGAGCTATCATTTAAATCGGCGTAGACCTCTATCTCGTGATGAATCATGTCATGAAGTAATGTCACCATAACGCGATAAGTGGCGCTGCGTTCTTCGATCCGAGCAGCATAACCTTGTAGCGAAAGTGCCCCTGTGTAACAAAAGTAGTCTTCTCCATGTCTTGGAGCCATTTTGATCGATTGTAGGGAGAAACCATCCATGAAGGAGAAAACCTTGTGTTGAGCGGTGTTGTCAACGAACATCAATATGAGGAAGTGGGAAATCGTCTTTCGGACTCGCTTTGTTCGGATCTACGTAATCCACGCACATTCGTACCTTGCCATCCTTCTTAGGTACGGGTACCACATTTGCAACCGGAGATAAGAGGTGTGAAGAAACCCGTTGAGCGCTTCATAACCGGCTTTGATTTTCTCGACATCTCGGGACGCATCGACAAACCTTCATTTCAGGAGAAAACCTTCTTTGTCGGCAATCGGTGTACCACGATATCAATGTCTAAACTGGCATGTCTTCGTATGATAGCGAAACCTCAATATAGTCTCGTAGCATCGAACCAACCTTTCTTTAACTTTGTTCTCAAGACCCGCTCCTATCTTGATCTCTTTTACATCTTCGTCGGTACCCAAATTCACAACCTCAACTTGCTCTTCGGTGGTTGTATAACTCTTCTTCTTTGTGCATCGGCTAGTTCTCCGGCACTTCACAATCTTCCTCACTTTCGTCTTGGCTTGGTAGATCGGATTATCGAAGTCATATTTAGCACTAGCATGCATTTATTACGAGATTCGGAGTGATTACGCGATGTATCACGTGGGTGTGTGTAAAACACATAGCTTTTTGAAGGGGTGATAAAGTAAAAGAGCGAAAACAAACAATTGAATGCAAAAGTCCAACGAATTTATTGAATGAAAGCGCAAACAACAGATAATAACCTACATAAGCGAGCCATGATGCTCGGGCAAGGCACTAGGCTTTCAAAGTTTATTGTTCAAAACATAAAGAAATCTGAAAAGCAAAACAAAAATAAGAGCAATTACTCGACTAAAGGAGATTGGTATGGCGTCTTGATCTTCCAATTCTTTGAGCCCTTTATCACGGGTTAGGAAGATCCACTTCTGATGTCGAGCCGTTGTCGTCGTCTTCTATAGCATGGATTCCACTCACGGCGTGCGGAAAGGAAGTTGGCGTTCGCGGCGTATCATCTTCGACCTCGATGGTGAAGCCTAAACCGGTCTTGTCGGTTGAAGGAAGATCGAGCTGTTGTCATACCCCAAATTTGCCCTCCTCTAGAGATTTCATACATCTATGCTCGAGGATTCCTCGAGTTGATCGGACAAACTCTCTCTAGACAATCAACCCAAACTAGGGTTTGGTATCTCTCAAGTCAAAATGAACTTCAACATCTCCAATGGCCTTCATGCCTCTTCATATGCTTCAAGATTCTCCATGTCAAGTTTCAAGCTTCCTGAGTCAAGTTTCCTCAGACAATTGCTCGGATGGTTGAAAATCGGTTGTATTGGACAAAAGTCAAGCGTGGTCAACATACTGATCAAACTTCATAATTTTGGTCAACATCCTCATTTTGAAGTTACATTTATCATTTGATCAAGGATTGATCATGATTCATCAAGAAAACTCAAGATTTGCTCAAAAGTCAAACTTTCTAAATTAGGGTTTCTAGGTGAAAAGTCAGTGAACTTTGGTGATCATAAATTTCTCATACTTTCTCAGAAATTTTCCACCATCTCTTGTTTGAAGGAAATTCAATTCTCTACAACTTCATGTCTCACAAGAATGTCCAAAAGTGCTTCATTTGAGAGGTATAGCTCAAACATTACGAGGTCATTTTCAAAGTCAACAAAAGACAACTTTTTGTTTTGAAGATATATTGAGCATGGTAACTCAATTGAGATGAGACAAAAATGTTGGTTAGAGGACTCTTAGAGCTTTCAAAAGTCCAAGAACACTCAAACATGTGGAAAATTGAGCAAGTTACACCACTCACAAGTTAGGCGATTTTGAAAAGATGCAAAGAGAAATACTCCTAAAATAAAAATTTTTGCAAATGGGCCTACTTTTTCTTCATCCTAACTTATTCCTCATGCAATTAGGAATGTCCAAGCCCAATGCCACGAATTTTTATTTTATTTTCATATTTAATTTGGAATTTATTCATTTAAATACAAATTAAATTGAAAAATAAAGTATAAAATCCAAATTAAATGCAAATTTGATTTTTATTTCTTCTTTGTGATCCAATCAATTCATTAAAAGCCAGCAAATTCAAAATTGGATCAATATGGGAAGATTATATTGAAAATTGACCAAAGTTTGAAGATTTGATTTTTTGCAAAAAATTAAATTTGATTATCATTGATTATTGATCAATTCTTTCCTAAAACAATGCCAAATCCTTCCAGTACTTATACTTGATGCATACCAATTGAAAGAGGACGAAAAAATTGCTCAGAAACCCTATTCCCAAACTCAAAAAAGCGTGACACTGCAAGCTATGGAATCATACTTCCAGCCGTTTTCAATCGATTTTGAGGTGTCTAACACATTCCTTGATACCTCTTGAGTCGATCCAGGCCTTTACTTTGCCAAAAACCATCCAGAAACAAGAAATCACGAATCAGTTTGTTCTTGTTTTTTTCAAAATCGTGTTTCAATCATCATGCATTATTAACTTGTTTTGTGTTTGTTTTTGTGATTAGTGATGAGTTTGCAAGCTTTACGGGCACTTTGATTGAGTTTCCATGGTAAGCATAATATGCCATGATTAGGGTTTCTATGCGTTTTAGGGTTTCTCTTATTAGGAAAAATTGGACCATGAGACCTATACCATCGTGTTCGGAATGATGTCCTGAATCGAACCATGGCCTTAGGACTTATTTATATTATGTTTGCTTGATTTTTTGAATTAGCCAGGGACATAGCGTCGAATAACGGTGGCTAGCTTCAAATATTTGAATTGGGGCGATGAAGGTTGTGATGCGGAGCATCGGGGGCGACACTTGTCTTTCTTCCATTCGATCCGGTTTCAAGCGTTGTGCACTCAGTTCGGTTGGCAAGGCTGTGTGTTTTCTACCCAGGGGTCCTCAGTTCGAATCCGAGCTTTCACACATTATTTTTACAAGTTTGCAAAACTATTTTCCTTTTTCTATTTTATTTTCATATTTTGCATTATATTTTAATTAATTTCCACATTTTATTCTGCATTAAAAAATCATCAAAAATTAATTTTCTTTTACATCACTTTTCGAAAATCTTTATTTAATTTAATAAATTAAAAAACATATTTTTGCATGCATATTTATTTTATTTGTAATTTTTCATTTAAATCATTGTAAATTCATTTTAAATTATTAAAATGCATCTAAAAAATCCCAAAAAATTATTTTAACTTATTTATCTTATTTCAGCATATAATAATTTTCTCATATAAAAATTTGCATTTTCTAACATTTTCTCTTATTTGATTTTATCATATTTTCCGATTTCTCGTTTGTTTCACAGGTTAATCCGATTCAGACGATTCTTCCATTTTTATCTTATTTTTTCAATAATGTAACTGTATATGGGATGTAATAGTTTAACTTAGGATTTTATTTTCCGCAAGTTTTAAATTATGTATCTGCCCCAAAGCCATGTAATAGCGTAGGATTTACTTTCCGCACTTTACATTCCGCATTTTACTTTCCGCACCCTATCAAATGCTAGTAATTAGGCGTGTATGGCAAGACTAAAAATTGAACATAGCTCACTCTAATTTTCAAGATAACTTATTCTGAAATCAACAGACTTCTTTCACACACGCACCCCTTAGGTTAATTCTCTCTCGTTGCCTTTGCGAATTTAAAATGGTCATGTCCCTCGAACGTAGAGGTATTCTAGCACCGTTGCCTTCCAAACAAATCATCATAGTCCCTTCGATACAAAGATCATAAGACCCACGATGTCGCTTCCGAATACATGACCTTGACCCTCGA
This sequence comes from Vicia sativa, assembly GCA_021764765.1. Taxonomy (NCBI): domain Eukaryota; kingdom Viridiplantae; phylum Streptophyta; class Magnoliopsida; order Fabales; family Fabaceae; genus Vicia; species Vicia sativa. The sequence goes on from CM038794.1 coordinate 206,392,340, forward strand.
TTGTCGCCTACAAAAAATGATGATAGTCCTTCAAATGTGCTAGGATACTTCCTGAGTTGCCTTCTATGATGTCCCTTGAATGTCCGCTTACATCCAACGAATGGAGCTACCTACTAACTAATGGTATGGCTAGCGCTATTCTAAAGGAATGTAAGTACAACAAAGCGACCAATTAAGGTGGGTAAATAAGTCTTTTAGTTGCTCTAAAAATCAAATGCTTTTCACACACACTTTTTCAAAGTTCAAATTCTTTTCAAAGCGAAACATTTCCGAACACTTTGTATACACTCCTACATGAGTCATTACAAAGTCAAAGCGAAATGCCTTTTCAAAACATCTTTGTCAAACACACGGAAAGCAATTTTAAAAAGTGATCTAGAGCAACTAAGAGCCCGTAGATAACTACGGATGGAAAGGGTGCTAATACCTTCCCTTTTCATAACCATTCTCCGAACTTCGAATCTAACGAAGGTCTTTTACATTACTTTTACCTTCCCTTAATTGGATAAAAATAAAAGTCGGTGGCGACTCTTGCTATCCGCACATTTGGATACAAAATCCTAAAAAGTCGAGTTCAACTGTATTCTGAGCTGGCGACTCTGTGAGGACTACACCTAAAAGGAGAATTGCCTTAGGGATTTCTAGATAACCTTTAATGCTTTTGTTTGAATTGTATGCTTTATCTTTAAGGGTTGCTTGGGTATTATATTTGTGGGGATCCTACACGGATCCGGGTTTCCTTTTAGGTAAGTAGCATTAGATCATTGCGAGTTAGGCGTATAACTAAGCGGTCAACATGATGGCTACGTTAGCGTGACACTTTGGTTGTCCGATACTCTTCATTCCCAAGTTGAAGATAGTATTTGGCTTCTGCGTGGTGTCATCACGCTAACTAAACTTTTAGAACCTTAATTGACCCATCTTAGCCATTAGAAGGTAGTGAGATGGCCGACTTTGGTGTGACCAGGGTTGGTTGATACTCGATGCTACGCTCATTGAGATTAGACTTTTGGGACATTTTCGATCGACCACTTGGCGTCGTATTGAAATAAGCGCCTCGAGAAAGATCGTGATGTGAGATTCCTAGAACCGGTTACTATTATAGGACGGGATGAACCAACTCAAACTTTTGGTAGGGTAATCACCTATACCTCATGCAAGCCTTAAACCTAGGCTCATTGTGTGAATTGTTTGTGTGTGCTAAACATGACATCATGACATCATTTGCATTGCATATCATTTCTAACTATTTCAAGGACCTAGGATTTATCTTTGCTCTGTTTTGTAGGGATTATGGCTAGAAAGACTATCGAATCAACTTCATGGGTATCCTTCTCGACTCAAAAATTGGTTTGAAATTCCGACCATGCTCGGTTCATCAAAAGACATGGTTATCTACTTGATTTGGTTATCTCGGTTTTGAAGAAGATATGATGCATGTCTATTCGGTTCTTTGATCCGAAACACCATTGCTTTACATTTCAGTTATCGGTTGGTTCCTACCTTAGAAGAGTTCTCTAAGCTACTTGGGATACCTATTCTCGACCAAATGCCATTCACCGGTTTGGAAAAGGTTCCTAAGTTCGAAGACATCGCATTCGCCTTACATCTTAAGCGCTCAGACATTGAAGCCAATTGGGAAACTAGAAGCGGAGTTAAGGGTTTACTTTCTAAGTTTCTAATTAAGAAAGCCCGAGAATTCCTCAAAGTTATGAGTTTCCATGCATTTGAAAACATTGTGGCCTTAAAGTTGTTCCTTGGCCCCTCAAAGTTATGAGTTTCAATTCATAGATATCAATGCCATCAAGTTGTTCCTTACCCGTAATCCAGTGCCTACTTTACTTGGAGACATCCTACATTCTCTCCACACTCGTACTACTAAGCGACAAGGAACTCTCATGTGTTGTGTACCGTTACTTTCCGGTGGTTTATTTGCACCTTCCTCCATCGATTTTGAAGAGCGAACATAGGTTGAGATGGTCTCAAGGCTAATGTCACTCTCCCATTCGGATATCCGTTGGGTCTTTTCTCTCAAAAGGACTTCACATTCATTGGCGTTGTGGAGAATTCCCTAATGTACGCTACTTGGTATAAGGAGGTATCACTTACAACCCTTCTTTAGCTCTCGTCGGTTTGGTTTTGCTCGAAGAGATGGTCCACATGATATGCTTCTCCAAGATGTTGTATTCGACTACAACCACGATCTCGAGTGCAAGCGAAGGTTTATACATGCTTGGGGCATGGTAAAGAAGGCGATACCAAGACTTTGGGAACCAAAACTCCATTCTTTGGGAACCTTACCTCAAATGGGTGAGAGCTCGAGCTCAAAACCTCATGATGCCATTCACGCTTTGTTTACGTAATTATGGAACTGTTGCTATAGGTGGCGTACCTATCTTTGTTCTCCATCACGACATGCCTCGATTTTGAAGACTTGAAGAGATCACGGATTCGACAAAAGAAAGGGATACCTTTGAAGCTCGATGCTATGCAAGCGAGAAGAAAGTGTTAGAGTTAACCAAGCTACTTCACGAGGGCGACATCAGCGCCTACATCGGCACCAGAGGAAGCGCCCATGGGAGACTTAGAGCTTTAGGATGTTTATGTTTTCTTTTATTGTTTTGAACTATCTCTTGTACTTAAAAAGAAAAAGAATAATGAAAAGTAATAATAAATGTTTGTTCATTGCTTGTTTAACAAATTTAAATCTCTAAGGTCCTTGAAAATATTGCATTGCATTCGCATAAACATTGCATAGCATATCATACAACGCATCACGGTACATTGGAGATTGGTTTTCTCATTTGCTCGCTATTTATTTTAGCGAAATGGCTCTTGAGCAGTGTCAAAGATCTTCAAGCTCGAATGCTCGGTTTCGAGATGTTTACCGACTTGGTCCAAGGCCAAGAAGATTTGAAGAAGCTCATCAACAAGAAGAAGAAGGTTATTGGTCTCCTCGACATGGGTAGGCGCTACAAAGGGGATCCAAAGTGGTCGGTCGGATCGAGCTCTCGAAGGAAGTGTCCATACAGGGGAGTACCAAGGGTGGTGAAGATGACCGCGTTAGCCAAAGAAAGCGGGGACGCTACGATTATAGCGATGCTACGATGAAGATGACAAGTACAAACAACTTGAAGACCGTCGAATCTTGTGGAAAACACGAAGATGTCGGCTGAATTTTGATGATCGAGTCTAGTTCTGGTGTTGTGATTCCTCCCAGTTCAAAGTTCCTACTTTTGCTAAGTATGATGGCATGTCTTGCCCTAAGGCATTTGAAGTCCTATGTTGGAAGATCAATCCCCCTTGATGAGAAAGTTGTGGATGCACTATTTTCAAGAGTTTGTCAGGAACCGTTGGAATGGTACTATCGACTAGAGAATGGCCGTATCCGTACTTGGGTGACTTAGGTGATGCTTTCTGAGACGATATAGTACAATCTTTGAATTGACACTGTTGTACCCAAAATTTACCCTCTTCATTTTTTTATATAAATAATTGGCTAACACTTAATTAATAGGTGCATCGCATACATATCATTCATGCATTGATCATGGGTTGAGATTTTCCAATCGTATGAATACGTACAATTAGAAGAAGGTTTGATTCCCAAAGTTGAATATTTGAGGTTACATCGATTGGGCGTCATTTCAATACACAAGCGTGTCGAAGCTTGATTATTATCTACAAGTTTGGTATTACGATCGTCTATCAAGTGGATCTTGATTACAATTTTAAGCTACAGTGTGTTGTGGTCGGATATTTGAACCCGAGCGATTCTATGGCCTTAGTGAGTTGTGAAGCATTGGTATTTGGCTTATCGATCTCGCGATTTATCGGAAAATCAAACGAGCAGATAAAATGATATTTGGCGCATGTATCGAGAAAGTCAACAAAAGTCAAAGTTTGGTGAGTGGAGTTTTGGTCAAAATCACGGTCAAAAGTCGACATTTGAGAAAATGCAATCATTTGTTGAGAAGAAGCGGAAGAATCGGGTGAAAGCAGGTTTCTTGCATTTAAGTAATTTTGGACTTAGAAATTTTTCTAAGTTTAAGGTACTTTGTGTTCCGCGAGCCATGTTGCGCATCCGTATCTTACCGTCGTGGTCGGAAGTTTGTGAATTGATAGTCGTTGGAAAGGCGCATTTCATACTTGACTTTGTCCTTTGTGAAGATTTTCGAAATGCCGGTTCGAGTTATCTGCGCCGAAATTTAAAGTTCATAACTTTTGAAGTTTACACTTAGTAAAATTTTGAGTGTTTTAACATGTTCAAGCGCTTGATTTACGTATTTCGAGCGTCGATTCGAATCAAGTTCAACATCAAAGTTGTTCATTTAATGGCAATCTATAACTTTTACGAAGAAATCGAATCCATTCGGAAGCGTATCGAAATTACGAGCTCGGAAGTTCGCTTTATCATTTCTCAAATTTCAACACGAAATATTTTGAAGTGTTTGTTTCTATGCTTTTCTTGACACTTGGTCGATTTTATCATAGTTCATGGCTCCGAATTGGAAAATGCTCAACTGGAAAGTTGTTCATCTAATGGCAATCTAAGACTTTGTTGAAGGAGTCGAATTCATTCGGGACTCGGGTCGGAAGTTATAAAGCTCAGAAAATAAGAACTCATTATGTTTGTTAAGTTCGAGTAGTTTTTGTGCACATGTTCAGGGCTGTTTTCGTCAATGATTCGGCCGCCGCACGAAGAAACTCTGAACACAAAAGTTTGAGTTCGTAATTGCATCTACAAGGTCCGTTTAGAAACTTTTCCGTTTCGGACGTCAGAGCTGGGATATACGAAGCGCCGTAAGTAAAGGCTTGAAGTTGGAAAATTGCTACATGTTATGTGCAATACTTGCCCAGCCAGCCAAGCATTTCATCAAACACTCGCGGGACAAATTTCAAACACTTTTTATTCGGTGATAAAGGCTCCGTTTGGATTTTTGTCGAACTACAATATTGTTGTATTACACGTACTCTTTCCGATGGCACCGAGTTTTCATTATTTGGTCGAGTATCGAGAGAGTTACGGGGCTGCAAAGTGAGTATAAGGATTGATGCATTAAACATGACACTTAGAAAATCCTCAAGCGCTCAAGTCGACTTGTGTCGGCATGACTTGAGGTGAATCGGCAAACTTACAATTGATTCCTCATCGGTGCTCAACATCAATGTTGTTCTACCAATGCGCTCTTGATTCGGGCGTTGGTTATATCAATCGGACTCTTACACATTGAGATAGAAGCATCGAAAGTAGAGGACACGACTTATTTTTACGCATTTTGCCACATATCGTAGCGTATCTTGACTTTTCTCATACAACGGGATCTTCACCAACCATTCTCTAGAAACTCCACTTATCTTCCTCTGTTCTTTTCAAAACCACCATTTAGCAAAACTCATTACTTATTATTACCTCTAAACAACATCCATAAATCATGGAAACCAATAATGTTCCACACACAAAAAGCCTCACAACTTAGATATACACCACACTTTATGCCTCTATTCTCAGTACCATTTTAAGATCATCACAAGGTTTGTTTGGCTCTATCTTTTGGTAGCAGATACAAATATAGTGGAGGTACATTCTGGTATAAAGACTAAGACAAGAAATAGGAAATCGGGACGATTCCTTTTGGATATTCTTTTTCTCACTCAACCGAAACTCTCATCCAATAACAAGAAAAAAACCATTCCTTCTTGACTCATAGTAGCGAAACCATTCACATCATTTTCATCGAGTGTTTAATCTCAAAAGAACTTCTTTCAATTACATTACATTCTCTTCGTTCCCTTGATACAACAGAAAAACTCTCTCTTCCATCTTGCATCTCTAACAAACTAACAGAACTTTCTTTTGCTTTTTCCATTCATCTTCACAATCCAAAAAAACAACACATACCAACTCTCTTTTCTCCTTCTCCAAGCGAGCGATAACAAACTCACGCCATTCTTCATTCATTCTTCATCTCTAACCTTCAATCCTCCATTCTTGTCCACCTCTAACAACCCCTAACCGTAACACAATACTCCATTCACCTTCAGTTTAACAATCTCTCGCCATTGACCACCATCCATGCTCCCTTCATCTTATCCTTCACACTTCAACACCATAACCAACTTTTCTTCATGATTTTCCTCCTCCATGACATTCTTTCATGCTAACAAACTGCACACTAACAGAAAATGACAACACCACGCCTCTCTCTCGCCATTCACGCAGCCACTCCTTCTCCTTCTTTCTCTCAACCACCATCGCTTTCATGATCCGTAACAACCTCTCATTCATCCTCTCTCATTTTTCCTCCTTCTCTACTCTAACAACAACACTCTCATTTTCTTTTTTCTGTGATAACCTTCGCCATAACCGCTACGACTGCCGTAATCACCGTAACAACCTTTTCCGTTCTCTTTCTTTCTCCTTTCTTCCTTCTTCCATCACAACTCACCTTCTTCTTGGCAAAACCGTGACAGAAACCTCGCTTCCTTTCACTCTATACAACTCTCCGGATCACGCTCTCGCCGCATAACCGCGTCGTCGTGAGCCATCGTCAAATAACTCTTGATGTCATTCTCTCTTCACTCCACGATCCACTCATCTTGTTATACGCAGCGAAATGGATCTTAAAGCGAACCACCATTGAAGCGGTTACAAAGCTCTCGCGTAGGCGATGTCGTCTTCTCCTCTCTCGTATATTCATTCTCGGAATTCAAGCTAGGGCGAGGTATTTTCTCATCATTGGAGAATCACGAAGCTCATATTATCATCTTCAAGATATAAAGTGTAGAAGTTTTCGAAGATTTCGCCATAGCTCGCATATTTCGGACGGTAAGTTGTTCTAATTCTCCTTATCACGCTAGCTTTTGTCATGATGAACTATATCTTCGCATCAAAGCGTTTTGAATAATTGTGTTGATGCGGTTTGGAATGGATTGAGTGATTGTATCGACATAGACTTGTTTCGATCTCTAAATCTCGGATGTAATTGCCATAGGAGTTCTTTAGAATAGATAAGCGGATCTCGGATCGGAAGAATAGGCGAGCAGGTGAAATAATGTAGTTTACGTAAGCGGTGTTTTCGGTCAAGTTTGTCGAGGAGATGGTGATCGAATCCAGTTCCGACGGTTGTATTTCCCTGCCCCATACGTGTCATTCCCACATCGGATCATGTGTTTTTCTCATACCCACCGTCCAGATCGCGACACGTGGCGTGTTTATTTCAAAAATAATTACAAAAAATCAGATAATATAATTTAAATGACATCTGACCAATTGATACAACATATATGTACATACATAAAAAATATAAAAGTGTGACACATTAAAAAATATGAATAAAAAATAATAAGAGTTTTTTGTGGCAATTGGACTTAGTGCAATAAGGTTCTGGGCTTAGCGAATTCCAGTTCATACCCCCAGTTTTTGGGCCCAAGCGCCAGTTTTACTAGATTTAGTTTAATCTGAAATTAGGCATTGCACCCCCCTGTTTCATGTACCATAATACTAACACCTAATTAATTTAGCTCCTGATTTTGATTGTTTTGACATGAAAAAAAATACATAAAAAATATATTCTGACATTTTTAGGATATTAGAACATTTTTGACATTTTTTTAATTCATTTTTAATAACATGATTAAAAGTATGTTTCACTCATGCCACTTGAAATTTTACGTGTGCATTTCTATACTTGTTTTTTGGGTCTAACTCCCTTCTTGCAGGTGTTTTGTGTTTGTACACCCACGTGTACATCCTTTTGTTTGCTTTTTGGGTCTAACTCCCTTCTTGCAGGTGTTTTGCATTTGTACACCCACGTGTGCATTTCTATACTTGTTTTTTGGGTCTAACTCCCTTCTTGCAGGTGCTTTGTGTTTGTACACCCACGTGTACATCCTTTTGTTTGTTTTGTTGGGTCTAACTCCCTTCTTGCAGACATTGTTGCTTCACATGCGCACAAGCGCGCATCCTCTCTGCTTTGATGCCTCGAGCTATTCTCACCGGTTTACTCTCATTGCATGGCTGCGGTGCTTGAAGTTTTCCGGAGTATTTCTATAGCTTGCGTTGCTCTTGATTTAATATCCGTTATTTATTTTACTTCATTTATCGCATTCTCTTCTGACTTTCCTAGATATCATGAGAAGTAGGGCTTCTGACTTTCTTTTGCCATCAAGTAGGAATAGAGATGCATGAAGGGGCTTCCGTAGCTGGAGCATGTTCAGGAACCCCTCTGGTTTATTTAAAGACCCGTTTAGGGCAATTCTACTTGTGATCTGTGCATATTTGCTTGTTTGTTTCCTGCAGGTTCCCTTGGTTAGGTTTGGTTCTCTAGCCTAGACTTTAGGATTCACATCCTTTGCATGTTAATATAGGTAGAGATTCCCTTGTATCCTAAACCATAGGTCTAACCTTTTGCTTTGCTAGTTTCTTTTTGCATGTTGCATGTGAATAAAACTAAAACTTGCTTTTCTTTTCCTTTCAAACTCAAAACACTTAATAATAGTTTAAACTCCTTTCTCAAGGTAAAAACAACCAACCAACACAAACTCTTTTTGCCTTTGCGTGCTTTCTTTCTTTTTGTGTTTAAAACCTTTTCAAGTAAAAACACAAAACACACCAAAACAAGTGAGCGAACTACAGGCTCGACTTTCCCATTGCGCGGAATACGTAGGCATCTTGTCACGGGGCTCGACCGAAGCGAACTTTGTAAGTACTTCCTTCTTTTCCCGTGTTTTCTTTATTTTTCTTTTCTTTCACATGCATTTTCTTTTAGCATATAGGTGTAGAAATTAAGCGTAAATAGATATAAACACACCATTAGACGAAAGAAGTGGATACCGTAGAGTACTACGGGCGTGGGGTGCTAATACCTTCCCCGGCGTAATAGATTCCTTACCCTATCTCTCGGTCATGACCGTGCCTTATCCTTTTAGGTTTCGCGATCGTTTGCCTTTCTCCTTTACGAGATAAAAAGCGTTCGATGGCGACTTCATTGATCGATTATCGGATGATGTTGTAGGTTGTTTCATTGGCGACTTCTTTGGGGATCATCTGGACACTGTCTTTGGTCCGATCGAGTCGATCCTAGCTTTTATTTTCATGTCTATTGGGTGTTTATTTATTTGTTTATCTATTTACCTTTATCGCACCATCCTTTGTATGCTTGCATTGAATTCTATGTGGCATATTTATTGCTTTCATATCTTGGTTGGGTACATTACTGCTTTGTGATCATTTACGATTTGGGTGGGAGTTACAAGAGGTAAAGGCCAACTACCGGCCGGTGACATATAGGTTAGATGGATGTCCATGTCGAATCCGCATCCCGTGGTGCGTGTGAGGCATGGAGTACCGAGTCGGGCGAGATTCGATTGACGGTGCTCTCGCCCTACACCTGTTGTGTAGTCGGTGAAGTACTCGATAAAGGATCGTCGACTTTGCATATCATTAGGGACATACATTGAGTCTAGAATCACCACATGAGTGGGCGGGATCATGATTATTAGGTTCGAGATGGTGACTATGTTACATTGGTGACTATGTTGTTGGTGACTTAGTATTTTCTATTGATGATCGATGTTTTTGTTGGTGGCTATGATATCATTCGGTGGCATTTTTAGCGTTACTACATCCGATTTTGGTTTTCTTCAATCGGGCGACTTAGTATAGCAGTTTGATCGGTGTTCATGGAAGTAGTAAACCCATGATCAATGCATAATGTATTTGCATCATAGCATGTTTATTTTTAAAAGAAATGTCAGAAAAAGCATGTTATTTTATCTAACCCCGCATGCATATCATTTCTAGGACTTCTTGTGGTTTACTATCAACATCAGGATGGATACCAACAATCAAACCAACACGGGGCCTAAGGAAGACTTCCTCATACTCTTTGTGCATTCGACATCTACGAGTAAGAGCGGTATTCTTGGGAAGGATCGATTGAAAGAGTTCGAGAAAAGATCATGGGAACATATTGCCGTTACTAATGGAGGATTATGAGTTCTATGCCATGCAATCTCTACTCCAGTTTTATGATAGTGAGCTCAGGTGTTTTACCTTTCAAGATTATCAGTTAGCACCTACTCTTGAGGAGTACTCTTTCCTTTTGGGTATCAGTATCACAAGCAGTTTGCCTTTTGTCAAAAGAATGGGTACTCCTGATTTTGAAGCCATTGCTAAAGCCCTTGGTTTGCGCGTTAGTGAAGTAAGGGACAATTGGGTTCCGAAAGATCACACTTGTGGACTTCAGTTGGGTTTCCTTTTAGTCAAAGATGATGAATTTACCAAGGTTGGTAGTTGGAAAAGCTTCAATACTATCTTAGCCGTCATGATCTATGGTATGGTGATTTTTCCCTCTTTTGAGAAGTTTGTGGATGTTGCTGCGATTTCTGTTTTCATGAATGACAATCCGGTTCCTACCATCTTGGCTGATACGTATTATGCCATTCACTCTCGCCATGGTCAAAAGGGGCGTGTTATGGATTATATGCCTTTACTTTATCGTTGGTTCAACACACATTTGCCAAAGAGGGGCATTTGTTAATTATGCTAAAACCATGAAGTGGTCTAGCGAATCATCGCACTCACTTCATATGATATAGTTTGGAATACCATGTCGGCGGTTCGAGATCATTACTAGTTGTGGAGTTTCCAAATGTACCATTGATGGGAACTAAAGGTTGCATCGTTATAATCCTATATTGCGCCGTCGGCTAGGATATCCTTTGGTGAAGTACCCATTGTTCGTTAGTTGATGGAAACTATCTTCTTTGCAAATGATGAGAACCCGATTTTGCTAAATCAGTTACCGTTGCATGGAGCTCGGTTCACCAAAAGAGCACGGTTTTCTTTGGCCAAAGGAAATTATCGTTTGATTCTTACAGATTGGTTAAAGATCGGGTCTCAAGATTCGACTTCCATACAAAGGGAAGCACCTTTGTATTCTCAACTGGTTCCTTGGTTGAAAGTCGGTTTTGATTTTGCTACTTCCTATTCTTCATCCGCAATCTCTCCTCCAGGTTTCATGCGTATTGAGGTTTACAAACAGCTCAATCGGAGAATTGACTTTGAAGGAGCAGATTACAAGCTCGAACCATGGACCTAGCATTTGCTCTTCAAGATGAAAAGAGGTTATCTGTTGAGATCGAGCGAGAAAGACCAAGTTTTGAAGGCTTATGGCTTACTGAAGAAACCAAGAGAGCCAAAGGTGGTAGTTCCTCTTCTTTTGATCAGATGACCAAAGATTTTGACAGGGTACAAGGGAAGTTGAAGAATATGCAGATAGCTAATGAGAAATTGAAAGCCAAGCATGGTGAAGAAATCACGGGTTTTAAAGCGACTCCACAGGAAGAATCCAATGCTAAAGAGTCCCTTGAGAGAAGGAAAGAACTTGAAGTTGAAGCCCAAAGCCGGCGAGCGGATGACTATCCTTTCTAAAGAGGTTGAAGATTTGAAGACTAAGTGGCAATATGCTAAAGATGGAGAATATCGGCATACACCATGTTGAGGGTCGAGACATTCATGTGGCTAAGCTAGTAGCCTAGATCCATACGTTCAAGGCGCAAGTGGCCCTAAATAAGTAGTTGCAAATGTTATTTGATGTTATTTGATTAACGAATCACCTCAGAGCTTGTTAGATGGGGTTCGCTCACTATTGTGTTTGTATTAATACTACTGTGATGGACTCTTGTATGACTCTATCTCATCTATGCACTTGAGCGGTGATTCTCAACTTTGATTGTGTGTACGATCTTGATAATTATTGTTGTCACTATTCTATTATTATTTGATGTTTGATAACAAATTGCGGGAATGTCACAGAGTGATCATTTCATGCATCATGCATTAACCATGCATATACATACATTGTGCATAACAAGCATTTGAACTTGGGATTTCTCTTACTCAAATCGGTATTTTCTACCGAATTGTGAACTTTGCCTCCGTGCCATTACTGCGTTTGAAACCGAGTGATGAAGCAACCGGCGGGGGCTGGATGAGATGAAAGAACAGATGGGATTTCTCATCTGGACATGCAAGACTTGAGAGAAGAGAACCAACAGTTGAAGACTCGGCTAGGCTTGGTGATGGAAATTTTAGGGACCGTGTTGAGAAGAGATGACCCCGGTTTTCCTACAGCAGTCGCTATTCCTCCTTATACTCGGGGTTTTCTTTGAGCCCTAAAGTGGGCATGCATCTACTCCATCACCATATTCCGAGGTCTCCTCGTTCCGTCAATTCCTATTGTTGAGAAGGTCTAGAAGGTAGAGCTCTTCACCATGGTCGCCACACTCTGAAAAGCAATTCGATCCTATTCGATGCCATATGCTCGGTTGCTTCCTCGGTACTCAAGTTTCGATTGGTTGAACTCCAAACTCTTGCCATGCTGAAGGGATTCTATTCGAGTGCGATGTGATGGCTAGGTGTGATTTCCATTGAGCACCTGTCATGATCTGAGGGCTGTGTGACCTTGAAAATGAGGTTCGAGTTTCCTTGACAAAGGATTATCCGGTTTACTTCCACGAGGTTGAGCATACAAGTCAATTTTGCTCCAGCTGCTGATATGACCATTATGCCTGCTGCTATACCTCAAAACAAAGTTTGTGCGTCGAAGAGGGATAAACAACCGCTCCACCCACCGGCTCATCAAGCGCTTCATCGAAAGAATCAAAGAAGAAAACCATGCTCTTAGAAGATTCGGCGTCGTCCCAATGTCTTATCTTTGAGATGTTGACACAACTACTTGAGCTCAACTTGATAGTTCCCAAGCCTGCATTTGCTCCCCTTCCCTTGGATAAACGGCCCATAAACTACGATGCTAATGCTAGCTGTGAGTTTCATTCTGGAACCTTGGGGCATAGTATTGAAGATTGCCATGCATTCAAGTGCAAAATGCAGGATCGATTGAGGCAAAAGCTATCGATTTCACAGAGATGGTCATGTTCGGGTCCTCCGCTAGCTCGAGATGTCAAGGCTTCAAAATGCATCATCAAAAGCAATAAGTCAAGTCTCCTCAGCGGCAATTACAAGATTCATTTGCATTCTCATTTGTAATCTTTCTTGTTTGTTTAGTACATGCTTGTATGCAAAACATTTTCATCTTTTGAATGTTAATCATAATGCATTGAATATGCTTGGCTTGAACTAATTCATTTTGTATGCACTCTTAATTGTTTTCAAACGCTTTTGATATTCAACTCTTGTTAATAAGCAAAACCTCGTAGGGAGGATGGCGAAAATATACCAAAATTTCAAGCGGTATTGCTTTCAAATAAAACCCGGCGATGATGTACATGCCTTGTTTCAAATCCCCAAACACGGAGATATAAGGAGTTAGACCCTCGTCAACCCCTTTGAGCCTTAGTAGGAGTTTCTTAGAAAAACCGCATTTTAAAAGCGGGGCGGTAGTGTTGATTAATCAGTTGGCTCAAAACTCATCAGAGTATATTTCAAAGGATACAACAAGGGTTATCCTTCAAAGGTTGAGGCATGTGATCAAGTTTCAATTGGCAATAATATGCATCAAAGGAGCAATACCCCAACTAACTCCTTATCGCAAGGGATACGGATCGCCACAATCACATCTAACAAATCAAAGGCGATGTGAAGATCAGTTGGTTCAAAAACAAAAAAAAACAAAGAAAAAGCCGCTAAGTCGAACTTGGAAATAAGTCGCTTAGGAAAAATAAAAGGGCAAATGTTAAAAGCAAATTGGCAAGCCGTAAAGGCGAGGATAATCAAGAACATCCTCAATAAAGAACCAAGTCGTTGATCGGGCACAAGCGAAAGGGTGAGTGGCTATCGTGTCCAAGCCCGTCCTTAACAAAGCCAAAGTTGTACGATCAAGCGCAATGGTTTCTCAACTTTCAATTTCCTCTTGTGAGAGATGATTGCTCGCATCTAGTTAGCGAACATAGGTTCGGAGAATATAATGAAGAGGTGGGCACCAAATATTTTGAGCCTAAAATCTTTCTTTTAAAAACCGTGAACCGAGGCCACGTTGACCCTTAAAGTCCTAAGCTGACGGGGTTAATTTGAAAGCTAAGTTGTGAGAACATGGTATCGACTCTAGGAGGTTTGCTAATACCTTTGAGTTGGTATCATTCTATTTTTTGTTATCTTAATCACGATGTTTCGACGTCTTTTCAAAAGCTTTTGTTTCAAGACAAGCATAGGATTTGCATTAGAGTTGTCATTTTAGGATAAAACATTCTTTGCATATGAGCAGGTGCTCAAACATCCGATGGCTTGCATAATGAGCATCGGATAATACCTTGATTGTCCCAAGGCAGGTTGTGCGAGAATCTATTGAGCGGCCTTTCAAAGAATCATCTTAATCGGGGCATTCAAAATGGTATTATATCCTTGAGGCTCATTAAAAGCTGGGCAACTTTGTCAAGGTTGGCCAATCCTTTCGAGAGACAGGGGCATGTTGACTATTCATGTTTCACTCGGGGTTCGAAAGTGGCGTATGGGTGACAGTTGCGGATGTCGATTACTCATTTGATTGAATTTCCTATATCTTGAAGAATACTCTTCAATATAGGATCCTCTCCGTTGAGTCATGCTATCTGAAATGGTCTCCCAATTTGGTCTTCAAAAGTTCGTCGGTCGATTTGTTCTTGGATTCAAGCTTTAACTTTGTTGTCTTTCTTAGCAATGAGTCGTACGCTCTCCGTTTATGCAAATTGTCGGTTATCTTACCCGTGTTTGCATTACCTTTCAAACGTTTGGGTATCCATACTTGGTGTGTGGTAATCCAAATGTTTGATACTCTTGAAGAATTATACCCGCCTTTGGCACGAGGATATTATAGTTCTTGAGACACTTCCTTGATGTCATCATCTTGGTAAAGTTAAATGCGAGTTCGTCTTCACTAGACTTTCTACGCCCCTTTGCGGTTCATCTTCACAGATGTCCTTCCCATAAGTTCGTCTTAATTAGGCGTTTTCTTTCCCTTTGCAAGTTCATCTTCTCTGAGATGTTCTTTCCTTGCGAGTTCGTCTACACCAGCGTTCTCTTTTCCATATTAGTTCGTTTTCACATATTTGTCTTGTTCTTTCTTCTGGGTTCGTCTTAGTCGGCGTCTCTTCTTCTTTTTTCCTACAAGTTCATCCTGCTTGCGGTGTCCTTTCTCTCGAGTTCGTCCTTGACCGATGCTCCCTCTTATGGATTTCTCTTCCATTATCGGGTATCTCTGACTTGGTTCCCTCCGCCATCCTCAATGAAATTGATATCTCGTTTCGGTAAGCATGGATGAAAAACCCGATTGAAACACGCAAAGAATCGGATGTAGTGTTTGTCATCAACATGATGTATTTGGTGAATCTCCTAGTAGATGTTGTTATCGACAAATCCTTATTGCGAACATGGTACCAATCCGATGCGGGTTGACAATATTGTCTCGATGATAGTCCCTAGTGGATGTTCTCTAAAAGTCATAAGTGTGTTGTATCACGATATTCCCTATGGAGGTGTTATACGGATTGTTGATCGGGCGTTTGATTCCTCAATGAGTCGCATATTGTCCCACAGATGATCCTCCCGGAGGTTCTCATCTCTTGACATCCCAGTTGACATATCTTTGTCTCCCGGCTAGAGTTGTAGTGGGTAGCGGTGGAAGATCTTCTCCGGTGTTCCTTTTATTCCCAGTGGATCTCTGTCTAGTGACAAGCTTCCTATGACATCATCTCCTCGGCGGGATCATATGGTAGATCTCGGTATCTTCAGTGGTCTTTCGGTTTATCATCTTGACCGTATCCTTGGTTGATCTCCATTATTATCTCCGTGGATTATCAGTTGAAGTTGGTCATCTTGTGACCTTTTGGTGCATGATTCATTTCATCTTTTGAAAACATGCATCATCGCATTTGCATTACCTTTTAGAATTCATGCATTTTCATCAAATTATAAGCCAAGCAATGAATCTTCGGTCCCAGTGGTGTTCCAATGTCTCTTTGAAATCCAGCAAGGATAGCTTTTGGGTGTGGGGCATTTCCTTTGGTGTTAAAAGCGCGGTATTCTGCGGTGCAACCGTCTTTTAGTGTTAAGCTAAGCTCTTACCCGGTGCAACACGTCTTGAAACCCTACCCTTGCTTCCTTCTTTTTGCACAAAGTTGAGTCGCTACCAATTCTTGGTCAAGGTTTGAGCATCTCTCTCTTTCCTTACATGATGCAAGTTGCTCTGTGTTGTGTGTGGCAGTCAACATTTCGGTCTTCGTTGAAGCTGACCACATCCCACAGTGCAACAATTCTTAGGACAGTCCTACTCACATGCCTTTTCGGAACAAATACCCACTTTTGTCTCCTTCTCGAGTGTGGCGTTCGAGTCGATAAAGCTACTCGGCACTTTCTAGCCTTTGCATCACTAACGTCCGGTTATTCCACGGCGTAATGTGGTAGTCTAGTCGAGTGTATCAAGTCTTTGCTTCGCTTACGTCGGCTCTCCCGATATTGCGGTTGAATTGGTGAATTCTTCTTAGGTCAGTTAGCACTTGTACGCCTTCAGAGTTCGGCATTTATTACGTGCCTTTTCGGGAACAAATACCCACTTTGTCTCCCTTCTCGAGTGTAGCGTTCTGAGTCAGTAAAGCCTACTCGGCACTTTCTAGCCTTTGCATCACTAACCCGTCTGGTTATTCCCTGGCGTAATGTGGTAGTCTAGTCGGTGTATCAAGTCTATGCTTAGCACGTGTCTCTCCACGACATTGCGGATTGAATTGGGTAGAGGCCAATTCTTCTTAGGTCAGGTTAGCACTTGTACCTACCTTCACAGAGTTCAGCATTTATTCTGTGCTTTCTTTGGTTGTGGCCCAGTTAAGCTCTGGCGCAACATGCTCCTTTTCTCATGGGTTCCTTATAATTTTGGAATGTCCACACCTATCTCTTGATGAAGCTTTTGGGATTGAGTGTAAATTTACGGGTCCGTTTGGTATTCAATCACCTCATACCTTGTCGCTCGAAAGGCAGATGCCAATCTCGCTCCTGAGCTAGAGGATGATTGAATAGGGGCAGCTGTTGTACCCCAAATTTACCCTCTTCATTTTTATATAAATAATTGGCTAATACTTAATTAATAGGTGCATCGCATACATATCATTCATGCATTGATCATGGGTTGAGATTTTCCAATCGTATGAATCGTACAATAAGAAGAGGTTTGATTCCCAGTTGAATATTTGAGGTTACATCAATTGGGCGTCATTTCAATACAGCGTGTCGAAGCTTGATTATTATCTACGCAAGTTTTGGTATTACGATGCGTCTATCGGTGGATCGATTACAATTTTAAGCTACGGTGTGTTGTGGTGGGATATTTGAACCGGCGATTCTATGGCCTTCCGTGAGTTGTGAAGCATTGGTATTTGGCTTATCGATCTCGCGATTTATCGGAAAATCAAACGAGCAGATAAAATGATATTTGGCGCATGTATCGGAAAGTCAACAAAAGTCAAAGTTTGGTGAGTGGAGTTTTTGGTCAAAATCACGGTCAAAAGTCGACATTTGAGCAATCATTTGTTGAGAAGAACGGAAAATCGGGTGAAAACGAGGTTTCTTGCATTTTAAGTAATTTTGGACTTAGAAATTTTTCTAAGTTTAAGGTACTTTGTTCCGCGAGCCATGTTGCATCCGTATCTTACCCGTCGTGGTCGAAGTTTGTGAATTGATAGTCGTTGGAAAGAGCGTATTTCATACTTCGACTTTGTCCTTTGTGAAGATTTTTCGAAATGCCGGTTTGAGTTATCTTGCCGAAATTTAAAGTTCATAACTTTTGAAGTTTTACACTTAGTAAAATTTTGAGTGTTTTAACATCAAGCGCTTGACTTGGGAGAAATTTACGTATTTGAGGCGATGGATTGAATCAAGTTCAACATCAAAGTTGTTCATTTAATGGCAATCTATAACTTTTCTGAAGAAATCGAATCCATTCGGGAAACGTATCAGAAATTACAAAGCTCGGAAGTTACGCTTTATCATTTCTCAAATTTCAACACAGAAATATTTTGAAGTGTTTGTTTCTATGCTTTTGCTGACAGCTTCAGGGTCGATTTTATCATAGTTCATGGCTCCGAATTGGAAAATGCTCAACTGGAAAGTTGTTCATCTAATGGCAATCTAAAACTTTGTTGAAGGAGTCGAATTCATTCGGGACTCGGATCGGAAGTTATAAAGCTCAGAAAATAAGAACTCATTATGTTTGTTAAGTTCGAGTAGTTTTGTGCACATGTTCGGGGCTGTTTTAAGTCAATGATTCGGCCATGAAAACTACGAACACAAAGTTTGAGTTAATTGCATCTACAAGGTCCGTTTAGAAACTTTTCTTTTGACGTCGGTGGGAGAATCTGACGCCCGTAAAGGCTTGAAGTTGGAAAATTGCTACATGTTATGTGCAATACTTGCCTAATAAGCATTTCATCAAACACTGGACAAATTTCAAACACTTTTTATTCGGTGATAAAGGCTCCATTTGGATTTTTGTCGAACTACAATGTTGTTGTATTACCGTACTCTTTCGATGGCACGAGTTTTCATTATTTGGTCAGTATCGAGAGTTCTGGGGCTGCAAAGTGAGGTATAAGGATTGATGCATTAAACATGACACTTAGAAAATCCTCAAGCGCTCGAAGTCGGCATGACTTGGTGAATCGACAAACTTACAATTGATTCCTCATCGGTGCTCAACATCAATGTTGTTCTACCAATCGCTCTTCAATTCGAGCGTTGGTTATATCAATCGGACTCTTACACATTGAGATAGAAGCATCGAGTAGAGGACACGGCTTATTTTACGCATTTTGCCATATCGGCAGCGTATGCGACTTTTCTCATACAAGCGGGATCTTCACCAACCATTCTCTAGAAACTCCACTTATCTTCCTGTTTCTTTTCAAAACCACCATTTAGCAAAACTCATTACTTATTATTACCTCTAAACAACATCACGCAAATCATGGAAACCAATAATGTTCCACACAAAAGCCTCACAACTTAGATATACACCACACTGCCTCTATTCTCGGTACCATTTTAAGATCATCACAAGGTTTGTTTGGCTCTATCTTTTGGTAGCGAATACAAATATAGTGGAGGTACATTCGGTATAAAGACTAAGACAAGAAATAGGAAATCGGGGCGATTCCTTTTGGATATTCTTTCTCACTCAACGAAACTCATCCAATAACAAGAAAAAACCATTCCTTCTTGACTCATAGTAGCGAAACCATTCACATCATTTTCATCTCGGTGTTTAATCTCAAAAGAACTTCTTTCAATTATTACATTCTCTTCGTTTCCTTGATACAAGAAAAAACTCTCTCTTCCATCTTGCATCTCTAACAAACTAACGAACTTTCTTTTGCTTTTTCCATTCATCTTCACAATCCAAAAAACAACAGACCAACTCTCTTTTCTCCTTCTCCACGAAAGCAGAGCGGTAACAAACTCACGCCATTCTTCATTCATTCTTCATCTCTAACCTTCAATCCTCCATTCTTGTCCACCTCTAACAACCCCTAACAGTAACCTGATACTCCATTCACCTTGGTTTAACAATCTCTGCCATTGACCACCATCCATGCTCCCTTCATCTTATCCTTCACACTTCAACACCATAACCAACTTTTCTTCATGATTTTCCTCCTCCATGACATTCTTTCATGCTAACAAACTGCACTAACGAAATGACAACACCGCCTCTCTCGCCATTCACAGCCACTCCTTCTCCTTCTTTCTCTCAACCACCATCGCTTTCATGATCCGTAACAACCTCTCATTCATCCTCTCATTTTCCTCCTTCTCTACTCTAACAACACACTCTCATTTTCTTTTTACGTGATAACCTTCGCCATAACAGCTTACATTTGCCGTAATCACCGTAACAACCTTTTCCGTTCTCTTTCTTTCTCCTTTCTTCCTTCTTCCATCACAACTCACCTTCTTCTTGGCAAAACCGTGACAGAAACCTCGCTTCCTTTCACTCTATACCATACAACTCTCCCGGATCCACGCTCTCGCCGCATAACCGCCGTCGTCCGCGTGAGCCATCGTCAAATAACTCTTGATGTCATTCTCTCTTCACTCCACGATCCACTCATCTTGTTATCTGCAACAGAAATGGATCTTAAAGAACAGAACCACCATTGAAACGGTTACAAAGCTCTCGCCGTAAGAAGCAGTAATCGTCTTCTCCCTCTCTCCGTATATTCATTCTCGGAATTCAAGCTAGGACGCGAGGTATTTTCTCATCATTCTGGAGAATCCTGAAGCTCATATTATCATCTTCAAGATATAAAGAGTGTAGAAGTTTTAGAAGATTTCGCCATAGCTCATATTTGGACGGTAAGTTGTTCTAATTCTCCTTATCACGCTAGCTTTTGTCATGATGAACTATATCTTACGCATCAAAGCGTTTTGAATAATTGTGAGTGTGCGGATTTGGAATGGATTGAGTGATTGTATCGACATAGACTTGTTTCCGATCTCTAAATCTCGCGTGTAATTGCCATAGGAGTTCTTTAGAATAGATAAGGCCGGATCTCGGATCGGAAGAATAGGCAGCAAGCAGGTGAAATAATGTAGTTTACGTGTAAAGCGGTGTTTCCGGTCAAGTTGTGTGGGAGATGGTGATCGGAATCGATTCCGCGGTTGTATTCCACCACTTGTCGTGTCATTCCACATCGGATCATGTGTTTTCTCATACCCACCGTCCGAGACACGTGGCGTGTTTATTTCAAAATAATTACAAAAATCGAGATAATATAATTTAAATGACATCGACCAATTGATACAACATATATGTACATACATAAAAAATATAAAGTGTGACACATTAAAAATATGAATAAAAATAATAAGAGTTTTTTGTGCAATTGGACTTAGTGCAATAAGGTTACGGCTTAGCGAATTCCAGTTCATACCCAGTTTTGGGCTGCGCCGGTTTACTAGATTTAGTTTAATCGAAATTAGGCATTGCACCTGTTTCATGTACCATAATACTAACACCTAATTAATTTAGCTCCGATTTTGATTGTTTTGACATGAAAAAATACATAAAAATATATTCGACATTTTAGGATATTAGAACATTTTGACATTTTTAATTCATTTTTAATAACATGATTAAAAGTATGTTTCACTCGTACCACTTGAAATTTTACGTGTGCATTTCTATACTTGTTTTTGGGTCTAACTCCTTCTGCGGGTGTTTTGTGTTTGTACACCCGTACATCCTTTTGTTCTTTTTGGGTCTAACTCCCTTCTTGCGGTGTTTTGCATTTGTACACCACGTGTGCATTTCTATACTTGTTTTTGGGTCTAACTCCTTCTTACGGGTGCTTTGTGTTTGTACACCCACGTGTACATCCTTTTGTTGTTTGTTGGGTCTAACTCCTTCTTGCAGACATTGTTGCTTCACATGCGCAAAGCATCCTCTGCTTTGATGCCTCAGGCTATTCTCACCGGTTTACTCTCATTGCATGGTTGCGTTGCTTGAAGTTTTCCGAATATTTCTATAGCTTGTTGCTCTTGATTTAATATCCGTGGTGTTATTTTACTTCATTTATCGCATTCTCTTCTGCTTTCCTAGATATCATGAGAAGTAGGGCTTCCAGACTTTCTTTGCCATGAGAAGTAGCAATAGAGATGCATGAAGGGGCTTACAGGTGGAGCATGTTCGAAACCCTACGGTTTATTTAAAGACCCGTTTAGGGCAATTCTACTTGTGATACGTGCATATTTGCTTGTTTGTTTCTAGAGGTTCCCTTGGTTAGGTTTGGTTCTCTAGCCTAGACTTTAGGATTCACATCCTTTGCATGTTAATATAGGTAGAGATTCCTTGTATCCTAAACCATAGGTCTAACCTTTTGCTTTGCTAGTTTCTTTTTGCATGTTGCATGTGAATAAAACTAAAACTTGCTTTTTTTTCCTTTCAAACTCAAGACACTTAATAATGGTTTAAACTCCTTTCTCAAGGTAAAACAACCAACCAACACAAACTCCTTTTGCCTTTGCGTGCTTTCTTTCTTTTTTGTGTTAAAACCTTTTACAAGTAAAAACACAAAAACACACAAAAACAAGTGAGCGAACTACGAGCTCGACTTTCCCATTGCAGCGAGAATACGTGGCATCTTGTCACGAGGCTCGACCGGCGAACTTTGTAAATACTTCCTTCTTTTCCCGTGTTTTCTTTATTTTCTTTTCTTTCACATGCATTTCTTTTAGCATCAGGTGTAGCAATTAGCGATAAATAGATATCACACCCATTAGACGAGAAAGTAGAAGTGGATACCGTAGAGTACTACGGTAGTGGAGGTGCTAATACCTTCCCGCCGTAATAGATTCCCTTACCCTATCTCTCGGTGCATGAACCGTGCCTTATCCTTTTAGGTTTCGCGATGCGTTTGCCTTTCTCCTTTTAGAGATAAAAGCGTTCGATGGCGACTTCATTGATCTGATTATCGGATGATGTTCACCGGTTGTTTCAACCCACATCTGCAACTACAAAGCATGTCTATGGGTGCGTGACGGGAAGTTCAAGGGTATGCTCGAAATGGAGAGATCTAGCGGTGAGAGTTCAACCACCCTTGTCCAATAGGGAGTTGGTTGATATGTTTATGGGAACGGCCAGGCCCATTCTTCAATCATCGATCGGAAATTCTTGACCAGATTCAGTGATGACGGCAGTGTATCGGAAAGGTGGTATCAAGTGGAAAGATTCAAATAGAGACATCTTCAAGCGCTGCGAAGAAATCTTTTGGCTAAGAAAGAAGCCAATGCGTATGGTCGAAAAAGTCGAGCCAGGCCGACTGCTCAATACTGTAGAGGCGGTTGTGATCTCAATCCTCATCGGCACAACCTCGGTGAGACAACAGCGTGGCTGAGAATGCGCCACGAAGGCAGGTTCTGATCAACATGCCTTTGTCGCAAAGCCTTGCAACACATGTTGAGCAGGCGATTACCTTGAGGGATCCTCCTCGAATGTCAACACTTCCTCTGAAACAATCCTAATGCTAAGTGTGCTTACCATTCCAACACCCGGGGGCTGCGACAATTGTTGGGCTCACGAAGAATGAATCAGGACATGATTGAAGCTAAGCAGTTGAGTTTCACCCTCTTGTTGAGACTCGAGATGTGATCGTGGCGCCTATGCCATATGACAAGAGTACCAATGGTGGCGGCGATACTTATGTTTTCAACATAGATGACTTGACCATTCCTCGATGTTGTTAAGAAGAATTTGTTGCAAGCCGTGTCAATCCGGGATGCCGGTGTCGTTGGTGCCCATGCACGATGGTTGTGCTTGGTTGAGAAGGCGTGTTCGGTGCATGATGGATAACCGTGAGATACTATTTACGAAACCACACAATGCTTGTGAAGGTATGGCAATGTCTAAGTTGAATTGACAATGCGAGCGAAATTGTACCATCTGTGTGGGATACCTTGGGGCAGCCAAGTGGAAAGTATGATTACATGGTGAAGTACACCGTTCGAGAGTTACAAGATTCTATTGAAGATATTAAAGCGACGGATGGGTGTGATTTCGAAGACTATCTTGATGTTAACACAATAAGGATTTCCTCTGCGATTCTATGCCTAGAGTGGCACCTCTCATTATTACTTCTCAAACCGGTTCCATATTCCTCCGAACAAAGCTATCCCTTGGAATTATGGGTGATGTCTATATCATGGCGTCAAGCAAGACCCTCGACTATTGAAGATCTTACAATTGAAGCTATCATTCTAACATTGACAACATCAGGATCCGATGGGTGACGAGCAGGAAGAGTATTCTCTCCAGATATCTCTCCTCCAAAAGACAACTGCGACTCCGACTCGCATTCAATTCAACCCATTCCCAGAGCTAGAGGAAAGAACGATGGCTCATCTGCTCGACCAGTACCAAAGGAAGTTCGAAAAAACCTCAAACAAGAAATGGAGGAAATGCAAGATTATCAAGAAGAGTGACTACAATGTTGTGGAACAATTGGGACAGACTCAGTCAAAATCTCCATGCTTATGCTTCTTGCGCTCCGAGGCTCATACTAACGCCTTGGTGAAGTTTCGAAGAATGCCCATGTACATGAACACTACCAGCGGCGATTCGAAGTTTGTATTGCTAGCACGGCTGCCAACAACGGCCCTGGGCTTCTTTGATGATGATTTGACTCCTTGGAAAGAAACACAACAGGCCTTGCACATCTCTGGTTGATGCAAGGCTACACTATCTCATGTTTTGGTGACAGGTTACGCTCACGAATATCTTACGAAGGCGCTTTTGATCGACTTGATGTCGAAGGTTGATTCGAGACCCGGTGACATTATTAATTGGAGAAATAGCAAGTGTACTATTTTTGCGATGCGGTTATAATGAGTTTCCCAAGTATCGATCTAGGACTGCGTAGTAAATACCTATTAGTGCTTCTTAGTTTAATTGAACAAAACAATGGTTGGGTTGATTTTAACACCTTCAATTATGCTTGTAACAAGTTGCGATCGATGAAATATAATGCAAAAGCTAGGGTAAGTGGTTGATTGAACAAAACTACGATTAGCATACCGATTTCCTCATTAAAAGTAAACTATCAATTACCTATCTCTAGATTGTTCTTCCTTAAGTCCTTAATGAAGACAACTATTAAAACCCTAATCTTTATTCAAATGTCCATTCAAACAAACCTAGGTTTTAACCATGAAAATATCGAGAATTCAAGTGATTAAAAGAAAGTCCTAGTCCTAGGTTAGCCTCTTAATAACCTAATTGTGCTGAAACCCACAACAATCGATCACATATTGTTAGTCATAGGTCTACATGTACTTGTCCCATACATGATCATAAGAACGCCGCACAATTAAATTGAATAAAAACATGCATTTAAGGAAATCAAGTATCCAAATTCATACAATGATCAACTCAGGACCACCCCCTAGCCTTGGGGGGTTTAGCCTCTCATAATATTAAAAGAAAACATTAAAATAGAGTTTAACATTACAAAGAAGAGTGATGACTTCGATATTCAATGGTGGCTGCCCTTGAATCTTGCCGTCTCTTAGTTCCTCTCTCTAGCTCTCTTTTTTCTTTTGTGCTTTCCAAAAAGTCGGTTTTCTTCATCTCAAATCCCTTCTAATAGTCTCTATTCTCATCTCCTCTAGGCAAAAGTCGGAAGTACCCTTAATGACAACACAAGCTCCAAAATAAGAAAAATTGGGGTTTCCATGGGCATTCAACACGGGCCGTGTTGCGAACACGGCGCGTGTTGATCTCAAATCAATTTTACACGCTCCAGACCATTCAACACGGGCCGTGTTGATGAACTCTGGTGCGTGTTGATCAACTTGTGTTGTATCAATTTTTCGCTTTCCCTGCTTTTCAACACGGGCGTGTTGATGAACCGCAGGTGCCGATGTTGATCCCTGTTTGTGTCCATTTGCGCTTTCCATCAGCCTTTCAACACGGGCGTGTTGATGAACAGTGCCCGTGTTGACTTACGAATTCTTCAAAATCTTCAACTTTCACCTTCCGAGGTGCTTATCGTCACATACAAGTTCCTTCTATCACATGCATTAACACAGAAACAGAGACTACCCAAAAGAAGCATAAAAGACATACTTTTAAAGACACTTAAACTCAAAAATGCACAATAAGACTAAAACCAAAGACACATTGACTTCATTAAAGCAACTAAAAAACAACCACGGATGTTGCAGTTGAATGAATTCGTCCGAATAGAACGAAACTTACTAGAAATGGTGACCGATCTGGCCCAAACTTATCTCATTGCTTGTCTCGAGTAATGATTGAGTCCAACAAAGGTCACTTACAATTTCTTCTTTCCACAACACAACTGTGTCTTTCTTAAATTAATTTCGTCACTTCCGATCAAAGAAGTTGGCTTCGAATCAATGTCTACCACACTTCCACATCGAGGAGACTACTTCACCGCAAGCTTTTCACACACTCACCAAATCTCGGGGTTAAGTATTTTCACTCAAGGACTGAAGCATGCAATATCATTCTTAACTTTGAATAAATTCTACTACTTTACATACAGTTCACACACTTTTGAGGTCTTTGGAGTTTATGTGGGGCTTAGAATGCGGTGGGATAAACAAAAAATTGGATCACAAAGGTTTTTGGCAACATTCATGTAAGTTTTTCTTCAATCTTATGCTGCATTGTATATTTTGGGGTTCATTCGTTTTGACTCATCTTTACTCATATTTACTTTGAGCACAGTACAAGCTAAGTCCGACATTTAGGCAATCTGTTCTTTCTTTTCTTTTTCTTCTTTTTCTAAGAACTTTCATGTTCCATTAGTTTTCTCCTTTTTTTTTTTTCAGCTACATTATTATTTTATTTTTTTTTAAACTTGTTCACTTACTTGCCCTTATTTTTTGTGACGACTACCCCAAACAAATTCGTGCAACACTGAAATTAATTACAATCAATGAGAGCAATGGTGAGAAATATGGTGAAAGGTTAACAAGGGGTTTTATCATGAGGGACACAACAAACAAACATGAAAATTGAAAATAGGCTCAACGTGGTTTACGAGGATAACATTTATACGGGTAGGCTAGAAGGCTCAGGTTAAACAAACAACATGCCTCAAGTATGTCGTCATGATGTCTTTGTGCTCGAAGAACATCTGCAAAATCGAGAATGATAAGTCATACACCTTGATCTCATGATGATATTTATATAGCTGGTAATCTCACCATGTTGGAAACACAAACTCAAGTCCCCCTCGTGTCATGTGGCTTCTTTTCGACTCGGGCTTACCACACGACAAATTCGGTCCAATTCCACTAATTTCGTCCACCTTTAATCCTTTAGTTGTGTCAACTTGGGGTTCATGAAGTCAAGTATAAGGGTAGGTAATGGTTCGACCACTGCGTTATGGTTCCATCGCTCATTCAGCTTATCAATTAATCAGAACATCATAGTGACCGCAACACAACAAAAACAAAACAACAAACCAGATGGATAAATGAAGTAAAAATGGAAAACGCAAAGCGTAAAAACGAAAGGTAATACAAACAAAACAAAACAAAATATATAAACTAAATTAAAGAGTGAGCCTCCCAGACCGAACTAAACATTGACCTCAATGTTTTAAGCCCAAATGAAACTCAGTAACTTTCGAGATGGAGGTGGAGGGTCGGTGCGGAAAATGTAACGTGAGAAGTGACGCATCATGGTCGCATGTCATCCATAACAACGCCTTGTGAAGCAGCTCCTTTGCCCTCTTGTTTGCTTTCGGTCGAAAGGCACCTATTTCGATTACCCACCCCGGTCTTGAGACATAGGGGCGGTCCGCCAGTCGGGTAAAACTTTGGGTGGTGGGCTGAAGCGTGCTTTGGAGTGTCATCTCCATCCGTGCTGGCAGATGATCACGAGGAGGACTCTGCCCCCGGAAATTGCATAGAGCAGATTAAACATTGTACTAATAAAAA